>OV121134.1:14159370-15416744 GCA_921294245.1 Brassicogethes aeneus | reverse complement strand
ACACCTCCCTCCTTAAGAAAGAGCTCTAGGGTTTCTCTTGTAACTCTGGGGCGATTTAGAAAGTGGTGGATCCTCTTCTTTTTCTTAACCATAATGTAGATGAAGGCCAAAATAAAAAGAAGACATGATGTCGATATGCTCCAACTGATGTAGGTGGCAACTGGGTGCAAATGAAGGGGTTGGATTGGTGTTATGTCGAATCCGGTCGGGATGTCCATTTTCTGTAAAATAAGTTTGTTTCTTGCCGAAGGCAAATTGTGTGTGTAAAATTCAGGTGTGACGTCTTCTTCTTTATCGGTACATTGGATCGTGTAGCAATCGACTGTTATGGATTGGTTACACCGGAATGTCTTCGTTGGGGAGTACACTATTTTTCCATCTGGTAAATCGTATTCAATCTCGGATTCGGCTTTAGCTGTTGGGCATCGGTGAGGATTCGTTATGGAACAGTTGCTGGTGATTTTCTTATTGCAGAAAAAATGTCTTATTGAAATCTGCTGACAGATCTCGAACCAATCGTTGTGGGAGTTCCATGAAGTTGGTGGTAGGATAAGGGTTTTGTCTTCATTAGGTATTGGGAAAACTTTGATTAGCGGGTAGGATTTGACTTTAAGGATTGGAATTTTCAAAATTAATATAATTTTATAGTTAGTGTGAATTAGAATAGTTTGACAGTGTTCAAGCAGATTAGTTGAAATAATTTGATTGGTATCGTAAAATTTTTCTAATTCTATTTCTAATCTTGTAATTTCATCGGCAGAAAATAGTTCTAAATTTGTTAAATTTAATTTTGAAAATGTTATTGTACGTAAAAGCATTAATAAAAAATCATTTACGTGTTCGATATTAGCGATATTAATTTGTGCTTCATGAATTCCTAAATCATTTTGTATATTGCGTAAATATTTTTCCAGTTGTTTATTGTTACTATTAAAATTGTCAATTATTAAATGAAATCTTTCTTGAATATGTTGTGCATTTGAAATAAGTTTATTAATTTTTATCGATTGTTCGTCTGTTTTATCCGAAATTGATTTTATATTGTCATTGATTATTTCTAGGTCGTCATTGTCTGGATTGCCCGTAATAAATTTAATAGCAGACCCCAAAAAATTAGCAAGTCCTCTTTTTTGTCGAAAAAATGTTAATTTATGAAAATTATTAATTGCTTCTTTAAGTTTTATATTGTAAATTCTGCTTAAAGGTGTTTCATTATTCATGAAGGGCATTGAATTTAGACTTTTTTGAATGTTATGAAGGTTAATGGAAACAGTGAATCTATGGAAATGTGAAAATTCTTGTTGGGTTCCGGAATCATAAGGATAAAACCCATTATTAGGCACACACGAGTAAGCAAGGATGTAGCTGTAACAAGAAATTTTGTTTATTTGCGGGGACGTTTAATTTTTCTAACATTATTTTTTGTCTCTATTTTGATTTTAGGGTGTACTGTATAAATGATATCTTTATTTTCGTTGTCTTGATTTTTTAATAGTTCTTTTCTGTAAGGTTTTTCGTGTTTAGATCTTCTAGCTGTACAAACATATACGGGAGTGTCAGAATTAATTGTGGGCTGATCTGTTCTGGTTTCGTTAATTTTGGCAAGGTTATTATCGGCTTTTGTTTTTTGCTTTGTGTAAACATGTTTTATAAATGGCAGAATTTCGTTTTTTCTGTCTTGATTATATTTTTCATAAATTGTCAGATTATTGTCAAACAGTATCTCATGTTCGTATGGTCCGTATATTAGGGAAAATGGAGAAAAACCTGTAGCTGAATGTATGGATTGGTTGTAAATAGTAATGGCAGATATCATACGTTCTATAATATTTGTTTCAGAGGGTTCTAAAACACGTAATTTTTCGATTATGGTGGAATGTAGGCGTTCGATAGGGGAGTTGGATGAGGAGTTAGATCTGGATGTATAGTGAATGTTAATTTGATGTAGATTAAAAAATTCGTTAACTACTTTATTTTTAAACTCGGGACCTTGATCGAAAACAACATTTTTGGGAAAATTGTGGTGTGCGAAATAGTGTCTTAATTTGGAGAGGATATGGATTGAAGTTGTATTTTCTACGTGATAAGCTTGGGCGTATTTTGTAAAGGGGTCAATGATTGTCAAAAATTTATGTCTCAAATAGCTAAATATGTCAATATGAAGTGTTTTAAAAGGGAGAGAAGGAGGTAAAGGACCTTTAAATGGTGTTTTTATAGGATTTCTTTCGTATTTGGATGTTAAACAGATTTCACATTTATTTATTATTGAAGTTATTAAATTTTTCATATTTGGCCAGTAATATTTTCTACGCAAATGTTCGTACGTTTCGTTGATTCCGTTATGATTAGCATTGTGATAGTCATTAACAATTTCCAAATGATTTTCAATTTCTGGAACATCTTGAACTTTAGACTGACAAAGAATAATTTTTAGTGTTGTATTAAATAAAGATGAAAGAATGTTTTCAAGAATAGGACGTAGTTCTCTGTCATAAAGATAAATATAGTACGTCTTTTGAGGGTCTATGATATGTTTTAATGTTGATGAAAAATGTTTTTCTAAATTATTTGAAACAAGAGTAATTAAATGAATATTTTTATTAAATCGATTAGTGACTGAATGAGACTGTAATGTTCCTATACGTACAAAAATTTGGTTTTGAAATTTGTTTATACATTCCTCCGAAATGGGTAAAGTACAGGAAATATTTTCTTTTTGAGAGTGGACGGTAGATTTTCCGGAAATTACAGATTTAGGTGCTTGGGGATCATAATCGGCAGGGGCATGGACAGTGACAATTTCATCAAGATCTACGTTAACCATTAGTGATTCATTATCTGAGTCAGAATTGTGAACGTTAATCTCAACACGAGAGAGTGCGTCAGCGACAATATTTTCCTTACCTTTTTTATAGGAAATGTTGTAGTCAAATTCGTCTAATTTTATTTTCCATCGAATTAAACGGGAATTGGGTGTCTTTAAACTACTGAGCCAAACGAGGGGGTTATGATCGGTTTCGATATTAAATTTTTGTCCAAAAAGGTAGGGCCGAAAAAATTTTGTCGAGGCAACTATAGCTAGTAGTTCCTTTTCAATCGTGGAATAGTTTCGTTCTGCAGAATTTAGTGTTCGGGAATAAAAAGCAACTGGTTTTAACTCTTGGGATAAAACTGAACCTATGGCAATATCGGATGCGTCGGTTGTCAAGGTGAATGTTTTGTTAAAATCGGGATATTGTAGGATTGGAGAATGGGTTATTAGGTTTTTGCACTGTTCAAAAGCAGAAATATAACGTGGATCATGAATATTGATTTTTTCTCCTTTTCTTGTACATTTATTTATTTATTTATTTTTTATTATACATAAATTTTTTGGATGAAAACACAATTTTTTATGGACACCAAATATTTATTGAAGAAGAAGTTAACAAGTTAATGATTTGACGATTCAATCAACACTGATCAAAAATAAATTTTATAAAAAGGAAAAAAGCACAAAATGATTATTTTGCAGAATTGCGAAAAGTAAATTACACGGGTTTTTATGTCTTAACGGATGTAGCTTGATTTTGTTTAATATTATATGATATTTCCTTAGGTCGCTGTACCGGCTGCAGGGTCGGCGTCCGTAACACGCGCGAGCCCGATTTGACCGGATTTTGGTTGTTTTTTAAAATAACAACTTCAAACAAAAATATTTATACCCACTCACGCACGTATACATATGCGCGACAGCGCAAATACAGGCGCGATAGCGCAAATATACGCGCGCGAGCCCTAATAAACAAAAAATGTTGTTCTTTAAAATTAAATGTACCTATATGACATTTACAAGGCGCAAATACATGCGCGACAGCGCAAAAACACGCGCGATAGCGCAAATACACTCGCGATAGCGCAAATGTACCCGCGCGAGTTCGAATACAAATAGAATTGTCTGTTTTTTTGTATTTTAAATGTATATGACATAAACAGAAGGCATTTTTAGGACAACTGATTTTGTAAAAACAAAACAAGTCCATCTTTATTTGATTTTAGGATATAAGCGAACACACACAAGTGCGCGCGTGCGCAAATGTATCCCCGCGAGCTTGAATAAACAGAAACTTGTGTGTTCTTTTATAATTTAAATGTAAATTATTTGTCTGTTTTCAAAGTGTTCTCGGTATATATTTTTTAATTTTTTTAACAATAATACCTTAATTCCTGTGTCTTCAAAAATTACCTCTAAAATATTATCCAAACTTTGTTTTAGAACCATTTTCAAAAAATGTGCAAACCTGCAATTGTAACAAATAGCAGAATAGAGGCGCGCAGCGCCGATTTTTATATTATATATTTTTTATTTTGACCATAATTATTTTTAGACTTTTTTTTAATTAAAATTTTTTGAGATAAGATTTTTTGTAATAAAAAAATTGACGCTTTTTTAAGAATTCTTTATTTGAGGCAGAAAATTTTAGTTTACCAAGATAAATGTATATATAACATCTAAAATGCGCAAATTAATGCGCGACAGCGCAAATATACACGCGCGAACCCGAATATAAATAATATTGTCTGTTCTTTTCTAATTTAAATGTATTAACAGAAGGCATTTTTATGACAACTTATTTTATAAAAACAAAACAAATCCATATTGATTTGTTTTTAGGATAGCTTTTTTTTTAATTAAAACATTGAAGCTTTTTTAAAAATTCTTATTTGAGGTAAAATACTTTACTAGATAAATGTATATAATATTTAAACGGCGCAAATACATGCGCGATAGCGCAAATATATGCTCGATAGCGCAAATGTACGCGCGCGAACCCTAATAAACAAAAAATGATGTTTGTTCTTTAAAATTAAACCTTCAAACAAAAAAATAGTTGGAGTGTCATCAGTAAATTATTACATTATTATACTTTACTTTACAAGACGCAAATACATGCGCGATAGCGCAAATACAGACGCGATAGCGCAAATGTACGCGCGCGAGCCCTAATAAACAAAAAATGATGTTTGTTCTTTAAAATTAAACCTTCAAACAAAAAAATAGTTGGAGTGTCATCAGTAAATTATTTTTTTTGTATTTTAAATAATAATAGATCTTCAAAAATTACCACTAAAATATTATCCAAAAAATAACAGAATAGAGGCGCGCAGCGCCGATTTCCATATTATAATATTTTTTTTTATTTTGACCGTAATTGTTTTAAGGCAATTTCTTTTTATAAATTTGTTTTTTTTAACTAAAAAATTGACACTTCTTTTTGGAAATTCCAATTTGAGGCAAAAAACTTTACTTTAGCAAGGTAAATGTATATATCATTAAAAATACGCAAATACATGCGCGACAGCGCAAATATACGCGCGATAGCGCATATATATGCGCGATAGCGCAAATGTAAGCGCGCCACCTCAAATACAAATAATATTTTTTTTTTTTGGTAATTTAAATGTATACCATAAACAGAAAGTATTTTTTTATCAAATAATTTTGTGAAAACAAAACAAATCATTCTTTATTTATTTTTGGGATGTTTTTTAGAATTCTTATTTGAAGCAAATAACTTTTCTTTAGCAAGATAAATTTATATAACATCTAAAAGGCGCAAACCATGCGCGACAGCGCAAATATACGCGCGCGAGCCCGAATACAAATTTTATTGTCTGTTTTTTTTTAATTTAAATTTATATGACTAAAACATAAAGCATTTTTAGGACAAATTATTTTTAAGAAACAAAACAAGTTCATCTTTTTTTGTTTTTGGGATATAGATTTTTTTATTTACAAAATTGATGCTTTTTTGAGATTTTTCATTTAAGGCAGATAACTTTACTTTAGCAAGATAAATGTATATGACATTTAAAAGGCGCAAGTATATGCGCGATGGCGCAAATACACGCGCGATAGCGCAAATGTACGCGCGCGAGCCCGAATACGCAGACTATTTTAGTTTGTTCTTTTATAATTTAAATTATATATTTACGAGGATTCATTAGGTGAAAACATCCAAGTCCAGCCTAATTAATTTTTACGATATGATTGTTTTAAATATACTACAATAAAAAACAGTCACTATCGGCGGACAAACCTATACTGGACTCCACGACTCTATTGTCAGTTTACTGGCAACCCCCGGCGCTAGTTAGTCGTGGAGTCTCGGACTCCATGACTTATAGAAGCGGAGGAATTTTTGAAAATGCGACTTCCCGGGCAGTTAGATATGCCTTTACATATATGGATCGACTCGGAATCGAATTCTGAACAACTTTCATTTTTTCTGTTGTCTGGATGTCTGTGTGTCTGGATGTCTGTGTGTCTGTTGGTCTGTGAGTCTGTCATCGAATTTTAAAAAATTCATAACTCGAAAACCTTAAACGGTGGAAACTTGAAATTTACACCCTTTTTTAACCCCCACGAGACGCACCTGTAGTTCAAATTTGGTTAGCGCAAGAAAGGTACAAGTGCACTTTTTATCGATTTTTTTGACGAAATTTTGGGGTATTGTCTGTCTGCGTCACCAGGTCGAAGGGATCGACGTGGAAAGACCAAATTTGATGAAAAGGTGTACGAGGACTATCTATGGCAGTGTATAGTATATGGGCTTTTCAGGCCTGCAACTTTCGAAAAAAAAATTTTTTTTCGACTTTTTCAGGAATTTTTTGAAATTTTTTTTCTCGAAAACTAAGAAGACTTTAAGTAAACGAAAAACACGAATAGATGTGCAAAGGATTGTTATTTAACATACTAAAAAATAAAAATCATCGAAACAAACTAACATGGCCTACTGCTCAATTTAGTTTTGTTGCTATTTTAAAAAATGCAGGCAATTTTTAATTAATTTTTTCCTACTGTTTGTAAACACATTTTTTTAATTTTTACCCTACGTTAAGGTAAACTATGGTTTTGTAGACCAATTTGCCAAAAAAAATTATTAACATTTTTTCCTCTTCTTCTTCTGCGATTTATTTTACAAAATCATTAATAACTGTCGACCTATAATAGATGGCGACTTGAAATTTGGCAACAATATGTGGGCTCATGGTGCAAATGTCCCCTTAAAAAACTATCAAAATCAAAAAACGATTTGGACATTTTTTTCAAAAATTCGTCAATTTTTTAAATTTTTTTTGAAAATTCCCTTTTTGATGCAGACAATTTAATTTTAGCAAGACAATGTATATGACATTAAAAAAAGACATTTTTATGACAAATCGTTTGGTGAAAGCAGCATAGGTGTATCTTTATTAGTTTTCGAGATATGATTTTTTTTAATTTAAAAGTTGTCGGTTTTTTATTTAATTTTCAGTTTTTCGGCAGAAATCTTTATTTTAGCAAGATCATGTATACGACATTAAAAAAAGACATTTTTATGGCGAATTTTTTGGTGAAAACCGCGTAAGGTTATCTTTGTTAGTTTTCGAGATATGATTTTTTTAAATTCAAAAATTAAGAAACGTCAAAATCTGACGTTTCTTCCACGTACATTTATTTTTACGTCTATAACTCGCTTAATTTAAGGCCGAGAAAAAATTCCTTTACTAAATTTGTGTAAAATAACTTGCTCTGGAAGACCAAAAAGAAAAAAATCAAAAATTTTGAAAATTACGGAAAATTATTTTTTTAGGCATTTTTTCCAAATGAAATACCCGTTTTTATGCGTTTTTGGGCATAACTCGGTCAATTTTGGCCCGATCGGGCTGAAATTTTAAACGTTTGCTCTCACACGGACACCAGTGAGGCCGGTAATGTAAAACCGGAAGATTTCCGGAAAACCCGGAAACGGATTTTTCAGCTGTTTTAAAAAACGTCAGATTTGACGTATTCACATTTGCTCGCGATTAGCGATACTATAAAAAAATAAATCATTTATATAACGCAAATAATACACGCGCGATAGCGCGAATTTATGCGCGATAGCGCAATTGTACGCGCGCGAGCCCGAATTCACAGAATTTTGGTTGTTTTTTTAAATAATACATTCAAACAAAAAATATTCGGCTATTTCTGGAGTGTCATCTGGAAGTTATTTTTTTAAATATTTTTAACTTTTCACACCTTTAATTCAGTCGTTGCACATAAAGTTTATGCCCACATATGCGCGATAGCGCACATACAAGCGCGATAGCGCAAATACAGGCGCGACAGCGCAAATGTACGCGCGCGAGCCCAATTTTACAGAATTTCGAATGTTTTTAAAAATAAGAACTTCAAACAAAAATATTATACAATTTAATTTTGGCAAGACAATGTATAAGACATTAAAAAAAATATTTTTATGACAAATCGTTTGGTGAAAGCAGCATAGGTGTATCTTTATTAATTTTCGAGATATGATTTTTTTTAATTCAAAAGTTGTCGGTTTTTTATTTAATTTAGTTTTTCGGCAGAAATCTTTATTTTAGCAAGATCATGTATAAGACATTAAAAAAAGACAACTTTATGGCATTTTTTTTGGTGAAAACCGCGTAAGTTTATCTTTGTTAGTTTTCGAGATATGATTTTTTTAAATTGAAAATTTAAGAAACGTCAAAATCTGACGTTTCTTTCATGTACATTTTTACATCCATAACTCGCTTAATTTAAGGCCGAGAAAAAATTCCTTCACTAAATTTGTGTAAAATAACTTCCTCTGGAAGACCAAGAAGAAAAAAATAAAAAATTTTAAAAATTACGGAAAATTATTTTTTAATGCATTTTTTCCAAATGAAATACCCGTTTTTATGCGTTTTTGGGCATAACTCGGTCAATTTTGGCCCGATCGGGGTGAAATTTTAAACGTTTGCTCTCACACGGACACCAGTGCGGCCGGTATTGTAAAACCGGAAGATTTCCGGAAAAACCGGAAACGGATTTTTCAGCTGTTTTACGCACTCTGATATGTGAGATTTGATGTATTTACTTTTGCTCGCGAATAGCGATACTATAAAAAAATAAATCATTTATATATAACGCAAATACACGCGAATTTATGCGCGATAGCGCAAATGCACGCACGCGAGCCCGAATTCAAATAGTTTTGGTTGTTTTTTAAAATAAGACATTAAAACAAAAATATTCGGCTCTTTCGGAGTGTCATCGGGTAAGTTATTTTTTTAAATATTTTAAACTTTCCACACCTTTAATTCAGTCGTTGCACATAAAGTTTATACCCACATATGGGCGATAGCGCAAACACAGCGCGATAGCGCAAATACAGGCGCGATAGCGCAAATACACGCGCGCGAGCCCGAAATTCACAGAATTTTGGTTGTTTTTTAAAATAAAAAACTTCAAACTAAAATATTCGGCTATTTCCGGAGTGTCATCGGTAAGTTATTTTTTTAAATTGTAAACATTAAAAACTGATTTTCATACTTTTATTTCAAAGTTTATAACCAACGCACTCTGATATGTGTGCGCGATAGCGCAAATGTACGCGCGCGAGCCCAAATTCCCAGAATTTTGGTTGTTTTTTAAAATAAGAACTTTAAACTAAAATATTCGGCTATTTCCGGTGTGTCATCGGTAAGTTATTTTTTTAAATTGTAAACATTAAAAACTAATTTTCAAACTTTTATTTCAAAGTTTATAACCGCGCGACAGCGCGAATTTATGCGCGATAGCGCAAATGTACGCGCGCGAGCCCGAATTCACAGAATTTTGGTTGTTTTTTTAAATAATACATTCAAACAAAAAATATTCGGCTATTTCTGGAGTGTCATCATTATTTTTTTAAATATTTTAAACTTTTCACACCTTTAATTCAGTCGTTGCACATATGCGCGATAGCGCACATACAAGCGCGATAGCGCAAATAACGGCGCGACAGCGCAAATGTACGCGCGCGAGCCCAATTTTACAGAATTTCGAATGTTTTTAAAAATAAGAACTTCAAACGAAAATATTATACAATTTAATTTTAGCAAGACAATGTATAAGACATTAAAAAAAGATATTTTTTTGACAAATCCTTTGGTGAAAGCAGCATAGGTATATCTTTATTAGTTTTCGAGATATGATTTTTTTAAATTGAAAATTTAAGAAACGTCAAAATCTGACGTTTCTTCCATGTACATTTTTACATCCATAACTCGCTTAATTTAAGGCCGAGAAAAAATTCCTTCAATAAATTTGTGTAAAATAACTTCCTCTAAAAGACCAAAAAGAAAAAAATCAAAAATTTTGAAAATTACGGAAAATTATTTTTTAGACATTTTTTCCAAATAAAATACCCGTTTTTATGCGTTTTTGGGCATAACTCGGTCAATTTTGGCCCGATCGGGCTGAAATTTTAAACGTTTGCTCTCACACGGACACCAGTGAGGCCGGTAATGTAAAACCGGAAGATTTCCGGAAAACCCGGAAACGGATTTTTCAGCTGTTTTAAAAAACGTCAGATTTGACGTATTCACATTTGCTCGCGATTAGCGATACTATAAAAAAATAAATCATTTATATAACGCAAACACACGCGCGATAGCGCGAATTTATGCGCGATAGCGCAATTCTGCCGTGCTTAATGAAAACGCCGTAACCAACAATTTTGAGATTTTTGTTTTACGGCATTTTCTAGTAGAACAATTCATTCTGCGTCTATCCCCGGTACTCAAAAAACCGTATATATATAGATACGGTTTTTTTGAGTACCGGGGATAGACGCAGGATGAATTGTTCTGATAGAAAATGCCGTAAAACAAAAATCTCAAAATTGTTGGTTACGGCGTTTTCATTAAGCACGGCAGAATTGTACGCGCGCGAGCCCGAATTCACAGAATTTTGGTTGTTTTTTTAAATAATACATTCAAACAAAAAATATTCGGCTATTTCTGGAGTGTCATCATTATTTTTTTAAATATTTTAAACTTTTCACACCTTTAATTCAGTCGTTGCACATAAAGTTCATACCCACATATGCGCGATAGCGCAAATACAAGCGCGATAGCGCAAATGTACGCGCGCGAGCCCGAATACAAATAATATTGTGTGTACTTTTTTAAATTAAATGTATATGACATAAACAAAAGGCATTTTTATGACAAGTTATTTTGTGAAAACAAAACATCTCCAACTTAATTCTTATTTGAAGCAACTTTAATTTTGCAAGATAAATATATGACATATAAAAGGGGCTAATACATGCGCGATAGCGCAAATATACGCGCGATAGCGCAAATGTACGCGCGCGAGCCCGATTTCACAGAATTTTGGTTGTTTTTTAAAATAAGAACTTCAAACAAAAATAAAAAAATAATTTCCACACTTTTAACTCAAAGTTTATACCCACTCACGCACAGGCGCGATAGCGCAAATGTACGCGCGCGAGCCCTAATAAACAAAAAATGTTGTTTGTTCTTTAAAATTAAACCTTTAAACATAAAATTAGTGTCATCAGTAAATTATTTTTTTTATATTTTAAACAATAATAACGTTTTTTCTGGGTCTTCAAAAATTACCACTAAAATATTATCCAAAAAATAACAAAATAGAGGCGCGCAGCGCCGATTTCTATATTATAATAATTTTTTTCGTAATTGTTTTAAGGCAATTTCTTTTTATAAATTTGAGGCAAAAACTTTACTTTAACAAGGTAAATGCATATATCATTAAAAATACGCAAATACATGCGCGACAGCGCACATATACGCGCGATAGCGCATATATACGCGCGATAGCGCAAATGTACGCGCGCCACCTCGAATATAAATAATATTGTCAGTTTTTTGATAATTTAAATGTATAACATAAACAGAAGGTATTTTCTTATCAAATAATTTTGTGAAAACAAAACAAATCATTCTTTATTTGTTTTTAGGATATTTTTTAGAATTCTTATTTGAAGAAAATAACTTTTCTTTAGCAAGATAAATTTATATAACATCTAAAGGGCGTAAACCATGCGCGACAGCGCAAATATACGCGCGCGAGCCCGAATAAAAATTGTATTGTCTGTTTTTTTCTAATTTAAATTTATATGACTTAAACAGAAGACATTTTTAGGACAGTGTCATCAGTAAATTATTTTTTTTATATTTTAAACAATAATAACATTTTTTCTGGGTCTTCAAAAATTACCACTAAAATATTATCCAAACTTTGTTTTAGAACCATCTTCACAAAATGTGCCAACTAGCAATTGTAAAAATAACAGAATAAAGGCGCGCAGCGCCGATTTCTATATTAAAATATTTTTTTTATTTTGACCGTAATTGTTTTTATATATTTGTTTTTTAACTAAAAAACTTGACTTTAGAAAGATGTTTATAACATTTAAAAATACGCAATACAAAGTACATTGCGCGAGAGCGCAAATACGGGCGCGATAGCGCATATTTACGCGCGCGAGCCCTAATAAACAAAAAATGTTGTTTGTTCTTTAAAATTACACCTTTAAACAAAAAAATAGTTGGAATGTCATCAGTAAATTATTTTTTTTATATTTTAAACAAGAGTGACGTTTTTTCTGGGTCTTCAAAACTTACCACTAAAATATTATTCAAACTTACTTTTGTTAAGTTACTTTTTCTTATTCTTTTTGGTACGATTTTTGGTTATTAAAATATTGCCGCTTTTTTGGGAACTTCATTTTGAGACAAAAAACTTTACTTTAGCAAGATAAATGTACCCATATGACATTTATTAGGCGTAAATACATGCGCTATAGCGCAAATACACTCGCGATAGCGCAAATGTACCCGCGCGATTTCGAATACAAATAATATTGTCTGTTTTTTTGTATTTTAAATGTATATGACATAAACAGAAGGCGTTTTTATGACAACTCATTTTGTAAAAACAAAACAAGTCCATCTTTATTTGTTTTTAGGATATAAGCGAACACACACAAGTGCGCGCGAGCGCAAATATATGCGCGATAGCGCAAATGTACCCCCACGAGCCTGAATAAACAGAAACTTGTGTGTTCTTTTATAATTTAAATGTAAATTATTTGTCTGTTTACAAAGTGTTCTCGGTATATATTTTTTAATTTTTTTAACAATAATACCTTAATTACTGGGTCTTCAAAAATTACCTCTAATATATTATCCAAACTTTGTTTTAGAACCATTTTTAAAAAATGTGCAAATTCGCAATTTTAACAAATAACAGAATAGAGGCGCGCAGCGCCGATTTTTATATTATATATTTTTTTATTTTGACCATAATTATTTTGAGACTTTTTTTAAATTAAAATTTAAGATAAGATTTTTTGTAATCAAACAATTGATGCTTTTTTTTTGAAAACAAAATAAATCCATCTTTATTTGTTTTTGGGATATATTTTTTTTAAATTAAAACATTGAAGCTTTTTTAAAAAATTCTTAGTTGAAGCAAAAAACTTTACTTTAGCAAGATAAATGTATATAATATTTAAAAGGCGCAAATACATGCGCGGTAGCGCAAATATAAGCGCACGAGCCTGAATACAAATAATATCGTGTGTACTTTTTTAAATTAAATGTATATGACATAAACAAAAGGCATTTTTATGTCAAGTTATTTTGTGAAAACAAAACAACTCCAACTTAATTCTTATTTGAAGCAACTTTAATTTTGCAAGATAAATATATATGAAATTTAAAAGGCGCTAATACATGCGCGATAGCGCAAATATACGCGCGATAGCGCAAATGTATGCGCGCGAGCCCGAATACAAATAATATTGTCTGTTATTTTTTAATTTAAATGTATATGACATAAACAGAAAATTATTTTGTGAAAAGAAAACAATTCCATCTTTATTTATTTTTAAGGTATGATTTTTTTGATTAAAAAAATTGACGTTTTTTTTTGAGGCAGAAAACTTTACTTTAGCAAGGTAAATATATATGACGTTTAAAAGGCGCAAATACATGCGCGATAGCGCAAATACAGGCGCGATAGCGCAAATGTACGCGCGCGAGCCCTAATAAACAAAAAATGATGTTTGTTCTTTAAAATTAAACCTTCAAACAAAAAAATAGTTGGAGTGTCATCAGTAAATAATTTTTTTTTGTATTTTAAATAATTATAATAATAACATTTATTCTGGGTCTTCAAAAATTACCACTTAAACATTAAAAATAACAGAATAGAGGCGCGCAGCGCCGATTTCCATATTATAATAATTTTTTTTATTTTGACCGTAATTGTTTTAAGGCAATTTTTTTTTATAAATTTGTTTATTTAGCTAAAAAATTGACACTTCTTTTTGAAAATTCCAATTTGAGGCAAAAAACTTTAGCAAGGTTATAAAGTTATAAAGTTATAAAGTGCTCTTTTAGTTCCACCCTTACATCCAAACTAAGATGTCCCATAAGCCAACTGAATGGCTTGTGCGGGTTAGGGGTAGGAACGTACCGACGGCTTAAAGTCCCCTCCGAAGGACTATCCGAAGGTAAATGTATATATCATTAAAAATACGGAAATACATGCGTGACAGCGCAAATATACGCGCGATAGCGCATATATACGCGCGATAGCGCAAATGTACGCGCGCCACCTCGAATACAAATAATATTGTCTGTTTTTTGGTAATTTAAATGTGTACTATAAACAGAAGGTATTTTTTATCAAATAATTTTGTGAAAACAAAACAAATCATTCTTTATTTGTTTTTGGGATATTTTTTAGAATTTTTATTTGAAGCAAATAACTTTTCTTTAGCAAGATAAATTTATATAACATTTAAAAGGCGCAAACCATGCGCGACAGCTCAAATATACGCGCGCGAGCCCGAATACAAATTTTATTGTCTGTTTTTTTCTAATTTAAATTTATATGACTAAAACATAAGGCATTTTTAGGACAAATTATTTTTTAGAAACAAAACAAGTTCATCTTTTTTGTTTTTGGGATATAGATTTTTTTATTTACAAAATTGATGTTTTTTTGAGATTTTTTATTTAAGGCAGATAACTTTACTTTAGCAAGATAAATGTTTATGACATTTAAAAGGTGCAAGTATATGCGCGATAGCGCAAATACACGCGCGATAGCGCAAATGTACGCGCGCGAGCCCGAATACGCAGACTATTGTTTGTTCTTTTGTAATTTAAATTAAGGATATATTTACGAGGATTCATTAGGTGAAAACACCCAAGTCCAGCAGAATTAATTTTAACAATATGATTAATGTATATGACATTTAAAAGGCGCAAATACATGCGCGATATATCGCTATAGCGCAAATACACGCGCGATAGCGCAAATGTACGCGCGCGAGCCCGAATACGCAGACTATTGTTTGTTCTTTTGTAATTTTAAAAAAACGATATATTTATGAGGATTCCTGTGGTGAAAACACCCAAGTCCAGCGTATTTAATTTTTACGATATGATTGTTGTACTATAATAAACAGTCACTATCGGCGGACAAACCTATACTGGACTCCACGACTCTATTGTCAGTTTACTGGCAACCCCCGGCGCTAGAGCTAAACTAGCGCAAGATGCGCTAGTTGATACGGGAGCTGAGGTAAGCATTCTTAAATTAGGTTGCACGGATGACGATGCTTTAATTTATACAGATGAAACAATTCAATTAAAAGGTATCACTGGTTCTCACATCATGTCTTTAGGTGTTCTACCGGCCAGCATAAAACTTTACGAAACGCATGCCCTAAATCACGAATTTCATATTGTCCCAGATAATTTTTCAATAGTTGCAGATGGTATTTTAGGGAAAGACTTTCTACTAAAATATAAAGTATTATTAGATTATGATGAGTCAAAGCTTACTATTCCATTAAGCGGTAAAAACTACTCCTTTACTCTTACTAATCCTTACAAAATCTTTATTCCTCCTAGATCAGAGATCATTGCCAATGTCAAAACAGATTTTCTAAATCCAAAGGTATGTCTTAATAAGGAAGTTAAACCAGGAATTTATGTCAGTAATTGTATCGTAGAACCCAAACAGGGAAATTGCAAAATCAGCATTTTAAATTCAACCGAAAATCCGGAAACAATTAATTCTCTCGATCTTGATTTTGATGAATTGGATAATTATCACATTGTTACCGTTCTTAGTACCACTAATGGTAAAAGGCTACAAGCAATAGAATCTCAAATTTGTCTTGATCATATGAACCAAGAAGAAAAAGACTCAATCATTAAAATTTGTCGGGAATTTAACGAGTTATTCTATATAGAAGGAGACACTTTAACATGTACTGACGCTGTTAAACATTCTATTCCCATAACTTCTTCGAAGCCAGTTTTTGTTAAACCGTATAGATTACCCCAGCAACAAAAGCAAGAAATTCAAAATCAAATAAAAAAATGCTATGTGACGACATTATTGAACCAAGTCGGTCCCCATACAATTCTCCTATTCTTATCGTTCCTAAAAAAGCTGACTCAGAAGGAAATAAACGGTGGCGCCTTGTCGTAGACTTTCGAAAACTTAACGACGTCACGGAGTCAGATGCATTTCCACTTCCAAACATTACGGAAATTTTGGATCAATTAGGTAAATCTAAATATTTTTCAGTAATTGATTTAGCGAACGGATTTCATCAAATCAAATTAAGTGAAGAAAGTAAGCCACTTACCGCGTTTTCTTTTTACGGACACTATCAATACAAAAGGTTACCAATGGGGTTGAAAGGTGCTCCAGCTTGTTTTCAGCGGTTAATGAATAACGTTCTAACGGGTCTTCAAGGAATTAAATGTTTTGTATATCTAGATGATATAGTCGTATACGGTACTTCTTTAAATGACCACAATAATAAGTTAATAGACGTGTTTCAAAGGTTAAAGGAAAACAATTTAAAATTACAACTAAGTAAATGTCAATTTCTACGCAAGGAAATAAATTATCTAGGACATGTTATTTCTGAAAAGGGAATAATGCCAGATCCAGGTAAAATTTCAGCCGTCAAGAATTTTCCAGTCCCAAGTAACGAAAAGCAAGTCAAATCATTTTTAGGGTTAGCATCATACTACAGAAAATTTATTGAACATTTCGCTGATATCGCATATCCACTTAATAATCTATTAAAGAAAAATATCGAGTTTAATTGGTCTTCAACTTGCGATGAATCATTTACTAAATTAAAGGAAAAACTCATAACTCCGCCAATTCTTCAGCATCCGGACTTCGAACGTGAGTTTATCCTAACAACCGATGCTAGTCAATACGCAATCGGTTCCATTCTGTCGCAAGGAGAAATAGGTTCAGATTTACCCATCGCTTATGCTAGCCGAACCTTAAATAAAGCCGAAAAGAACTATTCTACTATCGAGCGCGAACTACTTAGTATAGTTTGGTCAGCCCAACATTTTAGACCGTACCTATATGGAAAAAAAGTTTAAAATTTTGACTGACCATCGACCTTTAACATACATCTTTTCCCATTCTAATCCATCTTCTCGGTTAATGCGTTTTCGCCTTAAACTTGAAGAATTTGAATACAAAGTTGTTTATAGGCAAACAAAACACAAATGCAGACAGTTTGTCCAGAATATGCTGCATAAACGCAACTATAAATAAACAATATGAAGAGTATTTAAAATATATTGAGAGCAAAATAATAACTAACTCTAACGTAACAGATGTAAACGAAAATTTTAACGACTTGTCTAAAAAAATTAATTTATTTTATTTTACAGATAAAAACTTTAACAGTAATATTGAGTATCATAATTCTAAAGCGGAACTTAAAGTGCAAAACAAAAATATATTAGACATAGCCTATTTAAAATCGGATGACCGATATTTCTTTTATCTAATAACTAGGGAATCCGAGTTTCACAAATCTAAATACAGCGATGTATTTTATTCATTGTTTAATCTAAAAAAAATTTGCATTTCTAAATCCATTGAAACTTTAGCATTCTCTAGTAATAATTTAGAGCACGATAAGTTGAAACTTGAACCTATAAGAATTATTTTGCGATATATTTTTAAAGATACTAATATCAAAGTTCTAATTTGTTCTAATTTTACTGAACAAAATTTAACTGAATCTGAAATAATTAAAATTTTAAACGATTTTCATGTAACGCCCCTTGGTGGACATCAAGGAGTTAATAAAACATTTAAAAGAATCAGGCAAAACTTCAAATGGGAAAGTATGTACAAGGATATAAAAAAATTTATCAAGTCATGCGAAACTTGTCAAAAAAATAAGTGTGGAAGAAAGACTAAGCTTCCAATGACTATTACTACAACCTCTTCTGCCCCTTTTGAAAAAATATTTCTAGATATCGTGGGTCCTTTAAACGAAACCGAAAATTTTAACAAGTACCTTCTCACATTTCAGGACGATCTTACCAAGTTTTCAATTGCTATTCCCATTCCAAATCAAACTGCCAATATGGTTGCTTACAGTTTCACAACAAAAATAATTTGTCAATTCGGAATTCCTAAAATTCTTGTTACTGATCAAGGAACTAATTTTCTTAGCAACGTATTTAAAGAAACTTGCAACCTTTTAAAAATAAAACAAATTCATTGTAGTAGTTTTCATCCCCAAAGCAACGGAAGTTTAGAACGTTCACATAGAACTCTTGTCGAATATTTAAGACATTTTATCAATCAGGATCAAAATAACTGGGATGAATTTATGCCCTTTGCAACATTTACGTACAATACTACTCCTCATGTTTCTACAAACTTCACACCTTTCGAGCTTTTATATGGTAAAAAGGCGAACTTACCAAACTCACTTACTAGATCACCAGAAATGTTTTATACTTACGATGACTATTATAATGAACTTAAATCTAGGTTACAACATTCCCATCAAATTGCAAGAGAAACAATTTTAAAAAATAAAGAAAGGTCTAAAATTAACTATGATAAGTTGATTAACAAACTAAATCTGAAAGTTGGAGATAAAGTACTTTTAAAAAATGAAGCTAATATTATAGGAAAATCCAAAAAGTTACTACCCTTATTTCAAGGCCCTTATGAAGTTATTTCTATTGACTCAGACGTAAACTGTACAATTATGATAAAACGTAAACCAACTAAGGTTCATATAAATCGACTTAAGTTATTTAAGGAATAATAAAAAATTCGTCATGTCTTGTTCCAGAATCCCAAAAATGATGCATGTTCCCTACCAAGCCTTACTAGGGATACTTGTTTTATTTCTTCTTACTAAAACCTCACTCATGGACAACACATTTTACAACATAACCCCAATCGAATCCAGTCCTGGCCTGTATTTTGAGAAAATAGGAAAACTGAATACCTTTAACGATAAGTGGAAATTACTTATTTACTTAGATTTAGGAAACTTACGCAAAGAATTAGAGTCAATAAAAATCAAATTCGATCAAGTCAAGCATCTATGTTATTTAGCTCAAATACGCGATGTCCCAGCAAACGAATGCGACACTTTAAATCAGTGCTGCCCAGTGCTGCCAGAGCAGATGGTCGGATAATCCGTATATATTCGTGGAAAGGGTGGGGGGAAGCCTCGAAAAATCCGTAAAAATCCGTTTTTGTCTAAATTTCGAAAAATTTCTTCTATAAGGGGGATTTTCGTGACAAAACATACCTTTCGTCAAAGAAAATCCGAAACATCTCAGAATTTTTCGGGGGAGTTTCAGAAGTTTGAACCTCTTCGTCAGTGATATAATTCTCGTCACTTTCCATTTTTCACAAAATAAAGTATTTTATATACAGATTCGGATATATATTAAACATTGACTTTGAGATCAAAATATTGCCACAATGCAGTTCAATGCACTGAACTGGAGTCAGTATTGGTTAGTCGTTACTATTGGTGGCATTGCGCCGCTTATATATTGGCAGCAATAACAACGTTTTATAAAACCTTAACAAATGATATGAAACTATCGTTCTCTTTGTCACACTCAATGAAAAAGCATATTTCGCATATATTCGGCGTTTAAGAACCCTATATTAAGAACACATCCTTTTTCTGTCTAACGTAGTAAAAAGGAAGAGGAATAGAAGCGTGACAAAGATGATCAAAAAACGGGGCAAAAATGATGTTTCTTTAGTATTAGTATGAAGCTATCTTAAAAATCCGTAAAAATCCGTATTTGATGAAAATCCGTTCAAAATCCGTTTCCAATTTCTCTAGACCTGGAAAATCCGTAAAAAACGGATAAATCCGTTCATCTGGCAGCACTGGTGCTGCCACAGGCCGATGACGGAATTATGGTACGGTGTTGCCAAAATTATCAATTTTCCTTGAAAATTATGTTAAAAATATAGAAATTTCTTTAAAATAAAAAAATGCACATATAATTTGTTTATTCTCGTGAAAAATAAACATTTCAGAAACATCAAGGCAACTCTAAAAAAAACAGAATAATATTCTGATAAATATATAAAACTATAATATTTATTATAAAAAAAATATTCATTTTCAAACTGAAATTCAACGTTTTCTTCATCTTTAGCATGTTTATAAGAGCTATCATGATGAATGCTTTTACTCGTACTCGCCATATTATTTTTAAAGAAACAAAACACACCGTAAAATACAAAATAGCTACTAATAAAATGAAATGGTTAACCTAGACAATTCATGTCGGGAATGATGACGATTAGGGGATTTCCCTGCGTAGGATAAAAGCCGAGTCCTGCAAAATTTACATAGATGGCGGTAGCCTACAATCCATGTGGATTGTGGCCAGACCGACTTTGTTGTTAAGTTGGTTGCATGCAATTAGAACTAAGAATAAAAAAAACACATAGGGAGATAAGATTAAAAAATATGTTACAATTATCAATTATGTTACATATTATTATTTGGTTAATTTTAGGTGAAAAATATGTTACAATTCGATAATTATGTTACAAGTGGCAGCACTGCTTTAAATAAAACAATAAAATATTCTATAGAAAACAATATTAATAAACAAAAGTTAATTTTTGAAACTTTAGGTGATCAAAGCGAAACGCGAAGGTCAAAACGAGGTTTGGTTAATGCCGTAGGACAAATATCCAGCGTTGCCAACCGTACCATAATTATGGAATTGTACCATAATTTCACTATCTTTTCCATAATTTTTTTAGGCGTACCATAACCAATAATTATACCATAATTTTGCAACTTTGCGTTAATCCTCATTCAACGGCAAAACGATTTTTTCAGTTAATTCTTGTGATTTAAAAAAAATGTGTTATTTCCCGGACAACAATCGGGATTTCCTGGTGAAATCATGATGATATCACAACGTGATTTTTTTTATCACGCCGTGATATCCTGAGTGCATACACATGCTTCATCACAGTGATATCATGTAGAACTCACGGTGTGATATTTGCAAAATTTGCGCATGCGTAATAGCCCTGCGAACTGCGAATTTAAAACCTAGTTTTTTACCTGTTGATTCAACATAACCTTTCTCTTAGTGCACGAACGTGGCGCAAAAATGATAATCAAAACACCGTTATCATAAAAAAATCACGACATGATTTTTTATGCTATCGGTCAAAAAATCACGACATGATGTTCGTATGAATATCACGAATGTTGTCCTTTTTTAATTGAATTCAATTAAAAAAGATATTCCAATGTTTAATAAAACGTTTTGTTAAACATTGGAATATCTTTTTAATTGAATTCAATTAAAAAAGGACAACATTCGTGATATTCATACGAACATCATGTCGTGATTTTTTGACCGATAGCATAAAAAA
This sequence comes from Brassicogethes aeneus, assembly GCA_921294245.1. Classification (NCBI taxonomy): domain Eukaryota; kingdom Metazoa; phylum Arthropoda; class Insecta; order Coleoptera; family Nitidulidae; genus Brassicogethes; species Brassicogethes aeneus. The sequence goes on along the minus strand of OV121134.1, from coordinate 15,395,164 downwards.
TCATGTCGTGATTTTTTATGCCAACGGTGTTTTGATTATCATTTTTGCGCCACGTTCGTACACTAAAAGAAAAGTTATGTTGAATCAACAGTTTTTGCGAATGTATTCAATATTTTCTTGAATGTAAATTAACTATTAATTTAAATCCAAAAAAATATTGAATGTTTTTATTTAACCACAAAAACTCTTGATTCAATATATATGTAGGTATACTTTTTCTCTCAACGTACGAATGTGGCGCAAAAATAAATATTCAAACACCGATGGCATAAAAAATCACGACATGATTTTTTATGCCATCGGACATGTTTGGATATTTATTTTTGCGCCACATTCGTACATTGTGAGAAAATGTATGTTAACAATTGAATTAACAGCTTTTGCGGTTAAATACATTCAATATTTTTTTGAATGTAAATTAACTATTAATTTAAATCCAAAAATATATTGAATGTTTTTATTTAACCACAAAAACTGTTGATTCAATATATATGTAGGTATACTTTTTCTTTCAACGTACGAATGTGTCGCAAAAATGAATATCCAAACACCGATGGCATAAAAAATCATGTCGTGATTTTTTATGACCAAACACCGATGGCATAAAAAATCATGTCGTGATTTTTTATGCCATCGGTGTTTGGAATCGTGTGTCCTATTGCTTCTGTAATTCTGTTGCATAAAATGATTCAATATATATGTAGGTATACTTTTTCTCTCAACGTACGAATGTGGCGCAAAAATAAATATTCAAACACCGATGGCATAAAAAATCACGACATGATTTTTTATGCCATCGGTGTTTGGTCATAAAAAATCACGACATGATTTTTTATGCCATCGGTGTTTGGATATTCATTTTTCCGACACATTCTTACATTGAAAGAAAAAGTAAGTTAACAATTGAATTAACAGTTTAACATTCAATATTTTCTTGGATTTAAATTAACTATATATAGTTAATTTAAATTCAAGAAAATATTAAATGTATTTAACCGCAAAAACTGTTGATTCAACATAATTTTTCTCTTAGTGTACAAACGTAGCGCAAAAATGATTATCCAAACACCGTTGGCATAAAAAATCACGACATGATTTTTTGTATCATCGGTCAATCGCAAACAGCGATGGCATAAAAAATCACGACATGATTTTTATTTCTCACGCAGTGACATCCGGATGATGTCCGTATGAATAAAATTTGTGAAAATCACGACGTGACGTTCGTATGATTTTTATTTATCACGCGGTGACTTCCATATGATATCAGTATGAATAAAATTTGTGAAAATCACGACGTGATGTTCGTATGAATATCACGAATGTTGTCCGGGTTTTTATACCATTTTTGTTTTGAACAGTTTGCTATTTTGTCTGCTCAAACTGGCTAAATATATTCTTTTTCTATGGTTACCTTTAAATTTAATGCATTATCAAAATTTGTGTTTTCTAAAATTAATTTAATTAAATCAGATTTGCGCAATAAACTTTGCAGTGAAACTATATATGGTTTACTGTTAAGTAGCCAATTAATGGAAAAAAATTGCGTTGGATTTGATCCACCGTCACCTATGTACAAGCTAATGACTAAAGAAATATATTCTAATAAGAAGACTGATGGTGGTGATATTCAATTCGAAGATCTCATTTAATTAAATTATAAAATTTAATTAAATCTTTTTTTCTTACTTTAAAACCAAAGTTACTGTTAGAAATAATTATTTTTATTTGTTGAAAACATTTAACATTTAGAAATGAAAATGTGGTGTTGTTTTTTTATATTTTTTTCCTCTATCCATTTAAAAAAAACTGCCTCTTATTTATATTTTAGAAGGTGTACCATAATTTTATGAATTGTACCATAATTTTGAGGGTTGTGTACCATAATTTGTTTTCACATGGTTGGCAACACTGCAAATATCCAAAACTCTTTTTGGTACCTTAGATTCAGATGACGCTGAATATTACGATAAACAAATTCAAAAATTAAACGAAAATCAGGATCACAATCCTTTAATCGTTTTAAATTATTTTACATTGGATTTTTGGATTGTTTTATGTTATTTGTTATTATAATTGGTTTTAATTAAGAATTCTATTGGTTTAAATGGCTGGTAAATTGTATCCATTCATCCATTGAAAATAATTGAAAATATTTCCGAGTTGCAACTGATAAATTCATAAACTCTATAGTCACGGCCAAATCTGTATGGGTGCACGTCATCAACGGCATATGACGTCAGCGTTAAGGTCTATTCATACTTGCCCAGACACAATCTAACGCTCGTGTATTGTTGACTGTTTATAGCGGTGGGGGCTGTTATTAAGATGGAATTATAACGTCCTTGTTATAATCTTCTGCACTAACTAATTAGGAGTTTGTTACAGGCAATTTTTTATTAAATGTGTTTAAAGAGAAAACAAACGGAGTTTATTACATTTTTATTACATATGCACATAACAAAAAAATAATAAATTATCAGAAACACAAAAATAATAAATTACCAGTTGTCCTTGTCATGAGAGCAAACCAGGTCAGAATTGAAGTCTGATTATTTCCCCAAATTTATTATTAAGGGCGCAATCTCTTCGAAATCTAATAACGGCTAGTTGCCAACAAGCCTTATATCATTGTTTGCACAATCCAGGGATAGAATCTTATAAACATAATGTATAATATTATTTATAATAATTTGCAACAAACGATGCTTCCGGACGAAATGTCACAATTACAAAAATACGTCAAATATAAAATGACAGCGACCCATCAATAATATTGAACGGTGCGCGCCAGCCTTAAGCTATTACCAACTGGCACACACAAAAATTACTAAGTGAATGGTTTTATTTTGATAATTTCGTGAAAAAACGTTTTAAAACAAGGAAATTGTTACAGTTCTTGATAAACAATACGGAAATGAATGATTTCTTTTTAATAACACATCAGAATTACGCCTTAAAAAAGCAAATTTAACGGCAGTAACTTTACAATTCAAAGTTGGTAATGCTGACGTCATTATATCTCATTGATGACGTGCACCCATATAGATTTGGCCGTGACTATAATAGAATTTCCAATAAAAGTCAATTGACCATTATGATATGCAAGGAATGCGGTCGATGTTGCCAATGGTAAAACAATAAACTTCCCTATTGGGAACATTCAATTATATTACGTTGGCTACACTGAAATTTTGAATTTCCCGCACAAACTGACATACATTCTAGTAGTTCCCAAAGATAAAGAAGGTAGTTCCAATGTTGTATAATAAATTAAGGTGCGAATTTCAAATGTGGGAATTATTATTATTTATTATTATTAAAAAAAAGATGTAAATTAATTTAGTTTGTGCGGGAAGTTTAAATTTTTAATGTAGCCAACTTAATATAATTGAATGTTCTCAATAGGGAATTTTATTTTTTTACCATTGGTAACATCGACCGCATTCCTTGCATATGGTCAATTGCAAAGGTTTCAAACCAATCCGAAAAAAATTAAAGTAAGTACCGCTCCAATTAACAATGTTACCAACGTGCAAAAAAATCAGTCGATTTTCAGAATTTTCAGTCATTTTACGCAGAGTATGAGTATTAACTATCTGGCAACACTGCTATTAGGTCATAAGAATTCCATTAAGCTGGATCACGGTCTTATATAAGACCGTGAGCTGGATTTATAGTTCTAAAGGTAACGGTAGAGGCAGCGGTAAAGGTAGAGGTAAAGGTAGCGGTAGCGGTATCACCATAGAAAAAGGATATCACTTTCTGCAATTTATAGTTCAGAAAGTAGCGGCAGCGGTACTGGTGGCGCATATGCGTACTTTAATGCAGATTGTAATTTTGTTTGTAAAATTTGACAGCAAAATGTTAAGTTTTTTACGAAAACATGGATTGCGAGGACAATGCTAGCACAGCTGTGCTTCTGGGCCATATGGCGTTGTGCGAAATATTATATATTAAACCCTGCAAAACAATATATTATGTTGTATTGCAGGGTTTAAAGTACGTTATGGTCAAGTACGTCGCTATTAAATCGGGAACGAGCTAAGAAACGCCATTTCCAGTATTAAAATAAAATAAAACTGACCGATAAAGAGTAGTTCTTTAAATACACAAATGACGGTGCCCATTTTTGACAAATTATCAAGTCTGGTTGCCCCTCGCATAAAAACCACAGAACATAAGTTAAAAACTAAACTTACAAGGCGAAACTGCTAACTAAAAACTGCCGTGTGATTGGCTGGAGTAGCGGTTGAGGTAAGAAAAGATGAAAGATGGTCATCTCTTGCCGCTACCTTCTTGCCTCTACCTCTCTTACCGCTACCTCTGACAATATTCAATATTCAATGCCGAACTCGGCTACCGCAACCGCTACCTTTACCTCTACCTTTACCGCTGCCTCTACCGTTACCTTTAAAACTATAAATCCAGCTTTACTCCGTAAGCAATGATTGGATTGGCAACAGTGCTTTTGGTTAATTTAATTTTGGTAGACCTGGCTGTCAAAATTGAAATGTTTTGAATTTGTTTGACGACGGTTATACAATGAATTTTCAATTTAACACAAAGAAAAAAATCCAAAAATGCAGAAACTTCGTCCAAAGTCTGAATGCAAAAATATCTACAAATAAAGAAATATTAATATGGTTTAAGGTAAACAAAAAAACATGCAAAACATACATTTAAAGCCCATTATTTTAGGAACTATGTGAATATTTTGTGAGCCTTATAAATTTAATTGTTGAAAACAGACTTAAACTTAAGAAACATCAAATAGAGACATTATTATTACATCTTAAGCAGCTTTCAACTTTATTATCTTTGTTTATAAACATATTTGTTAGGGAGTCAGAAGTAAAATTAGTGTTAACAGTAAGTTTAACCCTTTGTATATAAATTTGTAATTAAAAATAAATGTATAATAGGAAGCCAGAAATTGCACAATTAAACAATTATTATATTGTTTGGATGCTGTAGAAGACTCATTAACAAATGATAATAAAAATGAAACCACAGCAAATTTTATTGATTGGATGGATAAATCATTGGACAAAATTGCAGAAATGCATGAAGCCAATGGACATGAAATGCAGATTTATAAAGAAGCTAAATTAGTAATTGAAGAAGTTTTATGTCATGCCATGTCAATAGCCCAAGTTGCTCTTCCAGAAGATTGTAAAATGTTAAAGGGTAGTAGTCAATCGGTAATTTAAAATATATCAAGCACCAAAAATGTCCTACACTAATTTTATCATTTTAATTGGCCATATGAGAGCAGATGTGCAAAGGGGCCATCCATAAATGTTGTTACACTGAAAGGCAGGAGGTTTAAAGGACTGTCATGCCTAAGGGGCAAGGGTTTGTTTTTAACTGTTACGTAACAAAGTATATTAAATTGCGTATTTTTTTTATTTTTATTTGGATTATTCTATAAAATAGGTTAAAAAAAGAATCAGATTTTAGCAAAAGGGGTTTGATTATTTAAGTAATCAAACCCCTTTTGCTAAAATTGTCAATTGTTACGAGACCCTTAAAAGGGAATCTTCAAATTTTGTCACAAGAAAGGGGGTGTAATTACATATTGCCAATTAAAAATTTATAAAATAAAAGGGATTAAGATGGTTTGATTTTTGGTACCTAGTTTATTCTACTTTCATATTTAACTTTTAATTTTATAGGTTCTAAATTCTATGGAATCTTTGATAACAGAGATACTTAAATTTGAACCAAATAAGGCGATGGTAAAACTATTTACTGACAATTGTGTTGATCGACTTTGTTCATTGGAAACCAAAGTTAATACAGCAGTACTCAGATTAAGTTTACATGTGTTTTCTGATTATACATCCACTTTTGATCAAATACACAAGTTTTGTTTAAAACCTAAGAACAAAAATCAAATGGATACACTGGACTTTTTGGTGGCCAATTTTGATTTACATGTTGATCGGTTAATGCAAATAGGATTGTTTGCTGTTTCAGTTACAAGTCCCAAAGAAAGTAATATAAATAGTTGGTTTTAATATGTATTTAAAATATTATTTTTTTAAGGGAAAATAAGCATAAAAAGTTGTTTAGCAAGTTTAGAAGGCCTTGAAAGTGAATTGGTGCCTGCTTTTACTACAGTCTTGTTGGATTCATCAATTCACAACATAAATTTTACCTTATTACTAAAAAACCATTGGCTTCAAGAAGCAAAATCCTTGCAACAATTAATATTTTTAATTATTGATCCTTTAGCCTTTTGTCAGGTTATTTATGATGAAAACAAACAAATATTGGAACACATATCTGAAATTGCAAAAAATGGTATCAATATGAAGGTAGTAGAGCCTTTTGTTAAAAATGCAAATGTTTTAAAAGAGTTTTTACCAATAGCAATTAAGGAGAGTGAAAAGGGAAAAATTGATTGTAAAGAATTAAACATTTCCTTTACAAATTTTAAAATAGGTAAATACCTTATTACATAATATTATGTAATGTATTACATTTATTTTTTAGTATTCTATGAGTTGAAAGCAGCATGTAAGGTTTTTTTAACAGAAAACAATTCTACAAACATTGAAATTCAAAAAATTATGAAAAGGTGCAAGATATTAATGAGTTTAATTAAAAACATAAGATCTCATTTTGTTCATCAAGACTTTAAATTTAAAACAGGTACTCGGGTTGTCATAAGATAAGTTTAACAAATAAAATACGTATTGTTTTAGAAATCACTAGTTGCAGTGATGATGACATTCCCAAAACTAACAAATTTATGGACCACCTAGTGAATAGAGGAAGTGAAATTATTAAAAATAGAAGTATTTTATACAAAAGCTCCAATAAAATCGACTTTTCAAACTCTGCAGCACAAAAGATTCAAATTTTAAAAGGTATACCTACGAAAATGATATAAAAAATGTTATGTTTGTTTTTTAGGACAAAAGAATAAGTCTATTCCCTTAAGTAAGTTGGTACATCTAAAAAAGTTCAGCGTTTGGAACGCAAAAGATAATTTGAACAGTACTTTAGATAGCCACATAGAAATATCAAGTAATTCTTTAAGTAATTATACAAGTGATAACATTATTTAATTATTATTTTTTAGATATCTTGAAAGATTTGACAAATTTATCGAACTCCTTAATAAGTAATAAGTGAACATTTTCTTTTAATGTTTTTATTTTTAAGTATATAATACATTTATTTTTGTACAAAATATAATTGATTATTTAAAATTAATAAAATATATAAATACATTTAAAATTACATTCAAAAACGTTTATTTCAATAAATTTTTAATGAAAATTTAAACCCTTTGTTTTTTTGCTTTTATTAAAAATCTTCAACTTCTTCTTTTTGGGCTCTGGTTCTGTTTTAATTCTAAAATTTTTTTAATATGTTAATAAACGTTAATAAAATATAGTATATACTTACTCATTTACTTCAATATTTGAATGTGTACATTTATTAATAAAATTAGTCCAAAATTTCTTCGACTGTCCAAAAGTATTTAATAGTATTTTTTGGTTATCATTATTAAAAGGTGTGTATTTTTCTGTTACCAAGTCATCTATAAGTAATTTTAATTAGATTAACACAGGGTGCCCAGAAAATGGCGCCAAACCTCGTGAAGATGTTCTGAACATAAAAAATCACATATTTATTATATATTATAAAAAACGCCCCATGCCATAACCACCAAACATACAACAAAGGCGGCCCTTTTCGATTACGAGGGCACTGTGTTTTAAAGTAGAATAAGAGGTTTAATTAAAATACCGAATTACTGTTCAGAAAATATTTATTTATATAGATATCGATTTTAAAATTATTTATAATATATTAAGTTATTTGGTTTGTCTCCATAACCCTTATTAGAGGTTACAAGCTTAAATGCTTGATAACTTAGAAACCTCTTTTACGATTTTGTAACTTTTTAAATACTAATTATATGTTATGACGTCAGTCTGTCTTTTTGGGACACCTTATACATTTAAATAAACAAATAAAAAAAAGCAAACAACATGTAGGACTACGTAATTTACCAGGTTACACAACTAAAAAAAATTAAAACAAGCAAAAAAATATATACAAATAATTTTAAAACCAACTAAAAAAATAAATAGGTATACCATTTTGGTAGGTACTTAAATTTTATTTTGCCGATCCTAGGGGCTGAAGAGTATCCAAATGGTTAAAAAAAGAATCTGCAATGTTTTAACGCTTAATTTTAATTCGTAATACCGCCGCAGAGCAGTCGAATTTTGATTAACATTTGGTTTATGCTATTCTATTTATTTATATGAAACAATAAAAAAACAAAAATAAAGTTAAAATTTGTCAATAATATACTTATGATGATTTTAAGGTTTAAATTTTTTGACAAATACTGTATGAAAATACATTTTTCTTTAAAGATTAAATAATAATTAAATAATCAGTATGGCTATGGTTTAGGTTATTTATGGCCTAGGTCGTAAAAATGTATTATTACTACTTTGGACCAATCAGAAAATTTAACTTCTGTTATCTATTTAACCCCACTTTATACTTTTAATATTTGTACGTTTTATGAAAATTGTGCTTTAAACATAAAATGTTTTATGCCATTTAGCCAAGAAGTGTATTTGTGTTCTACTCAATTGTAATCTTTTCTTTCCAATAGAGTGTTCCTTTTACCACGAAAACAAAATTAACAGAATTGTGATTGGTCAGTCAAAAATTGAGTGTACTTTAACCTAGCTCACAACTCAAAGTCTAATTTTTTGTACATGGCAAAGTATAGAAAGTTGACTATCCAGTCTCTATATATCTTTGGATATACCCTTTGAATATAAAACAATATAACGGCTTAGGAAAACACAGCGTTGCCGAGTTTTTTAAATTTAAATGCCTATTAACTTGAAAACTATTTCTTGGAAAAAATTTTAATTATTTTTATCCTTAAAATATCCTCCACTACAGCATGACAACCCTTAGTGTGCCATTTTCGGGACACCCTGTATAGCTGTTCTACAAACTTACGTCTACTAATATTTCCATATTCTATTTTATATTCCTCAATTTCTCTATCCTTTTTTTCCAGTAAATTTGTTATTAACTTATTTTGATCTTCCAAATATTTTATTGTTGTTATCATAGGATAAGTTACCTTCTCTGTAAACTTGACACAAAAGTGGAACTTATTATTATGCAAAAAACAACTTACCATTTTATTGTCACCTATATCCAATATGAATTCAAATTTATAGTTGATGTCCACATCAGATAATTTAGTTTCAATTGTTAAACTTAAGCTTTCTTTTAAATATTTGCATTCTATGGTTGAAGTTTCTAAGTTATTCAATAGTTTTAAAATTAAATCCAATAATTTTTTGTCATCTGTTTTTTCAATTCTGGGATTACATTCCTAAAATTAATTTAAATCAGTAAATCTAAATAATTTTTTTATTTAAATATTTTGATAATTCGTCTCATAGTCGCATTCTGTCACAAGGGAGGGGGAGGTTCAATTTGGACCATTTTTAGTGTCACAAGATGGATGGTCTCTTATAAAAAGCAGGTATGTTGTTTAGTGGACACTCTTAATTTTTAAAAATTTGAAAATTTATAATTTTGAAAATGTGCAATAGATAAAAGTAAAGAGTGTGTCATTTCGTCCCAATGCCCTTATGATAATGGCGTATCTCATATTTAACAATTAAAATTTAAATTATTGTTTGGAAAAAGATGTGATAATAAAGTTCATTTTTTTTAACTGGACTGCGGCAACGTTGCAAATTTAGGGTTTTGGTTGGTAAATATAGTTGTCAAGTTGGTCACATTGATTAAAACAAACTGTGGTGCTTGGATGAGTAAAATCATATAAAAAAAGTAGTTAAATATAGGTTGCTTTACGGCCCAGAAGAGAAGGTATTCCTAGCGGATAATAATCTTCGCTTTGAAAAGAATTTATATAAAAGAAATTAAAGTTTTTTGTGAACGTAAATGTTGTCCAATGGTAAATAATGTGAAAATAATGTGTGATGTAACATTTATAAAACCAAATTCGTTACTTTTTTATTCCAAAAATTTCCATAAGGTGATGTACTTTTTCTTCCATTGTGGCATTTGGCATAATTTCATCAAAATGAAGTTTTGCCCTCAAAAGGGCTTTTACATTCGAATTCGTTGCTATTATTTTTGGCATAATTATCTTTTTATTTATAATTGACAAGTAAATTATCAATAATAAATATTATTGTCAATTTGACAGTGTCAAAGTATTTAATTAAATTCTTTAGCAGAAGTTAAATTTTTAAATGCTAAAAGTCAAACTGGCATAAGCCACCAACCTAACAAAAAAACACAAGTCCAGATAAAAAAATGAACTGTAGTTAATATAATGTAATACCCTTAGGGCCGGTTTTTCAATTAGGGTTTAAACCTTCGTTCAAGGGAACTTAGATCAGTTAATGAACTCAGTTCACAGTCAAATGAGTTTTTCAATGTCGACTCAACAGCAGTTCTGTTGAACTTAGATCAGTGGTGTCAACGTTAAGTTGGTACAACCGAATTTAGTATACGCCTACATTAATATTAGTTAAAACTGTCATTTTGACAAAAGGATTTTGTGTTTGCTTTTGGAGTTTTGTTTATCTGTGCTGTTTTAAAAAGTTATAATCTGTGCGAAAGGGTGCTTTAAAACAATTTACTATTGTTAAAGAACAATAATTATTATTATTATGAATAAAAATCGTGCTGCCAACTTTACCTCTTTTAAGTAGGAATTATTTGTATGTATTTCGTTTTATATTATAAAATGAATTTGTCGTTTTTTGTTACATGTGATGAATTTTACTAAAATCTATTACCTATTCAGTAATTATTTTTATAACTAACCTATTGGTCGGATTTGCAATAACTGTTCTAATTAAATCCACTATCCTACGTAAAAAAGGTTTGGAAAACCGAAATTTGGCAAAAAATCATCATTAATCCACCTTTCAAAATGATTAGGTCTTACCCGTGGCCTGTGCACACGAAATTGAATATTATTTAGGAATTCGCCAATTTCCTCATCATCCTCACTAACTACCTCAAACATATCCATTGGTTTATTATAACAGCAGATTACAAAACAAGAAATAAACAACGTAATACACAATAAAGCAGAGAAAAATTAAGTTATGTCAAGTTGAACTTCGTTTAAACGGCCAACAGTGACAGTTCATCTTTTGATTTAGTTTAAACCAAATTCAAGCTTGAACTTTGATTGAAAAACGGCATATTTTGTTTGAACTAAGTTCAAATGCTGAACCAAGTTTAAACTATGATTGAAAAACCGGCCCTTAATCCTGCCATAAAAATAAACCTAATTCGCAATAAGTTGAAATTCAGCACAGAAGGTATTATTTTGTCCCTTCCATGGTGGCAGTTAATGTGTTAAGTAGCATACCTAAGTTTTAATACCTATAAATATTAAAAAGCAACAAATTTTATTCTTACTATAAACTTCTTTGACATTTCCTCAATTGTAAATATTTTAAACCAAATGGTCTTTAAATTGGTTACACTTGTATGCATTTGGTCTTCCACATTTTCCATATTTACCATAAAAACTTCATCTTGCCAAGAAAATGTTTTCCACATTTTTGCACTATACCAAATTTAAGCTAAAAAATACAATGTAGTTTTTTCAGGAAAATTTTCCTAAACCCTTCAGGGTTTAGCAAAGTATTTGTTAAATTATACTACTAACCTAAAATATACTACTAACAATTGAGTTTAACTAAACTAAAACTGAAAACAGAGATAACCTCAGAACGTTATTGCTTACTTCATTAATAAAATCCATATAACAAAATACCCTGATAATAATATTCAGGCTGATACCTATAAAAAAAAGTCTTTATCCCACAATTTGTTTTGAACTACTTGTGCAATGTTGCCATTTTTTAAGGCAGAGTCTACTGCGCCGCTGCAGCGCGCTGGAAGAGTTTTGAAAATTTTATTCCTGCATCGTCCTTGCCGTTAGTGTGTGTTGCCAGTACCATGATAATGGTATTTATACAATTTATGTACCATTTTTTACGATTTTGTATTATTATACAGGTGCCATTATTTTTAGACTGAATTGTTTTTGTAAAATATAATGCTAATTTAGTAAATATGTGGCCTCCATTATTGTGGAAAATGTATTTCGTGTTACCTATACATACACTATGCGCCTTGTAGGCAGGAACCTGGACCGTACCGTTTTTGGACAGAAAACCGAACCGGAACCGGTATTTATTTGTGGACCGGAACCGTAACCGAACCCATATTATTTTTAAATGTAACCGAACCCTTTAAATTTAAAACGGGTTTTTAGGTTATTATCGGATTTAACTTAATTTATTTTTGCAAAAATTAAAAAAATAATTATTTTGTTTCGTTAAAAAAATATAACAATATAAATCTATAAATTATACATTCTAGCACAAGTATTGTTAGGGGTTCCTGCGGTGTTAAAAACAATTGTAAATGTTGTATATATAATTATTGTAAATGTAAATTAAAATAACTTTATTGAAAAAAGAAATATGTCATGTGTGAACATATACCTATAACTATAGTTATAGGTATATGTGTGTAAACATAAAACTAGGCAACACTGTAATTAAAAAACCCCCACTACAAAGTATCCTACCGACTGTGCCATGAAGTAAATAATACCAGAGTAGGTTAAATACTGATTTATTAAAATGACTGGTTTGTTCTATGATGACTAGCACATAAATAATACTAGTATTATTTCTATGATGACTAGCATGGGTGGTAGGTGCATTTCTAGTGGGGATTTATTATTTAAAGTGTTGCCTATAGTATTATGTATATATACATAATACTATAACATATAACAACTGCAAAATAAGTAAGTAAAGCCTGATTTATAGATTGTCTTCCTTCCTTCCTCCCGTAAAAGATGAACAATACGAAAACCGTAGTGCCGTTTATAGATTCCCGTACGGGATTGTATTGTTCATCTTTTACGGGAGGGAGGAAGGAAGGCAATCTATAAATTAGGCTTAAGTGTTAAAAGCCTGTTTTCTGGTCTCAAATGTTTGATTTTTGAAGATAAGGAAGAACAAAAGCTTAAAGTTCAGTTCTTTATTTTTGGATAACTTATTTCAAATATAAATTTTCCAGTTTTTCAATCACAAGACCAAGAATAAAAGTAAATAAAAAGAGAATGAAGAGCCTAAAATTGAAGAACCTGATTTGAAAAAAAAGAAGAGAGCAAGTAATTTAATTACATGCCAAAAAAAATATTTTTTTATTTTATAATTTTAGTACTTATAAGTAGGTACCTATATATAGGTACCTACTTATAAGTACTAAAATTATAAAATAAAAAAATATTTTTTACCATGTATAAATAAGTACCTATAGGTACTTATTTATACATGGTAAAAAATTTGGAACCGAAAAAAACCGTATGGACCGAAAAGATTAGTCCGAACCGGACAGAAATATTTTTTTGGAACCGTAACTGAACCCGAACCGAAATTTGTCGTTCCCTGCTTGTAGATAGAAAAAAAAATGATATGAGACCAAAGAAGCAAGATAGTTGTTCTGTGATTCCCGGAATTTCTGAATAATGTATGTTTAGCGTCCTGTCACGGAACATCTGTGGTTTGACAGTTTGAGAATAATATACTTACGATCAAGAAAACTTTCTGAGCTAATTAGCGTCTATAGTAATCAATAGTCAATTGGTAAGTTAAGATTTAAATGCAAAATGTATACCATTTTATATAAAACTTGGGTGTACCATTAAATCGAGAACTTGGAAAATCTTTTTGTTTTGCTTCACCAGATTGTAAACGCTAGTTCATTAAGTACCTACCTTAGAAGGTAGGCAAAAAAAACTGAAATGAAATCAAAGAAGCAAGCAACCAATAAAAGTTGTTCTGTGATTCCCTGAATTTTTGAATAATGTATTTTTAGCATCCTGTCACAGAACTTCTGTGGTTTAACAGTTTAAAAATAATAAACTCACTATCAAAAAAACTTCCTGGACTAGACGTCTATGGTAGTCAATAGTACCTACTATTGGCAAGTTAAGATCTATCGATATAAAAGCAAAATGTGTACAATCCACACAACAAGGTCTGTTCGATCTTCTTAAAATACGAACGAAAATCGGTACTGTTATGCGCACATACGGCTATATTTGATTTATTTGCCGCCGTTAATTTAAATTACCCAAAATAGTAATTCTGTCAACAGGCATGGAAGATGTAACCAAAGTTTTTTTTTAATTTTTAAAGAAACTGGAAATGTTTTTTAACATTATAAGATTTGTAAAATGTGAAAACACTAATTCTGCCATTATTCGAATAATGCTGTATGGTAAAAACTTGCAAGATCTTGCAAGTGTTTACCATACAGCATGCCACTAAATAAATAAATTTATATATAAATAGGAGAAACATTTTACCATAGTTTTACTTACTGGTTGAACAATATTTTTTGCAAAATTGTAAACAATAAAAATGGCGACTAACGTATGAATGTATACTAGGTTGCCTAATTTTGTGATTTTTAACATGCGCGAATAAAGATCGAACAGACCATTAAATACCATTAAATCGAGATCTTGATACCACTTTTTGTTTTGTTTCACCTGTCAACATTGATCAGAATGTAAACGCTAGTTCCAAAGTTCTTTGGCTAGTTCCTTAAGTAGGTAAGTTTTTAGCCGTGCTAAAAAGTTCGACGGAAGTCGCCAATGGCATTGTTACGGCCTTGTCTTTGATAAATAATATATTGCAATATATTATTTATCAAAGACAAGGCCGTAACAATGCATAAGACAAGGACAGCAAGCGTAAATACCGCCATATACAACAACCATTCTTGGCTTTAAGTCTGATTTATAGTTCTAAAACGTAGCCGTAGCCGTTGCAGTTGCAGTTGCAGTAAGTAGCTAATTTTTACAATTTATAGTTCAGCGCGTAGCGGTTGCAGTAGTGGCCGCGTAGTGACATTTGTTCTGTTTACAAACATTTCAAGTATTTTGTTTATTTGGTTTAGTTTACATAGTTTAGTGACATTTGTTCTGTTTACAAAGATTTCAAGTATTTTGTATCGGTGATTTTCGCTTCGTTTATTTTGTTTATTTGGTTTAGTTTACTTATAAACATGGTTTGGGAGCCTTGTTTTTGAGTTTGACAGTTTTTCTGCAATATCTGTAATTTGATTGGCTGTAGTAGTCGTTGCCGCAAGAAAAGATAAAAGTTGGTCATCTCTTACGACAACTTACGACAACGACCTTGGATGCTACTGCAAAGATCCTCCAGCCAATCACAGACTGTTTTGCCCCTACTGCAACTGCAACGACTACGGCTACGTTTTAGAACTATAAATGCTGGGGCGGCGGTGCAGAAATAAAATTTTAAACACGACGCCGGCGGCGTAGTAGACACTAGCTTTTTTAAAATATCTGTTTAACATAACCTTACTAATTCTGTTTAGCTGTCACCGGCAATTTTTTAAAATTGCCACTGTTTTAACTATAAAAATGGAATTAAGTGATGATTTAGTGACCGTGCAAGGCATTTTAGTAGGCCTGATGAGAAATACTGGTGAATTTACCAGAATTAATCATAGAGGAGGTAATAGAATTTTTCTTTTTTTTGTATTTGTGTTTTCATATATGCTTACAGGAAATGAAGACAGAATTTTAAATGTTGTAATTGAAATGGAAAAATTTTTGTCCTCAAAAAACTATGTTAAAAAAAACAAAATAAATAAAACATTTACCAAAGAAGTTGAAGATATTGTTATGTTTTTGACTATAAACACAAATTTTAAACATCATCTAAGTTTGGAGGGTTATTCGCATTTAACAAATATTATGCCACAGCTCTCTAAATGCTTATTATCTAATATAGTTTATGGGTTGGATCTTTGTCAAAGTTTGTGTGCTGTTATGAAAAAATTACCATTGAATATTGTCATCGAGCTTTTGGAAGAAATGGTTATTTGTCTTAAAAAGTCAGACCCAAAAGTTCATTTGGAATATGCTTTTATGTTTCTTACCTGTGTATCAGAAATTCTATACTCCACAACATATAATAATGAGGTAAATTTAAGTTTAAAGCGGTTTAAAGTTTTTTATTGAGGTACATACCATTCTGTCCCATTTAATAATTTTTTGAGTCCAGTCAAGGTCTAAAAGGGACTGGAAAAATATTAAAAAAATTACTTAATAATTATTAGCAGTTTTTCTGATTTTAGTTTTATAAATTTTGTACATTGAGGGCTGGTTTATCAATGTTTGGTTAAAGTTGCAGTTAGTTATCTGGCAGATAATTAATCTGGAGATTAATTATCTGCCAGATAACTAACTGCAACTTTAACCAAACATTGATAAACCAGCCCTCAATGTACAAAATTTATAAAACTAAAATCAGAAAAACTGCTAATAATTATTGGAGCCATGGATACCATTGTTCTCACAACAATCAATATGGAATTTAACTGCCAAATAGACTAACTGGAACTTAACCAGAGATTTATAAACTGGCCCTGAAAAAGCTTAGTTAAAGGTTTTTTATAGAAAAATAAAATTGTAACAAGAAATTATGTTAAACATTTTCTTAGTTTTATAAGAAGCTTCCCTTTTTAATAATTAAAATTTTAATTATTTTAAAAATGATTGAGATAAGGACATACAACTATTATAATAACTATTGGAACCAGGTAACCTACTTCTGAAAGTGAAAATCCAGAACAATTTTATAAAAACTAAAAAAGTATCTACTAATAGTAGACTACTATTATCAAAAACGCTTTAGTATCCTATGGGAGCTTACCTGTTGGGCAAAGCATTAAGCAGCCTATAGGCTCAGAGACACACTTATGATAGGGAGAGGACCCCACTGGGATCTGTCAGGCTCAAAAATCATATAGCTGCTGGGGCCTTATGCAAGTTTTCCATTGGTTATGTACTTTATATGTTTATATGTTCACCACAAACCTTTCAATTATAATGATTAATATAAAAATTTTATCATATATTATATCACGAGAACTATGAATTTAATCGGTTAAACTAGGCTCAGTAGTTTTTTGTTTGGTTTTTGTTGGAAAATGTTGAATGCAAAATAATTTAATAAAATCACGAGACCACGTAGCGGTCGAGGGGTTTTATTTTTAATTATTTTGCATGAAACTATTTTCCAAAAAGAAAAATCGAATAAAAAACTTACTGAGCATAGTTTGACAGATTAAATTTATAGGTTGAGTGATATACGTCTAGATTATTTCTTGAATTAAAGGAAACTATTTAACAATTCATAAAATCTGACGTATGTGTCAAAATTTATAAATATTTTTTTAAAGAAAATTCCATTAATTTAAGGTATGTAATAAGTAATAATTGATATTTCGTAAACTAGATAACTTATTTTTTATTGTTTTTAAAAAAATGTTTGTTAAAACTTGTAAATAACACCATAAAATCGTAAACAAAAATCCAATATGGAGGCTAAAATTTAATCGCTGTTAAATAGGTCTAGTGATTTAATCGCTTATTTAATAGTTATTTATGTATTAAGGGCATAATAAGGTTTTTATGGTCCGAGGCGCTATTTCGAGCCCGAGCGCGTTAGCGCGAGGGCTAGAAAAGCGTCGTAGGACCATAAAAACCAGTTATGCCAGCAATGCATACAAAACTTTATGCACGATTAATATATTATTATTTTTAATATATTATTGTTTTTAAAGACGTTTACGTCAAAGAATTTTTGTTATAATTGTCATATTATAATGTCAACTGACATCAGTCAGTTTTAAAGTTTAAAAATAAATGAAATTGAGGAAGCAGCTGAAAAGGCGAAAAATTGCGGCCTGCTGCCGGTAAAATCAAAATCTTTATACGAAAAAACTTACTTCGAATATATCAAATGGTGTAACATTGTTGTTTTTAATTTTTGACGTTTCATTATAGCCCGCTGGGCCATAATAAAGCCCGCGGGCTATAAAAAGACGTTTACGTCAAAGAATTTTTGTTATAATTGTCATATTATAATGTCATCGTGCATAAACGAAATTTATTCAAAAATTCAAGGCTTTTGATTGGTTCATATTATAATGAGGGAAATAATCAAAGAAATTTTTCGGTTTCCGGTAGATTTGAAAAAAATATTACTATTTCATGTCTTTTTTTTTAATCTGGTAATATTGCTTAAGTGAAGGAATATATAATAGCTTTGTTAAAATATTTATTTAGAAGTGTTTAAATTAACAGGAAGAAATTACAAAACGTATAATGTACTTTTAATAATAATGATTTAAAATTTTAAGTGGCTATTTTCAAAAATTTTCACTGTTTAATTTAACAAATTTTGAATATCACTCTTGCAACCGAGGAGCGATCTTTTTAAATATAAACAATACAATTTTAATGCTCCCAAAGCATCATCTTGTATTATTTCAATGAAAAATATTTAAACTCATTGAAGAACCTTTTAAAATTGTAGTAAAAATGTTTTACTGAATTTTTATTGCGGCATAATTAAAGGACTGTACAGGGTGTCTCAAACTCAATGCTCCAACCTTATTGTGAAAAAAATTGTGACTTTAAGAAAAAATACTGTTAGCTATTCCTAAATTAGGAGATTTGAAGAGTAAATTTAGCAAACAATAAATAAAAAACGATGGCTACGCTCGGCGCCGCGACGCCGACGAAAGTATTTTTTTCACGAACATTATTATGATCTAGATTGCCATGCCTTTTTGACGTTACTCTATAAAACAAAATAGTTTTTTAAATAAAGTGTCAAACAATTAGTTTAAACTTGTAACAAAGTTTGGTTATTACTTTTTTCTTATTTTTAACATTAATGAAGTCATCATGGTATCACATCAAGAAAAAGTCGATATGCTTTTAATACATCGTCACCTGAGAATTATAGTGTTCTATCTGCATTTTTTTTTAAATTGAAGTTAGTCTTGTTTTAAGACTTAAAGAAGCATATTGTTATATCTATATATAATTGGGGTAGAAATTGTATAGTTTAAGGCGTGAGGCAAATCGTAATTCCAGGGCAGCACTTCGGTTATATAGACATAGTATCCAAATAGAATAGTTCCCGACCACAAAATGTTTAATAGATTGGAAAAAATCTTAGTCAAAATAAAGGTGCCTTTAACATAAGAAAAAATGTTCAGATACGCAAACGAGCCCGGAGTGATGAAGCTGTCGCACAAATTTTTGAAAATAGACAAAAAAGCTATTTGTGTATTAAGAGCGCTAAGTGATACAGAAGTTTGACGCGCGACGCATAGCGAAGCGCGGCTATCTCGCGAGAGCGGAAATGTCACTTTGAGCTCGAATTACATACAGGATTTTTTGTACAACCGGTGTTTGGTAATAATTATTATTATAATTTGAGGTTATCAACAATTATTAATTAATTAATAATTGTTGATAACCTCAAATTTGACGTTTGTGTCAAAAGTCGCAAATACACTAAACGTTTCTTTATTATGGTTTCCATGGTAACTTGCTTCTTGGAAAAATTGATAAGAGAAATGCTTGCAGAATATTAATTAAGAAAGCGTAAAGTTGCACTTTACATAATAAAGAGTGTCCAAATTTGACCCTCCGATTTAATTTAATAATAAAAAACAAAAAACTATTGATATATTATTATTTTATGATTTTATTTTTAAGTTTAAATGTTGCGGTTAATAATGAAAAATGATATCCGGCAAGTGACCCCCTCTACTTTTTTGGCAACTACTAACCGCAAAGTTTTTATTTGACATATGTCACTACAGAAAAACTGTCAATGAAGATTACTATAGTAATCTTCATTGACAGTTTCTATAGATATGGCAGTCAATTTAAATCGGAAGGTCAAATTTGGACACCCTTTACAAGATGATGCTTTGGGAGCATTAAAATTGTATTGTTTATATTTAAAAAGATCGCTCCTCGGTTGCAAGAATGGATTGGTAGATCGGGCCCAGTAAGTTGCCAGATTTAAGTCCATTGGATTTTTTCTTATGGCAAACATTAAAAAATATTGTTTATCAAACTCCTACAAATAACATGGAACATCTTAAAGAAAAAGTTAGAGATGCTTGCAGGTCATTTAATGCGGAAACAATTTTTAGAGTTACCAGTCGAGAAGTTAGACAACAGTATGAAAAATGTTTGGAAGTAAATGGTAGTCACTGTGAGCATCTTATATAATAAAACTGTTTTATTTGTATTTTTTAATAAATAATAATTTTAAATCTTAGCTTTTGTCTAGCTGTTAAGATATACTGGAGTATATTAAAATCATAAATAAAATTGTGATAACTTCCAAACTATAATAGATAAAAATAAAAAACGCTGAGATTTCAATTAGGTATCCAACCGTAGTAAAAAAAGTATGTTCGTCGAAAAAATACTTTCGTCAGAGTCGCGGCGCTGAACGTCACCATCATTTTTTATTTATTTTTTGCTAAATTTACTCTTTAAAGCGCTCAATTTAGAAATAACTAACAAGGAAAACCCTCAGAATTTGCGTGTATAATAGAATTATTATTATAATTAATATTATTTTAGAATGAAGAATTTATAGAAAAAATAAATGAAGTAACAAACATAATACTTTATAATCTAACTGGTTTATATTCAGACAAAATGAAAACATGGAAAGTGGAAAAAATATATGAGCATATGGGATATAGTCTGATAAAATTATTTGATTTACTTTTGTATTGTGAAAAAGATAATATTTTACATAGACAGTTTCTTGAAAATATTTTGAAAACCAGTTGTGCAATTTTAAAAAATGTTACAATTGATGTTTATTGCACTTGGGCAGAGGTAAGCAAAATATA
Source organism: Brassicogethes aeneus (assembly GCA_921294245.1). Lineage (NCBI taxonomy): Eukaryota > Metazoa > Arthropoda > Insecta > Coleoptera > Nitidulidae > Brassicogethes > Brassicogethes aeneus. The sequence continues at coordinate 15,374,305 of OV121134.1, read as the reverse complement.
CTTTTGTTATTTAAATCAATGATGTTTTTTAGATTGAAGAAGATGATCAATCCTTGCAAAATAAAATAGCTATACAAGGATATTCGGTTTTAGAAAGTTTTCAAAAATACTCAGCTGCCAAGGAACTAGTCACAATTCTAGCTAATCTGGCTAGAAAACCAAAATCTTTATCGGAACAAATTCACGAAGCAGATCTTAAAACAACGATAAAAAAAGTTAACAAAGAAGATGCAGATCAAAAGTACTGGTTTAAAGCATTACTAAACACACAAGTTTTTAAAGATAAAGATACAATTGAATGCGCGAAAAAATGGGCTCACTTGTCCAGTGCAGACGATGTGTCACGCCTTCTAGACTTAAGTGTACTGGGTTGTGACGATAATGGTAAAGAGCTGATAATAAAATGTGCTTCTGTGCTGAGCGCAGAAGATTTAATTTTGACAATAACCAGGCATTTTTATAAAAATGGTAGTAATCATATATTAAATGATAACATAAACAACCAGATGGTTTTGTTGTTCAACAAATTTAAGCGCATGGAAAAAGATGGTTGCATTAAAGATATTGCTTTGCTTGTGCTGCAAAATCCTAAACAGTTATTTGCGTATATTTATAAGGAATGCATCAAGGATCAATATTACTCAGAGTTGTTGAAAGAATGTTTCATTTCTTTGAAAGAAATATCACAAATTGAAAAAATTGGTTTTAATATTTTTAATGAAATTTACAATGAAAGTAGTCTAAATGAGCAAAATGTAAATAATTTTGCAGTCCTATTAAATATGCTTTTGGATATAAAATATTTTACAGATAATACTGTTGTTACACAATTTTTTTATGTTCATTTGAATACAAATGTTGCATTGGATGAAAACAACAATGTTTTACACTTACTACAGCTTTTTAATGTAATTTTTTAATCCAAATAATTATTCAATTTTAATTATTGAAGCTTTTTTAGGATCTTAAAATTAAAATACAATTAAATGAATCAATTAAAGGGTTTATTAAGCTACTTCTTGATATCATGGGGAAAAGCAGATGCAGATTTTTGGATTTTAATCTCTTAAAACAAAGCATTGTTAAATGTGTTGTTGAAATTTTAAATAATCATTGTGATTATTATATGAATCAAATCTTTAAAGGTACTTAGTACCATCTACTTTATTTAACAGTATAACTTTTTCAATTTATATTTTTAGTTGAATTAAGTGAGAACGCAGATAAGTTTGTAATATTTTATTACACACGTCTCACAAGGGATAATTCAGTTTCATTTTTATCTCAACTGTACCCAAATTTTGATGATAAGCTTTCTGCAATTGCAACCAAATTAATACAAGTAAGTGTATTGCTTCCAAAGTAAACTGAAAATTGGGCCTATAATGCAAGCAATTTAATAAATTAAAATTAATTGACAAATTAACATTGTTGAAAACATACAGGGTGTTTATGCATACACCATGGTGTAGGGGTTTAAAACTTTAAGGAGATGTCACATATGATAGTAGAACACTGATGGGCAACTTTAAAACTAATATCATCATTTGTTCCTACTATCATAGTAGTACTATATAGTATATGCCAGTCTTTCATAAAGTCTGATCCTGCATTAAACCAGTTACTCTAAAAACTTTTATGAAAATGTCAAAGTTAAATCACTCTTTTATTGATTTTTTTCTTCAAAATTCCAGTACTTTATTACCTTGCCACACTAGTTCAAATTTCGATTCCTAGACCGTTAACGCCCTGGGCCATAGACATATTTTCTTCTATAAGCCCTCTATAGTAAATTTTGGATTGCATAAATAAACCAAGCAGCAAAATTAACATCATTGGTTTAACCAATCATGGTTGCTGAAAATATTTTTTTTACCTATGTTTTGTACTATACTCGGAGAGTTAAAACAGGTATTTTTAGTTGTTTAGTTTTTTGTCACTGTATTGGTGCGTCAGCCTATTTTGCATTTTACAGAGATTCACGATAATCTCTTTAGCTTCTTGGTTTTTAAAGATATTTAATTCAAACAAAAACCACGTTAAAGAGACCAAAATGTATGTTTTCTGTCCAGTATTTATAGGCCTACTTAATTGTAAATATAAAAATAAAACCAAGGCCCTTGAATATTTGTTGTGGATATAGTCTTCAAAGGATTATATACCCATCAGTCTATACTCATATCTTTTAAAAACCATGGAGAAACTTGTGGACATATTTATTAGGGATGGGGCACTAAAAAGAATGCTCATGCATCTTAATCAACACGCCTACAGGACCGCCATGTCGTCGGAGACCGCTCTTAACAGCCTTGTGACAAGATTGGATGGATCCGTCCCAAAAAGATGGGCACGTTTCTAGACATGGAAGGAACATTCAACAATAACACCTTCGAATCGATAAATAAAGCCGCAGAGGGAGAATATCATTGTCAAATGAATCCGTGTTATGCTTGAAAGCAGAATCATTACAAGCTCGATTGGAAGTACGGGGATCAACTCAACAGAAGCCAGAGACTGCCTGCTTGAAGGGGTACCATCACCCTTGCTGTGGTGGTACCTATATAAATTCAAGGATACGCTTGTCATTGTCGTGCCTGGAAGGGTACCAAACACAAATACTTCCACACATATACCGCTTATTCGCTATATTTTGTATAGATGACCTTGTTTCCTTTTTAAAATGGAAATTTGTCGATTTGCGGTATCATTTTACCTTATGCACATAGTCAGTTCATAAGTGGGGAATTTAAAATATATGATAACGCAGACATAGTAATACGTTTACACTGTAAGTGAGAATCTCACTTACCCTGCTTTTAAAAGCAGTGCTTTAACCCCTTTAAATGTAAACAGTCTCAGTTAGAAATCATTTGTATATGTGTGAAATAACAGTACCTATAAAGTGTGTTCCCAGATCGGATTTCCAATAGGAAAAACTTGTTTAGACCTGATACAGCTAAACAAAGCACGGATTTGGGATCTACGACCAAAAATTATGTTTTCCTGTCCGATCCTGATATTTCAAGAGTTGAAAATTTACCTACAGTGTAATTAATACATGTTGCACCCAAATATTGCACACCGCATTTTAATTAATGCAAATGGCACAAACTCAAACACAAACAAGATAACGCAACACAAAACCAATAATTTAAGCACAAACAGAACAGGCGTAGTGTTAGCAATAACAATAATAGAAACACTGAAAAGTAATTCGAACCTTATCGAACTCAAAAACAACAAGTTTAACAAAAAAAACTGGAATTTAACAACCAACAACAACGCAAAAACCAAAAGTTAGCACTAGATAAGCACGTTACATCCACCTTACCGATTTAAAAATAGCTCAACGAGTGACTTCGTTCCCGCTAAATTAGCCCCTCCCTACATGCGCACCATTCTATCTTAACGACTTGCCTGCATGGGCATAATTGGAGCTTTTAAAACCACTTTAAAGTCGTTTTCCCTTCAAATGTGCCAGAACCTGCTATAGGAGTTGCTGTCTGGTGAAAGCCAAAATCAGGAACTGGAATAACAACCCTGCTTAAAATACCCTATAGACACCTATACAAAATAATCTATCGGGCGCTACCGGATTCAATATGTGCATTTGTCCATGGTTTTTTCCGGATACGGCCATATAGAAAATGTATAGGAAATTACCTATAGGCACACCATAACTTTTACATTTTCCCTATTGAGACCGATAGCAAATAACTCAATGAAGGATATATAGGGATATCCCTATAGGCCTATAGAGCACCCATAAAACATTTGACAAAACTTTATTAAAACCTATGGGATCCTATGGGAAAAAAAGTAATTTCTACATTTATGTGTATTTTTCCTGTTGAAACCAATAGCAAATAAATCAAGGGTGGATATCCCTATAGAACAACCATTAATCCCAACTATGGGTCCTATACATACCGATACACCCTATAGAAACACCATACATTCCGATACAAATAACCAGTTCCAGAACAAATGGCGGGAACAACAAGGCCTCAGACAGTCAATGAAGAAAATAAAGCATACCCGACCAGAGCGGGTCGGCGCTTTTCTTAAAACCTGCGGGCTCCACCAAAAGGGTGTTTGCATAATGGGGTGTATGCTGCCTGCAGTTGCTCTCCTTTCAATCAATCAATGCTACTTAATTTTTAATATTTAGGTCTTTAAATATTGCTATTCGTCTAACATCGGGTATTTTCAATCTGGAATATCTCAGAAGGGACCCTTTAAAAATCCAAAAGTAACAACATTCTTTAATTGTTTTGTAATATGTGATTAAAATTTCATCATGGAAACTTAACTAGTTTTTTAGTTACACAGGTTGCAGATCGCAGAACATAAGCTTGCGCAAAGCACCCAGCTGACAAAAGAACCTTGCTCCATCGCCACGTCGCCGGGTTCTTTGCGCAAGCTTATGTTCTGCGATCGGACCCCTGCGACATTTGTAGACCCGGCTTAAATAAAAATAACAATGTTTTTATAGATTTTTACTGTAAGCAATGTGATTCACTTAATTTATTAAGCACTATTATATTATTTTAGGTAATGTCTAAAAATTTTTTTAATATTTAAAGCCTTATGCCCGTTTGCACCAACGTGGGTTAGCATTTTAATCGTGATTAAATTGGCTAATCCAGAAAACTTCGTTGCACCATTCACTTAACCGTGGTTAAGGGGTTGGTTAAATAACCGGTGAATAGTCGAGCGGTTAGTATTTAAATCATGATTAGAAGGCGCCATTGCTTGGCAAAAAAGTATTCTAACCTCATTTTGCCGTTTTGAAAGGTTGACTTCTCTTTTTATACCTTTATTAAAAAATTAATGAGTTACAATTTCCTATTGTGGAAGACGACGACATGAAGTGGTCGATTTCATTGAAAACGGTTTCGCGACAAATTTATGAAAGGCATTCGTACTTTGACACTTTGGACCAAAGCACTTTTCGAAAACGGTTTCGGTTGACGAAGAACTGTGTGTATCAGCTTCTTGTGAGGATCGAAGATCAATTGGAGTATCCTACAGATAGGTCAGTGTAAATAATTTAGTTTTCAACTGCAATCATTCGTCGTTTTAGAAATAATTGTGTTACGCCGATTAATCAGTTATTAACATGTCTTCGTCTCTACACAACAGGGGGGTGGCATTTGGATTCAATTGGTGACTAGGTATATGGGAATGCATTTGTCTTCTGAAGCTATCCCAAGATTATACAACGAATATATGCGTTTTTCAACTAGGACAAATTCCTAATATTTATGACGACCAAAAAGATATCGCGGCCGGTACGCTGGCCAGAAGACAATTTAAACTATTATTTTGCTAATTTGTAATGTACCTACCGAATAATTAAACTATTGAATAACGAAATTTATTTATTCAACTCTTTTTTCTTTAATTTGCAATGTCCATTATTTTACACACCGCTTTAGGCAAAACGATATACCCGTTAAATAATTATTCTACAGATGACAAGTTTTGACGTTTTTTTTGGCGTTTGAACGCCACAGTGGTACGAACCTATCAGCCAGGGGGGTGAAACATAAGCGGGGGAATTGGAAACATGACTCCCCCACGATGCGTTGCCAGTTCGTGCACAGATTACAGTAACCTGTAATTAAAACAAAACGTACCACCTTCGGCAACGTCGTAAAACCAATAATTGTTTAACTGTCAAAGCAAGTTCTGTTTATTATTATTAAGTAGGATTTGTGCAATTTTATGGTACATTTTCTTCATAGAAAAAGTATATTGTTTCCAAAAAGTAGATTGTTTCCAAGTTTTATGCCTTATGGGTTTGATATTTCATATAATATATAACATATTATGTTATATATGTATGTAGTTTGAAAACGTAAGTATTTTGTTTAAATGTAGGTACCTATACAGGTATGTATGTTTGTATGTAGGTATAACTTTTAAAATAAGACGAATTAAACTGCTTGGCTAAAAAACCGACAAGTTTTAAATATAGTACCTATAGGTGTTTTGTTTGTATGTAGGTCTAGTTAAATTAAATGGGTATTATAAGTTTATTAATAATAAATTATAAATAAATTATTAGCCAAGTTTTACTAATTATTATATTTTAATAATATTCAATTTCATTTTAAATCTACTTTGTAAAGATCTACCTACATATTAAAAGGCTTTTATAACCTTTATATCTAATAAATGTACCTAATTTACATTATGTACTTGTACAGAATATGTATTTTCTTAAAGCAGAACTATTTTAACTATGTTGATTTTCATGACTAAGGACAAAGAATAGGTAGTTAGTTCTGCTTTAAGTAAATAAGTAAAATGCTGGTGCATTTTTGTAAAATCTTTGAAAAAACATTTTGAATTAAATTTAGCATTGGGTAATATTTTTATTATGACTATTATTATTAATATTAAAATTTTACTAATGATAATGATATTTTTTTAGTTTTACTTGAAAAAAGGTTTCACAAACTTTGTGCCACAAAGAAAGTTGGTGATTTCAAGTTTTATGATATTTTGGGTCCAGGACATATAGTTTTAAAACGAAGTTGGAAGTTGGAAGCCATGGGACACCAACCTGAGAACATAAACCATACTTACATTCATGCATGAATTCAACAAAATCTTTGAATAAAGTTGGAATCAGGAAAATATGGAAAACCAACCTAAGAACATAAATCTTAATTACATAATTGCAATACAAACTACAATTAAAGTGGGAATATGAAATCTGCTGTAAACCAATCTGAGAACATAAACAATCTACAATACAAATCAACTCTTATAAATCCAAGCTAATAACTTCAAATGGGACCCAATCTACTATTGAAAAACGTTGGTATTCGAGTTGCATAGTAACTTTTGTAAATAAAAACTGCATGCTATAGCATGTATACAGAATCTTTATTTGAAGAAAGAAGCTACTTTTGCAAGATGTTGTTCAGTAGTTAACTCCTGTGAACTACAAACTATAATCAATCAAATTGAATAGGCTTTAAATTATACAACGTTTTCTATGATAAAAATTCCAAAATATGTTAATCCTTAAATTGAATTTTTGTAATGCATTATTTTTTAATATCTTAATAAAAGATATTTTTGCAAGGAAATAATATTATTGTCATTATATTTTTGTAAATACATACTTTTACTTAAAATATATATATATATGTATACATATATAATGCATATAATATTATTTAGTTAAGAATATTAGTTTTTTGTTTAAATTTTTATGGGGTAGTATTTTTATTCTTAAATTTGTTTTTAATTCCACTAGATCCTGTACTAACTCTTTTTTTGTAAGATTTTTAGGACTGATACATTTTATGTTGATATTTGACAATTTTTAGGAATGTACAATATTCAAATTTATAAAAACAAAATATGATATAGCCTTTTTCTACAATTGTAATCATTGTATATAGTTTGTACACTTTTAGTCACAGAATATTTTAAAAATCGTATTTTTTCACATAATGCATTAGGATTTTTATTGTAAATAAACAAATGTTTCACTATTTTGTTTTTTTTTTAATAAAATTAAAAATTATTAAAATAAAATAATAAAAATTTAAAAGCCGGCCCTGGTATGTCAAAATCAATATGAGCTGAGTCCGGCCCATCAACTAGGGGGAGTCATGATAGACGTGTTTCCCTCGTTTAACACAGAGGGCGCACTTCTTATATCCTTTTTCTATGCTATCAGCAAAATATAGGGTTATAACCAACAAACCAACACACATTTTCCGCGTTTTTCACCTAATCAAAGTTAAAAGAGGATTAGCTATACATTGGATGGTGCAAACCAGGGTGGAAACCAAGGTAAATTTAATCAAACCAAGGTAAATTTAATCACGGTTATAATTTAATTGAGATTAGTTAATCTTGGGGTGCGTTCATGACCCTTACTCGATTCACTCGGAGTTAACTCAAAACGTTCATTACAACAGCGGTATCTACACTTTAACTTGACTAAATCGTTCGTGACTACCAGGATATTTAACACCGAGTTTACGTTTTTAACCCACCTCTTGTAGGTGCGTTGAAATAACTCCGCATGCGCATTGTAGTATGTTATTGTCAAATTTGAATTTGAATTGAGATTATTTGTGTTTGTGTTTATATAGAAATCGTTGCTATTTGTTATATGGTTGCTAAATTAATTAAATAATGGATAATTATACCATTGTGACTGACCCTGAGGGTAATATCATCTTTAACGAAGACGGATTGTTACTGGTTCAAGATAATATGCGTATGTATTTCCCATAATTATTTTTATTTTATAAGTAATAACATAAACATTTTAGTTAAACAACTTCAATGGCTGCAATCAAAAAAATCTATTATAGATGATAAAGATACCACAAAAGAGACAATTAAGGTGAACGCTGAAAGTTTTTTAACTCTATCCATTTTAAATATAATAAAATATAATTTAAGTTTACATGTGATTTATGCATAAATCAAATTTAAAATGTCAGAAAATAAGGTTAAGTTGTTTTTACTCAGAGTCGTTCATGACGGCATAAAATAAATCTAGCACTATGAGTTTACACGACGCCATATTAACTCTACTCGAGTAAAGCTTCATGAACGCACCCTTGATTAAGCCATATGTTGGTGCAAACGGGTATTAGTGATTTTAACAACTTATTACAACACAATAATGGAATATTCTACATACCTATGTTTTCTGAAAATTTTGAATTTTTAAAGTGTTTCCCTTTTGAGATATTTCAGATTAAAAATACCCGATTTAAATGAATTGCAATCTTTGAAGGCCCATTAAAAAAAGGGTGCAACTCTAAGGCCTAAAACTTTTTAGTGAAGTAGTATACTATAAAGACTATATCTATATATAAATATATACCTTTTTTTGTTTATTTAAAATTAATTATGCCTATACTTATATAATAGACAGAAAATATTGTACATTTTATGTTCAGATTTAAGAAGGAAACATTTCAAAAAACATACCCCTTGTTTGTTTTTTTGTAGATTTTACCACTTTGTGTAAGTGATGAATGGTTACTTTTATCAAATGAGATTGTCAATAAAATTGGATTATTAAAAACTATTGAATTGCTAACAGATGTAATGGTATTGCTTTGTCAAGTCGTAAATAATTGTAACAATGAAGATTATACTGTAATTCCTAAAGGTGCTTTAAAATACTGCATACAAAATTATGGCCTTGTAATACAGGTATTTATATTTTAAACTAAAATTAATATGATAATGATGAACATATGGGAGCGTTCAAGTATTACGTAACGCGCTAAGGTTACGCCGTGTTAATATGGGGTTAAAAATTCCGAAAATCTGCGTAGTTTAATACTTGAACGCCCTATGATAATCGCAAAAAAATACTACACACAAATAGTGTTGTAAATGAGGGAACGTTTTTGATTGTGCTCGTAGAACGTTCGCAAAGCTTCAAATGATTTGCGCGCACTTTTCCGGCCGAGCATTTGGAGCACAATTGAGAACTTTTCCTTGAATATGCTCGAAAATTCTCGGCAAAATGCTCGATCGATAAACCCGTTTCGCGAGAATCACATGTAGCGTACCCTACCACGTGGTTAGTGTTGTGAAAGAAAACGTTTTCGATTCGCTAACCTTAACGAGCGTGGAATCACTTTCGCTAAAAAAATACACAATTTGGGTACCCGCAAAAAAACTTGTCAAAATTTTATAAATCTGACGTTTAATTTAATTCTGACGTTTACATACTAAGTCAATCACACTGTAGCGTCGGTCATGGTAGCGGGAGGGAATGGAACATTTGAGGCCAATATTTGCAAAAGTCTCTAATCGACAACATAATCAAAATTCACTTTTTTCGCTAATTTCATTAGATTTTTGATAAGGAATGTATTGGCACCTTTATAACGTATAAAAACTGCTTATTTGCTATATAAAATCGGTTAAAGAGTTATCGGTTATTTCCTAATCTTTCTTTACATCCATTTAGCCAGTTGAAGTGCCGCTAAGCAAGAATCTTAAAGGGGATAAAACTTCCATTATTGGTTTACTGGTTAAATATTATGGTAAAGATTGGATAAAACTACCAGAATTGGCCTTTTACAAAATTATTCAAGATTAAGCTGCTAAAAGTAAAGATGATCAAGACGTGCGTCAAAACTTAAACAACACTGAAGTAATTTTTTTTTTGTTTACATACTAATTTTTGTTTGTGTTCCAAAAATCTTTTTAATGTTACAAGTTGGTTAATAAATTAACGTTTAACTTCAATGTGTTTACCTTTTTCTATTTGCAAAAAACAATATTATAATATAACCAAATAGCAAAGAGAGAGTTTTGCAATTAATGGCCTCATTTCTTACCTGATTAGCATAAGGTGACCAACCGACCTGGTTTACCCAGGACAGGTTCTGGTTTTTGCTAATGCGTCCTGGTTTTAATTTTGTACTGGTTTTGTCCTGGTTTTGCAGATTTGGTCCTGGTTTATACCTACTAATTTTTTTATTATTGACGTTATTAGCAATTTTTTTTTTAAGTGGTCGGGGCTCAGGCTAAAAATTAATTTAAAAATATAAAACTTTAAAAATACATTTAGAAAAGTAAAAAAGTAAGAAAAAAACCTTGTTTGAAAAAATATTATAAAAAATTAAGACTTTTTCTCACTTTTGTGAGGTTAAAATATAATTTACAAATCTGAATTTTTGGGAGTACCTGCCGAATAGTAAAAATGTAAGAAAAAACCTCGTTTGAAAATTTTTTTTAATTATGAGATATTCCCACTTTTTTAGAACTTGTTCTAATTTTTTTATTAAAAGTGGTCGGGGCTCAGGTTAAAAATTAATTTACAAATCTGAATTCTTGGGAGTACGCTCCGGATAGTTAAGTTAAAAAAACCTCGTTTGATTTTTTTTTCTAAATTATGAGTTTTCAAACTTTTTTAGGATTTGTCCTAATTGTTTTAATAAAAGGCTAAAAATTAATTCAAAAATCTGAATTTTTGGGGATTTTTTTTTACCATTGACGTTATTAGCACATCTTTAATGTATATGCAACTTTAAAATAACATTTAATTTGAAAAATAGTATATGAAATGTTTCTAAAATATTTCTAATTAAAATTTCCAACGTTGTAAAAAAAACTTTACATTTAGTAGCATTGCAATCAAACTAAAGTAACATTTTAGCAACATTTTATTTACTATTACTATTGTTTCAAATGAAATGCTGAGCCGGCCATAAGGCTTTGCTGCAAAGTTGCAGGAACATTGCACCAAGAATTTTTGTAACATTACACTAACAAATGTAACGTTCAGTAAAATTGTAAAAATATTATTATTCCCATTTGGACTAGTGTCTTATAATTATAATTCATAATGGGTCACAAACCAGTATAATTATTCTCATGTAATATGTGAATTGTGGATAAATAAATAAAATAAATTGTTTGTAAAACCAGTGTACAAAAATTAAATCGTTTTAACCATAAAATCATAATCATTAATTATTAGATTAGATTATAAATAAAGAGCAATTCCATGTTACAAGGCAATTTTTGTCGCGTCCGTAATAATCAAAAGTTGTGAGTAAAACTACCATAGTTATTAATCTTAATTATTGCAAGGATAATAAACATGTTTGCAATAGTATTTAATTTAATTACGGTTGTTGGATTATAAATTAAGTGTAAAAGTTTTTTTATAAATTAAAAATTAAAATGGCCAAATGAACATTAAAGAACCAAAAATTTAAAAAAACGTCCCATTTAGTCAATTTTTAAAAATGTTATGGGTATTTGAAAAAAAGAGCCATCGTTTTTTGGTTGGGTAAAAAAATTCTGAGAAATTTTTTGGGGTAGAAATAATAAAAAAAATCAGGCAAATCAAAAGGGGTCCGGTGCAAAAGTGGTTCTATGGCCTAATTCATCTATAATGTTAATATTCTCCAAAATTTCTCGTTAATTCTCGTTTGTGCTTAATTTGCATTCTCCAATAATAAATGCACTTAAATATAACCTGGTTACACCTCTGAAGATTTCATAAAAATGAATGAACAACCTTTCTTAAGTATCTGTTTCTTAGTTTGTAATGTTAACCTGTGTTTTTATATTTTAGCATTGTATGCAATTGCAAGCAGAACCAGAAGTTGAAAAGTATGTGGCTGTGAATATTTGTAGAGCTGTTAAAAAGTTTCCAGAAGTCAATAAATCTGAGGATGGCTTAAACCTAATAAGCATTATTACCGAAAGATCTCTAAAATCCTTGGCCAATGACAAGGAGTTTGTTTGCCAACTAGTTCATATAAATGACCAAAAAATTTGTCAAACATTGGCTCAAAGAATGTTAAGTTAGGTTTGTTTTTTTCTTTATTATAATTGTTTTATTTTTGATAATAAAAATAAAAGTTAAAATAAAATATTTATTGATACCAAAGTATTACAAAATTTGTAATAATATTTAATAATTATCAAATCCTAAATGGTTAAAACAGTACGGATGCTAAAAAAAAGTAATTAGGAAATGCAAAACAAAAAAAATTGTATGTAATACCTTTCTCCAGTGTGCATTAAATGGAAAGCATTATTGATATCAGAAAACGGTAATTGATGAGAAATAAATTCATCTAACTTTAGTTTTTTGGATAAATATTCTTGAACCAATTTAGGAACACTTTCCACACTCTTCCATCCTAAAGATATAAACTCAATATAAATTAAAAAAAATAGATAAGTTAATAGGTTAAATAATAATATTCCAATCCACAAAGGGTCCAACAAAATATTTTTAATATAATACATATTATGTAGTTTTACCTCCAAACGCAGTTCCTTTCCAAACTCTTCCAGTAACCAGCTGGAAGGGTCTTGTACTAATCTCTTGTCCAGCACCGGCCACTCCAACTATTGTAGAAACCCCCCAGCCCTTATGACAAGCCTCCAAGGCAGATCGCATTGTATTTACATTACCAACACACTCAAAAGTATAATCAAGCCCACCATCAGTTAATTCAACCAAAACATCTTGAATTGATTTTTCATAATCTTTGGGGTTTACAAATTCGGTAAACCCAAACTTTTTAGCTGAAATAAGATAAGACAATATCAAGATCAAAGGGCACTTAGTGACTATATTTTGCACCTATTAATCTTGATTCTTGATTAAAATAATTCAGAATATTTAAAAACCATGGATAATAAAATCTAAGTTTGTATTACCTATTTCAAATTTGGATGGATTAACATCAACTCCAATAACTCTTGAAGCTCCTGCAGCTTGGCAACCTAGCCCAACGGCTAAACCTACAGCTCCAAGACCCCAAACCGCACAGGTGCTACCTTTTTCTACTTTGGCGGTGTTTAAGGCAGCCCCATAACCTGTTGATACTCCACAACCCAGTAAGCATACCTTATCTAAAGGAGCCCTTTCATCAACCTTAAAAAGTAAAATCCGTAAATTCCTCAAAAAGGATCGATTTAACCCAGAAGGTAACTATTTACAAATTTGCTTCTTTAAGCCGCCAGAGGGCTAGTTAGTAATAGTTATTTACGATATAAGTGGGATAAGAGCTTTATTAACGTACGCATGCGAAATTTGCCCAACGAGTGCGTAGCACGAGTTGGGCAATCCCAAAAGTACGTTAATAAAGCGTTATCACACGTATATTGTACAAATTTTTATCTACGCCTCTAAATGAAAAAATAAACGGTAGGTAATTATTTTTGTCTAAGACTTAATTTAGGGTTATTTTGACATTTTGACTTTTTTATTTGATTGGTTAAAAGCAGAGAAAAACGCGTGCGTTAATGAACTTCTTATCTCACTCAAAATGAGTGAGATAAGAAGTTCTTATCTCACTGGCGTAGATAAAAAAATTAACTGGATTTTATCTGGTTCAATATATGTATTGAAAACAGGTATTGCACTATTAAGAAGTTGTACATGTAAACCATATAACCCAAAAGATTTCTATATGGATTTACATATTTAACCATTCCAGAAAACCTATCTGAAAAAACATAGCACAGAAACCAGATAAATTCATATAAATGTCTTTAACGATTTTCGCTATTATTTTTTCCTTAAAAATTACTTTGAAAATGGGTAATTTCTCTTGCTAGAGGGACGCCACGATGTTCTAATATATTATACATTATACTATTAAGGCTCTCTGCCATTTGTCAGTTGTCCCTAACATTTCTTATTAAAAAAATAATAAATTGAATTAGCTAAAATAGAACTAGATTCATAAATAAGAACTTAAAAGAACAATAATTAATAAAAAAAAATTTTAATTAAATATATTTTGAATGTATTAATTAGGGTTGAAAGTTAGCATCACACTCTATAACCTCATGTCCCCATCATATTGCAATAGTGAAAACTTGGATATATTTCCTAGGTTTTGTATAAAACAGAATTCTAAAATTTAAATTAAATAACAAATAGGTAGCTCCTCAGTACTAATAAAGAAAGTGATAAAATGTCTGTGAATAATTTTTTAAGCGTGACCAAACATTGTCCCTATGTCTACTTCGTCACAAACCGCCTAAATAAAAACAGCTTTATTATAAAATATAGTTATATAGTTTATGCAGGCAATGGTATCGCTATTGTTATATTGCGCGTTAGAAACAAGCAGCGTGTGTTTTTGAAGGTTATGTTTCGTCACGGCATTTACTCGGTAAGTATTTGCAGTATTTAATTTTTTTTTCATGTAAACTATACCAATTTCTTTATTTTTAATTAATGCAATGTTTTATGTGCATTTATTGTGTCCCTTGGAAAATAGATTTTTTTATTGTGAAAAATTTCTTCTTCGTCACATGTCTCTTTTGTGAGAGTAACATTAGAATTACCTTTAGTTTGCCTAAATAATAGTCATAATGGATATGAAAATGTAAAATATTTAATTTTTAGAGGTAGATGGGGCTAAAAAGTATAATGACCCATTTAATACCATATTGGTAGGTCAAGATACAAAAGAAGTAAAGGGTGATTTTTAAGTGTGTCCGAACTTCTGACAAGTGTCGCTGTCAAACAAACTTTCAATTTTCATTCATCTAGAAACTAAGTATAGTCTGACAAATCATCATGGAACGTTTAACGCTTACTTACAAATTGTCGAAATTTACCATCAAAACCATTGTTTTGTGCGCCAAACTTATCGTGCTCTTCATGAATTTTAAGGTATACATACGCCCAATCGAGCGACGTATTCGCCGAATCATCAACAAATTTCGAAAGAACTTCACCCTGTTACATATTAAAATAGACAAGAACAAAAACAGTGCGTTTCCAAGAAAATATCATCGCTGTTGCCGACAGTGATGAGAAACACCCAAATTTGTCAATTCGTCGACGTTCGCAGAAAGTTGGGCTTTGTTATTGAACTACGTGGGAAATTTTGTGAAAATATCTTTATTTTCTTTGGGGTAATGTTAAATCTTTGGTAGGTATATGTAAATAAACCAGAAACTATTCAAGACTTTAAAGCTAACATAACTCGGACAATTGTGTAAATAAGACCTAAATTGCTTGATAAAGTGGTCGGAAATTGGATTAATATAATTTGCTTTGTTACAAGTAGCCGCGGAGGACATTTGTCCGAAATTATTTTTAAACCAGAATGTCATTGAATGTTATTTCATATAAAATAAATATTTTTAAGATATTTAATTTGGTTGTTATTTAATTTGAATTTAAAGTTCGGACACTCTAAAAAAATCACCCTTGCAAACATAAAAATTCCGAACATAACCAAATTCTTTGACAGTTTAAATCTTTTTACTTGTTAAGTCCCTGTCTGACGGTGCAACTTTTCGCGGGGACTTTGTTGCGGCGACCAGTTGCAGCGACTTTCACGCCTCTAGCAGCGTTGCAAATAGTTCATAATAAAATTCCTGGCAAAAAATATCATCATTACTGGCAATTCCTGGCAACGTGAATGCTTATGATTGATTCCAAGAATTTTTAATTTTTACAATCTTTAGGTTTCTAGCAAAATGGCTTATTTCAACAAACAAAACACGAAATGATTTATCCAATACCGTAAACACGGGTGGCTTTAGCTCACTTTCAAACTTAACCTTAAAATTTTTGTAGTTTTAACAATCATAAACATTAAATTTTATATACCAAAATTTGAGTCTTGAGTTGCTCATTCATAATAACTATGTAATAATATTACATAGGGCTGAGTTTCAAAAATAAAAATTAAAAACTGGGTGTGCAAAGTTACCCCCTGGTTGCGGGTTACTTTGTCTCACAGTGTATTTTCCGTATAAAATGAATTCAATATTATATTTTATTTTTATTATAATAACATGCTAACACGTGTCTATAGACACGTGTTAGCGGCGACATATATCTATTGCAAGGGATTACCGATAAAAAAAATAAAAAATCGACCTGTAGTTAACCAAGGATCATCATTCCAAAGGATTGCGCATAATAATAAGAGTTTTGCACTGATGCGATATACAGGGTGTCCTAAAATTAGTGCAGCATACTTTAACAGCAGATTCTACGTGCAAAAATAAGAAAAAAAGTCCCTATAAACATAGGTCAAGAAATGCCTCTTAAGGGAGCTACAGCCCCCAAAAGGAAAGCCCCTGAAGATGGTTCTTATTTATTATCTCCAAAACCGTTAAAGATAGAAAAGTGAAATTTAGGGAATTAATTAAACTTTTTATGACCAATAAGACGTAACAATAACAATTTAAAAAATTTCATGAGGTTTGGGTCAGATTAATAGGAAGTGGGGTTAAAACCACCTTAACTTTTTTGTACGTATCTTGTACCAGAATTTGATGTCAGATTATGAAATTTTTGAGTTTTGCACATAAAAAAGGTCATCTTGTTGAACTTCGTTAACATACACCGTTTTCGCTTAAAATCGATTTGAAAATTATTTTACATGGCATAAAAAGTCACAATTAAATTACAACCATAGAAATGGACTCGCGTGGTCCTTGGAATACGACTGCCATGTTTAGGAAAAAAAAATAATTTAAGACAGGTGACAGTTTCATGTAGTAAGTGACAGGGTGTTTCTACTTTTTTATTAATATTAGATAAAAACCATATTCAGGGGCTCCCTTTTCGGGGGCTGTAGCTCCCTTAGGAGGCATTTCTCGATCTAGGTATATTTATAGGGACTTTTTTTCTTATTTTTGCACGTGGAATCTGCTGTTTAAGTATGGTGCACTAATTTCGGAACACCCTGTATGCAATTTTAAAGTGTAATAAATCCCATTTATTTCTTTAAAACACTGATTTTCCTGTAATATAAACTCAATAGAATCACTCAATTGACAGGTTTAGACCAACAAATTATAAATGTTAATTTTATCGAGCGCGAAAAGATTTTTCATAAATGGGTTAAAGTCACCCGCGGGGTGCAAAGTCACCCGTGTTTACGGTACCTATATATTATAATTGAGGGGCTTGGAAGTAAAACGGTTCAAGTGCACTTTTTTAAATAAATGGTCACTTTGAGCATCTTATATAATAAAACTGTTTTATTTGTGTTTTTTAATAAATAATAATTTTAAATCTTGGTTTTTGTCTAGCTGTAAACATATACTGGAGTATATTAAAATCATAAATAAAATTGTGATAACTTCCAAACTATAATAAATAGAATTTTTTTTTTTGATAAAAAACTCTGAGATTTCAATTAGGTATCTTCCCAACCGTAGTAAAAAAAAGTATATTCGTGGAAAAAATACTTTCGTCAGCGCTGAGCGTCGCCATCATTTTTTATTTATTTTTTGCTAAATTTACTCTTCAAAGCTCCTAATTTGGAAATAATTAACAGTATTTTTTCTTAATGTCACCATTTTTTCACAATAAGGTTGGGGCGTCGAGTTTGGGACACCCTGTACGCGTGATTTCCAATTATTATTATTACATATTGTGCAAGATTTCAATTAAAATTACTATTACCACACACAAAACCCTAGACAAAAGCTAAATAAAATCACCTCCTAATGTGAATGGTAAATGCTGGGATACTGTTTGGAAGGGGAAAATACTCTTTACGGGAAACATTCCGAAATTTGCCGAGTGACTGCTAAATTCCAAGAGACTGAAGACGACTGCCGCGACTGTCTAGCGACTGCCAAAGACTACCTAGCGACTGCCAATAACTGCCACTGACTCCAAGAAGACTGCCTATGGCTGCCATATATTATTATCGACTGCCCAGAAAATGTACATGTATTACGTAATGCCAACAGTAAGACACCCTTCGACAAAAAATGTAAGATCATTTTCAACATTTTGTAACAATTATTGTTTTACTGGGATAGTAAGAAAAACTTAAAATTTGCCATGAATTTGTCTTAAATAACTTTTTAACGAGTATACTCTATAATCTATAGATTTATCATAAAATAATAATCATTTTAGTCCATTAATCCGTTAACGAGTTATATAATTCCAAAATAAAAAAATCTCATGTAGGTACCTACTTAATTTAAATGTAAAACCACGATTAGCAACCAATAATATTAATGGTTGATATTTTAACAGGCTATAAAATTTTATAGAAAAAAAAAGTAGATTTTTGTTAATCAGTGTAATACATATACTGAAATATAAAATAATCTTTTTTACATATTTAAAAGGCCGCTAGCATCTTAACAAAGCAATTTTTATTTAGGGAAGTTGGGTTAAGTCGAATTATTTTAAATCAAGAAATATGTCTCCTTACATTGTACATAGGGTTGCCACCTTTTAAGCTTGGGGTTGGAGGACATGGAAAAAGCCCACAGCGAAAATTTTTCCAAAAAAAGGGGGCGTTGCCAATATCAAAACAACAGAAATGACCATGGACATTAAACTAATAACTACCTATTATACCTACCTAATATTAAATAAACACATTTTTATAACAAAAACAAAACAGCATTGCAGTCAGATTAAAATATTAATATACCTAGTAATGAACCCAGACTGCAATGAAGGTTCGAAAATATTCCAGGAATATGCCCTATCATCTAGGAATAATCCGCTTCATTCTAGGAATATTGATTCCAAGCACCATCTAAGAACATTCCCAGTGAATATTCATAACGCATTTTAAAATGAACTAGGCAACCAATTATACAGATACCATCCAACATTATTTTTTATTGTTTGCAAGCTTGTTATTTTATTGGTTTACCCAGAAAAATATTTTTGTCAGAGCACAATAAAATACATAGAAAGGAGGACAAATTTTATTTAAAGGAGGACGAAGGACATGATCTTATCAAAAGAGGACTGTCCTCCACAAAGGAGGACGGGTGGCAACCCTAATTGTACAGGTCTTATTGGGACAACTTGAATAAAGGCTAGAATGTTTTATTTATATTGTTGTTTTGTTATATAGACAATGTCTATATAACAAAACAACAAATTCTTATGTCAAAAATAAAAAAAAAACACTTATTAGACATATATAATTATTGATAGGCCCCCAAAGTCAACAGTCCACCCCTGCACATATTGAGTCTGTTAGTGCCCTTTGATTATTTTTATGGGTCTCTATAGGGTATTTTAAGCAGGGGTACCTATGGGAATACACTTATTTATTGAACACGGTTAAGCCATCTCACAGCTTGTATTGTTATTTTTATTGGGCCCATTTCTTGTTTTATCTGTAGTTTAATATTATTTGACTTACTTTACTAACTGATATGTCTGCAACAACAGTATATTCACTAAAAGTAGAGGTTCCCATAAAATGATACAATTGTTTTCCATTGCAAGTAAACCTGGATGTTCCATCAGGCATAACACCCTGACCCTGAGTAACGCGAATTTTTTGGCATAAATTAGTTTTTGGTGACTTGCAAAACTTGCATTCACCACATTGTGGAACATACAAGGGAATTACAGTATCACCTGAAAAACAAAAACTGTAAAAGTATTGAAAAATTATTTCTCTACAAATATACCTGGTTTTAAGTTGGTGACTCCCTCGCCAACACTTTCAACAACACCAGCACCTTCATGCCCCAAGATAACAGGAAAGAGTCCCTCAGGGTCCTGCCCACTGAGTGTATAAGCATCAGTATGACATACAGCAGAATATAAAATCTTAATTCTCACTTCATGAGCCTTGGGAGGTGCTACTTCGACAGTTTCAAATTTTAAGTCTTCTTTAGGGCCCCAAGCCACAGCAGCTTTACAACTGATAACCTTAAAATTTTTAAAGTTTATATTTATTTTGTTGTGATTTATTAATAAATACCTTTCCAACAGTGCTCATATTTGTAAAAAATCACTTCCCGGCTATTAAATAAAATTAATTACAGTAATAATACGAATTATCAATTGAAGTGTGGATCAAGAGATCAAGGTTATGATAGTAAAAAGAATATTTAAATTTTAAAATTTGAACAAAAAAATATATAAAACTATTTAAATCGTTTAGGTATATTAAAAATTAAATAAAACATGTTTTTCTAAAATGTTTAAATGCTTTTAAGTAAATCATAAATTTAAATGGGCATAAGGCTATTAACATTTTAAATTTCCCACCACGACATAACTTAAAATGTTTTTGGCGTTTCCCACGGTAGTTCAAATGTCCCGGTTGGAATTGTAAGCTTGTTTTCTGTCATCTCTTTCTAACCTTAAAAAGTGGAATCTTTCATTTCATGTTGGGTGATTTGTGACTCCCTACCATTTGGTTCTTTGATATCGTTGGTAAAGTTGGGTGTAACTGTTTTGGGTTGTGTCATGTAGCAATGGAAAACTTTATTATTTATTTAGTTTTGTTTATTTGTGTTCAAAAAATATCGGCAGGTAATTAAAATATTAATTTTGGTGTTAAACATATTTCAGGATTAATTTGTGAAACTGAGCCTATGCATAGAAAGTAGGGTTTTAAATGCATAAAAAAGGTGTAAACAATTATTTGAATTGAATTCAAGAATATTTTCATATTTTTTGGATTGACTGTTATTTAGGGCATCTCCCTTTAATATTGATTTAATTTGTTTCAATTAATCATAAATATGATAGAGTAAATTTAGTATGACTCATTGATTTAATTTATCTAGGTACCTTTTTTTAATTTTAAAGGCGAGTATTAATTAGTTTTATTTTTACAGAATTTTACAATGAGTATGAGTGTAATCAGCCTTTATTATACAAAGCAAGTCTTAAGGCCACATCGTCTATGGTAGAAAGAGGACCAGAAAATGCTGTACTGTATGGTAAGTGTTTGTGCTGTTTTTAATTTTTATATTGATAAATGTGAAAAAATAAGGCAATATAGGATAAGACACAATTTAATGGGATAAAATAAAAACATATTGAAATATTTTTCCTTGTGTAGGTAGTCCATACTGAGTAAACTAATAGCGAAAGTGAAAATAAATAGTGTAACAAAAATGACACTTAAAACTGTTCGTTGGACTTTTAATTTTTCAAAGTGGACCCCAACACACAGTGAAATGTTACATGCCACATCTTGTGTTCAATTAGAAGAAAAAAGTAGGTTGGGAAGATTTGTTTTTAAAAAAGATTTAAAATCATCTCTAGTGGGTAGATTAATGATGCGTAAATTTGTTTATATTTTAAGTGGAAAACCATATAACTCCATTAAATTTGCAAGGGATGAGAAGGGAAAGCCTTTTTTGGTAGACAAGGTAAATTATCCAAAATTAAATTTTAATGTGTCTCATCAGGGTGATTATGTTGTTTTGGCTGGGGAAAGTTCAAGTGTAAAGCTAGGTATAGATGTAATGAAATTAGAATATACAGGGGGCAAAAGTTTAGGAGAATTTTTTAGACTTATGAATAAGCATTTTTCTATGTATGAATGGGCTAACATTAAAAATTGTGGTGTTGAATCCCAACAAATTGCAATGTTTTGTAGGCATTGGTGTTTAAAGGAATCCTATGTTAAAGCAATTGGGGTTGGGATCACTATCAATTTACGAGAGATTAGTTTCAAAATCAATACAAAAAATCTAAATAAAACAAATATTGTAAATGATACAGAATTATATATAAAAGGGGAGAAATTATGTGATTGGACTTTTCAAGAAATGCTTTTAGATGATGATAAACATTGTGTAGCTGTTGCAATAAATTGTCAAAATGTTGAAGATGTTGTTTTTCATGAGTTAAATTTTGAAGAATTAATGTCAGGTTCTGAATCAGTTTTACCTCCTGATGAAGAATATTGCAATAATTACTTTCAAAAATTAGAAAAATAAGTAAACTTAGTATATTATATGGATTTTTGTTTTGTATAAATAAGCATTTGTTATGTTTTATACACAATTTAGTTCAAATATATGGGTTATTCTATAAAAAGTTGTCTTATTTTTTCACGAATTATCATATTTGTTATATCAATATTCTCCCTAAGTGTTTAGCTGTACCAAGAAGTAGATTGGCACAAATTGTTTTGTACCCCTTAGCATGCAATGTGTCACTTACATTATTATGTTATTTTGTATTGATTGCATGGTATTATTTTATCAATTTAATTTGGGGTTTGTTATTTTTTATTTTGCTGGGATTTTTATGTAAATTAAGTCACGACGGGATATCCGTTATATGGAAAAAAAGGGAAATATGATAGTATGTAAACCTTATAAAATCCTTATTTGCCCAGTCACTTCTTGCAGAATAATCTACCAAAAAATTATATTGCCTTTTTATACAGGGTGATCCACAATTTTATTTCATATATTTACACCAAAATTAATAATTTTTTATATAATAAACAACTTAAAAATGGCGCACTGGCGTTTTTGAAGTGAACTTGTTTTGTTGTTCAGTATAAGTTTAAAAAAACAGAAACACTGTGTATGCCATAATATAGAATAAATTATATCTAATAGAGGTTTTGTTTTTCTATGGTTTTTATGGAATCAACTTAAATCATTTAATCCATTTTAAAAACTTTACAACTTAAAACTACTCCTATTGTGTAGTAGGGGGCAAGTGTGCGATTTTCAAAACACTGTGTAAAAAGTCTTTGTTTTATTTGCCTAATGGATTCAGATGTTTATTTGCCTCTAAATAACATGTTGAACTTGAACTGAAAATTGAACTAAATATAATTAGTTTACATTTTTTTGTATTGTTACTGTTATTACTACCAGTTCCTTAGGAAGTCTGATTAAACACTTTTCATAACTTAACCTTATTTAAAAAAATCATGGCATTGTTTGCATCTCTGTAACTTGTGAGAATTTCAAGACTCAAATTTAGATTTTAATGTGTTAATGTTGATATTGCGCATGCGAATAGTCCGGGAACTAACGAGAACTGCTTGAACAAACGAACGTTTTATTAAGCTTAAATTATATTAAAATTATAATAATTTAAATAATGATTGCTCAAATTGTTATGTGGTGATTTTTAAAAAGCCCCTTTATTTACAGACATTTTAACTTTTTAATATATTATAGAGAATATAAAATGTATCTCCTAATATTTTGTCCTAATTAAGTATGGAAATAGTTTAATCAGTGTTTCAAGCAATGCAAAGGTTTAGAAATGAGATTTCTTAAACAACCAAATAAGCTTTAACACCAACATAAGGTATCTATAATTTTTTGGCATATAAATCTTAAGTGACTAGACTAAGTTAATAAAATTGAAATAAGGTGGTAATGCATGGAGCGCCCAGGAAAGCGATTTTGACCAGCAGCTGATCATTGATCTGGGCCAAGTAATGAACGTAACTAGAATATGGACGCAGGGTAGACATCACAGTTCCGAATACGTGATGGAATACACTGTTAGTTACGGCACTAACAACCTGGACTACGCCGACTACAAAGAGTCTGGCGGTAACACGTTGGTGAGATTTTAAAATTCAATGAATTAAAAATACATATTTTACATTTTGGTCACGGCCTGGTGTTCACAGTCTTTGTTTATCGGTTTTAAGAAATAACATTAAATATTTCATGTTGTCTATATAATAATTATTATTACTATTATTATACTTTACCAACATTAACTCAATTAAAAAGGTAATAAATTTAAAATTTAAAGAATTAAAATAAAACAACTTGAATGTTAACAATTTTTTAATGTTAACACTGTTATCCATCAACCCATTCAATTAAAAGTAAAATTATGTATTGCACATAATAAACTTCTCATGCCGATATATCAGGGCTAGCAATAAAGAAAAAACTTACAAGTGTATAACTTATTTTCAGTGTTGTAACAGTTACAATATTTTCAGTATCTAGCTACAGTCAGTGGCGTAATAAGCACCCCCGCAGACCCCGCACCGCGGGGGGGCCCAGAGGGTCAGGGGGCCCAAGGCTCACATCACTCTTTAAAAGTTTAAACCAATAAATTAAAGAAATATTTAATTTTTTAAATATTCAATCTTAAAAAAAATAAAAAATCTTAAACAACTAAACGTATAAGTATTTTTTGTTAAAAATATTTATTTAATTCGTTGATTTTTAACATGCGCGAGAAATAAAATGCGGTTGTAGCGCCATCTATTAAACGCTTTTCCAAATGTTAATATTTGCTGAATTAATAATGTTATTTGTTATATTTTAGTTCTATTGTTATTTGGTTTGAAAGTTATGCAAAAATTATTTGTTAAAAATAATTAAAATTTAACAATTTTTAAAAAATTAAATTAAATGCAATACGACAAAATATAAACTTTATAGAATTACCATGGTGGATAAAGAGGCAACCTGTATTTTATTATATTATAATTTTGTATCGACAATTTGGTTCTTTGCAAATTCGCACATGCGTAAAAACTTATTTTAGTTCATGTGTAGTTATCGTAACAGAAAATATTTAGGTAATTATTATTTAAAATTTTTAATAATATATTATATATTATAGAATAGAATAAGATTTTTTAAACCAAAATTAATTAAATATTTTCTGTTTTACTACCGAAAATTGCAGATACAGGCTGTATCTAGACTGAATCTGCAATTTTTGGTAGTAAAACAGAAAATATTTAATTAATTTTGGTTTAAAAATTTTATTCTATATACCTTTTTATTTGCAGGATCATTTTCGTAATTCTATAATATATAATATATTATTTCATTCTTTTAAAAAAATATTTAAATAATAATTACCTAATTATTTTCTGTTTATATATATAATTATAATTAACAAACGATAACTACACATGAACTTAATTAAGTTTTTACGCATGTGCGAATTTAAAAAGAAGCATATTGTCGATAAATTTTTCTTACCTAATCCTTTTTTATTTGCTTATCTTATGTGACATAAGTTATGCCTGTCTATCGTATACACTCTTTACCTACCTGTCAAAAATTTTAATTAAATATTATTAATATGAGTTTAAAAGTACTATGATAAACCAATTTAAAATTTTTTTAAGGGTAATAATTATTATTAATAAACTTTTTACTCATTGTAAAGGGGGCCCATTAAAATCGTTTTGCGGGGGGGCCCACTCAGAATTTGTTACGCCACTGGCTACAGTTACAGTTACTTGCCAAAATTTGTAACTAGATACAGATACATATTTTATTGCAGTAACTAGTTACAGATACAGTTACCTTCAAAAAGTATCTAGATACTTTAAGATACATACAAATTAATTTTAGCTTTAAAAATTTTAAAATAGAAATAAAAGGGAATTTTAAAGTGACAACAAAAATATACCTGTTTATTTATTTTATTTTTTTATAATATTTAATTTAAAATAACTTTTTTTTATAGTATTTATTTTTTAGCATTAATAACATTTTACATTGTAAATTCTAAAAATCTCTAGTATAACTTTATACTTTTTCACGTCAAAACTTTAACTCTTAAAAGTGCAGATTACAGAAAACTGTATCTACCACGGTTTTTAAAACCTTTTATAACCAGGTTACTATATTTCTATACTCAACGGAAGTTAATTCGTTAAAAAATAATAATAATAACAGTATGACCATAAATTATATGGACATACTGTTGGATGCGTTCAGAAATTAAAAATTGTGTCAGAAGTGGAAGTGGACGTGTTTACCTTGTCTTAAAAAATAATAGTCGCAGTTTAATTAAAAATGTATCTTTGTATCTTAACGCATCTAGTTACTTAGAATTTGTAACTAGTTACAGATACTGTATCTAGTTACTTGTAACTAGATACGTTACAACACTGCTTATTTTTTAGTTTAGTCCTTTAATTTATAATTTGTTATTGGCCCTGTATGTTTAAAATTAATAGTTATTATTGTCAGTGGAGTGCCCATGGGGGGTTTCGGGGGGTTCAACCCCCCCCTAAGGCTCAAAATTTTTAAACAAAAAAGTGAAGACATTTTTTTTTATAACCAATCTTAGATTTTTTCTCTCCCCTCTCCATTTCTCCTCCCTTTCCATACGCTTAACCCCCCTCAGACAAAATTTCTGGGCATGCCACTGATTATTGTCAGTTTTTAGAAGTTATTAATTATAATAGACATTTGTCCAAAGTTATTACTGCCAATAAATACCTAAGTAGTGGAAATTACATTTGCTTCAATAGTTTCCGAGATAAATTGCATGAAAATTAAGTGTAATTTTGGGAATAATAATTATCTACCAATTTTCCATTATTCTTTAAAGGTATAAGATATATGCGATTTTTTGTAATACCTATAAAATTGAGTTGGGACATTTAATTTTTTTATTTTTTTTATTAAAATTGTCTACGTTTCTCAAACAATCTTTGAGAACGCTAGAGCGTTTTGAAAAACGAAAGGGTTAAAACGCTTCAATTACCTTCAAGAGAACGCTTGACGTCAGGATATTATAACCCATGTGTCAAAAATTACGAATAAATTCAACATGTTTCTAGCACGGTCTTATATTGTAGAAGACCGTGGTTTTTAGCTTGTATTCAATATTCTTTAAAATATTTAAATCGTTTAAAAATCAAGGTAAAGTATAAGCTACAGGTGCAAATTTTAAATACCATTAGGTTTTTTACCATGTAAAAAAATTATGAAATTTTTGTTATGTTCCGATTTAAATACAGGGTGTCCGTTTTTCGAGGCTAAGCATGGGTTTATATTTAGAGAAACATAGTTGGTTATTTGAAAAAAGTTGCGCATTTTCATGCCCAAAAAATGCTAAAAAGAAATTTGACCTTTTAGTTTTTGAGATATCATAAAAACAGCAATTTGTTGAAGGTCGCCTTTTTTAATTCAGACATTATTAAGGCACTTTATTAAGAAGAATTTAAATCTGACAAAATATTTTGTACTTAATTCGTAAATCTTGATATGCCTATTACAACAACCAATATACCATTACATTTTATACTATATCATCATCCTGACTTCACGCTACGATGTAGTTTTTTTAGTGACTAATCTCTATAGTAGAAGTGGTTGCACACAGATTTTCGACATTTTGTCCCGGCCCCATTCGTGATATGTATGTATTATTATAGAGGGTGTTCTATAACTAGGAGACAATTCAGAGACTATAGAAATAGGAGGTCAATTAAAACAAATATGCCTTAGTAAAACGCGATACAGGGTGATAAATGGGAGATTTTTAAAAATTTGTAGGTATCATTCCCAAATTTTGTGCAGTATAGTTTTTATGGACGAAAATTTTAAGTTAAATACATTAAATTGTTTTCCAAATATTACAAATTTTTAAAAATTGCATCTTAAATTATAATGGATGAAGGGATTGAGTAACTTTTTTTAGGACCAGAAGTATTGTATATGCAATAACAAATTTATTTTTATTTGCAATTAAAATATTGTCTGCTTTTTTAAATTTAAATGTAACATAACACCTTAAACAAAAATATTGTATTTGCAATAATTTTTAATTACCATTACAATATTTTTTGTGATTTATTAATAAAAATGTTACTTGACCCCTTTATTTATCGCCCTGTATCTTAGTTATTATTAACATTTTACTAATGCATATTAAATTAAATTAAATTTTGTGTCAATCGACCTATTTTGATCTCCTATTTCTTCAGTTGCTGTATTATCCATTAGTTATGGGACACCATGGCTTACCAAACAATTATGTATGTTGGGTTAAATTTAATTATTTTCTTGTTTTTACCTATTTTTAAAAGGAGATAAATAAGATTGTGAACACCTAGATTAGGATCAACTAAAAAATTTCAAACTATTTACAATGATCTTAATAAATACCTACATAAACGTACTTAAGTTTATTTCGATTTATTTCTATTTAATTTATATTTTTTGTTATTATTGTCCTATGTTTATTTTGTTATTGTTTTTATGTCAAGTATTTTGTGAATGGTGAAAGATTTTAAAATTAATAGTTATCAGCACATCTATATTTAATGTTACTGTCACTATAGGCCTAGTCTTTTAATGACACAGTAATTTAGTACATAGAAGATATTATATTTTTACCCTCACAGCATCCTTGAGTTCAGTTTACCTCGCGCCGTGATTTCTCATCCATTTTGCTTATTTCAGTATCACCTGAGCTCATGGCGTGAGAAATAAATCATTTCGTGAGTTAATTTAAAATTACGATGTGGCTCCCGTCCCGAGGCGGGACTTAACTTCGATCCCGACAGACGTCACACACTGTAAATCCGTTTTTATTCCCCGAGCTTTTATAATTGGTGTCAAGCTGGATGGCTTAGATGGTAGGGCGGTCGCTTGGCATGCGAGAGGTACCGGGTTCGATTCTACTAGAAGTTGTCAAACTTTTTTTATTTTTTTTTTATTTTATAAATTTGTTGATTCTTTGTTAAAAAGTGTTTTATTTTTATCGTAACATAAATTTGCCCATTTTAGTTGGGTTTTTTGCTCAATGGGGCGGGGGGGGGCCCAATGGGGCGGGGTCGGTTGGGTTGTGTTGTTGAGTTTGGGTTGGTTTGGTTTTATGACGTAACTAACGTGCCCTTAACATGTATACAGGTACAATTTATTATTATTTTATTATAACATAACAAATCTTAAAATTATGACGTCAATCGGGACTGAACTTAAGTCCCGCCTCGGGACGGGAGCCACAGCGTTAAAATTAAGTTGAGTGGAAACGCACACAGGTCATTATGCGCGTGTTCAAAATAAAGTTCCATGTGTCATAATAATTTTAACCTTAATTATACCTGTGCGCGCACATTCTACGCAAACGCAATTAAGCCTTTACTCTCAGATCTCACACTCTGCTCATTTGATCACATATGTGGCAGCACTTAAATGCGTCAAGAGCTCAGAAAGTGCAATAAAAATCATTAAAAATAACATGAACTCAGGATTGTTGTGCGTGTCTCTTATTGCATGTTGCATATTAACTTCTGCTACTGCTTGTAAACTGTCTGGAAACCATATTTGTTTTTTAGAACTATAGTATTGCATGTTTATTTAAAGCTTACTTTAACAATCGTTTTTGCTGTTAAACATATAAAAATAAGGGAACAATTCAGTACTACCAACCCATTACTAAAATACAAAAAAATCATATTTCTTAATAATTAAAAATTATTCTCTTATGATGTGTTTTTAACAGTAAAACGTACCTTTTAATTTTCAATCATTTTCACTAACTAACCAATCAAACTTCCTTGGACCCGTATAGGTGGATCGGCATGGAGTCCCCAAGAAAGTACCTATTTTCATTTCTTAACGGTGAGCCTGGGTGGCCGGTTCGAAGTTCGGTCGATCGCCACCCAAGGCCGTAGCGGCACCAGAGAATTTGTCACAGAATACGTGGTGCAATTCTCTGATGACGGTGAAGGATGGAGGAGTTTTTCTGATGCTAACGGCGAAACAGAGGTGCATATGGTTCTAAAAACACGTTCTTGATTTTTATTTGGGTAGTATTTAAGCGCGCATTATTTAAAAAATACTAATATTCATTAAAAGCATTCGATTTATAAATTGTTTTATTGTTTTTCATTAATATGAGTATTCCAGAATAAAATGCACATTTATTTTTAAATCATAAACATTTTTAGAAAAAGTTAAATACAATAACTATTTTTCGCAAGTTATTTAAATATTTAAGAAAAATAATGTCCCAAAAGTGACAATTTTAATTTTTAAGTTTTAGATATCTTTTTCAAAGTTTTTGTTGCCAATCTGCGGCATCACGCCAGGGACGTATATTTGAAAAATAAAATAAGGTTTAAAAATTCATTATAGTATTATAAAACAAAATTTTAAAAATATTTTTCTTTAAAAATACAAAAACTTGAAACAAATAAAATTCATTATTTTTTCCAACAAAAGTACTATCGGCATTATAAAAGAGATCAGCATTAAAAAAATATGAATAACACAACATCTAAATTAAAAATAATTTTGTAATGTTCATAAGAAATGCAATTAAGGTTTGGAAAATGCCCGCCATAACACTGAAAAGGGCCTTGGGAGTATACGTCCCTGCTCCATGTGGTGCTAGTCTTGCTCCTTTGTCCGAGGCAAATACAAATGGTAACCAAGATAATAAAAAAGGACAAATGAGCACAATCCCAAAATAATTTTATATTATTGATATTGCGGCTCGCAGTGTTTTTGTTGTTGATTGTACCGCGTGTATAATTTTTAAATGAAAATTAAATTAAATTTTGTAGCCATGATTTGTGATGTCCTGCTATTCAAAGTTTGAATGGTTAAGTTTAACAAAATAAATCCACAAGCCATACTTTTCCAAAAGCTATAATACAGTTTTTCCACAACAAATTATTTCGAAAAGGGACGTAATTAACTATTCCCCATGTGGTATATCTTTGCAAAGTATAGTCCTCTGTCATCCAATTTGCTACAACTTAAATTAAAATAGACTTTTGCCAGTAAGTTATGAAAAATGCAAGGTTTTACTCGAAATATGGGAAAATTTTCGTTAAAGGTACATTTGCTGTCCCCAGCTAATTTAATTTTTATTTTTGACTTTTTTGATAAGTTTTGTATTTATTATATTTAAATACCCCCTTCCTGTTAGGACCCATGGTTTTTTTGTAACTACTTTGTGTTTTCTGGCAGAAAAACTAGGTGGAATGTCCTGTAACCTAACTGTCCCCAGAGGCGATTTTTTAATTTAAATTATTATATTCTTCTTCTTTGCAGCTTTCTTCTAAAAAAATAAATTATTTTTGAACAATGGAAAGTTCTTTTATTCGTATATAAAACTAAAATACTTTTCTACAAAGTAGTTTAACAGAAAAAGTTGACATTCAAAAATCTTGTCTTTTTCCTAACTTCGTCTTCTATGCCAACTGCTTCGAAATAGAGACACGAGATAGAGAATCTCTATTAGAGATACTATCGTTTTATTTCAAGAGGGCATCCAGTTTGATAGTTCGGCAACAACAAATGAGCACGTGTAAAGTGTGTGAATTTTTTTGTAAATATTTTAAAGGTAAGATTTTTTTGCGTACACTTTTTGGTGTCTTTACAAAACGCTACATTCAACTCTTGTTTTAGAAGTTACCTTTTTTATTTTCATTTTGTATTATAGCATAGTAGAAATGCCAAACAAATGCCGAAAGATATTTACATTTAACAGTTTTTCTGAAAAATAACGTTTGAAAAAGTCAAAAGCAATGTGTCATAAAACCTTCAGGAAGATGCGTTAGGAGGAGGACAATGTTTCATTTCTTCCTTGTGTTTCTTCCCTATTTCAGATTAACCGTATACGTTTTATTTCTTTAAAGTTTATTTTTGTTATTTATAAACTTCTAGAATTTTTTGCAGTCTATTACACTGTTCTATCACAAAGGAAAAAAATCGATCAAATTGACCTGCCTGGACAAAATATATGTACAAAATGTACATTTAACGAAAATTCGCCCATATATTAAATAATATTATTTAAGAAAACATTCAATTTTCTTAGTTTCTTTAAAAAACTTTCTTGACCCACTAGTGGTGGGCCACTACTGGTAATATTCATAACAAAGAATTGAACCTTTTTTCTAGCGATAGGTTGTTCATGAATGAGTCGTTTAAAACGTACGGCTCAGTTAAGTGAGCGCTGAACAAACGACTCAGCTCTGCTAAATGACTCGTTCGAATCGCCATTGCTCGCCATCGCGCCTTGACCTTTAAGGCGCAATTTAATTTTAATAAAAATTAGTGAAACATATTGTGAATTAACATGAAATCAATATGTTCTAAAATCCCCATTATGCTCATTGACTGTTTGTTATTTATTTTATGGTATAATTATAATAACTATTTATTTGAACAATTTGAAATATCTAATGAGCGCGCTCACTAAAAAGAATCACATGACCCAACGCTAGTGCGTTCCACCAACTTTAAATACCGACAGATGGCTGTTTCGACCTATATTGGGTCTCATCAGTGTCGGGCAATTTGGTGTAGTGGAACACAACCAAAACAAAATACTACCTGAGCTTATGTACTGCTTAAGTAAGCTAACAGAGGCGAGATGTAAGAACATCACGTGATCACACCGTCTAAAGACGTGGCCTTTGCCGCAACCAAGAATGCACGGCAAATTGTATCACAGATACTAATATGGCCTAAAGGAATCTAGAATTAGCCCAACCGGGTTTAACATTAAGGTAAACATTCAATTTTCTTAGTTTCTTCAAGAAATTTTCTTGACCGACTACTGGTAATATTCATAAGAAAAAATTGAACCTTCACCTCTCCAGAGTTTTTGTTTTGAGTGCGTTCCACCAACTTCATTTAAAAAGTGCATTCTATTCTGGGACACGCTGTTAAAAAAAATTTGGACAAATAAATCTGTACCTCAAAAATAAACTTCACCAAGTCCAATTTGATCGAAAATGAGATATTTGTAAAAAATCACTTAGTACTGCGTTATCCACTAGTCAAGTGCAGATGCATAATATCTATATTAA
Organism: Brassicogethes aeneus; assembly: GCA_921294245.1. Taxonomy (NCBI): domain Eukaryota; kingdom Metazoa; phylum Arthropoda; class Insecta; order Coleoptera; family Nitidulidae; genus Brassicogethes; species Brassicogethes aeneus. Next base: position 15,341,516 of record OV121134.1, on the reverse strand, counting down.
TATTTAAAAACTAATGTTAGAATGTAATAATGATCAGTTATTAAATGTAACAACTAGAAATTATTATCTGAGTTTTAAAACTTCCTTGGCTTCTCCTGAACAATTTACATTATGTGATTAATACACTTTACCTCTGAGGTACAGAAGTATAGACATTTAATATATATTGTAATAAAAATAATGCGCGTTTTAATTTTTTTTTAATTACTTTTTATTTTTGTATATCTATGTAAATATATAATATGTGACGCGCTCTGGGAAAAGAAACCTTAAAACCAAAAAAATAATTTTTGAGATTATGATTGTTTTGAGTAGTTTTGGTACACGATTTTTCGAAATGTTCAATAATGATTTGTTGTTCAATAAAAATTTATAATGCTACGAATTTCCAAAGTCGAGCGTTACTAGTAGTGTCCGATCGAATGCCAGTTTTTGGCCGAAGCCTAAGGTTCGGCTCTTGTCGTAACCTTAGGCCGAAGCCGAAGTTTTAATAAGACTTTAAAATTTATAAAAATTGACTTTACTAAACAAATTTTTTTTAACACTTCACTAATTATATTGTTATAGAATTTAAAAAACAATTATATTACAATATAAATAGTAAAATGTTATTGCGTTTAATATATTGTTAAAATATAAATAGAACATATCCAAAAACAATAACTTGGTTTTAAACTTTTGGCTTCCGCAAAAATCCTTCGGCTGGTTTTGGCCGAAGCCGAATGTGCTTATTTGACCGAAGGTGGCCGAAGCCGAAGCTTCGGTCGGACACTATACTTACTAGTAGGTACACAAATGCCTATGCTGCGCCAACATCAATCGCCTCTCCTGTAAAATTTAATTTTCGACCTAAGGTTAGTTTCCTCGGAGCGTGTCTCATATATTCACGGTTTTTGGTTAGTCTTTTAAAATAAATAATTAAATTACCTCTTATATATAATTTATATTAGGATAAAGGGAGAGTAACTAAATATGAAATACCATTTTGTTTTTCGATAAAAAATAAAATCGTTTCAATAATTAAATATTTTAACTGTATTTTTAATCGTTATACGTTTATATTTATATACTTATAATAAGTATATTATTTTTTTTTTTTAGTACTATGTAGTAATATTGTATTTTTATTATCAATTAACATTATTAAAATTGAACAAAAACCAAAATAACAAAAAGTACCCAAATATGGATTATCGGCATTTTTATAAGGAAACAACAAAAATAGTATTAATACAACAAAAATAGTATTAATAAAAATATAAGATCAAAAATCAAAAGTGAAGAACTCAGACCCCTCATATTGGACCACCAATTTTTTTTAACTGGACGATTTTTATATTCTTAGCCCAGGGAGAATAAATACAGTTGGAGTAACTTGCAAGGGGGGGCACGTCAAATACGTATACGTATACGCAGGTACTAGGGGTGTCAATCCCGAGCCATTTTTGCAATCCCGGGACTTTCGGGACCAAATGTAACAAATCCCAGAATTCCGGGATTAGTCCCAAAAAAATAAGAAATATTCAATTTTAAAACCAATTTAAAATTAAGAAACAAACTAACTAACGAACATATAAATCTTAACAGTTTTACAAAATATAATTTTAAATAAACGAAAAAAACAATATACTTTAGGCCTCACACTTGTTGGAGGAATGGTTTTTAAAATTCGTATGCACTTTGTTGTTCCGACGTTTAACCCCATTAACAAATAATTCCATTTATTTTATTAATCTGCCCTTGGTAAGTTCCAATTGAGGCTGTAAAGCTTCAGAAGATTTTTCCCTCTGCTCGTATAACCTCGTCATCGCTATTTTCTAAAGAAGGATGAGCACTTTCAAAAGCGCATTTACTAAAGTGCTCGATATTTGAATTTGGCGCCAAAACTAAAAAGCGGGGTTATAAATTAACCAACAAATAACTACTGTTTACATCAGAAAATGTTGGATTTTTTTTTCAATAATTTTTTTTATAACATTTATATTTCATCGTTTATAAATGCTCGAGCATTTATGAGCGCTTTGCAAATCGCTCGAGCATCTGCCATCTATAATATTTTCTATTCATATTTATTTTTTGTGGCCGGTCTTTCCATTTTGTTGTTAGGATCCGTCCTAGCCATCTGTATTACTTAAAACTTTTGGAACCATATTTTGCATTTTAAATGTATGTTGTAGTTAAATAAAGAAATAATTAACAATGAATGCCATTAGAAAGTATATTTTTAACGAGATCCCGGTTTGACACCCCTAGCAGGTACTTAGTAGAAAATTACGGTTGCGCAAAATGCTTGTGCGCACACTGTATCTGTAAGTGTATGTATTGTAAATTCCTCAGCCAGCATTGGATGACAGTTATGCGCGGTGAGCACTCGTGGTTGAGAGTTACTCCTTCTGTATTTAGCCTTCTTGCCTCAGCCAGTTAGTAATTATTCCATATTTTCCTAACCCAATCTAAGACATTACACACTGAAAGGATTTGGTAGTAAAAAACCAAATATTCCCTGTTTGGATTTTCAGACCGGTTTAAATTTGTTTTCGTATTGTACAAATAACAACACAAGAACAATAAATCGCCCCGAAACTGTAAAAATAAACATTTTAGCATGCTAAATTTACATTCACGATATTATTTTTAACTAATAATAATAATAACCTTTATTGGAAAATCCAAATGGCTAACGAATTACGTCTTCCTGCCCTTTTTTTATAGCTAATTAACGCCGAAAAAATCTTTCACAACGCCAACTGTTTGTTTTAGAAAAAATGCTGGTATTCTATATTTGGGTACTATTCCATATTTTCTCTACTATTTACAAATAAAATACAGTCCTGCATGGTACTTATTTACTTTAGATTGTTAAAAAAATGTAGCTTTATTAGCTATAGTCTAAAATAATTTTTTTATTTACCACTTTATTAATATACTGTAAACTTGTATATAATAATAATCAGCACTTTTTTCATACTTCTTGCAATATCCAAGTTCTCAATATAACCAAATTTTTCTTTACAAAATTATTAACATACACTTTAGGAACCATGTCAAGCATAAACAAGAACTTTTTAAATTTTAAATTCGGTTTAGAAAAACTTAATTTTCTTTCTTGAGTTGTTAAATCGTCTCAGGATGGTTCACATAGCCTTAAAAATTACATAAATAAATAAAATTGCATTTTTTTTGGTGGCCAATTTGGGTCCTTAAAGCAATACCGTTATTATTATATGTGTGACCGGTAGAGCCACATATTTAAAAAAGAATTATAGGAACCATACTGAACATACTGTTCAACATCTCAATGTTTTTTAATTTAAAATTTAAATTTTTGGTTACACCCTTTATAAACTAAAATTTTATTATTTTATAGTATTTTTTCGAAAAACCATATCTCATTTATTATTAACAAAATAAAATATGACATATAATAATAACATTTATTTAGGCAGTTATTTGTGTCATAAAAATTGTCTCTGATAAAAATGCACATATGTACTATTATAAATCATTAAATAAAGTGTAAATTGTGACACATAATAATAATGATTGTGTTTTTTTTAAATTATGTATGTAATTACTAGGGTGGTCCTTAAAAATTAAATTTTTTGCGACGCCCCCTAAAAGCTTCTTTTTGATGAAAAAACACCAGTTGGGAATTATTTTAATTAAAATCAACACGTGCCTCAAGACGATCTAAGTTAATTTTTTGGTATAATCATGTTGTTTTGGGAGTTTTTTAGGAAAAATAAAATTTTGTTCGAAATATAAACAATTATAGAACCCAAATCAATAAAAAAACAATAGTTAATCGAAATAACAATAGACAAAAATTTAAATTCAAAATTTTTTCCAGTTGATTTATTTGGTCTATTAAATAAAAAAATGAAAGATATTCCAATTGATATTTTTATTTTAAAACTAAATTAGTACAAACGTAATTTTAATATCTAGATTTCTTCACTCCAAGGTGAAGTTATTTCATTGTTAATAATTTGAAATCTCAAAAAAATTATTATTTTATATTTTCAGAAGACATGATTATACCAAAAAAATAACTTGATCGTCTTGAGGCACTTGTTGTTTTTAATTAAAAAAAATAATTCCCAGTGTTTTTCATCAAAACGAAGCTTTTTAAAAATTTAATTTTTAACGACCACCCTAATATATACATGTAAAATACATTTAACACTTAAATATATTTTAGTATTAATTGTATTAAAAGTTCGTTTATTTAATATATTTTATAGTAACTGTATGCATTGTAATTAGGGATATAACCTTTTACAAACGATATATTTAATTAACAATTGATGGATTTTAGATGTTTAGGGGTAACGTTGATGGTGATTCCGTGGTGAAAAACGAATTTGAAGTGCCCATCATTGCTCAATGGATTAGAATAAATCCCACCAGATGGCGCGACCGTATCTCTATGCGTGTTGAACTATTTGGCTGTGAATACGGTACGAAAAATATTGAAAAAAAATACAAATACAAGTTTTTTAATATGTTGTTTTTAGAGGCCGACAATATGTACTTTAATGGTACAAGTTTATTAAGATTAGATTTGCTAAGAGATCCAGTTTCAGCATCTAGAGAAAGCATAAGGTTTAGATTTAAGACCACAGCGCCCAATGGAGTGCTTTTGTACAGTAGGGGCACTCAGGGCGATTACATTGCTTTGCAACTCAGGGAAAATAGAATGCTTTTGAATATCGATTTGGGTTCTGGTATCGTAACAAGTTTATGCGTGGGAAGTTTATTAGATGACAATATTTGGCACGACGTCGTTATATCAAGAAACAGACGTGACATCTTATTTTCAGTGGATAGAGTAGTTGTGCAAGATAAAATTAAAGGCGAATTTAACAGGCTTAACCTTAATAGAAATGTAAGTATAGATCTGTAATATTAATAATTACATTAATGTTTATTGTAAAAAAGTACATTTCACAATTGGAGGTATAATATCAAACCCAGCAAAATCTATTTGAGTAACATTTTCAGAAATTAAGAAATAAGCTATTAAAGTTTTTCCTTACAAAAAATAAAAGGTATGATATTTTTAACCAATCATTTCAATCGCACTCGTATTTTTACGAAAATTTTGATAAATGTGATGAAATTTGCTAAGAAATATTGGACTTTGCTTTATTTGGTATTTCACTCCTGATTTATAATATCCTTGGCTAAAAAAAGATGTCGCTACCAGATCAAGCGCTAATATATTTTTGATAAAAAAAAATTAAGGAGTGGCTAAAAGTTTAAGACAGGTGCGTTTAGTATTTTACTTGTGGTAATTGAGTGCAGCAGAAACACCATCTAAAAGCTATTCAAATTTCAAATACTTTTATACCGGTTGAAATTTTATTTTTTTATTTAAAAGACGAGTCTACAATTGTCGCAGGGATCCGATCGCAGAAAATAAGCTTGCGCAAAGCACCTCGCGACGTGGCGATGGAGCAAGGTTCTTTTGTCAGCTGGGTGCTTTGCGCAAGCTTATGTTCTGCGATCTGCGACCTGCGACAATTGTAGACCCGGCTCTAAATAAAACTTTGTTTTAATAACTTAAAAAACTTTGTTTTAATAACTTAAAATGGCCAATAGACATAAAATACAAACAATTTAAAGAACTACATTTTTATAAGACTTATTTTGCGCACCAATGTGTTGTTGAAAGAATATATGCAAACAAACGCAAGAACTTTTTTCGAAATTGTTTTTTTCCCATTTTACTAGAAACAAAATTATGAGGCGGTTAACCGGTCATAGGATTTTTATCCGGTTTAAAAAAACCTATTTAGAAATCCATACAAAATCTTTACTAAACAGGGTGTAATACAAACGTTGTATTGAAATAAATTTAACTATAAATATTATGCTGGTAAATTTTTATTTGGATTTTTTCTTTACCAGATTTTACTTTAATTAGAATTTATTCCCCTGATGTCATAAAATGTTTAATACTTAATACTAATTATTAACAACTTGTTTAAGGCTTTGCATTTATTCATTAATGGTAATAAATTCTTAAGTTTAAAAATTTAGCCGATCCAGTTCTAAAATTTTTTGAAAAACGTTTATGAAAATAGGTCATAAAACACTGTAGCAGAAAATGCTTAAATACTGGTAAAAGATAAGGTTAAAAAAGAATGCAGTATTTCACAGCTCAGATAAAAAGATTTTTTTACTTGTGTTGGATATGTCAAGAAATCTTAATTTTACTGGGCAAGAAAATTGATTTTAACAGGTCAAAAATCGACTTTTAACCGGTCAAAAGAATCGATCTAACCGACAACCGGTTTTAATTAAAAGTGTAACCGCGGTTTTCATGGAAAATAAAAACCGGTTAAACAAATACTTCTGACAAACTTACTTTTTACCCATTATGCAAAGTTTTTTTTTAATTCTCTTGAAATTTGAATTTTGTAGCCAAAGAAATTTTCTATAAATTGACAGTTGAACTGAATTAAAATCTACGCTCTAAGTCGCGAGCATCCTGCAGCTTGTTTTTTTTTAATTACGCAACAATGCATCAAAAAGAAAGTTCGTAAATTACTAAGTTTTAATACCTATTAAATTGCGCTTTTAATAGACATTATTTTTATTAACGAATTGTAAGGCTGAAGAGGGTTAAAATCTTATTTTTAAAGAAACGTCGAAATGTGATAGATTGTCCAGCCTACACAGGAACAATTTACTTAAAGTAAATGGTCCTTTTATAAGAAATTTCAAAACCTACAAAATTTTAAGAGAACATTTTTGTTCAAAAATAGCGCAAATGGTGTAAAAAAAGAAAAAAAAACATTTTCCAATAAAATGGTTGGGGTTTTTTAAATATATGTACTTAAGCAAAATAGGTTTTATAAAAAATGAGGCTAGAAAATAAGTAATTTGTCGCACAGAGGCGAATAGACTCTTAAAATAATGGTAAAATTACCAATATTTTAAGCCTCTTTGCGATAAACGAATAAGTAGTTAAAGAAAAACGTTAGGTGTTTTTTTTAAGTTGGAGGGGCATACCGTTGCGGGGGTTTTTCGGATGAATCCGAACAACAAAATACACAGTATTTAATTTATGCTCTTAAAAAAAATCCAACCATAATAAAAGTATTGGGTTCCCTTTGGGGACGTCCATTAGTTACGTGAGACAAAAATGGGGGGAGGGGTCCAGCAAAATCTCACCAAATCTCATTTTAAGGAAGGGGGGGGTCATTTAAAATCCTACGTCGAAAATATGTATTATAATTTAAATTTGTTAAAAAAAATAATCATTTTTTTTTACATGTCCTCAAAGAAAGTTTAATGACTAAAATCTTACGTGAGGGATAGTCTACCACATCTCACCAAGGGGGAGGGGGTCCAGATTATCAGAAAAATGCCTCACGTAATTAATGGATGTCCCCTATCTTACACTTTTACGCACAAAAAAACAAATAGTTAAGCAAATTTTATCTATCTTTATTTATAGTTTTATGTTGGTGGAGTCCCTAATATGCAGGAGGGCCTGGTGGTCGTCCAGAATTATACAGGGTGCATGGAAAACTTATACCTAAACTCTACAAATTTAATAAAAGAAGTTAAACAGGCTTTTGAGTATGGAGAATCTTGGAAATACGAGAAAATAAACACTCTTTGGAGTTGTCCTGAACCACCTATAATTCCGGTTACATTTTTAACGAGTCGATCGCACGCTAAACTTAACGGCTACGAAGGAATGCAATCCATGAACACTTCGTTTGCTTTTAGAACTTACGAGGACAAGGGTTTGATGATGTATCACGCTTTTTCGTCGACCGGATATGTTGCGATATTTTTGGAGAGCGGTAAAATAAAGGTCGAACTACAAACGCAAAATAGCCCTAAAGTTATAATAGATAATTACGAAGAAAAATTTAACGACGGCAGATGGCATTCCGTCGTTCTCACCATTTCCACCAATAGCCTTGTTCTAAGCGTCGACTATCGACCAATGAAAACGTCACGTCTCCTCAAAATCGTAACAGGCGGTAAATACTTTATCGCAGGAGGCATAACCGCAGCTTTGGGTCTCACAGCCAACTCCGGTCTACTCATGCCCGGTTTTATCGGGTGCATGCGCACCATCGGTATTGACGGTAACTTTAAATTGCCCACCGATTGGACCAGAGACGAGTACTGTTGCCCCGACGAGGTCGTGTTTGACTCCTGTCGAATGTCGGACAGATGCAATCCAAACCCCTGCCAACATAACGGCGTTTGCAAGCAAAATTCCATGGAGTTTATGTGCGATTGTAAGGGGACTGGGTATGGGGGCGCTGTGTGCCACACGTCCGTGCATAGTTTGTCTTGTGAAGCCTACAAAAACGTTCAAGCTGTCGGACAGAGGGCCGAGATTAAGATCGATGTCGATGGTAGCGGGCCTTTGCCTCCTTTTCCGGTCACTTGTCACTTCTTTGCCGATGGTAGAGTGGAAACGGTGAGTAAAACTATTTTTTTAAATCCGCCCAAAACATTACTGTGCTGTATATGGTGTTTCGCTTGCGGGTTTTCGTCGGGACATTATCCCCAGTTTTATTGGTTGGCCTGGAGGTGGAAATGCGCGTTATCGTTAAAATCTGGAATTTCAGTATTTGCATAGTTAGCAGTAGCGTGCCGCTTCCCAGAGCGCCCCAGACGCCCTTATTAGCAATATTTTCATTCAAATATTTTTATTTAGAACATATAATAGTTATAAGCGTGCTATTTATTTTTCCTCCTACCCGTTGCACCATTGTCACTATAGTCCTCCTGTTATTAAAAATTAAGGACATTAGGCACAAACAGTAAAAAGGATATTGCATAAAGGAAATAAAACCAGGCATCAACTAAAAAAATATTAAAATTTTCAAAACTTATAGTTTTTGTACAATTCTAATAAACTTATACATATTTTATAAATTAAAACAATTTAACGTTGAAAGCCGTAACCAAGGGGGCAGGGAGCTGCTTCCCCTACTAGAATGGTGCGGTTAAGACCTCGGTCATTCCAACCATTTTTCTGTGTACAATCCAAATAATAATTGTTTCATTGATTTTTTAATTTAGATACACTTATTATGGATAATATATGTAATACATATTATGTATGTATATACATAGGTATTAGTTATTTATGTCATTATGCCAAGAAGTGATAAAATATCAAATAAAATTGGCATTAAATTTTTGTGGTAGTTGAATAAAATATTGTGTGCGACTATTGGTCAATAGAGATGATTCCACTCGCGTGTTACCTAACTCGCCACGCCAGTGTGGAAATCTCCACATAATTAAATAAATAAAAACGCCTTTAAGATAGCTTATACCCACGGCACGTTACTGGTTGTTAGGATCGTAATTTTTGTTGGAAAAATTACGTCCCCAACGTTGGGTTGGTAATAATAATTTCCAAAACACTAAAATGTATCTTTTATTTTGGTTTCATAAATTATTTTAAAATAAAAAGATTATTTTAGTTAAAAATCGCAAATTCACACCGGTATTTTGACAATTAAGGTAATTTTTATAAAGCATATAAAAATTCTCTAAAACAATTTTTCAAAATACATTTAGTTAAAATTATAAACATATAAAAAAGTTTTTAAAAAACACTACTTTAATCGCAGCATATACACATTTTTTATTTTAAAACAAATTATAAAAAGCACACACCTTTTAGTATGTGCAGGTAATTTTGACCCATATCTTTCATTTTAAAAATACCTGTTTATATCGTAATTTCAAAATACATAATCACGATTTGTTTTTATCATAGGTTATTCACCATATTAACCAAGAAACTACCTCCGTTGACGGTTTTCAAGAGCCGGGCAGCTTCCAGCAAGATATTCATTATGAAGCTGATGATGATCAAATTGGCGCTCTAATAAACAGATCATCAACGTGCAGACAACATATCCAATACGCATGTAAAAACGCCCGTCTTCTTAACTCGCCCTCCGAAGAAGGTAACTTTAGACCTTTCTCATGGTGGGTTTCGCGACACAACCAGAAGATGGACTACTGGGGTGGCGCTTTGCCAGGCTCCAGGAAGTGCGAGTGTGGAATTTTGGGAACATGTAAAGATCCCACCAAATGGTGTAACTGCGATTCAGTAAGAGATGAGTGGCAAGTCGATATGGGTGTGTATTTTTATTAAATGAGTTTTTAAATATACATTATAAAGGGGTTCCCCAAATAAACGTTTTAAAAAAATATCACAAAATCTATAAAAAAATAGTTTTAATTTTTTTATATTTTTGATGAATAAACAATGTTGATCTATGCTATGGCCTATGTGATGACTGCGTTAGTGTTTGTGTAAAGGGTTTGACAAGTTTTTATAAAAAAAGTTATTGTATAATATTTTGGCATAAATATTGACAAAAATATTCTTCTTTTATTAGTCTTTAAGTACATTAAATTTTAAAAAAACAAGAAATATTTTATAAAAGTAGAGATCATTTTAATAATTAAAAGGTGTGGACGGGACAACATTCGTGATATTCATACGAACATCATGTCGTGATTTTCACAAATTTTATTCATACTGATATCATACGGAAATCACCGCGTGATAAATGAAAATCATACGAACGTCACGTCGTGATTTTCACAAATTTTATTCATACGGACATCATCTGGATGTCACTGCGTGAGAAATGAAAATCATGTCGTGATTTTTTATGCCATCGCTGTTTGCGATTGACCGATGGCCTAAAAAATCATGTCGTGTTTTTTTATGCCAACGGTGTTTGGATAATCATTTTTGCGCCACGTTCGTACACTAAGAGAAAAATTAATAATTAATAACTATATATAGTTAATTTAAATCCAAGAAAATATTGAATGTATTTAACCACAAAAACTGTTGATTCAATATATATATGGGTATACTTTTTCTCTGCGAATGTGGCGCAAAAATAAATATCCAAACACCGATGGCATAAAAAATCACGACATGATTTTTTAGTCTATCGATGTTTGGGCATAAAAAATCACAACATGATTTTTTATGCCATCGGTGCACCGACATGTTTGGATATTACTTTTGCACCACATTCGTACATTGAAAGAAAAATATTGAATGCATGTATTTAACCACAAAAACTGTTGATTCAATATCCATATATGTAGGTATACTTTTTCTCTCAATGTACGAATGTGGCGCAAAAATAAATATCCAAACACCGATGGCATAAAAAATCACGACATGATTTTTTATGCCATCGGTGTTTGGTCATAAAAAATCACATGATTTTTTATGTCATCGGTGTTTGGATATTCATTTTTGCGAAACATTTGTACATTGAAAGAAATAGTATGTTAACAATTGAATCAACAGTTTAACATTCAATATTTTCTTGGCTTAAAATTAACTATATATAGTTAATTTAAATCCAAGAAAATATTCGCAAATATCACACCGTGAGTTTAACATGATATCACTGTGATGAAGCATGGGTATGCACTCAGGATATCACAGCGTGATAAAAAAAATCACTATGTGATATCATCATGACTTCACCAGGAAATCCCGATTGTTGTCCGGGGTGGTCCCGTCCACATCTGTCAATTATTAAAATTATCTCCACTTTTATAAAATATTTCTTGCTTTTTTTTTTTCATTTTATTTAAAGCCTAATAAAAGAACAATATATTTGACAATTTCGATGCAAAAATATTATATAATAAATAACTTACAATTTTTTTGTATGAAAACAGTTTTGTGATTTGTCCCGTCCGTATGCTTAAAATGGCCGAATTTTCAAATTTTTTATACTTCCTACACCAAACTCGTACCAGCCCAGATGTCAACACAGTACAATGACACTTAACTGTGTCTTTTTACTCTGTTTTTTATCATCTTTCTGCTGTGTATTGCAAATAACTTTTTAAAGTGTCTTAAAAAACGGAAAAAATGCTAAAACACATTATTTTTGGTTTTCCCTGGGCCTTGGTTTTTTAGGACATTTAATTTATGAATAAATGCTTAATTGTTACTTAGTAAGGCCGTTTATTAATTTTTTTTAATCCAATTTTTAAATAAAGACATTTTTTCTAAAAAAAACGAAAATACTCGTTCTTTTTTTTTAGAGCCTTTCAAACACTACTAGGAGAATAAATGCAAAAGTAATTTTTCTGAAAAGTCGGAACATTTTCCAATTCGTACCTACTACAGATAATAGGGTTTTTTCGAAAAAAACGGTTTTATCCTAAGGATTAATTTTTTAGCTAATTTTAAAACACTAATTGTAACATTATATTGTCTCTTTCTAATTTTGATTGAATAAAATTTCAACCTAATTTAACCTCCATAATTAAAAATAATCGGTTATAATATTACAAGTATCGAAAATAATCGATTATTTTACGAGTAACGAGACGTAATCTGCGAAAAACGAGTTATGAAAAAAATCATTATTTTCGATTGCTCGAGTGGTATTCTTTACGATTATATAATGAATATGAATGAATGAATGAATAATTTATATATCAGTCTATAGACTGATATATAAATTAGGTATTATATTTATCATACTTAGCTTTTCCGAAGCCATTCATTGCGGTTTGAATTGACTATTAAATCAAGGGTATATCTGTTTAAAATACCTGATAACTAAGTAAAATACTCAATTACTATTGCCCAAATTTATGATATATGATATAAGCAGAATTATATTAGATGTAAACAAAATTACGTGTTCAATAATATCTTCTTTATAGGTTTTATTCAAGAGAAAGAAAACTTGCCAGTAAAACAACTACGTTTCGGGGATACAGGCAGCGCACTGGACGAAAGAGAAGGCCGTTACACTTTGGGCCCGCTAATTTGCGAAGGAGACGATCTATTTAACAACGTTGTCACCTTCCGTATTTCGGACGCAACAATTAACTTGCCCACCTTCGATTTCGGTCACAGCGGCGACATATACTTCGAATTCAGAACCGCTGTCGAAAACGCCGTCATATTTCACGCGGTCGGACCTCAAGACTACATAAAACTGAGTATAGTCAGTGGCAATCAGCTGCAATTCCAATACCAAGCAGGCTCTGGTCCGATGGCAGTCATATCCGAAACCAACTACAGGCTCGCTGACGATCGTTGGCATTCGGTATCCGTCGAGCGTAACAGAAAGGAGGCCATGATAATAGTCGACGGTGCTGCCAAAGCTGAAGTGAGAGAACCTCCAGGTCCTGTACGAGCTTTGCACTTAACCGAGTTTGTTATTGGAGCTTCTATTGACTTCAGGGACGGGTATACCGGCTGTGTGAGAGCGTTATTGATCAACGGTCAACATATCGATTTAAGAAGGTACGCCAGAAATAATTTGTACGGTATTTCCGAAGGCTGCGTGGGCAAATGCGTAAGCAATCCTTGCTTAAATAACGGAACTTGTCACGAGAGATACGACGGATACTGGTGCGATTGCAGATGGACCGCTTTCAAGGGTATAATCTGCGCAGACGAAATCGGCGTAAATATGCGTCAAAGTTCGCTGATTAAATACGATTTTGATGGGTCTTGGAGGTCGACTATTGCCGAACATATCAGAGTCGGTTTTACAACAACAAACCCCAAAGGTTTTCTACTTGGTTTCTCTTCCAACATATCCGGCGAATACCTCACGATCATGGTGTCGAACTCCGGTCATCTTCGAGTAGTTTTCGATTTCGGTTTCGAGCGACAAGAAGTCATCTACCCCGAAAAACACTTCGGCTTGGGTCAGTACCACGATTTGACGTTATCGAGAAAGAATTCCGGTTCGACGCTAGTCATGAAAGTGGATAGCTACGAGCCTAAAGAGTTTCACTTTAATATCAAAGCTTCTGCGGATGCGCAGTTCAACAATATTCAGTACATGTTTATAGGAAGAAATGAAAGTATGCATGAAGGATTTGTGGGTTGTATATCAAGGGTGGAATTCGATGATATTTATCCCTTAAAGCTGTTATTCCAACAAGAAGGACCAGGAAATGTTAAGTCATTAGGAAGTAAGTGTTTTTTACACTAAAATATGCATGTTTTACTACACAAAATGTAATTAGACCTAATTTTAAAAGTTCATCTAATCACTTTATCATTTTCGTTTTTAAATCGTCGAGTATTTAGCTTACTTTAAAGTTATTTGGGTAGATTATTTATTTTTAAAATTTTACCTTACTAGAAAACTTAATTTTCCACCCCCGAGCGAGGGAGGAAAAAAAATTCCTCCCTCTTTTATTTTTAACAATTTTACATTAGCAAGAGTTTTTGTACCTTTTCTAGCCCTATTTGATTTTGTAGGAAAAAGATTTACTCCGCGCTTGTCCAACCATTCTTTTAACAAACTATATTCATTTTCATATCGCTCTTTCGATTTTTATGGAAGGAAATTAATTGCTTGCCTCTTTAGCAAGTTCTTGCGGCAGGTCTTCTTCGCTAGAACTCATTTTCAAAACGTGGGAAGAATTTCAAATTTATGATAAACATTCTGACAGCTTATAAAAACTGTTATGTTTGTATTACCAAAAATACCAAAGCGTTGTTAACTTAACGTTGGCCACGCAACTACTTAATATTTTGTCATAATTGTATAGCCCCAAACCGGGTTAGTAAAAGGAATTGGAACGCTTAAAATGTCTTAAAACCGTTTAAAGGTAATAGAAAAAACTATCTACATACCTCAAGAGGAAAATGCGTTTCCTTCCTTGAATATTTAATGCCCTTCGCTTCGCGTCGGGCATCAAACTATTCGCGGGAGGAAAAGCACTATTTTCCTTCCATGGTATGTAAATAGCCATTTTATTCTAATTTCCCAAAAGCATGCAAACCTTAATTCAAACATAGTAATATATACACTCCCAAGTAGCACAACTAGTTAAATTACCATTATATCTGGTTGATTCATTTGAGTAATATTTTACTAAAATATTAAAATAACGTTATTTTTTAAAAAGTGGGGAATTAAATTATGGTTATGTCAAGTAAATTTAACTTTTTGCTTAATTTACCTTTGACTTAAAGGTAATTTTAGGTTTTTTTTTAACTATATAATGCTAAATATGGTTATCTATATATGACTTGTTTATAGATCTTTGAAAATTTCAAATTGAAATAAAATGTTATTAGTTATTGCTTTGAGCCCTTGCGAAAAAAATGCCTAAATTTTGGGCATTAATGCCTAACTTTTAGGCATTAATGCCTAAAAAGTTAGACATGATTTTGAGTACCTAACTTAGGCATTATGCTTAACTTGGGAATAATGCCCAACTTAGGCATTATGCTTAACTTGAGAATAATGCCTAACTTAGGCATTATGCTTAACTTGGGAATAATGCCGAACTTAAGCATTATGCCTAATCGATTCAATAAAACTATTCATTTAATAACAGGGATGTATTTTTGTATGTCGGTATATTTATTAAAAAAAAATGAGTAGCCAAGCGCTTTCGTCATTTAATCTAATGACATCATCCGGGCTAGCCCTGAAACGTAAGTAAACATTAGTTTCAATAGGTGGGTTAAAATTTTTTACTTACTTGTCAAGGCGAGCTTACATTTATATGTAGCAGTTAACATAAGTTGAAAAAAATATAGCACTGAAGGGAATTTAACATAACAAATTTTTCATTATATCTTTTACAGAAAAACCACGTTAATTTTGACGTTTAACTAGTGCCAACTTCATAATCTTAAAATTAGCGGGTAATTTAAATTAACTTAACTAATAAAATCAAATACAGTATATATACTATAGTTACAACTCAAAAATGTTATTTAAAAAATAAGCAATGGTGGGGGGAGGACGGAATCAATAAATGTTTTTTTTTCATCATCATGATTGCAATCATGAAGTGCTTATAGGAAATGTTTAAATAATGGTTTAAATTTCTATTTAAATTAATTTGTGAGTTCAAGCATTGTTCAGGTTTATTTTTGAATGAGTTGGATATTTCCAAATCTTTAAATAGGTCTAGTTTAAGGCTGTATTTGTTGAGATCTAGGTTATGTATGATTCTTGCCTTCGATGCTGTGCGGAAGGAGTGGGAGTTGTATCATACAACTTGTATGGATGTCCGAATGAGGATGAGCTTGGTCTTTGAATATGTTCTTTTACTTATTACATATTAGACAAAAAAGTAGCATCTACCAGTCATATATATGCCCAAAATAGGTATTTAATCTCAACCCATTGAATCATTGAATTCACATACCAAATTTTTGAGCAATTAATCCTAACTCTTTGGCATTTATGCTAAATTATTGGGCATTAATACCCAAGTTAGGCATTCAACCCTAACGCTTAGGCATTTATGCTGAACTGTTGGGCATAAATGCCCAAGTTAGGCATTCAATCCTAACTCTTAGGCATTTTTTGCTGAACTGTTTGGCATAAATGCCCAAGTTAGGCATTCAATCCTAACTCTTAGACATTTATGCTTAACAGTTAAGCATAAATGCCCAAGTTAGGCATTCAATCCTAACTGTTAGGCATTTATGCTTAAATGTTGGGCATAAATGCCCAAGTTAGGCATATATGCTTAACTTTTCAGCATTAATTCCTAATTTTTGGCATTTATGCCTAAGTTAGGCATTAATGCCCAAAATTTAGGCATTTTTTTCGCAAGGGGGGCCCCAATTGGGCATATTATTTTTATGATATATTGATTAATAATAATATATAAAAAATATATATATATTTATTCTCTATTTTGATTTAAAATACTATTAATCCTAAAACAGTATTATATTCTATTCATTGTGTGGTTAAATTACCTTATTTTTTTAATCAACATAAATAAAAATTAATAGCGTCTCTTTTTGTTAGAATGGACAACAACTAATATGACGGATTATCAATTTACTAAAAAGTTAAATTAAACCAAAGTATATCTAAAAACAACCATTTTCGTTGGTTAAAATTAAAGGTAAATAAAACGTTATGTAACTTATAAAATAACCTACTTTTTAACTATACCAAACTTGGGTTATTTTAAGATTTTTAATTGACGATAAAAAACAAATATTTAACTTGTAAGTTATATTTCCAATAAGTTTGTTTTAATAGATAAATTATACTAAACAATAACCTTTAAATATACCTTAAGGTAATAGCAACCAGTTGGTAAATTTAGAGAGTTATTTTTAAGTTCAAAGAAACATTATTTTACTAAGATTTTGGTTAATTTACTTAAAATACTAGTAATTAATTATTATATTTATAAATTTTTTTTGTAAAATTGGGCAGAAAGACCACGGTCGATAGCCTGTTGGGAAACCAATAAAGATGTTTATTATTATTACTAGTAATTTAACCTATTGTGCTACTTGGGATGTTTGAAAAAAACTCTATTTTTGCCAAAATTAAATGAGTAAACTGGGCAACTAATATTCATGTCTTTGACTTTTACAAAATGTCTGAACTTTTCTTAGTCAATTCCTATGGGTATTATTATGAAAGAGGTCCTTAAAATGCCTGTCCATATTCCTGAGACCGAAATAATGCGTTATAACTAAATGTACTTCTATAGAAATTTGATAATAACCATACAGGGTGTCAGAGTTAAAAAATCGTTTTCGATTTTATTAAATTAAAACACGTTTTTGCACCAAATTTGATTTTTGTGTTTTTCAGGCCGGGAAAATTGGTGGCGGGCGATGTCTGCGACACTTTGCTTTTTAATCAAAATATTACTTTTTTATCTTTATTGCGTAAAAAAGGTATACTTTCTAAATGTCTAAATAAATACATACATTAATCATAATTCAAACGCACATGTCTCGAAAACGGTTACTTAACATTTATGTAGAAAGTATACCTTATTTAAGTAATAAAAATAAAAAAGTAATGTTTTTATTTAAAACGTGAGTACGTCGCTTGACTAGGGATGTTAAATGACGGTCATTTATTTATGTGACATGTAAAATGTCATTTTTGTCATTTATTGTCTTTTATGGTCATTTTCATTTCCTTATCTTCAATATAGCATCAGACAAGTGAAAAGTACTAAGACTAAGACTAAAACATTAATACATTAATAGATATAAACAAAAATGTATTTGAAAAAAAAATTTAAACAAAATTTAAAATTAAATAAAAATCTCTTTATAACCTCTTTAAATAGATCAAAGCCATATCCCAGTAGATTATAAAGATAACTAACTGGTTTATAACTAGTTATACCTGAATTTATAGTCATCGACATCATTATAATGACTTAGAAAGTGCAGCTTCCATGTCCTCAATTAGATTGTCGCTTTCATGGCCCTCATTGGTTGAGGTAAATGTTGATTCTAAAATTTTAAATGATAATGTTTTAAAAGATAAGAATAATAATTTATACCTACCTAGTTGATTTTGCTGCACAGCAAACGGAAAATTATAGAAGTGTATAGTATTAATATAAAAATTATTTTATGCTTAAATAAAACTATATAGACATGATTGTGATTTTTTTCATTTTATTAATTAATTAAGCTGTGTTGAATATTTTTCTTAAAGGAATAATTGCCAATGGGCCATTAATTCATTTGTTCGTAGATGCTACAATAACCTGCACTGGTGTGTACTTTTTCATCAACCAGATTTAACTATTGCTGTACTAACATATACCAGTGGAGATAGTGCAGGGTCTACCGACAGACCTCATTACTAATTTATTAAAGTTTAATAGCATATATGCATATTGATCATTTTTTCAACATAACCTCTGAAATTTTTAATACAAATATAGGTACTTTATATAATACATAAATATACTTAACATCATATCCTCTGTGCTTTACATACCTGAGTTGTTACGGTATATAAAAATCAGACAAAGTAACCAAAGAAAGAAACTATTTTCAACAAAATCATATGCAGAAATGAGAAAATTCAAACTACTTGCATCCATCAAAAGATATAGGTACTCTCAGAAATATTGACTAGAACAGTATTAGAGAGACTCCAGTTTCTATAACTTGGTAGAGTAAAGAGAAGTCGAAACCGTTGCGATATTGCATTGCGCTGTTTTTGTATAATTCTCGGAGACATTAACGAAAATCATTGCCAGTAAAATTCGAAAAGCTTGAGTTTCTATGTCTCTGAGGAGAATAGGAATCCGAAGTTGCTGCACCATTGGACTGAACCCTTTTTTAATAATTTCTAGAGACATAAATGACTGCACCATTCGACAGGGTCGAGTTTCTACCTCTCTGTTGAATATAGAAAATCAAAATAATGTATCTTGTAAGACACCATTGAGTTTGACTTTAAATATAGTCGTGCATAGGTATAGAGCCGAAAAATATAAAAACAAAGCACGATTCAATACAGTTATGATAAAACTTTAAGATTTGATATTCAAACGCGGAGTCATCCTATACACTTCTATAATTTTCCGTTTGCTGTGTGCATACTTGAATAGATGCTTTTCCCAATCCCAATTAATTTGGAGTTATCTTTGCTAAGGTTCTTGCTCTAAGCGTGTTTACAAGTTAAAGCAAGTTAAAATACATCACTTTTACGCTTTTTTGTCGCATTCGGAGAAAGACCATTTTGGGGCGGCATCGATCTAACTTTTTGTGTCGGTTGATCGCAAGCCAGACACGCGCCAGGTGGGTGAAATCGAAAGTCAGCTGATATTTTTGTGACTGTCATATATTTTAATGACTGTCAGTAATTTTTTTGACAGTCAGAAATTTAAATTGAAAAAAATTAATGACATGGGTGTCATAAAAATAAATGACATGACCGTAATTTTCATTATGACCGTTGTCATAAAAATTTACTTAATCCCTACGCGGAAGTTCCACAGGGTTCTTTCGGTCAAAATAGAGATAAACACACTACACATGAAAAAAAATCCTGCATCGTTCAGTTTGCAACTCTTTGCTAGTGACATGAAGATGGCAGGATGATCGTTAATTACATGTCTTTGCCCCAGAGTCAAACTGTATTAAGTGCACCTTTTTTTAAATTTAACATAATTTCCCCCTACAATTTTCCGCTCTTTCCTATGTTAAACGGGATTAAGTTCTGGCTTTTGATATATATATTGCAAAGATTGAAATGCCTTCCATCTCGCCACCGAGCCGAGCTCGAAGCGCGTCTCCCGAATGTTATGGTCCAATGACTAATGCACCATACCCACCAACACTGACAGACAGCCTGTTTCGACCTGTTGGGTCTCATCAGTGTCAGGCAGTCGCTGACGGGAGACACGCATCAAATTCGGCACTGTTCACTTATAAAGAAATAAGTGACCAGGCCATCTGCGAGATGTATCGGCAAGTCAGTCTGGAGACATCTATATTCACTCCATCGTTTGTCTTAATATTATTTATATTAAATTATTTTAGAACCATATAATTTTATGTCCAGTTGACAAGTATTAAATTTTTGTTTTATATTTACCACAATAATACTTAATAAGTCAACTTCTTTTTAGCAAATTTTGGTAACTTTGTTCACTTAAACATAAAGTCCATCATCAAAGCCTATAATACAGGGTGTCCGGGAAAAGGAGGTCAATCCGTTAACCATATATTCCTTAAGTTAAAACAATAAGACTTTCATAATACCATTTTTCAATTTAGAGCTGGATCATTCCACGTTACTCGGGGATTTTTGTCCCGCCCGTCACAATTAAAAATTGTGAGTAAAAACTCAACGTTATAAAATTTATTTAAAAATATTGTTTTATTATGCTTTTAATAAGTTATAAGCACAATAAAAATAATATTATAAAATATTTATTTTATAACTTGTGGCTTTTACTCACAATTTTTAATTGTGACGGGCGGGACAAAAATTACCGAGTAACGTGGAATGCCCCAGCTTCATGTTCGATATACAGGGTGACAAAGTTTGAAATTTAAAACTGATTTTTTTAAATAATTTGAGTAATTGATAAGATATTAAGTTTAAATTCGGTACACTACTTCAACATAAATAGTTACATTTTTTGAGACCAACAAAACAAAAAACAATTGTCAAATAAACAAAATAGGGGGGTCCAGTACTCACTGACTCCCCCTATTTTTTAGTACGTGCGCCAATGACTTCCAAACAGTATTTTTTCAGGTAATCATTTATTGTTGAAATTTTTTTGTCTCTTATAAATTTTTGATAAAATGATTTGTTTTAGAGATAATTTGTAAAGTATGGGTCAGTCCATATCAAATTTTCAAAATTTAATTTTTTTTTTTTGAAAAAATTTAGGTCATGTGATATATTATAAAAAGGTCTCCAATAGGCCTTTAAAATAAGCCACCTTTCTACTTTTAATACTTAATATTTACGAGATATCGCTATTTTTGTAAGTACTTGCAAGACCCAAATTTATCGGAATTTTTGGATTTTCAAAAATTAATAAAACAAAAACCACCTATCGAAAAAAATTCATATATGGGATTTTTGAGTTTTTTAGTGAGGTAAACAAATTTACCAAAAATTATCAAAATCGGAGATGGTGGGGGAAGAACCTTTGGTTGATTTGATATGGACTGACCCATACTTTACAAATTATCTCTAAAACAAATCATTTTATCAAAATTTTATAAGAGACAATTTTTTTTTAACAATAAATGATTACCTGAAAAAATACCGTTTAGAAGTCATTGGCGCACGTACTAAAAAATAGGGGGAGTCAGTGAGTACTTGAACCCCCCTATTTTGATTATTTGACAATTGTTTTTTGTTTTGTTGGTCTCAAAAAATGTAACTATTTATGTTGAAGTAGTGTACCGAATTTGAACTTAATATCTTATCAATTACTCGAATTATTAAAAAAAATCAGTTTTAAATTTCAAACTTTGTCGCCCTGTATATCGAACATGAAGCTCTAAATTGAAAAATGGTATTATGAAAGTCCTATTGTTTTAACTCAAGGAATATATGGTTAACGGATTGACCTCTTTTTCCCGGACACCCTGTATATGCTTTGATGATGGACTTTATTATACATATATATATTAGGGTGAGCCAAAAAAACTAACCTATCGGATTTATGGGTTAAAATGAACCTACATACCGAGCAAAAAATTTCCCTGCAAGGCAAAATTTTTTGCTCAATTTTAAAAGGTGTCGGTGAGCATTCTAAGTTTTCCATTGAAATAACACGTAAAAAAATATTTTTTCATTAAAAAGACTATAACTTTTGAACCGTTTGAGATAAAATTTTTTACGTCGCGGATTCTTGTAGAGCATAAAATTTCCCAAAGAATCTATACCAGGATTATTTTTTTTAATTCAAAAATTCGTATGTTTGAAAGCTTTGAAAAGTGTAAAAAATCACTAAAACTGCAGTTAGTTATAGTCTTTTTAATGAAAAAATATTTTTTTACGTGTTATTTCAATGGAAAACTTAGAATGCTCACCGACACCTTTTAAAATTGAGCAAAAAATTTTGCCTTGCAGGGAAATTTTTTGCTCGGTATGTAGGTTCATTTTAACCCATAAATCCGATAGGTTAGTTTTTTTGGCTCACCCTAATATATATATATATATATTATGGCTTTTTATTTTTTATTTCTAAAAGTAACAATATTAACACCATCATTTTACTTAAAAAAAAATATATATTACTTAAAAAAATTTAGGTATTAATCTCTTTTGGTTCCAGTTCAAAGCTTTAACAGCCTTAATTTTTCTCCTGAAAAATTTTAAAAGTGACTTATTACAGTCTGGTTATGGGGTTTCCAAGGGATATTTATATAAGCTATAGTTTGAAAAGATAAGTTGAAGCCACAGACCACTAAAACAAATGGACGGATTTGTTTACGTTTAAAAAGCGAGTAAAGCATAGTTTCACATTCTAAACACCGTCGAAAGAAACACGGCTTCCAACGTTGTCAGAAGTATAGATTACACGCCTTTTTGGACGTTCATCATAACATAATGAACATTAATAATTACCAGTAATTCGTTTGAATAATAAAAAAATTGTAAAAAGGATTTGTTTATCATTTTCTTTAGATATTTTTCTCTATTTAAAGAAAGTAAATCATTTAATAATTATTAAAATTAAATATTAACAACGTTGGTAAATTCGTCATATTTAACAGCAAAGAAAAAGGTTATGTTCTGTGGGTTGACAGCTTGTTTTTTTGTGTTTTAGTTTGTGTATTTCTATCGTGTTTAAGTTAATTATGGAGTTTAAATACATTATTTTTTACTAAAAATAACAATACATGGAAATATCGTTTGTAAGTACCTACATAATTATTATTTTTTTAATCCCAATACGTCACTGGAAGAAAACATAAAATCTATCGCCAATTTAACGCTTAGACTGTGACCGTTTGTTGACGTCACTGGAAGAAAACATAAAATGCTATCTCCAATTTGACGCTTAGACTGTAACTGTTTGTTGACCGCAAACAAAGCATTGTTATTAAATGGCAATGCGCCGTCCATTTGTTTTGGTGGTCTGCGGTTAAAGCACATATAATTTTGTTATAAATGGATGTGCATTGAAGATAAGGATTACATACAAAAGCATTGTTTAATTAATACCGTGAAGCACAAAATTAAGAAATAATATTTTTACTTTTTTTAAATGCATATTATCACTTTTAATTAAAACAACCGCATATATATTTAACTCTTATATAACGCATATTTAACTCTTTAGCTCTTAACGCTTATTGAACTCTTCTACTTATTTTTATTTGCTATTCACTCAATTAAAAATAAAAGTAAACATCGCACTATAAATCCCGTTTTATTATTTTGATTAGGTTACATGGTACCAAGTATGTATGTACTGTTTTTAAAATGTTCTTCTAGAGTTTTCATTTTTAGAATTTTCAGTAATAGATTATTTTACACTGTTCCACTCAAAAACCATTGCAATATAAATCATACTAATGTTAACCATAAAAAATGCTTCACTGTAAAATTCACCAAAATGCACTGGAAACCTTGTAGAACTCACGCGACGAATACACTAAGGGTCACAAAAGATGTGACCATTTAAATGTATGCAATGACGCAGACAGCGCCCTCTACAACCCACATTATTAATTTTCCTGTCCTGAAAAACCCCTGAATATCAAATTTTGTGCAAAAACCTCTGTTTTTTAATGTCATTTTATAAAATCGAAAAGAACTTTTAACTTTGACACCCTGTACCTTGGTTAAAATTAACTTTTCTATAGATGTAAATTTAGTTATAAGCATTATTTTGTATAGGCATTTCCAGAGACACCTTTATATTATATTATATAATAATAAATTAGGAGGCGCTACAGTTACTGTAAGTAAACAATTGCTCACATAAAAATTTGTAGGTAATTACAACTATTATTGATTTTTTTTCAATTGTAGGTTTGTTTGATCATGCCAAAATTTAACGGTTCTGGAACTAAAGATAATCAGTCATGATTTTTTGATATGCATGCGTGTACTGTTACAACCAGTTCCAAAGGAAGGCTGATAAAAAACTGTTTGTACTTATTTTTTCGAATTGGGTCGTTGAATTTCATTTGCATCGCAACTCTCTCAGGGCTGTTTAGAATTTAAAAACAAACACGAAAAATTTAGTTTTTATAAAATTTGTATAATTTCGTTAACGTTCGGGATTCACGAACAGATGGAACTACAAATACTTGCTTCCTGGGTGGGTATAACTGATTTGGACAATTCCGAACCGTTACCCAACTCTTTAAAAATCTGATTAAATAGCGTAGGTACCAAGCGTTCTTACTAAAAACTTCTTAGGACTACTAGTTTCCATTTCGAGGCTTGATCAAACAGATTTTTGTTATTGTGCATGCAAATAGTCTTAGAACTGCTTAATTAAACGAACCTTGTGTCTTTAACAACTTTTGAATAACAATTTTCGCCAATAAAAAATTAGATATTTCACTGTTACAAATGTTCATCTCCTTTTTTCCCCAAATAATCGGATTTTACTAGTTAAATATGCAAAATATTAAGTACCTATTGGAATTGTAAAACTAAGTTTTCTTATCCAAAGCTGCAAGGGTTTGATGGTCGAAAACTCAGATTTACGCTTTCTCCGAGCTTCCTATATGGTACCCTAACGCAAAAATATTCTTAATGACTAGCAATAATGCTCATATGAATCGGACTAACTTTACTGAACTATTAGCTTTAAATTACAATAATTTATGTATCATATCTACACTGTTTGAGTAAAACAAGATAAGTCAAAAATATAAATATAGATGTTTAATTCTTTTTAATTATAGCTGCGTTAACTGAAGATTATTGTGGTGTGGAACCTATTACTCACCCGCCTAACATTATTGAAACCCGACCAGCTCCGATATTGGATGAAGATTTGTTAAAGAAAGCATATAATCAAACGGACTCGGCTATTCTTGGCAGTAAGTTTAAAATTAAATTTATACAAAAAATATTTTTGTCAACACTTTTTCTTTAAGGTGTCCTTGCCATAATTTTCTTAGCCCTCGTTATTTTGGGTATATTTATTGGTAGATACCTTCACAGACATAAAGGTGAATATTTAACACAAGAGGACGCAGGCGCAGATTCTGCTGTAGATCCAGACACGGCCGTTGTGCATGGTACAACAGGTCATCACGTACAGAAGAAAAAAGAGTGGTTTATTTAATAGATTACAAAGATCATTGTGTAAATTAGGCCTAAAGTACAACCTAGTTTGTTTTAAGTTATTTTAAGTACTTTAAAACGGGGTCTCATTTTTTGAGTTGAGACTTACTAAATTTAATTTTTGTGTTTATTTCATCATAATATGTAAATTGCATACTTACTTTGTTTTATTTTAAAGTATTATTTTTCCGTCCATTTTAGTTACATAATTTATTTTATTTTTTATTGTATATATTTTACACTGCAACGATCTTCCAAATTAAGAGATTTTATTTAAGTGCCTTCTTCTGGCTACTTAGTATTTAAGTTGTATCTATAACTATAACTTACACCATTAGACTTTAGCACTGTACTTTTTTACAAATAAATGTTAAGAAATTTTTAAACAATTCATTTCATTTTTAATTCATCCAAAATAATTAACATTAGCACTGCGTACTCTATCCCAGGCGGGAGTGTGGTAGTGGGAAGCGTGACGTCAGGAGGCTGACTACAATTAGCAAATTAATGTAAAATCGCGGTAATACAAGACAGTTTTTTTATAAATTATCTATTGTTTCATATGAATTATCGTTTCTTTATGTATGCGACCATCGCATTTAACGTTGATTTCAATATTGCATTAGTTTGCTGCTTTTATAACATAAATAAAAAATACCAAAAAAATGTTGTGTTCCTAACAGGCAACTGGAAAATTATATTATATTATCGCTGTAATGCAAGACAGTTTCTTATGAATTATCGATTGTCAGAGCCAGCTCGAGGTTTTTTGCCTCTAGGCAAAGAACCCTTTTGCCGCCCTTTTTTATTCGGCAGAAAAAAATTCTCGTTTCCTGTCCCCAGCTGTCAATTATTAAAACGATCTCTACACTTATTGCTTATGTTTCTTTTATTTTATGTATAGCCTAATAAAATAATATAATTAACAATTTTGATGTCAAAATACTATAAAATAAATTACCTACAATATTTTTTATAAAAACAGTTTTATGATTTGCCCCGTTTGCATGCTTTAAATGGCCCTTGACATTAGCTAAAAAGACTGGTTAATTTGATTATTAAATAATACAAATTTTATAGCGCATTATAAATTATTCAAATGCGCATATTAATTAATCCAATGCTCAAAGTATAAATAATGCACGCTAAAATCTTACCCTAATATAATATGTTATATAATGATTGCATATATTATTACTATACTTTCACACAATCAATTATAATACGTTTATTGAAATTGATCATATCTTTGATTACTTGCATATTATGTAATAAGCCTTTATCCGAAACTCTTGCAAAAATAACTAGCGTAATGTGTAACATATTATCTAATTACAAGAAACTAAGAATTATTGTTATAGCTGCAAAAAAACAAGATGTTAAGGTGCACCAGAAACTATAAACTTTACAGTAGCTTACCGTTGTATTTTTATGTTTGTTTTAAATAAATTACTATTTTAAGAGCATACACAAAAAATAATCATTTACAATAAATAAGCAACATTTTTATGGTTGTATATAGGCAAAATATATTATACTCAATTCAAATATCAGTTTACTTGTGTTTATTTAAATTAAATCTATTATGTTTTGTTGAAAACTCCTTTTTTAAATGAATATATTAACTTATTTTAAGTAAACTTTAATATTTAAAACAGTATAATTTCTATATTTAAATACAAGAAAATTTAATTAAAGTAATTATTCCTAATAGTAATATACAAATTAAACTAATTTCTTTGTAAAATTAGACCTAAAAAAATTATTATTTATTATTCCATATTATAAAAATAAGACTACACTTATTTCAAATTTACAAATCCAAAACAATCATTATTTTAAAATTAAGGAATTATTTTTTGTGTGCAGTTCAGTTTGTTTTAAATAAATTACTATTTCAATATCAGTTCTCCGTTTGTTTTCAATAAATTAACATATTTTTCTATTGATTTTGATAGAATATGTACTCTTAAATTGTCCACCGCTTTAGTAAAATTTACTCCTTAAAACCAATAATAATCCATAACTTCGGTTGCAAAGCAATGTAATACATAGGTGCACGTTGATCAGAACCGCCCCCTTACGTCACAGTTTTGATGCAGGAGTGGGGGCTACACTCCCGCCTGGGATGGAGTACGCCGTGACATTAGGTATATTTAGAATAATTTTATTAAAACATCTTTACATCAAATACATTTATGAGAAAATAAAATTTACAGAAAATAAATTCTATTATATGAAGAAAATAAAAACTGGAAATATGATAAAATCTATCATGGATCACATAATTTAATCTAAAGATATATTTTAACTTAAGGTATACTAGAACTGCTGTAAGCGCTACTATCGGTATCATTTGCAGACAGATTGTTTACTGTCACTGTTAATTCATTTATTTCCTCTTCTTCTAAAAAATAAATTATTTATTAAATGGCTAAAATTAAACTAATAATTTCTTACCAGAGTCATAGTACTCAGATTGTGGTTCTCTTGGTGACAACTTACAACCCTTAGACAAATAACTTTTCAATTTGTCTTTGGCAGCTAAAATAAGCCCCAAGAATGGTGGGGATGGATTTAATGGCCTTGAGAGGTACTCAGGATGGTACTGAACACCCACATAATATGGATGGTTATCCAACTCAAATATTTCAAGACGTTGTTGATCCAAACTGCAACCAACAAACTTTAATCCATTCTTTTCCAAATCATTCAAGTATGCTGTATTGACTTCATATCTATGCCGGTGTCGTTCATAGATGGTGTCTTTATTTCCATAGAGTTGGTCTAAAATATTTAAAATTAAAAATAATATAATTCAAAGTAAAATATGTGACCACTTACTTATTTTACTATTTTCTTTAATTCTAAACATTGTAGCTCTCTTTCCCAACCTCATAGTGCCTCCCTTTTCACTGGTATTGTACTCGGGCATATCCAAAATGACTGGGTTTTCTAATTTGTCATCAATTTCTGAGGAATTTGCATTTTGAATATTTAAAACATTGCGGGCAAATTCGATAACAGCCGACTGGAAACCCAAACAAATACCTAGGAATGGCTTTTTATTTAATCTACACCATTTGCAAGCCACTGTCTTTCCCTCCACACCACGTTTTCCAAAACCTCCAGGAACAACCACAGCACTAAAGAAATATTTTATTTAGGTTCCGTATCTTCAAAAATTATACCCTCTCCCTTTTTGCATATTGTAAAATTGTTAAATACCACCACTTTTTTATATGGATGAATTATTACAATAAATTGTTAAATAAAAAATCAAATTAACCGAATTTTGTACGTGGCTTTAGTTAGTACCCCCCTTTTCCTATTGTGCAATGTTGCACCAAAAGTGGATAACATGACCCAATACGTAAATTTGAAACATTAACCACGTTCAGGTACCTACACAACCTTAAAAGCGGTTATTTCCGCTTAATACAACTCAAAAAAAAAAACATAAAAAACAGAGCAACAGCAACAATAGTAACAAAACAATACAAAAAACAAACAAACCATGCCGTCCCAATTCTTATTGCTGGCATTTACGGAATTATAGTTGAGCAGGACAAATAAATCAATCACCAAGTAATTAACTCACAATACAAAAGTGTATAAACTAATTGAGACAAAAATAAACATTTGGAACCTAGGAACTTAGACCCTACGTCGAAGATGCAATAATCGAACTAAACAGTCGTTACGAAAACAACAAAGACGGACAAATCAATGCCTTTGAAAGATCACTGCTTTTTGGTAGGAGCGTCTTCAAGGTCGCAATTGAAATACCACGAACAGGGTGAGAATGACAAGATCTCCGCCAGACAGAACAATTTCCCTACAATAGCAGTACGCTACAGACGTGGTACATTAGGTACCCATAACCACTACGACAGTATCTCAAAGGTTTGGCCAAAACAGCGACCGGCACCCGAGAACATTCCTACCACGATCGGCACAAACGTAAACATTAGAGCAGTCGGTAATGGTAAATACACTACAACGCAATCTACTACTACTTAATATGCACACTAAACCCACGCGGGTGCGGCTTTTCAAACTATTCGCATGTCGCTCTCGAGCCCCAAATAGGGTACAGAACCGGACGCGGTGGACATTCGCACCCAGCAAACACGGGTGAAACCTGGCAGTTGCTGGTGGTAGAAAAAATCGGCGTAGGGTAACCGAGGCTTGTGCGGGGCTCGGGAGAGATGAGGCACGACTCTTACTTTATATTGCAGTAATAATAATTATTATTATTATTATTGTACTAAATTATAAGATACAATTTTTAAAAGCTTTAATTCCAATTTTAATTTTATTTATTACATATTTATTAGGACAAATATTTATTAATAATGAAGCGTTAAAAAATCATTTCAGGACTTCTGCAGGTCCCTGGATATCGAACGTGTTCCCGGGACCGGTAAAATAGGGTGAAATTCCGGGACCTTGGTCAAATTTAGTAGTAATGTTTTCTCTTTAGATTCATGTATGTCTTAATGACATAGTTATTTTTTATTTTGAAATATTTCAACTTTGGAAAACCAATTTTGATAAAAGCAATATTTTATTTCGCTTAATTATTTAAATGGGTATTACTTAAAAAGTGGCATAAGGTAGCTCATTAAATTTATAGTTTATAAACAAAAGGGGGATCTTGGTTCATAATATGAACCAATTAACAATTTATAAACTTTTATATATTTAATAAATATTATTTAAAAAAATTGTAATTGTTTATTTTAAAAAAAATTCATTTAGGTTTTTTAAATGCTAAAAGAAAATTCAGAATATGTTGTCTTAAAAAGTTTCAGCCTTGTAAAATTTATTTAAAAAAGTTTAGAACCATTTTGTATTTAACCAAAGAATTTTTATACACTTTTTTGTAAATATTTTTAAATTACATTAAAGCCTCATTCAGAACCTCGTAATTAGTGGAATAAATTAGTGGTTTCAATTAACATAAAAGTTTGTCTTATGAATATACACAGTGTTGTTCACAACCAGAAAATTATTGGTAGTACTTTTCAATTAGTGGAAAAAGTTTGCAAACTCCAAACATTTACCACTAATTATAATTGGAAAGCGGCTTTGCGCATGTGCGCGGATACAGATACCTATATATATATATATTATTCTAATTGTTGTAAAAAATATTATTTTACTATAATTAATATTGTTTATGTCAGGTTAAGAAGAATGGACAATCTTTTAGAAAATTCCCTTTTTAATTTTGCGCATTGTGAATGATCGTTTTGTGTTTATATTATAAGTATAATTGAAACCACTAATTTTTTCCACTAATTACGAGGTTCTGAATGAAGCCTAAGGAATGCAAACCTAAAATTTGCACCAACCAAGTTGAAATTCGGACTTTTGACCGGCTTTTTCTCGATCCGTACAAATGTTCTCCACATGGAGCCTACACAAGAAGTCCAAACTCCATGTATACAAAAATATTCCTAAAATAAGAGGGCGCTGGTGTTCCGTGTTCCAGCAGACGTCGGTACGCATCGACAGCGCCGCTGGTGTTGAAAAAACAATACTAATTTGTGCAATTTAGTGGGCAGGTTTTGTCAATTTCCCCTATTAAGTTTGGACTCCTTGTGTAGGCTCGATGGTTCTCCTCTACAGGAGGACAGCTCCAATTATATTTTAAACTTATATTTATATTAGAATGTCTTACTCGCAAAGGCATAAAGTATGCCAGGCATCATGATAGGCAACAGGGTCATCTTGTAGCATTGTATTCTCCAAATTTGAAGCCTCAATAAACTTAATAATAACCTTGAATCCAGCTTTTATACCAGCATGATGTAAAGCTTTAGTAACTGAAGTATAGGAATCTTCAAGACGTGTGTATTTACCAACTATTGCAATAACAACTTCACCCTTAAGATGGTTCATCCTCTCACTTAGGTCAATCCATGGTTTCATGTATCTTTTGCTTGAACCAAATGTCAGGCCAAGTTTTAGACGTTCATTGAGATAAGATGCCATTCCATGGTTTTCCATAAATACTGGTACTTCATAAACAGAAGATAAATCGGGAATGCTTATAATTTGTTCTGGAGCCACATGACAGAAATTCGAAATTTTATCTTTTACACTTTGACCAATTGGTTTTTCTGAACGACAAACAATAATGTCAGGAGACAAACCCAAACCTCTAAGTTCTCTAACAGAAGATTGTGTGGGTTTAGTTTTATGCTCCCCTGTTGTTTTAGGCTAAAATAACCAAATATATGTAAGTATTTAACAACCTAACTAAATAAACATTTTTACCTGTGGAACCAATGAAACATGTGCAACACAAAAATTTTCTCTTTTTACTCTGAACTGAAACTGTCGGAATGCTTCAACAAAAGCCATGCTTTCAATGTCTCCAACAATTCCTCCTAATTCAATTATACAGACTTCTGGGATTTTACCTGTCTCTGAGACAGGCTTTTGTGCAACTCGTTCAACCCATTCTTGAATTGCATCTGTGACATGTGGCACCACTAAAAAACAAAATAAATAAAAAACTAGGCAACCCATATAAATATTATTATTATTATTATGTAAACAATATAAATATGTGTGAAAAAACCTATTAACATAATCCCTTAAAACACATCTTGCATGCAAACCCGTCTGAATGTACGCATTTGCGCAAAATTTGTTCAAGGCATTTGTGCAAATTCAGCCAAAATATTTACACAAAATTTATGTAAATTTCTTTCATATTATATTTACCTAATTTAATTAGAAATATATCTTATGAAACTTTGAATTTATATTGTACTTTTTTTATTGGACATTTAGAAGAAAATGCCACTATGGTTTTTAACCACTGCCTTTAGGGCCACGGCCATGCGCGCTAAGTTGTGCTTAGGAACTTAAAGTCCGCCTGAGGTACTTATACAACCTTAACAAAAAGTTTTATTTAAAATAAAGTATATCCCGTATGGTCTAGTGGTTTAGATACCTAATTATGTAGCTTACTGCTTCCACACAGAGAAAAGTAATCTCCTGATTTAAGAAAATGCATTTATTTGAAACAGGTTTTCTTGTATGAAGTAAAATTTTCTTATTCGTAGTAAGTTGTTGTTTACAATAAGAAAATATTATTATTTGGTTGTGAATCATAAGTTTCTTGAAAACAACTTATTGTTGTGATTAATTTTAAAGAAATATTTATTTAGAGTAATTAATTAAATTGTTTGGATGTAGGTTGTATGGATTTGCTTTTATCAAATGTTAATACAAGCATATAATATCTTATTTTAACAAAATAATAGAATTGATACAATGTATGTCGTATAATTAACGAAAATACGTGATTTGTTTGTTTCAAAATAGTTATTTATGTCATTAGGTTAAGAAGTAAGGCTTTTTGTGCTAAGCTCAAGGTTTAAAGGCCGACGCGTAGCGGAGGCCTACAATTGAGCGAAGCACAAAAAGGCACTTCTTGGCCGAACGGCATACAACATTTTATCTTCAAAGCACTTTATATAGGTCAATTTAATTCAACATCAAAGCGGCCTAACCTCACTTTTTTAGAATATCATTTATTTATTAGCTAAAAATTACATTAAATGTACAATAATTATTATTGCTTTTAGAAGCAGTAATAGTTATACCTAGCAACATGATTTAAGTAGAAATGGATTTTTGCTATTACATTGAATTCAATTAATTGTTTAATAAATAGGTAGGTATCTAATTTCAATTTTTTTGGATTTTTATTTAAAAAATAGGTAGTTTGGAATGTTTAAGCTGTGTTTAACTTTTAATTTCACTAAAAACTTAAAGCAAATTAAAACTTAAAGATAATTTAAATCGTAGAAAAAGAATCGTGCGTTTTCTTGGTTGCCTAACCTCACTTTTTGTTTTAATATTCATATTTAATTTTACAATAATTTAATGAAAAATACTAAACATTAACAGTAAAACAAACAAATTAGTGCTTATTATAAATAAATTAAACCAGTTTAGTAGGTTAATTTCTTAGAAAAGGATTAATTTGTCAAAACAATACCCCTAGCGAAAAAAAATCGAACTAATTACTTGCCTCATAAAATTTTTTATCGGCCTAGGCCATAACAAGGTATTTCTTTATCGAATGCTGACAACAATAAAGTTTAAATTAAAGACCGCGTGGAGATAAATACATTTAGGTACTTGAAGCCAATACATATTTATTTGCTTTTATGTCCACGTGACTCGCGGAGCCAATTAGAGCATTTTCCTCCAAAGACAAAGACGCTTGCCCGGACCCCGGCTGCCGGCAAGCCTTGCCGTCCTGCAATCGCATCACAAGACAAACCTATATCCTTTTTCTATGAGAAAAACTCGCAGAACGTTGAGTGAAGGAAGTGGTTTATAAATCAACGGTTATAGTTTTGTTTACAGTTCTAATGTCTTAGAAGAATTCTTGAAAGGAAATAATTTAATTCATTTTTGTTGGTAAGTAAAAGTGATTTAAATAAAATTTCGTGTAATTAGGTATTTTGCAAACTACAAAGTTATATACAGATATATTTTTGGTTTATAAAACATATGTGAGTATATGTTTTTTAAGGTTAATTTTATATTGTGCTTTTATAGATAATGTTTTATAATACCTAATGTTTATTACATTACATTGTACACACTGTATTTTATTAATGCCATGCGTTAATATTTACACTAAAGTATTTTTTTTTCCTATTTTTGTTTTATAATACATAAACATAATATATTATATGTTTTGTTTAATGTTAATTTTATATTGTGTTTTTTTTTAAGTAATGGTTTTTGTAAATATTTTATTATAATCTTTATTATAATGTATTGTATACCCTTGTTTTGTTTAAATAAAACATATTTGAACGAACGTTTTTTAATTTAATTTTCCCTCCCAAGTATCAAGTAAATACCATCAAAATAAATAAATCAGAGTATTAAAAAAAGCAAACATTTGTTTGGTTCAATCACTATATATCTCGTGAAATTATAATATTAAAAGGTACTAATTATTTGTCTGAAATAAATTTTTTTCTTCATATAAGTAAATATTTTGTTTCTTTAAGTAAGCATCCCATTTAAAGTAAAAAAAAAGAATTACTTACTCCAAGTAAATGTTTTGTTTCTTTAAGTAAGCTTCTACTAAACCTGAGATAAAAAGTCAACTAGATATTTACTGTCTGTCCACTCTAAGTTGGCTGAACTAAGGAATTTTGTTGTTTAGATATTAAAGAATTGTCGTACTGTGTGCTTTTAAAACAGATTTTATATTATAAATAATACTAGTATATAATATGTACTAGTATTATTTATAATATAAAATCTGTTTTAAAAGCACACAATACGACAATTCTTTAATATCTAAACTACAAAATTCCTTAGTTCCGCCAACTTAGAGTGGACAGACAGTACTTGTATTAACCAAATATCAGTTTAAAAAGTCAAATAAACCCAAGTTTTCCACTAAATATCTTCTTGTAGATATTGAAATAAAAAAATTATTTGAGCCAAGCCAAATATAGTAAAATCAAGAGATTACTTTTTTCTGTGCACCTGGACCAAGCTAGCTTCATATTCGCCCAGCGAGTTAAACTCCATTCCGAAAATTAAGGTGCTCTGTAAACAGGAGACAACAGATCGTAAGGATACTGCAATGTCACTACTTGTACCATGAAGTACATTCACAGGGAGGATTTAGAGGCAGGATTACATATCCACGCGCCTTTTACAGCCAACATCATCACCACATTGCGTCCCTTTTACTATGTCTTCCTTTTATTATGTAAGTAAATTTGTGCCTCGTGTATTCCCTTACATACTCTATAATGAAAATTTCCTTTTTGATACCTAAATTGGTTGACGGACATAAAGCATTGTTTTTAAGGGTTGTTCTAGTATTTTTTTTTCTATGAGTAAAATCAGTTAAAACAATAACACAAAATAAACTTTATTCTCTAAAATGAAATAAACATACAACAAATATACTTTTATACAAAAAAAATTTAAAAATATAAACAACAATAATATCTTAATACTATTTGTTTTTGTAACCATATTTACTTTAAAGTTTGCAATCGGTTTATCAGGCTGGTTTAATTTATATTTAATAATTTTGGATATTTTGTTACCAAATTTATGAAAATTTTCTAAAATGGGAAAATTCCCTCGATCCGGCAACACTGCCTCATGGGTGAAAGCAAATCAAATGTATTTAATTTGATTTGCTTTTACCCAAAAGGCACAGGTTTTATTCCACGTAGCAGAATTCTTTTTTAATTTTTTTTTCTCTCAAAAATACTTCATACCTATTAGAAAAAATATTCTTTTTTATTGTCCCGCTAATGCTGCTAATGAGGCGTTCGGATGAATCTTTTATGGATGGTTGTTATTTTGTAGGTTTTTAGTACTGAAAATTTATAATATTGTGTTATTTATTGCCCGGTCTAGATAAAATAGAATCAGGTCGGGCCTTTATTCACAATTTCGAGCTCTGGCCGGGTTAAGTGCCTGATTTTTGTACCAGAGCCTGAAAAATTTGGCCCTTGCAGGGCTCTAATGCAGCCCCGGGTTTTTAAGTTTGCATTCCCACTACTCTTGGTGTTTAAAACCCGGAATTTCCGTTCAACAACGCATGATACAATACTTTGTATTGTATAATTTTTCTATCAAAATATATCAGCTGTGTTTCAATAAATATTAAATTTTTTTTAACAATATATTCATAAACCATATTATTAAAAATGAAATCGTAGCTATTACGTCCTGATTAAGGCGGAACTGTCCGCGAAGGTATTAAAATGTCCCGATTTTTCTTTTTTATCTTTTTTAAATTTGATTGCTCCAGGCTTCACTAAAATTAAGTTTGATAC
The DNA here is from genome assembly GCA_921294245.1 of Brassicogethes aeneus. Lineage (NCBI taxonomy): Eukaryota > Metazoa > Arthropoda > Insecta > Coleoptera > Nitidulidae > Brassicogethes > Brassicogethes aeneus. The sequence continues at coordinate 15,305,089 of OV121134.1, read as the reverse complement.
CTGACAAACAATTTTTTGCGGTTGAGACAATGAGACTTGTTCTGAGTGGCTGCGCTCTTTATGATCTGTGATCTGTGTCAGTACCGATGCGGTGATTGGCAGCGATCGACAAATTGATATAACATTTTGCTCCAAAGCGTTTTTGATATTGCTCAACTCACTACCGCCAATGCTCAAAAAAATTGTTGAGCGTAGCTAGCAAAAGCCTATTGACACTATTCATTGAACAGCGCAATAGCAACCCTGGAAACTGGTTGTAAAATTTCTAATGAACAAGTTCAAAACATCTTTTACAATAAAAAAGGAACAACAATTTTTACCTTCTGAAGAAAGTCAGATCATCTGATAAGTATACAGGGTGTCATCCCTTGGGTAAATAATAGTTTATGCCAAAGTAAGCAAGTTTTTTCTCTATCTCTTTTGAATTAGTGCTACTGTTTTAGAATAAAAAAAATATAAAAAATAGTGTAAATATTAAGCAATTGATGGAAAGATACTGGTTTTGTTGCATCAGCAACAGCTGTAGTCAAAGTATAGTCGGCCCGTTAAAAGCATCGACAGCAGTACTGAGAATAACCACGTTCACTACCGGCGACCACTATAGTGGCCAATCGGTTGGCTCACCATGAACCGCGGCCTCTATACTGGCCTCAAATTTATTCTTACTTAGGTGCAATATAAATTTAGCTGGGTCACAAGTGGTGACTTGTATGTTGTCTTCGGTCTATAACGCGCGCACGGCCAGTTAAGTGGCCTCTGGTTCACTTTTGTGGCTTTATTTACAGTGACTCAGGTTTATTTCCTACGCCAGTTTCAAAAGATGTCAAAGTTGGTTTATTACAAGTGACCAGCTGTAACACGGCGGTAGTGAACGTGTTAAACAACTGGCCGACTCTACTTAGTCTGTTGACCCCAACCAGTTAGATGTTAGGTAGGATTCTGGTTTAAACTAATCCAGTGTTGTGACGAACAAATACCTTAGAAGTAGGTTAATTTTTTTATTCCAAAACAGATACTGTTTTGCACTAATGCAAAAGTAAGGAAAGCCTTGCTTCCTTTGGCATGAACCATCATTTCCCCAATGAATGACAATTTATTACATGACACCATGTAGGTATATACTTCAGTTATTATATCTACTGTGATATTGTTATATTGTTTATAAACTTATATAAAGTTTATTTTATATCTTAAGGACACTTTTTTTTTAATACCTTATTCTTAAATTTTAATCAATGATTAACTAAAAAAAATATGTAAAACCTTCTTTTTGTGTACCTATTATTATTGGCATTATTATTATCTCAAAAAAACTTCGCCTCCAGAGATGTCTAGTTTGCTTCGCTCTCAAAATTATTTTGTCCCTATTTCGATTTTTAAAAATCTGGCAACCCTAGCTGTAGGTATTGACTTGACTAAATTGTCAAAGAATTACAATTTAATTGAGAAAAAACAGACTAACCTTGAACAGTTTTTCCAAGATAATCTCCCTGTCTTTCCCTGTCAATAACTTGTTTGTAGATTTTCCCTGTGGTAATATTATTTTGTTTATGTAATGTTATGTTAAGAAATCGCTCGTAGTTTCCCAAATCCAAGTCGACTTCACCTCCATCATCAAGAACATAAACTTCACCTGGAATAAAGAAATTTGAGGTTAGCCACGCTCAAATACGAAAAAATGTATTAAACAAATGGTAGATTAACTACGCAATTAAGCTAAATTTACCATGTTCATAAGGAGAAAACGTGCCAGCATCCAAATTTATGTATGGATCAATTTTAATGGAGGTAACTTCGATTCCGCAGCTCTTTAGAATAGCACCAAATGTACTTGATATAACACCTTTACCAACCCCACTAATTACACCACCCGTAACCAAAATGTACTTCATATTCGACATAATTACATTAAATGGTTTCACTCTTATGTTATGAGGTTTCACTTAAACTTATTTTCCCAAGAGCATCCAAAAATACACAAATGAATGAATTGAAACATGTGGCGCGTTTATTATTTGCGCAGGCGCTTGCGGAAATGATGGACAACACCAGTGTTGCCAGATTTAGGCCTAAAATATCCCTCACAAGGTAGGCCCTTGATTTTAATTATTGGGTTTATTTCTCCTAGTCGTGTGTGTACGAGTCAGAAAGCGCCTGGAGAAATAAACCCAATAATTAAAATCAAGGGCCTACCTTGTGAGGGATATTTTAGGCCTAAATCTGGCAACACTGGACAACACGTGATATATCGCGGTTTTTTGTTTTAGTATTTTGCACAAAATTTTGTTGCTTTGTTGTTTTTGTCGATTTGTGCGATTTAAATGTGTAGTAAATTATTACTATAAATTATATTTTTATTTGTTATAATACTAAAAATTAATTTAAACCTATTAAAATTACAACATCGCATTTAAACAAATTACGGTCTAAAATATTGATATTGTTTTGTTTTTAAATTGACGCTATAAACTTGTCGAATTTGACACAAATATGTTATAAATTTGATTGTTAAGTTTTAGTGTAAATTAGTGAAATATAATGGTGTTATTAATATATTTATGGTACTTCATTACATATAAGTTTATGCGTAATAATTATTTTTAGGCAACAAGAGCACCTCTGCAAGAATTACCACTTATTGGCCATATACCTGAAACCATTTCAGAAATATCTCTCGATAGCATTGAAAAGTATATTCGCCAAGTTTGTTTAATTGCATCCTCCTCAGCTGGCTCAAAAAATGATATTGCACAAATTTTTGAAAGTTTTGAAAAGACAAAGGTAACCCACCTATTTAACCACAAACATTAATAAAAATATTTACCTATTTATGGTAAAATATGTAGATACCTATTTGTAAATAACATTCACATTTACTTTTCTAGATGTACCCATAGATTAGATAATAGGTACCTACATTATCTTTGGATGTACCTATTATGAATTTTTGGCAAAATTAACTCGATATCTAAATACCTTATTTTAGGAATTGAAAAATGAAAAATTCGTATCAAGACTACTGGGTGGTGTTTTTAATGAAATTCTTTATATGGATGGTTCAAGCAAAACATCAGAGAAAAAATTGTTGGTTTTATTTTATAATGGCATAGTAAAAAATGTACCACAATCAATAATGGCACTGGCTGTTGAACAGTTAGATACATTTTTTGTGTAAGGACCATATAATTTTTGACCATTAATGGTACTAACCTACACTATAGTGCATTTTTTGACCAATTGCAATTGCAATATCCATGGATATAAATTGGTGTAGGTACTATTATACACTATAGTGGAGGAAGTACAGAACCAAGAAACAGAACTTTTATTACCCAGACAGCACAAAATTTGTGCTGTCTGGGTAATAAAAGTTCTGTTTCTTGGTTCTGTACATTTAATGTCCAGTAGATATACACTGGATATTCATTGGATATCCCAAATCCATGGCATATCCATTAGATATCTAATGGAAATATTATGGATGTGTGCCCTCTGGGTACTGAACTTTTTTTTTCCAAGTCTTTAAAATTTTAAATTTTGTATAGCAACATTTTAAAGTTTCTGTACCTATTCATCTTACACCATTTAAATTTTAGTTACCGATTAATGGATTTCCTTGAAATCACTGGAAATTTTGACCTACAAATGACTCTAGTGGAAGCTTTGTTTCGAACTTATGGTTCAAAATATTTAAAACAAAAGGCATCTGCTTTATTGACTGGAGAAGGGCATGAATTTAATGTTTTGAGGAAACTTTTTACATCCATTACCAAGGAGAATTTTTTTGAAGATACCAGATTATTTCTAAATGCTTCTAATAAAAGAACTTCCAAAGTTTTTTCAATTAAGGCTAATTCTATTGAGATTGATGATTACATGTATATTCATAAAGACAAAGTAAGTTTATTTTGCTTTAATTCTTTTTTGGTTACATTTTATTAGTCCTGTCAATCTGTACATTTTATGGTTGTGAACTTCACATTGTGAAGTGGATTCCATTGGAACACCACAGTGGTGTCACCACTTAAGTGACTAATTAGTCTGAGTGTTCTTCTCCTTTCTTGGTGGCCAAAGGCCTCAATGGTCTCGGTTTCAATGTACCATTTTGACCGGCAAAAAGTTTAATGTCCATGCGCTTCACGAACCATCCACCCATAGACACGTGACTCAATGTATTGTACAAATCACAAAATACTCGCTAGAAGGTCAAACCTTGCGATATTGTCCAAAAATACAGGTATATTTCTATACCCGGAATCCAATTTTGTCCCTCCTGGGTCAAAGTCAGCTATGTTTCACACTTTTTCATCGAGCGAGGTCCCAGAGATGAAAGTGCGATGCACCACTTTCGAAAGACAAAATCGAACTCTAGTCTGAGTGACTAATTAGTCACTTAAGAGTTAAAAGCATATTTACAAAGAACTCTTACCTAAAACTGGCACCTACTACACACCTTAAAATGCTATTGCTTTTAGATTTAATGTAATGTATTACATTTTGACTGGACTATATATGTACTTCCGCCCATAAAAGTCTCACCACTTGACTTTTATAGAAATAATTAAATTAATTAAGTTTAATTTTCTGTCAGTGTCGAACTAATTTTGTCCTATTTTTATTTTTTTATTTTCGGCGTAAAAAGTCTTACTTTATTAGTGTGGTCTTGGCACACATTTTTTTTTATTTCCAGTTTAAATTTCTATATAATAGTATATTTTTCAGACTATACTTTTTCTACGTTTCCAAAAAATACCATAAAAAAATAATTTAATTGGAAGAAAGTGAGGTTGGATCGGTCTAAAGTTTGTTAGATATTAAAAACAGAGATGTCGCCACGAGTGTTTATTCTGCCATCCGATGATAGAATATTTCATTCTGTAACACTTTACGGAATATATGTCATTCCATAGATAAAAGTGATATTAGGAGTAGAAAAAAATATATAAACGAATTCGTATTTCATTCCAAATAATTTTTGTATTCATACTTAGGTACTTTTACCACGAGAGAAACGAGACGAGACGAGAGAAAGGCACTCTCGAGTGAGAAAAGAGTATTCTCGACGAGACGAGAGACCCATTTTCTCTCGCTGCACGAGACGAGACGAGAGAAGGACTTTTCCCGTCTCGTCTCGTCTCGCGGCATCACTAAAAATTGATCTTTAATTTAAATAGCTGCAGATTTAAATGTCTTTTGTATACTTTTGTATAGTTTTCTAACATGTTGGAATATAAAATTTTCTGGAAACACACGTCTAACTGAAGGTAGCATAACGTTATCCAAAATCGTCGTATAGTGCTCAGCCGTTAATCTACCATCAATTTTCAAACATATTCCCGCACCATGGATGCTTATCCACGCCCAAAACTTTATGGAAAAGCGTCCACTATTTGAGGTTTTTAATATGTAGTTCTCCTCAAATATTGCGTCTCTTGGACGATATACACGCAGCCTTACATTATTGCAAGATTGGAACGTTTTTTCATCAGAAAATATAACATTATTCCAAAATTCCTCTCCATAATTTAGATAATTATTGGCGAACTGGACTCTCCTGTGCTTATTTTCATCAGTTAAAAAACCTTATGAGCAGCAGCACAGTTTTTTAAGCCAGCTTGTTTCAATCTTTTTTGAGCTGTTCGAAGAGATCCTGGAAATTGTGTATCTTCTGCGGTATTGAAAGGATTTTGCCTAATAGGTCTTCTCAATCTTTGTTCTTGCCAACGTTTCTTGATATAAAATATGCAGCTTTTAATGACATTTAAATCTGCAGCCACTTTACTTAAAGACCAATTTTCTTCTAATTTGGCTATTGCCCTGGACCTCTGAGACGTAGTTAAGTGGGGTGGCATTTTTGATATTGCAATTGACAACTATTATCAAATTTGACAACTACCGACGAGACTGATACAAAGCCCATATTACACGATTAAATTTTGCAGTTCACATTTCGGGGACGCCAATTGTACACAATACTTCGAAAAACAGCAGGGGACATCAAAATACCAAAACAAAAATATTTTTTATACTATTAAAAAATATATGAAAATATTTTTTTAAATACATTAATATCTTTCTTTTGCTTACATTAAAGTAGTGAATATTTTTTACCTTGGTTTGGTCAATTAAGTTGCTTTTGTAATACAATTCGATTAACATTTATTTTATGTAAAAAACAAACATGGCGGAAATAATTATCAACCTTGAGCCCTCTTATTTTGCTCATGGTAATTTTATATAACCTAATTAATTGGGTTATATAAAATTACCAATATAAGGTATAGTTCAGTTTTATAGGACACTCTAAGATACTTAAAGTATTATTATATAATTTTGAAACTCTTATATACATTGTAGTACTACAAGTGATGTTATAAAACTTTTGATAGGCAGCCATCTAACCGCTCAGGTTAGTGTTGTCAGGTAACCTGACTCAGGTTCGTCATTTTAACCTGCAGTAATAATGGTTTTAAAGCAATGGACTCAATTTATTTCGCGTAATATTCGATTTAATCCACTTTTAAAATATTTATGTTAATAATATTATATTACTTATATATTCTATGCTAAATATTTTCTTTTTAACCAATTTTTTATTAAAATTATGAAAAAGCATTGCGTCAAAAGCTAATACTATGCTTAATTTCTGTTTCAATTACTAAACATTTTTGGTTTATTAAGCACATAAATAATAACTCACAATTATTTAAAAAAAATTAAAGACACAATAGTTTTATAAAACAGGTAACCGCAAACTCCCTTATAAACCTATTGGTAACGGTTACTAAAGGTTACTCTTATATAACCTTTAAATAATTTATCGTTACCATAAGTAGTACAAATTGTGTATTGGGAGGTCCTGGTCTCGAGTAGATCTACTTTGCATTAAATTATTTAATAATTTAATGTTGTGTTTTTTTGCAAATTGTCCTGCCAGCTCCTTAAACCTTTCCAAGATGGGGGTGATAGAAGTTGATTTGATGGATTGTGAAATGGATTATCAGGGTGTCTCATTTTTTTAGTTTTAATAGTTACTGTTAGTTTATTTAACTCAATCAAGCCTTTAGATGAAAGACAAAATTAGCTTGACACTGGCAGAAAATGTAACTTAATTATTTTCATTAAAGTCAAGTGGTGGGATTTTGATGTGTGGAGCATAGTACCTCAGGGCTAGGGCAAGTCCAAAAACTTGATTTTGAAGGTGAGCCGTTTAAAGCTTTTAGACTCGGAATTTGTATCAGCATTGTTCTTTCAAGCTTCAAAGAATCAAATCAAATCTCCTTCAAACGTCATGTTTTCGGACTTTGGCCTACATTGGCTCTCGAGTACAGATATTTGAAAACAGTACCTAGGTCTATAGACAAGAAATATTTATATTTTATACTTTTACATAGAATAAGAAGTTTTGGGTGGACATTAATCAGGTTGATGCTGAAGTGTCCTGGTATTTACCAAAATCAGAAATACCAAAATTGGTTCTGGATTCTGCTCTCCCCTCTGAAGACCTAGTTCTTGTTACCCTCAACTTGGTGGACGTTATAAAGACTGATGTTTTAGGGTAATACATAGTTATTATATTTTATATCTACAAGGCGGAACACCTTTAAATACTTTAAACTTTGTTTACACACTTTTTTTATTTAAAAACCGGCGCATGTGCATACTTCTTTGGTGTAAATAAAAAAAATTATTCCGCATTGCAAACGATAAAATTATCAAAAAAAGATATTTGATGCATCACAATTATGTTGTTAATAATAATATCCACTTTTTCAAATACTCAAAATTATCATGGTATACCATAGTATACTTAATTAAGTATAATTATTGGATATAACAAAAATTAAAATCTTTAAAAACTATGTAAATTTTTAGATAGAATGGTGGCAATATGGCAGCCACCCTAATATAGATTGCGTATTTCTTTTCCTGGGTATCAAATAAAACGTTTCACGAGTAAAAAACGTGTGACCAAATTTCTGAATTCTAAAAATTTAATATAAAATAAAAAATTAAATTTTGTTTTCAAATTTTTTTTTTTTAATTTTGAAGAGGTACAAGGAACATTAAAATAACATTTAAAAATTGGGGAAAAAATAATCTGTTATCGGTTATTTGATCAAATAATTGAAAACCTTTTAAAACCAAAAATCTTTATAACATCGTTATTCCTGGGAATTTTGAAAAAAATAGGTTTTTTAAACAATTAATCATTTTTATTCACTTTTATTAGTAATTTTTTCGCCAACTAGATTTTGAGATAACACCCACTTCTATTGTTTTTCCTATGGCCGCCATATTGGAATTTCAAATAATTAGATAGAAAAAAACAAGGAATTCAACGATGCATCAAACTACATAAGTTATTGCGTCCATTATAAAAACAGAAGATGGTGATGGCAACTGAAAACATAGTAGCAAATAAATTGGATGAAAATGTAGATTAATGTGTGTGTTTAGTTTCAAAATTCCCAGGATTAACAAATAAAACGATTTTTGGTTTTGAAAGGTTTTTAGTTTCTTTGAGAAACGCTCATTTCATAAATTTGATATTAATAGGCTTGTAATAACACAACTTTTCTCTAATTTAACCGACCTTGTAGCTCTTCAAATAAAAGAATATCCATAGAAGTACCCTGCTTAAAATACCCCATAGAGACCTATACAAAATAATCTATCGGGCGCTACCGGATTCAATATGTGCATTTGTCCATGGTTTTTTCGGATACGGCCCGATAGAAAATTTATAGGAAATTACCTATAGGCACACCATAACTTTTACATTTTCCCTATTGAGACCGATAGCAAATAACTTAATGAAGGATATATAGGGATATCCCTATAAAGCAACCATAAAACATTTGACAAAATTTGATTAAAACCTATAGGGTCTTATTATGCCCTACTATGGAGAAAGGCAGTAACTGCTAAATAAGAAATTTGTGGAAAATTAGCATAAACTACATTTTTATAAAAAGCAGTAGGTATTTAATTGATTTTTTAAAATTATGAGATATTTTACTGCATTTTTGTGTTGAATTCGGTTACAAAATGTCCATAGCTTTACCATAGCACAAGAAAACGCATTTTGCATTTTTTTGCAGTTACTGCCTTTCTCCATAGTGGGGCAGTATAGGGGAAAAACTAATTTCTACATTTATGTGTATTTTCCCCATTGAAACCAATAGCAAATAAATCAAGGGTGGATATCACTATAGATTAAGATTAAGATAAATAACTATGAACATAAAAATTAAATGTCCCATCCAATGCTAGAATGGAAATACGTAAAATAAACGCGTGGGCACCATTGAGACGAACAATTTTCTGTTTAAAAGTAGACGTTCTATTACATGCGGTAAAAATAGGCAAAAAATATACCTATACCTGTATTGGTCCCACTTACAGAGTCTGTTCTGTGGTCCCACTGAAATAAGAATTTTCCTCTGTATATAAAGTTAAATTGACCGACAAAATTTGAAATATATGTTCTCACAGCAATTTTCATTTGATCTTGGTTGATCAACTAAAATCGAACGAAAATTGCTGTGAGAACATACCTATATTTAAATTTTTGTCGGTCGAGTTAAGTTTAGGGTTATAAAATTTCCGGAAAAATTGAGCCGGCATTTTTTTTATTTTATTCAAAGGGTTAAACGAAAAAATTGAAAAAGTAAATTTTTCTGAAAATTTCCAAATCTCTGTACACTGATATCAAGAAAAAAGTAAATTATCGACTCTGATTACACGTGTACAGTACAACACGATTTTCCTGCCATGAAAAATTTTAATTAATTTTAAAAAAATGTACCCGGGTCTCACCGTTTCACTAAATCACGCCATTTAAATTTTTTATACAGCCATCCTTATTATTTTAACCTATACATATTTTTAATTTTCTATTTTGTTATAAATCATTTTTTTATCTACAGTGTAACCCATTTGTTTGCGACTCACCCCTGTAAAATATTTATTTATTGATCTTGATCTTGATAAACTGTATTTTTGGAGCAAAAAACGCCATATTTTTACAAAATACAAAGCCTACTATGTCAGTTTTTAAGAATTCATATTAGCGATTTTTTTAAACAAAATCTAAGCACGGCACTGGATTCACCACCCCTCAAAACGACCTTTTACTAAATTTTATTGAAAAATTTTAAGTAGAAAAATGCACAATAACTACAAAAATTTATTCTGTCAAGTTTAATTTTATTTCAATGATTTTTTCATGTCATAAGACCTTTTGTCGCACTTGTCCATTAAATTGACGCGTGCGACGGACTCAAAATGGGGAAAAAAATGTGTGCCAAATTTCAGCCCTATAGGTCTATCCTAGATTACGCCTGGGAAGCACTTTTTCACTAAAAATTTAATTATTTAAGTTATTTTTAATTTTATATTCATTATAAATAATAATAATTATTGTTATTATTATAATTACCGGAGAAATATTAATCAAATTATGCATACAATACTATACAGGTTTATCCAAATTAAGGGCGCACCATTGCTAACTTCGTTATTGTTGATCCTATAATGTCGGTGAAATTAGCAATCAATCAGTATTTTTTCTGCGGATTTCGAAGGTAAAACGATAAAAATAATTAAACCATACACTTTGAAGATATTCAAAATATCAAAATTTAGATTCCAAATGCTTAATTAATTTTGATCTTCTGTTTTTAAAAAATTAAAATGGTTTTAATATTGTTTCTTTATTTGCACCTGCGAAGAATTTACGGTATTCAGAGATAAGCTCAGGAGCACACTGTTTTTGGTCTTCATCTTTCGTTATTAATTTATTAAACTCAGTAAATAAATGAACCCCCCTTTCCGCAACACATTTACAACTTTGAGATTTTTTACGATTTTTAATGCATTTTGATAACTTTCACTTTCGCTCCAAAGGGCTGGATCAATATACGAAAAGTCTTGACTGATTCCGAACCGAACAAAGAAATTTCGTGTTTGAGACGTTACAAAATCATCCATTTATTTTTTACAGAAAATAACCATATCTTTGTATTTTAGTTCAATTCTTTAAGGAATCACATTTTCTTTATCGTTTCCTATTCAGTGATAATGAATCATCGAAAAATACCATCGCAACTAATCCGAATTAAGGTACCACAGATGGTTTTGGAATTTATTAATAGTAATCATTGACACCTCATCGTCAATGGATTTATATTCATGCAATTTTTTTAGAAATTGCAAGTCGTGCTTGGGTGCCATATCTGCGTGCGGCGCCGTAAACCAGGCCTTTATGTACAATGTACAATGTTGTACCTTAATTCGGAATCAGTTGCGATGGCATTTTTCGATGAATACAAAACGATGCATGGTAAAGGAAATTAACCAATCTGAAGATATAGAAAATGTGATTCCTAAAAGGATTGAACTATAATACAAAGATATGGTTATTTTCTGTAAAAAAGAAATGGATGATTTTGTAACGTCTCAAACATGAAAATTAAGTAAGCATTTGTATTCTAAATTTTGATATTTTAAATATCTTCAAAGTTAATTATTTTTATCGTTTTACCTTCGCAATCACCGGAAAAATACTGATTGTTTCAAACAATTTGTTTGCTAATTTCACCGACATCATAGAATCAACAATAACGAAGTTAGCAATGGTGAGCCCTTAATTTGGATAACCATGTATATATATATATATGTATATATTGTATGCATAATTTGATTAATATTTATCGCGTAATTATAATAATAACAATAATTAATATTATTTATAATAAATATAAAATTAAATAATTAAATGTTTAGTGAAAAAGTGGTTCACAGTGTTAATTTACCGAGGATCGTGGTTCGGATAGGGCGATAGCGTTACTAAAGTCGTTTTTTCGCGTAAATACCATGACATACTATGGTTATTAAACTTAACCTTGGTTAATAGTTAAGGCATTTTTGCGTTTAGAGTGCGTTCCAAAATCCTAACTATGACGTCACAAATACCAAACCATAAAACTATATCGCTGAGCTAGTTATTTAACGTGGTTAATAGTCTTTCTTTTTTAATATATATTTTTCTGTTTCGATCTGTCAAAAATTTAAAATATTTTAAGTATACTTTATATACACCTATAGGTACAATTGCTCTTAAACCGAATTTAAACTTTGTATTAAAATGGAAAACGGGGTGTTGTCAGTAAAAATAAATGATAGGGTGCTCCATATTGTGGAATCTCCACAAGTGGAGGAATTATATGCAGGTTTGTTTTATATTCTTCGTTATTTTGTATTAAACATGTAGGAGAATTGGATAACGTGTATTGAAAAAACTAGTACCTATAGAAAAAGAATATACTAGGTATAAGAAGAGGCAAAGAAATTTATTTACACCGGTAAAAGCATATAAATTAAATATAAATAGGTACAAACACATTTCAAAAATTATAGGTTATGAACAAGTAAACAAATGTCATATGTTAGAAACCTAACCATGGTTATATGAATTAACTGTGACGTCATGACTTATTTAACCGTAGTATTACAAAGTATTTACGAGAAAAAACGACTTAATCTTCTTTTTATTAAATTGTATTATTTTGCGGGTTTATTATTTTTTTTTTAAATTATAATTTGAAATTAATTAATTTAAAATTAATATTTGTTATGTAACCAAATATTATTATGTTTAATTTTTACAATCTAAAATAGTGTAGCGAGCGAGGGGTAAACCACTTTAAAATCTTAGAGACGAACGTTCAATGTTAGTGGACGTTGTGTTGTGATTTTTTTCCTTATCAGTCGTTATCAATAAGGAAAACTTGCTTAATCAATGCTTAGCGACGCGTTGTGCATGACTACCCTTGTTATTGTTATCCTTAGCCATTAATTCGTAAGCGATTTTTAATTTTTAAAAATCAGTTTACCCCTCGGTAGCGAGTACCCCTCTGGATCTCGGAATGATGACTCATCGCCGGTGAGTCAGCGCTCGAACAATCGAGAGTGGTGTGGAGCTCGCTGGAATGTTCGAGAAGGCGCTGAAGGCACTGAATATATAAGGAACTGCGCAGCATGGGGCAGTTAGTCAACCTTTGGCCCTCGCGAAGAAATAAAATAAATATACGTGCAAATAAATACTCTTGTACAGTAGTGATATATAAATAGTTAGTAGTTAAGTGTTTTATAGTTTCTTAGTATTTTAAGTGTAGTTAAGTTATAAAATAAATAGTTTAGTGCGTATTTTAATTTACACTACGAGCAGTAAAAACGTTAAAATTGGTGTCAGAGTGCGGTTTGTGTAAAACTTCGCGAAAATGGTTTCGTTAACGGACTTAAAAGTGGCAGACCTTAAGCGGGAGCTGGAATAAAGGGAATGTGAAACAACTGGAAAAAAGAATATGTTGCAGCAGCGGCTTCGAGAAGCGTTGGAACAAGAGGGTGAAAATCCAGATACGTATTTATTTGAAGGTTCGTGTGATATGCATTTATTGTTGCAAAATTTGATTTGATTTAAAACAGAACATTTTAGAAAATTCTAGCGATTTACAACAGAAAATGCCAGAAAATTCTAACGAGTTACAACAGAAAATGTTGGAAAATTCTAGCTATTTGAAAGTCGATTTACAACAAAAGATTCTGGAAAATGTCAACGATGTAAAGGACGATTTGCAACAGAAAATGATAGAAAATTCTAGCGATTTAAAAGTCGATTTACAACAGATATTGCTGAAAAATTCTAACGAATTACAGCAGAAAATTCTAAAAAATTCTAAAAATTTAAAATAATATTTGGAACAGAAGATTAGAATCTAGAGATACTGTCAATGAATTATAAGAGAAAATGGGGCAGAAATTTGACGACGTAAGGATGGATTTAAAAGAGGACGTAAGGATGGAATTGAATGACGTAAGGAAGGAATTGGATATGAGAGAACAACAACTGAATAAGAAATTAGAAGTCAAAATTTAATAAATAAATAGTAAACTGACAGCTGTAAATCTACCCATGATGCTGTCGGAACCAGGAACGTGCCGGAGGGGAGCCGAGTTCGAATGAAACCATCTCAGTTCGATGGAAAAACTTCTTGGACCAATTACATCCTTCAGTTTGAGGCAGCAGCAAAAGCAAATGGCTGGCTACCAGAAGAAAATGCTACAGCGTTGACTCTGGCTTTACTCGGAGATGCAACGGACATCTTGCAGACGCTTTCTCCCAACGAACAAGAAGATTACGAAGCGTTTGTGAAACATCTGGTACTTTGATATGGCCAGACACATCTGGAACAAGTGTACCATTCCTAACTGAAGAATCGTTGCCAGAAATCAAACGAGACTCTGCAAGAATTCGAGGCTGATATTGCACGCTTGGTCCGGCTAGCATATCCAGCTACTCCAACAACCGTTATGGAACGATTAGTGGTTCAAGCCTTTTTGGATGGACTTCGGGACAACGAAACAAGATAAGCTCTGACGTTGGCTCGTCCGAGCCAACTGGTTGATGCATTGGCCCGAGCTTTGGAATTCGAGGCGGCAAAGCAGAGCTGCAGGAGCCAGCCTATAATTAGGAGAGTCGAGGAAAAGAAAGAGGAGGAACCCAGTATAATTGAAGCAATCAGGCGAGTTCTTAAAGAGAAGAACGGAATCCGGTGTTGGAGATGTGGAAAGCTAGGACATATACGAAGTCGTTGCAGTGAAAGCCAGGTGGCGCCGACTTCGTCTCAGTCGGAAAGCTAGATAGGGTCAAGAAAAAGGGGCCACCGTCGACCTGTAACCAGCATGCCCCAAAAGATATCGAACATCTTGGAGTGACGAGGACGCTCGGAAGACTTAGGGAACGGTTTTATTGGGTCAACTGCCAACGAGATGTGAAAGAATGGTGCAAGAAGTGCGCCGTTTGCGCAGCAAGCAATAGACCCCAGAAGCGCCCAAAAAGTCCAAGGCAGGAACTTTGAATCTATATTGTTCCAGAATGTCTGTAAGACTCTTAACATTCACAAGACGAGGACGACCGCATTACATACGCAGCCTGATGGAATGGTGGAACGAATGAATCAAACGATAAACCGGTACCTGTCGAAGGTAGTCTCTGATCACCAAAGAGACTGGGACCGCTTCCTCCATCTGTTCCTGTTGGCGTACTGTTCTTCTATCCACGATACAACCGGCCAGACACCCGCTAGCATTGTTATGGGACGTGGACTTCGTCTACCTTGTGACCTGACCTGAGTTCGTTTAAACATCCAGAGTGCCAGTGATATAATGAAAGAGGCATACGACATCAAGGCGGAGAATGGAGGATTTCAACCTGGAGACCTAGTTTGGTTATACAACCCTCAGCGTCGTCGTGGTTATTCGCCGAAGCTACATACTTCTTGGGAAGGACCATACAAAGTCATGGATCGCATAAATGACATAATTTACAGGATCAGGAAACAACCAAGAGGAAAGCCGAAAGTGATCCATTTTAACCGATTGGCTCCTTAGGCTGGAAACAATGATGACCAAATAAACGATGCTAGAGTAAGACGGGTTAAATCACCGGAAGACAAGTTGCCTTTTAAAGATTTCATGTATCTATATTCGAGCGGTAAAAAAGCTTGGTATGGTGTCACTAGAAAAGAACAACAAGATCTGTTCACGGTTTCGGCCGATTATTCCTTGGCCCACTGTGTTGCAGAAGACCTTAGGATGTCCAGGGGAATAGCGGTTGTCTTTAAAAACAAGTTTGGACGGGTCGACGAGCTACGAAGGCAGAGTCCTAAAGTTGGAGAGGTGCTTGAAATTGTGGATAATAAGCAGATAGGCAACCGAAGTATCTTCTATCTGGTAAGGAAGCAGCTCTCCCATCAGAAGCCAAACTACCGTGACGTATGGAATGCCTTAAATAAATTAAGGGATATCCTTTTGTCCAAGGACATTATGAACCTGGCCATACCTTAGATGTCTTGTGGACGGTTTAGACTGGAGAATAATTAGAAGTATGGTGGAAGTTATCTTCAGATTTAGTGGCATACACATTCTTGTTGCCACAACCCTAAAAGAACAACCGGAAGGAAGACCGTAGACTGCTACTTCTGTAGGACGTCACAATGCAAGCTTGGATCTCTATGCAAATATCGCCATGGAGCTGAGGATCATTTTCGGGACGAAAATGTTTTAAGACTGGGGCAATGTAGCGAATACCCCTCTGGATCTCGGAATGATGAGTCATCGCCGGTGAGTCAGCGCTCGAACAATCGAGAAAGGTGTGGAGCTTGCTGGAATGTTCGAGAAGGCGCTGAAGGCACTGAATATATAAGGAGTAGCGCAGCATACAGCAGTTAGTCAAGCTTTGGTACTCGCGAAGAAATAAAATAAATATACGTGCAAATAAATAGACTCTTGTACAGTAGTGATATATAAATAATTAGTAGTTACTTGTTTAGTTAGTTTTATAATTTCTTACTATTTTAAGTGTAATTAAGTTATAAAATAAATAGTTTAGTTCGTTAATAAACCAGTGCGTGTTTTAATTCACACTACGAACAGTAAAAACGTTAAAATAGTTTAGGTGATACAAAAATTTGTATGTATTTGTATGTATGTATTTGTATGTATTTTTTGAAGGACGAATCTAAATCTGAAAGTCTCGTCCTAGTTATAACACTGTAGGTAAATTTCTTAAAATATCACAGCTAAGCGCTTGGACACGTAAACATGTCGAAAGTCAGATTACTGTAAGTCAGCATGGTTTTGTAAAAAATAGATCGACAATTACTAATTTAATGTGCATAACGGACATTATTGCAAACAATCTCGATAAAAACTTACAGGTAGATGTAATATATACAGACTTTTCCAATGCATTTGATAGACTTGATCATGACATTCTTTTACAAAAGTTATTTAAATTTGGACTCTCGCCACTTTTAGTTGAACTTTTTTCCTCTTATTTATTAAACCGCAAACTATATGTTGAATGTCATGGTGCAAAGTCTATCGAAATAACTGCATCTTCAGGAGTACCTCAAGGATCAATACTCGGACCTCTATTGTTTGTCATATTTATCAATGACATTGTAGACGGCGTCAGTCCCGACGTTTTATTGTATGCTGATGATGCTAAAATTTTTTCTTGCATCACAGGTATAGATGATTGTTTACGCCTTCAACACAAGCTGGATAAAATTAATAACTGGTGTGCTGAAAATAACCTTCCTCTAAACATTGACAAATGTAATGTAGTTTCCTATAATAGGAAAAAATATCCTCTTAGATTTGACTACACTCTGAACTCCCAAATACTAAAGCGAAGTGAATACATTAAAGATCTTGGGGTCACATATGACAGCAAATTAAACTTTAATTTGCATGTGGAAAGTATTATAAATGCGAGTAACAAAAATTTTGGATTCATTGTCAGAAATTCCTTTTTTTTATGTTTTCATGATGTTTTCTCTATAAGTCTACTTTACAACACTTTTGTTAAATCTAAATTAGAATATGCCAGTGTAATATGGAATCCTTCATATTCAACACATTCCGATTCGCTTGAACACATACAGCGTCGCTTTCTCAAAATTCTTAGTTTTAGAATTGATGGATTCTACCCACCAATCGGTTTTCCCCAAAATATGTTACTCGAGAGGTTTAATTTTGAAAGCTTGGAGAAACGCATAATCAAAGCATCCTTAGTATTTTTGTTTAAACTTCTAAATAATAGTATAGACTGCCCTTATCTCTTAA
The DNA here is from genome assembly GCA_921294245.1 of Brassicogethes aeneus. NCBI lineage: Eukaryota > Metazoa > Arthropoda > Insecta > Coleoptera > Nitidulidae > Brassicogethes > Brassicogethes aeneus. The sequence continues at coordinate 15,287,392 of OV121134.1, read as the reverse complement.
GTAAACTATATTTTAGAGTTCCTCGTGTTACATCTAGAAAAAATTTTACATTTTACCTGCCATCACCTAATTAGGGTTTTAAAACAAACATATTAAATTTTCACCCCTATACTTCATGTGTGGAAAGTACAATTATTTGCAAGACAGATTTGATATTTTTTCATGTAATGTTCAAATAATAAGGAGTATTACTATAAATACCTAATTTGTTTATCTTTCCTTATAATATTATTGTGTTTTTGCTTTGCCATATATTTGATATTTAAAGTTTTTTTTTGTGTCTTAACTTTGTTATGTATATTTTATATGAATTTATAATGTATATATATAATTCCCTTTTACCACTTGGTGGTGTAGGGGTTGCTAGTTATACTAGCTATACACGAATTTTCTCCATTCTTTTCTGTTCTTGGTTAGTGTTTTTGTGGTTGTCCATGTCATTCCTCTCTTTTCCAGTGTGTCTGATATTACCTTATTCCAGCTTTTCCAAGGTCTTCCCTTCTTTTTTTGGATGATTTTTGCCTCCCATACTTTTTTTACTTGTCTATGGTTGTTTAATCGCTGTAGATTTCCCCACCAGCTAAGTTGTCTCTTTTTTATAAATTCTATAGTGGGTTCAATTTCAAGTTCTTCTCTTATGACTGTATTTCTGATTCTGTCCATTCTTGTGACTTTTAATATCTCTAAGAAACTTCATTTCTATTGCACCTATTTTGGATTCTTGTGCTTTATTTAGTACCCATGATTCGCAGCCAAACGTTAATATCGGTCTAAATACTGTTTTAAAAACATTTAGTTTGGTTTTCTTTGTTATTTCTTTCTTTTTTTATAAATTTGATTTTCATAGCGTAGTATAAGTTTTTCCTATTCTTTTATTTATTTCTGCTTCTTGTCCTCCATTATGTTCTAATTCTACCCCTAGATATTGGAAACATTCAACTTGTTCTATTTTTGTCTCGTTAATTATTATGTTTAATTCTTCCTTTTGTCCTTCACATATTACCATCACTTTTGTTTTGTTTATATTCATCTTCATGTCGTAATCTTGTAAGGTCTTATTCCATATATTTATATTTGTCTGTAGATCGTTTCGGTTTTTTGCCATAATTACTATGTCATCTGCAAACGCTCCCTCTGATATTTCAATCCATTGTAGGTTTTTGCTACCAGAACTTTTTTTATTTTTAGGTTACATTTTTTTATTATCTCATCCATAAAGATTATAAATAATAATTATAATGGACTTAACCCACCCCCTTGCCTTAGTCCGTCTTGCGTTTTAAAGACTTTCGACATTCTATTATTGTTAATCACTACGTTATTATTATTATTGTATATTGCTTTGATCATTCGTATAGTCTTTTTCTTTATTCCTCTTTCTTTTAGTATTTTCCATAGTGCTTTCCTTGGTACCCTGTCGAATGCTTTTTCCTTATCTATAAATCCCAAGTTTCTTTTCCTGTTGTATTATTTTCTGTGTTTATTGTTTTATTGTAAATATGTGGTCTTGTATACTTCTTCCCTTTCTGAACCCACTTTGCGATTCTTCCAGTGTGCTATCAATTATTGGTCTAATTTTTGTGTCTATCCATTGTTCAAATAACTTCATAGCTGTACTTAGTATTGTTATGCCTCGGTAGTTGTTGCAATCTTTTTTGTCACCCTTTTTGTGTATGGGTAGCAGAGCTGCAAGCTCTCAGAAAACTTAAATCGTTTTTTTTATTTAAATCGTTTTAATGACTTAAGTCATTTGGTAATAAGTCATTTCCCTTAAACTGACTTAAGACTTAAAATTTAAGTAATTTTCAAAATGATTTGTGACTTAGATATTTTTTCAAAATAGAAAAAACTTAAGTCATTAATAAAAGGCTTCAATCAGTACATACGATTTAAGTCAGATAGAAAAGATTTAAGTCAAAAAAAGAATTAAGTCTTTATAAAAGTCGGTAAATTATTTAAGTAATTTAAAAAGATTTAAGTCTTTTTGAAAAAGATTTAAGTCTTTTTAGAAAATATTTAAGTCAGATTTTTCATATATTTTTTGTAAATTTTTAACAGCGGCATTTTCTTTTGAGCTGCCAGGGGTTCACGCGGCAGCAGATCAAAAACTCCTTTAATTTCCTACCTACAATTGCTACCGCTAGTGAATAAAAAAACCGCCGCGGTAAAGTTATAACTATAGCTATAGCTTTTCGAAACCGTTTGAGGGCTACATTAAAAAGTGTCCTGTCTAAAATAAATGAAAAAAAAAGTGGGGATTTATAATTTTGTTATTTTGTTTGCTAACATTCGTCGTATTATGCGTGCCTAGTTAGGTATAATTTGTGATTAGTAGTGCAAAGTGGAAACAAACGATTAACAGGTAAGGACGAATAAATATTATAAAAACGTGTTTATATCATACAGGGTGTTTCGGTTTGTTTAAGTAAATAATTACGACAAAAAAACGTGATTGTGCGTGAATAAAATTATTCAAACGTGATTGTGCGTGAACATGAGTAGTCTTAAATTATTAAAGTCGTGAGTGGTCGTAAATCGTGAACAATCGTGAATCGGGAGTAGTCGTGACCGGTAGTGAGCAGTCATAAATCTTGAGCGGTCGTGAATCGAGAGTTTGGAACCTCCCATCATTACTCCCTTAAGGGAGGCATTTTTTTTTCTAGATGGATGTTGAACCAGCTAACAAAAGTTAACAGAACAACAAGTTATCAGTTTTTGAAATACAGCGATTTTAAGAAAAATGCTTCAACGTTTATCTATTTTAACAGAGTTTGAATCTATTACCGTTTATAAGTTACCCATTTATGTATATAAAAAAGTAGCCTCCCTGTATGTCTACTCTACTAAAAAAGGTGGTTTAAGTTTTTATTTTGATTGTCCACTATAGTGGACAATCAAAATAAAAACTTAAACCACCTTTTTTAGTATATATACTCAAAAAATGTGTTTTAAGTTTTTATTTTGTTTGTAAGTAAAAATAAATCGTTTTAAATTCTTAACAACTATGTTATTTATTTTTATTTATTTATTTTTTTATTATCATCTGTATCTACAATAGATTAATAATATCAGTATCATTAATAATAATAATTTAAAAAATCGTTGTATTGACTTAAGGGTAATTATTTTGATTTAAATCACAATTTTTCAAGTCATTTTATTGACTTAACTCTTAGATCACGATTTAAATAAAAAATATATACTTAAGTCATAAAAACGACTTACTAAAGGAATTAAGTCATAAGATGACTTAAATCACTTTATATTAATTTAAGAATTTGCGAAAATGACTTGACTTGAAAGAAAATGATTTAATTCAAAGACTTAATACTTAAATCATTTGAACTTTATCTTGGAATTGACTTAAGATTTAAATCATTTTGATTTTAGAATTGACTTAAGACTTAAGATTTAAGTCTTTTTAAAACTGACTTGTTGCAGCTCTGATGGGTAGAATTAATGCCATTTCCCAGTCTTTCGGTAGTTTTTCTTTTTTCCATACTTTGTTGTATATGTCTAATAATATTTCGGTTCCTTTTTGTCCCAAGTTCTTTAGCATCTCTGCGGTTATTTTGTCATGTATTTATAATGTAATACTTGTTTAAATTTTCTCATCTTGTCATTGGTCCAAGGACTGTTAGATGATGTATTAAATAAATAAAAATAAATAAATAAATAATTTTTGGTCGTAGATTGAAAATACGTGCTCGGTTAAGGTCTAAAAAAGTTTTTTCTATTGGCAATCCGATCCGATCAATATATTTTACCTCTTGTGCCAACAATCCTATGCTTTTTATTTCGTTTAATATAATATAATATTCTTAATCAGGGTTCGCCTGATTTAAATCATTTGATTTAAATCAACGATTTAAACGTTTTCAAAATCTAAAAAAATACTTAAAAGATCTAAAACTACAGAACAATAATATCTTGACACTATTTAATTAAATTCATATGCATAGAAAAACTGATTAATTTGTTAAATAAAATAATAAAGAAATATACAAAGTTCGAACGGTGGTTTATTTGTTTATAAAGTAGTGCCAATATAATATTATTATGTTCAAGTTATTTTTAGTATTTTTTTAATAGTACACTTTATTAAAAAAAGCTTATAATTAAAAAATTCAAATAAATCATTTTTTGTTGATTTTTTTTAAATCATGATTTTTTTTAACCCTGTTCTCAATTATACTCAATCAAAAAACTCTAAATTTCCTAAATTATCTAAAAAAACACACGTATTCCTTTTGATCAACTAACCTCAAATTTTGTAAGAATTTGATTTTTTTTAAATTTTGAACTGATGGGGGGTCTAGCCCAAATCAATTTTTTTTTAAATTTATACAGTTTTTCCTAATATGGATGCTTCAAAACTTAAAAATTAAATATCTTTCAATTTTGACCTGAACCTAAACCAAGCACAAATTTGAAATCAACTCCCAAAAATTAAGTTTAGGTTTCCGAGCCTTTATTTTCACCTCCCTACAGTGAAATGAAAGTTCATCCTAATATATTTCACCAACACCAAAAGATCCGTAGGTATGAGTTATTTTTTCGTTTTATTTTTGTATTTGTCATTACCAGAAAAATCTAAAGGAGGCTCCCAAATAAGCTTATAGATTCAGAACAGAGATATATATCTGATAGATACACATAGAAAAAATCGTCTTAAATCAATATAATTTTACAAATAATTATACCTAAACCTTATAAGGTTAGTAACATAGGGTGGGCCAGCGAAAACAAATCGAGGCCAAATTTTATAATTGTTTTTTTATTTTATTTTGAGGAAAACATATTTTAAGCCATGTCACTTTATCACATAAACTTTTAAATTAGAATAGAATTTGAGTGGTATCTAATTTTAAAGGGCCTTTTATAAAAACTATAGTTTTAAATCCTTACATTTAAAGGTCCTGTTAACAATTGTACAGCTAGTCAAAATATTAAAGAAAGTTATTTTCGAGTAAATCGTACTTTAAATAAATGTTAAACTTAAATAGTTATAATTCCGGCGATTATTTAATTTATGCATTGTTCTAACAAAACAGGTACTGTATTAAGTGGAAATTTAAAAATTATTATTATTCGACATTACATTTTTAAAATCCCTATTCTTATTGCGTCGACGACCTTACTTATTTTTAATGTCCTGCTTTGTTTAAATATTTGAAAAAATTTGGAAACAAAAAGTGTGCAGCAACATACTAAAAATGGAAAAAATGTGTATATTTAGTTCATTCAATTTGACGAAGAGGGCGTATACGTTTTCCAATATACGTGTTTTTAAATACTGTATGTTGGCAATTTGGCAACGTCTCGCCTATGATTTTAATATTTGAATTAAAATCACGATACAAACAAAAAGGGTTTGCTGTTGCGAATGGTAGCGCTGTCTCTCTCGCTAGGTATATAAACTTGGAGTGTATCCAGAGTTCACTCTTTCGTATTTTCGAACGCGCTCTAGTGGTATTATAAATTTCTTCTTCTCCAAGATATCTTTATTTTCACCACTAAAATGAGCTTTGCCAAGTTCTTTATTTTTATTTTTTTTTATCACTGTTTACATCCAATTTATCGGTTTTCTTTTCGTTAACCACAACTTTTATTTATAACCAAGTAGGTATGTATTAATTATGTCCAAAAAATAAAATACATTTTTTTAGAACACATTAATGTGTTCCAATTCGTGGCGTCAAATATGAAAAAAAAAAGTTTTTAAAACTCAACTCTAAATTTAAATAACTTATGCTTATTGTATAGTATACTACTATTAAACCTTTTTTATAGTGCTGGTCTAAAATAACTAAAATCAATTAGCACGTGTTCAATAAGAAACATTTTTTTTTTAATCTTTGAAGCCCTCATCTGGATAGACGAAGCAGTTTCGGATTAAACTAACTTTGTTTATATTGAACTAGTTTGATGTCAGTAGCCCTTAATTTTTATTTAAAGAGGGATCTTTTAATAATAACCCTCAATAGTTTTTTAAAAAAACGCCGTAGTGCTTTAAACTAAAAAAGTTAGAATCAGGGTCTGCTTACTCCTACTTTTTAGAAGGTAGAAAAGTATTTGAGATTAAGTCATACCACAAGTGACCAGATTCTGTCAAAAAATAGGGGACATTTTGTATGAATTTACCTTAATTACTTAGTTATGGTTGATTGTGTCATTTTTGTAATTAAGGTTAATTTACACAAAATGTCCCCCTATTATTTGACAGAATCTGGTCACTCATACTTGATTTTAAAAAATTGAAACACCCTGTAATGCTATAAAAATAGATAAATAAAGGTACATAAATTCAAGTTTTTAGTTTCGTAGAAATACCTATCCGTTTTTAATTGGCTGTAACTTTTTTGTTTTTTAATATTTCTTTTATTTTAATGAATTATACATATATATTGAGTATGAGTATGAGTATAAGAGACGTATAACCAGCCCCATTTCCTCTTGACTCTCAAACCCCGTACAGGCCTATGTTTACTTACGCCGATTTTTGTTCTTCCCCAGCAACTGCACGGCTTCACCCGTGTTTGCTGGGTGCGAATGTCCATTGCGTTCCGTACTGTCCACTATTTGGGGCTCGAGAGCGAGAGGCGAATAGTTATAATAGCCGTTCCCGGGTTCGCCGGGCCTATGCTATACGCTCAGTGAGGTATGGATGAGGGACGGGAGGGAGTTGGTTTTTGGGGGACAATTACGCCGACTTAAAACTAAGTACGACGCGGAATCCCCCTAGACCAGTCGGTTAGTATTACTCCAAACATTTGGGATTACTATTTGGAGTTGGGGAGTTGTTATTACGCTGCAGGGGTGTAGTTTCCTAGTCGAGGTCTTCGTCTTGTTCATTATTGTCATTATCCGTGTCGGATAGTTCCTGAACTTGGTAAAGTGTGTCGGTTGTTTTTTTATTTTTTTTTTTATTTTTATTGTTGTTTAGTTGCTCCCAACTGGTCTTGTTACTTTGTGAGAAGTGCATGTATTGTGCTACGTGTCATGAAATGTGAAGCATGGTCTACCGATTTTTTTGTCTTTAAGATCTAGTTTAAGGGTGGCTTGTAGTATGTTGTTGCGTTGTCTACGAGTGACGTGGACCCAGTGTTTAATTGGGCTACTCTTACCCTTTTGGTAATGGTTTTTCCCATTGGTACGATAATCGGCACACATGATAAACTCCCCCGCAAAGAAATACAACCCCCCGCGGCCCCCCCGGAAGACAATCCACACAACGGCAATCGTACTACGACTACCGCCGTGTAGACCATCCCCCGTATAGGCCACGGGAGGCTGCACCCCCCCGCGGAGGGCCCATCACTCGTGCCGAGCGTAAGGCCGCAATCGCTGCGATAAGGCAGTTCCCAGTGGGGGGTATTTTTTTTACTTTTACAAATTTTATAATTTCTAAAAATTCGATTCTTTCTCTTTTACTTTTTTTTTATGATTAAATTATAATAATTATTGTTACATAATTATTACAATTATTGTAACTTAATTTCCGAAAATTCGATAATTTTATTACCCAATTCGATAATTTCAACTTTTACATCTGGCAATACTGCTATTCACACTCAACTTGTTTATGTTATTTTTTGTCTTCTTGCATGTTTAGTTTATTTATTTATTTATCTTACGCCTTTTTCGATGGTTGTTTATGATTTGTCTGCTATGAGAAAATGAGGTTGTTTGTTTAAACTTAAGGAAATGTTCTTATTCTTTTTTAATTTAGTTTTTGAGACAATAAAAGAATTCTTAGTATTTTCTTTTTGCAACATTGTGAAATGCTTACATAAACATTGTGAAATGCTTTTATAAACATTTAGCGAATATACGGTAAGACATGCAATTGGAAAAAATAACTTTTAGCTTGACCATTTGGTGCTGGAATTGAACCATTTCGCATGCCGCTCGCACGTGTGGTAGTCCAGTAAATTTCGTGGAAGTGATCGTCTCTCTCACACCTTTTAACCAGGTCCAACACTTGAGGATTTAATCAATGGGGGAGGTACCACACACAATTTGCACTCTTTTGCACTTGGGACAGTTATCACGTTTAGAATCGATTGATTTTTTATTATTTTACGGCGTTAACCAGTTATCACGTTACTACATTTGTATCGTATACGCTGCTTAAGAGAGATCGATGAGCATATGCTTACACTTCAAGCGTCAAGAGCAGACTGAATTATACATATATATTATTATATAAATACAAACGATAAAAATTCTCTATAATTACATAAATTTATTGTACTAAATAGTATTTGTATCGTTTAAACTACATTAAATGTTTTATTTATATATTTTCAAAATAATATTTTGTAGGTAAGAAGTAAAAAGAAATATTTTGACAGGATGAAAATTAAATTTTCTATAAACAATAAATTTTATTGTTTATAGAAAATTTTATTTTCATCCTGTCGAAATATTTCTTTTTACTTCTTACCTACAAAATATTATTTTGAAAATATATAAATAAAACAGTACTTAAATAAAACAGCCATTCCTACTACTTAATTTTTGTAGCGTCCGTAATAATCAAAAATTGTGAGTAAAAACTACTGTAATTATTATGCTTATAAGCCCTAACTTAATTAATTATTACAAGCATAATAAACATGTTTGCAATAGTAACTATTGCGATTCACGGTAGATTAGTCTCCCTTAAGTTAAACTTAAGTTAAATTGTATGTTTTAAATAGTGCCAGATTAGCTAATAAAATAAGATTAGTTTTACTTAAGCTAAGAAAAATTTTAGTACAATTTAATTTTATTTAATTAAGTATACTTTATAAATTTAATATAAGTTCATTAAAAACAAGTTTTTAAACCTAATTAATAATAAAAAAATATCAACTTTTATAGTTTTACTTAAAATGAATTTTGTGAAATACAACCCTGATAAATTATTTTTGCTATAGAAAATAATAATTTATTGGATAATATTATAATTTGGGTTGTTTATATGTAAATAATAATTTCACCAAAATAAAATATACTAAAGTTTTTAAAGACAAAACAAAAACAAAGTGACTAGAAATACACCGGGAGTACGGGCATTAAACGTACACCGGGTGGAAAAAAATCCTTATTTAGCAAATTTTTATATTTGTCAATTGTATTATTATAAATGGTCGCTCAATGGGGCGGGGTCGGTTGGGTTGGGTTGTTGAGTTTGGGTTGGTTTGAGTAATTCATACTGACATTTCATTAATTTTGTTGTTAATTGTATTTCAATCACTTAATTAAATTTTAATCAATGTTTATACAACTTGAAAGTTAACTTAATAATTACATAATTATTATCAAGAGTTAACCAGCTGTTTACCAACTGTTATACAACTGGGCCTTAGTGTACCAATTTAATTTCAACTAATAAATCCGAAAATTTACCATCAGCTGGTATGGAAACACGCATGCGCACAAACCTGATGTACGTTTAATGCCCGTACTCCCGGTGTACTTCTAGTCACGGCGAAACAAAAATAGGATTCAAAAATATGTACAAAAAAATTCAAATCAAATTTCCTCGAAGGGATGACCTACAACCCTACAACCTATTTAAATTTTTGGCTCAAAATGATCGGTTGACCTCCTAGAAATATGAAATGAAAAAATGTCTAGTGTTTGCACTTTTGGGTTAAACGAATTTTCAACTTGGAAATTTGGGCTAGAACAGTGGCAACTGCGATTTCTTCGATATTTAAACTTTTCCATCTTGACATTAATAATGAGACTTCGCCGGCTGCAAATGCTGCGACGCATTCTCCCTCTTTCGGTTTATTATTATTACTATTTATTAAAAATGCAGCTGGAGTTTCTGCGTTATTATATCTGGCATCAAAGATTTCTTTGAAGTCCTGCCATGTCATTTCTGGGTAAGAAATCTGAGATAACCAACTAGCTGTTTGACCTTTTAATGCTTTGCTCAGCGAAATCATTAATCGAGCGACTGTTAGCGGTTGATCGGTTGTATCAGCTGTATCTAACCAAGAACGCGAGTCAGCATTCTTGTTATGTGGGTCGAATTTAGGCCAGTGGCGGCTCGTCGGGGTAGGCAAGGTAGGCGCCGCCTACCCTGGAAATATGGATGTAAAATAATAAATATAAGTACCTAATTTAACATTAATAAAATTACCAAATTTAATTAAATTATTTTTATTGCATTCATAAATCTTATTTATCGCAAATAAAACCTTTTATTGAATTGTTACGTGATGCGTCATGACGAAAGTAGCGAGTTCACACCTTTTTCTATGCTCTAAATCAGCATCTAAAGCAAGCATTGCCAAGCAAAGGCGACTATCACAAGCGCCTATTTATTTGATTCCTGCACGTCAACCAAGTGAAGAACGCTATACCGCTGACCAATAGAAACGCCGTTGACGTATGGTAAAATTGCGATGTGTAGGCGACACGATTGTTCGCCTTCGGCTAATCCGAAAGCCGATTCGGCTTCCGACTTGTAAGTTATTTTTTTAAGCCGGTAATCGATAAAATGATCGATCTCAATGCAAGAGGTTCAGAATATAATATGAATTTAATATTAAAAGTCCTGTAAATAACATTATTTGCAAGAATATATTAATATAATAAATAATTAATTTAAAATAGTGACATCTGTTGAGATAAATTCGAACGATAAAGGGTTTTTAAGCAGATTTCTTTTACATTTTAGTTCCGTCAATTAGATGTTTTTGAGTTAAACAATAATAATTATTGTTTTAAGCCAAATTCACTTTATTTTTGTGACTGTGTCAGGAAATTAATTACCCGCTAAGTATTACTGTATCATTATTTATTATTATTTGTTAGTATTAGAATTAGGTAGTACCTATTAGTTTGTATTAGAATTAGGTAGTATTAGTATTAGTATTAATCATTACTTTATGTATTACTTTATTTATATACATATATGTGGCTGTAGCCACTCTACTGGCACTAGTGGGTGTCGCCTACCCCAGCGCGGAAGGCACGAGCCGCCACTGATTTAGGCAAATGAATTTTCTTATCGACTGCTGGTGATTTTAATGTGTGCAACAAAGCCGAAATTTTTTTATTTTGTTCTTCAAATAAATACCTCCATTTATCCGCTTCAGTTTCTGCCGTTTGGGCCTGAGCACATCCCACTTCTGATGTCGGGGTTGCATCCCCTTGTTCTCCAAGGTCTGCCATTCTTAATAATTGTTTATAGTAACCACATAATGTTTATTTATTAACGTTTATATTGTTTATGTTATCACACACATAAAAAACTAACTATACTCAACTAATTATTAACATAAACTAATTATTGAACACTAAACTAATGTCTATTTTGGTAACTCGTAGAATGAAGGTGATCCCACTGGTCGTGCCAAGTCAGGCATCCAAAACTGAACGCCTGTCCCTCTCTCTATCACGATACAAAAGCCATCGTTGCTTGCTCACCATTTCGCATTCGGTACTTCCCCGAAATACCTGGCACCGCCCTTGATTCCACCCAAGCTTGTTTAGACAACCAACTTGTCACTCAACGAGTTCCCTTACATATATATATATATATATATATATATATATATATATATATATATATATATATATATACATATATATAAATATAAATATTGATGGGTTTCCGGGATCTGCTTCGTGTTGTCGGTTTTTGGTTCTTAAAAGAACCGTATGTCTGACGACGTTTCCGTACAATCTTATGTACCATCTTCAGGTCTTATTTGCTGGGCTGCTGTTGCTGCTCTGCTGCGAGTTCATACATATAACGTCAGTGGAAACCTAAAGCAGCAGAGCCGCAACAGCAGCCCAGCAGAGATTGTACCGAAACGTCGTCAGACATACGGTTCTTTTAGGAACCAAAAACCGACAACACAGAGCAGATCCCGGAAAACCATTAATACATAATATGAGATCAATGTTCTGCTTTAGGTTTTCACGGGCGTTATATTATGAAAACCTAAAGCAGAACATTGATCTCGGTAATTTGCGTGGTGTTTTGGAGGTGATGAGAGCTGGTTTTTATGCAGTTGGTAGTCTCTGTGTATCGTCTCTTGCGTTGAGGTTTCTTGGTCCTGTGTTCGATGCTAGCCAAGACCCTTGTTTTTTCAAAGTTAATTTCATGGGTAGTTTATCGGACGTGTTCAGCTTAGGAAGATGTTTTTTATTGTTTCAAGACTGCGTTACGATGTTCTTTGAGTCTAACGTTGATACGTCTATTGGTCTGTCCCACGTAGCTTCCGTCACAATTCTTACAAGGAATTTCGTATACCCCTTGTGCCTCCAACTCTAGAACTTTGCCTATTCTCTCGGTTGTCCCTTTCACGTAGGGAAGGAAGGCCTTCGAAGTTGGTTTGTTGTATTCGTCCTCTTTGGTATTTAACCGGCGTCATGGTCTAAGAGCCTTTTTGAAGATGGTTTTAGAGAATCCGTTTTGCTGTAGCGTCGTTTGGATTTTCAGGTCTTCTTGTTTCTTGTGATCATCATCCGCCAGCGTTTCGGATCTCGACAAGTGTCTTGATGACTGACTGCAGTTGTGACGGGTGGTGGTGAGACTGGGGTTCTGCCCTAGTTTGCCATTATTTTTCTTGATTATGAAGACATCCAGAAAAGGTAATTGGTGTTCTTTCTCGGTTTCTATTGTGAACTTAATCTTTTTGGGAATTCTGTTGAGATAGTCCAGGAATTTCTTCAGTTTCGCTTCTCCGTGGGTCCAGATGATAAATGTGTCTTCTTCGTACCGTAGCCATAACTTTGATTTTAGTGTTTCCGTTTCGATTGCTCGTACTTTTATGCTTCCATGAATAAGTTGGCTATTGCTGGCGATATTGGGAAATTGACTTTGGAAAAACAAGGGTCTTGGCTAGCATCAAATACAGAACCAAACGTACCATCCGTGAAGCCATTGAAATAGAAAAATGTCCAAAAAACCTCAACACAAGAGGCGATACACAGAGACTAAGCTTACTGTTGCAAATTAATTTATAAAAAAATACATTTAATTGTATATCTTCTCAACGGCTACATACGCGATTTTAATTTTTCTTGCAAAGTAAAGCTAATATTATCACTATTTAAAAAAAAATGTTTGGAAGATTATATATTTTTTAAGTTGAAAACGCCAAATGTACCAACGTGCACGGACTTGTCCTATACATATGTAAATATGCCCTTTTGATCAATAAACTATCTTTATACTGATCTTTTGGGTGCCGTTATACATATATACATAATTGCAGCGTCTATATATTTATAAAATTCCTATTCCTCTTGCGTCGACGAGCTTACTGCGTCAGTACCCTGGCGAAAATTAAATGTGCAAAAAGTGTGCAAAATTATTTGAGAACAATGTGCAGAGGGTGGGAAATGGAACATGAAACAATGTGCAAAACCAAAAATTTACAAGTCTGAATAATCACTGGACAATGTTCTAAAGGGAACTCCTTTTGATATTTCACATTGTTTGCACACTGTTTCTTGCCACCTTCTGGTGGCTCAATTGTAGGCCTCCGCTACGCGTCGGCCTTCAAACCTTGAGCTTAGCACAAAAAGCCTTACTTCTTAACCTAATGACATAAATAACTATTAATCAATAAATAAATATCCTAATAATAATATTAATACTAACCTAATGAAAAGGTTCTTTTCAAAAATTTTTAAAAAAATACCCACAATGTAGGTTTTACATTCATGTCATGTATTTTATTAAGAAAAATACCGGAACTGTCAACTCCACGATGGGGATTTCCGAGAAGCGATACATAGGATGTATTCTACCTTATCTTTTAAATAAATGTTTTACCACAACACAAGCCAGATATATCTAAAATGTGCTTAAACAATTGAGTGATCGCTAAAACTGTACAAACAATGTGCTATAAAAAGGTGTAATATAAGCGTGATAAATGATAAATAATAAAGTGTCCTAACAGTGTGTATAAAATGTGACATGCGTAAGATAGACTGAAGCTTTGCAAAATTGTCTTTAAACAATGTACTAAAACTGTTCAAACAATGTGCAAAAAAATAATTTAATATAAGCGTGACAAGTGACAAATAAAAAGCGGGATGTCAATGTGGATAAAGAGTGAAAAAACTAAACTATTTCAAAAAGTGTGACATTACCACAAAATAGCGTCTATGCGCATTGTTATAAAGACTTGCACTCTAAATACACACTTATTCCACACTTTTCTTGCACACTTGTAATGTCAAGCGCTTATTTCTTAAAATTTACTTGATCCCAGCAATTTCTAAGATTCTTTTTAATACAGATCTGTGTAGAATTTACTGCCCAATTTTTGGATACAAAATTTTTTAATGTCCTGCTTTGTTTAAATATTTGGAAAAATTTGGAAACAAAAAGTGTGCAGTAACATACTAAAAATGGAAAAAATGTGTATATTTAGTTCAACCAATTTGACGAAGAGGGCGTATACGTTTTCCAATATACGTGTTTTTAAATACTGTATGTTGTTGCGTCGCACAATTTGGCAACGTCTCGGCTATGATTTTATTATTTGAATTAAATTCACGATACAAACAGGGTTTGCTGTTGCGAATGGTAGCGCTGTCTCTCGCTCCGTGTGGCGTCATTCTAGAGAGAGTTGTTCACTTGTTTAAATGTAATTATATTATAATTTTGGGGCTCGCGTTCGAGTTTTATGAAATTTACAATTATGACGGCCGATTTATTAAAACTGATTGTAGAAGAAAATTGTTTTATCCATAAGTAATTGTGTCAATGTATTTTTTAAATTAAACTGTGCACCACTCAATGTGTCGCGCCCAAAAAGTTCGTCCTTTTTCAAAACGACATAACTTTTTTGTTTCTTGAACGATTTTATTTTGGTTTGTAATGTCTGCTAGCCTCATCCTCTGGCAATTCATGCTATAAATATTAAGCTCACGGTTCTTCAAGTAAATTTCGTACAGAGTGATATGTAAACCGGTCAAAAATTTCAATAACTTCATCCAAGCCCCGTTTGTAAAAAAATAATGTTTTCCTCGTTTTTACTTTGAAATAATGCAGTATTACTTATATCTTACCTTGAAAAGGTTTTCAAATTTTTCGTATTGGAATCTTAGCAAAGAAAATATGATTTTTTTTTTCAAAAGAGTACATTTAAGGCTTTTTGGTAGGCAATACACTCAGTCTTTTTAAGAAAAAGAAGATAAGATGGTAAAAGATTGTTCTGAACAAGCGACAAGGAACAAACTTCCATTATTTTCAGAGGGGCCTAAGCAAAGACCACTTTTTTAAAATTTTGCTTGAAAATTTGCGAAAACTAATCCTGAATCGATATTTACGTTCGTGACATGTTTTCTTTATAATTTTGACCTCCTGATTGTGATTCAGTTGTCAAATTTAAGTTTCAGATAAAACCAAAATCACTAAGAACCAAAATTCGAAATCAATTCCCGGCTTTTAAATGTCTGGCGTGTTTCTTGCATATTTATGATTAAAATGCCATTTGGGGATTCATTTTTTGGGCGAAAGTACTGAAATTTGTTTGAGTGGTTAGGATAATGTTACATAACTTACATTTACATTGCGCACTAGTTACATAACTTACATTTACATTGCGCACTAGTGATAACTTATCACTGATAAGTACCTACCTAATTGGTAATAAATTAAAATAAAAATATGTTTGTTCATTTTGAAAAATGTGAAGATATAATCATAATCAAAACTACAACATTCAACAGAAAAATGTAACAAACAATAAAAATAATAACTTTCAATATTTCGTTGGCCCTCCCCTAAACCGTAATAATTCGTTAACCCTCCTGGGCCTCGACCAAGTTCCTTATAAATTCCTGGGGTATCCCATTCTTCCTGAATAGCATTTACCAATTCATCAAAATGTTCCATCCTTCTCTCTCTTTCATCTTCAGTTTCATCCTGCCCCACATATGCTCAATAGGATTCATATCCGGAGACAAAGGTGGCCCATTCATTCTTTTAATATGGTGGTTCCTTAAATACTCAATTACGATATTGGCGCTGTTTGACGGGAATTGTCGTCCACCAACACCAATTATTGGCAATATTTATATTTATCATTCATTTTTTTCATTCATCTCCATTTCACCTTAAACAGTCACTCCTCCACGTCCAAACGCCACCCTTGCCTCCCGTTTCGTGCAATCTTCTGCGAACTGTTGATTTGAGATGTTAATTCCCGTAGCTGCAGCAAAGTCTGGCATTGGTATTTGAATCATTTAAAGGAAGAATGGAAGTAACCTGGGTAAGATAGGGGTAGGTATGTAGGTAGGTAGGTATAACTTATGCAAACAAAACTTCGAAATTTGGAAAAATACAAGCAAACTAAAAAAATCAAGAATATGCCTCATAATGCGTCTTGAATGATTTTCAAGAACTAATTTTTATTTGATTCTTGATTTGATCCTGATAATAACGTACTAAAGATGCAAAACACTGTAAAAAAACAGTAAAAACCAGCAATCCTATTATATTAAGACATTTAACAGCCGGGAATTGTTTTCGAATCTTGATTCTTGGTTTTATCTCAAACTTAAATTTGACAACTGAATCATAATCAGGAGGTCAAAATTATGAAGAAAACATGTCACGAACGTAAATATCGGTTTAGGTTTAGTTTTCGCAAATTTTCACCAAAATGTTATTTTAAAAAGTGGTCTTTGCTTAGGCCCTCTGAAAATAAGTTTGTTGCTTGTCGCTTGTTCGGAATTATTTAAGGAACAATCTTATCTTCTTGTTCCTAAAAAGACTGAGTGTATTGCCTACAAAAAAAGCCTTAAATGTACTCTTTTTGAAAAAAAAATCATATTTTCGTTGCTAAGATTCCAATTCGAAAAACGCTTCAAGGTAAGACATAATACTTCATTATTTCAAAGTAAAAACGAGAAAAAAATTATTTTTTTACAAACGGGGCTTGGATGAAGTTATTGAAATTTTTCACTGTTTAACATATCACCCTGTAGAAAATTTACTTGAATAACCTTGAGCTTCATATCTATATCATGAATTGCCAGAGGATGGGGCTAGAAGACATCACAGACCAAAATAAAATCGTTCAAGAAACTAAAAAGTTATGTCGTTTTGAAAAAGAACGAATTTTTTGGTCGCGACACATTGAGTGGTGCGCAGTTTATATATGTACACTGTACATATATATATATATATTATATATATACATTGTATATATATATATTCAGATGCAGATTTAAAGGCAGAAAAACAATCATTTTTTACGCTTAAAATCGTAAAAAAATAATCATCGTTTTTCTATTAATTTTAATATTTTAAAAATAATAAGTTTTTCATGTTTTTTAGATATTTAAAAAAAGGATAATATCAATATTATAAATACAGGGTGTTTCTACTAAAAATTGACACCCTAAATTAGGCTACCTAATACATATTTTTCAATTAAGCTTTTGTTTTTGAATTATCAAACTTTGTTTTTAAGTAAACCTTTTTATGTAAGTTATTTATGGGCGGATTAAAAAAAAATTAAAAGTTTTTAGTAAATTTTGACATTTTCTTTTTTAGTAGGTATATTTGGATATCTTATATAATTATTATAATTTTATTTATTGTAATAATAATAATAATTCACACGATTATGGCACGCCGTTTCACTTTTTAATCGGATAAGAAATATTAAGTTAAATATTAATGTGTCACAAAAAATTTCACACAGAAAAATTACATTAAATAAATAATTCAACATCTTATATAAACATATTTAAAAAAAGAATAACTTCTTTGACATGTATAATTCTGAAGGTATTATTTTTCAGTGCAATTTATTTTTAAAGTATTAATATTTAACTTAATATTTCTTATCGAGTCAATCCAAATGAAAACACCAAAAATGAATTTAAAAGTGCGCTGCATGATTTTTTATTGTAATGAAAAAATTTGAGGATGATCTTTTGGTTGTCAAATATAATAATCCGTTGCCGTTTTAATTTTTTGTTGCTTTAATTTTATTTGGCACCCCTTAGAAGTCTGAAATAGTGTCAATTTCTTACTCTCTTATAGTGGGCCAGAACTTTTTTTCTGTGACAAATATTGAAATAATTTTAATTTTGTTTTACTGTTCAGTAAGTGTGTTTTTGATATAAATTATTATTATCCAATTAGTTAATCTCATAAAAGAATGGTAAACCACTAAAGATTCATGATAATTTGCCAATTTTTGTGATTTTTGTCTGGCTCCTGTGCCTATTCTACTGAATTTAGAAGGTTCATTTTTTTCAGGTATAAAGTACTTATACAATAGAAAACGTAACTATTATTTTAAGTTTCTAGACTATCAATTTCTTTATTAAAAAAATTATTGAAAAATGATAATTCTCAAAATTAGCCAATTTTGCCCTCAGAAATCATTATGTTGAGGAAAAAATAAAAATCTGAAACTTTCAGGAAATGTAGTCCCCACCTTCATCTTTTCAGTCCAGTTAGTTTTGTTTTGTTATTTTTATTCCTTTAAAAGATATATTAATTTTTTTAATGCCCGTTTAGTAGCGATATTGTTAGTTTTATTTATAACTTAAAATTTAGATGGCTTTGACTTTGTCAATTCATGTTTGGTAGAGAAATGTCAGAGCTGTCAAAAATATTTCATAAATTTTATTTGTGTGTATTTAAATTGTGATTTCAAAAAGTTTGCAAGTTTACAAGTGTAATAAATGACGGAGTGTTCGAGATTCATGAATTTAATCGCAATTAAAAATGCAAGAACATATCATAATTTTGTACCTCTTTCTTATAGAAAATATTTAAGTTCTGAGAAGTTTTAAATTGTTAAAAATAAGCAAAAAACAAAAAAATATTCTAAATAAACCCCTTTATTATAACATGTTTTATTTTAACCAGTTACCTAAAAACTAAAATTTAAAGAAGTATTTACAGATTGTGTAAATTTTTTCCAACACTAACATTTAAAATACATAAATTTAACTTTTAACTATTTAGTGCCTTACTAAAGGGATCAAAATAATAGAACAACTAACTTGGTTTAAATTGTGAAAGAAACCGACAAAAAACTGCTTAACGCATTTTTTATACGTTTAAATTAACTCTTTATTAATTTCACTTATTATACTTAACGATATTATAAACCATAAGGATCTTAAATATATTTTTTACATTCTTCTTCTTTAAACACCAATTAGCCAATTAAATACTTCATTATAATGTATATAATATATATATATATATATGATTTTTCAATACATAAAATATAACATAACTACCAAAAATATCAGAACTCTCAAAAATATTTCATAATTATTATTTGTGGTATTCCTTTGGTGATTTAAAAAGTTTTATATATAACATAATATTACATATTATGTTATATACAAAATTTACAAAAGAAATACGCACAAATAATATTTATGAAATATTTTTGACAGTTCTGACACTTCTCCATCAAACATGAAAGCCATCTAAATTTTAAATTATAAATAAAACTAACAATATCGCTACTAAACGGCCATTAAAAAAATTAATATAGGTATCTTTTAAAGGAATAAAAATAACAAAACAAGACTAACTGGACTGAAAAGATGAAGGTGGGGACTACATTTCCTGAAAGTTTCAGATTTTTATTTTTTCCTCAACATAATGATTTCTGAGGGCAAAATTGGCTAATTTTGAGAATTCTCAATTTTCAATAATTTTTTTAATAAAGAAATTGATAGTCTAGAAACTTAAAATAATAGTTACGTTTTCTATTGTATAAGTATTTTATACCTGAAAAAAAATGAACCTTCTAAATTCAGTAGAATAGGCACAGGAGCCAGACAAAAATCACAAAAATTGGCAAATTATCATGAATCTTTAGTGGTTTACCATTCTTTTATGAGATTAACTAATTGGATAAAAATAATTTATATCGAAAACACACTTACTGGACAGTATAACAAAATTAAAATTATTTCAATATTTGTCACAGAAAAAAAGTTCTGGCCCACTATAAGAGAGTAAGAAATTGACATTATTTCAGACTTCTAAGGGGTGCCAAATAAAAGTAAAGTAACAAAAAATTAAAACGGCAACGGATTTTCATATTTGACACCTAAAAGATCATCCTCAAATTTTTTCATCAAAATAAAAAATCACGCAGCGCACCCCATTTGGTGTTTTTATTTGGAATGACTCTATCCGATTAAAAGGTAAAACGGCGTGCCATACACGATAATCAGGCCAATTCAGTAAACTGAGTCGTTAACTTTAGCCACTAGATCAGTGGTTATCGGCCAATCAGTTCGATTAAATATAAGGATAACCACAAATTCTAGTGGCTAACGTTAACGATTCGTCTTAGTGAATTGGCCCGATTGTCTGTGCTCATAATAACGGGTGATTCATTTAGACCTTTTTTTTAAATTCTAAATAAAATGCATAAAATGGAATTGGATGGCGGAATCTTTATTATGACCTAAAAGAACAATCTTTGACATTTATTTTTTGAAAATAATTTCATTTAAATGCTGGCCGCGACTACGGCGTACCTAGTCCATTCGGAAGGTCCAATTTTCGATCACTCTTTCTAGCATTGCGACCGGTATCTGCCCAATTATGCGAGTAATGTTGGCTTCTTAGTCCTGAATCGTACCGGATTATCGACAAAGACTTTTGATTTAACAAGACGGAGCCACGGCACATACAGCGCGCGAAACAATAGCTTTATTGAGAAATCATTACTCGGGTAATTGGGCAGATACCGGTCGCAATGCTATAAAGAGGGATCGAAAATTGGACCTTCCGAATGGACCACGCTGTACGCGGCCAGCATTTAAATGAAATTATTTAAAAAAAATAAATGTCAAAGATCGTTCTTTCAGGTCATAATAAAGATTCCGCCATCCCATTTCATTTTCTGCGTTTTATTTAGAATTAAAAAAAGGTCTAAATGAATCACCCTTTATATATATATATTAAATTATTAACAACAATTTAACAATATTTTAATTTAAAAAAAAATATCCTTTATTAAAAAAAATAAAACTTAACATTGAATTAAATTAAATTGATTTAAGAAAATGAACCTAAAAAATATACTATCGGTTGTTTTTTTCGCAAAAAGGAGTCTATTAAAATTATTCAACTACAAAATAATGATTGTTTTATAAAGTTAAATTAAAATTATAATTTCATAAAAAGTGTTAAATAAAAGTTATGTTAATACAGCACCGAATATGTTTTTTTGCGGCCCGGTAGAATACTCTTACTAAATTAAAATAAAAGTAATAATTATTATTATCATTATAATTATAATCAGAGTCGGAAATTCACTTTTTCCTCGATAACAGTGTACGGATATTATCTGTAAAAATTTGAAAATTTTTAGAATATAATTTAAAAAAAAGTCAATTTTTCTAAAAATTTCCCAATTTTTCCATTTTTTACCAAAAAATTTCGTTTTGACTTCAACTTTAACCTTGAATAATTTTTGATTGATTGAATTTAGCCCAAAATGTTAATAGACTTTTTTTGTAGAGCATTTGATTTCCCACAGAAATATCTATCGGTTTTTTTCCGGGTACTGATTTTTACATCAAATTGTAAAACTATACCAATTTTTAAGGCATGATTTTAAGGAAACGTTTTGAACGTTTTGTAGAGCATTACATTTTCTTAAAAAAATATTTTTTTCAATTTCTCGCTCAGGAAATTTTTTTTAATTGCTATGATAAAATTAATATTATGGACTCAAACTTTCACAATAACTTTTTTTTGTCACCTCAAATAATATTTTCGATATACTTTACAAAAAAAAATAGTAGATTTTTTTGGCCCAGTCTAAGGTCTAAGGTACATAAGGTAAATAAAGAAACTCGATATCACTACACATTTCAGTCGCGGTGACAACTGCTCGAAAGAACATGAATACAGTGGTAACTGTATATATATATATATATATATATATATATATATATATATATATATATATATTAGGGTGGCCCAAAAAAAAAGAATATTTTTTTTCTTCTCGTCTCTTGTTCAAAATATGTTGGTTTGTCATGTTTTAAGAGCCCTGTCAAAAGATCAGCACCATTAAAATTTTTTTAGGGGTCGCTCAAGATTTTTAAAAATTACCAAAATCGTCAAAAATTGAATTTTTGTTTTATTTTAATTCTTTTTCTCGTCTCGATATTATTTTTTAGGTTGAAAATTATAAAAATTCTGTAAATTTCAAATCAATATTTTGATTTCTAAAGGTCGCTAAAAGTTCGTTGATATTTATATTCAGAGGTTGCTCGAAAACATTCAAAATACTCTACTTTGAAAGTTAAAAAAATCTTGAGCGACCTTTAGAAATTAAAATATCGATTTTAAATTTTTAGAATCATTATTATTTTTAAATTAAAAAATAATATCGGAACAAGAAAAAAAATTAAAATAAAAAAAATCCAATTTTTGACGATTTTGGTAATTTTTAAAAATCTTGAGCGACCCCTAAAAACTTTTTAATGGTGCTGATCTTTTGACAGGGCTCTTAAAACATGACAAACCAACATATTTTCACAAGAGACGAGTAGAAAAAAAATATTCTTTTTTTTTGGGCCACCCTAATATATCCTTATACAATATTGCGTCATTACTTTTTCCTTACCTTATTGCGTCTACTAGAAATAATTTATTGGGTAGAACAATTTGGCAACACTGTAGGACGCAATAAAGTATGTACAAGCCATATAAAATTTAAAATGAAATATATACGTGACGCAATATTATATCCAGATTAAAATGAGTTTTGAAAAAAAAGTGTATATCTTATTTTTGAAAATAAAAAAAATCCTACCAGATTTTTTGGATCAGCGAAAGAAACTACGCCAATATACTCTTCTAAATTTTTGCTAAGTACTGTATTTCTGGTAGACGCAATAAGGTCGCGAAATGTAATGACGCAATATTGTATTACGGATGTATATATATATATATATATATATATATATATATACAGGGTGACCCAGTGCTCTGTGATCGGTCCATATTTTTTTTGCTATTAAAGATATCGATATGAAATTTTTATAGAAGATATGATCGAACTAAACCTATTTTCCAAAATTATTTTGAACAAAATTCCACTTCCGGTTTCACCGGAAGTGACATCAACATTGTTATTTCAAATGGAATACCCTGTATATTTTTTTATTTTTAAATTTTATATGTAATTCCTGATAAAATTTCTATAACATTCCCTATACCTAAACTCAATAGTTTTCGAGATATTAATTTTTTTCGTAAAAATTTGACAGTTGCGCCTTCAACAAAAATAGCCTATAACTTCTTTGTTATTAGGTCTATTCGTATGCGGTTTGGATTTTTGGAATCTTGAAACATTGTTTTAAATATCCCGTGTCAAACTTTGCCATATTTCTAACCAATTACTTGATAAAAATTAGGGTGAATTTGGCAAACTTTAAACGTTAATAACTTTCTTATTTTTAATGGAACGCTATGTATATTTTTGCAGAATTAAATTTCTTATTAAATTATCTTTTGATTGGTATAATCATTCCCTATACCTAAAGTTAATAATAACAAAGATATTTCACAATTTTGTAATAATTTAGGTATCAACACAACTGAAAAATCGACAAGCGAGTTATTTTGACGTATCCATGGATACCAATAACAAAAATTGTTTAAAATCTAATTGTTACACTTTTTCTCGTATTTGTTCACTTAAAATGGATTTTACGCGACAAGAAATGATAAATATGGTTTATTGTATTGGAGAAGCGGATCGAAATGTTCTGCTAGCTAGTAGAATTTATCATCAAAAATATCCAGACTCAAGATTGCCCCGAGTAATTTCATTTCAAAAATTGAGGGATAGATTTGAATTGACGGGTAATATTTCTTACAAGAAACTAGAATTGATTGGACGGAGAATTGATGAAGACCATGAATTAGAAGTTCTTTTGACGATAGAGGAAAATCCTTTTTTGAGTACTCGGGAGATCGCAAGAGAAACTGGTCTATCGCAAAGCAGTGTGAATCGCATAATTTTAAACCATAAATTTCACCCGTACCATATGGAACTTCATCAGGAACTTTATGATAACGATTTTTGGCATCGAGTAGATTTTTCAAATAGAATGCTTGAAATTGTGCGTGCTAATGGCAACTTCTTAAACGGCATTTTATTTTCGGATGAATCTACTTTCAAGAGTAATGGATCTGTTAATAGGCACAATTTGCACTATTATGCGACTCATAACCCCCATTGGCTGAGAACCATGGATCACCAAAATAGGTGGTCATTGAACGTTTGGGGAGGTATTATTGGAGGCCGTGTTGTCGGTCCATTCTTTTTTGACGGTGTCTTGAATGGTGAGAGATACTTGGAATTTCTTCAAGCCGATCTCCCATTGCTTCTCGAAGACGTAGACTTACATACAAGAGCGAACATGTGGATTCAGCATGATGGTGCTCCTGTTCATTATAGCCGTATCGTGCGGCAGTTTTTAAATCAGAGTTACGCTAACCGTTGGATAGGAAGAGGAGGAGCTATTGCTTGGCCAGCTCGCTCCCCAGATCTGACACCCATTGATTTTTTCCTTTGGGGGTATGTAAAGGAAAAAGTTTATAGAGAACGACCAACCACAGCTGAGGATATGATGCAGCGAATAACCGATGCATTTCATTCTATTAACGAGGATATGCTAACCCGCGTGAAGCAATCTTTTCTTCATAGACTGAATGTGTGTGTTCAGCAGAATGGCCGTATATTTGAGCATTTATTATAATTATTAATTAAGTATTTCGGTAAATTAAATTTTTTATTCTGATTTAACTGATTTTTGTGCTTCTATTATAACAATAAATAATAATACAATTCAACGAAAGAAATTATTAATAATTATGAATAAGCATTAATTTCTCTCTGTATAACGTTTAATTGTATTATTTAGAATAACTGGTGGATTATGTGATATGTACTCATTTTTACCAAAATGATAATGTCACACTTGAAACAATTAGATTTTAAACAATTTTTGTTATTGGTATCCATGGATACGTCAAAATAACTCGCTTGTCGATTTCTCAGGTGTGTTGATACCTAAATTATTACAAAATTGTGAAATATCTTTGTTATTATTAATTTTAGGTATAGGGAATGGTTATACCAATCAAAAGGTAATTTAATAAGAAATTTAATTCTGCAAAAATATACATAGCGTTCCATTAAAAATAAGAAAGTTATTAACGTTTAAAGTTTGCCAAATTCACCCTAATTTTTATCAAGTAATTGGTTAGAAATATGGCAAAGTTTGACACGGAATATTTAAAACAATGTTTTAAGATTCCAAAAATCCAAACCGCATACGAATAGACCTAATAACAAAGAAGTTATAGGCTATTTTTGTTGAAGGCGCAACTGTCAAATTTTTACGAAAAAAATTAATATCTCGAAAACTATTGAGTTTAGGTATAGGGAATGTTATGGAAATTTTATCAGGAATTACATATGAAATTTAAAAATCAAAAAATATACAGGGTATTCTATTTGAAATAACAATGTTGATGTCACTTCCGGTGAAACCGGAAATGAAATTTTGTTCAAAATAATTTTGGAAAATAGGTTTAGTTGGATCATATTCTCTATAAAAATTTCATATCGATATCTTTAATAGCAAAAAAAATATGGACCGATCACAGAGCACTGGGTCACCCTGTATATTAGGGTGGTCCATATTTTGAGATATTTTGAATTTTTTTGCTCTCAGGGGTTCAAAGGGTTCGAAATAAATAAAAAAAAAATATTTTCCAAGTTTCAAGTCCCTAACTTAATATTAACCCGTGCCGCATTGTAGTTTAAGTTTCCTATGTAAATAACATGGGATTTTCAGCATTGAATAATTAATTATTTATTCCGGCCAAAGCAACTGTCAAAAAAAATTGAAACCTGGCAAAATTGAACCTTATAATAGTGGCTATTTCTCAGAATTTTTACAGATTTTAAGCTATTATAATTTTAAAGTTTTAACTACATGATTTTCTTAAATTTAATAAAAATCATATAGATGAAACTCTAACAATATCATTGCTAAAAATCCGTTAAAATTCTAACGAATAGCTACTATTATAAGATTAAATTCTGTTTCAAGTTTCAAGTTTCAAATTTTTTGAACAGTTACTTTGGCCGGAATAAATAATTAATTATTCAATGCTGAAAACACCATGTTATTTACATAGGAAACATAAACTGCAATGCGGTACGGGTTAATATTATGTTAGGAACTTGAAACTTGGAAAATATATTTTTTTATTTATTTCGAACCCTTTGAACCCCTGAGAGCAAAAAAAATCAAAATTTCTTAAAAAATGGACCACCCTAATACATATATATAGGGTACCCAAATTAGCATAGCCAGCCGGCTGAGAATTATTTGACCGTCTAGCCCTAGAAATAACTCTTACAGCCGCATGAATAGCTGTATTAGACGCCATTTTATTTTAACTGTTGATTGTATCCTTCATTCGATTTATTTTGAAACGTGTGAACAAAAATTTGGTTTAACTTTAGTTGATCCACTATTGCTCCCCACTCTCACTCATATAGATTTTCCTCTTAGAAGAAAAAACAATTGTTTTTATTTTTTCTTCTAAGACGGTATCGAATTTTTGTTAGCTGTGCGTGCGCAACTTTCCCTGCTAATATTTTACTCTACGCGCCAAAGGAAGTATAACTTCAAAAATCATAAAAAGTGTATTGGTGTAGTAAATTTAATACCTATCTTATTATTATCTGTAATAAAAAATATACTTTTATGTAATACTTTTTATTATTTTAGATCGAAGACAAATGAATATTACCTTATATTTAAACTGAAAGGTGACATTAACATTGATACCCTTAATATACAGATACAAGGTAAAAAATGTCTAAAAATTAAATTTCTCAGTGACAATAAATTTCATATGTGCGTCGATGAAGTGCTGTCAGGACTTTTGTGTAAAAAAATTTATGATACTGAAGAGCCTACTCTTAAAAGTAAGGAATATAATATTTTATTTATTTTTTATTAAGTGTACTGTTTATAGAAATCAGCAGCAGCAGACGCATAACTAAAAGCAATAACGATTCGGTAAGTTTACAGATAAAATATTAAATAGTACAAGGCTAGAAGGTAGTCCAAAATTGCAGTGTTTAGTTTTTAGTTTTTAAATGTACAGGGTGATCCCCTATTTTTAGTACCTACATAACCACACTTTTAAATTTTTTGGGACAAAATAAAAAAGTTAAAGGAGGGCGACATGATAGGGGATCACCCTGTACCTTTTTAGAAATATACAATTTTCGATACAAATTAAAGAAATTTTTCCAAAAAATAAATGTCGATCTAAAAAAAATAAACTTCCAGTACCTAGATAAAATAAATAACTATTAAAGTTTATAGCTTTATAAATCGACTGATTTGTCTAAAGTAAGACATATTTTAGGGAATTTATGACTTGTCCAGTTACTTTCTTATTTTCTTATTTTTTCAGTCCTGCCTAAATTCTATTGGAATAAAAAGTCCCTCAGGCTCTGGTAGCCCTTCTCAGGCTGAAATAATATCAATTACAGATATGACCGAAAATAATTCGATATCAAGCCAACAATACGATACGGCGTTAATATGCGATGTTCACAAAGTATGGGCGTTTAAAAAACAAAATGATTACAAGGAACTCCCAATAACACTTTCAACAAATAAATCTAATAGCAATTCTTATAAAACACCAGACCGAAAAAAATCGAGTGCAAAATACAAGCAGTTTATGGATGAGGAAATAATTTCCATAGAAGAGCATAATAACAATGTAGTTGAGCCTAAGAAATCGATGGGAATGCAGAAAAATATTCGAACAGGAAAAAATGTTGATAATTCATCGGTTTTAAAACAAACTAGGACGTCAAGTGCTAAAAAGTCAAAAACATCAATATGTACTAAAAAATCTGAGGATAATAATAAATTAAAAGAAAGGAAATCAGATTACTCGCAACTATCTATGATTGCTAAAAACTGTAGTTTTGATCGTGACATGCTCTCCTCCTTAGGAGCAAGCATTGCATCTAAAGAGAATAAATCTTGTGCCAAAGATCTTATCGGCGAGCACTTCTCTGAAATACCTCCAGTAAATATACCAAAAGAATCTTTAATCAACGCAGAAGCATCTCCTAAAAGTTTTAAAACAGAAGTGCCAAAAATTTCGTTATCCCAGCCAATTGAATCAAACAAAAAAATAGTAAAGAAAAATCAAAACTTTTTAGAACGTGAGGAGGATAACCTTCGTATTTCAAAAAATAGCAGGGGTAATAATTCAATGGCACCAAGCCAGATATCAAATCCATTAGAAAATGAGCCTAACAATAAATCAGACAGCGAACAAACTCAAATTTCGAAAGTATCCGAAACATCAGCTGTTAAAAACAAAGTGGAAATTTTACAGAACATCTTACTTAATGAATGCAGTGCAAAAAATAATAAAAAAACGCTTCAAGAAATAACTGATAACAATCACGATAATTTTCCTTCTAAGAAAGCCAAGCTAACAGAGATACAGAAACACTTAAATAAAAGCCAATCAACCCAAAATAATAATAAAAAGGCAAATTTATCAGATGAAGATGATGATAACTTGCTTTCCAATTCAGCAAACACATCGCTAATTCAGAAAGACCAAATTTTAATAAGTACCACTAAGAACGTTGAAAAGCTTGAAATAAAGAAAATCAAATTAACACACATAGAAAGGGAAGATTATAAGAGAACACAGCAGTCAATTAAACCTAAGAAATCTAAGAAAGTCAAACTATCAAAAAAACTCTTAAAAATAAAAAATAAAAAATCCGATTTATTAAGTTATGAGGATGATGAATATTCCCCCTCCAAATCATCAAAAATGTCAGAAGATTTAATTAAAACTGTACAAGATACCGAACCCGTTCAAAGGTTAAAAAATAATGATTTTACTTCTAAGATACCCATAAAATCAATTCAGACAAATGTTACAGCATATCCCAGGAAGGGATTGAAAGGTACTAACTCTAGTCAAATATATCAAGATAATTCAATGAAACAAACGCTGCAAAGTAAAATTTCAACTGATGAATTTAAAATAAATCCTAAACAAAGAGCTCAAAAACCAATTGAAGAACTCGCAGATTTGCAAGAACATGAAGCTGTTAAAAACGACGATAATGAATATGCTAAAGCTTTTGTGCAAAGTAATCAAGAAAAAATCATAACCTCAGCTGAAGATCAAGCAGCGGAAGATTTAGATTTAATGGCTCAATTAAGTCAAATACCCCAACAGTTAAATTTATCGAATGAAAAGAATGATATGCCCTTGGTTCAAAAAGAGAAAAAAAATAAAAATATAGATTTGCCAAGGAAAGATGTTTATACATGTACTAAGCAAGACAAACAATTAAAAACAATTCATAAACGAAGAACTCGAAAACCACTTAAAAAACCGGCCAATTTACAAGAACATAAAGCTGTTAAAAAGGACGATGATAAAGTGAAAGAAAAAGAAAAAAACACCTTAGCAAGAGATCAACCAGCGGTATCGAGTAAAGAAAATGAGATGCCCTATATGGATTTATCAAAATCAAAATGTGATGATAATGCGTCTCCTAAGCAAACCAAAGTAACTCCAAATCGAAGATCTCGAAAACTAATTAAAGAACCTGTCGATTTACAAGAACAAGCTAATAAAAAGGACCAAGAAAAAAACAAAACCTCAGCTAAAAATCGAGCAGATGCGGAAAGTCCAGATTTAACGGTTCAACTAAGTCAAATAACAAAAAAATTAAATTCATCGAGTGAAGAGGATGAACTGCCCTTGGCTCAACTTTTTCATAAAATTATAGATTTGCCACGGAAAGATGATTATATTTCTAATAAGCAAGGCAAGCAATCAATAATAACTTTACAACATGAAGCTGTTAAAAAGGACGATGATGAAGATGCTAAAGTTAAAGAAAAAGAAAAAAACAACACATCAGCCAATGATCAACAGGCGGTATCGAGTGAAGATAATGAGATGCCATTAGTTCAAAATATTCTGAACAAGAAAGAAATGAAAATTACAAATTTACCAAGATCAAAATATGATAAGAAAACCAAGCAAACAAAAGAAACTCCCAAGCGAAGATATCGAAAACTACTTAGAGAACTTGCCGATTTACAAGAAGCTGAAAAAAAGGAGGTCGATGAAGATACTAAAGTGGTACGCACCAAAAAAGCTTTTGTGCAAAATAATAAAAAACAAACCAAAACTTCAGCTAAAAATCGAGCAGCAGCGGAAAGTCCAGATTTAACAGTTGAATTAAGTCAAATAACACAAAAATTAAACTCATCAATTGAAGAGGATGAAAGGCACTTGGTTCAACTCATTCAGAAAGAAAACATAATCATAGATTTGCCACTGAAAGACGATCGTATGCAAGACAAACAATCAAAAATAACTCCGGCCAAGGAACAAGAACAAGAGGCTGTTAAAAAGAACGATGCTAAAGTGGAAGAAAAAATCAAAAGCTCAGCTAAAGATCAAGCAGTGAAAAGTCCAGATTTGCCACGGAACGAGGATTATATTTATAATAAGCAAGACAAGCAATCAAAAATAACACCCGCCAAGGAACAAGAACAAGAGGCTGGTAAAAACGATGATAAAGTGGAAGAAGAAATTAAAAGCTCAGCTAATGATCAAGCAGTGGAAAGTCCAGATTTAACGGTTCAATTAAGTCAAGTAACACAAAAATTAACTTCATCAAGTCTAGAGGATGAAATGCCCTTGGTTAAACCCATTCTAAAAAAGAAAGAAATTCAAATCTTGGATTCATTAAATCAAGACGATGATTCTACTTCCCCTAAGCAAGGCCAGGAATCTAAAATAGTTCGAAAACCAGTTAAAAAACTGTCTGATTTAAAAGAAGACCTTGTTAACAGGGACAATGTTGAAGATACTGAAATGGTAATATATACCAAAAAAGCTTTTCTGCAATTCAATGAAGAAAAAAGCAAAACATTAGCTAAAGATCAACCAGCTGAGAATAAGAAACAAATCCAAAAAAATACTGGAAAACCTAAAATTGTTGATAAACCTGGTGTTCTTTTTGCAAGCTACTTGGGTCCTCACTCTGATATTGAGAATCCGATTTCCGAGCACTCAGATATATGTGAAGAAAGGGAGCAAAGTAATTTAGATAACGGTTCTGTTGATAAGACCAATATTGAAGATGTCTTACTTGATAACGAAGATATATTTAATGATGATGAAGATGTGCCTGAAAATCTGTTTGATGAGGTTAATAAATTAGCAACTAACCCAAACAATGTTGCCCCCAAAAGATTGGAACGCAGTAACAATGAAGAACAAAATGTAATTTCGTCATATGAGGGTCTTGTGAAAGTGGATAAGCCTTTACGAACATCCATATTAGAAACATTCAGTGCAATCCAAAACACCAAAGCAAATAAGCCTGTGTATTCAGTAAAATCATCCAGTAAGTTTTTATTTATATATTTTTTACATACTGGCTTAAAAATGTCTTGATTCTCAATAAGGATATAAAAAGGATCGTAAATTATGAGAAATAGTACATTATCGCCAAACATACATTTTTTTTAAACCGCTACAATAATTCACACTAAAGTATATTGAGTATGAGTATAAGGTACGCAAGGCATCGCCTTTCACTGATCTCCTACGGTTATTTTACCCCATTTCAGTTCTCCTAGGTATCCCTAAACTGCACAGCATTATTTGTTTTTGATGGATCCGAATTTCCACCCCGGCTGGTAATTCTCCCTTCAGGGACCCAGACCCAAATGAAATAACGGTTCCCGTCCGGTTCCGAGAGAAATGACAAATTATGGTTCATGTTCAGTTACGGTTCAAAAAAAAATATTTTTTCGGTCCATACGGTTTTTTCGGTTCCAATTTTTGTACCATATATAAATAAGTAAATACCTACTTAAATTATAAAATAAAAAAAAATGTAATTTTTTTTGGCTTGTAATTAAATTACTTTGTCTTTTCTTTTTTTCAAATCAGGTTCTTTAATTTTAGGCTCTTCTTTTTTTTTCTTTTTTTTATTCTCGCTAGCTACCTTTATCTTTTTCTTCTGATCATGTGAATGAAAAACTGGAAAATTCATATTTAAAATAAGTTATCCAAAATTAACAAACTGAACTGTTGGTTCTCACAAATAATTATTCCTCTAAATTTTTTTCTTTTATGTTTGATCTTGCTTGGAGAAGTAAAAATTTGAGACCAGAAAACAGCCTTTCAACGCTTTTATATATGCGAAATGCGAATTGCGAAATTCGAATATTCGCATTTCGCAACTTCTATTTCATATAGATGAGAACTATTTTAGGGACATTGTTTTCTCACTAAGCGATATTTGCTATCGCAATGGTATTTTAGGTACTTAAATAGAAAAGTTAGTTAAAGTGACTATAAAGGTAAAATAAGAAACATTTATGTACCTCAAAAAACTCTTTGTCCTTATTTAAACAGTTTGAATATAACTCAACAAAACAAACACTACGATACAAACGAAATAAACATGGCGTAGGTATGATAAGCAATTGCATTAATTTGCATCACGTCAAATTAGTGCGATTATCGCAAAATATTGGATCAATCTCAAGATTCCCGCCCCTAGATTTCAAATCTTGCGAATTCGCAGGATCTGTCGAAAGTCGCTTCTCCCGCCAAATCAAATGGACCAATGAAAACATTTTTCGCATTTCGCAACTTTATGAAACTGTGTTGTAGGTGTCATATGTATACTAGTGATGGGTCCAACCAGCACATTCTTGTGTGCTAGCACACGTTGCACATCACACTACAGTGTGCGGCACTGTGCGAGTCGTACATTTGTGTGGGGTGGGGGAAAGTGATTCAAATTGAGAATCTCGCACGTTGCACAGCTCAGCACACTGTGCGTGTCGTATCCAACTGTCGGTTTTGGATTTTTAATTGATGTAAAATCCATTTTTATGTTTTTTTATGTTTATTATTAAAGTCGATAAATGCAATTTAAACTTAAACCCTTTTTTGATAAGTGGCAATTGTATTTTAATATAATTATAATATAGACTGTGTTGCCATCTATGGACATTACGATACATTATGGATTGGATATTTTCCAAGATATGCAAACTGTTAATTATATAAAATAATTTCTCTACAACTTGTAAGCACACACTTCCACTGTGTGGAAGTATGTGCTTGTAAGCTATTGTAGTGCCATCTATGTGTTCTGTGCTGAATCATAGAGTCAAAGCCACAGACGTAAAGATTTTTTACTAAAGAGCCATAGGTTAGATAAAGAGCAGTGCTACATATAAATAAAGGTGCCTTTTTTATCTCTGGGTGCTGTGCTGGTAGCACATTTAAAAAGAGTCTTACCAGCTCCGCACACACAAGTGTCGCACATGTGCGACCCATCACTACATCAATACATTATATACATAATACTGAGCAATACTGTAATTAATAAATCCCCACTACAAATGTACCTTCCACTAATGCTAGTCATTTTAATAAATTAGTCTTCAACCTACTCTGGTATTATTTACAGTCGGTAGGATATTTTGTAGTGGGGGTTTATTAATTACAGTGTTGCCTAGTATTATGTATACATATGACACCTTTTTTTTTTTCAATAAAGTTATTTTAATTTACATTTACAATAATTATTTATACAACATTTACAATTGCTATTAACACAGCAGGAACCCTTAACAATACTTGTGCTAGAGTATAATTATAAGATTTATATTATAGCCCGTGCTCAAATATTTTTTGCAAAAACTAATTTTATAGATTTTTTAACGAAACAAAATATATTTTTTAATTTTTGCAAATTGAAATTAAGAAAAAAACTGAAAATAACCTAAAAACCGTTTTAAATTTAAAGCGTTCGGGTTCGGTCTCTAGAGTTAAATTTAAAAATAATATACGTTCGGTTACGGTTCCGGTCCAAAAATAAATACCGGTTACGGTCCGGTTTTCTGTCCAAAAACGGTCCCTTGTGTCGTGGGGACCCACTTAGTACGATCCGGAGTCCCCCTCAACCAGTGATTTTGTAATATTTATTTATTTATTTATTGCTTAAACGGGAAAACCCCATTACAG
Source organism: Brassicogethes aeneus (assembly GCA_921294245.1). NCBI lineage: Eukaryota > Metazoa > Arthropoda > Insecta > Coleoptera > Nitidulidae > Brassicogethes > Brassicogethes aeneus. The sequence continues at coordinate 15,253,236 of OV121134.1, read as the reverse complement.
TATAAACATTACATATAAAGGCTGTGTCTTGAAAAGAAGACAATTACAGTTAATCACTAAATTAAAAATAAGTAACAAATTCTTTAAACAGATAGTTAACATTAATAATAAAAAAAATAACAATTCATTTATCCAATAGTTAACAATAATAATAACAAATACTAATTATAGGTATATCACTAAGTTAACAAATAATATTCAAATAGAGATCACAAGTTAAATTAATTCGATTAAAGCTCTCTTAAAGGAACGAAAAGAACCCCTAAATACATCCAGCCTTTCCTCCCTATTTAAAAAATTCAAAGACCTCTCAAAAAAAAATGTTTACCAAAATTGGTCCTATGATTTCTTATAAAAAATAAATTATTGTGTCTTAGTATTCTTTGTGGTGTAGTAAATTTAATTTGAGAGAGTAGAAATGGACTAGATATTATACCATTTAATAATTTATAAAGAACACAGATGTCGAACATAGTTCGTCTCTTTTCCAAGGAACATAAATCAAAATGAACTAATATATCAGAATAATCATGGTCAGCAATAATATTAAGGTTAAATTTAAAATTACAGTATCTCAAAAACTTGTGTTGAACTCTTTCCAGCAAATCCTTATACACATTGTATTGTGGAGACCAGATAACTGAACAATATTCAAGTTGAGATCTAACCAACCCTACAAATACCGATCTCACTGCATCTATAGAGAGACCTTGACAATTCCTCAATGTAAATCCCAACATTCTGCTAGCTTTCACAACTAGTTGATGTATGTGGTTGGAGAAACTTAAACGAGAGTCAAACAGTATTCCTAGATCCATGGCCTCTTCCCTTCTACACAATTGTTGCCCATTTATGGAATAAAAAGTATTAATTCTCCTTTTTTTCTTGCAAAACGAAATATGAAAACACTTATTGATATTTATAACCCCATTCAATTGGGGTTCATGAGTGGGCTTGGTTGGTTAGTACGCTGCTTGTACCTATCCTTGCTGGTCTTGTAGTACTTCCTGTTGGTCTGTGTCAGTGCCTCTTTCAGAGTCGGATTCTGGAAGTTGGTACAATGCTTGTGTTACTTCTTGTCCGTCTGCGTCTGTGTAACATTTGAAATTATGCAGAAAAATCGGTAACCGCTTTAGAACTGTTTTCCCCCATGTTAGATACTGAATCTTGTCTTCAGTAACGAAGTGTTGACGACCAGGACAAGCCGTTAGCAGTGCGCCTCTGCCTTCGTGCAAATTCAACTCCGCATGCCAAGTACCGATTCATAATATGTAGCCGTTTAGCCATTCGTTATTTTACTAGCTAAAAATGGTAACAGATTTAGACGAATTATTTTACCCCACTGTACGTAATTCCTAATTGTCGTCCGTAGTGCCCTTTATACGGCTGAATTGACTTTTTTGTGTTTAGGTTGCTTCTTAAATGCCTGCTCGTTCAATGTAATTTAAGTAACTGTTGTTTATTGTAGTTTCTTTAATTTTAAACACTTTAATTTTATTGGGGCTGGCCTCTTAAGTTTATGCTTATATAATGTTTTGTGACGTTCTTACTTGATTATTGGTTTATTTATTCTGTTACGCTGTTTTCAGTAATAACTATTGTAAAGGTTTTTGTTGCAATGCGATTAATTAGTAATCGGCTTTTGCAGGCCCTTCCACTTTTGGTTAAACTCGTTTGTTCTTTACATAAGGTGATTCATATTGGCCTGTGCTTAGTCTGCCAGGTATGCTGTCACTTATCACTTAATTACCTCCGTGTCCGTGTACGGTATACCGTATGCCATATATACGAGCCCTAACCACATAATGTTCGGACACTTCATAATTTATACAGAAATTTTTTTCGTGAATACTATCTCAAAATTATTAGAAGTTATGAAAAATTCAGCTTATTTTGGCATATACCCCTCGAAGCGATTTTTATTTTTAAAAAGTTTACCTTTTATTTTTAGCTTTTAAAAAAAGGCTAACTTTTTAACTTTTTTTTGCATGAGTAAAAAAAGTTATAAATGGGCCCATTAAAAAGAGCATAAAATATTATACAAACCCTGAAAATTTGGTAAAAAATAAATAAGTTATAAAAAAGTATAAGTAATTTAAAAATGCTATTTTTAAAGAGTTTTTGCAATTTTCTTAGGAAACGGGAGATTTTGCAGATATATATATCGCTATAACTTTCTTATTATTTATACAATTTTTACCAAATTTTCAGGGTTTGTATAATATTTTATGTTCTTTTTAATGGGCCCATTTATAACTTTTTTTACTCATGCAAAAAAAAGTTAAAAAGTTAGCCTTTTTTTAAAAGCTAAAAATAAAAGGTAAACTTTTTAAAAATAAAAATCGCTTCGAGGGGTATATGCCAAAATAAGCTGAATTTTTCATAACTTCTAATAATTTTGAGATAGTATTCACGAAAAAAATTTCTGTATAAATTATGAAGTGTCCGAACATTATGTGGTTAGGGCTCGTATATATGGTCTTTGTTCACTGTGATTTAATGTTTTCAATAAGACTTCGGAGAACAGGTAAAGTGATTTCACCTGCACACGTTGTAAATCTTGGCATTAATTTCGCACATTATTCTCCTTGAACTACACTGTATATGAACGATTTTTTTTCTTTAAGACTTAGGTCACTTAAGGGGTTACAAAAAATCGATTTTTTTATTAAATATTCTTACAACATATACTTTTAAGAATATGTACTTAAAACTTCATCAAGATCGGAGCACTAGAACTTATGTTATAGCAATTTATAGCGCACTACCTCACGAAAATTTAAAGGCAAATTAAACGAACTTAAATCTTTAAACGCGTTTATCTCGAAATCGTATTTTTTGAAAAGTGCTGTTGCCGTGAGCACGATTTCTCAAAAACCAATTTACCGATCGATCTGAAATTTGGAAGTGTTGTTCCTTATTATAATAGCTCCTTCGTGAAGGGATTTTTATTAGGACGAAAATTTATATTTTTTTCGGCCGGAAAACTCAATTTTTGTACCCTCGAAATTAGTTTTTTTGGTAAAATCACCGTGAACATTTTTTTTTGCGAAACCCTTCGTTTACGAAGGGGGTGATACTATGTACTAGTATGGTTTTTTTATTATTAAGATCTGTTGGGCGGTTTTAGATATTTCATGCTCACCGCAAAGGCTTGAAAAAAAGGCGTTTCGGGACATGGACCGTATTTTCCACAATTTTCCATATTTTTGCATACTTTTTTTTTATAAATACCCTATTCGATGCTTCGTTCGTTTCAATATAATTATTATTAAATACCAAAAAAATACACCAAAAACCGTTAAATTTTACGAGCTCATATGTATGTAACCCCTTAAGAGAGTTCGAGTTCGTTCACATCTGTTTGACTGCCCGTCTGTATTGTACAAGACCAATAATTATAAGTTTATAATTCACACTAAAGTATATTATGTCAGTAATGTAGTAGCCCAGCCAAATTAGGCGAAAAATCAAACAAAATCCTACCCAAGATTTTTCTTCGGAATCTTGTTTATATGAGCACTAGTGATAATATCCCAAAAGTCCTAAGGCGTTGCCAAATATCGAAGGTCAAAGGTCACCAAATTCATTTCTTGATTTCTAGATAATTATCTCGTAAACTGTTGGTTTTACGTGCAATGATTTTGTTTTTTACATACATAATTCACGTACGACTAATTATAATAATTAATATTATTATATTATTATATGTTCTCATATCTAGAGAACTATAATAATAATAATTAGTCCTACGTGAATTATGTATAAAACAAAATGCTCGTAAAGCCAACAGTTACGATAGTTTATGAGATAATCGACCTTTGACCTTCGGTATTTGGCAACGCCAACATGATTTCGGTTGGGACTTTTGAGAGATTATTACTAGTGCCTATATAAACAGGATTCCGGAGAAACATCTTAGCTAGGATTTTTACCAAAGTAAAATGGAGTTGTTTCGGAAGCGACAAATACCGCGCCCCTCCTTTTCGTTTGTATTCTTATATTAATTATAAGTTTTTTCTAGATTGGAAAGAATGAAGCGTAAAATATAGGCATATTTGTAGCAAGTTGAAAAAAAACAAAACATATATGCATGTCTTTTTTAAATATTTTAAAATTGTATTCCACTTTTCTTTTCAAACTTACTGATTTTTTAGAAACAACAAAAAGAATATTATATGATGGTGAGGAAACGCATTTGGAAGAATTAAAATTGGAAGTTTCAAAGATGGATATGGAGAAAAGGGAAAACATAAAAATAAATAAGACAGTACCACAGTATCATAAGAAAAAGTTAAACAATAAAAATAATACTGCACTTCATGAACTATCTTATAAAGAGAAGTTAACCACAGTCAATAAGACTATTAAAAAAATAGGAAGAAAACGAAAATATAGAGCTATAAAAAATATACCTTCAGATTTTGAATCAGATGCTGAAAATAACATAAGTTATGATGATATACTATCTTCAGTTATTCGTCCAAAAAAGACCAAGCTTAGAAATAGGAATAGTAATGTTGAAAATATGGATTTGTCAGACAATGAAGAAGCCAGGGCTGCTCTGGATGACTTTTTTCTACATGTTAAAAATAAATCTAAAATGTTTTTAAAGTTAACTAAAAATTCACAACAAATTACTGCTCTTAAACAGTTAAAAAACACGGCACATAAATATTTAAGTAAATCGGAAATTTAAGTAACTGTTAATGCCTAGAATTGTTGATGTATTATTTATTTATTATTGTTAAGTGTAAATTATATATTTTTTTGAGTAAATAATAATAATAATTAATGTATTTTATTGACTTTTATTTAACATAAAGTACCGTAAAACGGGGCTACTTGAAAATACCGGGATTAGTTGAAAATAAACGCAGAGTTTTGCATAAGCAGGTGCTACCTCCAATAGGGTTATTCTAGAAGTATAATTTATTTTCAGTCAGTATAGTAGACCACCAGGAAATTATTTATATGGCATGTGTTATTTTTGAATTTAGTTTTGCGAGAAGAATTCGGCAAAAACAAGGTAAAAAACATGTTTTTTTATTGCCTCAATACTTCTTATTGTTCAAGTAGGTACCTTGATAACTATCAGTAAGTCGGGGTATTTTTTTTCTAATGCTATTTTATATGCTTGACACAAACTTAACGTTAAATCCGACCTATCAATCATCCCTAAGCCAGTGCCGCCAATTTTATTTTTTGATATCATTTTTGGGGCTACGTGAAAATGGTGCGAAATTATCAAAAGAAGTTGGGAAGCAGGCCATATCGAAATTATAGTCAAGAGGCTTTGGATAATGCTGTGTCAAGGTACGAACCGGGTAATTTAATGCAGTTAAGTGAAGAGTACAATATTACGTTGTATAGAAAAATACAAAACCTACACACACAGAAGCCTGGACATAGTACTGCGTTTTTTTAAATTTATTTTCATGAAGCCCCTGTATTGGCCTTACATGAAAATTAACGGCTTTTAAAGGCATATTTTCAAGTAGCCCCATCGGGGGGCTACTTGAAAATAACTACTTTATATGTGTTATGTTATAAGTGGTGGGAGCAAAAATTTTATTCAATGTGTGAAGAAGAGCTTCCCCAAACCCTAAAGTTAAACAAAGTACCTAATTTTGATTTAAAAAAAAACTGTAAGGTTTTACCGAGACGGTGTCAAATTTACAAAAAGTTTTATCAAGTAGCCCCGTTTTACGGTATATCGACAAAGTTATCATACTTACGTCACGTGAATTCTTAAATGGACTTTGATTTTATCATTCTAAATTGTCAAGTCTGCAGGATTTGTAGGTTAGGTTTTGACAGTGACAATTAGGGTTTTTAAAAAAATGGCTCAATGGCCCCTCAAATGCAAAATTGGACCCTCCATTTTAAACTCGGATCTTTCGATGCTGTACGAAGAATCACAAAAACTGTTAGATAATGGGGCCGATTATCTGCATTTGGATGTTATGGACGGAAACTTTGTTCCTAACCTTACTTTCGGCCACCCAGTAGTAAAATGTTTAAGAAACAAGCTTAGAAAAGCCTTTTTTGAGACTCACATGATGGTCGCTGAACCAGAAAAGGTAACAATCCTAGACCAAATTCTAGGGGAGTAATAACCAAGTGTAAGTATCATAAAAAAAAATAATATAATTGTTTTTAGTGGATTGAGGGTATGGCCGACGCAAATGTAAACTTATACACATTCCATATTGAACCTGTAATGGATGAAGTTATTTCACTCTGCCGTAAGGTAAAAGAAGCAGGCATGCAGGTTGGGCTTGCTTTAAAACCTGGAACTGGTATCGAGGCTGTTAGACAATACATAGAACATGCTGATATAATTTTAATTATGACTGTTGAGCCTGGTTTTGGTGGACAACAATTTATGTCAGATATGATGCCTAAAGTACAATGGTTAAGACATAATTATCCAAATTTGGATATTGAAGTTGATGGGGGTGTTGGTTTAAATACAATAAATGCATGTGCAGAGGTAATTTTATTTGTTATTGTTTGATTTTTTATTAAAATATATTTTTAAGGCTGGAGCAAACATGATAGTTTCTGGAACTGCCATAATAAAATCAGTTGACCAAAAGGCAGTAATAGCCAGTTTAAGGGAAACTGTAGAAAGCTCAATTCATAAATGCAATGTTTAGCCTAAAACAATGTGATTTTTGTAGATAATTTAAAAAGCATTCCTTTTTATAATCATGAAACAAGGTTGTTACAATTTTTTTTTAATGTTAACTTTTAATATTGAATTTTTTATCAATGTTGGTTATTTTATATAATGGTTTTGAAAGAAGCTTGACTGCAAAGTCTTTCCTTGACTCTTTAGTGGTGATGTACTTTATGGATGACCTCTTATTATGTTTCCTATTTGCAATAAAAAATAATAGAGAAATAAGACTTACTACAGGCAACTAGGACTTTGTAACATGTATATTAAACGAATTTATTAATTATAAACCATTGTGCATATTTAAACTAATAAACATGTATCAATGTTTCTTTCTATTTATACTTAATTTCTTTTAGGATTGAATAAGCAGGGTGTTTTACATTCGTGGTTCATTAGAAGTTTCTGGGAAGTGGAAAAAGATATTGATTTAAAATTTTAAAAGCGCTTATAATCCACTTAAGTCTATTTTTCTAAAATATATTAAACAAAATGCCACTTCCGGTTTAACCGGAAGTGACATTAACTTTGTTATTTTAAATGGAACTTCCCATATACTTTTACATTTTTAAATTCTACATAAAATTCTGAGTAAAATTACTAAACCACAAATGCGCGTCGATCAATAATAGCCTATAGCTTTTTTGTTATTAGGTTTGCAAATATGAGGGTGGAATTTTGCGAATCCTTAAACATTGTTTAAAAGATTTCCTATCAATTGTTTTTAACATTTTTTAACAGGCAAAAAGTTAATAACTTTTTTATTTTAAATGTAACACTCAGTATGTTGTTACATAATTAAATAGTAAATTAATAAACCTTATTTTGATTAATATAACTATTCTCTAATAAGTATTAATTTAAGAGATATTTAAGAATTTCTAAAATTTGAAATATTTTAATAACAAAATGAATGCGTAACTGTGACAATTTAATAAACCATAAATATTTTAGTCAAGAAGATCTTCTTGGCTAAAATATTGTTGGTTGCTCTAGAGCAACATCTAATGTAGAAGAAACTTTAAGATATAAAAAATGCTTGAATGTAAATGGAGGACACTTTAAACATTTATTAATAAATTATAATTAGTAATATAGTATATAGTAATAAAAATTGTTAATTAAAATATTGTTGGTTTATTAAATTGTTACAGAAGCATTATTTTTGTTAATTAATTTTTTTATATTTTATTGTCTCCAATGAGCTAGTGCTTTATCTAGTCGACATCCTACAGCTTTGTTGAGTTTTTTCAAAATTAGCAAATACTAGTATTAACAGCTGTTTGTGTAACTCTTAAATTTTTAAAATGTTTGGCTTGTCAATGTCAAATTTTAAACAATGACGTCATCTGTACAGATTACGTGGTAACCATAGATACCGTACAAAAGCGTTAAGTAGGTACATTTTGACACATCACTACAACGTCATACAAAAATAAAAATGATAATCAATTTGATATCAAATATCACTTAAGTCGTTTTTTCGCGTAAATACCATGAAATACTATGGTTATTAAACTTAAAGCCGAGTTCATATAGATGCGAATTTACGAATTTGCGAAATACGAATATTCGCATTTCGCAGCTCCTATTCATATAGATGCGAATTGTCGGAACCATTTTAGGGACATTGTTTTCTCACTAGGCGATATTTGCCATGGTATTTTAGGGACATTATTTTCTCTCCAGGTGATATTTGCCATACTTGGTTAACATTTTCTATAGGTAGGTACTTAAATAGTAAAGTTACTTCTAAATAAATATGCTACTATAAGGTAAAAAAATAAGGGTACGCTTCGTGACACCCAAACACGAGAGATCTAAACTCGATGGGTCTAAAATTTAAAAGCGCGATGGGTCTAAAATGTGTGGCAACGTTGTTTTTGAAACGTCAAAGGCGTAAGGCTTCGTTCACATTTTTCATAAAAAATCTTATTTTCTTAAATGAGATTCACCTACTTTCGTTCAAACAAGATTTCGGTCAAAGTAAAGTAGGTACTTCTGAAACAGATATGCAAAATTAAAAATTGTGGTGGAAAAGGTCCTTCAGGGATTATTTTAAATGAAAGGGTGGATTCCATTGCCAAAGCAGCATCAAACAAAAATACAGATAAATATAAAATCCCCTTTTTTAGAATATCGGAAAATACAAATATACAATAATAATTATTGGAATAAATTGCAAGATATACACATACCTATTGTGAGTTACATTTAAGTGTATCTTGGTGTTATCCAGGACTCATGGAGAGTTATTTTTGTATGGAGTAGGTATGCTTTAGTTTTTTGCTTTGCCCTGTATAGATTGGATTATATATTATGAAAGGATCCTCGAGTTATAACAAGTTTTATGACAATTTTACCAAGGAAATTGTTTAGAAGGTATACCTTTATAAAGATTGATATAAATGTTAATGTTTAATGTACCTATATATACCTATATAGGTATAGGTACCTATATAGGTATGTATGTACAGCTGTATTCATTAAAAAAGCGTACAAGAATTAGAATGAGAGAAAACTGTCAACATTATTGCGTAAAACCGGCTTTCCACTGACTTAAGTCACTATAACTGACAGTAGAAAATAAAAATGCCTCGTCAATTAAAAAGGCTCAAATAGTATCAAGAATCGAAGAAGAATGGTCAATTCGTACTGTGGTATAATGGAAATAAAAAATCTATATTAAAAATTAAGCAACGCTGGGAACAGGAAGATTTACTAAACCAAAAAGTTGGTTCAGGTCGTCCCAAAATGTCGACCCCTGAACAGGATGCCTCTTTTTTTTGGATATCTGAGGATTTATGGGAAACTATACAACTATACTATACTATACTATATATAGGTATACCTAATATACTGCTGGGAAGATATTAATATTGTATTAAATTTAATTCAGTTCATCCCAATTAGATTGGCTCAACTAATAGAAAAACAGGGATGCATGACTAAATATTAAATTTTTTTTAATGTTTGTTTTATTTCATTTCTAAAAGGTAATAATTTTTGTAATATTATTTAATTAACCTACGACGTCAATGCTCTTTATAACCTATAGTAATTATTTTAATGACTTATGTCAGTGATAAGCCGGTTTTAAGCAATAATATTATTTTGACAGTTTTCTCTCATTCTAATTCTTGTACGCTTTTTTATTGAATACAACTGTATAACTGGTGACATGAAAAAGTTTTACTTTAACAGTGACATGGAGTCTCTCAGACTCGCTGGATTATTATAATATTCTGACTAGGAAAACGAGGAGCCTCTAGGCAAAAATCCAAAAAATTACCTCCTCCACCAACTTAGATATCCTCTTAGCTTGTTGAAGAAAAGTGCAGTAATTTGGAAGGTGGTATAATAATATTTATAATGTATTTAATTAATGTTGTTCTGTTTATTACTTTTATGTCAATACTAATTAAATTTCACTGTTACAGATTTCCAAGCAGGCAGTAATTTTTCTAAAAAGAGCCCTATTCCATCAACTTCGAAAAGCGCCCTAGAATTAATAAAGAACAATCGACTTGTCTAATCGTCCGATCATCGGTGAATAAAATATATTAATCGTCCGATCATCGGATGAATAAAATATATTAATCGTCCGATCATCGGATGAATAAAATATATTAATCGTCCGGTAACGTTAGTTACGTCATAATTATAATCCGCTTTTGTTCACCGACCGTTTAATATTTGACAACAAGCTAGATAGCTTATATGGTAGGGCGTTCGCTTGTCATGCGAGAGGTCCCGGGTTCGATACTAAGAAGCTGTCGAATTTTTTTTATTTTTTTATTTCATAAATTTGTTGTTTCTTTGTTAAACAGTTTTCGGTTGGGTTGGGTTGGTTTGTTTTAGTTTTATCGTAACATAAAATCTACTAGAAGTTGTCGAACTTTTTTTATTTCATAAATTTGTTGTTGCTTTGTTAAAAAGTGTTTTATTTTTATCGTAACATAAATTTGCCCATTTTAGTTGGGTTTTTTGTTCAATGGGGCGGGGGGGGGCCAATGGGGCGGGGTCGGTTGGGTTGTGTTGTTGAGTTTGAGTCCGATAATCTTTTTATTATTTATTTATGTTATTACCGGACGATTAATATATTTTATTCATCCGATAATCGGACGATTAATATATTTTATTCGTCCGATTATACGGACGACTAGCAATCGGATGATTAATATATTTTATTCGTCCGATTATACGGACGATTAATATATTTTATTCGTCCGATTATACGGACGACTAGCAACGGCCAAGAACAATATAGGTAAGTTTTCTGAGCTGTTCTTAAAACTGTTAGTGTACCTAATGAATGCATTTTAGGAGAAACATTCAAAACAGGTACTAGTTGTTGTTGCAATCCACAACTGTTATATAATATATATTATATACAGACACTGTTGTTAGAAATTAATTCCAAAGTGGGAAAATGTGGAGCAGAATATCGTAAGGAAGTTTTTGAAAACTTCCTTTCAGATTCTGAAAATTATTCAGCATTGGTAATTTCTTTTTTATCTATTATCCTAGAATTTTCATATAGTTACATTAGTGAGTATAGTTTCTTATTCTGATTTATAGGTTCAGTTTTTTCACAACTTGGAATCTATGAATTTATAAGACGATGTCTCGCACCCATAATTGAATAGGTCAATGCAGAAACTGAATATGTCCAGTTTTTAGGGATATTGAGTTAAACATGGATTTACTATAAGTAAAGGGTGCCCGATCGAATGGCGTAGAAATTTCACATGTCACGGTAATCTAGATTATACAAAGGCGTTAATATAGTAGAGAAACTGAATATGTCCAGAACATGTCCACTTTCTGTTCAGTTTTTCTTATTTATCTCAAAACTAGATAGGTAGGACATATTCAGTTTCTGCATTGACGTATTCAATTACAGATAGTCTAGCTGAACAGTTTTCCTTCTTAAGGAAAAAAGGAAAAACTATGTTTGGAAGCTTATCATTAGGCAAACCGATAGTCGGTAAATAAAAATAGACTTTTAAACCCAACCCCTTTTGATTTTGCAGATTTTTTTTATATTTTTTTACCCCACTTAAAATAAAAGAATATTTCCAATTTTTTTTATCAAACTATAGAAGCATCGAACCCGCAGCTGAGTGGGTCGTGTTTCTATGTTGGTAGTTACCTGGAAACTTTTTCTTAACAATATAATTTTTATTTCAGAATGTGCACAGAAATATGAGCATTCAATTAATTACAAAGAGGCTGAGCAACGAATTGGAGATTGGTTAAGAAGGGCAAAAGAAAGAAGGTTAAGAGGAGAAATAAAAAAAATTGAATTAAATGTTTAATTTTAGCTATAGGTATATAATATTATTATGTATGTATGTGTATGTTTTTTTCATTATACTTTTAGAATTTTATGTAGCTGGGGTATTTGGTTCCTTAAAGGTCTTTGGGGTGCTTATTTGTTTCCTTTTATATTATTTATTTATATTATTTTATATTTACTGAGTATTTACAGTATTTCAGTTTTTTACTTAAAGTAAACATATTTAATTTAAAGTAAATTACTTTAAATTAAATATGTTTTAAGTATTTAAACATTATTACAGTTACAGTATTGTATTCGTTAAGAAATAACGTGCTGCAAGCTTTAAGTAGTAATGGTATTGGTGCCTGTTTGTCTCCATAAACTGTGTCCTTTCAAAATAAAATTTTAATTTTATATAACTTATTTTGAAAATTTTCGATTTATTTCAAACCTTTCTAAAAGTCATTTAGGAATATAAAATATAACATACTAAAAACGACCTAAGGATGTTCCCAGAATGTATGAGGTTCATCCCAAGTTATCCTAGAAACATCCTGATGGGATGGACATGGAGTCTAAGAGACTCCCCTTCAACTTTAAAACACATGTGTTGGGTTGGGTCATATATAGTTTTAAAGTTTACATTGTAGTCCCGAAATTCAGGGTTAAAATGAAAACTTTAAACCTTAAGGTTGGTTTTCCTTGGGACAATACACTGAGAAAAAAGTTTATTGCTATCAAATAAAAAAATATTTAAATATGGGACAAGGGTAGGTACATGTACCCTGCAGTTTATTTATCCTAAATATATTTTTATTCCCGACACATAAAGTTTTACTAAAGTATATTTATCGTTATTATTCGACTATTTAGAGGTAATAAACAATATATTCACTATTAATAAAAGTATTAGCTACACAGCTTATTTGTCCCATTTTTTTCTCAGTGTACCAACAACCCTATATACTTTTTCATTTTACACAGGTATACTCTGTATTACAGAGTCTGTAAATATTTTATTTAACCCTTTAGGACCTTTTGGTCCCATTTTTGTACTCTCCGCTTGATGTTTTTTTAATACATTTTTAGTAAAAATGTTTTACTTTATAGACATTATATGACCAGTCGTACACGTATATTTTTAAACATATACTTACCACCGTGTGGTAAGTATATGTTTTTAAATTATTGTGGAGCCATCTATACCATATCTATTAAAGTTGGTACAGAAATCATTAATTTAAATTCAAATTCTAAGATTGAAGACCGATTAAGGTATAACCTAAGACAGGGTCTTAGGGTATAACCATTGAGTAACTCAATGGTATAACATTTTGTATTTTGTATTTATTTTATGAAAATGGCAATCGAATAAATCTCCGGTTTTGCAACGAAGTAATCATAGATAATGAATAATAATCATAGATAATAAATTATAAATAATCCCTTTGTTTGCAATGTGTGTAAAACTTAAAAACTGGGTATACATATGTTAAAGTGACCATCTTTCTAAAATAAGTCATTTTTTGAAACCGCAGATTAGAAGAAAAACACAACTCCACCATTACAAACAAAAAGCAAAATATTTTGACAGAACTTCTGAGAAGTCAACACGTGACGTGACATATGAATCATAACAAAAATGACGCATGATTTGTTTATTTAAAAATTATTTGGATACTACGGATTTTATAACGATTTTAAACTGAAAATAAATCAATAAACAATTATTAAAGGTCGTTTCCTTGAAGAGTAAAAATACAATTGTAGGTTTAAACCTTACAAATTTAATAATAAAAAGTTACTTTTACAAAAATAAACTAATAATAAAGTACCTATACCTACCTAACTGTTTGGTATTTTTTTTAATATGACATTAATATTTCTTTACAAAAATAAGAATATGCATAGGTATCATTTGACTTTAAGATATTACAAAATGCAGTACAAAAATGTTACATGTGAAAGTATCACTATTGAATTTAGTGTATTCAATGGCAAAGATTCATTATAGTTTATAGTATTGGATAAAATATGCAACTAGTGCAGTAGAACTGCATCTTGCAAGAATGTCTTCTTTCTTGCATTGAATTTCACGTAAGTAGGGTTTATGTCCTCCAGTTGGTGTACAATAGATTCAAACTTGTAGGTTGTGTTGCATTTGTGTAATTAAGGTTTATGCTCTCAGGTTGGTGTCCCATGGCTTCCATTTTCCAACTCCTTTTAAAAATAATTTAATTAACAAACATAAAATTTAAAGCAAAAATATATTGGGCAATTTTTAGTAAAACAATAATATAACAGACATTAACACTGATGAAATTTAAATTTAAAAAATTCTAGCTTTTAAAAGAAGTAACCTTAAACATTAAAAAAGATTAATTTTTTTAAATGGTCTGGACCATTTACATTCGAGGTTGCATTCTTTTTGGTTGAATTTTTCTCTTTTACATAGGTATCTAAATATATTTAAAAACACGTTTTTCAAAAAATTTTATGGGGCTATTATGTAGCAAAATGCATCCAAAAGAGAATTATTGACTATAATAATTATAGTAAACCTTGGTTACAAACTAATGTTTAGGCTAACAAATTTATAAGATTTAACATTTGAAATATAAATTATAAGTTTTTACAAATATATTTTAGAACACTAACAAGTTTATAACTAGTGTGCATTTTGCATTTTTTTTGCTTAATTTGTATTGTCACAACCCAGCCAACAAAGTCAAGGTAGTGCTACTAGTAGCAGAGGGTAGCGCTACCCTCTGCTACTAGTAGCACTACCTTGACTTTGTTGGCTGGGAAGGCCTAATAACCAAATTATTCTTTTTTATGAACCAACTCAACCTAAGTAATGAAAAACCAAGGTTTGCTAAAAAGCCAACAAGTTTTGAATTTAAAACATAATACTTACATTTTAAAACTATTTTACATATATCAATAAGGCTCCTTAAAAAGTTCTTAAAGCCAAACAGGACCCAATGGCACACAACTATCCATTAGGGGTCATGTTTCCAGTTTTGCCGATTCTGTTTCACACCTGTGTCACATACTATACTTTACTATCCTTCTTGTATGTTTCTCCCCTTTCTCTCACTCACTATAGGTGGGATAAACTGATGATATACTGGTTCCAACAATTAGGCCACGTGAATTTTTTGCTTTTGGCCACATGGATATTTTTATTTATTAATTATCTCAACCAGTTTTGACTTTCGGCATCCTCTGGAAGTACTGAAAACATACAATATTAGTTAGGTATCCACATATTTAAAATACATATTAAATGCTTACTCGTCAAATTAATTTTAAAAAGGTCATCTAATATATTAATTATATTATTTCTAAATTTAGAATGTTTCAAAAGGACGGGTTGACGACGCTGACATGTATTAGTGTTGCCCTGAAGAACCATTTCATGGCCATGTCACAAACCAATCCTAAACTGACCAACTGTTACTGCTTTCATCTCTAAATATATTTTTAAACTGTCAAAATCACTCCTTAGAAGTCAACCATAGAATAAGAATACAACATCACTTGATGATCATTTGTTATTGTTATAAAGCTTTTTGGTATATAAATAACAATATCAAATTGATATTATCAATGTACCTTTATGATGGCACCAGTAACTTTGTAAATTTTGTTGGTTATGGGTATATCAGAGGCAGGGTTGGGTCAGTAGAAAACCTTAGGTAATTTACCTTGGTAGAAAAGGGTAGAAAACTTGTTTTCGACTTGCGTCGAAAACCTATAGGGTTTTCTACCTACGTTAATTACCTTATTCGATCTTCTCCTTCCACTTCTCTATAATTGATAAAAATTTGCCCTCATGCCAAAAATTATGTTGGGGTCTCCCAACCAAACGTGGCCCTTTTTTTCCCACCATAATAATGTTAAAAAACTCCAAATAACTTCAAATTTATGGTAGGTGTCTGATTTTTCACAACATTTAACAAATCATAATAAACAACAAACTTGCATAACCTCACATTTTTTGATATTTGACAGTATTCTACTTTTTTACGTTTTCTACCGTCGAAAACGTCGAAAAAGGTTTTCTACATGTCGAAAACAAAAATGTAGGTAGATACCCAACCCTGATCAGAGGCAGGGTTGGGTCAGTAGAAAACCTTAGGTAATTTACCTTGGTAGAAAAGGGTAGAAAACTTGTTTTCGACTTGCGTCGAAAACCTATAGGGTTTTCTACCTACGTTAATTACCTTATTCGATCTTCTCCTTCCACTTCTCTATAATTGATAAAAATTTGCCCTCATGCCAAAAATTATGTTGGGGTCTCCCAACCAAACGTGGCCCTTTTTTTCCCACCATAATAATGTTAAAAAACTCCAAATAACTTCAAATTTATGGTAGGTGTCTGATTTTTCACAACATTTAACAAATCATAATAAACAACAAACTTGCATAACCTCACATTTTTTGATATTTGACAGTATTCTACTTTTTTACGTTTTCTACCGTCGAAAACGTCGAAAACGGTTTTATACATGTCGAAAACAAAAATGTAGGTAGATAGATACCCAACCCTGATCAGAGGGGAGCAACTCGTGAGGTCTAAACCGACCGAAAATTTACATTTCATTTAAGAAAAATGTGAACCAAACCTTATTTGAAGTGCGACGTTGCCACACATTTTAGACCCACCGCGCTTTTAAATTTTAGACCCATCGAGTTTAGATCTCTCGTGTTTGGGTGTCACGAGCTGCTCCCAAAAATAAGAAACTAATGTACCTCCAAAAACTCTTTGTCCATTATAAAGAACAAAAAACAACTTTAGCAAGAAACATTTCAAATAAAACTCAACAACGATGCAATACAAATGAAATAAACACAGAACATAAACAAAAATGGCGCGGGTACATATAACAAATACGTATAATAGGCATCTGCATTAATGCGCATGCGCATCACGCCAAATTCGTGCGATTTTCGCAAAATATTGGATCAATCTCAAGATTCCCGCCCCCCAGATTTCAAATCTTGCGAATTCGCAGAATCTGTCGAAACGTCGAAACACTTTTCCCGCTAAATCAAATGGACCAATGAAAACATTTTCGCATTTCGCAAATTCGCATGTCGCATGTATATGAACCAGGCTTAACCTTGGTTAATAGTTAAGGCATTTTTGCGTTTAGAGTGCGTTCAAAAATCCTAACTATGACGTCACAAATACCAGACCATAAAACCTTAGAATAATAATAATAATAATAAGCATAAAACTATATCGCTGAGCTAGTTATTCAACGTGGTTAATAGTCTTTCTCTTTTTAATATATTTTTTTCTGTTTCGATCTGTCAAAAAGTTGTTTACATTTGAAAACTTTGTATTAAAATGGTAAAATAAATGATAGGGTGCTCCACAATCCACACATGGGATTGTGGATCTACTAACTTTTCAAAGTAAGATTTGTTGGAAACTACCAACTTTTAAAATTATATCTACCTCCTAGACCGATTTTCGGTTGGTAACACTGCCTTGTATTTTGACTTTCCCGATTCTGCTGACAGACAAGAAGAAGAAGGAGAATAAAAATTAGAAATTTTAGGTTAGATTACGTATTTTGAATATATTTTTTAAAAGAGATCTTATCAGGATAATTAAACATTTCATTTGCATTGTTAATTACTTTACAAATTATTATTAATTTTTATTTTTTTGCCAGTATAATTTAAATGAATACACATAAAACCGGTTTTATCTTTAAGGTTCTAGTAAAACCTTTTACTTTTACTTTTTGTAGAAACTTATCTGAAAGTGCTGCAAGAATGAGCGATATCAAAAAGAAATTCGTTTTACCATCTAGATATGCTGGAAGTGAAACTAGTGTTTGGTAAGTTAGTAATAAATCAATAAAAATGATTTTAAAATTTGTATTTTTAGGAATGAATACATTAAACTTGCTGCTGCATATAAACCATTAAATTTGGGTCAAGGGTTTCCTGATTATCCTCCTCCATCCTATGTAACAGATGCTTTAAAGGAAGTTGCATGTAGTGAAAACAATTTTTTACATCAATACACAAGGGGATTTGTAAGAAACAGTTTTATTTATTTATGATAACACTTGACCTTTCAGTATTAAATAATATTCCTTTATTTTTTTAATTAAAACTCTAGGGTCACCCAAGGCTAGTAAATGCTCTTTCAAAACTGTATTCAAAACTAATAGGTAGGGAAATTAATGCCCAAACAGAAATTTTGACCACCCTAGGAGCATATGAGGCTCTATTTTCTTCTATTATTGGCCATGTAGATAATAATGATGAAGTTATTATTATTGAACCCTTTTTTGATTGCTATGAACCAATTGTTCTTAGTGCTGGGGGAGTTCCTAAATTTATACCTTTAAGGCTGGTGGGTACTTTACAATATACATTTATTTGGGTAATAAAGTTTGTGTTTCTAGAAAGAAGTTGAAGGTAGACTGCCCACTTCGGCAGACTGGGTATTAGATAAAAATGAGCTTGAAGGGTTATTTAATAGCAAAACCAAAGCTATAATTCTTAATACTCCTAACAATCCACTGGGGAAAGTATTTACTTTGGAAGAATTAACACATATTGCAGACCTATGCAAAAAACACAATGTTTTATGTATTTCCGATGAAGTATATGAATGGATGGTCTACAAACCCAATACACATATACGCATTGGTAAATTTAATTTAATTTATTTATTTAATACTATAAACAATTTTCTTTAGCAACATTACCTGGTATGTGGGAAAGGACAATTACTATTGGATCTGCTGGTAAAACTTTCAGTGTTACTGGTTGGAAGTTAGGGTGGGCTTATGGCCCAGAAAATTTACTTGTAAACATGCAATTGGTACATCAAAATTCTGTTTATACTGGGTGTACACCAATTCAGGTAAAAAAAAATATTACACCGAACTAATTACAATTATAAACTTTTTATAGGAAGCCACTGCCATTGCCTTTGAAAAGGAACTAACTCGTTTGGGAGAAGATGAGTGCTTCTTTGTTTCTTTAGCTAAAGAACTGGAGGTGAAACGAGACTTTATGGCTAAATTTTTGTCTGATGTGGGAATGAAACCAACTATCCCTGAAGGAGGGTATTTTATGATTGCTGATTGGAGCCCCTTAGGTAATAATTTAATTTACATTATATCAAAAATTTTGGGAATTTTAAAAATGTTACTTTTGCTATATTTTACCTTTATGATTTTTTATTTCAAGTCGAATTTCCTTGTTTATTTTTTCCTACTTGAATTTTTTTGCCAGATGCATCAGATTCAACAAATGTTAAAAACATTACATTACTATCTCAATCTCAACAAAGGTTTCAATAAAAAAAAGTACGACAACAGCAATGGTTAATCTATTACAACTAGGGATAGAACGATACCGATATTGATATCGGTATATCGGCATATCGGCAATTGTTTCCGATTATCGGTATCGTATCGTATCGGCAAGATAATTGCCGATATATCGGCAAAAAAAAATTGCGCTTTTCACTCTTCAGTGCATAAATGAAATACTGTCGTAGGGAAATGTGTATAGTTTTTAAGAAATACATTTTCGCCATTAACTGGAATTTAATGGATTTTAAAGAATACTTAGTTTTTATTTGCAGAAATGCATTAAAACAAAACAAACGAATTCGATAAAAATAAAACCTATAAATTCTCAATCCCTACCACAGTGGGCGGGGTTTGGCACTTGTTTTATTTAAGTGTATCTATTCGTTTTAATACACACTTTATAAGGGGCTTCCCAGAAATCCGAAATGTCACTCACTACCAATCACAAACGTTTCCTCGCAACGGAATTAAAACGGGACCCGATTTTTGCTTCGGTCGTGTATAAATAGATGGCACTATGTTTGCCGATACGATATATCGGTATATCGGCACGTAAATATCGGTATCGGCCGATATATCGTATCGGCAAAATAACGTGATATCGTTCTATCCCTAATTACAACATATTCACAAAAGACTATTGCAAAGCCTTTGACACCATGGACATAGACATACTTATTATCGAGTTATTCTCAAATTACCTCAAAACAGAAAACAACACACATCAACTGACAGAAACAAAAGTAAAAATCTAAAAGTAATTTGTGGAGTACCTCAAGGATCAATACATAGACCTTTTCTTTATCTCATCTACATAAATGACCTAACACTACACAAATTAAATGGAAAATTTATGATGTATGCAGATGACCAGCTATGTTCTATGAGGGAACAGATCAAGAAGTACAAAATAAAATAGAAGAAGACAGAAACAATACAAAAATGGACAAACACAAACAAATTGACAAATAACAAAAAGAAATGCTACCTAATAGGTACATATAGAAAAAAGAACAAAAGAACATACCATCAATATCGCAATAAACAAACAACGTTAACAGTAGAAGAAATTAAATACTTAGGGCTAATATTTGACAAAAAACTTTCATGGACAGCACACATAAATAAATTAAAAAAGAAAATATCATCAAAAATAAACATGGTATACAGAGTCAAAGACAATATAACACAAAAACATAAAAAGATGCTCTATAATGCAAACGTGAAAAGTAACTTAACGTACATGATACCATTTTGGGGATTGGCTAACAAAATGAAAATAAACAAATTACAAAGAATACAAAATAAGATAATCGAGAGTCCTACATAACATCAAACAGAAACAGCTACTAAAGAAATATAAAAAAAAAACAAAATACTTGAAAATCAACGAATTACATATACTTGAAATACTAAAAATATTACATAAGCTGAACAAGGGAGAAATTATAGACAATGAGATAAACCTAACAAAACAGGAAGAAATACACAATTACAAAACTAGAAATAGGGAAAAAAATAAGAATACACAGCAAAAACAAGAACTATTCAAAAACAGCTGATGCATGAGGGAATAAGGAAATTTAACGAATTACCAGCAAAAATAAAGGAACATCATACCAAAGATTTTTAAAAAGTGATTGAACAATATATAATTAATTTAGGAGACTGAAATATTAAATTATATTTTATTCGTAAAAAGACTAAATATAAATAGACACAGTATATATATTATTTATCTGTAGTGGCCCATTTTTTAAATAAAAATTAATTAATAATTAATAATATTAATTTAAATAAAAATATATGTCATCAGTGGGGCTTTTAATTATTGATGCATTGATTATGATTCAACTGCAAACTATAATATGGTTTTGCCAATCATCAAATACGATTTTTTTATTTAAAAATTAGTGCAAATAATCCAAGAAAACCATAAAAAAGAAAAGAAGACGTAATAAAAAAGGCATAATTTAAAAATGCCTTGTTTTTCAAATAAAAATTCAATGTATGTTAATTTTAAATATACCTAAGATTTTTTTTTAGTTATTTTTGGGACATTTCAAGCGCACGAATCACAAAACTGTTTTTTCAAAAAAGTTGTAGATAATTTATTTTAAATTATTTTGGCTTCAAAATTTTTAAAAATATTCTTGTTTTATTAGGATATATGTACATTAAATAAAAGAAACACAAGAAATAATCGACAGTTGTGGAATATTAAAATTATGTTTACTTTTATAAAATATTTCTTGCGTTTCTTTTATTTAATGTATATCCTGATAAAAGAAGAATATTTTTGATAATTTTGATGCAAATATAAAATAAATTATCTACAATTTTTTTATAAAAACTGTTTTGTGATTTGTCCTTTTGTTTTAATTTAATTTTATATATTTACTAATATTAATAATTTTTTGATGCAAATATAAAATAAATTATCTACAATTTTTTTATAAAAACTTTTGTGATTTGTCCTTTTGTTTTAATTTAATTTTATATATTTACTAATATTACTAATATTAATAATTAAGTTTTTGTTATGTATATGCAAGGTATCCCAAAAGTCGCGCACCATCCTGAAGATGTATGATCTACAGACCCCCAGGAATCCCAAAAAATTGTTAAAAAAAATTTTACCTTCGTTATTTTTTATTAAACGGCAACATTGCCGAATAATTAAGTGATAGTTGAATTCTTAATCATCATGGCAATAAACAATAATATTAGAAAGTGTCAAAATGAATTGACAAAATTTGTTACTTGAAGTTAAAGAAGTAACATCAGACTGGTCAGAAGTAAATACAAGGAGCCCCTATCAGGGAATAATAAACCAACATATTAAATATATGAAGAAAAACTAAACAAATATTGTATTACACTGACACGCACACAAACAAGCTGAAGGACACTTTTTTTTTAATTTTCTAAGCCTTCTTCAAACACAAGATACATATCGTAATACTCACTATCAATATCTAACAGAAATGCTAGGACAGTATCTAATTTTAAAGTTTAACTGTCAATCATTGTTTATGGTTATTAAACTATGTTGATGTTAATGAATAACAATCAATTAACCAATAAATTGTTGTGATAATCAATTGTTGGCATGCATATTGTTTAATTAAAAATTCTGAAATGCATTTTCTCATTGCTTAAACATCAAGTAGATTAGGCCTAATCTATGTAATAAGACTTGGAATCAATATAAACAAGGTAAACCCAGGTACATTTATTATGTTTAAGTTTTAAAACTTAATGTTTCATATCTTTTTAAATAATGAAGGTAGAATTTTTTTAAAGAATTTTTGGGAGCCTGTAGATGATATTCAAGGTGGTGCGAGTTTTGGGACACTTTGTATTTACCTTAATTTATTAATCATAATCATTATTGGATAGAGAATCGTAACTGTTGTCGTAATCTTATATCAATAATCGCTACATTTACTAATTTTATTAATTTTTTCCAATTTATACGATTTTTTTCCTAACCGTTCTCTGGTAACGGCTAGACTATTTTTACGAAAAAAAAGTAGGCCGGTGATTTTTAAAATCATTAATAATTATTTTTTATTTAAACTGCTGCTTCCTGTTTTTTGGCGTTGTGTACCCTATAATTAATTATCTCAGTATAGTTACCCTGCTGAAAATGACGGATGATTGCGGATATAAATTCTTCGTCAAAACCGGATAAAAGCAGATGATTGCGGGTATAAATTCTTCGTCGAAGCCGGATAAAAGCAGATAAAACCGGGTAAAAATATCATCTGATAACATCTGCTTTTGTCCGCATCGCTATATCCGCGAACACCCGGTTGGTTGTGTTTTATGTCCGGTTAGTGCACCCCCGCAATCATCTGCAATCATCTGTTTTTAACCGTCTTCACTGTGTTTCGTTTATATCTGAATTTGTCCGGAATCATCTGCAAACGTTTGCTTACGTCTGTTTTTATCCGCGATTACCTGCATTTTCTTTCGTCTATTTTTGTCGGGTTTTATCTGCAAACGTCTGGTTTTATCCGCGAGCATATGCTTTTACCCGCGAACATCTGCGAACATCTGCTTTAAACCGCGAACATCTGATTTTATCCGCCAACATCTGCTTTTATCCGCGAACATCTGCTTTCATCCGCGAACATCTGCAGTCACCCGCGAACAACTGCTTTTATCCGCGAACATCTGCAATCACCCGCGAATATCTGCAATCACCCGCGAACATCTGCTTTCATCCGCAAACGTCTGGTTTTATCCGCAAACATCTGCTTTCATACGGTTT
This sequence comes from Brassicogethes aeneus, assembly GCA_921294245.1. Lineage (NCBI taxonomy): Eukaryota > Metazoa > Arthropoda > Insecta > Coleoptera > Nitidulidae > Brassicogethes > Brassicogethes aeneus. The sequence continues at coordinate 15,229,633 of OV121134.1, read as the reverse complement.
CACCCACAAACATGCTTTTATCTGCGAACGCCTGATTTCATCCGGTTAGTGCACCCCCGCAAACATCTGCTTTTATCCGCGAACATCTGCAATCACCCGCGAACATCTGCTTTCATCCGGGAACATCTCATTTTATTCGCGAACATCTTCTTTTATCCGCAAACATCTCATTTTATCCGCGAACATCTGCTTTTATCCGCAAACATCTGCTTTCATCCGCGAACATCTGCAGTCACCCGCGAACAACTGCTTTTATCCGCGAACATCTGCAATCACCCGCAAACATCTACTTTTATCCGCAAACATCTGCTTTCATCCGCGAACATCTGCTTTTATCCGCGAACATCTGCAATCATCCGCGAACATCTTCTTTTATCCGCAAACATCTCATTTTATCCGCGAACATCTGCTTTTATCCGCAAAAATCTGCTTTTATCCGCAAACATCTGCTTTCATCCCCAAACATTTGCTTTTATCCGCAAACATCTCATTTTATCTGCGAACATCTGCTTTCATACGGTTTCACCCGTAAACATGCTTTTATCTGCGAACGCCTTATTTCATACAGTAGTGCACCCCCGCAAACATTTGCCTTTATCCGCAAACATCTGATTTTATCTGCAAACATCTGCTTTTATCCGAAAACATCTGATTTTATCCGCAAACATCTGTTTTAATCTCCAAACATCTGCTTTTATCCGCAAACATCTGATTTTATACGCAAACATCTGATTTTATACGCAAACATCTGATTTTATCCGCAAACATCTGCTTTTATCCGCAAACATCTGATTTTATCCGCAAACATCTATTTTAATCTGCAAACATCTGATTTTATCCGCAAACATCTGATTTTATCCGCAAACATATGCTTTTATCCGCAAACATCTGATTTTATCCGCAAACATCTGCTTTTATCGGCAAACATCTGCTTTTATCCGCAAACATCTGATTTTATACGCAAACATCTGCTTTTATCCCCAAACATCTGCTTTTATCCGCAAACATCTGATTTTATCCGCAAACATCTGATTTTAATCGGAAACATCTGATTTTATCCGCAAACATCTGCATTTATCCGCAAATATCTGCTTTTATCCGCGAACATCTCCAAACATCTGCTTTTAATTGCAAATCTCTGCTTTCATCCGCGTTCGGTTTGCCTGCATTTCCTTTGTCCATTTCGGTCCTGTTTCGTACGCAAACGTCTGGTTTCATTCGCGCTTTTTGTTTTCCTTTTTCTCGTGTATACTTTAGTTTAGTTTACCTGCTTTGTCAAATTTTACTGAGCTTTAACTAACTGGTTGTTCACGGCACACAACTTTATTACTCTAAAAGGAATTATTTGAATAAAAACAACCTGTAAAGGAAATAAGTTTATTTAACACGACATTTTCCCAATGGGAAAATAATTTAATTATATTCACCAGATTTAAATTTAAAAATCAGGTATACTATAGTGAAGAGTACCACAGAAATAATAAGTCTATTAATTCTTACATAAAAAAAATAAAATTAAAAAAATTATAAAGTTAGATGAAAAATTCTACGCCGAAATAAGTGTTTTTCAAACAAATTCCATACAAATTGAAGATGTTATAATTCCAAATGTATTTGAAATTAAACATATATGTTTTCTAACAATTAATTTAAATGTAAGCTTAATGATTAAAAAATGTCTATTTATGTCTTTTAACAAAGACCTTATTTGTATTTTACCAAATAATATTGAAGTTCAATAAACTTATTTCCTTTACAGGTTGTTTTTATTCAAATAATTCCTTAGAGTTATAAAGTTGTGTGCCGTGAACGGCTAACAACCATTTAGTTAAAGCTCAGTAAAATTTGACAAAGCAGGTAAACTAAAGTAACTACACAGGAGAGGAAAACAAAAAGCGCGAATGAAACCAGACGTTTGCGTACGAAACAGGACCGAAATGGACAAAGGAAATGCAGGCAAACCGAACGCGGATAAAAGCAGAGGTTTGCAGTTAAAAGCAGATGTTTGCAGATGTTCGCGGATAAAAGCAGATATTTGCGGATAAATGCAGATGTTTGCGAATAAAATCAGATGTTCGCGGATAAAAGCAGATGTTTGCGGATAAAAGCAGATGTTTGCGTATAAAATCAGATGTTTGCGTATAAAATCAGATGTTTGCGGATAAAATCAGATGTTCGCGAATAAAAGCAGATGTTTACGGATAAAAGCAGATGTTTGCGGATAAAAGCAGATGTTTGCGTATAAAATCAGATGTTTGCGGATAAAAGCAGATGTTTGGAGATTAAAACAGATGTTTGCGGATAAAAGCAGATGTTTGCGAATAAAATCAGTTGTTTGTGGATACAATCAGATGTTTGCGGATAAAAGCAGATGTTTGCGGATTAAATCAGATGTTTGCGTATAAAATCAGATGTTTGCGTATAAAATCAGATGTTTGCGGATAAAATCAGATGTTTGCGGATAAAATCAGATGTTTACGGATAAATGCAGATGTTTGTGGATAACATCAGATGTTTGCAGATAAAATCAGATGTTTGCGGATAAAAGCAGATGTTTGCGGATAAAATCAGATGTTTGCGTATAAAATAAGATGTTTGCGGATAAAATCAGATGTTTGCGAATAAAATCAGTTGTTTGTGGATAAAATCAGATGTTTGCGGATAAAAGCAGATGTTTGCGGATAAAATCAGATGTTTGCGTACAAAATCAGATGTTTGCGGATAAAATCAGATGTTTGCGGATAAATGCAGATGTTTGTGGATAACACCGGGTGAATGCAGATATAAACTCAAATACAGGTTTTTGCGGATGAAAACAGATAAAAGCAGACATAGATCTAAATAGATAAAACCCGACGTTCGCGGATAATATTTATACCCGCAATTGCAGATAAAAACCGACATGCCCGGTAAAATCAGATATGTCGGATAAAAACAGATATAAATGGACATAAAACTAGCTTGGTTTTTTATCCGCAATCATCCGATATTACCCGTCTTTTTCAGCAGGGAAAATAAAAAAAAACATCAAGAGGAAAATTTGGTTTAAAACTGCAGTTTATAAACCTGATCTATAAAAAAGAGCAAATATTAGTGGTACCTACATATATATTTTGAAACATTTCATAAAGAGCAACATGATTTAAAAGTATTGTTACAAAAAACTGCATAGTCCTTCGGAGGGTAATTTAAGGCCGCGGTCCGTTCCTACCTCTAACCCGCACAAGCCATTCAGTTGGCTTATGGGACTTCTTAAGAAGTAAGGGTGGAACTAAAAGAGCACTTTTGTATATAAACACTTTTGTATATAAACTGTTCTTCCCCAAGGAATATTATGTCAGTATATTTTATTAAATTATTTACTTGAGTTAATACACTTTCTATCTAATTTGCATCAATACTTGCTGTTTATCCAAATAATGTAATATAAATGTCTGTCCCTGTTTTAAAGTAACTGTTTCATATTTTTTGTAGAAAGCAAAGTGGATATGAGCAGTGAAACAGATAAGTACAAAGATTATAGATTTACAAAATGGATGACCAAAAATGTAGGATTACAAGGTATACCACCTTCTGCATTCTACTCTACTGTACATAAAAACCTAGCTGAAAACTATGTGAGATACTGCTTTATTAAGGTAAATAGTCAACAATATAATTATAACAAGTAAACGATACATACTTTTAAATTGTAGCAAGATGAAAATTTACAAAAGGCCTCTGATATTCTTCACAAATGGGTAGGAAAGTAAATTATAAAGTGTTTATTATTTTACATTATATACAAAGCAATGTAAGAATTTTTATTAGAAATTATATATTTTTATTCAGGTTAATAAATAAACAAAACTACGCACATTTATTTATTTATTTATTGTTAAACATGAATTTATGTGCTGAAATCTCCTCGTAACCAACGTTTTGCATCTCTGGAATCGTTGCCATATGTTTTACCAAATCTAAAATAAAAGTCCATACAATCATCGCAATTTAAAACTTATACTTTTTTTATTTATCTATTTATTTACACCCCCATTTTAAGAAAATCTTAAGTACGGAATTGTTAAATTTTTGTGTAACTACCCTAAGGGAAATTAAGACTTGTGTGTTTTTGTTGTTTAATAACAGTTTTATATTATTATTTATATTAATTTCATAAATTAATTAAGACTTGTGTTTTGTTTGTTTAATAGCGTATATATATAACTTTCCATTGGCCCACCCTGTATATAATATATATTATATATATATATATAATATATATTATATACAGGGTGGGCCAATGGAAAGTTTCCACCCGGTTTTCTCAGGTGTTACGAAAAAAAATAAAAAACGCTCGCACCCGTCGATTTCTGATTTGAGGGGGACAATTTGTTTTTATATTTTTAACCCCTTAACTTCAACCTCTGAGCGGGGGTGAAAGTTACCCCCAAAATTTGAATAGGAAAAGGGGGGTCGAGTGATACTTTTTTTTGAAGGTATTTTTGCCCTGATTATACCCTCCAAGTTTAAACTTGCTGCTATCATCCCTATTGATATGACAGCTTGTTAAAATCTTGAAAATTGGCTATTATTTTAGTAAGAGTAAAAGCGATACCTTTGAGACAGTCTGTAGGTATGCCGAAGGAATAAAGTAAATATTAGCAAAACATCAGTTTTTTTACGTTTGAAGAAAAAAGTGTGTTTTTTGTAAACTTTATTTACAAAATATTGTCGCACAATTATCATTAAGATTATTATCGTTAGTTCAAGAGCTTATAACTAAATTTAATTATGGTATACACTATAGCCGAGCGAGTTGAATTAGTTTATACTTATTTCAAAAACAATGACTGTGCAAGACAAACAGCACGACTATTTAATGAAAGACATCAGGACAAAAATGTCTCTCATACTTATATTAGGAAACTGATGGTAAAGTTTTTGGAAACTGGAACAGTGGAGAACAAAAAAGATAATCCGATTCGTGTCGTTAGGAATGAAGGTATGCAAATCGCAGTCATAGGGCACATTGCAATGGATAACACCTTAAGTACTAGGCAATTGTCCGAAGTTTCCGGCATATCACGAACAAGCGTAAGGAGAATTTTGAAGGTTCACAAATTTTACCCCTACAAGATACAATTGCTTCACGAACTTAATGAGGATGATTATGATCGACGATTACAATTTGTAGAAGAAATGAGTGAACGGTGTGTTGGCAATCTAAATTTTCTTTATAATGTCTGCTTTTCAGATGAATGCTCCTTTTTTTTACATGGATTAGTCAATCGACATAATTGTCGATACTGGAGCGATTCAAATCCACATTTATTTAGAGAGTCTCATACTCAAAATCCTGAAAAGTTAAATGTCTGGGCAGGTATTCTAGGCAATAACATAATTGGACCATTCTTTTTACAAGGCAATTTGACTGGGGCTATGTATCTGACTTTACTTGAAGAAAATATTGTTCCTAGAATAAGGGAAGTTATTGCTGAAGATAATAACTTGTCGCAAAATGAAATGTTTTTTCAACAAGATGGAGCCCCACCGCATTATGCAGCACCCGTTCAGCAATTTTTAAATGAAAATTTTAGAGACCATTGGATTGGCCGAAGAGGACCTATTGAGTGGCCTGCAAGGTCCCCTGATCTTTCACCTCTGGACTTCTTTCTATGGGGCCATTTAAAGTCTAAAATTTATAAAACACAGCCAGCTTCTCTTCAAGTTCTACAAGAACGAATAACTGAAGAGTGTCAAAGGATAACTACCGATATGTTGCAGAATGTTATAGAGAAGAGGTAGAGAATCGATTTTATTATTGCATGAATGTTAATGGAGGACATTTTGAACAGTTTATTAAATAAATATCATGTAAATAACTTTTTATTAATAATAATAAAACTTTAAAACTTTAATTAGTAGATATTTTTATTAAGGAAGGTAAGTATTGTTTTTACTTATAATAAAACGTGATCTATTTCCAAGATTTTAACAAGCTGTCATATCAACGGGGATGCTAGCAGCGAGTTCAAACTTGGAGGGTATAATCAGGGCAAAAATACCTTCAAAATGAAGTATCACTCGACCCCCCTTTCCTATTTAAATTTTGGGGGTAACTATCACCCACGCTTAGGGGTTGAAGTTAAGGGGTTGAAAATATAAAAATAAATTGTCCCCCTCAAATCAGAAATCGACGGGTGCGAGCGTTTTTTATTATTTTTCGTAACACCTGAGATAACCGGGGTGGAAACTTTCCATTGGCCCACCCTGTATATATATTATATATATATATATATATATATACAGGGTGAGTCATAAGTGGTGAACTTCCCGAAAGGTGCATGTAGGAGGGCCTTAATATATGTAGGGAAAAATGTTTAAAAAAATCTATCTGCTTTGGTACTCGAGTTATGGCCAAGAACTCAAAAGAGAATTTTGGCAACGTGTAAACACTAACAATGTTACAGGCATGCAATTGCAATTATTAGATTTCATTTTAATTGAAGTAACTAAGGAACTTATTTGAATTGTTACGTGCTTATATTGTTGTCATTACTGTCATAATAAAAGACAGCAATGAGACAGTTGTTGTGATTATAATACTTAAATAATAATAATTAAAACCAAAATCAAACAAAATAAAAATTTATGAAAAAAATAACATAAAGAAGCATGAACAAACATTACAAAAATTGCTCGAATTGATGCCCCTGATTTTCCAAACACAATTCCAGTCTTCTTCTTGTACTAGTTTGATGATTAAATTCCCATTTTCTATGTGGATTTTCTTGGTTATAATAATGGCAGTTTCTACTATTAAAACACCCATCCCTACTAAAATTTGCCATAAAATACGAGTTAAAAAATCATCATCCTCATTAATTTTTCCCAATAACCAAAATACAAAAATTTAAACGCAAACAGAAATCGTTGTTGTTAAGAGCCTGAACTTTAGTGTAGTGGTATGGATGGAACTTCTCCTTTAATCGCCTGGTTTTAGATGTCTGGGACATGCCTAGCTCCTGAGCAATCTCTCTGGTACTTCTTGTTGGATCTTCTTGAATCAGCTGGATGATTAACTCATCGGCTTCGGGTACAATCTCTAGAGGCCGACCAAGGTCAGGACCTGCCGTTGGAATTAGAGATCCAGTCTCTCTAGCTCTGCCCATCATCCTTCTAAAAACTCCCGGCGATGGGTGGGTTATGTAAGCGAATCTTGCTGCGTATACCCGGGCTGCTTCATTGCAATTTTCTTCACAGAATCCAAGTACCAGCATCATATTCACATATTCTTGATTGGTGTACATTTTATTAAATAGACTAGACAAAATAATAACCAAAAAAATAAAATATAAACGTCAAACTTAATTTTAGCATTGTTGATTACAAATAGACTCGACAGAATAATAACCAGAAAACACCAAAAAATATAAACGTCAATGTCAATTTTCGTATTGTTGATTACAAAGTTGCCAGATCATTTCAATTGTTAAAAAATCATTCTAAAACATTAAAATTAAAAGAAAATACACTTTTTCGGGCAATTTTTTTCCTAGGAAATATTTAAGAACCCTAAACTCTTCAGTAAAAATCATATAAGGTGGAAAAATATTAAATAATAAAAAAGTTAAATTTAAAACTTAAGACCTGAATTCCTCGGTCACTTTTTCATTTGGAATTTTTTTAACATTTTTCCCTACCTATATTAAGGCCCCCCAACATGCACCTTTCGGGAAGTTCACCACTTATGACTCACCCTGTATATATATATATATAGCTTTTTATGTACAGGCAAATTTTAAAATTTGGTCTAGTTTTAGACATTTCCGTTCTTCAACATCTTTTAAAAGGTTTCTATTTTAAAATAAAGGCAAGTCATTTGAAATAATTGTAACGCTAATAATTATTTCTTATTTGCTATTAATATAACCTATGATAATACCACGCAAAGCAGACTTAGTATGCGGCGCAGAGCACAGAACAATATGCGCAGACAACGCATAGCGGAAAGGTGCAGGCAGAAACAATTAGTATGAGTTCACGGCCTCGTTGGAACAGGAGAGTATTCAGGATAGTTTTCGAAGCCAATAAGGGGCCCCCTAGCCGGGGGCCCCTATCATTGATACGGCTGATACCGCGGTAGCTACGCCCCGGCCTTGATAAAACAACGTGTTAAGCGCTGCTAAATATAGACGTCTTATTGTCCTAACAATACACCCTGGGACAAAATTAAAATGTTCACCTGAATATTGCGCCTGGAATGTGACCGCCATAATTAGGAAGTTGTCCCAGTTGCCTATGATAGATCTCCGTAGGCGAAATTAACAGGGGCGGATCTGGCCTGGAAGTTGTAACGGGCGACCATTCAGTGCTTAAACTCTTTCTGTAATTCGCTGTGAAATCGCACAGCACGCTATTTGTCATCGCTTCATTGCTTTTTCCAAAAGATGCATATCCAAAAGGAACGTGCCCAGTAAAACCTAAAAATAATAATTTCATTTTTTATTATCTATATTACTTAATTTACCATATGTTGCTTGTTGTATAAAAGATCCATATCGTTTGTCATACATTTTTTATTATTAATTTTTTATTTTTAGTTGAAAATTATGAAAATTTATGATGAACTTGGTTTGAGCAATGTAATTTAAATTCAATTTTTAACAATGTCACTATTGACATTGACAGTTTGTTTTAAAATTAATTAATTAATTTTGACTGTACATTATCCCAGTCAATGTAATAAATACCGAATTGGTAAAGTTCATTTTTTTTATCTGGACTTGCGGCAACGTTGCAAATTTAGGGTTTTGGTTGGTAAATACAGTTGTCAAGTTGGTCGCATTGATTAAAACAAACTAAGCTAGTTATAAATCTAATTGTGGTTATGTATAAATTATTGTAGGTTACATTGTGCAGTTGTCAAGTTGAGTTGTCGAAATTCGTAGTTAAAAATGCAATTAATTTGGCTTTGGTGGTGCTTGGATGAGTAAAATCATATAAAAAAGTAGTTAAATATAGGTTGCTGTACGGCCCAGAAGAGAAAGTATTCCTATAGGACAGCACACAATATCCATTGGATATCCATTGGATATACCTATATCCACTGAATGTCCAGTCCATGAACGGATATCCAGTGGACATCCATTGGATATACTTAAGGGATATTAGCATAAGGACAATTTGCGTCAAAATTGACTAATAAATATTAGAGACAAATATATTAATACATTATTGACACATGCCTTGATATTTCTAATAATATACTTTGAAATAAATAAAACTTTAATGGATATCTAATGGATATCCAGTGGATGTCCACATAGATATTATAACTACATATCTAGAGCCAAAGATAAAAAAGGATTGTTTCAGTTAAAATTATTCTAGACGTTTTTAAGCATTATGTTTATGAGATACAACCTATGAAATTAGAAGTATAATATAATGTAAGTTTTCATGGATATCTAATGTATATCTAATGGATATCCACTATTTTAGACTACGTCACATGAGACTCTCGAGAATCATTGGCCAGGCCGACGCGCTTGCGCATTGTGCTCCCATTTCTCTGCGCAAACAACAAACACCGTGAAACGTTTATTTTTATATGTCGTTATATGCCGTTTTAAGATTGTGTTTTTAAGTGTCAATTTTCGCATCATATTTATTGTTTTTACGGTAGGTAAGTGCCTTTATTTCTTGTTTGGTTGTGTGGTATTAATACAATTGTGGTGTATATATTATGTCTTTCATATTGCACACACACATTACATTGGGATTTTGGTTTTTATTTGAGGCCTTGTTTATTTACCGGCTTCTGTTAACCCTCGAGCAGTCGCGTCCTAAAATATTTCATGAGTAGTCGCGTGGTGCAAATATGCTACCATCTGTAAATTATAGTTTTAGAACAGCTTTAATATTGTTTTAGGATTAATTTATAAGTAAACAATATAAATAAAGTCTAAATGATTAGTTTTATATGTTTATTAAACATTTATTTATTATTTTACATATATATATGTATATCAGAGGCTGAGTCACTAGTAACCATATCTTCTTCTATTTCCATCTCCGAATCTGAATTATGCTCTTCTTTGGTAACAATCTCTTCATCTTCTTCACTCCATTCATTATCATCCATGTCATTATCTTCCTCTATAGAAGATTTGTCTGACATATATGTCAGACAAATCTTCTAAAAATTTTCGAAGCTCTTCGTCCGAAAGTCCCTTTGCCCTAAAATAAAGTAAATAGAATAAAATACAAATTTTTGGAAAGCTACTAATAATAATAATAAATACAGTTATTATTATTTTATATAATCAATATTATTCTTGTATTATTATATGATACTTGTATTGAGAATGCTAATAATAATAACAATAATAAAAATATTATTATACAAAAACTGGTAAATAACATTTTTTGGAAATTTTAAACTAGTAACAACAAAAAAAATATCACAATTAAAAAAGAAACAAATAAAAATATACTTACATGATTGGGCGCGTGGTAGCAAAATTGCTCCAATTAAATTTGAACCGTTGTAGACAAACACACTAACAAAATTTTAACTGAACAAACGTAACTAACCCTTCCTCATCAATATCTTGGAAGATACTGAGCGGTATATTACAAATAAAACACTTGTTCATGCGCCACGCCCTCATTAAGTATTATTGGTAGCATATTTGCACCAACGCGACTGCTCGAGGGTTAACTATGGCGGGATGTTTTTTATTGCTTTAGCTAATACCTACCTAGGTAAAACTACTAATTTATTAGACATGCATGTGTATTAGATGTCTGCTTGTACAAGTATGTTTACTTTATAAAGTAAACTATTACAATAATTATTATTGTAAATTAGGTATTTTTTTTTCTTTTACAGAAAGAAAAACAATGATATAATGCCTCTACCAGAATAAATTATAATTTAATTAATAAGGCAATAAATAATAATTTTGTTTATAATTATAAATAAAATATTATAAACATATTCATTGATGTTTTTCTATACCTTTCAATCAAAATACAATTAATTCATGTCAAATATATATCTATATAAAATATTTACATATGTACACAATGTGTACTACACATGTGTACAGTGGATTGCCAAATTATTAAAGACAGTAGCAATTTCTTCCAATTTCGAAGTTTGGATGTATTTAATGAGAAAAATAATTGACCATTTTTAAGTTTTTTTATTTTGTATATTTGCTCTTATTGCTTGCTATATTTTTTCAAAATATACAGGGTTATACCCCCTGAAAAATAGGTATTTGAAAATTTTTTTTTTTTTTATTTGGACATCATATATTATATTTTTAGTAAGTAATGTAATGTTTTTTTTAATTAACCAAAATTAAGTACAACATAAGTATAACATTCAAAAAATATAAATAGATGTTCCATTAAAAAAAACTTTTAAAATCGCCATTTTTCACAGGGTATAAAATATTATATAATATTTTGAAAAAATATAGTATCAACATGTTGGTACTGCAGCATACATAACAAACTCAACAAGGCTCAGATATTTTCTCACTACATCCAACAAAAATTTAAAATTGGAATATATCCAATGGATATCCACTGGATATCAGCTAGATATATATGTGGATATCCATTGGATATTTGCTATATCCTGGATATAGGCGGACATTTGGATATCTATAGGATATCTAATGGTTATCCATGAATATCCAGTGGATATCTTGGATATCCAAAAAGTATATCCAATGGATATCTAATGGATATTTTGTGCTGTCTGGGTAGCGGATAATAATCTTCGCTTTGAAAAGAATTTTTATAAAAGAAATTAAAATTTTTTGTGAACGTAAATGTTGTCCAATGGTGAATAATGTGAAAATAATGTGTGATGTTTTTATTATAAAACCAAATTCGTTAAAGTATTTAGTTAAATTCTTTAGCAGAAGTACCATTTTTAAATACTAAAAATACTAAACTGGCATAAGCCAGCTTCATGATAAAGCCGAAAGTGCAAAATTATAACAAATTTTGTTTCTGCGTTTCCCGCAATCTTTGTTTTTATGCGTGCGTTTTTTTTCAAATAACACGCAATTTTTTTTTCGCGTAAAAACTCAAGAGCAAAGTTGTAGAAAATAACCATTTATGTAATTTAAATTTTGTTGAAAATAATATGGTTTAAACAAAAACAGTGCATTAAACGTCCAAGGTAGGTGGTTGGCATGCAGTTTTTCGACTGTTCTGTTCTGTACACGTGTTGTGTGCTGACCTAATTTGCATTAAATTTTATTTAAACAATCTTTAGTTCCTGGAAACGCGCCTTGGACAATTTTAGCGCGCTTGGCGAGCAGTTGCTTGTTCCAGGATAATACCTGCAGTGTTGTAACGTAACTAGTTACAAGTAACTAGATACAGTATCTAGATACTTTTTATGTATCTGTTTGTGTAACTAGTTACTTATCCCAATCTAGTAACTGTAACTAGTTACAAATTCTAAGTAACTAGGTGTGCTAAGATACAAATATACATTTTTAATTAAACTGCGACTATTATTTATTTGGAAAAAAAATATTATAAAAAATAAGTTATTTTAAATTTAATATTATAAAAAAAATAAAAATAATAAACATATATATTTTTGTTGTCACTTTAAAATTCCCTTTTATTTCTATTTTAAATTTTTTAAAGCAAAAAATAATTTGTATGTATCTTAAAGTATCTAGATACTTTTTGAAGGTAACTGTATCTGTAACTAGTTAGTGCAATAAAATATGTATCTGTATCTGTATCTAGTTACAAATTTTGGTAAGTAACTGTAACTGTAGCTAGATACTGAAAATATTGTAACTGTTACAACACTGAATACCTGTATATATTATTTGGAAATATAAAAATATTTGAATGGTATGTGAGTACCCATGTAAAACGAAATTTTATCAACAGTGAACTACGTAAATCTCAGGTGATCAATGTACAGGGAGGTTCACGTAAGATAACTTATTTCAGAAACAATTGAAGCCACACAAAAATTGGTATCGTCCCAGGGTTTCCCCAAACACACTGTTTATATAAAAATGATATATTTAAAAAAAATCGTTTGATTCATGAAAATTTGGCTCTAGTAGTTGCTGAGATAAGTAATGACACATCTTACGTAGGTACATCAATCATATATTTTTATGTATATTAAAAAGATTTATATTCGTATTTTTCTGTAACAATAGCTGACACCTCGAACTTAAAAAACTTAATTTCAACAGCGATAGAATTGCAAAACGGGACGGTTCAGGGCGCTGTTTTAATTAAATTGATTTTTAAGTTCATATGTAAGTATATGATATAATTTATGCACAGATTATAAAAATTGTAGATAATTTTACTCTTTACAACTTTGCTTTAAGTTTTTATGTTGAATAAAAGAATAGTGTCTTATTTATAAAATAAAAAATTAACGCCTAAAAACATAGATGCGGAGAACGCAGAAACAAAATTTGTTATAATTTTGCAATTGAAAACTGTTTGTAATTTGTTGAACTTAAATAATAATTCAATATAGGGTAAACCAGTTATTGGACACTTAAGGAATATTATTTATTTAAAATTTAATATAATTATACAGGGTGTCCGGGAAAAGGAGGTCAATCCGTTAACCATATATTCCTTGAGTTAAAACAATAAGACTTTCATAATACCATTTTTCAATTTAGAGCTTCATGTTCGATATACAGGGCGACAAAGTTTGAAATTTAAAACTGATTTTTTTTAATAATTCGAGTAATTGATAAGATACTTAGTTTAAATTCGGTACACTACTTTAACATAAATAGTTACATTTTTTGAGACAAACAAAACAAAAAACAATTGTCAAATAATCAAAATAGGGGGGTCCAGTACTCACTGACTCCCCCTATTTTTTAGTACGTGCGCCAATGACTTCCAAACGGAATTTTTTCAGGTAATCATTTATTGTTGAAAATGTTTTTTCTCTTATAAAATTTTGATAAAATGATTTGTTTTAGAGATAAATTGTAAAGTATGGGTCAGTCCATATCAAATCAACCAAAGGTTCTTCCCCCACCATCTCCGATTTTGATCATTTTTGGTAAATTTGTTTACCTCACTAAAAAACTCAAAAATCCCATATATGAATTTTTTTCGATAGGTGGTTTTTGTTTTATTGATTTTTGAAAATCAAAAAATTCCGATAAATTTGGGTCTTGCAAGTACTTACAAAAATAGCGATATCTCGTAAACTATTAAAAGTAGAAAGGTGAGTGATGGCTTATTTTAAAGGCCTATTAGAGAACTTTTTTATGATATATCACATGACCTACATTTTTTCAAAAAAAAAAAAAAAATTTTGAAAATTTAATATGGACTGAACCATACTTTACAAATTATCTCTAAAACAAATCATTTTATCAAAATTTTATAAGAGACAAAACATTTTCAACAATAAATGATTACCTGAAAAAATTCCGTTTGGAAGTCATTGGCGCACGTACTAAAAAATAGGGGGAGTCAGTGAGTGGACCCCCCTATTTTGATTATTTGACAATTGTTTTTTGTTTTGTTGGTCTCAAAAAATGTAACTATTTATGTTGAAGTGGTGTACCGAATTTAAACTTAGTATCTTATCAATTACTCGAATTATTAAAAAAATCAGTTTTTAATTTCAAACTTTGTTGCCCTGTATATCGAACATGAAGCTCTAAATTGAAAAATGGTATTATGAAAGTCTTATTGTTTTAACTCAAGGAATATATGGTTAACGGATTGACCTCCTTTTCCCGGACACCCTGTATATGCCGTTGTTATAAAGATTTTAGTTTTTTTATTATAAATTTGTAAAAAGGTAGTTTGTTTGTTTAAACTTTATTTACGTTTACTTAAAAATAAAAATATTTGAATTTTTAATGATAGTTTTATAATAACATGCAAAAAAGTATGGTAATTGGACATTTTATAGTAATTGGACACATGGAACCTAGTTATATAACAATATTGGACATGCAATTTTTATATACGCATAACAACTTTACTTAAAATTACATAAAATGTCAAATATTTTATAAAGGTAAATTTCTGTTTTAGGTTTTTTTTATTTCGTTTTTGTAAATATGTAATTCATATATTTCTTTCTCGGATTCCTCAACTCGTTTTGCATAATTTTTGTAAGTATCATATAATTTATCTATTTCTTTCTCGGATTCCTCATTCAGTTCTGCATCATTATCATTACTCTCTTTGTAACATGATGACATAAAAATATATCATCTTTCAATTCTTCCGGTATATGTTCTTGGTCTTTCTTAGGAATGCTTATGAATTTTTTTTGAAATTTAATACAATGTAAACCTTTACTTTGAATTGCTTAACTAAGCACAGGTATACCTATAGGTTTGTTTTCTTTTTGTTTGCATTTTTTGTATACTGCTTTTTTTCTTCGCGTTTTTTTTCTTTTATCCTTTTGCTTGTCTTTTAGCAAACGTTATCTTTTATGCATTTCTTGATATTCTCTAGAAGTGATAGCAAATGGAATTTGTATTTCCCCTTTGACGACATATTTCTGGATTCTGAAGGTAACTACTAATTCCTTGGTCAGTTATTAGACATGGAACCCACATCAAATTTATATGAGTTTATAATGACATTATATAGACAAGTTCTGCGCAAGCAGAATTTAAATTAAAGTTTGCGAAAAAAAGTTAGTTTTTAAGTGCAACCCCCAGCCTCCTGCCCCTCCAAATTGAGATAATTCAAATTAAAGTGGTACAATATTTAATTCACTGAAGTTTATCGACAAATTTCAAATTTTATTAAAAAAATTCAAGTATTACAGATTTTATACCATTTCAAATTTTTTTAAATTTAGTAAAAGAAATAATAAAAATTATAAATGGTATAAAACCTGTAATTCTTGAATTTTTTTAATAAAATTTGAAATTTGTCGATAAACTTCAGTGAATTAAATATTGTACCACTTTAATTTGAATTATCTTAATTTGGAGGGGCAGGAGGCTGGGGGTTGCACTTAAAAACTAACTTTTTTTCGCAAACTTTAATATAAATTCTGCTTGCGCAGAACTTGTCTATATATTCCCAGTGGGGAACCATCGACTAAGAAAAGATTCTTTATTTACCTACCTACCTATTTTGCGATTGCGATTTTGTAAAACATTAAGGATATTTTTAGGGTTAAATTCAATTTTTTTTGTAAAAAATAATAGTACCTACCTGATTTTAAGTATTTATCGGGTGAAGCATTGTCCATAAAGTAGGGGCTATCACTGGGTGGGGCTAATGGAGGTTCGTCCACTGGCAGATTTCTTATCACTGCCGCACATTCCGGTCTTACTTCTATCAAGGGCAGTTTGAACTGACTTTTCACCAACTATTAAAATAAAAAACTTTCGCATTAAACAAAATATTTCCGACATAATTTTGGACCTTCGAGTTCAAATTACTGTTTTACTTAACGCTACGTTTACAGTCCCGAGGCGGGACTTAAGTACGATCCTGACTAACGTCATAATTTGACGTCACACACTTTAAATCGGTATTATTTCCCGAGCGTTATAAAACTGATATTCGTCTGGGCCCCAGGAGCCCCAGGAGCTCCGATGGTAGGGCGCTTGCAGAGCATGCCAGGGGCGCGATTTTTGTAAATAATATCATAAGGGCATCTAATTTTTCCGAAAAAAATCGAAAAAACACTTTGCTAAGTAATATTTTAACTAGAACATTACTTCAGTAATTAGCATTGTGTTTTTTCGATTTTTTTCACAGGAAAAATTAGATGCCGAATGGTATTTGAAAAGACTATTTCATGAGTAAAAGTTATTCTGCATACACATAGCTTACAAAACATACTACCTATTATACATGAATACATAATAAATATGTAGGTATTAATTTGAAAACTGAAAAATAGGTAATTTATTTAATCACAAAATACTACAAACTTAATTATTTATGGTACAATTAAAATATAAATTGCAATTTTTGGTGACAACAGCTGTCAAGTTTTGAAGCGGGTAAACTCGAAAAAACTGATGACAGGTGCTGTCAAACAGTTTTCCACCTAGAAACCATTTGTAATTCAAAATTGCGCGTTTTAAATTGGTGGAAATTAAGACGAGGGAAATAGTCAACTTCATTCGCATCGGTGCGAAGGGTATGCGTGCGACGAGGGGTAAACCACTGATTTTTTAAAATTAAAAATCGCTTACGAATTAACGGCTAAGGATAACAATAACAAGGTCATGCGCAACGCGTCGCTAAGCACTGATTAAGCTTAAGTTTTCCTTATTGATAACGACTGATAAGGACAAAAATCACAACACAACGTCCACTAACATTGAACGATGGTCTCTAAGATTTTAAAGTGGTTTACCACTCGGCGTGCGAACGATTTTGTAAAACCATATTCTCAACTCTCTTAAAATGAATTAGTCAAAAATAACTAATTATAATTATAAGTCATAATTATAAGTCATATTTGACTAATTGTCATAGCGAAAAAGCAGTCACTAATAATTAGTCAAATTCCACTGAATGAAATAAATAGTCAAATTAGTAAATTTAAATTTTAAAAAAGTTTTGTCCCAGCCTGGGATTGAACTTAGGTCTGTCACTTGACAAGTTTGTCAAGCTAACCTCATAACAGCTGTCAGCCGCTCTTATAAAAATCAATTTTATTTGTCAATAAATATTGTTCATAATATTTTAAAGTTTAATATATTATTTGTGTTGCTGTTTTGAGCTAAACTTTTTGCATTTTTATTTGTTGTATGGGTCATTTAACCATGGAGAGGTATATGCATTTAATTCAAATAATACTTTGTTGTTGGCCGTAAACGATTAAAGAAATTAGTTACTTTTAACTGTCAGAAATAGTCAAATATGGTGACTAATCTTAAATTAGTCAAACTTTAACTATTGACATTGTAAAAAATAACTAGGTATTTAAAAGTGAAAACGACTATTTTATTAGTAAAAAATGCTGGTACTAATTCAAATAGTAGAATTTTGACTATTTCATTTTTAGAGAGAACAAGCCTTCGTATCGAGCTTCGTATCGGAATTTAAGTTATACGAATGACATATGTCATTCGTATAACTTAAATTCCACATATGTGGCAACAACGTAAACTATCCTAAAAACAAAGCGTCACAATCTGTAAATATATGAATATTCTAATTTTCTACGAAACAAAGCTGAAACTATCAGCTTCAGCTATTTATTTTTAATATTTAATTCCGAGTTAGGTAACACAGAATTAATTCCCCCAATTTAATTCTGCGTTAGGTAACACAGAATTAATTCCTTCCTATTTAATTCCCTGTTAGCTAACACAGAATTAATTCCTTCATATTTAATTCCGTGTTAGCTAACACAGAATTAATTCCTTCCATTTAATTCTGCGTTAGGTAACACAGAATTAATTCCCTCCCCTTTAATTCCGTGTTAGCTAACACAGAATTAATTCCTTCCTATTTAATTCCGCGATAACTAACACAGAATTAATTCAATTAATTTTGTGTTACTTAACACGGAATTAAATAGGAGGGAATTAATTCTGTGTTACCTAACACGGAATTAAATAGGAAGGAATTAATTCTGTGTTAGCTAACGCAGAATTAAATGGGGGGAATAAATTCTGTGTTACCTAACTCGGAATTAAATATTAAAAATAAATTTTGTGTAATTGTCCCTTCTACGCCTTCGTACTAATATACTACGTAATATTTCGATTTTATTGGTGTAATAACATTTAAATAACTCATTTTTAAATTTTTTTGGAGATGGCCACTTTTGAAACTAGACGACTCATATATCCTTCGAGAAAGGTTTCAAACGAGCACTGTCCTGGATTTTTTTAATTTGCGGATGATAAATAAAGGAATCAATTGTTTACATACCACCACTTTAATGTTAATTTATTAATATTTATAAGTAGTACAGTAGTTTATAAACGACAACGTTGTTGGAATTCGAAATTTCTTTAACTGCGATTTTTTTTAAATAACCAAGCTAAAAAGAATGCTGCTTCTTCTTTTCGTGATCAGCTTTAAAAAAAAATCATAAACGATGTTTTGAAGAGTTTTTTTCGCCCACAGGAGGAGATGCTAATCGTTCGACGGTTCCCCCTACTCCATCACACGCACCCTTCCCGTGCGAAGTTGCAAAAAATGCCACTCAGCTTCAACATTAAAAGTGTAGTGTAGTGCAATAAATTTGTTAAATTTTATTTATTCTTGAATTGAGCGGCTTACCTGTCAGAAAAAAATATTATTTTTTTACATTACCACTTCCGGAAATCAGTTTTAAATAATTTATCATTTTTAATAAAAAAATGCACCGCACCTGTAAAATAATGACAAAACATTCGTTTCAAGTTTAAAATAAATAACATAAATGGGGTTCCAGTGCACTGTAGGTAGGGGGAGGTGAGGAATTTTGCGACGGGGGTAATTTTAAATTTGGCCAAGACGGTAGTTTTGGTACTGTTTATATGTGACAACTATGTAGACTATCCTCCAATTTCTAAGGACAAAAATTTTAGTTATTTATTTATTATTTATTTTTGATTTAGTTTGTTTCTTAAAAAAATTAATTTTGTTTTATTTGTATGTTTTATTATAATAATATTATAGAAATAAACGGTTTATTTAGATAAAAATCTCTCTATACAGCGTAAATTTTCCCCACATGGTGCGAAAAATTACCCTGATAGGTGTGTAATTTTGCGCAAATACATTATTTATAAAATGTAGTTTTTGCATACCAAACAAATTTTTTCATGTGTTGCGCATTGTATACACATAGTAAACATAGTAGACTATCATTGATATTAATTGCAAAATTACATTTTTAATATTAATAAAGATACTAGAGATTTTGCATAATTCCCCCATCTTATATAATTATTTATTTAAGAATTTCTTTATAACACCATCCCCAAATTTAAAAAATCGGGGCTCCAAACTTTTCTCGACAGAGTTAGATTTTCCATTTTTTTATTATCTTTCACTATGTCAGTGTTAAGTGTTATGATGTTAAGTTTTGTGAAATAATTATTAGGTTTTGGATTGATTTAAATAAATTATAATTAAATATTGGATGTAAATGTTTGGTGGTTTAAAATGTGAATCATGCTGTATAACAGGAATAAAAACACTAAAGCTGTGTGGTTACGTAATATTGTAAATTTAGTTGCTAGAGTCTGTAGATTAGCGCAGTAGTCAATTAAACGGATGAGATATAAGACGTGTTTTATTTATGGCCACCTATAACTCGTAATAATTCAGAAGTGGGATACAACTACGCAAATGAGTGTCCACGAGGACAGTGATAGTAAAATAGTAGAAAATCAAGTACGACGAAGAAAGACATATTGCGAAACCTATCACGGCAGCCCTTAAACGCAACTTCGATTCAGGACAACACAAAGTTTGTTCATTACACGACCTGAACTTCGAGGATGGACAAACCGAACCAAATAAGGGAAACTCAAGGTAAATGGAGAAATTATTCCAATTTTTGATCCCGACGACCGCCACCAAACTATTGCGTCATGGCTCAACAAACGAACAACTGTTTCAAATACACGGTTGGAGCGACTACGAAAAATCCGGATATATGCAACTAAAATTAAAAGGCGCAGCTCGTATTTGGTTCAACAAACAAGACGACTACAACAAAACTTTGGATGGGTGGAAAATTGCATTATCCGGATATCCAGAGCGTTTCCGAGATGTGTCGATTACGCAACAATATTAGAAGAGTTGGTCGGCAGGCAAAAACGCAACAACTAAACCATGACACACTATTACCACGCAAAATTAAACCTTAGGCAACAATGTCGTTTGGGTAACAAAGCCACCATATCCTGCATTATAAAGGGTTTGCCATTGGAGCTGCAAGCAAATGCAAGGGCATTTAAATATGCTACGCCAGACGAACTTTACGCCGGGTTTATTGCACCAATGGACCATTATAAATCGCCTCAAAAAGCCAGACTCTAACCTCAAGCCACCGCGTCCAGACCAGAAAAGAGACCGCGGATTGAGTGCTATGTATGCGGAAAATTGGGCCATCTTGCAAGGGAATGCTGGAGACGATCCGTTCCCACAACATCGAGGAATACCAAACATCGGTGTTCCATGTGCCGATCGACATACCATCCTAGTGCTGAATGTCCCCAAGCGTCGATCCTCGGACACCCAACACCAGGACCATCGAGGATGGCAGTCAAGAAGTGCAGTACTTGCAAAGAATTGGGACACATCACTGACGATTGCTGGTACAAAGAAAAAACCGTCCAGGAGGTTAAATCTCTTAGGCTTGTACGAAACGATTTGTATAAAGTAGACGTAGTGATAGTTGAAATAACTTATAGAGGGTACTTTGACACAGGAAGTAAAGTAAATGTTGGCAGTTTAGCCATCTTAAACAAAACAAAAATGCCCTTAGTACCCTAATACAATAATTAAATCTTTTGGTGGTTCATTACTATTCCGGGAATTAACAATAATGCGTGGAATAAACATGGGTTAGATGATTTAAAACACATCGCAGAGAGGGCTAAGAAACACGAAAATTCAGTTTCTCGCATGAAAAATAGGAGAATGGACTTTATGTACAAAAATTACTAGGTAAGTTTTTTGTGCCCACTCTCTTCCAGAACCTACGAGCCGCCACTGCTATTCCCTGAAGGAACCACATCAGTTAATATTTTAATAGAAAACATCAAAATTCCTACGCAACTGGTAATAGTACAAACAAAGGATATGCAAGATATTGATATTATTTTGCGCCAGCCAATAATTAATCATCCTAACAGAATGCTTATTGTGACACCTTAACCTTAATGAAATATATTTCCGTAAAACAACCTGAAGTTCAACAAATAAATTTGGTTGATGATGTTCCACTAAAACACGACGATCCAGTAAATATCAATAAACTAAAAGAAGTGGTAAAATCCAATGACTTATGTTTCGCTAAAGATTCACTTGACCTGGGGACAATAAAAGTCACTGAGTTTGCAATTACATTAACCTCTCACGTACCTATATAAACCCTATAGATTGGCCGAAATAGAGAAATTAGCAATGCGTAATAAAATAGAAGAACTGCTTAAAGCAAATATCATACGACCCTCGAATTCACCAAACGCCAGTCCTACCATTCTTGTCAAGAAACCTAATGGAGACAATAGATTATGCATAGATTACAGAAAATTAAATGCAATCACAGAAAAAGACCGATATCCTTTACCAAATATGGAAGATCTCATTAATAAACTCGGTGGTAACAAATACTATTGTAGCTTAGACATGAAACAAGGTTATTACCAAATACCTGTAAAAAAAGATTCGATTCAAAAAACAGCATTCATTACATCAGACGTACAGTTTGAGTTTCTTCTTATGCCATTTGGACTTTGCAATGCACCAGCTGTATTTCAAAGATATGTAAACCGTTTATTACGATGATATTCTTATACCCTCCATATCAATCGATTAAGGACTAGAAAAGCTTGCAACAATTTTAGAACTACCTACTTAGGAAAAACAACCTAAAACTAAACTTGAATAAATGTTTCTTTTTCAAAACAAAAATAGATTTTCTAGGATATGAGATTGGTGAAAATGAAATATGGCCCGGTAAAAAGATCAATGAACCTGTGCTAACTATCTTTAACCCAAACGCAAAAAAAGAATTGCATACTGATGCTAGTTCAAAGGGCATAGCTGGTATTCTACTTCAAGAGAAGAACAATAAATTAAATACTGTGGCTTATTTAAGTCGAGCTATAACAGTTGACGAATCTTTTTACCATTCGTATGACCTCGAAACTCTTGCTGTGATTGAGTCTGTTAAACGGTTTCGAAATTATCTATATGGAACGCATTTCAAAATAGTGACAGATTGTAATGCTGTTCGTAGTAGGTACTTTTGTGAAAAAAGACCTAGTTCCGAGAATTGCACGTTGGTGTTTAACTATGCAAGAATACGATTTCGAAATTGAACATAAACCAGGGTGTAAAATGGCCCACGTTGATGCATTAAGTAAAAATGCGATAACTGAAAACGTTTTAAGAATAGATGCCGACGATTGGGTGTTAATGGTACAAAGTCAAAATGAACAAAAAAGAAATAATTCGAGAAAAACTGTTATCCGGAAATGCCGACCGAGAAATTAAATCACTATATGTTCTAAAAAGGATACCATAAAATACATAATGGTGGGTTGAGACTTACAATCCCAAAAATTGGCCATCTTGGACTAAAAAGTTGCGAAGAACTAATTAAAAGCAAATTTTGGTTTGCCAAAATGACAAAGTTTATAAAAAATACGTAAACGCATGTATTGATTGTGCATTCAAAGAGGACAATATGGAAAAAGAGGGTTTCCTCCATCCTATTCCAAAACCGAATGAACCGATTCATACATGGCACATCGACCATTTAGGGCCTTTTTGTAAAACATCCAACAACTATTCATACATATTTATGGTAGAAGATTCATTTTCAAAATATGTATTTGCCAGACCAACTAAAACTACAAATTCAAAAGAAGTCATTCACTCCTTAAAAGATTTATTTAGTATGTTTGGGACAAACAAAAAAAATATTGCAGATGGGGGAAAACCGTTTAAGAGTAAAAATTTTAAAGAATTTTGTAAAGAGATGAAAATTAATGCAGTGTCTTCACCACGCACAGTGTTTCAATTCTCGAAAATATCGGCAAAACCTCAAAAATTTACATTTTTTTTAGGTAAATTTTGAGTTAGATGGGTAGTTAAAACCTGTCTCCATCCTGTATTGAAAAAAAATTATATAAAATACGTATATTTTGTACAGTTTAAACTTGACGCTTTCAGTTGAAGGTACTTTACACGCGATCGCTGCGGAAAATTGTTTATTGTTTAAAAGTGAATAACTTGTGTTTGGTGTGTCCGAATGTTATGCGGTTTGATGAAGGGTGATCTTCAAGGTATCTAAAATTCAGATATGTATTTGTTTTTCGTGGATTTTGCTTGTACAACGGGTTATTGTAACCGACAAGATCGGTCTGCAAACATTGAATCGAGCTTTTAGAACAATGGAGCTACAAAAATTGAAATGAATTGTAAGGCATCAGTTCCCCAGTAAGCACACAAACGTCCCTGGGACATCCAAATTTTGTCAAAATAGACCGACACGACCTGGCCGTTCCAGGGACAGTCAAGTAGGACCACCTTATGCTGGTCATTTACAGGACGCCTAAGGATATC
The DNA here is from genome assembly GCA_921294245.1 of Brassicogethes aeneus. Classification (NCBI taxonomy): domain Eukaryota; kingdom Metazoa; phylum Arthropoda; class Insecta; order Coleoptera; family Nitidulidae; genus Brassicogethes; species Brassicogethes aeneus. Next base: position 15,205,363 of record OV121134.1, on the reverse strand, counting down.
CTACGGATGTCCAATAAAGTTTTATTAAAATCAAATCAAAGAGCATGACTCCTCAAAAACAATAGTATCATCCTTTTAGTTACTTTTTTATAACAACTTTATAGGTACCTTAATTTATACATAAGTATAAAAAGGTAAAAGATAAATTTAAATAATTTCAGGTAATTGTACGGTGTAGGGACCAGACTCATTAGGTTAGTTCCAACCGGCAGTAATTTTCAGTAATATTACTGACACACATGCGCATTTGTATTTCCATTATTTAAACACGCTTTAAAAAAAGTAAAAATAAAGGAAAAACATATTTAAAAATAAATTATTTTGTATTTTTTTCTCTATTTCGTTCAAATTAATTTAAAATACTTTTATAAGTCTAAAATAATATTGTGTCAGTAATATTACTGCGGTTGGAATGTACCTATTACCGTACGTAATTCCCAACATTCAAATTTTAAGCAAAAAATTCAAAAATTTTCAAAATAAATTTACAAAACTTAAGTTAAAAATGTACAAAATTTATGTTAAAAATTTTTAAGTTTCATTGCGCTCACTGACCTCTGGTGGAGTCTTACTAAAGTGACCTACAATACCGACTTTTTTAATGTAGGTATTTTATTCTTTTATGTTTTTTATGTATATTGTTGTTTCTTAAATATTTATTTATTTTATGTATATTGTTATGTTTATTTATATTCATAATTTTTACAAAATATTACTACCCTTTTTATTCCAAAAAATTCGCACCCCCATTTAGTAAGTACGATCCTGCGAGCTATAGTACGGTAATTTGAATTACGCGGTACCGACTATCGAATTCAAGTTGGCAACCCTGGCGCTGCATTAATGCACCATGGGTGCGTTCATGACGTTTACTCGATTCACTCGGAGTTAACTCAAAACGTTCATTACAACAGCGGTATCTACACTTTAACTTGACTAAATCGTTCGTGACTACCAGGATATTTAACACCGAGTTTACATTTTTAACCCACCTCTTGTAGGTGCGTTAAAATAACTCCGCATGCGCATTGTAGTATGTTATTGTCAAATTTGAATTTGAATTGTCAAAGTTGAATTTGAATTGTCAAATTTGAATTTAAATTGAGGTTATTTGTGTTTGTGTTTATATAGAAATCGTTGTTGCTATTTGTGATATAGTTGCTAAATTAATTAAATAATGGATAATTATACCATTGTGACTGACCCTGAGGGTAATATCATCTATAACGAAGACGGATTGTTACTGGTTCAAGATAATATGCGTATGTATTTCCCATAATTACTTTTATTTTATAAGTAATAACATAAAAATTTTAGTTAAACAACTTCAATGGACAATTAAAGTGAACGCTGAAAGTTTTTTAACTCTATCCATATTAAATATAATAAAATATAATTTAAGTTTACATGTTATTTATGCATAAATTAAATTTAAAATGTTAGAAAATAAGGTTAAGTTGTTTTTACTCAGAGTCGTTCATGACGGCATAAAATAAATCAAGCACTATGAGTTTACACGACGCCATATTAACTCTACTCGGGTAAAGCTTCATGAACGCACCCCATGAGTCTCGTGGCACGTGTTAAAATCAGTTTTGTATTGTTTTGTGGTTTGGAAGTTTAGTTAACAATAGATACAACTTTAGTTTACGTGTGCCTTTTATATTTAATGAAGGTAGGTATGTATTAAATAATATATATTTCTGAGCAAATTATTGTTTTTTTCTAGTAAATTTATAATTAACAATAATGCATCTCTTCGAGGTGCCGCCCGATTAACGACAAAAAAAGCTTTCCTCTTTTTTTATTGATGCCGTTATAAATTAATATAATTTCTTTAAATTGCATAACTATAGTATAACTATTATATTTCTTATTGTAGTTTCGTGTTGTATGGTCTTCACCTGTTGCTTGTTTTAAATAACCTCACTTTATTTATTCATTTAGTTAAATAAATACCTATATAGGTGGTTATATTTATTTAAAACAATAATTTAGCATTTTAAGTTCAGAAACAATTAAATTTATTAAAAAAAAGATACACCTTGTTTAGTTTACTATATATACTATACTATATATAGGTATAATTGATATTATGTTAACCTATTCTATCAATTCCCAAATTATGTAAGGTACAATTCGGATTACCCTGAATATTTTTATTTTTTTGAATCAGAATTATAGTTTTTGTTACAAAAGATGTTAAAAATAAATAGATAATAAAAATAAATAGATTGTATTTTTTTTCTCCATGCGGATCGAATTATAACGTCCATAGAGAGGCCTAAGGTGGTCGCAGTAGGACCTAAAATGGAGGGTCTTAGGAAGTCTTTTTTACTATCCTTTGGTTGTCATCAGACATCCCAGGGACGTCCTACAGACGCTGTCGGATTTCCTGAGTCCGTCAGGTATAACCCAGGAAGACGTCCTGCGAACGTCCCTGGGAGGTTCCAGTGCTTACTGGGTCAAGATCCGTTAAATAGCTTAGAGTTTTGTCTATCAAGCCATCAATAAATTATCTGCCCCAACTTGCCCCCGGCTCTTTAAAACTACATGTTCTTGCACGGTTGTGGTAAAAAACCTCGCGATTTTAAGCCTATAGGCATAGATTTTGCGCGCGTATACGATATATCTGTGTTTTTGCTTTACAAAATATAAGATTTTTTTTTATTTCTGGGTTGCGTTTATGACGTTTACTCGATTCACTCGGATTTAACTCAAAACGTTTATTACAACAGCGGTGTCTAAACTTTCACTTGCGTAAATCGCAAATGTCAAATTTGAAATGTGGTTATTTGTGTTGACATTTTTTTTAGAAATTGTTGCTAAAATATATTTAGTAAAAGTAATAATAAAAATTTAAAATCTGTTTTATTTAAATTTTATAAATGAATTATGAAATTTACGGGTTTTTAAATAATTTCGACAATTTTTTTATAAAAATGTCCGCCATTTGTGGTCCACCATTTAGAATTTTGGAATTCTGATTCCAGATTCGTTATCAGCGACCAAAAACCCCCGTACGTACATTACAATTTGGTGATGAACAATTAAATGCAAAAAACTGCAAGCCGCCGAGTGGATAGGACGTGTGAAAATGTCAGGACGGACGAGTGTTAGTGTAAAGTTACTGTAATCTGAATTTTTAAAAGTACGATACTATTTAAATTATGAGTGTTTCCAACTTTTTTATGATTTGTTCTATTTTTTTTATTAAATGTGGTAGGTGCTCAGGTTAAAAATTAATTTAAAAACTGAATTTTTGGGAGTACCTTCAGGATAATTTTTTTATTATTGCCGTTATTAGCACATCTTGTTTTCAAATAATTAATATTAAATTAAATAAATTTTGTTTATTTTTTGAAAGGGCGAGGAGGGGCATGTTAAAAATAAACTTAAAGATCTTAAACTTTGGTAGTACATTTAGAAGTGTAAGAAAAAACCCCGTTTGAAAAAAAATTATTAAAAGTTATGAGTTTTTCCCACTTTTTCATGATTTGATCTATTTTTTTTAAGTGGTCAAGCCCATGTTAAAAATTAATTTACAAATATTGGGAGTACCTTCAGAATAGTAAAAAAGTAAGAAAAAACTGTTTTTTTTTTAATTATGAGTTTTTATACTTTTTTAGGAATTCTTCTATTAAAAAAAAAGTGGTCAGGGCTCAGGTTCAAAATTAATTTAAAAATCTGAATTTTTGGGAGTACCTTCAGGATAATTTTTTTATTATTGACGTTATTAACACATCTTGTTTTCAAATAATAAATGTTAAATAAAATAAATTTTGTTTATTTTTTGGAAGGGCGAGGAGGGGCATGTTGTGTCCTGGTTTTTTATTTAAGAAATTGGTCACCTTAATCATGTTGTATAACAGAAATAAAAAGACTAAAGCTGTGTGGTTACGTAATATTGTATATTTAGTTGCTAGAGTCGGTGGATTAGCGCAGTAGTCGATTGTGAGGTATAAGACGTGTTTTATTTATGGCCACCTATAAGTCGTAATACTTATAATATTTTTTAAAAGGCGCAGAACAGGAAAAAATATTAAATTTTTATAAACAATTTTCCAAGCAATAATAAAATGAAAATAAAAATGCTTAGGTACACAATTAACTAAAGTTCATTAAATTAACTGTAATCTACCAAAGTTTCATTGAGATTGTTTAAGGGTTTTGTTTAAAAATTAACCGATAATTTCATTTAACAATAACTTTGACAAAACAAATTTGGTCAAGTCATTATTATGGTCAAATAGAACCAAATTATCAACATTTCAATAAAAAAGGGATATCCTTTTTTGTGAAGTTTTCAGGAATTTTGACCCATAAGTGAGAATATGGGTAAGAATAAAGGTTTCCCTAGCTAGGTCCGTCAAATTGTCGTTATAAGTACAATACTATACAATAGCCTAAAGGAAATATTTTAAACTTTGATGGCTATTCGATGTTTTGATACTTTTAATGACTGGAAATTAGTTTAAAAACATTTTATATTTAAATAAGTAATGTATCGAAAATTTCACATTATATTAAAATTTTAACATGTGAGGCCCGGCCTCAGTTGCTTTATACGACGAGATGCCACTGGGTGTTTTATTTCCCTTCCCTTCGAGTCGGGAAACTCTTGGATAAATAACACTGTGCAAGTCTAAAGTATTCCATGCTCTTTCGCCTAATTTTGGTATGATAATTGTGGTCATACTTATTTTGTAAAGCTGACTGATTTTTTGCCATTTTTTTTTAATAAAAAAATTTTGACCTGAGCCCAATGTCAGATATAGCTCTTAAAATGATATAAAAGTACAAAACTATGTCAATTTTATATTAAATCCGCTAAAAAATAGCCTCATATCGCTACATTAATCCTAATAGAATAAATTTTTCCCAAAATATGTAATATTTTTAGGTTAAAAATAATAGCATATTAACAGGTTTCTTGGGGTCACTGTAGTGAAAAATCGACTTTGTCGCATAGGGTCAGGCCACAAAAATTGCAAAAAATCAATCAAGTCTACAAAATGAGTATGACCACGTAATTTCACATGCCACCATTAATGGCGCTGCAATTGCATGGTATACAAATATCTAATATTATTATTTCTAAAAAATTGTCAATGTTACCATGGTAACATTTGACCTGCAGGTCAAAAAGAAATTACGTAAAAAAATCGGTCCAACTTTTTGGGCCCCTGACCGGCACAGAGGCCACTTGTACAATTCGAGTTCAAGTTAGTAGGTATAGTTAATAGTATATTATGTATCAAGTTTGATAAACGCCATTTTATACACGAATTTAATTAAGGCACGAGCGAGCTTGCGAGCGAGTGCTTATATTAATGAGTGTATAGAAAAGTTTATAAACGAGGTGCATACTATACTTTTTCTACGACAAATACTTATTATTATCTTAAAATGATTTAAATAAAAAAATTGTATAGAGCGCCATCTATGAAACAATAGGGGAATCTGTGTGTCACCGTCAAATGTCAAATTTTTTAACACAATTATAAAGGTTATAAATCGAAATGTATTTCTTAAAAATTGACAGTTTTTTCACAGTGAAAGTAAAAAAAATGTTTTATGAGCACTTTACAGTGGAGTCCGTGCCCAAATTTAAGTTATATATAACTTTATATAAATTTCGCTGGCAGTAAACTATAGTTTACTGCCAGCGAAATTAAAAGGTCAGTACAATGTTCATATAAAGTTTTCAAATATTGGCGTTGATAAACTATTTAATACTTGTATTTTTGTATTGAGATAATAAAATAATTTTCACATTTAGTATTATTTTACAAGAAATGCAATTTATTTTAACAATTGTATGACATTTGACAACTGTCAACTAACTTAAAACTAACTTTAGCCCGTGACTAAAAACCTGTTGCTAACTTCAGCCCGTGACTAAAGCGCCATAAAGCCACAACTTGTCAATGTGTATTTAAAAGGTCACTTAGTGTCATGGAAACATGTACGATAAAGGGCGTTTTAAAGGTGGGAGTAGAAAAAACTTTTTTCAGCTGTACAAGCTAAGTTTGTTTATTTTAATGATTTTATTAAATATTGTTTTAGGAATTTTAAGATTTTGCCATTTGACCTATTAGCTAATTTTTATTTATATCTATTAATTACCTCTAAAGGAAAATCGCTGCGACTGGGAATAACTGTGTAACTTTTAAAACTGTGATAATACACAGGTGTAAAATTATGCACATAAGGCGGATGTCGTATCATATTTCACCAACATTTTATTAAATAGAACACATTTTCAAATTACCCACTTTTATAAGTGGTAACTAAATGGTATTGATCTAACAAATTTTGATGCATAAACGTTTTCGGATCCCACTTTCAACTTTGAATTGCACCAATTGTGGCCCAGGGGCGTGCTGGGCCGTCGGGACACCGGGAGAAATCCCGGTGGGCCGGTGGTCCGGAGGGCTAAGTGGGTCGGTGTGCCGGAGGGCTATGTAGGCAGCATGCCGCAGCACGTGGTCAATTAAAAACTTTTTTAGTTGAGTTATGTATAAATATCATAATTATTTTACACATACCATGCATGCCAGCCTGCCAGGTTTGTTTCTTTTTTCGAGATTGTATATTAATTAACAATTGTTTATAAGTTTCCTGAGCGATGATAATTTGTATTAGTTTTTATTTTAAGTGCAATGCTATATGTTTTAGCATTGTGTAAAATATTGTCTGGTTGTGTTTGTTGCCTGTTTTTTTTTTCAAGAATTTAATTTATACTTTATGTTATTAATTATTAATAAATGTTTGAAATTTTTTAACTTGGTTTTGTTCACCCCCCATTTTTCGTGTGTAGTTGGCCGATTTTTCTGAATTTCCCGGGCCGGTCTGATATAGCCAGCACGCCCCTGTTGTGGCCAATTGATTTAAAGCTGCCTGGTCGGCGTTTTGTAGTTTTTTAAATTCCGAAAAAGCCTCTGTTGCTTGTACCGTGTATCTTTGTCTGAATGCGCTGTGTTCTCTTGGCACAAATCCTAACAAAAATATAAACGAAATAAAATTGGATTTTTATTTTGTACATGAAAAATCTAAAGGTTGTAAAATGGAATTATGCATTTCGGAAATTTATTCATAATTCATACATACATAGGTACATTCATTCTATGCAAATTCCGTCAAATGTATGACTTTTCAAAAGTTAGGCCCAATTCAACAAAAATCGTAAAACTTTTTGTTGACTATAAATAAATATAAATAAATATAAATAAATAAATAAAAACACTTTATTCATCTCAAAAAACGGTTTAAAGAGAGGCACATCTAAATACCCAGTCAGCATCCAATTCAGAAAGATTTCAGTATGAAGTCTTTTAAACAACTTCGTGTAGAAGTTCTGACATGACGTCTTAAACAGCTCCTTTTTATGAGCTCAGAATTCTGAGCTGTTAATGAACTCATAAATAAGAAGTCAATTTTTTTACGTACAAATGAAGATCGTTTCTTGACCTCTTTTTGAACAATTTATTTTGAGCTTACAGAGTATTCTTTTTTCTTACTTCCAATTGAAATCATACTATTAACTCTTTTAGAAGTCAACATGGAGACGTCTTATTTATGACATTTTAATGCGATTACTTTCTTCTCACCGCTGTAACTGCTTGTGTTTGATATAAGAAGCGGCGAAGTAGAATTTAGAGCGTGCTCCATACCAAATTTTACAACAATTTAAGTATTTGTTACGTATATGGGACTTTTGAAGAAACTTAAAAGTGTTTTGCGACAGTCGCCGGTCTCTTATAAATTTATATTACGCTTTTATTACTAACTAAAGTGAGGAACAATTATTGAGTTCCAAAAAGGTAACAAATATGTCACTAGCTATAAACCCTGCTACTATTTGGAACGTAGCTGCAACGTTACTAGAACGTTCCAATATCGTTGCTAGAGCGTTATAATTACTTTTATTTATTTGTTTTTACTTCTATATTAACTGTCTTTGTCAAACTTATATTAGATTATACTATCCCTCCTTTTTTAAATGGAACCACTTTTCCATGTCGTCGTTTATTAAATATGTACTGGTAGTTTATAACTTCCAGAATAACAATATAATGTTTAATTAGGCAGGTAAATTTATGAACCCTTTAAATTTTACTGTTGAACTTATGAATTTAGTGTTTGTAAAATAAATGCGCTTCATCAATATTTAAGTATAAACAAATTATTCATTTAATAATGTTTATAAATAAAAAAATCTTAAGATTAATATTTATTATTAATTATAAACACAATTACGTAAATATGACGTCATGTCAAGTCACGCTTACGTAAGATATAGGTCACACTTGAGTCATACAATAGTCATTATTTCACACTTCCTTACGTCAGACTCTGACGTAATAAATATGACATAAATATGACGTAAACATCTTGATGTAACACTGACATCATTCCATTACATAATATTTACGTAATAAATGTAACATAAATATGACCTCAGAATGACGAAGCCCCCTTCCTTATTTTTCATCATGGGGCAAAATAAGTGAATACTGAAACAGCTCACTTGGCTGAAATCAGTTCCCTCTTCTAAATGACAAATTGTGGGTTCGCGGCCACAGAACATAAGTTCGCGGCTTTGGCCTTGCAAAGCAGGCACTGTTTAAACAGAGGGCCACAAAGAATTCCAGTGAAAAAGCTAAATTTAATCGTGGGCCACAATTCGTGACTCGTTTATTTGCCGAGGTTCGAATTCCTAAATCTCAAATTGCAATGCAGCCAGTGTCAACTATATACTTAACGAATAGTGCCACATAAGCGAGATGTATTATGCAATAATGGTTGCCCATGATAAGTAGATTTCTATTATATTATAGTAGATGCCTACTTATCATAGGCAACCTTTACTGCATATTGTAACTGTTAACAATTAATATTTCAATGTTATTTGACAACATTACCCTTATTTGTCTGAAACACAATAACCGGACCATATTATAATATTATTATAAAATTTGTTTATCAATGAAAAATTCTTTAATAGTTTACATATATTTTTAAAAATCTCTTGATTTCTTAATACTAAATATTTTCAGTGTACTTAAATAATTTCGTTTGTCAATTTCATTTCTTTTATTCAACATTTTTAAAATTTAAAAAATATCCTAATACCCACAATATTGTGCAAATACCTATCTATTATTATAGGTATTATAATAATATATAATTATACCATATTATATTATAATACTAAATTCTTTAAATTTGGTTGTATTATTTATTATAGTTTTATTTTTTGAACCTCTGTATTTTGAAATTGAAATTTTAGTATGTTAAACAAGGCATTAAATATGTATATAGGTACTACCAGAGACAAGGGTACTACTTTTTGACTTAAACCAATTTTGAAATTTTTTTAAAATGGCGTCGTACTGTCAAAAGGTCACATTTTTTTCAATGGAAAATGGAATCATTATCGAAATGGTATTTATTGCAAGCTGATACTTTATCTAATTTATGAAGCTGATCAAAACCAACTCACAATCGATTTTGAACCAACTACTAATTTGTCAGATTCTTTACAGGGTATGTCAGAAATAAGAACAAAAAAAAATCGCTTTTTATGAGTAGCTATAGCTATAGCTAGGGACAATTTTCAACATTTAAAAATTATTTTTATTTTAGAAATTTAAAATTTTAGTATTTTAATAGGTAGGTAATATTTTTTACATGCATGGATTAAAAAAAAAATGACGTCGTACTGCCAAGGTCACATTAAAAAAAATTTGAAGTGAGTGAAATATCATTTCAGGTCTTTTAAAGCGTAACTACTTATTTTTTCGATTGTACAAGGTGGAACAAAAAAATTTCACTTTCACCAAAAGCGCCATTTTCAAAAATTTTCAAAAAATAATAACAGTAACATACAATACAAAATAACACGTAAATCTTTTGTTGATTATTTTTTACAATTTAAAAAATAAGTAGGTACTTGCAAGTAGGTAGGTATACTTGCAACCATGATTATGAGTACCTACATGATTTTTCACATGACCATTGAATAAAATGTGTACTATTGAAAGTACGACGCTATTTTCAAAATTTTTTACGTCATAAAGCAGTAGGAACCGGAATCATAAAAATCTATATGATGTTTATTACATATTAAATTAAGATACATTATTTTTTTTAACTTTAAACCATATTTTTATTTAATCGACCAAGTACTAAGTAGCCAAAAAATTCAAGGAACTTCGCGTTATTTCTTTCATCATGCTAGATGCAAAAGTAATTTCAAAATATGAAATTTGCTGTATTTTAATGTTTGAATTAAACTGATTGGTAAGGAAAAGTATCCACTGATTTTATTAATTAATTAATAGAATTTACTTACGTTATTTTACTCAAGGATTGGAATTAACCATTTCAATCAATAAAAAATAAAAATTATGTTTGCCTATTTCATTCATTGAAAATAAAAGTCCATTCATTGAAATTAGTTTAATTCAAACATTAAAATACAGTGAATTTCATACTTTGAAATTACTTTTGCATCTAGTTCGTCTAAATAATATGTATGACAGATTTCTTATGTCAGTCTTACCTTACAAAGTGACCTTAAACTTATGTAATGGTATGACATATTTCTTACGTCAGTCTTACGTAAGAAAGTGACCTAAAACGTATGTAATAATATGACGTATTTCTTACGTCAGCCTTACGTAAGAAAATGACCTTAAACTTAGGTAATATTATGACAGATTTTTACGTCAGTCTTACGTAAGACAGTGACCTAAAACTTATGTAATATTATGACAGATTTCTTATGTCAGTCTTACGTAAGAAAAATGACTTTAATGTTACGTCACTATATGACTTTAATATTACATAAGATGTACGTAATATGTAAGTCATTTAATTACATCATATAAAAGTCACGTTTTGGGTCAGTGTTATGTCATTATGACGTAAAAATTGTATTACCTAGATATGATCTACGTGTTACGTAAATTTTAGGTCATAAGTCACGGTTTGGTTCACTGGGATAATATATATTAATATTTATTATTAATGCGCTTCATCAATATTTAAGTATAAACAAATTATTCATTTAATAATGTTTATAAATAAAAAAAATCTTAAGATTAATATTTATTATTAATTAATATATATTATTATTATTTATTATTAATTTTTTTATTTAATTATTAATACCGTCTATTACCAACAAAATTACTATTTACTAAAAAGTAAACAACCATTTACAAACAATTAAAATAATTTATTATTTACATTACCTACCACGTGGTACTGTACAGTAAAAAATGGCCGATAAGAAGCATTTTCCTTTGAAGTAGTTACGCTACTTTAAAGTTTTTTTCCACTTTAGGGTTGTTTTGGTTAGTACCATAGAGGTTCCAAATACTAAAATAATAACTTTTAAGTTATTAACTTTGTAGTTTTTAACTCATGTTCCAGTTTCGAGATTTTAACTTGCAAAGGGACTACAAAGTAAAAATAATTATAATGTAATTTTTAGGTAGCAACCGAAAGTAACTGCTACAAATTAAATTTACTTGAAAGTTTTTTTTACTTATAACACCTTTTTTAAAGTTGCAAAGTCTTCTTGGGGGCAGCCAAGTTTTACTTAAATGTTTATTACTTTATAGTAACCATTTAAGGAAAAATTAAGTTTCTTTTAGAAAATATTGCTATTTAAAAGTTAGAATTACTTTTAAGTAAAAATTAAAGTAGCTGTTTAGTATACTTAACTAATTTAAAGATATCACCACTTTGGCAATGGTTTTTGGAACCAAAAATGCTGCTTGGGTAACGGTTTTAGACCTACCCTGCTGAAAATGACGGATGATTGCGGATATAAATTCTTCGTCAAAACCGGATAAAAGCAGATCATTGCGGGTATAAATTCTTCGTCGAAGCCAGATAAAAGCAGATAAAAGCGGGTAAAAATATCATCTGATAACATCTGCTTTTATCCGCATCGCTATATCCGCGAACACCCGGTTGGTTGTGTTTTATGTCCGGTTAGTGCACCCCCGCAATCATCTGCAATCATCTGTTTTTAACCGTCTTCACTGTGTTTCGTTTATATCTGAATTTGTCCGGAATCATCTGCAAACGTCTGCTTACGTCTGTTTTTATCCGCGATTACCTGCATTTTTTTTCGTCTATTTTTGTCGGGTTTTATCTGCAAACGTCTGGTTTTATCCGCGAGCATATGCTTTTACCCGCGAACATCTGCAATCATCCGCGAACATCTGCTTTCATCCGCGAACATCTGATTTTATCCGCCAACATCTGCTTTTATCCGCGAACATCTGCTTTCATCCGCGAACATCTGCAGTCACCCGCGAACAACTGCTTTTATCCGCGAACATCTGCAATCACCCGCGAACATCTGATTTCATCGGCAAACGTCTGGTTTTATCCGCAAACATCTGCTTTCATACGGTTTCACCCGCAAACATGCTTTTATCTGCGAACGCCTGATTTCATCCGGTTAGTGCACCCCGGAACATCTGCTTTCATCCGCGAACATCTGATTTTATCTGCCAACATCTGCTTTTATCCGCGAACATCTGCAATCACCCGCGAACATCTGCTTTCATCCGCGAACATCTCATTTTATCCGCGAACATCTGCAATCATCCGCGAACATCTGCAATCATCCGCGAACATCTGCTTTTTTTCCGCAAACATCTCATTTTATCCGCGAACATCTGCTTTTATTCGCAAACATCTGCTTTCATCCGCGAACATCTGCAGTCACCCGCGAACAACTGCTTTTATCCGCGACCATCTGCAATCTCCCGCGAACAAATCACCCGCAAACATCTACTTTTATCCGCAAACATCTGCTTTCATCCGCGAACATCTGCTTTTATCCGCGAACATCTCATTTTATCCGCGAACATCTGCAATCATCCGCAAACATCTGCTTTTATCCGCAAACATCTGTTTTAATCTCCAAACATTTGCTTTTATCCGCAAACATCTGATTTTATACGCAAACATCTGATTTTATCCGCAAACATCTGCTTTTATCCGCAAACATATGATTTTATCCGCAAACATCTGCTTTTATCCGCAAACATCTCATTTTATCCGCGAACATCTGCTTTCATAAGGTTTCACCCGTAAACATGCTTTTATCTGCGAACGCCTGATTTCATCCGGTTAGTGCACCCCCGCAAACATCTGCCTTTATCCGCGAACATCTGCAATCACCCGCGAACATCTGCTTTTATCCGCGAACATCTCATTTTATCCGCGAACATCTGCTTTTATCCGCGAACATCTGCTTTCATCCCCAAACATTTGCTTTTATCCGCAAACATCTCATTTTATCGGCGAACATCTGCTTTCATACGGTTTCACCCGTAAACATGCTTTTATCTGCGAACGCCTTATTTCATCCGGTTAGTGCACCCCCGCAAACATCTGCCTTTATCCGCAAACATCTGATTTTATCCGCAAACATCTGCCTTTATCCGCAAACATCTGATTTTATCCGCAAACATCTGCTTTTATCCGCAAACATCTGATTTTATCCACAAACAACTGATTTTATTCGCAAACATCCGAATTTATCCGAAAACATCTGCTTTTATCCGCAAACATCTGTTTTAATCTCCAAACATCTGCTTTTATCCGCAAACATCTGATTTTATACGCAAACATCTGATTTTATCCGCAAACATCTGCTTTTATCCGCAAACATCTGATTTTATCCGCAAACATCTATTTTAATCTGCAAACATCTGCTTTTATCCGCAAACATCTGATTTTATCCGCAAACATATGCTTTTATCCGCAAACATCTGATTTTATCCGCAAACATCTGTTTTTATCGGCAAACATCTGCTTTTATCCGCAAACATCTGATTTTATACGCAAACATCTGCTTTTATCCGCAAACATCTGCTTTTATCCGCAAACATCTGATTTTAATCGCAAACATCTGATTTTATCCGCAAACATCTGATTTTAATCGCAAACATCTCATTTTATCCGCAAACATCTGCATTTATCCGCGAACATCTCCAAACATCTGCTTTTAATTTGAAATCTCTGCTTTCATCCGCGTTCGGTTTGCCTGCATTTCCTTTGTCCATTTCGGTCCTGTTTCGTACGCAAACGTGTGGTTTCATTCGCGCTTTTTGTTTTCCTTTTTATCGTGTATACTTTAGTTTAGTTTATCTGCTTTGTCAAATTTTACTGAGCTTTAACTAACTGGTTGTTCACGGCACACAACTTTATAACTCTAAAAGGAATTATTTGAATAAAAACAACCTGTAAAGGAAATAAGTTTATTCAACACGACATAATTTTTAATTATATTCACCAGATTTAAATTTAACAATCAGGTATACCATAGTGAAGAGTACCACAGAAATAATAAGTCTATTAATTCTTACATATATATTAAAAATATTGGTTATGCTAAAATTAAAAAATTTATAAAGTTAGATGAAAAATTCTACGCCGAAATAAGTGTTTTTCAAACAAATTCCATACAAATTGAAGATGTTATAATTCCAAATGTATTTGAAATTAAACATATATGTTTTCTAACAATTAATTTAAATGTAAGCTTAATGATTAAAAAATGTCTATTTATGTCTTTTAACAAAGACCTTATTTGTATTTTACCAAATAATATTGAAGTTCAATAAACTTATTTCCTTTACAGGTTGTTTTTATTCAAATAATTCCTTAGAGTTATAAAGTTGTGTGCCGTGAACGGCTAACAACCATTTAGTTAAAGCTCAGTAAAATTTGACAAAGAAGGTAAACTAAAGTAACTATACAGGAGAGGAAAACAAAAAGCGCGAATGAAACCAGACGTTTGCGCAGAGGTTTGCAGTTAAAAGCAGATGTTTGCAGATGTTCGCGGATAAAAGCAGATATTTGCGGATAAATGCAGATGTTTGCGGATAAAATCAGATGTTCGCGGATAAAAGCAGATGTTTGCAGATAAAATCAGATGTTCGCGGATAAAAGCAGATATTTGCGGATAAATGCAGATGTTTGCGGATAAAATCAGATGTTTGCAGATAAAATCAGATGTTTGCGGATAAAAGCAGATATTTGCAGATTAAAATAGATGTTTGCGGATAAAATCAGATGTTCGCGGATAAAACCAGATGTTTACGGATAAATGCAGATGTTTGCGGATAACATCAGATGTTTTCAGATAAAATCAGATGTTTGCGGATAAAAGCATATATTTGCAGATTAAAATAGATGTTTGCGGATGAAATCAGATGTTTGGAGATTAAAACAGATGTTTGCAAATAAAAGCAGATGTTTGCGGATAAAAGCAGATGTTCGCAGGTGAAATCTTATGAATCAGACTTTTGCGGACTAAATGAGATGTTTGCGGATTAAAACAGATGTTTGTGGATTAAAATAGATGTTCTCATATGAAAGTAGATCTTCACGTATAAAAGCAGATGTTTGCAGGTGAAATCGGATAAAGCAGACGTTTGCGGATTAAAGTAGATGTTTGCCGATAAAATCAAATAAAATCGGGTGAATGCAGATATAAATTTAAATACAGGTATTTGTGGATGAAAACAGATAAAAGCAGATATAGATCTAAATAGATAAAACCCGACGTTCGCGGATAATATTTATACCCGCAATTGCAGATAAAAACCGACATGCCGGGTAAAATCAGATATGTCGGATAAAAACAGATATAAATGGACATAAAACTTGGTTTTTTTATCCGCAATCATCCGATATTACCCGTCTTTTTCAGCAGGGTAGGTAAACGGCTACCCGATACTGACGAGCTCCAAAAGAGCGAAACAGGCCGTCTATCGGTGCCGGTGACGAGCACGCTTGAATTTAAACAAAAGTGAGACGAAGTCATCGCAATTCCTAAAATAAGCGAATACGAGCAAATTATTAAAATGATTTTAATAAAATCAATTTAACAAATTAATAAAATTAATAAAATAAACTTGACATGTCAAAATAAGCAACGATCCAGTATGCAATTTCTTCATCAGTACCCTAGTAGTACTTCTATATCCAAACAGAAAATTCTAAAGAAGTCTTTTTATAAGTTTATACAGTAGGACTCTTTAAAATGCTTAATTGCGAAGTCAAAGAAAAGGGTTCCTCAAGAGTTCTTTTTTGAGAAGTCTTGATTAGTTCAATAGGTGGCGCATTCGAAGTCTTAAGAACTTCTTAAAAACTTCTTTCTGATGTTCTATTTGACGTCCAAATCATAAAATAAAGCTTATGCAGACTTAATTAAGACGTCATATTGCTGTCTGGGTACTTACAGATGTGTTCCTCACTAGGCACCGACATACAGACTGTTTAGGTCTTTTGGACCTCATCAGTGGCAGGTAGCCGTGTGGTGTGTGCACATCTGTACAACAAGACATTACCGCTTTATAGGCGGCAGGATAAACAACAGCGGTAGCACATTGAACGAAAGTTCACCATCTATCGTCCAAACGACATGGCTTGTCTTTGTGTTTTTGCTGCATGTTAACATCATAGATGGAGTACAACTCCAGACTTTATCCAACCAAAACCGTAACAAACAGAGTTAATTTATCAAACAAGGTGTACTTGAAAATAAAATACCAAAGTAAAAAATATGTTACAGATATGTTCCTTACCACAGACAGACGGTCGACCGTCGAACCTTGGGGTAAAGAGAAATCTTTACAATACCAAGGTGAAAACTGATAAGGTCCAAAAGATCTTTTGGACCTCATCAGTTTTCACCTTGGTATTGTAAAGATTTCTCTTTACCCCAAGGTTCGTTAAAACAAGTTTTATGAAAAATTAAATATTTTGTGGCTTTGGCTCGTGATCGTCTTACCCAAATTTGGACCTCTACGCTGTTTACTTACTTGTTTTATTAAATGCATTGCTTTAAGAATGATACGTGGGAGAAATAGGTTTATAAGAAATAAAATACAGTGGCTTAATTTACCCCAATTTAATTTACGTTAACTTTTTACAAACAAGCAAGGGGTGGCTCTTAGGAGGGTTCGGCCAGGGAAAAAGAGCAAGAGAAAAAAACCCTGGTCGGCTATGAAGTAGCAAAGGAATACGCGGTCAGGCATTGTACTTTAAAAATTACGCAAATTAATGTATTGGCGATATGGCATTTAAACAAAGATTTAAAACTGAAGAATATTGGGGTTAGTTAGCCGGGCTAGGCCCAGAATGTAACGGGGTCCACAAAGGGAGGCAACCCGCCTATTTTAGTTGAGGGGTCGGGGAAAAGCGATGCAACCCTAGAGAACCTAGGGCAACCTGTTCCCCTCACGTGAGAAAAATATTAGTTCATACAACAAAGGCCCACGCACACAAACAAAGAGTACTCAAAGTTGGACAATAACGGTCAGCACTCCTGGTTAAGCACCGAGTAATTTCGCAATACATCAATAAATTTGGACTGATCATAAAACAATGCTTAACCACGTTATAGAAAAGGTACAAAATCATGGGTTAAGCACAAACAAAATACAAGGATACCTTTGAGCAGTACAAGCATTAAGCATTATGCTATGATAGCAAATTATTAAAATTATAGTGATAATAGTAAAAGCGAAAATAGGGGTGGTAATAGCTAAAATAAAAGGGTTAAAAATAACGTAAAATACAGCTAAACGTAATAGTAAAGGATAAATATACTCATAATAGCAATAATCATATAATAATAATAATAACAATTTAAAAATGCACAATATTACGGTTAGTTAATTTTACTACACATTTAAATGGATTAAATATTTAGAACTAACCATAGAAAAAGGAATTAACCTTGTAAAATACACTAACAACACTTTTAACAATGATTTTAAAACAATAACTTGATTTTACAATTTTACCAATTAAAACGAACTGTACTGCAGTACCACGTTCAAAAATCTTCTGCCTCATTTCTCCTTTTCAAAAACCTTCTTCGTTTACCACTGGTGGAAATTCCTCGCCCAATGTGTATGCCACATGTGCTTTTTTTCAAGCTCAAAGCATACCTCTCTTGTTTGCTTGCAAATTTTCTACCTAAATATTAGATTTTATTTGCCTTAAAATAGAGTTTTATTACTTAATCCTATTTTAAGATTAGAAAAATAAAATATATTTAAACCCATGTATTCTAATAAATTTATACAGGGTATTTCTTTTTCGGAACCATTACATAATTATTATTAAAGGTAGGTAAGGATAATTTTTTTTTTCATTAATGATCAAGGATCTAGTGTTATTCACGTAAAACATTTTATTTTTATGGTATAATACTCAAATCAGATCTACGTTTCAAAGAATATTATTATTTTAATATTTCAAAGTGTCTCATTGCAAACATATATGTATGCTATATTAATTTATAGTACTACCAATTTATGCTATATTATAAATAAGATTTCGAATTTGAGAGTTTGAATCATGATTTTTTTATCCAAAATTGTAAATGTAAAGTCGAAAATTTCTTATTTTAGATTGCAAATTTTTCTTTTTTATTTTTTCATCTCTGAATTTCTATTTTTGACTAAGAATGTATATTTCCTATTCAAAATTTCAGACTTATATGTATGCTATATTAATTTATAGTACTACTAATTTATGCTTTATTATAAATAATTATTTCGAAATATTATTATTATTATTTATGCTATAATAATAATATAATAATATTATAAATAATTATTTCGAATCAGTCAGGTTCCAGCACTTGAGAAGGCACCACGCGAGAGCGAAAGCTCTTAAAACGTAAAAGTTTAAAGATTAAAACCAACAATAATTTTTAAAAAAGTGCAAACCAATTATAGTGAAACAAATAATTTTCATAGAGTGCAAACTAAAATGGTGTAACGGTCAATGAGGAGTGAAGTGTTAAGTGATATGAATGAGTTAAGTGCCACCTGTCATTGGACGCTTTTCACTGGACAAACAAAGAAGGTCAAACAAGAGCGGAGGTGGTCATCCGCAAAAAAATTTATAAGTAACCTTAAGAATATGCATGACCTAACAAAAAATCTGCAAATTAAACACGGCAGATATCTTTAAAACCCTAAGAAAGGCACACTGCGTAGAGCAATAAATCTGTCAACAACAAATGCGAAATGCAAACCCAAACGAGACCAAAAATAAACACTAGACCCGGTTTTACAATCGAATGTTAAATGTGCTGATTAACTAATTTAAAATTAAGTATCAACCACGAATTAATTATGAATTAAAAAGTTATGCGTATTTCAATCTATTTTTGTCTTATGATTTGTTAACATGAATTTTCTTTAAAACTATTTAGGTTGGTATTACTATTGATTATATTAGTTAAGTTTAATTCTCGTTCCCGGCTAATGCTTTCTCTCTTGTAAAAGTGTTGTTAAAAGAAGATAGAGCCATACTTGATTGTGTAATATTGGTTATTTATCACTGAGCGTCATTTTGACAGATGGCAATTCCATATTTTCGTTATTTCGTTTTAACACTTTAACTGCCGGCAACGCGGCTACCGCGTTCTTGTGTATTTTACAATATGCCGAGCACGCGGGACCCGCGTTCTGTACGGTGGCATATAGCATGGTTTTTGTCGCTGGGTGCCGCCAACGCGTCTACCGCGTTTGTTTATTTGTTTTTTGTTTTAGTATTTTTTCATATAGAACCTTTTAATAAGAAACGAAAGAAACAACTTTAGTCCATTTTTATCTAAAATTTCTAAAAAAAGCTATCGGCACTGCAATATGGGCGAACTATTACGTCGGCAGTGAACGTGTTAATACGGTGTTTATTTGTAAAAATTCTTTTTAAAAAACGTAAGTAAATTTGAAATAATACCAGTATTAATAATAAATACAACAATTAATTATGTAAAATGGATATTTTCGTTATTTCGTTTTAATACGGTGTATATTTGTAAAAATTCTTTTTAAAAAACGTAAGTAAATTTGAATTAATACCAGTATTAATAATAAATACAACAATTAATTATGTAAAATGGATAACCCAGAAAGAAATGCAAATTTTTCTTCTTTTGAAGAACTTCTTTTGGGAAAACTGGTAGAAAAATATAAAAATATTGTTGAATGCAAAAAGACTGGCAGTATTACTATTATTATTATAGTTGTTTATATTTGTAGTTTGGAAGTCCTAGTTCCATTTCCATAATGTGTAAATAAACCGCCGATATATTAAATTTTTGTTATTATAGAAATAAAATGTTTATTTTCAATAAATTTTCTTTATTTTATAATTATTATATATTAAGCACTATTCAAAATAATTTATTTAAATAAAAAATCACAAGAATTAATCTGACTTTTTAAAAAATAAGTTTACGATATTGTAACAAAAAAGACTGAATTTAGTTAAGTGTAGCAAAATATTCATTAATTAATCGTAACCTAGTTTGATTATTTACTAAATAATTCCAGCTTCATCTAAATTCTCTGTTTGCCAATTCTATAGCAATTTCTTGGTCTTCATTTACATAAGGATTTGGGTCATTTTCCTCACAGGCAATTTTATGTAGGACTGCCGTTGCAACATTTCTGGTAAAACCAATGTTTATAAAAAAATTATATAATATAGTTATATTTATATAATTTGTTACCTATTTGTAGGGTGTTCAATATCCTCCCTTATTTCCTCCAAAATATTGTAGCGAGTACGGCTCTGGATCTCGGAATGATGACTCATCGCCGATGAGTCATCGCCGGTGACTCAGCGCTCGAATAATCGAGAGTGTGGAGCTCGCTGGAATGTTCTAGAGGACGTAGGCGCTGTAATATATAAGGAACGACGCATCACAGAGCAGTCAGTCCAGTTTTGGTACTCGCGTCGAAATAAATAAATATACGTGCAAATAAATAAACTAGTAGTGATATACAAATAATTAGTAGTTAAGTGTTTAGTTAGTTTTATAGTGTTTTAAGTGTAGTTAAGTTATTAAATAAATAGTTAAGTTCGTTAATTAACCAGTGCGTGTTTTTATTCACACTACGAACAGTTAAAAACGTTACAATTGGTGTCAGAAGTGGGATTAGTGTGAAACTTCGCGAAAATGGTTTCGTTAATGGACTTAAAAGTGGCAGACCTTAAGCGGGAGCTAGAAGAAAGGGAATGTGATACAACTGGGAAAAAGAATGTGTTGCAGCAGCGGCTTCGAGAAGCGTTGGAGCAGGAAGGTGAAAATCCAGATACATATTTATTTGAAGGCCAGTGTAATTTGTATTTAATGTTGCAAAATTTAAACGAAAAAATGTTAGAGAATTCCAACAATTTGAAAGCTGATTTGAAACAAAATATTCTGGAAAATTCCAATGAGTTGCAACAGAAAATGTTGGAAAATTCTAGCGAAGTACAACAGAGAATTTTAGAAAATTCTAACGAGTTACAACAGAAAATGTTAGAAAATGTCAACGATATAAAGGACGATTTGCAACAGAAAATTCTGGAAAATTCTAAAAACTTAAAGGAATATTTGGAACAGAAGATTCTAGATAATGTAAATGAATTAAAAGAGAACGTAAGGATAGAATTAGAAGAAAAAGTAGGACAGAAAGTTGACGATGTAAGGATGGAATTAAATAACGTAAGGATGGAATTGAATGACGTAAGGATGGAATTGGATGATAAATTGGAAGTCAAAATTAAAGAAATAAATAGTAAACTAAAAGCTGTAAATCTACCCATGATGCTGGCGGAACCAGGAACAGTGCAGGAGGGGAGCCGACTCCGGATGAAACCACCTCAGTTTGATGGAAAAACTTCTTGGACCAACTACATACGTCAGTTTGAGGCAGCAGCAAAAGCAAATGGCTGGCTACCAGAAGAAAAGGCTACAGCATTGACTCTTGCTCTACGCGGAGATGCAACCGACATCTTGCAGACACTTTCTCCCAACGAACAAGAAGATTACGAAGCGTTGTTGAAACATCTGGAACTGCGATATGGCCAGACACATTTGGAACATGTCTACCATTCCCAACTTAAGAACCGCTGCCAGAAATCAAACGAGACTGCAAGAATTCGAGGCTGATATTGCACGCTTGGTTCGGCTAGCATATCCAGCTACTCCAACGACCGTTATGGAACGATTAGCGGTTCAAGCCTTTTTGGATGGACTTCGGGACAACGAAACAAGACAGGCTCTGACGTTGGCTCGTCCGAGCCAACTGGTTGATGCATTGGCTCGAGCTTTGGAATTCGAGGCGGCAAAGAAGAGCTGCAGGAGCCAGCCTAGAATTAGGAGAGTCAAAGAAGAAAAGAAGGAAGAACCCAGGATAATTGAAGCAATTAGGCGAGTTCTTAAGGAGAATTTACCAGAGAAGAAGGAAATCTAGTGTTGGAGATGTGGAAAGCTGGGACATATACAAAGTCGTTGCAGAGGAAGTCAGGTGGCGCCGACTTCATTTAGAAAAATAAATAGGACCGAAGAAAAGGATGTGTATATTCGCAGGACTACAATCGTAGATGATCATTGGCAAACTGCTGAGGTTCAACAAGACCAGGAAAGGGACCCGGATTTGAAGCTCATCATCGATTGGAAAAAGAACGACCATAAACCAACGTGGCAGAAAGTCGCCCAATATTCGCCGAATGTGAAATCCTACTGGGCCCAATGGAATTCCATCATCTTAAGTGACGGGCTTCTAAAGCGCGTTCTGAAGATGCCAGAAGGGGGGGAAGACCGGAAGCAGATAATAATCCCCAGAAACAGGATACCAGAAGTGCTGCAGGAAATCCATGATGGAACTACTGGAGGACATCTTGGGGTGACCAGGACGCTCGGAAAACTTAGGGAACGGTTTTATTGGGTCAACAGCCAACGAGATGTAAAGGAATGGTGCAAGAAGTGCGCCGTTTGCGCGGCAAGCAATGGACCCCAGAAGCGCCCAAAAGCCCCAATGCGACAGTACAATGTGGGCAGCCCATTTGAGAGAATTGCAATCGACGTGGCGGGTCCATTTCCGGAAAAAGAATCTGGAAATAAATACATCATCGTTGTAATGGACTACTTTAGCAAGTGGGCGGAAGCGTACGCCTTGCCAAACCAGGAAGCTGCCACAGTGGCCGATGCCCTTATTAGGGAGTGGATTTGTCGTTTTGGTGTGCCAATGGAGATGCATTCAGACCAAGGCAGGAACTTTGAATCTATACTGTTCCAGAATGTCTGTAAAATTCTTAACATTCGGAAGACGAGGACGACTGCATTACATCCGCAGTCTGATGGAATGGTGGAACGAATGAATCGAACGATAAACAGGTACCTTTCGAAAGTAGTCTCTGATCACCAAAGAGACTGGGACCGCTTCCTCCATCTGTTCCTGTTGGCGTACCGTTCTTCTATCCACGATACATCCGGCCAGACACCCGCTAGCATCGTTATGGGACGTGAACTTCGTCTACCTTGTGACCTGAGGTTTGGTTGCCTACCAGGGGATGATATTGCTGGAGAAGATTATGTCAGCAATTTACGTAGGAAAATGAGCGACATTCATAGCCGAGTTCGTTTAAACATCCAGAGTGCCAGTGATAGAATGAAAGAGGCATATGACATCAAGGCGGAAAATGGAGGATTTCAACCTGGAGACCTAGTTTGGTTATACAACCCTCAGCGCCGTCGTGGTTATTCACCGAAGCTGCAGACTTCATGGGAAGGACCATACGAAGTCATGGATCGAATAAATGACATCATCTACAGGATCAGGAAACAACCAAGAGGAAAGCCGAAAGTGATCCATTTCAACCGATTGGCTCCTTACGCTGGAAATAATGCTCAAATAGACGATGCTAGAGTAAGGAGAGTTAATCCGCCGGAAGACGACTTGCCTTTTGAAGACTTCATGTATTTATATTCGAGCGGTAAAAAAGCTCGCTACGGTGTCACTCAAGAAGAACAAAAAGATCTGTTCATGGTTCCGGCCGATTACTCCTTGGCTCACTGTGTTGCGGAAGACCTAAGGATGTCCAGGGGAATAGCGGTTGTTTTTAAAAACAAGTTTGGACGGACCGACGAGCTACGAAGGCAGAATCCCAAAGTTGGAGAGGTGCTTGAAATTGTGGATAATGAGCAGATAGGCAATAGAAGTATCTTCTATCTGGTAACGAAGCAGCTCTCCCATCATAAGCCAAACTACCGTGACGTATGGAATGCCTTAAATAAATTGAGGGATACCCTTTTGTCCAAGGACATCATGAACCTGGCGATACCGAAGATTGCTTGTGGACTTGACGGTTTAGATTGGAGAATAATTAGAAGTATGGTGGAAGTTATCTTCAGATTTAGTGGCATACACATTCTTGTCTGTTGCCACAACCCTAAAAGAACAATCGGAAGGAAGACCGTAGACTGCTACTTCTATAGGACGTCACAATGCAAATTTGGATCCCTATGCAAATATCGCCATGGAGCTGAGGACCATTTTCGGGACGAAAATGTTTTAAGACGGGGGCAATGTAGCGAGTACGGCTCTGGATCTCGGAATGATGACTCATCGCCGATGAGTCATCGCCGGTGACTCAGCGCTCGAATAATCGAGAGTGTGGAGCTCGCTGGAATGTTCTAGAGGACGTAGGCGCTGTAATATATAAGGAACGACGCATCACAGAGCAGTCAGTCCAGTTTTGGTACTCGCGTCGAAATAAATAAATATACGTGCAAATAAATAAACTAGTAGTGATATACAAATAATTAGTAGTTAAGTGTTTAGTTAGTTTTATAGTGTTTTAAGTGTAGTTAAGTTA
Organism: Brassicogethes aeneus; assembly: GCA_921294245.1. Classification (NCBI taxonomy): domain Eukaryota; kingdom Metazoa; phylum Arthropoda; class Insecta; order Coleoptera; family Nitidulidae; genus Brassicogethes; species Brassicogethes aeneus. The sequence goes on along the minus strand of OV121134.1, from coordinate 15,180,643 downwards.
TTAAATAAATAGTTAAGTTCGTTAATTAACCAGTGCGTGTTTTTATTCACACTACGAACAGTTAAAAAACGTTACAATATGTTCCACAGTCCTGCGGGATAATCTAAATCGTGAAAAAAAATCTTTTTCATCCCACTCTTCAAAATGATTAGGCCTATGCCGAATTACTTTGGGCCTTCTAGGCTAGCTCATCGCTGCTATATGCATTAACGTCATAATCCATTTTTTAATTAAATAAACTTTTTTATTACAAAGGTAGGTATTTGATTTTGCCTTTATTTTTAACTATAGTTGTTTATAAACATTTTTGACATATAAATATTTGGTTATGAAGTTAACGTCGATTTTCGTGTTAATCACTACTTCAGGTACCGATTAACTTAATTTGACTTTAACATGCAGTTTGGCTGCTAATATTTGATTGAAATACGGTTAATAAAATTAACTTCAAATTAATTTCTGATTAACATTTAACATTTGATTGTAAAACCGGGCCTAATCATTATAACCCTAACATAGTAAAAAAAGCATAATAACCAAACTCTACTGGATTTGTAAACATTAGATAACAGAATAATTGCGCTTGTCATTTAACTAATAAATAAATGCAATACTTAATTATGGAATTTAAGAAAAAAAGACAAAAATCTACCACAAAACGTGCTTGGTACAAAAATTACGCAAACTTGAACGGAACATCATTACACTAACGACAGACTTATCCGACTACTGCTAATGGGCAAAACCATTACCAAAAGAGTAATAGAAGCCCAATTAAAATACTGGGTCCACGTCACTCGTAGGCAACGCAACAACATACTACAAGCCACCCTTAAACTAGACCTAACAGACAAAAAAGTCGGGAGACCATTCTTCACATATCATGACACGTTAGCACAAAACATGCACTTCTCACAAATTAACAAGACCAGTTGGGAGCAACTAAGCAACAATAAAAATAAAATAAAAAAAACAACTGACACACTTTACCAAGTGCAGGAACTATCTGACCAGGACACGGACAATGACAATAACGAACAAGACGAAGACCTCGACTAGGAAACTGCAGCGAAATAACAACTCCCCAACTCCAAATAGTAATCCCAAATGTTTGGAGTAATACTAATCGACTAGGGGGATTCCGCGTCGTACTTAGTTTTAAGTCGGCGTAATTGTCCCCCAAAAACCAACACCCTCCCGTCCCTCCTCCTCTATACCCTACTGGGCGTATAGCATCGGCTCGGCGAACCCGAGAATGGCTATTAAAACTATTCGCATGTCGCTCTCGAGCCCCAAATAGGGAACAGTACGGAACGCAATGGACATTCGCACCCAGCAAACACTGGTGAAGCCGTGCAGTTGCTGGGGAGAACAAAAATCGGCGTAAGTAAACATAGGCCTGTATGGGGTCCGGGAGTGATGAGGCAATGGGGCTGGTTATACGTCTCTTATACTCATACTCATATATGATTTCGATATAATAATAATATTTCGAAATAATTATTTACAATATACTCACTCATTATAAATAATTATTTCGAAATATTATTATTATATCGAAATCTTAAGATTTCGAATTTGAGAGTTTGAATCTTGATTTTTTATCCAAAATTGTAAATGTGAAATCTAAAATTTCTTATTTTAGATTGCAAATTTATCATTTTTATTTTTTCATCTCTGAATTTCTATTTTTGACTAAGAATGTATATTTCCTATTCAAAATTTCAGACTTTCGATGTGAAGTACCTATTCAATTTCGAGTTTAGGATTCTAGATTTGTAATTTTAAATTCCCAATAAACCTATGTTTTTTTCAAAATATATAATTCCAAATTTTGAGTTTGAAAAAAAGCAGGCAACGAATATTTATTACTACAAAAAAATCAAAATTTTTATTTTTTCATATTGAACATTTTTCTTTTATTTTGATAAAAAAAAAATTTCTCTTGCCACTTCTGGGGGGCCCCCTGGTGCTCGGGGCCCCGGTCTCTGAAACCGGTAGGACCGGTGGTACTTACGCCACTGACCAATAGGTAATTTCCAATTGAATTCAATTGGGCATTCCCAGTGTAGGATTTTAGCTAATTGGTTATTCCAAATAATTTAAAATATGGAAAAGTCCAATTAGGATTCTACTGTTTTTTAGTGGTTTCGATTGGTTAAAGCTACCCATAGGTAATTTCAAATTGAATTCAATTGGGTATTCCCAGTGTGAGATTCTAAAAAGGAATCTGCTAATTGATTCTTCCCAATACTTAAAAATATCGCAAGAATCGCAGCTACACGAGAGCCTTAAGGCTCTCGTTTAGCTGCGCAAAACCAACGTACGCCATCATAAAGAAACAAACAAGTCTTTGGACGCTATTTAATGTCGTTTTTTTATTAGTCGGTTTCTGTGCTTAGTGGTAGTTGTGTACTTCTAGTGGTGTGTACTTATACCCTAAAAAAATGTTTATATGTGTAAGGTTGGGTGACGTTCATAATATCGAAATTCACTTTATCGAATTCAAAATATCGAACACTTTTTATCGAAAATCAAAATATCGAAAATACAAAATGTCGAAAATCAAAATATCGAAAATTAAAATGTCGAAAATGATAATATCGAAATTTTATTTAATCGAATTTTCAATTTATCGAAAATAAAATATCGACGTTCATAATATCGAAATTCACTTTATCGAATTCAAAATATCGAACACTTTTTATCGAAAATCAAAATATCGAAAATACAAAATGTCGAAATTTTATTTAATCGAATTTTCAATTTATCGAAAATAAAATATCGACTGCTTAAAATATCGATTATAATAATATGGACATATAAAATATCGAAATTACTGAATATTAAAAATTACAAAGTGACTAGAAGTACACCAGGAGTATCGACATTAAACGTACACCGGGTGGAAAAAAATTCTTATTTAGCATATTTGTCAAATTGTATAATATTAAATGGTCGTTCAATTTCGCGTTCAATGATCTACTTCCCTATTTTTCACAGAAAAAAACAACACAAACCCAAACTCCATAATATGGAGTTTGGGTTTGTATATATATGGTAATCAACAAATTTTATTTTTGCTAACACAAAATATATAGCTGTAGAAGTAGGCTTTTTAAATATTTCAATTAATCGACATATTATTTTAATCCGAAGTGTATATGTACAGAGGCGCCTCTGATATAGAAATGTACTCAAACTCAACAACACAACCCAACCGACCCCGCCCCATTGGCCCCCCCCCCGCCCCATTGAGCAAAAAACCCAACTAAAATGGGCTAATTTATGTAATTAAAAAGTGTTTTATTTTTATCGTAACATGAATTTGCCCATTTTAGTTGGGTTTTTTGCTCAATGGGGCGGGGGGGGCCAATGGGGCGGGGTCGGTTGGGTTGTGTTGTTGAGTTTGAGTACATTTCTATAAAACGCGCATCTCTAGGAGCCAGGGAGCCAAGCCTCTGTACATATACACTTCGATTTTAATCATACATTTTAATTTTCGATATTTTTAAATCGATATTTTAATTTTCGAAATTTTAATTATTCGACATTTTCAAATCGACATTTTAATTTTCGATATTATCATTTTCGACATTTTAATTTTCGAAATTTTAATTATTCGACATTTTCAAATCGACATTTTAATTTTCGATATTATCATTTTCGACATTTTAATTTTCGATATTTTGATTTTCGACATTTTGTATTTTCGATATTTTGATTTTCGATAAAAAGTGTTCGATATTTTGAATTCGATATAATGAATTTCGATATTGTGAACGTCACCCTGTAAGGTTTAGGGACGATGGCGTGAGAATGGTGGTTACAGCATCGTCCCTTATAAGTTATGTGTATCAATACATCAATACATATGTATGAGATATATCTCACTATCAGAAAACAAATAATAAAGAAATAATTATTTTATTATATTATTATTTATTATTTTTTTTTTAAGTTACCTACTCAGTTATAATAATTTTTTTGTCTCTTCTGTGAAAATGAATTCTGGTTTTTACCCGGTTATTCTTCTGGGATCTTAATTATTTTGAATGAAAAATCAACTGGTATTTTTAATCCAAATTTAAAAAATAAATTGGTACAAATTGGTTTGAATGGGTTTGGCGCTATGAATTACCAATTCATTTCAGGTGCATTTCTATTGGATTTAGCCACAGTCTGTGGATTTAGCCAATAGAGACAAGCATAGGCATGGATTTGTATATTCCAATTTAAGCCGCTGACTTCATTGGAACTTACTAACACTGTTAGTAAGTTCCAATGAAGTCAGTCTAACAGGAATGCAACTGGAATGAATTGGTGATTCATAGCGCCAAAACACATTTCAGACCAATTCAAACCAATTTTACTAATAATTACCAATTACTTAAGTAACAATTACTTAAGTAATAATTATTTTTATTGGATTCTATCGGTCATTTACAATAAGGATTTTAAACCAAAAATTAGTATAAAAAACTCATACGATCTAATTAACAAAATTAAAGATATCCGACTACCTGATAATGCTAAATTAATCTCATTTGACATCTCTAATTTATTTCCTAACGTGCCACCACTAAAAACTTGCAATATAATAGAAAAATTGTTAGAACAAAATAAAATTAACCCTATTATTAAAAATGATATCTTAAGTAGAAATTTGCTTAAAACAAAATTATTTCCAATTTAACAACAAAATTTATATTAGCTGTAACGGTTTAATTATGGGTAACCCTCTTAGTCCATTACTTGCAGACATTTTCGTTAACCATATAGAATCAATCATCCAGGAAAGCATATATTTTAAAAATTTCTTATATTGGTTCCGATATCCCATGGGAAAAAATCGTTTAAAAAAAAGACGATCGTCTGAAAAAGATCGTCTATTTTTAAACGATATCGCTTAATTTTTTAAACGATCTTTTGTAAAAAAGACGATCGTCTGAAGAAGATCGTCTACTTTCAAACGAAATCGTTTAATTATTTAAACGATCGTCTTTAATCGTCTTAAATAATAGCCGACCCTAAAGACGATCGTTTAAAGTGATAAACGATACAAAAGGCGATCGCCTAAAATAATAGTCGAAAAAAGACGATCATTTTAATTAAAATTTTAAGTTATAACTTAACCGATGAGAAAATATTTTTATTTTGTCATAATTATTAATTAAATTAATTAAAAAAATAATTCTAAAGGCGATACCTAGGTATCGCCTTTAGAATTATTTTAGGTAGCTACCTACTTCGAATAATAGACAATTCCAAATATTCCAAAGTATATTTGAAATTCTTTATTATAATAGAGAAGAATTTCAAATATATATTTCGTCTGTACAGCCGACCGCCTAACCTACGCAACCGATTGAATCGTTTGAAAGACGATCGTTTGAAAGACGATTGGACGAATTCGCGTCTAAAGACGATTTTTCCCCATGGGATACCAAGAAGCCTTCTTGCTCAAGACTTAAAAATTAAAGTATACAACGTTTATTATTCTAAAAATTAAATCATCAACATGGAAACTAAATTTCCCCTTAATTAGTCTAATTATTGATAAAAAATACACGTAATAAGTGTAAAATATGAAATTCGGAATTATGCGGATTTTTTTCCTTCATCACCACCCCACTACTAGGTCAAATACGAATATTCAGCGCTAAAGATCTGGCATCACTGTGTGTACCTATGTTTAATTCTGGAACAAACCTTCTAAGGGAACAAACACATTACAATTAAACTACTGAGTACCATGTTGCCATTTTCCAAAATTAAACAGTTATAAATAATAATGTAATAACTATATAAAGTTTTATAGCACACATAATGGTATTATAATATTACCTAAAAAAACAATTTTGTATCAAGTATCCATGATTTGCGTCCTTATCTATCAGATTAGGAAAGACATGTCTAAAATCTAAGGTGTAGGCAACCCTTTATACTCACTTGTCAAAATTCTGGTTTAACCTAAAAAAAACTGTTTGGGAAATCTTCTAAATTGTAGTATTTTTTGCTAGTAAATCTTTTACAAATATGTACACATCAGCCAGAAGACTCGCATTCAACTCAACATATGGTAAGATTAAATATAATATAAATGAAGAAAACTTTTTAAAATGAACTTAACTTTTTTTAAAATATGTAGGTAGGTAAAAAATTTAATCCTAAAATATTATAAAACTTCTATTAAGGTATATATTTTATTTTATTTATTAAAAATCAGTTCTCTTTTTTATGAACTGGCTATTTCTTTCAAGGAAACTGCAGTTAAATTTAAATAAAAAAACTCTTTAACCCTTATGTGACTAAATGGGTACTCCAGTATCTATTCAGCTTTTAGATATGAATATCTTTTTTGTTTAAAATCGAGCAGTTGTCGATTATGTGACATTTCTAAACTAGGTATTTTCTACACAATATAATTATAATTTGAAATACACTTTTACGCTTTTTTTAAATAAATAATGTTCAAAGTTTTTTTACACACAAATGACGGATTGGGTACCCAGGTACCCTTCAGTTTAAAATGCCAAATGATATATTTTGTTGCTAAACTGAAAACGCAATGTTTATCTACATCTATAAATTAGTATAAAAAGTAATAAAAAATAATACCCGCACTTGTTTATTCAACAGTGTAAAGAAACAACTAAACTGTCAATACTAGTCCGCAATCAGCTGATTCAGTCGCTGCGTTTTTGCCGTTTAAATACATAGGTATATCGCACAAGTTAATAGCTTACTTATTTTTTACTTAAGTATACTTAAATACATTCATACAAAAACACAAAAGCAGATATTTTACGTTTAATATCCAAATTAATAAAATCTGGGTACCCAGGTACCCACCCCATCATAGGAAGGTGTTTTTTTTCAGTCACATAAGGGTTAAGCAATCTTGTTATTAATCCCTAACAACTTACATAACATAAATATTTAAAATCAGAACCTAGTTAGAAGTTTCATGAAAATGCATTTATAGCAACTGAGAGAAAAGAATATTTTTAACAAACGTTGCAATTGTTTGAACCTGATAGCTTTGAATCAAACAACTGAAATTAGTGCTTTTGCTTAGAATAGGTGAACTGCTTTGCCAAAAATGGTTGATTCGTTTAGGGTGCTGTGTTTGCTTGGAATATTATTAAGTTCTATGCAAACTTTGTACTGATAGTCATTAAGATTGGGTTTTTTACGTTTGAATAAAATGTATGTAGGTTTCCATAAAACGTGCAATATTTTTCACTAAAATTTATTAACTGAAATAGATAAAACTCGATAAAACTTAATATAAATCTGCTACCATTTTTGCGAAAAGCTCAGCATTTGCAACAAATAAAATAAGTTTGTGGCAAACATATCGAAGTTAATGGGTGATTGTGCTTAGTTTGGAACGTGCAATTTTTGGAGTGGGGGAACGCCTCTTAAAACGCATCTTCTCGTGCACGTACAGTGTCTTATAAAGTTTTAAATTTGCCTCCACTTATACATACGGTTCTTACAAAATAATTTGGCTTCCATGGAAACATTTGGATGAAACGGCATAACATTTAAGAATATTGTATAAATCGTCGGCTTTATCACGAAGTGGCCTAACCCACAAAATTGAAAACAGTGACATTTTGCGAGAGTTAACTTACTTAATTACGATGGTCTATTTTATTACTCCAAAGTTACTCCGAGGTGGCCTATAGTACAAAGTCTGTACTATAAAAATACATTTCTTGATAATAAAATAAACCATTGTAAGTTAATCTGAAAAAAATCTCATTTTGTTTTTCAATTTTGTGGGTTAGGCCACTTCGTGATAAGGCCGACGATTTATACAATAGGGTCAGTCCATATCAAATCAACCAAAGGTTTTTCCCTCACCCTCTCCGATTTTAATAATTTTTGGTAAATTTGTTTACCTCACTAAAAAACTCAAAAATCTCAAATTTGAATTTTTTTCGATAGGTGGTTTTTGTTTTATTGATTTTTGAAAATCAAAAAATTACCGATTTGGGTCTTGCAAGTACTTACAAATATAGCGATATCTCGTAAACTATTAAACTTAGAAAGGTGAGTGATGGCTTATTTTAAAGGCCTATTAGATACCTTTTTTTTGATATATCACATGACCTAAATTTCTTTCAAAAAAAAATTTATAATTTCGAAAAAAAAAATTTTTCTTAAATCTCAAAAATACCTTTTTTTATTTTTTTCAAAAAAATATATATTTTTTGTGCACATTTTGATAAGCTATGTTCAAAATTTCAAGATGGACACTCAACGGGTTCATGGTGAAAAAAATTATAAAGGAACTCACTAACATACAAAATAATATTTATGGGTCATTTTACTCCAAATAGTTGATGAGTTTGATTTTGTACCTTTGATTTTTTCACTTTTTTGCAGCCGCACGGTGGGCTGGGATACAAATCTAACTGGACAAAATTAGTTAACTAATTTTGTCCAGTTAGATTTGTATCCCAGCCCAGCAAACATGGTGACGTCATAATCACGGCATTTTTTGGTCACAAGTTACGTCATATTCACCCTTAACATCACGTCAAAATCAAGTCTTTAAAACGGGCAAATGTCACAGGCCGTTGACGTAATATTAGGACGTACAAACAACGTCATTTGCCGTAAGTACTGACGTCTTAAAGACGTACAATAGTTGTCATTTATTGTAATAAATAAAACAAGGAAATATATTATAAATGTCATATATTATAAAATATAAATAAATAAATAAAATATAAATTCTAAATAACAAACTTAATAGAGTAGACCCATCCCATAAATCGAACATTATGGATAGCTCGAGCTATCATTGGCTTCTTCACCATTTTTTAATGCCTTGTCGTATTTGCACTGTTGTTTATAAGGTGGCCAGTAAACTTCTTTTTTGCGAGGAGTTAGCCACTTTGTATTGATAGCGGAAATTCCCCCGTCATGACGCGTCACCACGTACGTTCGTCGTGTGCAAACTCAACTACGACGTACATCTTTTAAACACCTAGTATAGGTATATGTAAATAAATTAAGAATGATTTAATAATTATGTAAAACCTACCTATTGATCCGCAGTTACTGCACTTAATTGTAGATTTGCACAACAGTTATTAATTAACTTAATTTAACCGAATAACAGAATAGACGCCACCGCGGTAGTGCACCGTTGCAAAGCATGGACGGTTAGAAATGATAAAGCAATCGCAGCTTGCCACTAAAGTCAGCTGATCTCACAGTGGTCAGCTGACTGTGAATCACAGTCTGTGATTGGTGGTATCGAGCACGGCGTTCTTTACTTCCCACACTTCACAAGTTACACAAATTTTTGTCTGTTTTTTTTTTATTCGGAATAATATAAATACCTATATAGGTATTGACAGCAATGAAATTGTAAAACTAAATTAAGAATTAAAAAATACTTTGTTTAAAATAGTATTTCGTTATTGTCTTGTAGGATAATTATTTGTTCATAGACGGATTTGCGTGTCATCGATGATAGGGATTTTTTTTTTATTTTTTCTGATAAAAAAATAAATTTGGTCTACAAAAAAATTGGGATTTTCAAAAATTAGGTAGTACGATCTATACCTACTACGTACGTATTATTATATATTTATTACGTGATATAAAATCACCTATTGAAAACGTCAGAAAGACGCAACATAAAAACATCTAAATGACGTCGGAAATGTGACGTCATAAACCCGTCTTTTATTGGTCATGTGACGTCGCCGACGAAAGGTGACCTTAAAATATCGTCAAAAATTAGCAAAGCCATATTAACCGCATATTTAACTTAAATAAAAATAAAAAATATTTTAATAGTGCTTTGCTAATTTTTGAGGGAGTAATTAATTTTTTCTAGTTAGATTTGTATCCCAGCCCACCGTGCAGCTGAACAAAAGTGAAAAAATCATAGGTACAAAATCAAAATCAATTATTTGGAGTGAAATGACCATAAATATTAATTTTTTGTAGGTTAGTGAGTTCCGTTATATTTTTTTTCACCATGAACCCGTTGAGTGTCCATCTTGAAATTTTGTACATAGCTTAACAAAATGTGCACAAAAAATATATATTTTTTTGAAAAAAATTAAAAAAGGTATTTTTGAGATTTAAAAAAAAAATTTTTTTTTCGATATTAAAATTTTTTTTTTTAAGAAATTTAGGTCATGTGACATATCATAAAAAATGTATATAAAAGACCTTTTAAACAAGCTATTATTCAATTTTTTATTTTGAGTAGTTTTCGAGATATAGCAATTTTTGTAAGTACCTGCAAGACCAAAATCGGCAATTTTTTGATTTTCAAAAATCAATAAAACAAAAACTACTCGTCAAAAAAAATTAAAATTTGAGGTTTATGAGTTTTTTGATGGGTAGATTAAGTGTAATAAAAATTATCAAAATCGGAGATGGTGAGGGAAAAAAGTGACCTTTTTTTGGTTGATTTGATATGGACTCACCCAATATTCTTAAACATTATGCTGTTTCTTCCAAAGAAACCGCATTTTCTTCAGAAATGCACGTCCGTTTAATGGAAATGAACTTAATTGGTAACAAGCAGATACCAATTTTTCCTAAAATTAGTAAGTTTAAGGCAAACCTACATCGATTTATACAAAATCGACTATACTAGTAGCAAGCAATTACCAATTTATCAGAAAAGTATTCAACAAAGAATTCAAACTCAGCAAATTTGACACAAATCTAGATGCGTTTCGTTCAAAAGCAGTTTTCCGGAATCGCCAAAGTGATGGTTTTTTACCATTAAACCTTGGTATATTCCGCCGTATTTAAATATGTCATACGTTTGAAACAAACTTTATGCCTTTCGCTGAATCAAAACCTTCTCTCGCATTTATAGCAAGATGAAATTATTGTTAAGATTATGATTGTTTTATGTAGATTGGTCATGGTCTTTTAAAATGTTTAATAATAATTTGTTTATCTCAAAAATTGACAATGCCACAAATTTCCGAAGTTGAGTGTTACCTACTACAACAAACCCCTATGCTGTGCGAATTTAAATGGCCTCCTTAGTCCAGGAAACAAAGATTGTTGAAGGAAAACTCGATGGTAGTCGGGTTTTATTTTTTTTTATGTAGAGTCAGGGGTTCTGATAATGAATGAAGAATATTTCCCAAAAATTTCTTTCCGCGTCCCCTAATTTCATCACCCGAAAGGGGAGTTTTTTTGCTTTTTGGCTCATAACTCGCTAACCGTGCATTTTTTCAGAATTTGACTTCTAATACTTTTGATTATGTACTAAATAAGGCACACGTTAAACCCCATTGCGCACCTATATGATGTGCCATTTTGCTAGTACCTCAAAAAATCGTCCATTCGGTTATGTTTGATTACCGTAAGGTTTGGGATCGATTACTTTTAAAATTGGGCTATAATAAAAAAAACAAAAAAGTGATTTTGAAAGCAACGCTCAACTTTGCACACTGAGCATAGCAAAAGGGCACATCATATAGGTGCGCGATGGGGTTTAACGTGTCCCTTATTTAGTACATAATTAAAAGTATTGGAGGTAAAATTCTGAAAAAATATACGGTTAGCGAGTTATGAGCCAAAAAGCAAAAAAAACTTCCCTCTCGGGGGATGAAATTAGGGGACGCGGAAAGAAATTTTTGGGGAATATCGAGTTTTCCTTCTACAATCTTTATTTCCTGAACTACTGTAAAATTTCATTTTTGGACCTAGATAGAACAAAAAAATTCTCGAATTTGTGACACATGCTTGAATATTTTTTTTTAAATTTTAATATTTTATAATTGCCTACTAAACAATAATCCTTAATTTTCTTTCAATTCTTGCAATTGTTAAAATATAATTTTAGCACGAATAAGAAGTTTCTGTGAAATTAAAACAGCAGTAAAAAAATCAATTAAAGATGAACAAATAAATTCAGCAAATAAAACTTTTGGTCAACCTACTTTTACTACACATCCACATATAATTACAAGTGAAAATGAAGTAACACCTTTAATAACAAAAGAAGAATATTCCAATAGGAGACATAACTTTGTTGAAAAACTTGTGCAACATGTTAAAAACCAATCTAATGAAAATAAAAGGCATTTGGTATTTATAAACGTTTTACTAATTATTTTATAATAAAAATATTTTATTTTAGATTGTTATACCAGCTGCTACTAAGCAATACATGTCCGACAAAATTCCCTATGTTTTTAGACAAAATTCAGAATATCTTTATTTAACAGGCTGTCAAGAACCCGACGGGTGCCTTATAATAACAATAAATGAAAATTTGACAAGTTCAAGCTCAACATTGTTTACTAGAAACAAAGATCCTCATGCAGAGACCTGGGATGGCCCAAGGACATATCCTGAGGATGCCCCTGATTTTTTTGGGGTAGATAATAGCCTTCCAATCAGCGAGCTAGAAAATTTTATAAGTTCCTACAGAAAGAACAAGAGGAACATAACATTGTGGTATGATTTTTTAAATCCAGTACAAAACTTTACACATAAAGCTGTGACTGATTTTTTGCACAACACTGCCAGCAGAACTTGCGACTCGCCTGTTAGGTTTGTTCACGAATTAAGGCTGTTTAAAAGTCCTGCAGAAGTTGCTTTAATGCAGAGGTCATGTGATATTGCTTCAGAAGCCATTGCTGATACCATATCAAATTCAAAATCAGGTAGAAATCATTTTTTTTATTATCTTAATTGTAAAATTATAAATATGTATTTTATTTTAAAAAATGATTTTACATTGATCACATTTTTTCTATTAAAAATGATTTTAAAATCATATTAAAACACAAATATATCAATTTAATTTTTATAAATAAGAGGCAAATTTACGCGGCAAAAATTATTCTTTAAATATTTTTCCCAAGACGTGTGTTTTTTATATGTTTTTAAGGGTGCTAAATTTACTTCTTATATATATATTTTTTAAAATACATATTTCGTATTGAGGGGGCTAGCCAAATGATATAAAATGATTTTTTTTAATATTTGTGTATTTTGTTTTTTTTTTATGTTTTATATTTGATAATTTATTTGTTAAATAAATAAATGTTTATAGTTCGTACCAGGGGGCGATCGCCAATGTTGGCGATTGCAACATTGCGCAAGCATAATTTTTTATCATGAATAACCGAAAAACCATTACCTTCAAGTATCAAAAATATTTTATTATATCAACATTTTACATTTCACCATATTTCTTTTTAACAACCCTTTAGCCAATATCGTGATGGTTGACAATAGGAAAACTTATTATTTTTATTATGCGTTAAATACTCTTGCTTGTTTTAAAAATAAGATTCATATAGAACATTAATAATTATTATTATTATAATTATTATTATAATTATTATTGTACTACCCTCTTAAAGCACTTTGCTGTTTTTTTATTTTCTGAGCACCCTGGACATTTAATTAAAAATGTTTGTTAGGAATCTCATTTTTAAATACAAGCATAAGTTTTTATGAAGAATGATTTTTTGCGATTCCGTTACGAATATCTTACCACATTTCTCTCTTATTTTGGTATATAACTTTTTTTTAGTTTCTGAGCACACTGTATATATAATTCATCTTTTTATGAAAGTCTTAATTTTTAACCATCAAATATTTTCAAAAAGAATTCATTTTTCCAAAAGCACTTTTAGTTTTTGTTTTTTTTTTCAGTTTCTGAGCACCCTGTACATTTTGTTAGGTATATGGACAGTGAAATAAAAGATATTATAATTTAACTTTTAAATATTTAATTGTCTTTAGTCTAAGACAACTCGGAAAGCAAGCGTAGAGGAGACTAAAACTAAAAGTGATACAAAATATTATTAGAGCACACACGCCCTATTTCATTCTTACATAAACATATGCAAGCACGTAACATTAACTGTGCTGATATTATAAACAGTAAATCTACGAGGTAAAGATAAAGAAGTTTTATTTAATAATATTTGGTTTAACTAATATATGTTTATATCAGCTTATTCAACACGCCACCTCAAATATTATTCAAATAAGTAAAATTAAAATAACATAAAACTAAAATTATGTTAACATAAAACTACAATACCATGTAACTAAATAACATACGTAAGTTATAACTTAAGAATATAAGTATCTAGACCTGCTTTCCTTATGTTTGTCTTTTCTGGGAAAATTACAATGATGGTCCAGCATTTGCTGTTTAAGATTAGGGAAAACCCAGAAAAACCTAATCAAACCATTTAACTTATTCAATACTTTCTAACCCTAATTCCTTTTTTAATTCTTCAAATCTCAGTGCCGGTAATGATTTTGTAAACATGTCAGCTACTTGCTTATCTGTGGACAAATGTTTTAATTTAATTACACCTTTCTCTACTTGTTCCCTAGAAAAATGATACTTTATATCAATATGTTTTGATCTTTTATGATTTGTTGGATTATTAGCAATACTTATGCAACCATTATTGTCTTCATATATAATGATTGGCTTAGATACATTTAAATTTATACTTATTGCTAATGACTTTAACCAAAGAGCCTCCCTGACAGCTTCAAATAGAGCCATATATTCGGCTTCAGTAGATGATGCCGCTACTGATAACTGTCTTTTTGTATTCCAACATATTACACATTTTTCAAATAATTTAAATAGGTAACCAGTTGTGCTTTTCCTATTTTTTTACATCATCACCTCCCCAGTCAGAATCTACATAACCACTTAAGACATTGCTATAATCACATTTAACATATGTTAACCTTAAATTAATTGTACCCTTAAGATATCTAAGGACCCTTTTTAAGCATTGCCAAAGCTCTTTATTATTATTGTTTTGGTACCTGCTTAAAATATTAACAGCAGCACTTAAATCTGGCCTGGTACACAACATAATATACATCAAACAGCCGATAAGATTTCGGCAAGGGCAATCATATTTTACTTCAGAATTTAACTCATTAAAATTTAGTTTACTGGGAAGGGGAGTGCTGACAGCATTACAGTCAAACATATTAAATTTATTTAAAACAGTATTTATGTATGACGATTGATCTAAAGAAATTTTATCATTTATTCTTGTAATTTTAATACCTAAAAACAGTTTAATATCTTTTAAATCAACCATACAAAATTTATTTGCCAAATAACTTTTAAAACTACTCATTGTATCACTATTTGCAGTGGCAATCACAAGATCGTCTACATAAAGAACAACATAAATATTTTTACATATGGCACCTCTGTCTAAAATATAAATACAGCGGTCAACTGATGAATTCTGAAAACCTTTGTCTATAAGAACCTTTTCAAATATTTCAAACCAGCATCTGGCAGCTTGTTTTAGCCCATACAAAGCTTTATGCAATTTACAAACTTGGTTTGGTTTACTTGTGACCCCTTCAGGGACCTTCATATAAATTTCCTCCTTTAATGTCCCATTTAGAAAGGCTGTTTTAACATCCATATGATGTACTAAAAGATTAAATTGATTTGAAAAGGCAATTATAAACCTAAAAGATGTAATTCTTGCTACTGGGGCAAATGTTTCATCATAATCTACCAAGTATTCTTGACTAAAACCACGCGCTACTAAGCGAGCTTTATATCTTAACGGTTTTCCAAATTCATCATTTTTAATCGAAAACACCCATTTGCAGTCCACTATATTTTTATTTTCTGGTCTTGATACCAATGACCACGTTTTGTTTAACAAGAGGGAATTTATTTCGTCTTGTACAGCTTGTTCCCACTGAAATGTATCTTCTCTATTTTTAATTTCCTTATATGATAAAGGAATTTGACAAACAACTGATTGAGCACATATAAAATGATCATTTGTCGAATCAGTTTCTTTATAAGAAATAGGCAAAAGATTCTTGATTCTACCACTTCGTCTTAGTTGAGGTTCACACTGAATATTATTATTTGGCATATCTGTTTTAATTACAGATTTATTACACTCATTATTATTAACCACTGATCTTGACAAACTGTCAGAGGAGTCAGTTTCTTTACCTACTGATCTTGACAAACAGTCAGAGGAGTCAGTTTCATTACCTACTGATCTTGACAAACAGTCAGAGGAGTCAGTTTTATTACCTACTGATCTTGACAAACAGTCAGAGGAGTCAGTTTCATTACCTACTGATCTTGACAAACAGTCAGAGGAGTCAGTTTCTGGCCTGGACGATAAAAAATTTGTCTCATCTACAATAACATCCCTTACTATAACAAACTTATTGTTATTCACATCCCACACTTTATACCCATTTGGTTCAAAACCAACTAGTATAGCTTTCCAGGATTTATTGTAAAATTTTGTTTTTCTAGTTTTATTATGTACATAAACAGTAGAACCAAAAACTTTTAAATATTTTACTTGCGGCTTTTTATTATGCCACATTTCATATGGTGTTTTTAATTCATTTAATGCTTTGGTAGGGGTTAAATTAATTAAAAATGTTGCAGTTAAAACTGCCTCACCCCAAAAACATTTTTCTAACTTGGCACCAAAAATCATTGAACGAGCTTTTTCAGTAATTGTCCTAACCATTCGTTCTGATACACCATTTAATTGTGGGGTTCGTGGAACTGTCAAATGATAACTTATACCTTTTTGCACACAAAAATCTTTCATTTCAGTAGCCAAATATTCCCCTCCATTGTCACAATATAAATTAACAATTTTTAAGTTAAAATGTGCCTCACTTTTAGCAACAAAATCTTTAAATACAGAAAATACATCTGACTTGTGTGTTATTAAATATGTAACACAATAGTGAGTATATTCATCAACAAAAAGAACAAAATAATTTTTATTATTAACTGTTGAAGGAGTGATAGGACCACATACGTCAGAATGAACTCTATACAAGGGTCGTTTAATATCCCTTTTATCTTTATGTTTTTGGAATGGCAGTCGTGCTTGTTTACCACTTATGCAAGCTTCACATAAATAGTCATTAGGTGTAACCTTATCGATTTCTCCTAAATCTTTTACCATAAGTTTATTTCTTAATTCTAAAAATTTAAATTTGCTTATATGCCCCAAACGTTCATGCCACAATTTATAATCTTTAGTTATATTTGTACTACTATGTGCTTGCACAATACTATTAATTACATCCCTATTAACAATAAATTCAGCAGCAATTAAAGTGGTTAAAAACTTACCCTTAATAACAGGCTTACTGTTTTGGTAAATAGTAGCACCTTTTTCATTAAAAATAATAGTCATACCAGCCTGCTGCATTTTTCTTACGGACAACAAATTGTAAGGGACCTCTGGACAATATAACACATCCTCAAAAATTCCCTGGATACCCATATTACTTGTAACCTTGATGGTGCCCTTTTTGGTTGCTGATATAAAAGTCCCACTTTTTGCCACTGAAATTTTCATTGGTGTTTGGAGCTCGACAAAACTGTTGAATATATCATCTCGGTTGACAATATGATCGGACGCTCCCGAGTCCAGGATAAAAGTAATATTATTTTCTTCCTCCATATTTTGAAAATCTCCAGTCATAAAAGCAAAACCAGATGTATTATCCTTCGATGTTGACGGCTTTTCTAATTGAATTGTTTGAATGGTTCTATTTCTTTCATTATTTTTAGATAGACTCTTTTTATAATAAAAACATTGTTTTTTATGTGCCCATTTCTACCACAATGATGACACTTTATAGCCGAGGATAAATGATTTGTGGTGTCGGGTTTAAAGTGTCGCCCTTTTAAATATCGTTGCTGGTAATTATTTTTGAATCTACGAGGGGCTTGAAAGTTTCGTTTCCTGGAGAATGATGCACTTGTAGAAGCAGTATCGACCTGAAGTATTTTTGCACTTGTATCACGATTTTCACTGGTGAGTTTTACCTCGTGATCTAAAAGTCTTGTTTTAACAAAAGTTAGGGTCAAATTATCCTCAGTTAATGTTTCGATAGCTGTAATCACTCCATCGTAAGTTTTAGGAAGGGTCAGCAATAAATGAGATATCTTGTCAGTCTCATCTAATTTGGCACCTGCGGCCAATAAGTCGGTAATTAGTTCATCAAAAATAGTAAAATGATTTAGTAATAGTGTATCTGCTTGTAATTTCAATCCCAATAATTTCTTTCGCAATGCCAACTGCGTAGCCAGACTTTTACGTTCATAGATACGGTCTAAACTACAGAAAATGTCTTTTGCAGTATTGTCACTTTTTGCAAAACTAAGAAAAGAATCTGTCAAATACTCCACGATAATATTTTTGGCGGTACGCTCTGCTGTTATCCATTCGTCAGTCACTTCCTCTGGGATATCTTCATCAATCACCTTTATGACATTAAGTTCTGTTAACAAACCACGTAATCTAAACTTCCATATACTATATTTTTCCCCATTAAAAGGCTTAATGTTTCTTTTTAGTTTAAAATTTTCCATTGTCACTATCAAAGCTCTCACTTTTGTCTATCACTTCACAAACTTCACAAATAACAATAGTTTATTAACTCAAAAATTCCTTTTCGCGATAATTTAAAATTACACGTATCCTGTGCCCATAACCTGTTAGGTATATGGACAGTGAAATAAAAGATATTATAATTTAACTTTTAAATATTTAATTGTCTTTAGTCTAAGACAACTCGGAAAGCAAGCGTAGAGGAGACTAAAACTAAAAGTGATACAAAATATTATTAGAGCACACACGCCCTATTTCATTCTTACATAAACATATGCAAGCACGTAACATTAACTGTGCTGATATTATAAACAGTAAATCTACGAGGTAAAGATAAAGAAGTTTTATTTAATAATATTTGGTTTAACTAATATATGTTTATATCAGCTTATTCAACACATTTAATTCAAAATGATTGTGTAGGAATCTTATTTTTGAAACAAGAGTTTTTTTCTACTTCCACCTTTAAAACGCCCTTTATCGTACATGTTTCCATGACACTAAGTGACCTTTTAAATACACATTGACAATACACATTGTGCCTTTCTTGTAAAATAATACTAAATGTGAAAATTATTTTATTATCTCAATACAAAAATACAAAAATATTAAATAGTTTCTCAACGCCTATATTTGAAAAGTTTAGATGAACATTGTACTGACCTTTTAATTTCGCCGGCAGTAAACTATAACTTAAATTCGGGCACGGACTCCACTGTAAAGTGCTCATAAAACATTTTCTTTATTTTCAATGTGAAAAACTTTTAATTTTCAAGAAATACATTTCGATTTTTAACCTTTATAATTGCGTTTATAAAATATAAAAATTTGACATTTGACGGTGACACACAGATTCCCCTATTGTTTCATAGATGGCGCTCTATACAAATTTTTTATTTAAATCATTTTAAGATAATAATAAGTATTTGTCGTAGAAAAAGTATAGTATGTACCTCGTTTATAAACTTTTCTATACACTCATTAATTTAAGCACTCGCTCGCAAGCTCGCTCGTGCCTAAATTAAATTTGTGTATAAAATGGCGTTTATCAAACTTAATACATAATATACTATTAAAAAACATGTTTTTTTCGTATCATACCTAATAAAAAAGTTTTTTCTATTGTCATTACCATCCGTGGGCACACTGTATAATATACAAAGTATATTAAAAAAATAATTTTATCTAATAGGAGTAAAGAAAATTGTATTACCATTCTTAAATGCAATAATTATTGTCAAATTTAAAAAATATATTACTTTTATGACCAGGTTAGCGGTAATTTGTCGGCCATTTTTCATTTTTGCAGAACTCTCTTTATAAAAATTCATCTGCCTTTATGCGCCTATAAGTTGGAGCTGGAGGTTCATATTTTCGAATGCACTAAGTATGTGGTTCTGGGCAAGTTATTATAAATTTTTACTTATATTCCATTTAATATTTGTAATTACAAAACTTGAGAAAACGCTATATTTTTGACAAAAAATCCAAAACTGACATTTCAAAGTTATATTTGTACTCAACTTTATCCCTACCATAACTTTTTGACACTAATTTTTACTATGATATTTACGCAACACTTTTTTACACGAAAAAGACAATATTCCGAAAGTAAGAGTATTTTTGACAATCTTTTCATATATTTGTTATAACGCAATGCATACGCAGTAAATTCTACTTCGCAGATTAAAATCTTAGGTAATAATCTTTCACGAACAATAAAGAGGCATCAAAATGCGTTTTTAAAGTGTTTTAAAAATTGTATTTTTGCCGCGTAAATTTGCCTCTCAGACCACTAAACATGTGATATAGATACTTTATGGACGACTTTAAACTAAAATAAATAAAGAAAAAAGTTATGTATACTAAAATAACTCCTGCTGTCGCGTGGTATGGCATTAGTTTGCCATGTTTGGGACACAAGTCAAATGAAATAAAAGAAAAATCTTTATTTTCGAGTTTATGTTAAGTAAATTATATTAAATTAATTATAAAATGTTTATTTGATATGAATTTATTCAAAAAGTCTGACTTTTTTACTTTCTTTATAAGCCATGACTAATAATAATAATATAATTTATTTTTAAAAATTTGCACATAAAATTACAAGAAAGTCTACCATTATATACATACATACAAAATATTAAATGTAAAAATAAATTCTAAAAGTGTGGCTCTAGATTACAAAAATCGTTAAAAAAGTTTTCTTTAGTAAATTCAAATTCTTAATTTTCTCAATATTAGCAGGTAAACTACTACATATTTTTATGCATGCATAAAAACAGCTTTTTTATAATATATTATGTTGACAACACATGATAAGGGTAATAAAAATACTTGTGTCTTGTGCTTAAAGATTTAAAATCTTGAAATAAAATTGATTTCTAACCCTGATTAGAAAAAATTAAAAACTAAACATTGAAAAACCATTGGCATTGTGACAATACCACTGTCTGAATTTAATTTAAATATGTCTTACCTTTTTTTTAAGGGATTTGTGAAAGTCAAATATTTGCCAAAGTGGATTATGAAACAAGGGCGAGGGGGGCTGAATTTTTGGCATACCCCCCTGTAGTTGCAGGGGGTGATAGAGCAACTATTATACACTACATTAACAATAATCAAATAGTAAAAAACAACGAGTTAGTCTTAATGGATGCGGGTAATAAAGGTTTAACTTTACAAAAACATAATCTAAAGATAAATTACTTTAGGTTGTGAATACCATGGATATGCTAGTGACATTACAAGGACATGGCCAATAAACGGCAAATTTACTAAAGAGCAAAGAGAAGTCTATGAGGTAGTTCTAGATGCTCAAAAAGAATTAATAGATTTTTGTGGTACATTTCCAACTCTTGATGCTCTATTTGAAAAAATGTGTCTTCTTTTGGGTAAAAACCTACAAAAGTCAAAATTAATAGGTATTCAACCCTCTGATCAATATTTAATGAAGGTAACTATATAATGGTTAAAAAACTACATTTTTAGGATAAAACATTGTTTAAACGCGTTGTGACGTCACTCGGGATCGAAGTTGTTTTAATAGAGATGTTTTATGACTAAAGTAACACTTGTGTAACTATTTAATAAAACAGATGTGGGTTTTGTGGCTCATTTATTCTAAATATAAACAAAAATGGGCTTTATATAACTCATATAATCATTTCTTTCAGTCAAACCATATAGTATTTAAATGTACATTAAATCTAAATCATTTCTGAGGTAGTGGGTGCCAACAAAGCAATGATAAGGAATCCTGCACAGCAACCCTGAGTTCAGATTTTTCTCAGTTTATCCCACGCCGTGATTTCTCATGCATTTTGCTCTTTGTTTATTATTACCTATGCTCATGGCGTGAGAAATCATTTCGTGGGTTAATTTGAATTTAGGTGGCGTGAGCATGCGCACAGAGCACTATGTGCGCTTTCAAAAATTTTGAATCAAAATAAAGGTCCATGATTAGACAAAGAAAGAGAGTGGACGCGTAATCAGAACGTAAAAGCTGGATTTAAGGTAATGGTAGAGGCAGCGGTAGAGGTAGCGGTAGCGGCAGCTGAGTTCGGCATTGAATATTATATGAAACAATTTATAGTTGTCAGAGGTAGCAGTAAGGGAAGTAGAGGCAAGAACGGAGCGGCAAGAGATGACCATCTTTCATCTTTTCTTACCTCAACCGCTACTCCAGCCAATTCAGTTGGCAGTCTCGCCTTGTAAGTTTTTGTGTTTATGCGAGGGGCAACCATTTGTGTATTTAAAGAACTGCTCTTCATCAGTCAGTTTCATTTTTTTTAAATACTGGAAATGGCTTTTCTTGGCTCGTTCCCGATTTAATTCCCTCGTTTTATAGCGACGTACTTGACGACCCCCATAACGTACTTGAAACCCTGCAATACAACATAATATGTTGTATTGCAGGGTTTATTATGTAATATTCCGCACAACGCCATATTGCCCAAAAGCACAGCATTGTCCTCCCAATCCATGTTTTCGTAGAAAAACTTTCGCTGTAAAATTTTACACATAAAATTACAATCTGCATTAAAGTACGCATGCGCCGCCAGTACCGCTACTTTCCTAACTATAAATTGCAGAAAGTGATACCGCTACCGCTACCTCTACCGCTACCTTTAAAACTATAAATCCAGCTTTATAGTTCAAAAGGTAGCGGTGGCGGTACTGACGGCGCATGCGTAAAGTACGCAGATTGTAATTTTATTTGTAAAATTTGGGTTATTTTGGAGTTTTCTACGAAAACATGGATTGGAAGGACAATGCTGCGCTTCTGGGCCATATGGCGTTGTGGTTACTAAACTGTTTAGGTTTTATCAAGTCAAAATATAAATATATTTATATAAATGGTTTCATATAATAATCAATGCCGAATTCGGCTACCGCTACCGCTGCCTCTTCCGTAAAGCCCTAAACCAAGGTTTAGGCGTAAAGCTACATTCGTAATGAATTCGCTGGACTTTGGCACGCAAGTCGGTACGAAATTTACCATTCACAATAACCTCAGAGTCGAATTTAATGCATTCGCATTAGTAACTGTCATGTTCTTTGTGAGGTTAAAATTTGTAATATTTTGTTTTTGTTTAGTGCTATTTTTTTAAATGCAAAAATTGACAACACTTATATATACATCAAATAGTTCATTTAGTTATATATTTTTATTACAATGTGTTTCAAACTACAAATCACTGTAATGTCATCCATAGATAATAAATGTCATCATCATTTATTCTGATTTCAATAAATCACTTTGGTTTATTTAAAAAAAGCAAGAAAAAGGTATTTAATCACAATAAATAAATAAAGTTTTTATTGCATATTGAGTACAGTACAATACAAATACAAAATATACAAAAGGCCATCGACCAGGGTCCTTCAGCCTAACCCGGACAACATTCGTGATATTCATACGAACTGTGATTCGTGATATTCATACGAACTGATGTTATACGACATGATTGTCGTGATTTTCACAAATTTTATTCATACTGATAGCACACGGAAGTCACCGCGTGATAAATGAAAATCATAAACTAAAAAATTGACATTTTGTTTCAGGTAAATTTTGAGTTAGATGGGTAGTTAATACCTGTCTCCATCCTGTATTGAAAAAAATTATATAAAATACGTGTATTTTGTCTTGTACATCAGTTTAAACTTGACGCTTTCAGTTGAAGGTACTTTACACGCGATCGCTGCGGAAAATTGTTTATTGTTTAAAAGTGAATAACTTGTGTTTGGTGTGTCCGATTGTTATGCGGTTTGATGAAGGGTGATCTTCAAGGTATGTAAAATTGAAATATGTATTTGTTTTTCGTAGATTTTGCTTGTACAACGGGTTATCGTAACCGACAAGATCGGTCTGTTAAAATCGCAAACTTTGAATCGAGCTTTTAGAACAATGGAGCTACAAAAATTGTAATGAATTGTAAGGCATCAGTTCAAGAACCGTTGAATAGCTTAGAGTTTGGTCTATCAAGCCATTAATAAATTATCTGCCCCAACTTGCCCCCGGCTCTTTAAAACTACATGTTCTTGGGCGCTCAGGCACGGTTGTGGTAAAAAACCTCTCGATTTTAAGCCTATGTCGCGCGCGTATCTGTGTTTTTGCTTTACAAAATATAAGTTTTTTTTTTTATTTCTCGGTTGCGTTCATGACGTTTACTCGATTCACTCGACTCAACTCAAAACGTTTATTACAACAGTGGTGTCTAGACTTTCACTTGCGTAAATCGTTTGTGTCTACTAAGATATTTAACAATGATTTTACATATTTAACCCACCTCTTGTAGGTGCATTAAAAAAAACTCCGCATGCGCATTGTAGTGTGTTAATGTCTAATTTGAATTATGGTTATTTGTGTTGACAATTTTTTTAGCGAATCCAGTGACGGAGATTGTTTAATATATATGTAGGTATTAAATAATATCATATAAATGTAATTATAATAAACTAAATTAAGCTACTTTATAAAAAAATCCTTTATTTACATTTTAAAAAATGTCCGCCATTTGAGGTCCACCATTTTGAATTTTAAAATTCTGATTTCAGATTCGTTATCAGCGACCCCAAAAACCCCTGTATGGTGATTTTCAATTTATTCCGTCAATTTTTTGACAAATATGTCCGCCATTTTGGATCTACCATTTTGAATTTTGGAATTCTGATTCCAGATTCGTTATGAGCGACCCCAAAATCCTCTTAATACGGATTTTTAGGAGAATCCGACTACTCCTTGATATTTTGCCGAAAATTTCGAGAATTGAAACACTGTGCGTCGTGATTTTCACAAATTTTATTCATATGGACATTATCCGGATGTCACTGCGTAAGAAATGAAAATCATGTCGTGATTTTTTATGCCATTGCTGTTTGCGATTGACCGATGGCACAAAAAATCATGTCGTGCAGTAAGCACAAGCTAGCCGGCCCGCATGCGACCCGAATACGTTTTGCCGAATCGGCCGCGTGCGGCTCGACACACGTATTTCTTCCGGCGTGTAGAACGGGCATGTCCGCCTGGCCAATTGTCGGGCATATCCGCCTGGCCGAATGTCGGCTATGTATACTCGGCCGAGTGTCGGCTGTGTATAGTTGCCCGAGTGGCAGCCACAACCGCCTGGCCATTCAAAAAAAGCCTACAGACGTCCTGGAGAGGTATATTATATAAGTTCAGTCCTGAAATTATCTGAATGACAAGATACTTCTTTAACACACTCGAGTAGTTACTGAGCAGATGAGGATGGAGATGGGGACTTCAAACAATTAATGTTCAGCTATGCCATTACGGACGCACACTTGTGATTTTTTATGCCAACGGTGTTTGGATAATCATTTTTGCGCTACGTTCGTACACTAAGAGAAAAATTATGTTGAATCAACAGTTTTTGCGGTTAAATACATTCAATAACTATATATAGTTAATTTAAAACCAAGAAAATATTGAATGTTAAACTGTCCCAGTAAGCACCAAACACTAGGCAAACAGTCGGCCTTCACTCGGCATAGGCGGTTGACCGGCGGTTCGGCTTGTCTCCAGTCGTCCCGCTTATAGCATGCATTATGTTAGCCCGGTACCGTTTGGCCATGTTTTAACCAAAGTCGGCCAGAATACGGCATGCCGCTGCAAAATCGTTCGGATTGCCCTAGCCGGCCCGCTTACGGCCGGAATACGGTCTGCCGCGGCATAAGCAATACATCTCACGGCTGCTTACGCAAGCGAGCTAACTATAAATAGCGATGGGTTACAATATTTAGTTGGAAGTGTGCGTCTGTAAGGGCATAGCTGAACATAAATTGTTTAAAGTCCCCATCTCCATCCTCATTCTGCTCAGTAACGAATAATAGCTAGCTATAGTCGAGTGTGTTAAACCTATACGATATACCTATCCAGGACCTCTAAAGGCTTTTTTTGAATGGCCAGGCTGTAGTGGCCGGCACTCGGCCAACTATACACAGCCGACACTCGGCCGAGTAATCATAGCCGACAATCGGCCAGGCGGACATGCCCGGTCTACATGCCGGAACAAATACATGTGTCGGGCCGCACGCGACCGATTCCGCAAAACATATTCGGGCCGTATGCGGGCCGGCTATTTTGTGCTTACTGGGGTTAATTCAATTGTTAACATACTTTCAATGTACGAATGTGTCGCAAAAATGAATATCCAAACACCGATGGCATAAAAAATCATGTCGTGATTTTTTATGACCTAACACCGATAGCATAAAAATTCATGTCGTGATTTTTTAGGCCATCGGTCAATCGCAAACAGTGATGGCATAAAAAATCACGACATGATTTTCATTTCTCACGCAGTGACATCCGGATGATGTCCGTATGAATAAAATTTGTGAAAATTACTACGTGACGTTCGTATGATTTTCATTTATCACGCGGTGACTTCCGTATGATATCAGTATGAATAAACTTTGTGAAAATCACGACATGATGTTCGTATGAATATCAAGAATGTTGTCCGGGTTCAATTAAAAAAGATATATGTTTAACAAAACGTGCACGTTTTGTTAAAATTGGAATATCTTTTTTAATTGAACCCGGACAACATTCATGATATTCAAACAACGTTTTATAAATTATAACGGTGTAATGTGAAGAACAAACTAGGTTTTAAATTCGCAGTTTGCAGGGCTCATACGCATGCGCAAATTTTGCAAATATCACACCGTGAGTTCTACATGATATCACTGATGAAGCATCCCTGATAGCAAAATTTGATTCTAAGAATCTTCTAAGAAGATACGACTCGGAATAATGGAATATTCTTAGAACCTTCCCTTATTGCTAAGAATGTTCTTAGGGACTTTTAAAACATTCAATAGATACCCTTTTAATTATGCAAGTAGATTCTTAGAAGCTTCTTAAAACCTTCCTAAAAAGCATTCTAAAAACATTTTAAGAATACGTTTTTGGAATGTTCTCAGAAGGTTTCTTATGGAGCTTCTAGGAAGCTTTTGAGAATATTTCCAAATATTCTACATTCGTAAAATTCTTCAGGAGGCGACAAATACGCCTCACTGTCATAATATGAAATGTATTTGTCTTCCCCTTAAAAAAATTTGCGACATATTAATATATATTTATTTAAAAATATTAAATAAACAATTTGACCTCTGAACCATAAGTTGTATGACATTATTTCATAAAAAGTAAAATTGGAAAATTTTGTGGGATAAGTCAGATTAGATTGAAGTTGAAGATAGTAGGATTATTATACATAAAAATGTTAATTCAGAAATAAAAAATCGGTATACAAATTAATAAATATTTATTTTTAACATAAAATAAAATACCTATAGTAAAAGTATTTTTGTTATCTAATATTGTTTTAATTTGATAAATAACTATAAAAAATATTTTGGGTTGTTTTTTACTTAGTATTTAATACTAATTACTTTCTCAACATTCTAAGCATATGTTTAGAGTGGATTAATTTTTACCACTAAACTTTGCACCTTCTAAGAACCTGCCTAGAGGCCAGTAAGAATATTCTTAGGATTATGCTATATTTCTTTTAAGCATGTTCTTTATAAGAAATATAGGATGATCCTAAGAATATTCTCACTGGAAGGTTTAAAAAACATTCTTGGAATATGCCTAGAAGATATATAGCATGATCCTAAGAATATTCTCACTGGAAGGTTTAAAAAACATTCTTAGAACATGACTAGAAGTAATATAGCATGATCCTAAGAATATTCTCACTGGAAGGTTTAAAAAACATTCTTAGAATAAACTGTGCTATCAGGGATGTGTATGCACTCAGGATATCACAGCGTGATAAAAAAAATCACGTTGTGGTATCATCATGACTTCACCAGGAAATCCCGATTGTTGTCCGGGATACAACATTTCTTTTATGTTTTTATTCAGTGTTCTTATTTTAAAATACATTTTGTATCTAAAAAATACTTTTTTGCTTTATCAGATAAATCTACATCTTTAGATAAATTATTTAAATTTTGAAGATAGTTTTTCCGATTATTAATGCATTTTCGTTATATTTATTAAATTAGTAAACCATTGTTTATAATATTAAAAGATACCAAAAAATACACCAAAAATATACAAATAACTTATTTAACACATATAAAAAACAATGTTTACAAAGAAACTAAACCAAAACTCTCATTAGGCACGTGCAGTGACAACGTACTTTTGTCATTCGATAAAGAAGCCCGTGGACATACCTTGTTGTACCATGATAATGGGTCCATGTGATTTTAAACTCAATTATACCTGTGCGCACAGATTCGGTTGACACATTCTGCGCTCATTTGATCACCTATTAAGGCCGATTCTCACATAGCGACGCGACGCTACGCGACGCGATGCTTCAAAATCGCGCCCTATTGTCGCTCCAGGAAGCGACAAAATTTTGTCGAGTCGCGTTGCTGGCGCGTCGCGTCGCTATGTGGGAATTGTCCCATTTAAACGCATGGAAATTTTTCATCAGCTACATTTTAAAGTGTCGCGTCGCGTAGCGTAGCGTAGCGTCGCTATGTGAGAATCGGCCTTTATGCGGCAGCACTTGAAGTCTTGAATGCGTTATGTGAGGTAAAATTCATAAAAAATTACATATTCAAATGATATGAGCCACGGCGTTCACGATACCAGGCGAGAGTGTAGCCCCCACTTCTGCATCAAAACTGCGACGTCAGGAGGCCGATCGGATCAGCGTACGCCTATTGTATTACATTGCTTTGCAACCAAAGTTATGGATTTTTATTGCTTTTAAGGAGTATTTTTTGCTAAAGCGGTGGACAATGCGTGAGTACATATTCTATCAAAATCAACAGAACAATATGTACTAAGTAATTTATTGAAACCAAACAGAGAATTGCCATTAAAATAGTAATTTATTAAAAACAAAGAGAACTGCACACAAACAATAATTATGTAATTTTAAAATAACGATTGTTTTGAATTTGTATATTTGAAATAAGTTTAGTCTAATTTTTATAATATGAAATATTAAATAATAATGTTGTTAAGTTTAATTTTATACAAAAAATTTGTTTAATTTATCTATTACTATTAAGAATAATTACTTCAATTTTCTTGTATTTAAATTTAGAAATTATACTCTTTTAAATTAAGGTTTACTTAAAATAAATTAATATATTCATTTAAAACAGAAGTTTTCAAAAAACATTATATTTTTTAAATTTGATGCAAAATCCCGCTTTAATTTGCTATTAATATTAACAGTACCTACTTTTAATGTAACTTACAATTGAATATTATTAAATAGTAATTTGGCGCGTATTTTAGGTACGCCGTTTTACTTTTTAATAAATTAATATGCTAGTTACATTAAATAGTAAAACGGCGCGCCATAATAAATTTTATTTAAAAATAAAGGCAAGTAAACTTATATTTGATTTGAATTAAGCTTGGAATTAAAAGTATAATATTTTTGCGTATAAGTAATATAACCACAGACCATATAACCATATAATCATAAAAATGTTGGTTATTTAATGTAAATGAATATTTTTTTGTGTATGCTCTTAAAATAGTAATTTATTTATAACAAACATAGAACTGCTATTAAAATAGTAATTTATTTAAAACATATATAAATGTTATTAAAATAAAAAATACAACCGTAAGCTACATCGGGGCGCATTAACATCTTGTTTTCTTGCAGTTATTTTGATATATTTTTATTTTTTTGACTTGTATACCGTGTGTGTTAATAAAAGGGGGGTGTATTTTGTATGTCGGTATATTAATTTTAAAATGAGTAGGCTACACACCCCCCTTTTATTTTATTTACTAGTTATTTTTGCGCATTTTTGTGTGTCGGATAACAGCTTATTATATATGCAAGTATCTTAAAACTGTTTTTATAAAAAATATTGTAGGTAATTTATTATACCTATAGTATTTTGGCATCAAATCAAATTGTTTTTTTTTAATATATAAATTCTTCTTTTATTAGAAATAAAAGAAACATAAGCAATATAGCAATAAGTAGACATAATTTTAATAATTGACTGTTGGAGACGGGACAAGGGATTTTTTTCTGCTGAATAAAAAAAGGGGGTAGTAAGTGTTTTTTGCCCAGAGAGGCAAAAAACTTCGGGCCGGCTCTGACTATCGATAATTCATATAAAACTGTCTTGCATTACCGCAATAATATATTTATTTTCCTGTTGCCTCTTAGGAACGCAACATTTTGTTGGTATTTTTTATTTATTTATAGTGTTATAAAAGCAGCAAACTAATGCAATATTTAAATAAACGTTAAATCGAGCGATATCGATAGTAAAGCAATAGATAATTTATATTAAACTGTCTTGTATTACCGCGATTATAACATTATTACATTAATTTGCTATTGCAGTCGGCCTCCTGACGTCACGCCTCCCACTACCACACTCCCGCCTGGTATAGAGAACGCCGTATATGAGCTTATATGAACTCGAGAGTGCTGTGCGGGATTTTTTTTCTTGAATCATTATTTCTAAAAATGGGTAGGTATACCCGTTTTTTTTAATTTAAAGCCAAAATAGATCTTAAACTCTTACATTTTTTTTACAATAATACTATTTCATATATTTTTAGCAATATTGATTTATAGTGATTTTATTGTTTATTTCAAATTTATTTATTAGTTTTGTAAAAAAACGCGTTCACAGCATTTTTTTTAAATTTTGAAACCTTTGAACGTAATATTAACGAAGATAACTTTAAAATTCCAAATAGTGGCCACCCATTCTTAAACTTGGTGGAGTGTTCCGTTGACACCCGTTTGACTATATCTTTTTTTAGCATTTGACCAAAATAAAAATATATTCTTTAAATATGTAGTATATTTCTTAAGCTAGATTTTTTTTCTTTGCTTATTGATTTAGACCATTTGTTTTTATTTCAGGCAGCTTACCAACTATGTCCACACCATGTGTCCCACTATTTAGGAATGGATGTACATGATACTCCATTAATAAGTAGGAATATTAATATACAGCCTGGAATGGTTATTACTGTTGAACCAGGTAATTAATCTATTTAATTTTTTGTTATTTCTTTTGTTCTTATTTTAATTGTGCCTAGGAATTTATATTACTCACAGCAACAAAACAATTGCCAAGGAGTACCATGGTATTGGAATTAGAATAGAAGATGATGTTTTGATTACAGAAAATGGTCCAGTGGTGCTGAGCAGAAGATGTCCTAAACATATTGAGGAAATTGAAAGCCTTAAAAGGTAAACGTAACCTAGGTCAAGTAATTAATTGTACATATTTGTTATTTATACTATACTATATTGTTTTAATAAAATTTTGGATTTATTTAGTCGTTTATATTTTAATGTTTTTAGTGTTTTAAGTTTTATGTTTATATTCTATATCTTTCAAGATACCCAGCATAAAAGTAAAACACAGTTTAAACAAAAAATATCAATTTTATTGATTTAACAATAACAATACTTAAAAAATATTTTACAAAACACGAGATTAAATTTAGTGGCTATTCCTCAATTGTTTGTCTGCATTAGCCAATACAACATAGTTGTTCAACTGTTTAACTCTAAGCCTGCTCCAAACAATGTAATTGGACAAGCCAATTATTTGCGCAGCATTGAGCGCAGCAGCTTCAGGGTAGACCACAGTGCTGCATCCCAAACCTGATGGAACATTTAAACTGGACCAGATGTCTTTGTTGACATTGTCGTTTGTGACAGGTGGACAGTTGATGACAGGCAGAGGTGAGTTGCCAGAAATAACAGGACCCAAACCATTTGACCTTCCGGCAACAGCGATGAAGACTACCTTAGCTGGAAGAGATTCGTAGTATCTTACGATTTTAAGGGTTTCTTCTGTGCCTTTATGCGCAGAAGTAACTCTCAATTCAGTGTTTAAACCAAGGGCTTCACAGTGTTTTTGAATGGTTTTGCAGTGTTCCTTATCAGAAGGGCTGCCCATTAAAATGACAACCAAATTGTCATTTGGGGGTATTAAATGGTCAAGTTGATCTACAACCCATTCAAAGTTACGTTTGACAGTGTCCAAGTCCTTGCTAGTTACGCTGGTGAGATTGCGATAGACTTGTTTGTCGACCATAAGTCTTTTGTCGCCTGCAGGCCATAATCTCCAACTGTCAGAGTCGATCACATCAGCAACAAGGATTTCACCTAAAAAGAAATACCTATTACTTCCTCCACTACCAAACACATATATTGCATTATTTTTAGATTTCAAGTTTTAACTTTAAGATATAATATAATATAAATATATATATATATATATATATATATATATATATATATATATATATATATATATATATATATATATATATATATAATATAATAGAAATCTTAGAACGTCTGAATTTCTCTTGGTACCGGTTTTAGAACGGTTTATGCTGGTCACTCTCCTTTGATTCGGGTTTGCAATCCGTAAATAGATTTAGTTCTATTGATTTTTATGCAAAAATGTACCTGCTTTTAAAAAACAACTGTGATATATATATTATATATTTATATTTTTTTTTACATATTTATATTTACTGTTTTATAACATATTATATAGTTGAGTATTTATGTTTGGTATCATATTACTTATTCTTCATTGTTTTTATTTTGTAACTGCTATTATGAGTAATAAAAAATTATTATTATTATTAAAAATAAGAAACAATTTGCGTGACAACTCACAAATACATAACTTCAATTATTTGACTGCATTTCTTATTCAAATGTCAATGTTTGATGCTCCACACCCAAAAGTCCCACTTTAATATTTGAATATAAATTATTCAGGTTATCTATTCTAAAAAAAGTTTATTTACACTGTAAACACACTTAACATCAATAAATATTTTAGTTTAACGCCAATTTAGTCTTATTATCTGGAAATAATTATTTATAATATGTATTTTTTGTGTTCTAAATTCAGACCACCAAAAATAAATACATATATTGTATTATTTTACGAAAATAAGAAGAAATTAGCGTTAAAGTGACAGATAGATAACCTTAATTATTCTTATTCAAAAGTGGGACTTTTGGGTGTGCATAATACATCTAATTAATTCTATAAAATTATTAACTATGAAGAAAATTGTCTCTAAAAATGTTTAAAGGGTATTTTGCATTTACATATTTTAATGCACAGTTATTTTATTAATTTTAAATAATTTTAAAGGTTTTACCACCATTAAAGTTCTCATTGGAGCATAAGTCTCCTTGACTCATGATACAAGACCTTTTATCATATCCTTGACTTATATAGGCTGGAGAAATAACGCATACCACACGATGGAACTTTTTAGTGAAAAAAATATCATTTTTAACTTTTTATAAATACAAAAGAATAGAACGTGACGTCACCACAAAAAATTCAACCTCCTGCGCGTTCGGTGTTAAACATGGCCGGTCTCAACGGTATACGCTTTGCAGAAGTTTTGTCTCACAAGGTGTCAAATATAAAAAGTTTTTTACTAAACCTCTAAGAAGTGGTTTAGTTCCTGCTGCTATAAAAATCGCAAAAGTAACTCCTCTCTTTAAACAGGGGGATAAAAGTAATGTTAATAACTATCGACCGATATCGGTTTTACCTTTGTTTTCAAAAATTCTAGAGCGCATTGTTAATGAGCAATTAATTAAATATCTTAGCAGCATCAACTTTTTATCCAGGTTCCAATACGGCTTCCGCAAGTCCAGCGACACAAGTCAGGCGGCCATCGATTTGATTACGGACATTCAATTAAACATAGATAAAAAACTAAAATGTGCACTTGTTTCGCTGGACTTGTGCAAGGCGTTCGACACCGTGAATCACAATATATTACTTGAAAAGTTGGAGCTGCTGGGAATAGATACAGGATGGTTTGGGGACTACTTGGGGAACAGGCGTCAGTCGGTGGCAGTTGGTGTCGCCGTGAGTGAACAGATTGGTCTAGATTATGGAGTGCCTCAGGGATCAATTCTGGGTCCCACACTCTTTTTAACATACATTAATTCCCTGACCAGTTTACCGCTCATAGGTAGCATTAGACTGTTCGCTGATGACGCGCCCCTTGTGTACTTCTCAGAATCCTATGATCTCTTAAAGATAGACATTGTGCAAGATTTAAAACTAATATCAAGCTGGCTTAAGTCTCATAAACTTACTTTAAATATACAAAAATCATCTTATATGTTTATAGGTAAAAGAAAACACTTGAATAATCAACCGCTAGGTATTGCAGGTGGTGTCCTCAATTACAGTTCTTGTGTAAAGTTTCTGGGTTTGGAAATTGATGAAACCCTATCATTTTTTAATCATGTTCAAAAAGTTCGACAAAAAATTGCTGGACCCATTGGAATTCTGCACAAACTTAACTACTGCATCCCAAACAAATATTTAAGATCTGTATATTTCTCACTAATTCACTCCCATCTTCAATACCTCACGGCAGTATGGTTTCCCACTTCTAATAATGTAATAACACCCCTTAAAACCCTTCAAAACAAGGCCATAAAAAACCTGTACTCATTGCCCACAAGATACAGTACCTCAGATTTGTATAAAAATTTTAATATAATGCCAGTCGAAAATATTTATTACTTTCAGGCAACCGCCTTTATTTTTAATAATCTTAACAAAAAAAAACATTCCAATCTAACTCTTACAATACGAAATAACATACACGCTCATGATACTCGTAACAACAATTTATTAGATTTGTATCCTTTTACCTCCAATTTTGGAAAATCGTCTATCTTGTATAAAGGAGCCGATAAATATAACGAACTTGTAAAAAAGTATGATTTATTGAATATAAATGTAATAAAAAATCACTTTAGGCCAAGCTAATTTATGTATTGTGTATATGTACAGAATAGTACTTGTGTTTTAATAATTAATAGGTGACTATATTTTTATTGTATTTATATGTATATTTAATTTATATTGTATTTATATGTATATTTAATTAGAGTTCCCTCTGTAAACCGCATTGTGTTTTTTGGGTTAATAAATGTATTTATTATTATTATTATTATTTTAATTTTGATTTAAAGTTTTAATTTTTGGACACAAACTGTTCTAAATACTTTGTCAACCAGGCAGTGGCGGACTAAACTCGTCGGGGGCCCGGGGCGGTAAAATAAAATGGGGCCCCTAGTCTGCTTATGAAATAATGTGATTGTTTTGTAAATATTAATGTTTTGTTATTTTAAATTTGTTAGTAGATCCTCTTAGCAAGTCCTTTGCAACACTCTTAAGGGATATGAAAATTGATTACAAGCTTTTTTCAGCGAACTTATAAGTTTACTTATATTTAAACTTGTAAATAATTTAAATTTTAAAAATCAAGAGGCCCACTCATGGCTGTCAAGATGTAATTAAAACCTTTTTTTCTAATTTCTGATGGATTGCAGCGACGGAAATTCATTTTTTTCTCGATATCAGTGTACGGATAGTACCTATATCTGTAAAAATTTGTAAATTTTTAGAAAAATTGACTTTTGCATTTTTTGTGTTACTCTTTGAATAAAATGAGAAAAATGCAAGTCAATTTTTCTGAACATTTCACAATTTTTCACGGTTTTTTTCTGCCGGCTCAATTTTTCCGGAAATTTTAAAATACTAAATTTTAGATAGTTTTTTGTTGTACTGAGAAGACTACTTAAGATTTGGGGGCCCTCCTGGACCGGGGATCCAGGCGGACCGCCCCCCCCTTAGTCCGCCACTGCAACCAAGCCACCTCAGCTGCCTTATTTGAACTTCTTCCACAACAATTATTTTTAAATTAGTAATATTTCAGCATTTTAATCACACTGCTTGACAAGTAAAAAACGTATGAGAAATAAAATTTGTTCTTTTATATTTAATAATAACTCTTTTATCTGCTTTTAATATTAATAATATTATTTTATTACATGCAAAAGTAACGCAATTATTTATAAATTTATATTTTATTAATAACATAATGTTATCTTAATAATAAATAAAATTTCATAAATTATTTAAAATAGGTGTTTAACCGATAACCTCTGTTATCCAAAATAACAACAAAATCCCAAATTTATGAAATGTCATGGTTAAAATAACTTACCATTGCTATCCACTCCAAATTCGATTTTCATGTCAATTAAGGCACAGTTCCTAGTGGCCCACACTTTTTCCAATACTTCAAAAACAAGGATTGAGGTTCTTGTCATAATGTCTACTTCTGTAGTTCCTAAAATTTAAAATAAATTAATATTCAGTTAAAAACCCTTTTATAAATTTATAAAGTGGAGTTTATTAATAAAACTATTTATAATAATTATATACTAATTCTACAGGATGTCCCGAAAATAGTGTGCCCGAGGTTTCTAAAGGGTATTTCCGTTGTAACAGGAGCGACACTGACACTGCGTTTTTCATGATAATAAACTGTTTGTTCATATCAAGATACGTTAATATACAAAAATAGTATAAAAAAATTAGATATTTAACTCAAACAAAATGTCAATAAAACCTTTTATAACGTCATGAATTTAGTAACGGGCGCGACCTTATTTAGGAATTTAGGAGGTTTTTTAGAGAATTTTAGGAGAAATAAAGTATTCAAATGAATTTATGTAATTTAATAAAAACAACTCTAAACTATACTTAAAAAATAAATAATTATTAAAAAAAAAGTATAAATAAACATCACTTCTTTTGTACAAATAGGTTACATTGACTAGTTTTTTTAGCCAAATCGCTCGACGAGTTTTTTTTTTAAATAAAATTATAAGTGGGGTAAAATTACTAATTTTGTATATACGAGTATCTGAGGTATATACACAAGTAGAAATTTCTGATGTGACTAAAAAACTAGGCCAAAGTCAAATAATGTTATATTTATATTTTGAGAAAAAAATATTAACCGTTTAGTTAATAACTAACAATAATTGTAATGTAGATCTTGTTACTCAAAAATCTCATAATAGGAAATATATAAAGTTTGCTTAATACAAGAAAACATTCCTTAGATTGTTTACTATTTTAGTTATCATTTAAAAGAAAATTAAAAATCCTTTTGTTTGATATATAACCCGGTATATTTTTGTCGAAAACAAACAGAAATATGGTTAAACATGACAATTTTGTAGAAGTCTGAGACTACTACATGGATTTTGTATTTAGGTATATTTTGTTGTTTTTTAAGAAAAGTATGTTGTGATAAATCATTTTAAAAATAATTTAATAAACTAGAACCTAAAATAGTATACAGTGCTTGCAAATCCAAGTCCGACCACACTGGAAAGGACGGCTGTTCAATACCCGCGTGAAAAGAACAAGGATAGAACGCCAAATAGAATTTGATTGGCCAGCCGGCAGGCTACGACAACGCATACCCATCGCGCACCTCGCAGCGTGCTTGACACGAGGAATCCTCGTCGAGGATATCAGAACGAGAACTGCAGTGGTGCCAGCAAGAGCCTCTTGCCAAGAGGTAGTAATTTTAGTAAAAAAGATTATTTAATTAAAAAATGTAGGTACACGTTGGAACAAAAAGTTCAGATTTTAATCTGGCATTTTGCTGGTAATTCTGAACGAGAAATTCAAAGATTATTTGCGGGAATGTTCGAGGCCAGACCAAACAGAGAAACAATTCGACGAACCGTTAATAATTGCTTGTTCGAACATTTAATTTAATTTTTCAGTTTATTTATTTTTAGAGTTTTATTAGACCAGGGTCGACAATTTTTGAAACCAAAAAAAATAAAAGTAGGATGAAACCCATTGGAAAAGGAGAAGAATATAATAAAAATAAAAGGAAAAATAAATTACGGGCGATCTGACTTTGGGAAGTGGGAGGGGGGGTTTTAAGGGTAAAAAATGGTTTATCTCGATTTCCGGTAAAACTACAAGTCCTATGGAAAAAAGTTAAATGGCAAAGTTGTAGGTAATAAAAGGATCTACAACTTTTGTAATTACAATTTTTTTACATAACCTCCAAATTTATGGGAAAAATTCAAAAAACCAAGTTTTTGGTTTTTTATTTTTATCTTTTTCAAAAAAAAATTTTTTTCCACGAAATGGTGAAAACTTACCTTTTTATGTCCCAAATACACTGTAATTTATTTGATTTGAAATATTTATTATTTCGCCTTATTTTGACTTAAAATCAAAAAAGCACCCTAATTTTCAATCGAAAATTCTCGCGTCAAAATATCAGCTTTTTTCAAAAAGTCGGTGTGCTTTTTGTTTGTTGAAATATCTACTTTCTGATGGTGTAAATATACATTACTATGGTAAATGTTCTCAGAAAATGCAAAAAATATTATAATGAATAACGAAAAAAACTCGAATTCGAAAATTTATTTTAATCATTATGTACAATTTCATTAAAAAAATGTGATTGTTGCAATTTTTTTAGTTAAAAAGTTTATTTATTAAATTCTAACAACATTTATGTCAGAAAATCTCATAAAATATAAAAATACATGTAAATCATACTATTGAATTTAGATACTTCATTCTGATTACGATTGATTGAAAATTAGGGTGCTTTTTTGATATTAAGTCAAAATAAGGCGAAATAATAAATATTTCAAATCAAATAAATTACAGTGTATTTGGGACATATTTTTATTTTTAGTTATTTTTATTTGAGAAATCTTTTTTATTAAGAATACTATTTTTGTTGTTGCCCTAGTTCTCAAGGAAAAAAATCAAAACATTTTATTTTTAGGATTCGGGTATAAAATATTTAAAAAGAAAATTAAAATGTGCATCTCCACTGCAACGCAGTTTGCTTAACACTAAATCATTTAGTCTAAATGCAGTAGAGGTGGGTTGCTATCGCGTAAGCTGCTATTTTTTAACAGTTATTTTGCTGAAGCAGCTATCACTGTTACCCGGTTTTAAAAAAAGCTGCTACCAACAACATAACCTAACTCCGCCGTTTGTGATCGCATTTAACGTATTGTCTGCGCACAGTGATCGATATCGCTGTTTCGAATTCCGCTATATCAAAAAGCTGCTAACTCGGCCTTGGACAGCGCCACTGCTGTGTGATGTCGGGATTTTAGTAAAATCATTTTACTAACGGAGGTAAAGTTACAGCATTGGAGACTAATTAATAATATTTTATACACTTTAAATAAAAATGAGTTTTAATTTGCAGCCGAGTAAAAAAAATTTTAATTTTTAAACTCGAATTTTTAATACTAAAATTTATTCATATCTAAGCTATTTTTAATTTTTTAAACCTAATCCTAGCATAGAAAATCATTATTAACAACATTATAATTTCCAATCATTGCAAAAGATCGCGATTATTTGCTAGTAAAGATCTCTGTGAACTCTCCCTAGACGTTTGTAAGCCAAGCAGAAGCGATTCGCTACTATAGCGCTATAGCAAACCCAAATAGCCGTTTTAAAATGAAACATGCGCAAGAAACACGCGTGCCGCTGTCAGCGGCTGTGGTCCATTCCCACGAGCACCGTTTCGGATAAACTGCTTCTTTTAAGCAGCTATTTGATAGCTGCTACTTAAAAAAAGCGGTAACTGTTTTAACTGCTACTTAGAAATAGCGGTTTAGCCCACCACTAAAATGCAGCCAGAGACTCTGGCCCAGAGTTGACCTCGCTTACAATTCGCACGCATCCGGGGCTCTGGCCAATCAAATTCTATTTGGCGTTCTATCCTTGTTCTTTTCACGCGGGTATTGAACAGCCGTCCTTTCCAGTGCGGTCGGACTTGCATTTGCAAGCACTGTATTACACTACAAGGGCAGAAAGTGTGAGATTCCTGCACTGCGCGCCATGATGCCCTCGGCTTCGCCTCGGGCATCATGGCGCGCAGTTTAGGGCTCTCACACTTTCTGCCCGTGTAGTGTATACTATTTTTCTTGCTACCCGGCCGAAAATACGGGAAAAAATTAAATGTGTATATCGAAACATATTGATGCCTGCCCCGACATTTGCGGCACGAGCGAAGCCTTCGTAGCCCTTGTAGTGTAATATACTCGAAAATACGTTGTTTCGTCCCCGATTCCAATGCATCAAACGTAAATTTGACCAATGCATCAAACGTAAACTTTCTGCCGTGGAATCGGGGACGAAACAACGTATTTTCGGCCGAGGTAGTAAGAAAATATATATACCTATTTTAAATTACTTCTTAAAAAAGAAATTATTGGCACAACTACCTTAATTAAACGCATTCAAGTTGGCCTATTTATATTTATATATTTTTAGGAGTTTTAGGAGATTGATGGTAATTTTAGGAGAATTTTAGGGGTTTTTAAGATTTAAGCCAAATTTTAGGAATTTTATGAATTTTAGGAGGTGTGGGAGCCCTGGAATAGTAACCTTAAACAAGCACGTATTTTAAATGCACAAATATTTTATACTTTATTTTCTAAAATTTTCTCAAAATGTAACAGAGGACATTTGAACATTTTATAGTGTTTATTCTTAATATTAGCTTTTTAGCATCACAATGTACGAATATTTTAAGGTTATAAATTACGTCGCAATTAAACAATTTGACTTCAGATATAGTTTTTATTTTATTAAATAACACATCTGATTTGGAGTAAGGTTTCGCGGAAATACCCTAAAGGCAAAAATGGGAAAAAATCTTCTTATAAACAGGGAGCTACAGCTTTGAACAAAAATAAATTACTAAATTTAACAAAAATTCCTTTTTTCTTTTTTAATTTAATACATTTAACAAGAAATATTAATTAAAAATACATATTAATACATATTATGTTTCCCGAAAATACATTATTTTATCTTAAACCGTTTTGGAAATAATAAAAAAATTTGGACCTAAAAACCGCTTGTAGAGTATTGCACACTATTTTAGGGACACTCTGTATATTGATATTTTTTTCCACTCCTATTGCATATTATTAACATTATTTGTTTTTTCCGTGTATAAGCGTAACCATTACAACCAATTAGACTATCAACGGAAATAATGAACTCATTATTCACGTTGTTAGGCATCAGTGATTGGCCGATTTTTTAATTTTACTGTGATTTGAACCAATCGGGTTATAAATTGGAAAAAAGTGAGGTTGGAACTTTCTAGCAGATGTCAAGTTTTTTTATATACATACGAGGGGCGACTATATTGATCTTTAAAATCGGGAGAAAGTGAGGTTATAATAAATTTTGTTATTATTGAAAATAATTTTTGTCAAAAATTGAGATACGATGTTCTTATTTGCAAACCCAAAATGACTTAATAAACAAAATAATATTTAGTATATTATTATACAAAATTTAGGTAATGAGAGATAAATCTCTGGTATAATAATATGATCACTTAAGTTTTATTTTCTAAGTAATTTCGGTTTATACGAGGTGTGTTCAGAAAATATCGGAAATTTTCGTTTTTTGAAACAAATATTTATTTATTCGTCTACATTCATGTTGTCGCCTTTAAAATAGTCCCCATTGGATATTATGCACATGTGCCAGCTCTTCTTCCAATACTCTAAGCACTTCTAAAACTCGATCTTTGGGATAGCCTTTAGTTCTTTCAGCGATGCGCTTTTAATGTCATCTATGCTTGCAAAACGACGGCCCTTTAAGGTTCTCTTTATTTTTGGGAATAGGAAAAAGTCAGACAGAAGCATGTCTGGCGAATATGGAGGCTGGGGCCTCATTACAGTATTGTTTTTGGCCAAAAATGTTGTTCAAAATTTAACAATTTTAGAACAAATTTTGCTGCCACGCGTTTCATACCCAAAACATTCGAAAAAATTTCATGGGACGAGCCAATCAATGTACCAACATCATCAGCTACTTCTCTGATGGTTTATAACCATTTCTTCCACTTTTCCATGTTTTTATCGGTTGTTAATGTGCTTGTGCGTTCGGGGCGTTCGTCATCTTGGAAACTCTTATTCCACTTGTAAACTCTTGTTTTACTTATAGCAGACTCACTATAGGCCTTTGTTAACATTTCACAGAATTTATTTAATTTTTTAAGCAAAATTGGATACAAATTCTTTGATCCGTTTCTTTTAACGAACGAAAAATCGCCGAGCTCATAAAACACGTCTAACCTTAGCGGCTGCCACAGACAAAGTAAAAAATGAAAACAGCTAAAGTTTTTATCATACGAGGGCATGTATACCAACATAATAAAGAAAATTTTATGACAACCGGACCCTCCGCGAAATTTA
This sequence comes from Brassicogethes aeneus, assembly GCA_921294245.1. Classification (NCBI taxonomy): domain Eukaryota; kingdom Metazoa; phylum Arthropoda; class Insecta; order Coleoptera; family Nitidulidae; genus Brassicogethes; species Brassicogethes aeneus. Next base: position 15,138,564 of record OV121134.1, on the reverse strand, counting down.
ACAATTCCCGATATTTTCTGAACACACCTCGTTTGCAAATAAGAAAATCCTACCTCAATTTTTGGCAAAAATTAGTTAGGATGATTCGACAAAAGCGATTTTGACTTGGAACAGTAGTATGTACTCTGACGTCCTGATAAAGAAAGTGGGTATCTATCTACATTTTGAGTCGAACCGAGAAATAAAGCAAATAAGTCAAGGATGTGTCATAACCCTGCTTAAAATACCCTATAGAGACCTATACAAAATAATCTATCCGGCGCTAAGGGATTCATATGTGCATTTGTCCATGGTTTTTTCTGGATACGGCCCTATAGAAAATGTATAGGAAATTACCTATAGGCACACCATAACTTTTACATTTTCCCTATTGAGACCGATAGCAAATAACTCAATGAAGGATATATAGGGATATCCCTATAGAGCAACCATAAAACATTTGACAAAATTGTATTAAAACCTATGGGATCCTATGGGGGAAAATATGTATGGGGTATTTTAAGCAGGGAAGTTATGACTCATAACACGACCACACTGACCTTTGTGGAGGTCATAGCTTATTTAATTCCATTCTAGACTTTGTGGGAATCGACTTGGGATACTTTAATCTTTAAACTACGCGAAAAAAATAGTCTTTATAGGAAAAATCGATATTTATTTGTTTAAGTTTATGTTTTTTAAAGATATTAAAAAATAAAGTAGACAATGATGTAAAGCTTAAAAATTTGAAATAAAATCACTTTTGTTTTTGAAAATTGGTCAGTATTTGTGGAAGATATAAGCTAATTACTAAACCACTATAAACCCTGACTCAGGGTCCCTGACCGGCCTACTTTAACGCTCTGTATATATACAAAACGCGTCACTCAGTTTGATAAATATTCGAAAACAGTAAATACCTCATATACAGTGTGTTTCATTTTGATTGGCGACAATTCAGTATTTATTTAAAATTAAACGAATTAAAAAAAATTAGTCATTTCCATGGCCCTCTATAATTGATAAAAGGTGTCCAAAAGCGTCAAAAGTTTTAGGAATTTTTAAAATTTAAAAACAGATAGCGTTTCTGAATTTGCCATACCCAAAAACCCCTAAAACGATAATTTTGTAATAAAATTTGATGATGGTCAAAAAGTAAGATCAATTGGACGGCTTTCTGCAGAATGGGACCAACCCACACCATGATGAAACTGAGAAAAAAGCTATCAAAGATTTTAATAATTTTAAAATTACCTGTTAATTTTATGCCGATTTTGGACTTACGGAGGTTTAAGGGATATAATTTAATAATTTCATCAGGTGGATTTTGTGATGTTATGTGTAAGGGTGACGAAAAAAATGGGCTTTTGTTGGTTGGTTCCTTTCTGCAATTTATGAAAACTACTATCTGATGTATGTATGTATTTAAAGAAAAGCGACAATTATTTATTTCCAAACAAAATACAACTGATATTACTATTATAATGGTAATATGAATTAATTTTGATTCTATTTGAAATTCGTCCACATAATCTTCCAACCCCACCTCATCTTGTAAGCTACCAAAAAAATGCATCAAGACATTATATTTTGCAGAAGCAGGAAATCTTTAAAGACTTTGGTAGTGGGTCTACCAGCCTGCTTTTTTACAAAAAATATCCAACCCACTTGCAGATATTCTACAGATTCTAATTCTGGATTAGTAATCCACACTATTATTGAATGTTGGTTGGTTCAATGATTAATAGATTTCACTACACTTGCATTTTGGCTATGACCTATTTTGCAGATAAATTATACATACTTAATTAGTTCATAGGCTAAATATCTCGATTTTTTTGGTTTTGTGGGTTGGTTCCTTTCTGCAGAAAGGCGTCCAATTTTGGAAAAAAACATTTTTTTAAGCACTCTGTATAAATTTTGCAAAAACATTCTGTCATTTCTTTAGGTATTACACAAACTACACATTCGCTTAGTTTTGTTTCTCTAGCTTATACAAAGTGTTCACAAATTAAGGTCAAAAATTATTATATTATAAAATAATGGTCTTATAAATAGAAATATTAATTTAATTAGAGGCATAATAATAAAGAATAAACTATAGGTACACAAATGTGTAATGGTACTTAAAAAATACTTTTAAAAGTTCATTCATTAATGTTTTGGCTCTAATTACATTAATTTGCTGTTTTGACCATCCTGTATACAATTTTATTAGAAATTATCGTTTTAGGGGTTTTTAAGTAGGTATTCCAAATTTAGAAACGCTATCTGTTTTTAAATTTAAAAAATGCCTAATAACTTTTGACGTTTTATATATATAATACCTACCCTGCCCAAAATGCACCATAGAAATCAATAAATATATATATATATATATATATATATATATTATATAGATATATATATATATATATATTTATTGATTTCTATGGTGCATTTTTGGCAGGGTAGGTATAGGAAGGCAAAACATGATAACTCACTAATTGAAAACTACCTTTAATTTATTAAATATGTGTGCCATCCCAAAATACATTATTTTTGTTTAAATATCATGTTAATGCGTAAAATAACTCTGTTATTAATATAAATAATAGGCCCATACCATTGAGTAAGATCTTACTCAATGCCCATACTTTGATTAGCCACCTAAATTGAATTTTAGGTGGCTAATAAAGAAAATTAATAAAAAATTAACATGATCTAAAGTAGTAATTATCATAATAAGTAGTATCATATTATGTAAACATTATTTTTTAAAAGCTTTGTGGATTTGTATTAATTTCAAAGTAATAAACCAATATTAAATCATAACATACTCAATAAATATTATTTAATCTTTATAGTAAGCAAATATTTACATAAGATGTGACCCAAGGGGGTCACTATTTTCTAAAAATTATTTTATTGTTGAATTGATATGAGAAATTGAAATAACATGAAAAAATTCCAACAAGTTTTATCTAAAGGAAAAATTCATGCCTTTTAAAACTATTCCCTGTACAAATGTAATAAGAATTCTGTAAATGGAAAATTCTATGTAAAATATAAAAACTCTTGCATCATTTCATTAATAATAAATAGTATCCAATTCTTACCAATCAACAGCCCATTGACCCTGAACTTAGCAGAGATAATTTGCTCCTGGGACCATTGGGGGTCATGGTTTGCATCATCTTTGAAGAAAGTCTCATGTTTTGGTGGACAGAAGCGATAACCTTCTTCAACTCCTGGGTGCCTTTTCAAAAATGAACCTGTTGCCAATCTACGGGTGACCCATTCAATTGGAATCATCTCGCATTTTTTTGAAACAAAAGCATTTTCGGCTGCTACCTTTACAAAGGATGTCTTAACACCTGAAAAGTAATTTTGAAATTAGAAATAATAAAAAACAGATTTGTAAAACTTACCAACAGAATTTAAGATTTCAAAGACCTTGCTTGTAGTTTTATTGGAAACCACAGATTTTCCAGCTAAATCATGAGCTTTAACACCATCTCCAGCAGTGATTCTATCTTTGCTCAGTAAAATGCAGTGTTCAGATGAGGAAGGTAAGTCATAGACCTGCTTGGTTTTGCCCTCTATTAAGAGTTTGCCCAATTTATAATTACCAACTGAAATAAGAGGGTACTGGCTTAAAAAACTTGTTTGAATATACATTTAAAATGTTAGAAAGTGAAAGTTATAACATAAAATCTAAAAATAATTTTTTATTATCGGTTTGGTCACCCCTGACCACCTGTTGAAACCCGAGTTTGAGGTTATTATTTGAGATTTATATTAAACTATATTATATTCAATATGGTGTTACCTTGTGTTGCCATTGTAAATATTTTGCCAATAACCCTTGAACACTAACTGCAGCAACTTTTTTCTTTGATTTAGTGGACGAGCGAATCAACCAGCGTTTTCATTCCATATAATAGTTAAACGCGCATGCGCAAATTTCAAATTTAATTTTTTATCCGGCGATAATACGAAAAATAATAAACAAGTAAACATAGTTTTATCTGTTTAAACTTGACGTCATATGAAGAAATTCTCATTATTAATCGAAAACAAACTATTATTTCGTAAGTTGGTCAGTAGCGAGTTTGTTTGAATAAAAATTTGGTGGGGGAAACACGTGCTATTTAAAAAGCCACAAGAAAATTTCAATTTTAAATCATTGTTAATTTATTGTGTAAGTGTTAATTATTCTGTGTGAGAGGTAATCCTTATTACATTATTACCTTTAATAAATAAAATTTAAAGTTAATTAACAAATAATAGACAAGTAGTCCAAACATACCATCGGCAGGTAGATCGAAAGATATAACCAGACTATATTACTATATTACTATGTACCAGGGCTGGCCAAATTATTTTGTTATTGCTAATAGCAATATGCTATTTATAGTAAAATATTTTGTATTGACAAACACATGGATTTAAAAATAATATAATGATAATGAAAATAATAAAATTAATTTAGTTATAAAATCGCCTACTATTTTTAAAACATGGAAACCATTTTTTTTTATTTAAAAATTAACTACAAATAATTATGTAATTAATCGCAAAATAATATTTATTATATTATAATGAATTTATGATGATATTTCAAGTTGCAAAATATTGTTTTTATTTAAAAATCATCGTAAAGTTTTAATTAACTACGCGATAACTAATGTTTATCGTTTTGAAAGTCAGTTTCCATCTGATGTAACCAAGTTTTAAGATTTCAAAATTTTGCAAGAAGCACAGGGGTTATCAGGGTTACTGGAAAGCATATTTTTTCTAACAATTAGTCCGCTTATAAGAATGTTATTGTTCCAGTTAAGTAGTTTGAATTAGTACCTCCAGCTGCGAAAGATGAGTGACATTTGCCACTATGACCACAAGAATGAAGCAGAGGATTTGGCCTGCGAGATGGAAAGCATAGGAATTAGTAAGAGAAAAGGCAGAGGAGTTGTTTCGTCTGGATTAACCCACGAATGTGGAGTTTTCGGCGCTATTGGTACCGGAGAATGGCCCACGAAATTGGAAATTGCTCAGATTGTCTGCTGGGGATTGGTAGCTTTACAACACAGGTAAACATTTGTGTGTCTATTTACTTATATAAAATATATTTATTCAACACCCATAACTAGGGTGACCCATTTCATTTCTTCACTTTAACCGGTGGGCAAAATTTTACTACGCCCACGGACTGAACTCAGTAAGCACAAGTTAGTTGAATACGTTTGGCAGAATTGGCCGCGTCCGGCCCGGAACACGTATCAAATTTGGCATGTAGACAGGGCATGTCCGCCTGGCCGAATGTCGGCTATTTTTACCCGGCTGCTATGTTCAGGGCCGGCGTTAGCTTATTAGAGGCCAGGTGCAAAAGAAAAATGCGGGGCTTGAACTAAAAATTTACTCTTGAAAATTAACATAGCGCTTAGCGGCAATAAACCAATAAAACATCAAACGAAAAACCAATTAAAGGGATTAGAGCTGAAACCGCCCAAGTGTATTTTTAAGTCAAAATTTTTTAGCGTGTTACCGGATAGTAGAAAATTTTGACTTAAAAATGCACTTGGGTGGTTCAGCTTTTCCCTTCAATTAATATAGAAATTAACGTTTAAGAAAAAATCACACATAATTTTTCCCTGCTTTAGCGGAAGCTCTTTTCCAACATCCTTCTCTATTGACAATATAGCCAAACCCACTAGTCGTTCTTGGCACATACCTACCTTCATGATCTTAAATATTTTTTTATTAATTTTAATTTTGAAAAACTCTTTTCCCGGCGTAATAATAATTGTTTTAAAAGGATTCAGGCAACTTCAAATACACATTTAGCAACATTGAACTGAATGATGATGATGACGATACCTACCTTGGAGTCTTTTGGAAGAGTTAATAAGACTTTTAGCAGAGAAATGGCAGACCTACCTGTAGGTTAGCGATAAAAATAAATATCCGGAATTATTCAAAGAGGTTGTATTTGGTTAATGTAAAATAAAACATAAAGAAAACTATTTATTAACTTTTTTCTGTGTTGTTTTAAGCCAAGATTATTGTATAATTACATAATAATAACAAATAGTCCAGTCAAACCGTGATGAAAATGTCCTGACCTCGAGCCAGTGGCGGATTTAAGAAAAAAGGCCCAGGCGGCAAAGTTTTAAAGATAACATAAATTCATGGTTAAATAAATTATAACATTTCAGCTGGGGGGCCCTTTAACCTTTCTGTTAGGGGGCCCAGGCGGCAACTGCGCATTTGCCGCACGTTAAATCCGCCTCTGCCTCGGGCCTGACCTTGGGTGCCAAGGCACTGTCTGTTTTTTTTCATGAATCGATAGGGGCCTATTTGAATGTTCAAAAAAATAGTGTTCAGCCGCCTATACTGTAGGTGGTAAATTAGCGAGATTGTATTTGATTTTCACGATGCGTCCACGAGAACAGCTTCATAAAGTGAAGTGAAAATGTTTTACCCTGTTGACGCTATATATTGTTGTAGCCAGGTTTCTTTGATTTAAAAAAGCTGTAGGTAACGGTTTCAAGGGGTTACAACCTCTTTGGAAAAACATTTTCATTGTCCTATATGGAGGAGAATGCAATAAAACAATGCTAGATCATTTACCGCTAAAGCTGTTCTCGTGCACGAATGGTGAAAATTATATCTAATATCGCTAATTTGCAACCCACACAATCACCGACTGAACATCACTTTTTTACAACATTTCATCAGATAAAGGCATAGCTGGGGAAAGAGTAAAGCTAAAAACTTGTGTCGACCTCAGAAGGGACCATCATCACTGGTCGACAGCATTTCGTGCTGGTGTACAAATCAATGTCCAAGCCGGATTAAATCGTTTTGTAGTTTGCAAAGCCGGGAAAATATGTTCAAACGCTCGTGGATTGGTCGCTTCTTGTTAGTCGCACCAAGATCTATTTTTTAAATTTTTAAAAATTAATAGGGCTACAAAATGTTTATCGTAATAATTTATCGTAAAATGCCCAGTTTGCGGAAATATTTTCAAAAAATTGAAAAAACCAAACCCAAAAACAAAATGTTTAATTTAACAAACTTCATTTTTTTACTTATTTGTATAAATAAAAAACAGACAAAAATTATAGGACATTTTATAAAAAATAATTAGATTTTTTACTTTTTATAGTGCAGTATACAGGGGCCAAGATATTCACTAAAAACTGAAAATATTTATTTTTGCTATACTTTGTAAAAAAAATATTAATTCATGAAAAAAAACAAAAATTCAAACGACAGAATGACTGGACTAAGGTGTAAAAATTACCTATAACAATTATAATTTTTTACATGCAATGTAGGTACCTACGTTTTCTTTCCTCAGCTGACCAATTAGATCACAGCTGATCGCATCTTCCCACGTTTTGTAGATAGCTCTTGGTCAGTGAAATGTGCGGGTATTTTACTCGAAAATCGGGTATTTTGTAATTTTTGCCGGTAAAATTTCGTAGCGGGTGAAATCGGCTAAAGAAATTTTCATTATTCATTATTCATTATTATTTTATCATTTTACATTTTTAATGACTTATATAAAAAAAGTTAATTAATTTAGTTGTGAACCGTTTGGTTTATGTACATATATGTTTTATTGTAAATTACAATTTGTAATGAATTGAAATAAACTTTGCATACCTATAATGTAAACATTGTTGTTATAAGCCTTATAACAACACAAAAACAATGTTTATAAATTCTTTTATTTGTGTTTTCTTTTACAATAATCAAATACAACATAGATCTCTGAATAATTATTTATTTTAATCGCTATAGCTATTTAGGTACCTACCACTTCTTTGCTAAAAGTTTTATTAGGTCTTTCAGTAGACTTCCAAAGTTATTCCGACTTAATAAGTCTTATTCTGACTTTTTCCGACTTAATAATCTTATTCAGAGTTTTTAAGTAAAAGTAAGACTTTCAAAACTCTTATTTTTACTTATTAAAACTTATTCAGAGAAAAATATCCACAAAGGTATAGGTGGCCGAGTTCCGGCCACGACCGCCAGGCCATCCAAAAAAAAACTATATAGGCCGACGTTCTGGCTCTATAGGTTCAGTCCTGAAATCCTCTGAATGGAAAGATCGCTAGGTCTTTAAAACTAGATTAGGTACCTAGCCATTATTTGTTACTGAAACGATCAATGTTCAGATGTCTCATTAGTTCATTAGTAATGACTCAGGGCTGGATGCATTCCAGAATTTTTTCAAACTACGACAGTCTATTAATATCCCCTCAAACTGTACGCCAACCGTACAATCTTCATTCACTCTTCGTCACAAACGCAGGCGGTTGGTATCGGGATTCTCAGAAAACCGTGATTTATCTGTGAAAAGTCATTTCCAGCCCAGTTTTAATGATTCAAAGCAAATTCCAGGCGTCGCCTTTATGCTTACGAGTCAACATTGGATCCCTAGCTTGTCGTCTGAAGTGAAGTCCACCTTCATGCAATCTTTTTTTATTGTTGATGTTGAAATCATGATACCTATATATAGGTGCTATAGCCACGTGCAATGCTCGTTTCAGTTGGGTAGCATTATTTTTTCTGCTCTGCAAAGCGGTTCTCCTGAGAAGAAGATCTACTGGTGGATTTGTTACACTTTGACATCCCCCGTGTGTGTAAATTGCTCCTTTATTTAATATTCTTGCCCTGCACATTTGCCATTTTTACAATTTTAAAAGTATTATTTTAGAATTTTTTTTTCTTACTTTTCAGAGGCCAAGAATCCGCTGGAATAGTGACCAGCGAAGGAAAATGCTCAAAATACTTCAACATAGTCAAAGGCATGGGTATGATAAGCAACATCTTCAATGACGACGCGATAAGAAAATTAAAGGGCAGTATCGGTATCGGGCACACGCGTTACTCTACCTCGGCCGCCTCCGAAGAAGTTAACTGTCAACCATTCGTGGTGCACACCGCGCACGGTGCTCTCGCGGTCGCGCACAACGGCGAACTTGTCAATTGTGACAGCTTGAGACGGCAAGTTTTGCAACATGGTGTCGGTTTATCGACACATTCAGACAGTGAATTGATTACGCAAGCTTTGTGTTTGAATCCGCCAGAGGGCGAATCAGACGGTCCAGACTGGCCAGCCAGGATTAGGCATTTCATGCAGTTGGCACCGCTTAGTTATTCCCTGGTTATTATGCTCAAGAACAAGATATATGCTGTCAGAGACACTTATGGCAATAGGCCGTTGTGTTTGGGAAAAATTCTGCCACAAAATGAACGTAAGTATAAAAAAATACACTTAATGACACAAAAAGCCAATTACTTATACAGTGTTGCCAACCCAAAATCTATCTAGGATGTACTACATCCGATGTAGATATCATTTTAAAATTTGCTAGTTTTCAACAAATTTTACTTTAATAAGTTAGTAGATCTACCACCTATATTTTTCGAGTATTCTAGAGAAATCTTCCACTCTAATGGAACCAATTATAAAGCAGAATTTTAGCAGTACTTTAAATTGCAAAATATCTCATTTTGAGGATTTTAAATGTTATCAGGTTTTTAATAAATTAACTGCAGAAAACAGTACTGTGTACAGCACAAGCAATTTCCTCACAAACTGACTCAGTAAAGAAAACATTTGTGTATCATTGCCTTTTTTTATTTGGTGAATCCATCAAAGGCTAAAAAGGTTAAAAAACACAAGGCATAGTACTGCCTCTTTCACGGAGTTTTGATTAAAAGAATTTAAAAACTTAAGATGGTAGATTTTTTTTCCAAAGTAGTAGAGTTGAGCAAGACACTAAAAGTTGGTAGATCTACCGAAACGTTGGTAGAGTTGGCAACGCTGGTATTTACTAGGGCTGTCACAAGTATTCGGTTAACCGGTTTTTATTTTCCGTGGAAACCGTGGTTACACTTTTAATAAAAACCGGTTTTTTCGACCGGTTAAAAACCGTTTTTTGACCGGTTAAAAACCGGTTTTTTCGACCGGTTGAAACCCGTTTTTTTTCGACCGATTAAAAACCGTTTTTTCGACCGGTTAATAACCGGTTTTTTCGACCGGTTGAAAACCGGTTTTTTCGACCGGTTAAAAACCGTCTTTTCGACTGGTGAAAATCAGTTTTCTTGACCGATCCAAGACCGGTCATAGTCTATAATTTTTAAAAGTTGGACTGTGTGGTGCGGCCTTTGACGGTAAGCACCGCAGCACACGCCGTTCGTGAGTGGCTGTTGCTTATATAATAAACGAGCCCAGAATCATATCATTTGGCCCAGTCACAGAAAAGTCAATATTTTATTTTTTACTTAATTTTGGCAAACACAAAAGAAAAATCTATTGAATTCAACTATTATTACTGTAATAGTTGGATTCAATAGATTTTTCTTTTGTTTTTGTTGTCTAAAATTAAGTAAAAAATAAAATATTGACTTTTCTGTGACTGGGCCAAATGTGTATTTACTAAATACACATAAAATACGCATAAATACTATTTATTAAATACCATTTAGATAATTAAAATAAAAATTTATAAAATTCTTTTCAAAAACGGGGTTTTGCCGCCATCTGTTAATAACATTATGAATGACAGTTGTGAATGAATAGATTGTTGAATAAAATGGTTTAACTAGTGTTTTTTTATGGATATTTGACTAATTTTGTTGTTTAGAGAGTAATCTTTTGTTTAAAAACATTTGCCTTTACATTAAAACTTACTTTAAGAAGTACCTATGAACCATCATTATAGCATTTGATATATCTTTCTTCGGAAGAAATTCTTTTTCATAGTGGTCTTTATATGCTGCCAAAAGAATTTGATTTGTTGGTTTTTATTTACCGTGCAATTTTGCGGTTAAGTTTTAAAAGAATCATAACTTGGTTAAAAACTCGTTCATAAAAACCAGTTAAAAATCGATTTTTCTGAATAATCAAAAACCGGTTTTGGATCAATTTCTAACCGGTTTTAAAAACCGAATTGAACCGGTCAAATAAATCGGTTTTTTAACCGGTCAAAAAAAATCGGTTTTCTTAACCGGTCCAAAAAATCGGTTTTTTTAACCGGTCAAAAAAAATCGGTTTTTTAACCGGTCGAAAAAAATCGGTTTTTTAACCGGTCGAAAAAAGCGATTTTTCAACCGGTCGAATAAACCGGTTTTTTCGACCGGTTAAAAACCGTTTATGTACGGTTTTCAAAACCGGTTTTTTTAAAAACCGGTTAAAAATCCTATGACCCGTTAACCGCCTCATAATTTTATTTCTGACAGCCCTAGTATTTACTTTAAAAGTATAAAATATTAATTTATTTTAATTTTGGTTACTTATAGTATAGATATCCCCAACTAAACAATCTAAACCTTGACCCACACATCTCAGTAACTAGTTTATACGACTCGTAGACTACGAGTATCTACGAGTGTGAGTCAACTAAACTGTTTTAGATAGTGGGGTAGTTAATAACTTGCGTTTTTATTCATTTCATGAAAAACACAAAAATCGTTTAAATCCTTGCACAGCCACAGCCTGAAGGTTTTTACTTTAATTTTGTAATAGCATTATTATAAGTTAAGTTATATATATATATATAAATGCATTTACATTTTTTTCTACTCCCATTATCGTACATGTTTCCATGACACTAAGTGACCTTTTAAATACACATTGAAAAGTTGTGGCTTTATGGCGTTTTAGTCACGGGCTGAAGTTAGCAACAGTTTTTTAGACACGGGCTAAAGTTAGTATTAATTTAGTTGGCAGTTGTCAAATGTCATACAATCGTTAAAATAAAGTGCCTTTCTTGTAAAATAATACCTACTAAATGTAAAAATTATTTTATTATCTCAATACAAAAGATTTAAATAGTTTCTCAACGCCAATATTTGAAAAGTTTATATGAACATTGTACTGACCTTTTAATTTCGCCGGCAGTAAACTTTAACTTAAATTCGGGCTCGGACTCCACTGTAAAGTGCTCATAAAACATTTTCTTTACTTTCACTGTGAAAACTTGATACATAATATACTATTAAATATTGTTATAGATTTAAAAATGTAGATTCATATAGGTATATAATAATAAAAACGAGGGTGGTTCGAAAAGTTCTCGGTCTAAAACACTGACGAATATCACTATAATGAAAATGTTAATATTTTTATTATAGTGATATTCGTCATTGTTGCTTATTTCTCTATAACAAGATTTATAAATATAGATGCATTGCATTGCTTATTGCATTCATTTCCTAACATCCTCTGACATTTTCTTCAATGTTTTATAAATAGTTTACGAGATAATGATTTTTTAACCAAAGGGTGCAGAAATGTTCAACCGCACATTAGTAATAAATAAATACTTTTTTTTTAATTTTATAAGGTGAGTTGATACTTTAATTAATTGTGGGCTCATTTTTACTCTATAGCTAGTCCCTCAAAATTTTGATTATGACGAAGATACAACAAAAACCTTGAGATCCCAATATAATTGTTTTTTAAAAGTTTTATTATTTCCTATGACTATATATTTAATAATAAAATATTTAATACTGGCTTCGCTCCGTGGTTCTAAGAAAAATAAGGGTCATCTATATAAATATAAAAACAAATGTTTTATTGTTTGTCACGTTTCAAGACCTAAGAAACCTTCATACCAAATTTCATCAAAATCCGTCTAACCGTTAAATACTTCCAAAAATGGCGAATGCCCTGGGATTAATTATAACTGAAAACTTAAAAAATCCTTTCTTAGCGCTTAAACATGTCCTTTGGGTCCAGCGGTTTGGTCTGGGCGTTGATGAATTAGGAATTTTTTTAAATTTATTCTAATGTAGGAATTTGTCCTACCATTTTTAAAATTTATCCTTCTGTTCGAATATTTTCCACTTTTTTTTTAATTTTAAACTACTGTGCGGATGTGCCCAACCATTTTTTAAATTTATGAATGCAAGAGGGCCGTTTTCAATTAGCCTAAACATTAATTTTAATGTACAGTATTTTATTACCCGGTCAATTTTGTTCGCACGCATGTACTATTGCTAACAAAAAAAACTCATACAGCTATATTGTGGCTGTGTGAATAAAACTTTTCCGTCAATGTCAAGCTGACATCGAGCTTTGTCACATCCATTATGACTTTTTTAACAACATTTTCAACCAAACAATGCAGACGAACTCTGGCAAGCCATTGACGCCATTTGGAACGAGATAAAGCAAGACGGCGACTTCCATGCTTTGCCGTTTGCGGGCAGTAATTGACAAAAACAGAGGGATGACGAAATATTTTTTTTTTCAAACTTCAACCTAACTTTGTATTTAATTTTAGACCTTTCAAATGTGACGTATCATGTTAAAAGCCATAATTACTCCAACGAAATGATAGAAAATCAGGAACACTAGATTTTTAAGCTGTATGAGTTTTTTTTGTTAGCGATAGTACAGGGTGTCCCAATTTGGTTGTACGTATAGGGTCATATCTCTTAACCTAAAAGAGCTAAAAAAAATCTGTCCACACTAATGAATTCTATGATAAAAAGTGCCTACATAATATTTTAAACCTGTATTCGTAACTCAAATATTAACGAAGCTACAAGCATTTCGCGACCTGAGAATTAGATTGTTCTATCTCCCAAAATTTAAAGAGGAACAAATAGCAGTTTAAAGTTCAATTTATATGCAAATGAAATTTTAAAAAGCTGTTTTTCCGTGTTTAGGTTTTGGGAGATTCTATCTTTCAAAAATCTGACACGGAAAAACAGCTTTTTAAAATTTCATTTGCATATAAATTAAACTTTAAACTGCTATTTGTTCCTCTTTAAATTTTGGGAGATAGAACAATCTAATTATCAGGTCGCGATTTGTCAAAATTGGCAAAAATTGAAAAAATAGGTAGGTATATCTCCTAAACAAATGCCCATCGATAAAATTCAAAGACATCAACCGATGTATCTTTAAAAAAGACGACAGGGATGCGTGGTCAAATTTTTTCTAGCATTTATATTTACTGAGATAGCCTATACGGACAACCAATTTGGGATACCCTGTAGTACAGCCGTAACTCGTAAAATGTAGATATGTACAGGGCCTGTACATATCGTCGTTTATCTGACAAAGAGGCGTATCTCATTTTTAAACAAAACGGTGTGAATTGAATTACGCCAGTTTGTACGGCACACAAAATGCAAAAATATTAGTTACGCCGAAACTGATTTATGCTAAAACTTTATTTGTACCTATTTATTATAGAGCTACGCCAGTTTGTGAGATTATAAAGTCGATTTTGGTGATCATTCTGGTATAACTCAAAAACGATTTTTTTTGAGTTACGCCTCTTTGTCAGATAAACGACGATATCTACATTTTACAAGTTACGGCTGAGTCAGACAGCCTGACGCTCAAACTCCCCGCGGCTGTAGCATGTATATTGCAGAACACGCATACATCGACGGGACTTACCTCTGCGACTTCATGCTCTCTTGATAGTTCCGTGAAAGTAGTAAGCTGTGACGTCTCTACCGTCTTTTGCTGAAATTATACCTACTATTAATGCGTCTCCAAAAGAAGTATAAATATTGTATACAGGGTGTCACCTAAAAAATTATCATTTTTTGCATTAGAGCTACTGTTTTTTAATAAAAAAAATTATGACATTTCTTTGACTAAACCAGGGAGCCACTGGATGTCACTGACCTATCCTATAATTCATCATTGTTTTTACCTCTAAAAACAATGATATTATTCATCCAAGCAAAAAAGAAACAGGTGGGCGACATTCATTAAAAACTTGGATTTATGTATTCAATGATAACACAAATGTACATAAATGTTTAATGAATGTAGATTCTTGCCCACTCTTCAAGCACATTTTGCGTCAGTTGCAACTGACATGTCGTCGTTCAGGAACAACCAGTGGCAGCCCAAAATTTCTACTTTACTTATAAAAATGTTAATGATTATTTTATTTAAAAAATGACGCTAATGCAAAAATAATAAAGGAAAAATTTTCTTATTTTGGCGTGCACTAACATCAACTTAAATGATGACAACTTATGTGGTTTTAAAAATGGTTTTATTGCTTTTTATTTTATTTGATCACTCACACTCTACCATTGTTTTCTCAGAGCAAAAACCTTGGCCAAAACAGTGTTATAAGTGTTATTTATTAGGGTGGTTCTTATTTGACTGATGTCAAAATTTTAATCGTTCTGCCCCTCATTTCTTTTAAAAAGTATAAAAAAAATGTATGCCAAATTTGAATGTCCTAACTTATTTCCTTCTATTGCCTGTAACAACGAGAACTTTTTCAGATAGAGGATTTTTACCTTTAATGTATCAATTTTTTAAAATTACTATTAATCTATGAAAAAGTATAATTTTTTGGGAAAATGTAAAGGACATACAAAATTACAATTATGTAAATAATGAAATTGATTTTTAGATTGTTTTAGAACAATATATTTTTAAAGAAAGTAATATAGTTAAAATGGCAAAAAAATAAACAAAATAAAACCCAGATAATTAGGTTTCTGGTATTTTAAAAATTGTTTACAACATTCTTTTTTTGCGTCGGTAAATGCTTTTCGAAACTCTGACACAAGCTGTACAACAAATTGGTTCTGGTCTTCATTGTGTGTTATGATTGAGTTTTACTCGTCAAATAAATGCACAGCTCTTTCGGCAGCATCGTTAACGATTCTCAGCTGAGTTACAGTTTTTAAACCGTTTTGACAATTTTCGTCCTGAGGCCACATAGTCGGATCGATTTTCAAAAAAGTGTCATCGATATCCCATCGCTGAAAGAATCTTCTTGCTTGAGGTGTTGTAATATATTATTGTACAGCTTGTGTCAGAGTTTCGAAAACCATTTCCCTACGCAAAAAAAGACTGTTGTAAACAATTTTTAAAATACCAAAAACCTAATTATCTGGGTTTTATTTTGTTTATTTTTTGCTATTTTAACTATGTTACTGTTTTTAAAAATAAATTGTTCGAAAACAATCCAAAAATCAATTTCATTATTTACATAATTGTAATTTTGTACTTTTCCAATGTTGGTGCTTCTTTCAAAACACACTAATTATGCATTAAATGCAAATCATCACTGATATTTTGTTTTTTATGCCATTTTCAATAAAATAACAATAATAGTAATAATTGAATATAGTAAAGAAGGCCTTACTATTGACATACATGAATCTTTTTTTCTTGTTTAAAAGTACCATATTTTCCCTTCATTTCCTCAAAAAATTAGAATTGTTCATTAATTATAATTATTAATGATTTTATAAAATTATTGCGTTTTAAAGCAAAAATCCCCTATATGAAAAACTGTAAGTAATAATCGAGCGAAGTAAAAAAGACCTTAGGACGAAAATACTTTTTCATAGATTAATAGTAATTTTAAAAAATTATTACATTAAAGGCAAAAATCCTCTATCTGGAAAACTTCTCGTTGTTACAGGCAATAGAAGGAAATAAGTTAGGACATTCAAATTTGGCATACATTTTTTTATATTTTTTAAAAACAAATGAGGGGGCGGCACGATTAAAATTTCGACATCGCGATCGCGGTCAAATAAGAACCACCTTTTATTTTTTAAATATACAATAAGAACCACCTTTTATTTTTTAAATATATGATGGCGTCTATCCAATAAGAGGATCAGACCCACTAGTTTTGACGAGGAGATTTGAAATGCCAATGCTTTCAAGCAGAAGATTTATAACTTCTCAAATCTTTCTTTTTAAATTAGTGCATGATTTAGTTGACTGTCCAGCTTTACTTTATAAATTAAATTTATTTGTACCTAGAGTAAACTCGCGTCAAACTCTTACATTTTATCCTGGTTTAGCAAGGACCAACATACTTAAAAAATCTCCGATACATACATTGTGCTTAAACTTTAATAATGTTAGCTTGGATTGTGATTTATTCTTTTGTAAGGTAAGCGATCTTTTGGCAACATGTAAGATATTTCTACAATTATAGTAAATTATTTTTAAGATTAACTAATTATATAATTTATTTATTTATCATATAATTATATAACATAATCAACTTTTGTTTTAAAACACAGTTAGGTTTATTTTTAGTTGTTTCTTTTATGAATGCATTTGTATCTATTATTATTATAGTTATTGTCCTGTAATAGGATTAATTTCTGTTGGGCAAATAAAGATTATTATTATTATTATTATTATTATTATTATTATTATTATTATTATTATTATTATTATTATTATTATTATTATTATTATTATTATTATTATTATTATTATTATTATTATTATATATAGAGATGGGATTTTAGTGTTATCACCTATTTGTCTACGCTAATCATAACTTTAGGTGCAATGGAATAAAATCCGTTTTGAAGAAAATTATTTCGTTAGAGCATGATTTTATTTTACCTAAATTTTCATTTTCAAAAGAAATTGACCTAATTTTTACATTTTACCAGTGTAATTTTACCTACTTCACCTAAATTCTTATTTTTAACAGAAATTTTTAAATTTTATCATCAAAAATATTCTTTTTGTAATATTGGGATTGTCTCATTTCGATGACATATTTCTTATGCACCATGTAGTTATTTTTGTTCTACAGGATTGGTAACCAACCACTCCTTCTATCACAATGAATGTAAATTTGTTATTTTCAGCAATTGTATTCTTATTGACACAAACATTTTGAGTGTGCCGCCTCAATTTTTTTTTTAAATTATGATTTTAAAAGAATTCATCGTCAGTTATTTTAAAAAAATTTTAAATAATAAAAATATTGTTCAATAGAATTTTATACAATATTAAATTAAATTTTTTTACCACCAAAACTTGCTCCCCAGTGCTTACTTTTTTTCATACTTACCTAATTTAAGAATTTTCTTACCTGAAACAAGAAAAAACTTTACCTATTTTTATAAATTTGGCAACATAAAATCCCATCTCTAGTTATATAGCTAACTTTCTTATTTCTTTCGTAGCTCTGGACGGCGAATGTGACGAAAGCAGGGAAGCAGAGGGTTGGGTAGTTTCTTCGGAATCTTGCGGTTTCTTGTCAATTGGCGCCCAATACGTCCGCGAAGTATTCCCAGGAGAAATAATCGAAATGACGCGTCACGGAATCCGCACCATCGATATCGTGCCAAGACCGGAAGACAAGGCCCAGGCTTTCTGCATATTTGAATACGTTTATTTTGCGCGTGCCGACAGTATTTTCGAGGGTCAGATGGTTTATGCTGTAAGGATACAATGCGGAAGACAACTGGCTATCGAGCATCCAGTAGAAGCCGATATTGTGAGCGCTGTTCCAGAATCTGGCAACTCTGCAGCTCATGGCTATTCCAGACAAAGTGGTATTTCATTTGCTGAAGTTCTATGCAAGAACAGATACGTCGGCAGATCCTTTATTCAACCTAGTAATAGGCTTAGGCAATTAAGTATTGCCAAGAAATTTGGTAAGTGGCTGCTTAAAATTTAAATAATATTACTGGTAAAAAAAATAAAATGTTGCAATAAAAATAAAAAGTTTTTAACGATTTTTTAGCCCTATTGCAACATTTTATTAAAAACAGCATGATTTGATTTTATTGTATTATTTAAAATAAATTTGCATTTTGACATAAAAAAATTCCGAACTGGCTGGATTTTGGATATGGTATTCCTGGCGGTCTAAAAGGTGAAATGACAAATTCCCGTGTTCCCCCTTCGGCCCTTTATCCCTTTTTGAAATAAAAAAAATGAATAATTTCCTATCGGTCGTATTTAAAAAGTTTTAAAACAAAAAATGTAGAGCTTCAAATTTGTATGCCATACTTTCTGTATTTAGTTCCTAAAAAAAGAAGGCTCCAAAGTTAACAAAAATTAGTTTTTTTCTACTCGTATTTTGACCTAAAATTAATTAAAACCCAAAAATGCATTTTAATAGATATCGTTTGTTCAACCGTTTCCGAGTTACAGCCAGTGGCGGATTTACAAATTTTCAAGGTATAGGCTGAATAGTTTTTGCCGCCCTTGCCTCAACAATTGTCATATCATACATTATTTTTACAATGCAACAATTTCGTTGAAATTGCACGTAAAATAATTTTTCGGTATATTTTTGAGCTAATCGAAGCTCAATCAATGTATACTAGGTTGCCTAATTTTGTGATTTTTAACATGCGCGAATAAAGATAAAACAGACCTTGTTGTGTGGATTGTGGGGTAACCTACACGGTTATTGGAATAGAGAAAGAAGCTCGCCACGTGCACGTGCAACATTGACGTCATTGATAACCAGGCCCGGCTCCAGACATTGCGGTACCCCGTGCAAAAATTTTTTGCCGCCCCTCATAGTTACCTACTTTTTAGTGCCTATTAATAAGGTATAATTTCTAAAAAAAAACTATAGTACCTATAACTATAGGTATGTATACATACGATATTATTTAGGTATATATACCTAAATAATATCGTCCCCTTGATGCTACAATTAGATACACTGTTCAAAATTTCATGACCATTTTAACACCAAATTAACACCATACATGGTCTATATCGATACAAAACAAAATGGTGTTAAATATGGTTCGTTGGTCCATTGTAATTTCAAATACTAAAATAGTGTAAATTGAACTCCTTTTCAGTGTTAAATATTATGTGTTCTTGGTCAAATTAAATCATACTAGGTGTAAAGTGTACTTCTCAGTAGTTTGAAAGGATAAAATATTTTTAGATAAACACCGTTTTGTTGTTTGCTGTATATAACATTTTCAAACATAATTCATGGTGTTTATATTAACACCACTTGGTGTTGGATTTTGACACCATATTTAGATTACCCTTTACACCACAGATATTTAAATATAAACAGTGTAATATCGTCCCCTTGATACTACAATTAGAAAAACACATTTATAAATGTATTCTAAAATTGGTAGGTACCTATGTAAGTATTTAGTAGAACTGGATTCGTAAATTTTTCAGTTATCCAGTTGTAGCATTATTTATGAGAATTATTTATTTGTTAATTATTATTTTTATTAAAAGGGTGCATGCTGTGATATTATATTAATTTTGTATAAAATGTGCATGAATACCACTAACTTCTAGCCGGTGCCCCAACATCGATCCCGACTGGACAAAGAATTTATTATATATTATACAATGCATCATTATCATTTAAAATTGACGGCACAACAATAATATAATAATAAATTGTACCTGTATACATGTTAAGGGCACGTTAGTTACGTAATAAAACCAAACCAACCCAAACTCAACAACACAACCCAACCGACCCCGCCCCATTGGCCCCCCCCGCCCCATTGAGCAAAAAACCCAACTAAAATGGGCAAATTTATGTTACGATAAAAATAAAACACTTTTTAACAAAGGAACAACAAATTTATGAAATAAAAAAGTAAAAAAAAATCGACAACTTCTGAGTATCGAACCCGGGACCTCTCGCATGCAAAGCAAACGCCCTACCATCTAAGCTATCTAGCTTGACAACAAATTCTGTATGTTCGGGGAAGAAAACCGGATTATTATTATGACGTCATGTTATAAGGCGGTTCGTGCCAGCTCGTGAGAAGTCGGGATCGATGTTGGGTCACCGACTAGAAGTTTCTCATGAATACCTACCTTAAAATACACACAAAAAGCCCAGCACAATATAAATACCACAACCACAGGGAACAAAATGTCGTCGAAAATGTCTATTTCTTTCAAATTATTAAATTTCAAATAGGTAGTGTACAATTGCCAGAGCCGGCTTAAGGCAATTAAGCGCCTTAGGCATTTACAAATTTGGCTCCTCTAACTAGATACTATACTGCAAATTTTAAAAAAGCTTATTAGAGCCACCCCAAACTGTTACTTTAAGGGCGCCTGAGCATTATAACCTAATTATTCCCTATGAATTAGAATACTTTTTATCATTAAAAAAATACATAAAAAAACATAAATAACATACAAACATAACAAATATAATGTAAATAAAAAGTGTTAGGACTTATAAGTGCGTTTTTCTGCAACATGTCATTAGTAAGTATTTTAAAAAAATTAAATCAACTTTAATTTTCTGTATTTGTATGTTAAATGTACTGCTGGTTTATTGTAAATAGTTTAATATTAAAATTTCAGAAATACCTTAAAACAAACAGAAAAATTAACACTATCTAAATGTGGATTTAGCCAGCATTTTGTGTAACGTAATCTAACGTAACGTAATTTAATTTAAAAGCCAGGCTAAATCAACCTTAACTATCGAACACAGACTGCTATCACCAAACACACAACACATACAAGTGCCACTCTTGAATAAACGCGAAAACACCCAAGTCCTTCCGGCAGCAGTTTCCTCTAGTATCGCGTACCCGCTGGGGTGAGCAGCACATCACAGCGGGTACCCGATGCAAGAGGAATCCGTGTGCTTGGAGCATACGGGGGTTTTGAAATAGTTTAAAAAGTGCTAAAGATATGTTTATACAGGGTAAAGTTTACAAATTAAATTATCTTTTAAGTTTTTGTTTGCAGTTTAACGTTAAGATTTATTATTATTTGTTAATTATACAGTTAATAATAAAATATCTTATTCTACTTCAAAACGAAGTGCCCTCGTAATCAAGCATGGTGATATAACACCTGATTGATTTTATCTGAAATACATCTATGTATTTGGCATAAAAACAGAAGTGAATTTGCGGCACGCTTTTTTGTCGGCTTTACACCTCGTTATTACAAAGGAAGCTAAATTTTTATAAAATAATAAAAACAGTAAATAATATTCTGTTATTACAATTGTATATTGTTTATTTGTTTTATTTTAAGAAAAAATAAACATTTTGGTAACAATTTTTATTTTTTTTAAGTTGCTTGGGGACAAGGCGCCTATTTCTACGTGGCGCCTAAGGCAATTGCCTTGCCTGCCTAATGGGTAATATGGTCAATTCTCATATAACTTGTTCCGATGCTGTATCCACTTATTTTTGTGAAAACTAATTCTCGCTCAAGGTTTTTTTTTAGTGTAATAAGCATGTAGCATTTCAAGGTAATGGGAACTTAAATTATGACAACCCTAATCTATTAATTTTTTCCTAAAATGCAGGCTTTATGTTGCAAATGTCACATAAGTTACCGGTCACCAACTGCAATATCCTAACATCGATGAATATTTCAACAAAATGGCCGTTCAAACAACTAATGTTAGTGCTTGATTAACTAAAAATAGACTTAAGATTGACAAAAAATTATTTTATCCGAAATCGGCAGTAAAGTAGTCAACAATCGTAAATTAAAATAAATCGGCAGTAAAGTTCTACTTTACTGCCGATTTCGGATAAAAGAATTTTTCGTCAATCTTAATTAAGTCTATTTTGAGTTAATCAAGCACTAACATTAGTTGTTTCAACAGCCATTTTGTTAAAATATTCATCAATGTTAGGATATTGCAGTTGGTGACCGGTAACTTATGTGACATTTGCAACATAAAGCCTGCATTTTAGGAAAAAATTTATAGATTAGGGTTGTCATAATTTAAGTTCCCATTACCTTAAAATGCTACTTGCTCATTACACTAAAAAAAACCTTGAGCGAGAATTAGTTTTCACAAAAATAAGTGGATACAGCATCGAAACAAGTTATATGAGAATTTACCATATGGCCCTGACAATTGCACAAAGAAGTTAAATATCAACTAAAATAATTTATAAGTTTGCCTATAAAAACAAAGCGAAATCCTGATAAATCAAAAGAAATCGCACATTGCGGCGCGTGCCATTGATCCTTTGTCGGCTATATTATAAAGAAAGCCGCTTTTTTATTTAAAAATGGGAAATAATAGTACGATAACTTTTTGCCGCCTTTCGATTTTTGAAGCCCTTCGAATTTTGCCGCCATTAGATTTTTGCACCTCTTTAATTTTTGCCGCCCTTCGATTTTTGCCGCCCCGTGCACGGCGGCACGTACCCTGGAGCCGGCCCTGTTGATAACATTGTAGCATTAAAAAAATACCGCGTTCGGGGAAAAATATTTTTTTGACTTAAGACTATCTCGGTATTTTTGTTCAAGATTTTTTTTGAATTCCAATCGAATTTTCTGAAGCTACTAGTGCATGTGAAACACATAATAGTCGATACATAAAATTGAAATCGGTAAAATTATTCACTAAATTATTCATTATATTCGAATAAAAATCGAAAAATTATATGCAAACCATCCAGTTCGTAGCCTCCAACCAGTAGTAAGACTGGCATGTATGGGTTGTTAGTGGGAAGAGGGGCATATTTTTTACAATTTCGCTCTTTTCACTCATAAGAAGTGTGAGCAAAGGGCGCAGAGGCGAGAGGCCGATTACTGGTTGAGGGGCGGCGAACTAGCTGTTTTACTCTAGAATATGGAAGTTTGCTACTCTCGGAATGTGCAATGACAAGTGAGAGAGAAAAGTCATCGACAAAATTTGTTGCAGACTTCTATCTGTAAGACATCAGAAAACCGTCATGGAAAAATCTTTTTGATTTCTATGAGGTAAAAAAAAAATCTTTCCCCAAATTTGCCGCCCCCAAAATCTGCCGCCCTAGGCTCGAGCCTACTCAGCCTGCTGGTAAATCCGTCACTGGTTACAGCGGCTCAATGTTACGCTCTTTAAATAGGACCCCGTTACGGAAAAGGGAACCAACCGCCAAACACAATTTGTGGGAAATCACATTTAATGTTTTTTAAAAGCATCTTATATGTTGGAAAAAAGGAACATAGGGGAAAGTGGTCGGAAAATCCTGATTACTCACTTGCGTGATCAGATATTTATCTGGATTGTTGGCAATTTTTTTTTTAAACATTTATCTACTTGCTTCATTTTTTTGTTATATCAAAAAATGCTGAATTTAACGGGTATCTATCAGGTTGTCGCCAAATATCGACAAAATATTTTATTGCAAATAAGACAGTTTACATGTGCAATATCGACCAAACATTTTATTGCATATGGGTATATAGGTATAAAAAGAAGTTATTATAAATCTAAACAGTTTTTACAGTCGTGGGGCAATATCGACCACCTATAATGTGATCGGTATTACCTAGCGTTGTTTTTAGAGATCTAAAAACAATGCTATGTATACTATCTATCATTCTCAGGGCCACTGACTCAGGGGCGTACGCAGGATTGTGTCCTGGTAAGTCTGGTAAGTTACAGGCCGCGCGTTATAACTTGGCGAGAACGCCCTATGCTCAGTTGACGTAATTTCGTAATGGTACAGCCCTTTAAGTTCAGTTTAACACGTGGTTGGCATAGTTGGTAAAGTTTTTTGGCTATTTGTTTAATTTTAGTAAACAAGTGCCAACGGCTACGCCCACATGCGTTGAGCTTCGCCAAGTTATAACGCGCGGCCTAATAACTAATAAGACATGTTTACAGTTATAATTATGTATATAATTAAAGATTATATAAAATATAATTCCTAATCAAAGAAGCTACATCTATAAATATTTTTATCTACTACCTAATAATGAATTTAGTAACAATTGGATAAAGATTTTGTTTTTTTAATTCGGCATTGTGAGGATACCGCGTTTTGTCTGGGGGTGAATTTCCCCCCCCCCCCCAAGTTTAGTCCCTGATCACACTGTGATGATCACTTATTGTTTTGAGTTTTGATTTAGCTACTGAACCACTAAACGGTCGATCGCAAAACTCGTATACCTAATTAAATCGTTTTTTATGAATTCCTATTGCTATATATACTACTACTTACTATAGTAAGTATACAAGCAAGATGCAAAATTAAAAAGCATAAAATTCTGGCCAGGATGCGGTAATAAACCAGGGACCCGGACCCAAATGAAATATCGGTTCCTGTCCGGTTCCGGTTCCGAGAGAAACGACAAATTTCGTTTCGGGTTCAGTTACGTTTCCAATAAAAATATTTTTGTCCGGTGCGGACCAATCTTTTCGGTCCATACGGTTTTTTTCGGTTCCAATTTTTTTACCATGTATATATAAATAAGTACCTACTTAAATTATAAAATAGCAATTTTTTTGGCATGTAATTAAATTACTTTGACTCTTTTTTTCAAGTAAGGTTCTTAAATTTTAGGCTCTTTGTCCTCTTTTTCTTTACTTTTATTCTTGATCAGCTGGTTACCTTTATCTTTTTCTTCAGATCTTGTGATTGAAAAACTGGAAAATTTATATTTGAAATAAAAAAAGTTCGCATGTACATATATGTATATGAAATAGGAGTTGCGAAAAAAGGTTGTTTTCTGGTCTCAAATTTTTACTTCCCCCAACAAGATTAAACATAAAAGAAAAAAATTAGAGGAACAATTATTTGCGAGAACCAACAATTTTTGGAGAAAAATTTGAGACCAGAAAACAACCTTTTTTGCAACTCCTATTTCATATAGATGCGAACTATTTTAGGGACATTGTTTTCTCATTAGGCGATATTTGCAATGCTATTTGAGGTACTTAAATATTAAAGTGACTATAAAGGTAAAATAAGAAACATTAATGTATCTCAAAAAACTAGTCCATTATAAAAATTAATAAAACTCAAACACTAAAAAGTGTTTTGTTGCAACTGTTTAATTAAATTTAAACAGTTTGAATAAAACTCAACAAAACAAACATTACGATACAAAATAATTTTATAGATTCTTTTAACGAAACAAAATATATATATTTTAATTATTGCAAAAAGAAATTAAGAAAAAAACCGAAAATAACCTAAAAACCCGTTTTAAATTTAAAGGGTTCGGGTTCGGTCTCTAGATCTAGTTACATTTAAAAATAATATGGATTGGATTACGGTTCCGGTCCACAAATAAATACCGGTTTTGGTCCGGTTTTCTGTCCAAAAACAGTCCGGTCCGGGTCCCTGTAATAAACCCTTAATTGACAAAATGTCCATTGGTTCCCTTTTTGCATAACAGAGTGCAATACTCGTAGTTCTCCAATTAGCCTTGATGGCTAAAATGTGATGAAAAAATGCCATATATAAAAGTAGATCTAAAAAATACCAATAAATATAAAAAAATGTTTGTTAGGTTTGGCGCCCTGTATCTTTTTAGGGGCTAAATACAGAAAGTTTTTCCTTAAAAGCAAATATTTTATAAAACCTTTTTTGAATATATCTGTATCTATAATAAACTTAGTATTCCTAATATTTACGTATTTTTCTTTTAAAGGTGCCCTATCTGGAAGCGTAAGAGGAAAAAGAGTAATACTCATTGACGACTCAATAGTCCGTGGTAATACGATAGGTCCCATTATTAAACTGTTGCGTAATGCAGGAGCCAAAGAGGTACACATTAGAATAGCTAGCCCTCCACTTCTTTATCCTTGCTATATGGGTATAAATATACCAACAAGAGAGGAGCTTGTCGCAAACAAACTTAATCCCAAGGAGCTGGCAAATTTCGTGGGAGCCGACAGTTTGGCTTACTTGAGCGTTGATGGTTTAATAAAGGCTGTAAGATCGGACATCAAAACCAAAACATCACAAAAAGTTGGCCATTGCACCGCATGTTTAACTGGCGAATACCCTGGGGGAGAACCAACTCAATTGGAGTGGTAAATTTGATAAGTAAATGTGAATTTTGATTTTTTAATTAATAGGGGAACTGTCTCCATTATCAAAACCTGGACAGAGTGAAAAGTATTTGGAACGACAGAAAAGGATTATACCTACCTATTTTAATATTATTATATTTACCTATTGATTTTATTTTTTTCATATAAAATATGTATATAGGTACGTACTTTGTTTATAATAAACATCGTTATTTAAACCCAAGATATTTTAATTAGAAAAAAATCAAGACGTTTTTCATCCCGCCACCCTGGACCTTGAGATCGCAGCTGCTCTTCCCAGCTGTTTGCTGGGCGTTTTCCCCCCAAACCTGGTAAATCATCGACCAATCCTACCCCTCCACCCTCACCCGCAGTAGCCATGTCGGCCATCGTTATTGGTGCGCGGAGTGCGCGGCGCCCAATGAGCGATTCGATATTCCCACTGCGCGGAAGGCAATGTTTACCAATTTTTAAAGTGGCATTAAGCTGCCGTTATCAGCCTGCTGCAAACTTTCTCTCGCTGCTGTTTGTTTGTTCACTCGGCAGCGAGTTGATGCCAGACTGTTGGTTTATTTGATGATATTACTTTCGCGATTTTTTACGAGACAACGATTTTAATTATGAGCGCTTGGTTCAATTTTATGAATTGACTCTGTTAACCAAAAATATTTTAAAGAAAAAATAATTCTCTTCAGACAGCATTTTTATAAAATTGAACTAAGCGCTTATTATCAAAATCGTCGTCTCATAAAAGTAAAAATCCCTATACATAATTATAATTAACATAATATAATTATACCGATAGGTATACCTATAGATATAAGAAAATAGGTACTCAAAAGAGCTTGTCTTGCATAAGTAAACCTGAGA
The DNA here is from genome assembly GCA_921294245.1 of Brassicogethes aeneus. Classification (NCBI taxonomy): domain Eukaryota; kingdom Metazoa; phylum Arthropoda; class Insecta; order Coleoptera; family Nitidulidae; genus Brassicogethes; species Brassicogethes aeneus. The sequence continues at coordinate 15,111,193 of OV121134.1, read as the reverse complement.
TCTGGAAAAAACAGAACGAATAACCTGCCGAGTAGGTCGGCCAGTAGACAATATATTGTCTAGGTAGGTATAGACCTACCTACCTATTTGTGTATTGATACATATCTCGCAAATTGATACATATCTCGCGAAAGCGGCAATGTCACTTTGCCCTCGAATTACACACAGAACTTTTGTACAACCGGTGTTTTTATAAAAATGTTTGGTAATAATTAATAACACTGTAGGGAGGTGAAAATATTACAGCTAAACGCTCGGACACGTAAACTTAATTTTTGGTCGTAAATTACAAATTCGTGCTTGGTTTAGCTGTATCAGGTCAAAATTCAAAGATATTGGATACACCCTGTATAAATTTAAAAAAAAAAAATCAATTTTGCTGGACCCACACATTAGTTCAAAATTAAAAGTGTTGCAAAATTTGCAAGCGTCAATTGACGTTTAAAATCATTTATAATTTTATAGGTAACTTTATAATTATAGGTAAAGTTATAAAATTATAAATAATTTTAAACAAAACTAAAAAACTAAAATGTTGCGACGTCCTCACTACAATAACTTAAGTTATTGTAGTGAGGACGTCGCAACTTTTAAGTGGGTCTCAAAACGTTAAGAACAGGGCCATGCAGGCGCTGAATATCTTAAGACGGCCCTGGTTAAGAAACGATGTTATAGGCAAATCCGCGCTTTTAAAGATTATTTAGAAAATCTAAAGCGATTCTAAATTAGAATCGCTACTAATCCTTTTGATGATTTTTGAAAAAAAATCTGGTAAAACCAATGGGTTTCTGTATTTATGTAAGTAGGGGAAGGTGGGGGAATTTTGCGCGGTGGGTAACGCAATTAAGCTTGTAGCTTGGTACCGTACGTGAATTGATTATACCTATATAAATATTTTTATTTATAGGGATTTATTATTATTGACAATGTTTGGCCAACTTTTCACTCGAGAGAAATATGCCGTATTCCAAACTTATTACAGAATATAGGTTCTAGATATTCTGTTATACAAAATTCATTACAATGATTACATCTAAATTATTGCCAATAGCAGTGGCGGCTCGTGGGTGTACCAGGAGGGTGAGGCTACATAAGGTTAATTTTGTCTAAATACGAATAAATTTCCACGTCACCCGGGAGGTATTATTCTGCAACGCGTTGACCTTTTTTTAAAATGGAGCCGATAGCACTACTAAACCAAAAAATAAACTCTAAAAAACAAAACAAACAAAATATCACATCAAAGACTAGTTTTAATCTTAAACTTAAAATATAGTCTTAAAAAAGTTAAAAATAAATAAATTAATCAAAAAATAAAAATAAAACTAAAAAGTCGACCCCTACCTAAGTATTAAAAAATATAAAATACTATACGTCTATCTTTTAAGATTGAAAATTTATCTATTATTTGGTCGTAAAATTGTGGGTCTGCAGTGAGATTTAAAAGTAGGTAATTCTAAATTTTCAAACCGCGTCTCTAATTGAAGAATTATGCAATCTATTATTTCAAAATATAAAATTTGCTTAATAAAAACTGCTAAATCTACCTTAGTGTGTTCCCTACAATAATTAAATAAGAAATTTTACTAATCGAGACAAAAACTATAAAAGATCAGCCAAAAGTTTTAAATAATTTAATCTGAATCAAAACAATAACGTGCTCTACAAACGCTAAGAGAAGACTGGCAACCTTCTTTGTCTCCGCTGGCATCCCACCATAAACGGACCACCAATCAGAACAAACCAAGCCAACTAAATTTCGCCTCATCTACGGTGTTTATTCGCGAACTTACGGCGATATTTTTGTTGGTGAGTCATTTTCGCTTTCAAGAGGTAAATGGGAGCTTCCGAGGCTGTGAAAATTTCGCCTCTGTCCAAGCGACTCAACGATGCACGTTAACTTGACGCGCTTTGCGCCTGGATTTTTATTTACGCTTAATATGATTGATTGGTTTTTTACTTTTTATTGGGTAGAACTGTTGTAAAAATACACTTGTAATAGGCAAAAATATAAATACAAAAAGTCGTTCGTTCCTTTATTTTAAGGGTGAGGCGCGGCCTCAGAGGCCTACCCTGACGAGCCGCCACTGGCCAATAGTTCTGGTTAACATCTTAATTTATAATCATGTTAAAATATGATTAATAAGATGTAAAATACTTACTCTGTATACACCTATAGGTTATATTATAGTATTTTTTTGGTGGTTGAAAAAAATATTAATTCTATTTTTATAGTAATAGAATTTTCATAATAAGAAATAAAACTATAAATAAGAATCTAAAATACGGGAAGAAAGCACCTTGTCCTTATGTTCTTTAAAAATAAGTCTTCATTCATTTTGTAAATAAAAAATAAGTAAATAAACAGAAAACCGGCCTGTCTACGGCCAAAAGGACTACCTAAATGGATGCTTAAGCAAACATCAACCCAAACGCACCACTCACACACACATTCTCGCCGATCAACACATGGAGACACATATCGTCGTGTCGGTGGTATCGCGCGCCCTTCCATGCATCGCACAAACTTGGCACCCATCAGCCGGGCAGGAGCAAAAGCAGCAGCAGCAGCAGCAGCAGAGCAGTAGCTACCGCCCTGAAAACCATCCAATTGCAGGTCCTGCGACGCCTTTTCGGTTTTACGCGCCGCGTCCAAATGCGTTTTGACTGCCTTCGCTTTTGCAGCTGACCCCGTTAAAACGTTCGTCTTCGTCGCAGTCGTCGTTGTCTTGTGTGTTGTATGTGTTTTTTGTTGTTCTCAAGTGCTCAAGTGTCCCGACCGTCTCCGGTCACGTTCCAGTAGGAGGTAAGTGCTCGTTGGTCGTCCGTGCCCCTTTTGCCAAATAGGAGAATGTGTGATTTGGCACGATCACGTTCATGTTCGTGTGCCTTTTCAGGTTTTGCGCATGAAAACGCTTTTCAGTTATCCTCTGAACCTCATACATCTCGCGTACTCACGATTATAGTAATTCAATGTTTAATTTGCCTTTTTTGTTCATTGTTTTGTTCGAGGTGATAATTGTGACGCTATGTATAAAAACGCGTAACATAGCATCCTTATACAAACGCGAAAATGATTGTGCCGGTCATATTATTTACACTATTCGGTTATTTTATAAAATTATTGTATAGTCCTTTGTGAAGAGACCTTTTCCTAATTGGATTAGTTACCCGCCCTGCAGAATGCTCGAAGCTCCTGAGGTAGGATATCAAACCAAAACCTTAAGGTGTCTGGGAATGCGTAAATTTGCGAATCTTGTAATTGCGTGAAACTATAATTTTACGCAATAGCTATAATGATTATTATAGTATATAATATTATAACAGCAATTATAATTTTACGCAATAACTATAATATCTAATTAATTAATTAATTAGAAGCTCCAAGTGGATCAGTAGTACCTAAAAACAAATATTATTTTATCTTTCAGTAAAAGTATTACTTACTGGCATTCGTACATCTTTGATAATTGTTATAATAAATATTAAGTATCGTTTAACAAATAAAACTGTGCGCCTGTGTGCTTCACTTCTCAGCCTTATGACATAATAATATATTCTGTAACAAGTTTGGAATACGGCATATTCCGCTTGAGTGAAAAGTTTGTCACACGAGCCGAAGGCGAGTTTGACGGTTTTACGAGAGCGCAAAATGGAATTCCAAACGTGTTTCAGACTTTACTTTTTCTACGTTTTCAAAAATACCATAGAAAAACAATTTAGTTATGTTAGATAATAAACACAGAGATGTCGCCACCAGTGTTTATTCTGTCATCAGGTGAAAGAATAATTCATTTTGTTTCTTTAAGGAATATATGTAATTCCACATTAAAAAGTGATATTAGAACGGTCATATTCCGTAATAGAAGTAGAAAAATAACTATTATCTTCAATAAAACAATCTTCCAGTCTGTAAATAACCGTTTGGACCAATCAAAAAATTCGACTACTGTCAGATCTGTCAGGTTAGAACCTCACTTTCTACGTATATTAATTATTATAATTTTATGTTTTAACAAATAAAATTGTGCCTTGAAGATAAAATGTTGTAAGCAATGCGGCTGAGAAGTGTGTTGTTGTGCTTCGCTCAATTGTCCGATGTCGTTTAAATTACATTTTATTGACACATATTACAAAAAATGACGATTACGATTTATTTTGTAAAACCATCCATTTTAATTAAATCGGTCAATGTTTGAAATAAATATAAAAATGTGTTTTTTTCTGAATTTCATAAGTTGGCTTTATTTAAATTAAATTATTTGTTTACAGTTACCATAAAAAAAATATTTTTTTCGATGTTGCCAAAATGAAGAACATTTCTATCTCAATTTTAAAATGAAAATATCTATAGGAACTTTTCTGCCTTATTGTATTAGGTAATATAGTGATAAACAATACTGTAATAGTATAGGTCAGGGGTTCCCAAACTTATTCACTTTGCGGAGCACTTACAGGTTTGATTTATTGCCACGGCGCCCCAAACAATTTTATTAGAAAAAAAACAAGGAAATACAAATAAAGCATTAAATATTTTGTTTTTCTGATTGGAAGGGGTGAAGACGGAAGCCTAGCGACGCCCCTGGGCTGCCTTCACGGCGCCCAAGGGCGTCGCGCCGCACACTCTTGTAAGCTCTTGAATAGGTAGGTATTGTATTTTTCTTAAAATTTTTAGTTAAAGATAATTTTGTAAATTTACAACAAAAATACTAAGAATACAATACATTGGATAATTATCCTGATTCATTATAGTAATTATCATTCTCGAAACTAAGATTTGTAATAATTATTTTACTTTTCAATAGTATACTACCCTAAACACAGTAGAGTGCCGTGGGTGTAAGGGCTGAGGTGGTTAGCTATCTTAAGGGCGACAATTTTAATGCATTATGAATGCTTTTATTATTATCTTGAAAATTTAACAAACATTAAATTTTTTGTGAAAGGGATAGAACATCAACTGGTTAAAGTTGTTACACAGGGTGGCCTTATTCTTTTAAACCAAATTTCCCTGATTTTTTCCCGGTTTTCGAGCGCCCCCCTGTCCCCCTATACCATAACTCACTTATTAATGGACACGTCATAATACACAAGACAAGTTTTTGTAGGAAATTTTACGCTCTACCGGAGACCGGAGGTCAAAGTTTAAAAAATATAACATAATTAAAAGTATCATCATTTTAGTCCAGGAAACAAAGATTGTAGAAGGAAAACTAGATGGTATTCAGGTTTTATTTTTTTTATGTAGAGTCAGGAGTGCTGATAATGAATCAAAAATATTCCCTAAAAATTTCTTTCCGCGTCCCCTAATTTAATCCCCCGAAAGGGGAGTTTTTCACAGGGGGTTCTTTTTTCAAAACTTTAATTTTTGTGGGGCACTTGCAATGAAAATAATTAAAAAAAAACTACGGATTCATTTTGAGGATAAGTGTACCTAAAAATCTAGGGTAGAACGAACTGGCTCATTAAAGCCGTTTGGAAAAATGTTTTTTTTTAAAGAACCCCCTGTACATTGAAAAGCAGTAACTTTTGAAAAAAGTCTATAGACTATAGTACCTCAAAAGCAACGCTCAACTTTGCACACTGCGAATAGCAAAAGGGCACATCATATAGGTGCGCAATGGAGTTTAACGTGTGCCTTATTTAGTACATAATCAAAAGTATTAGAGGTAAAATTCTGAAAAAATACACAGTAACTTTTGAAAAAAGTCTATAGACTATAGTACCTCAAAAGCAACGCTCAACTTTGCACACTGCGCATAGCAAAAGGGCACATCATATAGGTGCGCAATGGAGTTTAACGTGTGCCTTATTTAGTACATAATCAAAAGTATTAGAGGTAAAATTCTGAAAAAATACATGGTTAGCGAGTTATGAGCCAAAAAGTAAAAAAGCTCCGCTTTCGGGGGACGCGGAAAGAAATTTTTGGGGAATATTCTTGATTTATTATCAGCACCCCTGACTCTACATAAAAAAAAATAAAACCAGACTACCATCGAGTTTTCCTTCTACAATCTTTGTTTCCTGGACTAATTTAGGGTTAAACGACATCGAAAACATATTTTTTTTCAAAATTGTTTTTAGACTGTACACAAATTATTTAGATGATTCCCAATTAAAAAAAGCAACTTATATTCAGAAAAAAAATTGTTTTACGAAAAAAGCATAAAATACATTTTTTTGTGTATACCTACACATTTTTTGTGTATATACAATTTACAATGTATATTATACATACCAGTGGCGGCTGGTGGATTTTAAGTATACCAATATCTCAGTTATTAGACATGGGACCCACACCAAATTTATAATAGTTTATATTGACATTAAATAAACAAGTTCGGCGCAAACAGAATTTAAATTGAAGTTTGCGAAAAAAAGTTAGTTTTTCCTGTCGCCTACCCTTCCTCCAGGACCCCCTATTTGAGATAATTCAAATTAAAGTGGTGCAATTTATTATCTACTATAATTTATCGACAAATTTAAAATTTTATTTAAAAAATCCAAATATTACAGTTTTTATACCATTTTAAATATTTTTTTATTTTAATAAAATAAATAATAAAAATTTAAAAACGAATAAAATCTGTAATATTTGGATTTTTTGAATAAAATTTTAAATTTGTCGATAAATTATAGTAGATAATAAATTGCACCACTTTAATTTGAATTATCTCAAATAGGGGGGCCTGGAGGCAGGGTAGGCGACAGGAAAAACTAACTTTTTTTCGCAAACTTCAATTTAAATTCTGTTTGCGCCGAACTTGTTTATTTAATGTCAATATAAACTATTATAAATTTGGTGTGGGTCCCATGTCTAATAGCTGAGATATTGGTATACTTAAAATCCACCAGCCGCCACTGATACATACGCTATAGCGTAAAATTTCCTACATTATTTATCGGATTTTTTTTTTCAAAATTGTTTTTAGACTGTAAACAAATAATATACTTACATCAACATGGTCTAAGGATATTTTTAAAAATTAATCTAAAGTGATTATTTTTATATGATGTTTAGTAAAGTATTCACTAAAATTCGATAATACAAGAATCATTATTAATGCAAAAAAATAATAAAAATCAGAGCTTAACAAGAAACCCAAAAAACCATTATACTAATATTATAATATTAACCTAAAAAAAGGATTCTACAGTTTAATATGTTGTATGACCTCCTCTAGCATTAATTACTGCTCTACATCTTTTTTCCATACTAAAAATTAATTCATCTATCTAACCCTGATTAAAAGCTGCCGGTTATTCAAAAATGGATTTTAAAGAATAGCCCTCCTACTAGGTATCTTTTTGCAAAACCCGCGAAATGAAAAACACTGCAATAACCGTATCTTATTTTGTAGTTTTTTTTTAACACAATCACAATTTTGATCGGAATTTGCAGGATTTCATTGAGGTACAGGGTGTGTATATAAAATAGGAATGAAATATCGTTAAAGAAATAAAGTGAATACAATTTATTGAAATATTCCTAGACCATGTTGATGAGTGTAGATGATACCCAAGTAAAAAACAATTATAATGGACACCCTAATAAGCAGGCATGCTATAAAAAAGTAACCATCTTTATTTCTGGTTTAAGTATACTTACTTGAAACTATGAAATTTGCATTGAGTAGGTAGGTCCCTTAAAAATCTCTTATCTTTATTATCGTTATCTATTAATTAGGTAAATATAGTCTATGTAGTCAAAAGCCTTTGTTACTTTACCTTGCATAATAAACCCTTGTAAAATTCAAAGCGGTTTCCCAGCATAACAGAAAAAAATCGACGAAACCTCGAGTGAGTGAAATTGCGTAGAACAAAGGGAACAACGCCTTTCGCAATAACCGATAATCATCTCATTTGTGTTCTCACGTACCTGTACTTTGTGTATGTTTTCAAATGTAATCAATAATCAATATATTGGATGCGGGACAATGGATGGAAATTCGAATAATTTATTCCAGAGGGATGCTTTCATTTCAATTGAATTGTTATCTATTTTATTGCGGTTAAAATTTGTCTTTTGATGCTTGCTTAAGATTGCATTTACATAAAGTTGCAGATATATAATATATTATATTGTATATGCATATGTACAATCTCATGTATGCATATGCATATGTACAATCTCATGTACCATCTTCAGGTCTTATCTGCTGGGCTTCTGTTGCTGCTCTGCTGCGAGTTGGACGTGCAGTCCTATTAATACCGCATTTAAAAATTTGATAAAAACTAGCTGTTCTCAAAAAAACTGAAAACCTGTCAAAACCAAATTTCGTTATTCCTATAGGGATTAAAAAAGTAAGTTTAACGTGTAAACACACATTTATCTACATTTTTATCCAATTGGTAATTTTTTCGCCTAAAGGCTCTTAAAATCAAGTACCTATACCTACTTGATTTTAAGTTACCACCACCTTTTTTTTCCTATGGCCGCCATGTTGGTATTTTACATGCATGTAAAATACCAACATGGCGGCCATAGGAAAAAAAAGGTGGTGGTAACTTAAAATCAAGTAGGTTAGGTAAAAAACAAATCAAGGAATCCAAACTACTTTTTACTTAAAACATAAGATCGAAGAAATTGGATACAAATTTATATTAATGTGTATGTTTACATGTAAAACTTACTTTGTTTCAAAATTTTAAATATTTTTGGTTTAGAAAGTTTTTAGTATTTTTTAAAAATATTTTGAGCACCTCTGGCTTATTTTAATCTATAAATTTTATGTTAATACATATTGTATACAATAATTATTATAATATATATAAACGACTATCATCCCTATGAAATCAAAATCCAAACATCCCCCATGGAGTAACTAACCTTACTTCTGGTTCACTAGTCTTGTCATTTTGTCAATATTGTATCTTTGCTATTTAAGGGCATCCATTAATTACGGAATGTATTTTTCTGCTAATTTGGACCCCCTCCCCCTTGATGAGACCCCCTTATCTCTCACGTGAGATTCTAGCCATACATTGTGCGAAGCAATTAATAGGCTTTCGCCGCCGGGTTTTATATACTTTTTTCAAGCATATATTGTAATCATATATGATTACAATATACATATCTGTAACCTTTTTAATAGTCACTATGTAAATATAAAAAAACTAAAGTTCATTTTTTTTATCTGGACTGCGGCAACGTTGCAAATTTAGGGTTTTGGTTGGTAAATACAGTTGTCAAGTTGGTCGCATTGATTAAAACAAACTAAGCTAGTTATAAATCTAATTGTGGTTATGTATAAATTATAATACAATACAATACAATAATTATTGTAGGTTACATTGTGCAGTTGTCAAGTTGAGTTATCGAAATTCGTAGTTAAAAATGCAATTAATTTGGCTTTGGTGGTGCTTGGCAGTGGCGTAATAAGCACCCCCGCAGACCCCGCACCGCGGGGGGCCCAGACAGTCAGGGGGCCCAAGGCGTTCTTTTTCGAAACTAAAAATTGTGAAAACATATCTTCGTAACACTATGGGAAACAACGTCTTTGTAATTTATCAATTATTAGTATTGAACATGAGTTTATTAAGACATTAAACATTGACAATATTATAACTGAATTTGCAAAAAAAACTCTAGAAGATCAGACCGTTTTTTGTAGTAAATCTATAAATACTTAGACAATCGCATTTTGTGTTTATGTTTTTAATTTTTTTTTAATTTAACTTCTTTAAGACTGTCTACAATATGTCTTTAATTTTTTTTGAAGACTGTTTAAACTTGGTAAGATATGTATACATTTTTTAAATTATTATTATTAATTATTGTTATTATTGATGATATAATTATATTATTACCAAATTTTGCCTTTAGAACGGCAGTATTATACTATTAATAGTATAATACTGCCGTTCTAAAGGCAAAATTTGGTAATAAGAACAGAAAATGTTTAGGTAATTACTATTTAAATATTTTTTAAAAAAAATCTTAATAAGATATTATATATTATAGAATTACGAAAATGATCCTGCATATAAAAAGGTATATAGAATAAGATATTATAAACCAAAATTAATTAAATATTTTATGTTTTAATACCAAAAATTGCAGATACAGCAATTTTTCTTACCTAATCCTTTTTATTTGCTTATCGTATGTCTGTGTATCGTATACACTCTATACCTACCTGTCAAAAATTTTAATTTAAAAAATATTATGTATTTAATGTAGGTTTAAAAGTACTATGATAAACTATTTTAAAAATTACCTATTAAATAAACTTTTTAATTATTGTAAAGAGGGCCCATTAAAATCGTTTGCGGGGGGGCCCACTCAGAATTTGTTACGCCACTGGTGCTTGGAGAGTAAAATCATATAAAAAAGTAGTTAAATATAGGTTGCTTTACGGCTCAGAAGAAAAAGTATTCCTAGCGGATAATAATCTTCGCTTTGAAAAGAATTTATATAAAAGAAATTAAAATTTGTTGTGAACGTAAATGTTGTCCAATGGTGAATAATGTGAAAATAATGTGTGATGTAATAATTATAAAACCAAATTCGTTACTTTTTTACTCCAAAAATGTCCATGGATAAGGCGATGTACTTTTTCTTCCATTGTGGCATTTGGCATAATTTCATCAAAATGAAGTTTTGCCCTCAAAAGGGCTTTAACATTCGAATTCATTGACATTATTTTTAGCATAATTATCTTTTTATTTATAATTGACAAGTAAATTATCAATAATAAATATTATTGTCAATTTGACAGTGTCAAAGTGTTTAATTAAATTCTTTAGCAGAAGTACCATTTTTAAATACTAAAAATACTAAGTCAAACTGGCATAAGCCACCAACCTAACAAAAAATACGAGTCCAGATAAAAAAAATGAACTGTATGTTTGATAGTTTTACGTAAAACTTTTAAACGTAGTTTTAATTATGTTAAAACGTGCCCTAAATAATAAATTAAAAAAATATTAAACACCGGGTTAGATTTATTTTTAATTTTTTCCTTTTGCTTCTAAAAATATCTTAAACCATGTGCCGGGTATTTTGAGGGTGGTTTATGACTATAGGCAGGCACTGAATAATACTTTTTTTTTAAATCACGCTACTACCGGGTTACAAAAAAAAATAAGTAAATATAAGTATACTAGGTATACCTAATTTTAAAAATATTTTCTTTATTTCTTCCTGAAAACATCTTGAACTGTGTTGCTCGGATTTTTGAAGGTTTAATGCCCTTAATAATACATTTTTGAAAAAATATCGATCTACCGGGTTACACGATATTAACTAAATATAAAATTATATACCTAATAATAATTAAGATTTATTCTTACTTTTTCCTCTTAAAATATTTAATGGCCTTTAAAAAATGTATAAAAGGGCATATTTTGTTAATTGCCTATTGTATACAATAAAAAAATATTTAAATTAAAGGCTTGAAAAAAAATTGTACATAAAATCCGGCGGCGAAAGCTTATTACTTTCCTCGCACATAATCTACTGCCTCGGCTAGCGCCTGTTCGTGCATTTTATTATATAAAATTGTACGTTTTTCTTCTTCTTTAACCAAAAATATGGTTATGATTCTGGCGCTAACATATTTTAATGTCTATGGATATTAAAATAACGTTCTGATTTTAGAATTATATAAATATTATTATATTATTTGATATATCTTAAAATTTTAAAAGGCTGTAAATTTTCTTTAGTAAATAATAACTATTATTGTTTTAATTGTTATTTTTATTGAATATTTTAAGGTACATAAAAAATAATAATACCTATCATGTTTGGCAAAATTGTAAATACCAGGAAGGCATAATAAAATTAATTTTCCCACGGGAAGTACGAAGCAATATTCTACCTGTCTCTTACCACCTTAATAAAATTCAAGAGAAATTATTTAAATTTGCCGATTTCGAAATTTCCCAACATCTGGACTACAAATGTTTAAAATAATACGATTTAATCACGGATTTTCCAAAACCGTTCGGCAATATTTAACTGAACCGATCCATACCTGGTTGTTTACACGTTCATTACATTTTTTTTTAATAAATAAAATAAATTGTACCCAAATCCGCTCATGCATAATAAGTAGGAGTGACAAAGTGATGGCAGTCGTTAAATCATTAATCAAAGAAACGAATGCCAAACATATTTTTCACCCCTAATCGCTTGTCTTAAAAACTAATCAGTTTGCCACCAAAACAAAACGGTTTTGATTTTCAGATGTTTTTAGGAAGCCCGTATAATACCTTTTTCCTGTGGGTGGTCCCATATCGTACGTCATGGCACACGAATGTTAAAAACGTTTAACTATTTATTTTAAGAATCTCAATTTAAATTTTAACTTAAACAAATTGTATATAAATATATTTTAAATCATACATACTGTATATACATGTCCCACGGTGCTTTTCTGAGACTCTCAGAAAAGCACATCTCAGACTGAGAGGTGATTTTCAGACTTTCTGCCTATTTAACAAGGATATCACAAAAAATAGGTTTTACATGTAAAACCTATTTTTTGTGATATCCTTGTTAAATAGGCCACAACAACAGTGGCGTAACAAATTCTGAGTGGGCTCCCCCGCAAACGATTTTAATGGGCCCCCTTTACAATGAGTAAAAAGTTTATTATTACCTTTAGGTAATTTTTAAATAAGTTTCTCATAGTACTTTTAAACCCACATTAAATACATAATATTTTTTAGTTAAAATTTTTGACAGGTAGATAAAGAGTGTATAGGTACGATAGACAGGCATAACTTATGTCACATAAGATAAGCAAATAAAAAAGGATTAGGTAAGAAAAATGGCTGTGTTTTTAATAAAAACTGTTTATCGAAAATATGCTTCTTTGCAAATTCGCTCATGCGTAAAAACTTATTTAAGTTCATGTGTAGGTAGTTATCGTTTGTTAACGGAATTATAATTATATATAAACAGAAAATATTTGGGTAATTATTATTTAAATATTTTTTTAAAATAATCCTATTATAGAATTACGAAAATGATCCTGCAAATAAAAAGGTATTTATATATATATTCTATAGAATAAGATTTTTTAAACTAAAATTAATTAAATATTTTCTGTTTCACTACCAAAAATTGCAGATACAGCCTGTATCTGCAATTTTTGGTAGTAAAACAGAAAATATATAATTAATTTTGGTTGCCTCTTTATCCACCATGGTAATTCTATAAAGTTAATATTTTGTCGTATTGCATTTAATTTAATTTTTTTTAAATTGTTAAATTTTAACTATTTTTAACAAATAATGTTTGCATAACTTTCAAACCAAATAAACATAGAATTAAAATATAACAAATAACATTTAGCAAATATTAACATTTGGAAAAGCGTTTAATAGATGGCGCTACAACCGCATTTTATTTTGTGTGCATGTTCAAAATCAACGAATAAAATAAATATTTTAAACAAAAAATACTTATACGTTTAGGTTTTTAGGATTTTTATTTTTTTTAAGATGAAATATTTAAAAAATTAAATATTTCTTTAATTTATTGGTTTAAACTTTTAAAAGAGTGAGGTGAGCCTTGGGCCCCCTGACCGTCTGGGCCCCCACGCGGTGCGGGGTCTGCGGGGGTGCTTATTACGCCACTGCACAAGAAAGAATTTAAGAGTAAAATAAAAAAATCTGACGGTCAGTTTTGTTTATTAAAAATATTATGCATAGTGCAATTTTATTTAAATATTATTATAACTTTTTAAATCAGATTAAAGATGAATTAATTTCCTAAAAAAGTTTTATACAATTTTTTCATATCTTTTACTGTTTTGTTGCAATAGAAGTTTAAACTTTTAATCTAGGTAAACTAAAATTTTTCATTTTTGTTTATAAAAAACCCTTAAAAAACAAAAATTAAATAGGTACTAATTATACTAAAAATGACAATTCCAAGGTATACGTTATAATAGATATAATAGATAGATGCCTTTATGTCCCCTTAATTAAAAATAAATCTATGGGTGCCATGAAACTTAAATCTATTACGTTTGAATTCAATTAATTGTCATTTTTAGTATACGTAGTACCCACAGGTCTGTGGTATTACCTACCTAAAAGTTACAAATAATGTACCTATTGTGTTATGTTTGTTTCAATCCCAGCGAAGCTTTATTTGATTTTAAAGGCAGACATTATTAACTATTTAGTGATACTTCGAATTACTAACATTGAACACGCCCACCTATATAACCTAATTTTGAGCCGCTGATTTTAAAAATGCCAATCGTTTTACTCCAGGACGTCTAGGATTCGAATTTTGTAAAAAAAATGCTCTGCCCAATTATCTTTAAAAGTTTGTTCGTTAATATTTTGATTACATATTAAATTATTTTGCCTTAAATCTATTTTGGATGTACGAAGACCCTGTATATTTTAAACGTTTTTTGTGTTTTGGCTCTGCCCAATTATCTTTAAAAGTTTGTTCGTTAATATTTTGATTATCTATTAAATTATTTTGCCTTAAATCAATTTTGGATGTACGGAGTCCCTGTATATTTTTGACGTTTTTTGTCAAAAATATACAGTGACTCTATCACAGATTATACAACTCTATACAAAGTCATCGGTAGGTACATAGGTATTATACCTATAATAGGTATTATACCTATAATAGGTACCTATATGTCAAATAGACGATAATTTTTTAAAAATTTTGAGTCGTTTTTTAATAAACAAATTAAAAAGGCACCAAAGTAAACGGGTTTTGGTATAAACATTAGTCCTGGACTATTATTTGATATTTTTTATTCACATCATGCCTAAAGTATCCAAAAAAGCAATCTCAAATCTTAAATTTATTAAATCTTATCATAACGGGCCGAAAATTGTCGCCTATTCATTAAAGAAATACTCTCCGCTTTTCAAAGAATTGACGTTTATGTCATTAAAAATACATTTTCTTTATTTTCATCCCGATAAATTTGCCGGACAGTTACCTACTGAATCTGATAAACATGGAGAACGATTTCGCCAAGTAACTGTAAATCTAGAGCATTGGTATAGCGAAAAGAAGTTGAATTCATTGCAACCCAGCCCTGCTTAAAATACCCCATAGAGACCCTGTTCAAACCGATAGATATTTGTATCGGAATGTATGGTGTTTCTATAGGGTGTATCGGTATGTATATATATATATAGGACCCATAGTTGGGATTTATGGTTGTTCTATAGGGATATCCACCCTTGATTTATTTGCTATTGGTTTCAATGGGGAAAATACACATAAATCTAGAAATTACTTTTTCCCCCATAGGACCCTATAGGTTTTAATAAAATTTTGTCAAGTGTTTTATGGTTGCTCTATAGGGATATACCCATATATCCTTCATTGAGTTATTTTCTATCGGTCTCAATAGGGAAAATGTAAATGTTATGGTGTGCCTATGGGTAGTTTCCTATACATTTTCTATCGGGCCGTATCCGGAAAAAACCATGGACAAATGCACATATTGAATCCGGTAGCGCCCGATAGATTATTTTGTATAGGTCTCTATGGGGTATTTTAAGCAGGGAGATAGCACAAGATAGCCCACGGACATCCTATTTAGGTTATTCTCGGCTTAGCCAGGCCGAACGGGTCTGGGACATCCATAGGACGTCAAGTCTAGACCCAGTCCGGCTTAGCCTGTATAGGCGTATTTTGGACGTCCAAAATACGCCTAAAGCCGCGTCCAGATTTGTACCGCGTCGCACAACCGTACCACGTCGCGAGCCACGTTGCGAACCACGACGCGAATTTCATCCCGCAACCACGTACGCCGCACAGTGGGGCAGGGGATACCAAAACGTGGAAAAAATTCCTATAACCAATTTTAAATAAACTTTTGCAATTCAAATAGTGTATTTGTCATAAATATAGCAAAAATAAATAATAAAAATCTTTCCCCTTAACTTAGTGATGACTATGCGTAATGAAACATTTTTCATTAGCTTTTTTTTATTATAATTAAAGTTACAATGCTTTTTTAAACCAAAGTTTTTCTTTTTTACAAATAACATTGATCAAAATGTTTTATTATGTCAAAGTATGTCAACTTGAGTGAAAAAAAAATATTTATTAATAACTTTTAATGGTCATTATTATCTAGTCCTTACAACTAAAATATTTAAACAAAAAGAATTTTTAAATATTAGGTGTACAAATCATTTAGGAGATAATTACTTAAGTAAGCAAACAAAACAAAGTAGTTGGGTTATTTTAAATTATTTTAGTTACAAATAATAAAAGCTTATTAACAAAACTTAGTCCGAATCTAAAAAATTTGTATTAGCTGATAATATCATCTAATAAAAATTCTTGATAATATCAGCTAATAAAAATTCTTCAGATTCGGACTTAGTTTGTTAATATGCTTTTACTATTTGTAACTAAAAGAAAGCCTCCTTCAACTAGCACTGAGTGCTTTTTCTGGAGTTAACATTATTTTTTTTTAATTTATTGGTATTTTCCAAAGCGCTTACGTACTTTGATGCTCTGTTAGGACTGTGGTTATCTCATGTACAAATTTAGAAGCTTGAATATTACCGGATTTTCTTAATTCCATCGACGACCACATTTTTTGTCTTAAATACGCAGTTTTTTTAAGCTTACTTCGTTCGCCACTAGCCGAAAAATCCAAGAGGGGACGACCACATTTTTGTTGTTTTTAATATATTTTTTAAACTTAATGTTATCCTCAAGCCATTTTCTATTATTTTCTAAAAAAAAACCCAGAATTTCTGGATGCTTTTCGCCACTTTTCTTTAAATTTATGCAAAAAGTTAGATACAGGAAGAGAGATTTCCGAAATATTCTCATCTGGACAATTGGTTATTCCTTTGACATATTCTTTATTGTAGATATGTTGTCTGTTGCTTTTTACAGAAGGGCATTCTCGAATTTTTTTTCCAAAGATCATTGCGGCTTATTTCTATGTAAGCAATTATATTTTCTGAAAAGAAATTAAAAAAAGGTATTCACACTAGGGTGTGCCAAAAAAACTCGAAATAGTTTTTTTCTTGCTCTCCACCCAAAATATCGTAGAATATGTTCGAACAAATATTCTTCTAAAAGCGGAGATCATAATTTCAATTTTAAGAGGTCCCTCATCGAATCTGAAGTTTTGCCGCTTAAATAGCACAGAAAACTGACCTTTTTACCTTATTTATTCTTGCAACCTAGGAAGAAATTTTTTTTTCATAAAATCCATGACCAAATCTTACAAAGCATTAAACTTGGACGAAAAAATCTTATTAAGCCGAATTTCTATTTTCATTATTTGATTTTTTACAGAGCTTTAAATTTAAAATTTTACGTTTTTTGCCCTTTTCAGCTAAACTATTGAAGTTAGACGAAAAAGTCAAATGGCAATTTTTTAGCTTGTCTGATGGACCACAAAAAAGTTTTAGGCGAATTTTTTATATCGTCAATATTCTAAAAGTTACAGGCGTATAAAGTCATCATTTTTGTATTATTAACTTTAAATTTAAAGCTATGTAAAAAATTAAATAATGAAAATAGAAATTCGGCTTAATAAGATTTTTTTGTCCAAATTTAATGCTTTGTAAGAATTAGTCATGGATTTTATGAAAAAAAAAGTCTTCCTAGGTTGCAAGAATAAATAAGGTAAAAAAGTCAGTTTTCTGTGTTATTTAAGTGGCAAAACTTCAGATTCGATGAGGGACCTCTTAAAATTGAAATTATGAGCTCCGCTTTTAACAGAATATTTGTTCGGACATATTCTACGATATTTTGGGTGGAGAGCAAGAAAAAAAAAATATCGAGTTTTTTTGGCACACCCTAATTCACACACATTAGAAATATCGCCAAAAAATATTTTGGCGTTATACGCAAAATATCGCAAAAGATTTCAATGGGATATTTTAATATAAATGACAATTAATAAGCCTTTTTAAAAACTTTATTGTAATATGGCGGAATATATGACTTTTTGACAAAGCAAACCTTTACATAATAAAACTTAACCTTAAGTCAGGCAGCATCTTAAAATTAATGTACTTCTACAGGTAACTAAATAGTAGGAATTATTTAAGTTATACTAAAAAAGAAACTACTTACCGAATTTATAGTTAGCCATTTCTCTTAATCTTTTTATTTCAGTTTTCACCTTAAAAAACACAGTTAAGTATCGCAGTTTTTTTAAAGAAAAACGCTCAATAACAAAACAATTTGCGTAACGTATTTTGCCAAGCGTCTTTTGACTGACAGCGTGTGTTATTTGTTTCAAGGCTAATGTGATTTAATAAAGAGATAAATTTACTTGACTTTTAATTGATTTGTTTCGCAAATTATTAAAATTTGAATTTAGAATTGTTTCCACGTTTCGGCATCCGCTGCCCCAGTGTGCGCCGCCTCGAACAACATACCGTACCTCGGGTTGCAACCATTGCCGCGTTCCAATTTTTAGTCAGATTTTAAAATGGATATCGCTGCAGCAGCGTACATTTATATTCATTTCGCTTTATCAACTAAAAAGCGAAAACAAAAAAGGTGGCAAACAGAAATATTTAGAAATAGACCGAAATATGGTGCGAACAAATTGCTTGCAGATTTAAAGATGCAAAGAATTAGTGGTCAATATAAAAATTTCACTCAAATGTCAACAATAGATTTTGAATATCTTCTTAATGCAATTGGGCCCAAAATAGGAAAGCAAGATACCAAGTTTCGAAAAGCAATCTCAGTGCAAGAAAGACTAGCTGTAACATTCATTTTGCCTATATAAACTAATTAAAAGTAGAATATTTTCTTCGGTCCACTCCATTTCAAACACAAAATAAAACTAAACAAACAAAATTGTCCTTCTGCCCGTCCAGACTTATTCAACGTCGTCGCATACCAATCCTTTGATGTTTCGTCAGTTTACCGACAAGTCGTGGATCGCGACGTACCTCGAGCTGCAACGCTTATTAGGTTCGCGACGGCGTTCGTTTCGACGTCCAGATTGCGCGCGACGTGGTTCGCAACGTGGTACGGTTGCGCGACGTGGTACAAATCTGGACGCGGCTTAATATGGCTAAGCCGGATCGGGTCTAGACTTGACGTTCTATGGATGTCCCAGACTCGTTCGGCCTGGCTAAGCCGAGAATAACCTAAATAGGACGTCTCTTTACACACAGCACAGGATGTCCAAAGGACGTCCATTGGACGTCCTTTGGACATCTTGTACTATGTCGGTTGGCTATCATGCCTAAACTTTTAGGTCAAGCAATTTTAGGATATGTAATATATTGTGAGATTTATCATGTAAGTACGAATTATATAAACCACCTATTTTTATGAGGTTACTCTTTTGCCTTCTTTGGATGTCCGTGGGACAGCCTGAGGAAGTCACAGAGAGACAAACAAATCGATTAGCCTTATTATAAGAAAGAATCATTTACAAAAAACAGAAGTTTATTATTAAATATAGTTTAAAATATCTATTCGTTCTTCAATCGTTTAAATTATTTAAATGTACTCTCTAAAAATGAATTAGTCAAAAATGACTAATTTAATAGTTATTATATACTTAGTGGCTGCTTTTTCACTTGTACCATAGTTAACCATGGAATACCATGGTAACCCAAAATTTAACAGCCAATTCTTATGTAAAATTGTCCCCTGAATCCGAATATGTCGTCAAAAATTAAAAAAGTAGAACAGTTTTTGAGATATAGTCAATTTTCCATTTACTATGGAATTGAGTATATCTCAAAAACTGCTCCACTTTCATAATTTTTGACGGTATTTTCGGATTCAGGGGACCATTTTACATAGGAATTGTCTGTTAAATTTTGAGATACCAGGGTATTCCATGGTTAACCATGGTACAAGTGAAAAAGCAGCCATGGCACTACCAACTATTAAATTAGTCATTTTTGACTAATTCATTTTTATAGAGAGTATATAAACACCGTTATTATAACGTATAGTTTTGAATTTAAAAACATCGGTCTTCTTCGGGTAGAACCGAACGTGTTCGTGACGACGTTTCCCATAATCCGTTGCCAATGGCGTTCTTTTTCTATGATGGAGTATATGGTAGTATTTCTTCTCTGTTCTTTGGTATTTATCGGAATTTTCCAGAGGTACGACTCCATAGAACTTTTCTTAGAAGTTGGTTGTACCCAGACGTATAATAAAATCGAAAATAAATTCAAGTAATTTGATTAGGTTTGTCTTGACTAATAGACTGTACAACAAACATTTGTGCTGTAGTTTAGGTGAATAAAAATGTATAGTTAAAAATTTTAGGTGTTTTATTTTTTATTCCTGTCAGCCAAATTATGGCCACATTTGGTCCTAGGACGGTCTTTAATAGACCATAATAGGACGGCCAACGGCTAACCAAAAGTGTCTACTTTGGAAGTCCTACGGACGTCCATTCGTGGTCTTCGGATATACGTAGGACGTCCTCTATGTCCTGAGTTGACGTCCTAAGGATATCCAGTGGACGCCTGTGTGCTGTTTGGGAATATACTTTGTTGCCTTTTTAATTCAATAAGTATAAGTATTTTTAGTTTTAGTTTTTGTTTTAAAATGACATACTCTCCTCCATTTTTTATATTTTTTATTATTCTATTATTATTATATATTATTATATTATTATTATTAGTTATTAAGATTTGTAAGAAAACACTTGTAAACCGTAAGGTTATTTTTAAAATCAATAACGTTTTCTACAAATTTATAATTTTTATATACGTAACAAATATACAAATGTGCATATGTCCAGTCGAAGAACAAAGGGTATTAAAAACAAGAGTGGTGTCATGTTACTCGTGCGCGAAGACCAAACATGTGAGTTTTTAGTTACGACTTAAAATCGAGCAATAATAAAATTTATCGAAGGAAAGACATAAAAATAGCCAACCCATTCAACGAGACGGCGAAGAAAGAAATAAATACGACACCCGACACCCCATACAAAAAATCTCGTTAAACGAAAAAGTTGTTTTTAACAAGGGACTTTTTCAGGGAATAAAGGGCTCTCTATATGCGTTTTAAATTAGGGAAATTTATATATTTTTATTTTTGATGTTTAGTGGCTTTAATTAGTGAACTCGGCAAGTCTTTTCTTAAGTTTTGTGGCGTTAAGTTGTTATTTTTAGACCAAGGCCAAATTGCCGGTTTTAATTTAACCAATAAAAGTTGTATTTTGACGAAGAGGGGGTAGCAGTAGGTAGGTATACCTACCTATACGAAGACCGCCTGTATTGCGCGCTTCGCGGCCAAATCGAGCAACGAAGGCCGTGCTAATCGATTCGCTAAGGACGACCCGACTTTTGTTTTTACACTCAAAATATAGTAGGTATACGCTATATCGTATACCTACGTACAGTTATATTCAATCATTATAGTAACAAACATTCACTACACATATTGAGTAGGTGAATTTTAGACTTCTATAGAGTAAATATTTAGAAATTTTATGTCTTCATCAATTTTACGATTAGGTAATTAATTAATTTGGTAAAATCGTATCAATCACTCAAACAATTTAGTTTTTTGTAGAACTCATGAAAACGAAAATTTCCAATTGTTTAATGACAATATTTAAAATAAATAATAAAAAATAAAATTACGTAGGTAGCACCTAGCTTAAATTTGTATTATTTTATAAAAAGCCTTCAAGTTTAATTTTGTTGAATAGAATGTGTTCCGAAAATGGCGTGGGTAGGGTTGCCAGTTTTTTAAAAATCGAAAGCAGGACAAAATATTTTCGAGAGCGAAGCAAACTAGACATTCTTGATTTTCATATTTTTTTTTTAGTTAATCATACATTAAAATTTAAGATTAAGGCGTAGGTATTAAAAAAAACTTTATTACAATGTTTCATTTGCATTAGGGTGTTCCAAATAAGGCAATATTTTTTCAAATTCATGTAAAATTCTCGTCACTTATGCTAAAAAAAAATTCTGTCAAAATTTGAGCTCTTAATATTAATTTTAAAAGGTCCATCATCGAATTTAAAGTTTTCCCATTGATTTAACATGGAAAAATAGTTTTTTAAGATTTATTTCGCCTGCATGCTATATATGTAGAACTTTTTTTTGATAAACAATCACTGGTCCTTTTTTAGCATTAAATTATCTAAAAAAAATCTTACAGAGTCCAGTCTGTAATATTAATTTTAAAAGGTAAAATTTCCCCATTGATTTAACAATAAAAAATAATTTTTTAAGATTTATTTCGCCTGCATACTACGTACAACTTTTTTTTGATAAACAATCACTGGTCCTTTTTTAGCATTAAATTATCTACACAAAATCTTAGAGTCCTGTAGATTCAACTTTTTTATTAACGTTGAAACGTATAAATTCTAAAAAAACTTGATATTTTTACATTTAGCGGCTAGACTACAAATCGTAGAAAAAAAAGTCAATTAGCAATTTTAAAGATCTTTTAATGTTCTACAAATTCGTTTTGCTCAATTTTTTTTATCACCTACAGTTTAAAAGTTATAAGTTTCTAAAATCCAATTTTCATGATTATGTATAATATATTATTATAATATTTACTGTAGGAAAAAAAGTTTAGGGATAATTTTGCAAAATTTTTTTCTAACAAATTTGTAGAGCATTAAAAGATCTTTAAAATTGCTAATTAACTTTTTATTTTACGATTAATACTTTAGCCGCTAAATGTAAAAATATCATTTTTTTTTTATAATTTATACGTTTCAATGTTAATAAAAAAGAAAGAGTTGAATCTACAAACTGGACTCTTTACGATTTTTTGTAGATAATTTAATGCTAAAAAAGGACCAGTGATTGTTTATCAAAAAAAAAAGTTCTACATATATTTCTACATATATTTTGTCTGCATATTATAGTATGCAGGCGAAATAAATCTTAAAAACCTATTTTTTCATGTTAAATCAATGGCAAAATTTTAAATTCAGTGATGGACCTTTTAAAATTAATATTAAGAGCTCAAATTTTGACAGAATTTCACATGAATTTGAAAAAAGAAAAATATTGCCTTATTTTGAAACACCCTAATGTGCATGGGCAGTATAGGTATACATTTATATACTTGAGTTATTAAATATCTATATTGATCTTGTTATAATGTTTATAAACTTATATAGAGTTAATTTGTATCTTAAGGACAGTTTAAAGTTTAAAAAATAAGTATCATTCCAAAAATTATGAAAGTAGAGCAGTTTTTTAGATATAGTCATTGACTATATCTAAAAAAACTTTTAAAATTAATATTACAGCCTGGACCCTATAAGATTTTTTGTAGATAATTTAATGCTAAAAAGGACCAGTGATTGTTTAAAAAAAAAGATATACATAGCATGTAGGCGAAATAAATCTTAAAAAACTATTTTTCCATGTTAAATCAATGGAAAAACTTTAAATTCGATGATGGACTTTTTAAAATTAATATTAAGAGCTCAAATTTTGACAGAATTTTTTTTTCAGCATAAGTGACAAGAATTTCACATGAATTTGAAAAAAGAAAAATATTGCCTTATTTTGAAACACATATACATTTATATACTTGAGTTATTAAATATCTATATTGATCTTGTTATAATGTTTATAAACTTATATAGAGTTAATTTGTATCTTAAGGACAGTTTAAAGTTTAAAAAATAAGTATCATCCCAAAAATTATGAAAGTAGAGCAGTTTTTTAGATATAGTCATTGACTATATCTAAAAAACTGCTCTACTTTCATAATTTTTGGGACTATTAGTCAATTCCATATTATATGGAAAATTTACTTTATCTAAAAAGTTATGAAAGTATACTTTCATAATTTTTGACGACATTTTGGGATTCAGGGGAAAAATTGACTGCTAAATGTTCGGGATACAAAGTGATATTGACGATAATTATTAGAGGTTGCTTTTTCGCTATGACAGTCATTTTTGACTAATTCATTTTAAGAGAGATGGTTCAGGTAAGCAAGTTTTTCCCATATCACTTTTGAATTAGTGCTACTGTTTTTGAATAAAAAAGGCATTTGTTTGGCACGACACTGGATTCGTTTAAACCAGGACCTACCTAACGTGTAAGCGGTTGGGGTTGACGGACTAAGTAGAGTCTGCCAGTTGTTTCTGTGTTTCTTCTCGGTACTCCTAAGTATACCTGGGAGACGTCAGTGTGCTATAGCAGTCTAAATGTCGTTTTAACGTCATTTAAACGTCAGCAGACGTCAATGTGCTACTTGGGCTGATGTCGATGATTTAACGGGCCGACTATACTTCGACTACAGCTGTTGCTGACGCAACGAAACCAGTGTCTGTCCATTAAATGTTTAATGTTTACGTTAATTTTTATGATTTTTTTATTTAAAAAAAGCAGTACCAAGTAATAGAGGAAAAACTTGCTTACTTTGGCGTAAATTTCTACAACCAGATTCCAATTGCAATTGGGCGGTTCAATGAACAGTGTTCATTACAGCTCTCACGTTCAAAATTAAATCCTAAATAGGCTTTCGCTTAAAAATTTTAGCATTGTCGGGAACGAGTCGAGCGATATAAAATAGGCTTTGATTGGAGCAAAATGTTTTATTAATTTGTCGACCGCCGCGGCACGCCGCCAACCAGTGTATCGGTAATGATACAGATCACATATCATAAAGAGCGCATCAACTCAGACAAGTCTCATTGTTTATCATGTCGCAGATTTTTACAATACAAACCGCAAAAAAAATGTTTTTCAGGAATCATACTTAATTTAAGTTAGGCCTGGAGCAATCAAATTGAAATTAGAAAAATGAGAAATATCGGGACATTTTATTACGTCCGCGGGACATTGTTTAAAAAATCGGGACAGTCCCGCCTAAATCGGGACCTATACTAAGGCCGTACCACACGATGTGGGTATTTAAGTACATACAATAAAAGTTATAAAAACAATTTTTTCAAGTTTTTAAATTAGTAGGTATAGGGTTTTTAGAATAAAATTTTATTTTCTCAATTTTGTTTTTAAGAATAATTATTTACTTAAACACAATTTTCTTATGACGTTTTAAATTAAAAAGTTAAAATTTATAACAAAAAAACAAAATTTACAAAGTTATGATAATTTAAAGTTTGAATTTTTTGACACAAATGACAGATACATTTTCAGACAGATGTATTTTCTGACAGTTTGAAAGCGAGTGGAATCTCCTCTTTTGACCAATGGTTGCACACAATATTTTATACAGCTACCGCAAGGAATTTAGCAAGGAATTTAAAGCCAATTTTATTTGATATTTTTTCCCCACTTTTTTTAAATTTAAAATTAAAGCTTCATATACTTGCTCTATGAATTAGTGTGAAATATATATATATATATATATATATTAGGGTGTGCCAAAAAAACTCGATATTTTTTTTTCTTGCTCTCCACCCAAAATATCGTAGAATATGTCCGAACAAATATTCTGTTAAAAGCGGAGCTCATAATTTCAATTTTAAGAGGTCCCTCATCGAATCTGAAGTTTTGCCGCTTAAATAACACAGAAAACTGACTTTTTTACCTTATTTATTCTTGCAACCTAGGAAGATTTTTTTTTTTCGTAAAATCCATGACTAATTCTTACAAAGCATTAAATTTGGACAAAAAAATCTTATTAAGCCGAATTTCTATTTTCATTATTTAATTTTTTACTTAGCTTTAAATTTAAAGATAATAATACAAAAATGATGACTTTATACGCCTGTAACTTTTAGAATATTGACGATATAAAAAATTCGCCTAAAACTTTTTTGTGGTCCATCAGACAAGCTAAAAAATTACCATTTGACTTTTTCGTCTAACTTCAATAGTTTAGCTGAAAAAGGCAAAAAACGTAAAATTTTAAATTTAAAGCTCTGTAAAAAATTAAATAATGAAAATAGAAATTCGGCTTAATAAGATTTTTTCGTCCAAGTTTAATGCTTTCTAAGATTTGGTCATGGATTTTATGAAAAAAAAATTTCTTCCTAGGTTGCAAGAATAAATAAGGTAAAAAGGTCAGTTTTCTGTGGTATTTAAGCGGCAAAACTTCAGATTCGATGAGGGACCTCTTAAAATTGAAATTATGAGCTCCGCTTTTAACAGAATATTTGTTCGGACATATTCTACGATATTTTGGGTGGAGAGCAAGAAAAAAACTATTTCGAGTTTTTTTGGCACACCCTAATATATATATACACAGCTTGTTCAGAGTAAAACCGAATATTATATATCTATATATATATATATATGGGGCGTGGCCTCGCCTCCCTCCAAGGCGCGTCACAGTAGCTTGTGTGATAAACGACATGACGAAAGGTCGAGCAGGTAAGGACTTAAAAAATTAAATGATAATAATGCAAAAAATCTCATTAGCGATGCAGGCTATTTGCTTAGCTACTGTGTCGCGCCTTGGAGGCAGGCGAGGCCACGCCCCATATATATAGATATATTCGGTTTTATTCTGAACGGGCTGTATATATATATATACAGCTCGTTCAGACTAAAACCGAATATATCTATATATATATGGGGCGTGGCCTCGCCTCCCTCCAACGCGCGACACAGTAGTTAAGCAAATAGATTGCATCGCTAATGAGATTTTTTGCATTATTATCATTTAATTTCTTAAGTCCTTACCTGCTCGACCTTTCGTCATGTTGTTTATCACACAAGCACTGTGACGCGCCTTGGAGGGAGGCGATGCCACGCCCCATATATATATATAGATATATTCAGTTTTATTATGAACAGGCTGTATATTATAAAGTAAAATATAATATGGATAAAATAAATAAAAACAAAATTATTGAATTAAATGTGTATGGAAATAATAAATCAAGAACAAATATTTAAAGTTAAGAATTAGTAAAAGACTTCATATATGGAAACCATAAGAGACCTTTTTTGTAGAGCGTTACATTATATATAATAATAACTGTAACGATCATTACCATAAGTTACTTTGATACAGAGGTATAAAATTCCAAACATAAAATTATTTTTTCCCATGTTAATTAAATGGGAAACTAAAATAAAAACAGCGATCTCTGAGTTGAGCTGGAACGCCCATATTTAGTGAGAAATTTTTTTATATTAAATAGAAACATTTGAGAGGGTAAGAGCGAAAAAAAATTAAATTTTAATTTTTTTTACAGCTCAATATTCGTTATCATAGAGGAACAGAAAAGGCTCAGGCTCAAGCTCATGCGTTGAGGCTGCTAATTAATTAATATGGGCGACCTCTAAATCATTTTTTAATTTATTTAATTACAGGGGGGTAAAACCCCCTTAATTAATTAATTAGCAGCATCAACCCTATAGGGTATACCTTTTTTAAATTTTATAATATAAAATTTAACTATGGTGTATACACCCATTTTTTCCAAAAGCGTGAGCTCTATTTATAAAATTAATATTTCCCATGAGAAGCTTTTTAAAAAGATTTTAAGAGCGATTAATCGTCCCTAAATTAAAACAATTTTTCTACCAGATCATCCGTACGTAACTTTCAATGCTGCGTACACGAAATCAAGTTGTTTTCTTTGTAAGTGTGGCCATTTGAAGTGGATTATAGAACATTCCGGTAATAGAGAGGAGTTCCCCTTCCTTGAATAGGGTGGTTTGCACTTTCACGCCATCGAGGGTCCTCCCTCCATCTCACACTTATTGCGTTTGTTATTATTCGGCATGTTTCAGTTAACTTTTCTTTGTTCGCGCATTAAACACTTTTGAACGTCAGTTATTTGTCCTAATCCTTTTCAGTTAAAACAAAAATGAAGACAAAATTGAAGCATGTTGTATGTGTAATGTATACATTTTTTTTACCTTGGAACCTCCTGGAAGGATTGTTTCCTAGTCTATAAGTTTTTAGTTCTTGGCACCACTAGTTTATGCATATTTATACACATGTGTTAAAGTAACACGTGAGGTTTTATTGGAAATTGTATGATTTTAAATAATAATTACATAGCAGGTACAATTATTTAATTTTGTTTTACCAAATATCTATGTATACCTACCTATAGACAAATATATTTTCGAAATCAGGACAAATAATTTCTAAAAATATACAAGATATGCACATGATTTTTTGCCAAACTGCTTTTTTACATGATAATCTTTTTTTGCATGCATCTTGGGATTTTTCGGGGATATTTATTAATTGAAGTGTATTAATGGGATGGTTACACTTACCATATAACTAAAACTTACAAATGAATTGCACGAAAGCTGGTGGGTTAGGTAAAATAAAAGAAAATTTATATTACTAGGGACATTATGGGAAAACTTGTCTACAAGCGACGCGTCGCGACGCTTCCCGCGGAGCAACGCGATATTGGCGGTCGACTAACTTTTGGCGCGATAATCGCTTTATAACGTATCGTCAGGGCTGGACAGTTGGTGAAACCACTGCTCAGCAGTGACTGCTGCCAATTGGAAGTTAACTGTTCCAATATGGAACTTCCATATATTTCTATAGAAAAATACTATACTATAACAGTACTTACTAGGTACCTACTAGGTACTACCTACTATCTTAAAATTAAATTGTCAAAATTCTACTATTTGAATTAGTATACTAATGTAATGTAATATACTAGTAAACAATGCTGGTATACCAGCATTGTTTACTAATAAAATATTCGTTTTCACTTAGATATTTTTTACTACCTAAATAGTTAAAGTTTAACTAATTTAAGATTAGTCGCCATCTTTGTCTGTTTTTATTGAAGTATAGAGGTATTCTTAGGAGTAAAAAGTAACTAATTTCTTTATTCGTTTTTAATTCTTAAATGCAAGTAGTCTCCATGATTAAATGACCCATAAAAACAAACAAAGATGCTAAAAGTTTAGCTCAGAACAGCAACACAAAAAATATATTCAACTTCAAAATATTAACAATATTTTTATGCATCCACTTGACAAGAGACAGACCCGAGTTTAAACCCCAGCTGGATCAAAACTGTTTTAAATTTAAATCTACCAATTTGACTATTATATTCGGTAGAATTTGACTAATTATTATAATACTAGTCACTATAGTGACTGGTTTTTCGCTATGCTATTATTAGTCAAAAATGACTTATAATTAGTCAGACTAATTCATTTTAGGAGCGTAGGTACATTAAATGTAGGTGAACTTTTTTAAATTTAAAATAAAACTATCACAAGAACGATTTATGTACTCTCTAAAAATAAAATAGTCAAAATTCTACTATTTGAATTAGTACCATACATTTTTTACTAATAAAATAGTCGTTTTCACTTTTAAATAGTTATTTTTTATACGTAAATAGTTAAGTTTGACTAATTTAAGATTAGTCACCATCTTTGACTATTTCTGAGAGTTAAAAGTAGGTAACTAATTTCTTTAATCGTTTGCGACCAACAACAAAGTATTATTTGAATTAAATGCATATTCATAAGCCCCATGGTTAAATGACCCATAAAAACAAACAAAGATGCAAAAAGTTTAGCTCAAAACAGCAACACAAATAATATATTCAACTTTAAAATATTATGAATAATATTTATTGACAAATAAAATTAATTTTTATAAGAGCGGCTGATAGCCGAATGGGAAAATGCGAAAAAAACTGGAAGACAGAATATAAAAATAAAAAAAATATCTGATAATTAAATAATCTCTTTCGAAATAATATAATTCAAATTCCAATAGATTTGAGATTTATACAATTACTCCCAAAATATTCCAAATCAAATAAAGCTAGCAAAAAATAGAAACAAGACCGGTATTGTACCTTTGATGAGTAATCAGTCTACCGCCGACATAAGTTACCAATAAAGGTTTTCGAGAAAAGCTGCCGGCCCACTTCAATTCTGGATATGCGTTCGCACATCGCGAGCATTAATAAACTGGAAAATTGTACAGCCGTTTACTTTTTTTGCTAGTCTAGTTGAAACTGTTAAATCAAAATAAACCCCAATAATTCTTTAATATCCATAACGTTAAAAAACACTGACGGTGTTGTGTTATATACAGGAACCTTAAGGTAAGTTTATTTCTGAATCTTGTGAAGTTTTTTTTGTAGGTACTTTTACATAAGGTTGAGAATTTGTCTCTTTGTTTTTTTCATATAAATTATGTTAATTCACATTTTATTTGTTGTTTTTCTTTACCTAGGTCTAAGAATTTTTGTTTGTTTTTAATTCTTAAAATATTACAATTTAATGTTATATATATAATTATATATTTTTAATTTTGCGTACGGTCCTCAAAACTGACTCCTAACCTAACCTCTCTTCCCCCCCAAAAAAAAAACATGAGGGCGACAGCCACTGCTGCCCCGGGCGGCACTTTTTCTAGTTACGCCGCTGGGGTTATGACAACAGCTTGACAAGCTTGACAAGTGACAGACCTGAGTTCAATCCCCGGCTGGGTCAAAACTTTTTTTAAATTAAAATCTACTAATTTGACTATTTCATTCAGTAGAATTTGTCTAATTAATTATTAGTGACTGCTTTTTAGCTATGACAATTAGTCAAATATGACTTATAAAGAGTTATTTTTGACTAATTCATTTTAAGAGAGTATATCACACTTTTAATTTATGCATTTTAAGTTAAATATAAAAATACAAGTCAAATACAAACGGTGATAAGAAAAATTCGGTGGATATTCCCACCTATTATACTAAACATTAAATTATAGGTTATTTTTTGTACATACAAAAAGGGAAAAATGGGTGGGGGCAGCGGGAGGCACTGATATATCATTATTTGATCATTGCGAACAAAAACATACGTTTTTAATGAACCTCACCCTCGGTCTATTGTAGTTTAGCCCGGTGCTATTGTCTTAGGTCCGGACCCACATATACACACTTCATGAAACGTGTCACATATATTTTGGAGGGATGTATAATTTTGCTAATTGGACATGGATTTTCTAACTAGAATATTAGAACAATTAGAACAAAAGTTAATAATTTGAATGATATAATATATTTTAATAGGTAAAAAATATTGAAGAAATTATCAAATGTGTAGTACGAAACCGAAATTTTCCCTAAATTTTGGGAATTTTTCCAAGGGGTCGGGAAAATTAATACTTATATATATATATTTGTTATTTAATAGGGTTTTCTTCTTTATTATAATAAAGAAGAAAACAATATTAAATAAAAAAAATATATATACAGGGTGAGTTTTAAGTTGACGCGTTCCTTTTAACAGCGTGTAGAAATTAGATAAACAAATAAATATTTTAAGTAACTTTTTTATCAAAACTCAAAAATAAGAGTTATAGCCCTTCAAAATTTAATTAAATTTTGAGCCAGTCCTGGCTATTGTTAACAAAAAAACATAACCTGGGCCTCAATTATTGTTAAAAATGTGTCATTTTGGTTTAAATGGTTATGTTTGTGGTCATAGATGACATTTTGCATTGTTTATTTTGTTATCTTTATTTTTATGGTTATGTTTTTTGTTAACAATAGCCAGTACCGGCTCAAAATTTAATTAAACTTTGAAGGCTATAACTCGCTTATTTTTGAGTTTTGATAAAAAAGTTACTTAAAATATTTATTTGTCTATCTGATTTCTACACGCTGTTAAAAATAACACGTCAACTTAAAACTCACCCTGTATAAGTATTAATTTATATAATAAAGAAGAAAACCCTATTAAATAAAAAAAATATATACATATAAGTATTAATTTTCCCGACCCCTTGGGAAAATTTACAAAATTTAATGAAAATTTCGATTTTGTACTACACATTTGATAATTTCTTCAATATTTTTTACCTATTAAAATATATTATCTACGCCAGTGAGATAAGAACTTCTTATCCAACTCATGTTGAGTCAGATAAGGCAAATTTCGCAAATGCGTACGTTAATAAAGCTCTTATCACTATCGTAAATAACTAATTAGTTATTTACGATAGTGATGTTAAAAGTTGTTTGATTAACATTTCATTAGCAATGATTAAGATGTGACACTAAGTGAAGTCTTCATTTATGGGCTACAATATGTTAAATATGTATGTGATATGTGATTTTTTTAATATGTTAAAATATTAAGTTAGGTAATATATTAACAAAAGTTTGGTTTCTTGGTCTTTTTTCATCTTTACTCCACACCTATGTGTACCAAACATTTGGACCTTATGTTCTGTGATTTGAACTGTCTAATGGACGTCAGGGACATGCGCAACACAAAAATCGTATTCGCAATATGGTCGCGATTTTACTATTGCGCATGTCCATTTGATAGTCCAAAGAACAAAAGTCCAAAGAACAAAAGCCTACCTCAAGATCCTTACCAGATTTTTAAAATATTAGTATTTGCAAAGCAACACCCCTCCAACTTTTTCGCAGTCGGGATTTTCCGAGGTTCCAATAATATATGTATATTGCAATTTTTTCAATGATGGAAACAAAATTTCGATGATTTAAAAAAAATCATCATTTTTCGAAAATTGTGAAGATTGTGAAGTAAATTCGAATCCTCATTTTTCTGTGAATTTATATATTATATACTAGTCGGAATTTTCAAAAGTTTGATTAACAGCTGTCGACTGCAGCTGCAGCTAATGCCGACTAACAGCTAATCGATTTGAATATATTAGACGAAAGAATTATTTGGGAAGACATAGGATTTTTGGGCAAATCCGCGGTATTTTTTATGATTGAAAGATGTTTTTTTAGAAATTTTAAACAATAAATAGACAATTTGCAGTGACTTTCCAGAAAGTCGGCTTTTTTAATATATAATTTTTTAATCACAAAATCACCTTAATTATTCGTGAATGTTGTAAATGCAGACTAATGAATTTGCATTTATAAAAATGTTGTGTAAATATCAATGCCTTTGGGATTTTTATTTTGAAAAATTATACGATTAATCTAAGATAAGTATTCCTTTACATTTTAAGATTTAGTCGGTAAACACTTAAAAAACTCGGCATTTTAATAAATATCACCCCCCACAATAAAAATAGCATTTACACACATGTATATATCTGTACCCCAGAGCCAAACTGCATTAATTAAGTACACTAAACTCTATAAAACCCGAGACAGCCTTAAACGCATTTTTCTTAAAGAAAAAAATAATTTACAACTAAAAAACCAATGCAAAACTTACAGAAACCAGCTAACAAAACTTTTAAAACAATCAAAAAGGAAATATTATGAGGAAAAAATCATAAAAACAAAAAATAACATAAAAGATATTTGGAAAATTATTAAAAATACAAATAACGAAAAAAAAAGATGCAATCAAACTTAATGGGTACTATCTTCTCAAAACCATGCGATGTAGCTAACACATTTATAAAATACTTCTCGCAAATAGGCGAAAATATGGCCAACAATATAAAAAATAATCCTCTCTCAGACATTAGTCCAGTGTCAACACCTAATATAAACCTATGTTTTTAAACCCAGTATCAAAAGATGAAGTAAAAAAAAATATAAAATCCTTAAAAAATATTTCATCCATTGGCATTGACAAAATAAGTACAAAAATAATAAAAAAAAGTCCCAGACAACATAAGCGCTCTAGCGATGTACTAGTATTTATCATAAACTTAGCATTTGAAACGGGAACCTTTCCTACAAATTTAAAACAAGCGATTTACCCAGCAAATTACAGACCAATTTCTGTCATACCAACTTTCGCAAAAATCTTTAAAAAAAATTAGTTAACAGGCAAAAAAATAACATTTTATCGGAGGGGCAGTTTGGCTTTAGAGCCGGACATTCCACGGAGGACGCCTTATTTAGCTTTACCAAAAAAATACACACATCCTTAAAAAAAAAAAAAAATAACAGGAATATTTTTGGACCTGGCAAAAGCCTTAGACACCAATCTTATGTAAAAATTAAAAATGTTTTAAGTTTTCCTTGGGGGACCCCATCCTCAACCGCGGTTCTGGGACCCAAATTTTTTCTCCTTCATATAAATGGGATGCTAAAAATATATGGCTCTGGGGATGTTTTATCTTATGCAGAAGACACTTTATTACTATACTATAGTATATACAACAGCACTTGGAAAGAAGTCATATCAGATGCAGAAAAGGGTCTTTACCGTTACGGTAATACCGTATAAAATGCTGGCTAGATAGTAACTTGCTTAGTCTTAATTTCATTAAGACTAAGTTTATCACATTTACAAACAGTTCTGCTTTTCAAACTCACTAAACAAAAATTAAATTTCATTCAAAATGTGACCAAAGTAGAAACTGCCAATGTCGAAGGTTTATTGAAAAAACTAGTTCTGTAAAATATTTGCGTTTAGTAATAAACAATACTACTTTAAAATGGCACCACCACTCTCTATCGATTGATAATAAACTAAAAAAACTAAATTTAACTTTTTATAAACTAAGGGAGGGAGTTACTACCGATTAAAATCCTAATAATAGCATATAAATCGATGGTTCAAGCTATAATATCATACGGCATAATTATATGGGGCTGTACAATGTACATATGCATCTCAAATAAAAAATTTGATTATAACTAAAAAGGGTATCCTTAAAACAATCCTATCTAAAACGAGAAGAATATCAACCGATGAGGTTTATAATGAATGTAAAGTCTTAAAAATTTTCTTACTATGATCGTATTTTTATACATTTAGTGTTCTGTTTTGACTTTTGTAAATATTGTAATGTAATTATGTACTAATAAATAATAATATTAATTATTATTATTATTAATATAAAAAATGTTTTGAAAAAATCTTTACACACAAGAACAAAATAACAAAAATTCAAAAAAGGGTTAAAAAATTGTTAGCGTGTTATTGCTGGCCCACAATATTTTTCGAGTGATTTTCCATGGTCTCTTGCTGTCATTCGTTCTAATCACAGACCTGTGGTTCTAATAAACTTGTACAAAACCCGTCTATTGTTCATGCTGATTCTATGAAAAACGAAACGGGTGCGAGAACGGACCATGAATGAGAGAAGAGAGAGCGCGCGGTACCATTGCGATGGGAAAATGTTTGAAATGCCCAAACTTAACTTTAAGCCATTGATATTTAGTCCCGTGAAATTGCGGTCGTAAACACCGAGGATGTTTTACGTTTTATGCTAATTTGCTTTTAGATTTTCTTGAAATCCATTCGACCAACTTTTGTTTTTATGTTTTTGGGGCTTGTTTATCTTAATATTACGGTCAAAATCGTCCAAATATTTAATAAATAGTTTTGAATTGTTTGTTATTTTAGGTAAATTATACAAAAATATTTATTCTGGTAATCCGATCAAATTAAAAAGTTGGTAATAATGGTAACAATGGTTTTATAGTATATAGTTGTGTCGGAAATCGTTGGTTGTTCAGGTGGTTTTGAAAAGGCAACGGCTTGGATATTTTTAAGCAAGTGAAAAGTATATTAGGTACGAAAAAATAAACAGCCAAATAATAAAAAACATAAATTATTAATTAAGTGTAAATTCAAAAATTACAATGGAAATACCACGTTGCTATTACAACGGTTTGTTTGTATTGTAAACCAAAAACGCCAAAACCAGTTCTTTTTCTACGCGTTTGCACAAAACTCGTTTAAATAAATCGTTTTGGTATAATTTAAGAAGAAAAAAACGCGATAAAAATTAAAAATAGTTATTAAATAGTTATTGTATATTTAGTTAGTTATATATTTTTTAATAAGGTAACAATTATACATGGTTTTTATTAAATAATTACTTTAATAATTATAATTACAATAATAACATTGAATAATTACAGATAATTATGTTAAATTTGATTAATTTCAATCAATTTATATTTGTTTAATGGTCATTATTCATTATTGTTTTTTTACGCCTAAATGTAATGGTAAGTAATCTTTTGCGTTGGTGTTGGAATTTTAATTTATTAATATATTTTTAATTTTTACCTGTCTATAATATATTTTTGTTAATTCATTAGAAATCAATAATGTCAAGAAAGCCTTTTAAAGATTTATCAAAAAGTCAAAAAAATATATTTATGGAAAAATGAGTTATTTTACAAATAATTTTACTAAGCCCAGAAAAAGTTTTTGGCGCTTGGTTCCTTTTCGATGAGCGTTAATAAGAAAAGTAGGTATACCTACTTTTCTTATGTATACATATCCAAATGTTTGAATTTTGAGAAAACAAAATAAACTGTTCATTTTGTTTATTAGGATTTTTTTAGGTTCAAAAGTATACAAACAAGCTGTGGTGTATGAGTCTATTAAACTAAAAATATTTTTTTTACCACGTGCATGCTTTATTATACACAAAAAACTCTTCTTAATCTCAATAAAATTCTTACACAGAATTCTTATAATATTCTTTAAAATTTTGTTTCAGAATTGAAAAAAAAACATCCCGATGTGGTATTTTATTGAAGTTTTGGCATCATCATCAGTATTAGTGTTTGGCCAGTGGTAAAACTCTTCTTGGTGGTCTTCTTCCTTGATGTACTTTATTATATTTTTTATATCATTTATTTTTTTTCATTACATGGTGGTTTAGTTCTGTTTTCTTTTACAATTTTTCCGGATGTAGACATATAAAACCCAGCTAACGTGCAAACTTTCTATTATTAATTTTTCATCATTCTGGATTTTTCCTACGTTTTTTACCGTCTTGTGTCATTTTCGCTACTATCAGCTGATAACATTGTTGTATTTAACACTTAAACAGCATAAAATACCAACTGACAGCTTTCATGAGCATGATCACCTTAAACTTTTAATATGTATATTATGTCCATAATCAACAACGACATTTGTTGGGAATAAGAACCGTGCAAGTCCAGGACTTGTACTGTTCTTATTCTCACCGATTCAATTATAATGACAATTAATAATAATAATAATAATAAATTAATAATAATAATAATAATAATAATAATAATAATAATCCAAAAGACAATTAATTATTGTATAGGACAGGTCACACTATTTATATATATATATATTAGGGTGTTTCAAAAAAATCGACTTTTTCTTTTTCTTCAAATGGTCAGCAAATTCTTTCAGAGGATGTCAAAACAAAGACCTCGTTAAAATTTGAGCTTTTAATTTGAAAATTTAGAGGTCGCGGATCGCAATTTTCTATTTCCCATTTAAATAACATAGGAAATTTTTTTTTTTTAACTTTGGAATTTTATACGTCTATATCGAATCAACTTATGGCAAGGAACATCTTAGATTTTTATAGTAAATTTAACGCTCTATAAAAAATGTCTCTTATAATTTTTCTATAAATTGATTTCTTCCAGAGTTATTCGAGGCCAAAGTTTGATTTCCATCGAATTTTCTCGTTTTTTCAACTTTTAGCATCATGTAGTAAAAAAATCACATATTTATATCTGAAACATAGGAAGTGTTGTAAAAAAAAACAAAAAAACAAAAAAACGTCACTTTTTTCCAAAGCCTACTACAAAGTTTTAATGAAAATATGAGATGTGTATATTATACACATCTCATATATACACTGTATAATATGCAAAGTAATTTATTTATAAATGCATTTTTCTCGAAAATGGTGCATCTGAGCAATTCAAATCAA
Source organism: Brassicogethes aeneus (assembly GCA_921294245.1). NCBI lineage: Eukaryota > Metazoa > Arthropoda > Insecta > Coleoptera > Nitidulidae > Brassicogethes > Brassicogethes aeneus. The sequence continues at coordinate 15,073,743 of OV121134.1, read as the reverse complement.
GAGTACCTATTTTTCGTAAAAAACTATAAATTCTCATAATTTCATAAAAAAAATTAAATTATTAACCCAGAAAAAAGTTGGGGCTATTTTTGTAACTTTGCCCCCTCCAAATGTTACGCCTATGATTAAATTTTAACAGTTTTGATCATAGATCTAGATTCAGCATGTCAAAATTACCAAAGTACCTACCGAAAATTCATTTGTTCATGTTCAACCCTCTAGGAATAGTTTAAAAAAATTTATCCTCTTAGGCTCCTATTCAGGGGGCCGTAGCTCCTTTAGGGAGCATTTTTTGATAAATGTTTATTAAACAAAAAAAGTGTTATTTTTATACGAATAATGCACTGTTTTAGTTTGGCCCCCTGATTTCGGGACCCCCGTATAATGATAATTGTACCATAAATGTTAAAAAAACGCGAAAATTCGATGGAAATCAAACTTTGGCCTCGAATAACTCTGGAAGGAATCAATTTATAGAAAAATGATAAGAGACCTTTTTTGTAGAGCGTTAAATTTACTATAAAAATCTAAGATGATCCTTGACATAAGTTGATTTGATTCAGACGTATAAAATTTCAAAGTTAAAAAAAAAAAATTCCCATGTTATTTAAATGGGAAATAAAAAATTGCGATCCGCGACCTCTAAATCTTCAAATTAAAAGCTCAAATTTTGACGAGGTCTTTGTGTTGACATCCTCTGAAAGAATTTGCCGACCATTTGAAGAAAAAGAAAAAGTCGATTTTTTTGAAACACCCTAATATATATATATATATATATATATATATAGGTTCTTAAAAAAAACAGTACACACAGTTAACTTAAAAGTACGTTTACATATAATGTGTAAAATAAAAGAACGTAGGTACTTACTATTAACAAACAATAATATAAAAAACAAGTTACAATTGGAATAATTATTTTAAAATTTATTTTAGGTCATAAAAGCATTTTTTTATTAACATTTCTTTTAAAAGTAATTTAAATGTATTAAAGCTTTTAGCATCTTTTATGTGTTGTGGTTTTATTAAAAGTATAAAGAGAGGTTAGATATTTAAGAAGTGTTAGTAGTTTTCGATTTTTTTATGATTTCGAATCAAAAATATCTACATTTATTTATGTGTGTATACCACAGTGGTGTATACAGATAGGTACAAAGCTTGGACTATAATTAGGGTTTGTAATAAAAACGTTGTATGCCAAAACATAAATTTATAATATTATTTGTCCTGGCATAATTTAATTACGATAATGGCAACAGTTGTGTTGCTTGTAGGCAATAATTTAGATTATGCAGAGTAAACATGAAAAATTGCGGAATTATCAGGATTTTTGTTTTTAGTCCGCTCGCTTTACAAAGGGTCTGAGATATCGTGATCCCCTGATTTACTATTTATCCAAAAAACAAACAACAGACGACGTTATGGCCCTTGTTTCAATAATAAATGGGTCTAATATACGCTTTTACCACACGCTGCAGCGGCGACAGGGCAATTTATTTAATACAAATAAATTAATTTAGAATAGCTGATCGACCAAGCAACAAATTTATTTAATTTCGACATAAAATTTAAATATTGGGTTAAATTAAATTTTTCGGCAACCCGCAGCACAAATTTAAAAAACGAAGGGACATTTTTAGGAAAATTTAATGCCCTTTCCAAAATATTTTACAGCTGTGTATCTGATATAAGAAGTGAATAAAATAAATAGATTTATTACTTTTGAGTTATTATTAATAAGGTTATTTCACCTGTGAAAGTATTTCAAGCTTTTAATCTCATCATTCTTATATAACTTCTACAGCCCAATGTAGAATAAACCACCATTATATTTTAACAAAAACACACAATATAAACTTGTCGTTTCGAGGTTATGTTGGCTCAGTTTTTCAACATAGAACAGTACGCGTCAATTAAATATGTCTATGAATAAAACTTTTGAAGTTTTTAGTTTTCCTGTTACGTTATTCAATGCGAGCGCCAATAATTTCATTATTTATTTGCTAATATCTAAAATCTTTTATTGTTATCTAAATATACAAAAATTCAACATGGCTTCGTTATAATTTTTAAAATTGACATGTAAATAAAATGCTACCCAAAGTAAAGCAACGTAGAGTTTTTAAAAATTATAAAGAAGCTACAATAAACATATTTATTATAACTTTGTTTCTTTAAGTTATTAGTTCATTGGAAAGTGTTAATTAAACAACCTATCTCTTTTTGTTTACTTTTTAAATAAAAGTGTTTATTTTGAAATATTAACAATTTAGTTAATTAATTTTAGTTATTAGTGGTAGGTGTCAAGTGCCCAACTACATTGTTTTTATTCTATGCCATAATAAAAATCACTAAATAACCTTTTAAAATATACCAATTTTTAATAAATTAAGAAGTTTTGTGTATATAATACATAATATTATTAAAAATATTTTTTATTATTATAATAAAAGTAAATATACGATTAATTTTTTCATCCTGGGAAATAATAAATCACAACTAAATCAAACAAAAGAAAAAATCTAATCAACACTCGAATATGTTTAAAATAAACACAAGCACGTTTTCTGGTTGATCCTGCAATTATGTGCCGGCAATCTGTTGGCGCTGTAAAAACATTTAAGTAATTTAGTAGACCGGTTCCCCCTTAAAGAAACGGAACTAGGAATTAAGCTAATCCCGACTAACACGCTCCCGCACTCCAGATCAAAAGTCCCCAGCAGATACGAGTGTTTTTCTTTCTAAAGGGTAGTCTCGTGTTGTGATTTCAGCTATAGCTTATAAGCACTTATTTTAATTTTTGCTATAACTTTTCTTGAGAAGATATTGTTACACCTTAATTTTTTTTATATTCTTGTTAATTAGGTCATAACTAAGAATTTAAGAGCAAAATAAAAAAAAACTGACGGTTTGAATTGTTTTAATTGGCTGTTTATTAAAAATATTATGCACTCTTTCAATTATCCAATTAAAACTAGCGATTTAATTTAAATATTTAATATTTGCATAACTAAAAAAAAGGTTTTTACAATTTTTTTTATATATTTTACAGTTTTGTTGCAATAAACGTTCAAACTTTTAATCTAACCTTTGACGTATACATTTATGTTCTCTTAATTAATATATCCTTAAAGGTTGCCATGAAACTTAGATCTATTAAAAATTTATTTGACGTTTGAATTGTCATTTTCAGTATACGTATTCTATAATTTTTGTTCTCTCAGAATCGCAAGTTTTAATTGGAGAATTGAAAGTGTGCATACATATTTTTAATAAACATCCAATTAAAACAAAATTAACCGTCAAATTTTTTTTATTTTGCTCTTAAAATTTTAGTTATGACCTAATTAACAAGAATATAAAAAAAATTAGGTTTCACAGAAAGTCCAAAAATCACCTCTCAGAACAGCACCGTGCAATTGGTACCCTATAAAGTAAGCAGACTATAGTCTGCTTATACTTATTTTCTCTCTCAGAAGAGTTTTTTATTATTAAAAAAAAGTTCAATATCTAATATTAAATTGTTTATTAGATCCTTTGCAACTGCTGTCTTAAAATGAAATAGTCAAAATTCTACTATTTGAATTTTTTACTAATAAAATAGTCGTTTTCACTTTAAAATAAATGTAAAATCTTTATTTATTGTGCAATTTTAACCGGATTTGTTTTAGTGTAGATCTTGGATAAGATGTTTGGAGCAAAAAGCGCCATATTTGTTCAAAATACAAGGCCTCCTATGTCAGTTATTAAGAGTAAATTTTTAAGAATTCATATTAGCGATTTTTTAAACAAAATCTAAGCACGGCACTGGATTCACCACCCCTCAAAACGACCCTATACTAAATTTTATTGAAAAATTTTAACTAGAAAAATTCACAATAATAACAACAAAAATTTATTTTGTAAAGTTATCCATGAAAAAAACATTGAAATAAAATTAAACTAATGGTAACATGGTACTACCGGATAACAACATTTAAGTTTTTTTCATTTTTTGTATACTTAGAATACACCTTTAAAACAGTTACTGTTCACTGTTCACTTTCCTTCAGACTCGAGCCACTTATGAGTTAGTTATACAGGGTGATCACCCTTTTTTAACATCCGCAAAGAAAAATTCACTTTCTTAATACGCCTCTAACATTTTTCAGTCACACCATCCCCAGAAACCGCCGATACGAGAGATTCTCGCCTCTCGTCTCGTCTCGAGTCGAGACGAGAGAATGCCCTCTCTCGCTCGAGAATTTCTCGTTTCTCTCGATCCCTCTCGTTCTCTCGATTATTCCGGTAATAAGTAAACAATTTTTTTTACATAAAAAATATAATTTTGCATATAAATGGCCTCGGTGGTGTAGTGGTCAGAGCTCCTGGGTACGAGCCAAGAGGTCGTGGGTTCGAATCCCACTTGGGTATGGTTGTTTATTTGTGTTTGTCCATTGTGTATAGTCCTTCGGAGGGGACTTTAAGCCGTCGGTCCCTTCCTACCCCTTACCCGCACAAGCCATTCAGTTGGCTTATGGGACATCATAGTTTGGATGTAAGGGTGGAACTAAAAGAGCACTTTATAACTATATAACTTTATGTCGATATTTATTTGGACCAATGAGAACATTATTCGCATTTCATAATAAACAAAATTTGTTTCTGGTTAGCGTTTTATTATTTTATAACACAACTTAACGTTAACCAAGAAAAAAATACTTATAAAATAATTTTAATTTTTAAAATGTACCCTGTATAACACATCTTTGGCTTATTCAATGAACTTATCAACAACCAGGGCCGTATTTACCATGACGCAAATTACGCACTTGCGTAAGGCGGCAAACCTGCAGAGGCGGCATTATTTTAATTGGCCAAAACAAAACGACCCGACAACAACGTCGGCGGCTGGCCGGCACCTTTGACTTTTGCAGGGCGGCGAACGGCGATGGCCTTATCAGGCGCGGCACCACTACAATCATCTGAATCAAAGAGACGCCGATATTATTTTTTTTTTCATAGAACAGTACCTATTTATGTGCGGCGTTTTAAAACTGCGTCTCTTGACTCTCATTTCGGTTCCATACAATTATATTTTGCCTCGTCCTCGACGCTCGTCCCTCGTGTTCGTGTGTCGGTCGTATTGCAGTCAAATATTTTGCAAAATAAGAGTTTTTGTTACTATATGTGTACTTCTACGTGTAGTGTATTACCTAACTAATTAACTACTACGAGTGACGGCCGAAAACGGTTAAGTGGGGCGCGATACAAGGCGCTCGCTGAAGAAAAGCGAATAAAACGCCAGGCAGTCTTAGAAAATACACCCAAACTGGTGAATTATTTTTCAATTGTACCTACCACTTCGAAAGGCCAAACGCCGGCACCGGATGCGGATCCGGAAATCGAGACTACTATTGGTGTACCATCCGCAGCCCTCAGACCAAAAGTACCAGAAGTGAACGTGAAAGATACCTGTAGCTGTAAGTTCTCATGTGAAATCTTTAAATCGAGAATCGAGCTTTTTACCAGCGTGATTTTCAATCTAGGGTCAGAATCAGAAGCAGACGTCCCATCGCGATTACATTCAGCCTCCGCCAATAACGATATCGGAAATAACCCTGTCGATAGCGTGAACGATATTAGTAAGTACAGCTGTAAATGATGAGCTTTTAATTAGGTAGATCATTTTTTATATAGGGTCAGAATTGGAAACAGCGTCATCTGAAGGCACTTCAAGCGTTTCGACGCGTTTTAGTTTTCAATCAGCCAATATCAGTGTCAGTAACGACCCTGCTGAATGGAAGATAAACGATGTAACCATCGATTATTTGCTGTCCTTACCTAAGGAAATTTGCCAAAATACAGATGAGGATTTTTCTTTAACAAAAACTGTTTTTGGCAGTACAACACGTTGTCTAACCAAGAACGTTTTCTATCGCAAACTTGCCAATGGAGAAAAACAACCTCGTAGATATTTAGTATATTCGCCCTCAAAAAAGACCGTGTTTTGCATTCCGTGCCGCCTTTTCGGAGGGACATCCAAAATTGCCACTGACGGAATCAATGACTGGAGTAATGTAAATAAAATTTTGAATTTGCAAACACGCTAAATGTCAGGTCACCTTCTTATGCCGGAAAAGTACTTTCAATAGAATTGACACATTGCTCACTCAGCAAATAAGAGTCGAAACAGAGTACTGGCGTAATGTGTTGAAAAGGGTAGTTGCAGTGGTAAAGAAATTGGCTTCCAGAGGTCTGCCATTTAGAGGAACTGTGGAGAAGTTCGGCGATCCAAAAAACGGAAATTTCATGATGTGCCTCGAGTTGATGGCCGAATTCGATCCCTTTTTAGCAACGCACCTGTCGCAATACGAAAATCCTGGAAGTGGCAAAACATCATATCTCTCGTCTACAGTATGTGATGAATTTATCGAATTAATGTCAGCTGAAATTTTACATAAAATCGTTTCCGAAATTGAAAATTCCAAATACTACTCCGTCATAGTTGACTCAACACCTGACGTGGCTCACATTAATCAGTTATCTATAATTATCAGATATGTTGGAAACGATGGAAAACCACTGGAGCGTTTTATTGGCTTTCTACCAAACGTGGGGCATAAATCTGAAGGTTTGGAAAATGCCTTAATATCTAAATTGGAGATGCACAATTTGAAAATAAAACATTGTCGAGGTCAGTCCTATGATAACGCCAGCAACATGTCGGGCTGTTACACCGGCTTGCAAGCAAGAATTTTAAATCGCAACCCGCTGGCTGATTACATACCCTGTGCTGCCCATTCATTGAATTTGGTTGGTGTCTGCGCTGCAGAGTGTGTCAACGAAGCTGTAACATTTTTCGACACTTTGCAGAATCTTTATACATTTTTTTCGGCATCCACTCGTCGTTGGGAAATTTTATTGTCTAATTTAAAAGTCGGTGCCAAAGTTCCAAAACGAATCGACGTAACACGGTGGTCTGCACGCCATGATGCTTTAATGAGTTTATGCGTAAGTTGGAAGAATTATTTAAATACATTGACAGCAATTGAAGAAACGACTTCTGAAAAACCAACGGTTCGTGCGGAGGCAGCTGGTATTAAGGGTCGATTAAACCGTTTTGAATGTGCTTTCATGTGTGTTTTTTGGGAAGCGATATTGGAGCGCTTCCATAAAACCAATAAAATCCTCCAAAGCGTCGACATCGATACTGGTGACGTAACTGCGCTCTACTTATCTTTAATTAATTTTGTTAAATCTCTGCGGAATTCAGACATCTTTGTTTCGTATATTGGCAAAGCCAAAGATATTATGGATGAAACATATGACGTTGATCAGCAAAGAAGTCGGAAACGCAAATTTTTCCCAGATGAGAATAGAGATGGCGACACCGTTCTAACAGGGAGAGAAAAGCTGAAAGTGGAGACGTATTTTGCTATACTGGATAGAATTACAGTGGAGCTTCAAAAAAATATGACGCTTATGAGACTGTTTTTCGAAAATTTAGTTTCTTTTTCAGTCTGAAGGAAAGCTCCCAAGCACAGATTATCGAAAGTGCCAGGTACTTAAAGGAATGTTATAAGGATGACTTGGAGGATGCTTTTCCAACAGAGTGTTTGCATTTTTCTGAGCTTCTGAAAGAATTAAAACATGAAAAATGTACGGTGTCGAACATGCTTTCACAAATTCGCTCTCAGAGTTTGGAAGTTGTATTCCCGAATGTTGAGATCGCTTTACGGATGTTCGTTGCAATGGCGGTCACAGTTTGTTTAGCCGAGCGTTCGTTTTCAACACTAAAGCGCTTGAAGTCTTATTTTAGGTCCACTATGGAACAAGACCGACTGAATTCGTTAGCAATTTTGACGATTGAGAATGACTTAACAACAATTCTTGATTATGATGCAATAATTAACAATTTTGCTGCTCAAAAAGCTCGTCGAAAATTGTTATAATAATATGATTTAAAAGTTGTACATGTACCTTTTCAAAAGTATATACAATATAATATTGATTTGTATGGTTGTAGTTGCTTCCTTAGTTAAACTCAGGGCGGCAATTTTCGAACGGCGTAAGGCGCGTAAATGGTAAATCCGGCACTGTCAACAACATATGGTTTTTGAGGGGCTGATTACAAATTTGATAATCATTTCTTCAAAAAATAAAATGGCTGATCCAATATGACGAAAATTTGTCGTTCGGCTTTAATGGTTTGGGTAAAATTTAGTATTTAGATATTTATGGAGTCCCTGATTAGAATTTGATATCCATTAAAAAAAACAAAACTGCGGATTCAAAATGACGGACATCCGCAGTAGGTACAAGATGGTTGGATCTATGTCGAGTAGTTACATCATATAGGCGCAGTAGTTTTCAGATAGATGGATGATTTGATCCATCCATCTGAAAACTACTGCGCCTATATACTAGATGTAACTACTCCACATAGATCCAACCATTTGATTCAAATGTGCGACATTTTCGGCGTAAAAAGTCTTACTTTATCAGTGTGGTCTTGGCACATTTTTTTTTTATTTCCAGTTTAAATTTCTATAGAAAAAATATAAACAAATTCGTATTTCATTGCAAATAATTTTTGTATTCATACATAGGTACTTTTACCACGAGAGAAACGAGACGAGACGAGAGAAAGGCACTCTCGAGCGAGAAAAGATTATTCTCGACGAGAATAGTATATTAAAGTACAAGTTGCAGAAGGCCACATATTCTCGCACGAATTCGAAATTTGGCCTCGAGCGACGAAGGAGCGAGTGGACGAACGAATGAGTGCGAGAATAGCCTTCTGCAACGTGTGATTTATACTATTTTCTCGATTTTAACTTTTATTTAGGTTTTTTTAATTGTTTTGTGGTCGTTGTTAGTTAGGGGATTTTTCTCGCAAAATGTCAGTTGGCAACACAAAATGACAATATTTGTTATCCTGCACAAGTACAACCTGAACTGCACTTTTACACATTAAACTTAAAATTTTGCATTAAAATGCATTGTTGGAGCAAACTTTATATTACAAAACAATAATAAAGGCTTCATTTTCAATAAAAGTAATGAATTTGAGGTTATTAATCAGTTTGACATTTTGGGGGTACCAATACTTAAAAACTAAATGTTACCAAAAATCGTTTAAGAATGAGCTTCATTCTTCAACGATTTTGCGTGCGAGAATAGTATATTAAAGTACAAGTTGCAGAAGGCCACATATTCTCGCACGAATTCGAAATTTGGCCTCGAGCGACGAAGGAGCGAGTGGACGAACGAATGAGTGCGAGAATAGCCTTCTGCAACGTGTGATTTATACTATTTTCTCGATTTTAACTTTTATTTAGGTTTTTTTAATTGTTTTGTGGTCGTTGTTAGTTAGGGGATTTTTCTCGCAAAATGTCAGTTGGCAACACAAAATGACAATATTTGTTATCCTGCACAAGTACAACCTGAACTGCACTTTTACACATTAAACTTAAAATTTTGCATTAAAATGCATTGTTGGAGCAAACTTTATATTACAAAACAATAATAAAGGCTTTATTTTCAATAAAAGTAATGAATTTCAGGTTATTAATCAGTTTGACATTTTGGGGGTACCAATACTTAAAAACTAAATGTTACCAAAAATCGTTTAAGAATGAGCTTCATTCTTCAACGATTTTGCGTGCGAGAATATGACATTCTTACATAAAAATCGAGAAAAGATTATTCTCGACGAGACGAGGGACCCATTTTCTATCGCTGCACGAGACGAGACGAGAGAAGGACTTTTCTCGTCTCGTCTCGTCTCGCGGCATCACTACCAGAAACGATTATACGAAAACTTGTATTGTTGACTAGACTTACTATATTATATTACATAGTATTTAAGTTTTCGTATAATCGTTTCTGGAGATGGTGTGATCTGAAAAATGTAAGTGGCAAGTTCAGTGTAAGTAATTAACTTTTTATAAATATCTATAAAATATATATTTTTATAAACCAATTTTATTAAATATAGCTACTCTTGGCAAGTTACTTGCAATGTAACTTAAAAAGGTAAAAAATTATGAGTATTGTTATAAATTGTTTTTAATGCATTGAACGTCTGACCCTGAAATATTTGGTTCATGCCAGCGTTTGCTGACCTGTTTGTCAATAAACTTCAAAGTTAATGTAGCAAACAAAAACTAACTAACATTGCCTGGAACAAAAGCTTGGACGGCTCGAGAAAACACCTGCAACGCTTATTTATAGTTAACCAAGTTTACTGACATTTTCAGGAATTTTGAAAGGAACACTGCATTTTTATTGAATATATTTTTAAACGCCGCTGCGATATTGTCGAAAGGACATGTATCAGCCTGGAAAACGTGTTAGGGTGTTAATAATACAAACAAGCCCCTGGCTGATTCGTGAAAGAATGCAGTTAGACTCTGCTATGTCACCATTAAATTCCAGTTACCATTTACCCCTTGCATAAAATAATATTTCACGTTTAAGGGGTTGTACCTATTTGCTGAACGGACGAAAACTTTTAAATTTAGAAAGTTGGCATTTTATTATACCTATCTCTCTAAAAATAAATTAGTCAAAAATGATATTACTAGACTGAGGGAAAAATCTAATATTATTAGAGATTATATTATTAGGACAGCCAACTAGTTCATAGTTCATAGACATACTATTATCTCTTATAAAATTGATATGCTGCCAGTGGCAGCCTGCCACCATAAAATAATGTTGTAGTGAATATATCTTAAATACTATAAACTCGCTTTATATCGAGTATTTAATGTTTTTTAACTTCAGATTACTTGAAAATTCTTATAATTTAATGTAGTGGATAATACTTTTTATAAACTCTGTTTAGGTATTCTCTTTATTAGCAATTTAGTTACTTTAATAAAATATGTCTTATAGTCTAAATTATGCATTTCTCAGAATTATTATACTTACTTGCTGACAGGATAAGGGTGTTATATAAAAAGTTCAAATTGTATAAATTTTATACTTTTATTATAAAAAACAGGTACAAGAAATAAATAGAATATAAATAAACATAATACTAATGTAACGAAAGTTATAAACAAAAGTTTGGTCTTTTTAATTTGGTTATATCATCTACAATTCTTATTTTTTTAGTATTTAAAATTGCCTTTCTACTTCTACTTTAAACTATTTAATGTGGAAAAAGAATATTTTTTTCAAAAAAGTTGGGGAAGAAAAAATATAAGTCCAATCTCTCAAACCAAATTTATTAATTAGTACGACCGGTTTCGCAAGTTTATTTTAATATGCAGGGAAAATGGCAGGCATAATTTTGTCCCAGCCCCAATGTTGGGAAAATGGGTTTTTAAATTTTATGGTACCAGACAGGAGGTGAAAGGGGGCAAAACAACGCAGCGGGGGAGGGAAAAATAGGGTACCCAAAAATGAGCATATGAAAAGTTTTCCAAAATTGTACCATCCTTTTTCTCGCTCTACAGGCTCAGAATAATTATTTTCGATTAAAAGCGTGAACTTGGGAGTCAATTTTCAAATAAATTAGAAACCGAAAAAAACAATAAAAAAAAAATTTACGAAATTTTTTAGGTATCCCATTTTGACCCCCCCCCCCCCCGCTGCATTGTTTTGCCCCCTTTCACCTCCCGTCTGCTAATTGTACCATAAAATAAAAAAAAAATGAAAATTTGATGTTAATCAAACTTTGACCTCGAATAACTCTAGAAGAAATCAATTTATCGAAAAATAATGAGAGACCTTTTTTGTAGAGCGTTACATTTTATATAAGAAACTGCAATGATCATTGCCATAAGTTACTTTTATACAGAGGTATAAAATTCCAAACATAAAATTATTTTTTCCCATGTTAATTATATAAATGGGAAACTAAAATAAAAACAGCGACCTCTTAGAGTAGAGCTGGAACGCCCATATTTGGTGAGGATTTTTTTTATATTAAATAGAAACATTTGAGAGGGTAAGAGCAAAAAAAATTAAATTTTATTTTTTGAAGTACCCTAATATACATAATATGTAAAAAAGTTGCGTTATAAAACATTTTGACTTTCTTTAAGGTATACCTAACCATTATTAATCACCAACTTTTTTTAGATTTTATCACTCTTGACGAATTTATGTAGTGAAAAGAAATCTAGATTGAAGTTTTCTTTCAATAAATATTTGATAAACTTACAAAGAGGGTCATCCATGTATAAAAATGGTAATTGTTAAGCACATTTTTTAATATCTTTGTAGGAGTCCTAAATTATAAATAGGTATATTTGTTAATTATTTTTTCATTTAGAAAACCTAAAAGCTTTAAGCCTATTAACCAGATTTTATATAAAAATATCCATATTTGTGTCCACCACAGCAATAAAAAATAATAATTGATGATATTTAAAAACAGAATTGGTAAATAACTGTTTTAATGAAATTGAGAATTTTGAAATATATATCTATGGCCATATGCACAAAACTTTTACTTGCTCATAAATAGAGATGGAAAATGTTTGAGCATTTATTTTTGGAGAAGTCAAATTGAGCAAAAACAAGCATTTTTCTTGTTTATTCTCAATATTCTCGTAAATATTTTGAATATTATATAAGAATTTTCAAATACACATAGCAATCTGAAGTTATACTGGCTAAAAAACATTTAATACTCGATATAAAGCGGGTTTATAGTATTTAAGATTTTGATTATATCCACTACAACATCATTTTATGGTGGCAGCATATCGATTTTATAAGAGATAATAGTATGTCTAATAACTGTTACAAGATGTTTTAACAAAACCGAGTTCATACTGTCTATGAACAAGTTGGCTGTCCTAATACTAATAGAGAAATCTTATAAGGAGTATAATATTTTTCATAACAGGTATTAGATTTTTCCCTCAGTGTGTCCACTTGACAATTAATAGTATATTATGTATCAAGTTTTATAAATGCCATTTTAGTTACGAGTTTAATTAAGCACGAGCGAAGCTTGCGAGCGAGTGTTTAATAAAAACGAGTGTCTAGAGAAGTTTATAAACTAGTTGCATATTATACTTTCTCTACGACGAACACAAAACAGAATTTAAAGCCAATTTTATTTGTTAAAATTTTGACATCTGTCAACTGTCACCCGAATTTAACCTCACTTCAGCCCGTGACGTAAAATGTCGAAAAGCCACTGTTGTTAACTTCAGCCCGTCAATAAAATGCCATAAAGTTACAGCTCGTCAATGTAGGAGTAGATAAATGATAATAATTATTGGTAAAACTTTTATTTTTTAAAAGCTGTTTATTAGAAATGTTTGTATAAAAACATTTAAATTTATTTTTGTATTGATTTAATAGAATAATTATTGTTTATATAATTTACTATATTTTTTTATAAACTATAATATAAGAAGTATGCAATGCATACTATGCATACATTGACCAATAACCCCAAATAAAATAAAATAAAATAAATAATATTAAATTGAGATATAAAATATTTAAAGGTCGTTAATTTAAACTAAACTTAATGTTTAAATTTATTTACCTATTTATAATTAGTATGCGCGGATAAGAGAAAAGTACGTGCACTTATTCTCACGATGCAAGCAAAAAATCCGAATCAGTAATATGATCCGCATCTACTTTTCTTTGAAAATAAATCATACCTTATACGATGTTGTGGACATCTGTGAAAATATTAGATAGTAAAACAGCTTAAACAAATATTCAATGTTTTATAAACATTTTAAACGAATGTCATCGGGCAATAATAAATAACATTGGATTGAATAGGTACCTTGCGTCTATGAGTAATATAAACACCTAATTACTTAGAAAGTAATCTATTGGTATCTGTTTTTATATATTGTTTGGGAAGAATAACAATAGTTTTTTAATTACTCTCTAAAAATAAATTAGTCAAAAATGACTAATTATAATTAGTCACTAATAACTTTAGTATACTACAGTTATTAGTGACTGCTTTTTTACATATACCTTGGTTAACCATGGATACCATGGTATCCCCAACAGTTAATGGCCAATTCTTATGTAATTGTCCCATGAATCCGAAAATGTCGTCAAAAGTTATAAAAGTAGAACAGTTTTTGAGATATAGTCAATTTTCCATATAATATGGATTATGGAAAGTGATTTTTTCGTAAATTAACTTAAAATAATACGTAATACGTAATATACTCTAGAATTGTGATGATGATAACATACGCAGATAACACATAAAATATGAAACCGAACATTGAACAATAAAAAAACAGGGTTGCATGGAACCCTGCAGAATTTTTTATATTGCGATCCGCAATGTATGGGGTATTTCAAGTAAAAAAAATGTTTTTTTTTACTTGCAATATAAAAAATTCTGCAGGGTTCCATGCAACCCTGTTTTTTTATAATAGTTTTTAAGTTGTAAGGGTTTAAAAATTGTATTTTATTTTTCTTTATTTACATTTTGTAAGGATTAAACACAATTTTAACGTTTTAATAAAAAATTAAGTTTGTTTACAAAGACTTACAAAGTTATGAACTCTCGGAAAATACATCTGACCACCATGTAAGGTTAACATACTATATATAGATGCGTTGAAAATTTTGTTACCACCTCTAAAAACATCGATGCCCTGGTTGAGGAGGATTCCGGATTGTACTTAGTTTTGGGTCAGTTCAATGTTCTCCAAACCCTTCCTAAACTGGACGTATGGCCCGACCCGGCTGACAAAAATCCGTGGAGCGGCCTTAACCATAGACACTGTCATCCACGACCTCCTAGGGTGGATCTACCAGCCGGCGTAAAAACTTCGGATCCAACAAACAGGTAATGCTGTGATTTGGCGGGATACGCAGGAGAACGGAAAGGAGGTAAAATAACCCTGGGAGATTAGTGGAGGATAATGTCTTTGGGGACTGACATACGTTCCCATACTCATACTCATGCTCACCTCTAAAAACATCGATGTTTTCCTATAGGACTATAGTCAACATCGATGATACTAAAAAACATCGAAACATCGCGCGCCATCTGTAGATTTGATTTAAAAAATTTCCAGCAAACACAGTTACAACTTATAAGTGCCAGTACTGGTCCAGGAGCAGAATGTCGCCTTGCCCATTGCTGGCGCAGTAAAAATAGCCATTTTTAAATGGTCCAGTAATGGGCCGGACGACATTCTGCTGCTGGAACCGTATACTGTATACCGGCACTATGCCTGTGTTTGCTGGGTTAGTTCAATGCTCGGTTGTTGACTAAATTTTACAGGTTTTTGATCTTTAATCAATGTTATGTAATTTTTATAACCAATTTATAAGAAAACAATAAATCCATTGTGCCCATCCCTACGTAGGTTACCAAGTTTAGTCACATGAGTTGACGGTCTATGCGCGGTGGATTTGTGCGCATTGTACACTGCTTCTTCCGAGCGACGCTTTTCCTATCTATTCGCATATGTAGAGTTGAAGCTCTCGAATATGATCTTCTTAACAATGATGTTTCTTAAATCGGCATAGAAAATACACAGCATTTTTGTATTCTACGGTAATAATAGGTAAGTTTTAGATACCCCTGTATCCAGTTAGCCAGGCAAAGAAAAATTGCCACAGAAACTTTGCCAAGATATACATGATATATTGTTTATTGAGCAAAATAATAAATTTACAGACCATGGGGGTCTGTGAATAAATTAGAACCTTCTAAATTAGCCAGAAGCACAATGTCCAGTGACAGAAAATCAAGAATATCATGCCTCAAAAGCCATAAAGCTCTGTACCTTGTCCATAGTCTAGATCAGTGGTTCCAAAACAGTGGTTCGCATACCACCAGGGGTCCGCGAGAGCTAAATTAAGGTCCGTGAAATAAAGCTATAAACCTATAATAATTTAATATCAAAATTGAAACCTAATATTAAAAATAAATCTTCATTTATGTAGAGGAGAAAAAATTATTCTGCATTTGTACGTAAAGATACCACGATTATCGCGGATATACAAGACGTCATCAGAGATCATCTACAAATGCTGGTCGATGAATTTTATCGTTACTTCCCAAAAAAAAAAATCAGACCGAATCAAAAGAAATATTTAAAAGCTAATATCAGCTTTCGCAATCCTATTGGTATTGCTGTTAAAGAGCTTGCAGAAGAAACCCAGGAAGAGCCGATTGAAGTCCAAAATGATAGGATGCGTTTCAATTAATTTGCCTTAAAAAATTACAGTATAAAAATGCAATTATAATATCTTAAATTTTAAGGATTTGCTTTGAGATATACGGTTGGAATCAAGTGATGACATTCGTGTAGCTCTGAGTATTGCAGTATTGCCAAACTTGTAAAAAGGATGCAAGGTCAAAAACCACATGATTTTAAATTAAAAATTCTTTAACTAAATATCATTACAAGTATAATGTTAACTAATAGTTAAAATTCATTTTCAAATTCTAGGAATGTTTATTTTAAATGTTGTGGTCTCCGAACGGAAATGTCCCAGTGGTCCCTTTTTAAAGAAAGGCTGGAAACCACTGGTCTAGAAATAAGCATTTTTATGTTAAATGTAGTTTATAAACACTAATGTTAAAAGTATATAAACCAGTTATAAGACAGGGGCCCCACACCAAATTTAGTAGTAGTAAGTATTACAGTTGTTATACCATTTATAACTTTTTTTTAATTTAGTAAAAGAATCTGATTCACCCTTAATTAGTTAAGAATTAAATAAGGTAGCCAATTGCAGGCGTGCTTTAGCAGAATGTGGTGTGACCCTTTTATCTATGGGTGCGAAAAAATAAAAAAAAGTCAAAAAACTTAACCTAAAAACAAAAACACTGACTGTCAATGACTGACAAAGACAATTATGAGTTAAGGTCAACTCTCACTACGATACAGGGCCATATTACCCATTAGGCAGGCAAGGCAATTGCCTTAGGCGCCACGTAGAAATAGGCGCCTTGTCCCCAAGCAACTTAAAAAAAATAAAAATTGTTACCAAAATGTTTATTTTTTCCAAAAATAAAACAAATAAACAATATACAATTGTAATAACAGAATATTTTTTACTGTTTTTATTATATTATAAAAATTTAGCTTCCTTTGTAATAACGAGGTGTAAAGCCGACAAAAATCGTGCCACAAATTCACTTCTGTATAAACATATCTTTAGCACTCTTTAAACTATTTCAAAACCCCCGTATGCTCCAAGCACACAGATTCCTCTTGCATCGGGTACCCGCTGTGATGTGCTGCTCACCCCAGCGGGTACGCGATACTAGAGGAAACTGCTGCCGGAAGGACTTGGGTGTTTTCGCGTTTATTCAAGAGTGGCACTTCTATGTGTTGTGTGTTTGGTGATAGCAGTCTGTGTTCGATAGTTAAGGTCGATTTAGCCTGGCTTTTAAATTAAATTACGTTACGTTAGATTACCTTACACAAAATGTTGGCTAAATCCACATTTAGATAGTGTTAATTTTTCTGTTTGTTTTAAGGTATTTCTGAAATTTTAATATTAAAATAATTACAATAAACCAGCTAAAGTTGATTTAATTTTTTTTAAATACTTACTTATGACATCTTGCAGAAAAACGCAGTTATATGTCCTAACACTTTTTATTTACATTATATTTGTTATGTTTGTATGTTATTTATGTTTTTTTATGTATTTTTTTAATGATAAAAAGTATTCTAATTCATAGGGAATAATTAAGTTATAATGCTCGGGCGCCCTTAAGCTAACAGTTTGGGGTAGCTCTAATAAGCTTTTTTAAAATTTGCCCCGGGCCCCGTAAGTATAGTATCTAGTTAGAGGAGCCAAATTTTTAAGTGCCTAAGGCGCTCAATCGCCTTAAGCCGGCTCTGCTACGATAGTTCATCAGATTTCTCCAAAGTTTTTAGATTTTTAAGTAGGTATAAAAAAACACATGTTTTTTTAATAATAATAATAATAATAATACTTTATTTACGACAAAGTCAGTTTAGTACAAACATGTGTTTTTTATGAGTATTTAATAATCTACAAATTGAATATTATAACTTACTCTTAGTAAGTCAGATCGAACAACGCCAAAGGACTTTTCATCTTCTTCTTATCTGTACTATAGAAATATTTAACCTTTTTTAACACCCTGTAAATCAGGGTATAGGTAGTGTTGGAAATTCCTTAATCTCCTATAGCCAACAAGAAAGAGAAAAATAGACACAATTAATCACAATGCATATAAAAAATTAAGGAATTTCCAACACTGCATATATAACAAAACATATACATATTATGTATATCAAATATTTATTTTATACTATAAAATTTTTAATTCTAATGCAAATTGACGGTTTGTTAAATGTTAACTTTATGATATAATCCAGTGTGCTCAAATTTGCATAATAAAAGGTGTTTTTAAGACCCTATTGCCATTTTTGATAATATTTGTATATTTATGTTTAGTAATGTTAACAAATTTGGAAAATCATTATGAATAGAATTACACCAGAAAAATGCTTTCGTATCTTATAGAACGTTTTTAAAAAAAATCAAAGAATTCCCGAAACGCATAAGGAATTCACGTGATTTTTATGATCCACATAACACCTTTAACACCTTTTTAGGACTTAAAAAATATTGTTGACACTTAAAAAACCTAATTAGGTAAAATTTTTACTATTGTTCTTTAAAAATATGTGAAGAATAATTACATTCTAGAAACAACAATACAAAATTTAATTTTAAGAATGTATCTTGTTAGACGTTAGAAAACCAAAACGGAGTTGTTTAAAAAACACAAGTTCATATTGTATATATAAAACATTAAACAAGGTCTCGATGTTATGCAAAATCAGCAAAATGGAGTACGAATCATGGGAACCGTCTCTTCGACGTCTTAGTCTTAGTGACGGACGGAGGCGCGTGGTGGCCGATCAAAAAACACACACGATTAAAAAACTAATTAAACAAAAATTACACGCGAGTGAATGAGTGCATCAAAAGTGACAATGGTAAAAATAAAAAACAAACATGCAGCAACTTTGGGAGAACAGTGTAACAAAGTGGTAATTAAGTCTGAAATAAAAACCAAAGGTAAATGATAAATGTGTTGGGTTTGTGTTACGAGCGTGGGGTGGCGAATTCGCCAATTTGACAGAAGTTTTGTCTTCTCGGAAACCGTTGAAACCGATACTTTGAAAGCCCATGGGTCTGGAACGATCGTTCGTAATATAAATAAAAGTGCAATCTACAGTGTTAACATATTTGTTTAGGTGATACAGGATAATTTTAGTCCTTATAAGAAAAATATTTTAATATTGAATACCATAATATAACGGTTTTTATAAAAAAGTTTACCTAGAATTATTTGATTTGCAAAATAAGTGAAAAACACATTGGTGTTTTTTTTTTGTAAATTTATAAGTAAACGATTTATTTGAAAATATAATTAAATTTATATGGTTCTGCGATTCTACGACTAAGTATTTAAATTTATTAGCGATTACAAGTTCTTATAAAATTTTAAGCAGGTATATGGGTCAATATTTGATAATCGCCCAAAAAGAAGTAACAAAATTACTTCATATTTTAGAATTTAGATTTATTAGAGCAATATTTGCAAATACACACAACAGGAAAATAACGCTAGGGGCAGAAACATTATTAAAACAAAATTAAATCTGGTAACACTGCTCTCTAAAAATAAATTAGTCAAAAATGACTAATTGTCTTAGCGAAAAAGCAGCCACTAATAATTCTTGTCAACAGCAATTTGTATCTCAGACATTTAGTACCTAGTCAATTCCTTTGTAAAATTGTCCGCTGAATCCGAAAATGTCTTCAAAAGTTAAAAAAGTAGAACAGTTTTTGAGATATAGTAAATTTTCCATTTAATATGGAATTGACTATATCTCAAAAACTGCTTCACTTTCATAACTTTTGACGGTATTTTCAGATTCGGAGTACAATTTTACATAAGAATTGGCTATTAAATTTTTGGATACCATGCATGGTATCCAAAAATACCGTGGTATTCGATGGTTAACCATGGCACAAGTGAAAAAGCAGCCACTATTAACTATTAAATTAGTTATTTTTGACTAATTCATTTTTAAAGTGTGTGAATATAAACAAAATATTGTACTAAGGCATACAAATAGTACTAAGTTAAAATATTACCTACATTAAAATAATGAAAAGTGCCAGGGACCTGTTTTTGCCAATTATTGACCTATAGGTCAATAATATTTCATTAAAAAGGATATATAGGTATACCTATATATCCTTTTTAATGAAATTTAAATACACTAAATTGTATACATACATAAAATTTGTTAAAAACTGATAGCTCTAAAACTACTGTATTTTTTAAACATTAGTGCGCCATTTCCGGGATACCCAGCATGTTTAAAAGTTTGTTTGACACAAAAAATATTGGACTCCAAAGAAAAATGGTCAAATGGTTAACCTCACTTTTTACCAATTTTAAATATAATTATAGTCGCTTTTTTCCAATTAAAAACCCGATGGATTCAAATCACACTGAATATTAAACTCGGCCAATCACTGAAACGTTCATTATTCCCGTTGTTAAGCTATAATTTTTATTATTAAAAACAAATAATTTGCATTATTATTATTATTTAATAATAATTTATTATTATGAACAACTGGAAATTTATCAAAAAATCAAAACTCTTAAAAAATGGGTATCTAAATATCTATCATGTGTGTTGTAGCGAATTTCTGTAATCAAATATTTATTGTTCTTTAATGTTAATTTTTTAATGTTTCCAAAACAGTTGACGATAGGTTTAGGACATAGTACATATAATTAATATACGTCTACAATTTTTTAAAGAATCTAAAAATTAAATAATATACATATGCATTTGAAATAAGAAAGTTGGTATACTTATATATAAATATATTTATATAGGTAGCGAATGTGATTTTAATTAAAATGCCGATGTTTTCAATAGATTTTCCTGACTGCTGCAATTTTATAGTTTTTGAGAGTCGGCATTAGCTGCAGCTACATTCGGCATTAGTCGGCAGCTAAAAAACTTAAAAAAGTGCCTATAGTAGTAGGTAAATAATTTTAGGAAAATGCCGATTTTCTTTTAAATTACCTTCCTTAAAATTTAATTTAATCCGTTCGCATTTATTGAAATATATTATTTATTATCGGAACCTCGGAAAATGCCGACTCCGAAAAACTTGGGGGGGGGTACATAAAATATTAAACCCAGCACTCCATTTAAGTAACATTTTTATAAATTAAAAAATACTCCATTAAAGTGGGCCAATGCATTACATGGAAAGTTTTCACCACCTAAATCAGCGGTTCTTAACCTTTTTGGCTGGCGACCCACAATTCAAAAATATTAGAAGCTCGCGACCCGATAAAAAATAAAATCATCAATTTTCTACATTTTCTTAATTTAAATTAAGGATGCAGTGATTACGGCGCGCTTTTTTAAAAAGTCCCGCAAGTACCGCGACCCATCTCGATATGGCCCGCGACCCAAATTTGGGTCGCGACCCGAGGTTAAGAAACGATGACCTAAATAAACAGAAAACGCTTGTTCCAGGGCCGGATTAAGAGTTTTGAGGCCCTGGGGCCGACTTTTGGTGGGGGCCCTCAATATTTCTAAAAATGTTGACACTTGGGAAATTAAAATTCATGGTTAATTTTTAAGCTAGAGGAACTTTACGTGATTTTTTATTATCTTTGAATCATTTATTATTTAATAAACCATATAAATTTTAATAAAATCGGCCAAACCGTTTTTAAGCTATAAATAAAAAACGAAACACCCTGTATCTCGATAATGAAGCATTTTCGGACACGTGTTTATAGGAACTTTTTTTCATATTTTAATGAGAGGAATTTCCCCTGAGCTTTTGTCACCACAAGTCTGAATCACCCTGTATATTTTGAATAATACGAACATAACCTTATATACATTTTACCCAAGTCTGAGAAATTATAAATTCGTATGCAAAACTATAAAAACGTAGATAGTAGAATAGAATTGTGAATGAAAGTGTTTTTATATACTTTATATTTTATATATTTTGAATAATACGAACATACCCTTATATACATTTTACTCAAGTAAAATATAAATTGATCTATGTTTTGTTTGTATTTTTAATACTTACCGCAAACTGAAAAAAAAGTACATTAAAAGTCGTATTATTTGTCTGTTTTTCATACAAAATCAAACAATAAAACAATCTTTTGTTCATAGAAAAGCCCGAAACAGTATTTCGGAAACACCGGAAAATATTCCACAACACTCCAATGCAATGTACCAATAAACATCTGGGACAAAAACTAACTTTAATTGGTAATTGACTGTTTGCCTAAAGTGACCATTCGTCCTGGATTTTGCGGGATAGTCCCGGATTTTATTTACATGTCCCGCAAGAGTAAACGTCCCGGAAATGTCCCAAATTTGTCCCCATATGTGTTTTTACTAGAATAATTTCTTACACAAAATAACAAATTTGTAAAACTTATAATTATCACAAAATAAAAAAAAAGTTTCGGCTGCTCACAAGTAAAAAAATACTGAAGAAAAATTGCCTCAATTGACTAAAAAAGTTTCCATTGACAAAAGATGGGTTAAGATTTTTCAATATTTTCTCGTTCAAAATGTTCCCTTACATAATATTAAAAGAATTGTAGAATTATGCATGCCTACCAGCTGGTTCCTAGGAACTAATGCTCCCACCGAACGGGTATTTTCTGAAATAAATATAATGTGGACTTCATAGAAAACACTTCTGTCCGAGAATGCATTTTAAATATATAATAATATAATAATAAATATAATTTAGAGAATTCTTCTTGTGAAGAATGTTATAATTCTGTAAAAAATTATGACGGAAAATTTGTTTAAAAAGGAGTAATTTTCAAATATATATTTTTATATATAAAATTATAAAATTCTGCATGATGGAATGATATGAATATTATATTATTTGAATGATGATTGATGTAAACGATTTTCTGTTTTCTTGACCTTCCCCTCCCATCGCCTTCGTATCGACAAATTGCGCCTGCCTCGGACTATTCCGCTTTTGGCTGATTTTTATTGGCTTTGTTCCGGATTTTGACATTTTTGATGTGGTCACTTAATGTTTGCCTATATTTACAAAAACGTTACGACAAGCACTAAAGGAGCAACTGCTTAATTGTTATGAGTCATAACTTACGACTATAGACTATATGAAAACGTCTCCGCGCGCCAAAACTTTGAGTGTGATAATTTACATTCTGATTTGCAAGCGGATAAGCGATTAAAAATTCGCGAAAAATTAGAGTTAGATCTACGAAAAATTAATTGAAAATTATAGGATTCGCGCGGTATAACCGACCCAATTTTTTGTTTTTTTCGTCAATTTTTTTCATATTTGTTTCATTAAAAAGATACATATTGCATTGGTGGGGGCCCCTAAATGGTGGGGGCCCTGGGGCCGTGGCCCCGTTGGCCCCGTGCTAAATCCGGCTCTGGCTTGTACAAATAGATTTTTGATTTTAGGGGTAAAATATTGTAATTTTACCCCCTCAACTTCAACCCCTAAGGGTGGGTAATAGTTATCCCCAAAATGTTTAAGGTTTAATGTTCTTTTTGCCCTGATTATAACCTTCAAGTTTAAAGTCGGTTAACAAACTTAGTAAGCAGGATTGGGTGATGCCTTATTTTGAAGATCCAGTGCTGGATTAACCTATAGGCCAACCTAGGCCATGGCCTAGGGCGCCGCGAAGCCAATAGGCGCCCAGGCAGAAGGCTAAATTTTTTTTAGGTAGGTTGAATATTAAAATTAATCAATTAAACTTGGACGCCTTTCTGCAGAAGATAAATAACCCACAAAAATAAAAAATCGGGATATATGGGTTAATTATCTCGATTTTTATTTTATTTCTGTGGGTTGGTTCCCTTGTGCAGAAAGGCGTCAAAGTGACGAAATTTTATAGGTAAAATTCTGTTTTAGGTTATTTAAAAATTGTAAAAATTAAGTTAGTATTGTTTTTTTTCTATATAAAAATAAATGATTTATTTATTCATTTTATTGTATTTTTTTTATAAAACCATACTTGTCCCCTTTGCACCCCTGACGGCTAACATGTATTGTATTATATAATATAAATATTAATACCATAGGTACTAATACATAGGCTTTAATTATAGGCGCCATTATTTTGGCCTAGGGCGACAAATTGTCTTAATCCGGCCCTGTGAAGATCCTCTGACTTTCATTAAATCCACCAAGTTTGGAGTCGTCAGCTTTTGTGATTAATTAATTATTAACTAAAACCGACACATTTTCAAAGATTTTGATAAGCTATCTATCAATGGGGATGATAGCAACGACGGAATTCTATAGAAATTCTATAGAAAAAAGAGTATACTCTTTTTTTTTAGTTAAAACTTTTAACAAGGACAAATATTTAAAATAAAAGTAAAGTAATTTAATTAGTTGCTACCAGGTGCACCTTTAGTGTCTTCACATATTTTGTAGAACTTAATCAATACAAATATAAACGGTTCTATTCCAAAATATTAAGTGTTGCCCAATGTTTTTTAAATCGCATGTCTGCATTTTTTCTGATCGATGATCTAAAATGCATAAATATGTATAAATACTATTAAATAGTTCATTTAAACTTTTAATTTTGTTATAGTTATATAAACAAAGTGCATACGGTTTTCAAACTAATAACAATACGAGCGCAAAATATAAAAAAAACAAATTACGTTTTCTAAGCTTTTCATCTAAAACCCTAGCAACTTCCGAGAAAGTAAATTTCTCTGAAAACAATTTCACAATTCATAGGTGCTATTTAACGAGTAGTAGTCCTAAGAATGTCGTCAATTGTTTGTTACTAATTTAGAAACTGGCGATTATTCTATACAATACCAACAATAGAAAAATAATTAATTTATGAGTCGTAAATGGGCACCAATAGCCGAGACTAACTGTAGCTATTGAAAACAACGCTGTTTGCTTTGTTACAAATGAAACTGAATTCCAATTGGATGTGATACTTTAATAAATAATGTAAAAATTATAAATTAGTTTTGTTATGATTTATCGCAATTACGTACCTATATTAATTAATTCTAGTTATTTTTAAATTAAATGAAAGGTGTTATGCAACAGAGAACCACCCCTCATAATAAAAAAGGTATAAATGTATTAACGTGATGGGGCCATGTATGGCCACCTTTTGAAAATATTTTAAAGAAATAAAACAGGCGGAAAAATACCGAATTAAAATATTCAAAATAATATAGAACTCTACAATCAAAGTTTTTAAATCTCAATAAAGCTTTAAGCTGTATGGTTGTGCCAACTTATGATATGGATCTGGTTTAAGTTGAAAAAATAATGTTGACAAAAAATAAACTAATGGTTTTATATAACAAAATCAATATTTCCAAAAAAATATGAGGATCTCAGAGCTAAAATTAAAAGATTTAAAATCTATTTATCACCTTATTTCAACTTATGGTTTCCATGTTAAAATAAACCAATAGGCAATAACTATCAGTTTTATTTATTTTACAAGGGACCCTCCAACAAATTTACTTATTTTATTGAAAATAATGAAAAAAATATTATAAGAACTAAAAATTTAGTACTAAATTAGCGATTTGGAAATAAAATTAAAACGTTGAATGTATAATTAAGACCACAGTAATGAAGGAACCACGTAATTTTTCGGACGCTATTATCTTAGTTTTTCAACATTGAGGGTTGGTTCCCTGTTGCATAACACCATTCAAATTATCCAATGTAAACAATTAAATTAATGAGCACTTTAATTTAATTCAATAATAAAATACACTGAAATATCTTGATAAACCTAACTAACGAACTGAATATGAATATGAATTTAAGAATTGTACATCACAAATCTATAATATATACGAGGTGTGAAAATAAAGGAAATATTTATTTTTAGGGCAGTATGTTATTAATTATTTTTCATTAATGCTATACCATTTACTCAACGGTTATACCCTTAAAAGTAATCTTCATTGCACACTTCTGCCAGCGCTTCTTCAAATCCCCAGAAAACTGGGTTTTAGCGATGCGCTTAGTATCAGGGTGTAATATTTAATGAAGATTACTTTCAGGGGGGTAACATTGATTTAAAAGTTAATACCATATTCTCCTAAAAATGATAATTATTTTAAATAGTTTTTTTTTCAGTAATGCGCTTTTAATTTCATCCATGGATGTCGTTTTACCATAATGCATTATTGTAAAACGACAGCCCTAATATCTGGAAACATTGCGACTGCCCAATCAGCATTTTAAGTAAAATAGTCGAGCTTTGCGGATTTTTGTTTATTGTCCAACACAGGAATGGCTAACCCTTTACTACATAAAATACCTATGTCTTTTTTATCATTAGCAATTTTATTTTTCATTGCTTAATGCAAGGCATTTTCAGCGAAACGAAAACGTTACCAAATTCGTAGAATACTTCAGTTAATACGCCTGTCCCATTCAAAGCGAATAAAATAAAAAGTTAAACAAAACGGTTTACGAACTCTGACGAATCGGAGTCCGAATAAAATTGCTTAAAATAAAAGAAAAAATAATTGGGCACGACAGTTCTAGACTTTTTAAAGTTCTGACTGGGTGGCCCCCTTTTTTCAAATAAATGGAACACCCCTAGAAATCCATTGAAATAACAACATTTTTTTTTATATAACCCTGAATATTTTAGATATGTGTTTATTTCTTTTTCCTACAAATAGTTTTTAAGTTATAAGATTTAAAATTTAGAACTGAATAAAATATTGTTTTAAGAATTATGTTAAATTTAAAAAAAATACGGCTTAAAACAAAATAGCAAAAATTTGGTAATATATTATATTATATTATATTATAATATAAATATACAATGAAACTTAAATGGAATCACCCAGTAATTACGAGAAACAGTATTTCACTTCAGAGTGATTTAAAAATTAAAAGCAGTTTTTCCGAACCATTTTTATTACAAAAATAAAGAAAATAGGTATACCTATAATAGGTAATAAATAATTTTCTATAATATATTATCAAAAGAAATTTTTTTGAAAACAAATCACAAAAAATGTGAATTTCTCTGAGAATAAACTTTGCGTTCAATTAGAATTTAGGAAGAAATAATAGGTTTTTGTTAATTTAATGATCATTAATGATTATAATCAGTTTTGCCACCTTTATACATAACATATACATATACAATAAACTTTGCGTTCAATTAGAATTTAGGAAGAAATAATAGGTTTTTGTTAATTTAATGATCATTAATGATTATAATCAGTTTTGCCACCTTTATACAGGGTGTCCCGAAAATAGTGTGGAAAAATTTACAATCAGTTTTTAGGCCCGAAAATAGCAGTTAACTTGCAAAAGGAAATTCACACAAAAAATTTGGGAATACAAATACCCTTTTTCAGGGGCGTGCTGGGCCGCCGGGACACCGGGAGAAATCCCGGTGGGCCGGTGGTCCGGAGGGCTAAGTGGGCCGGTGTGCCGGAGGGATATGTAGGCAGCATGCCGCAGCACGTGGTCAATTAAAAACTTTTTTAGTTGAGTTATGTATAAATATCATAATTATTTTACACATACCATGCATGCCAGCCTGCCAGCTTTGTTTCTTTTCTCGAGATTGTATATTGTTCCCTGAGCGATGATAATTTGTATTAGTTTTTATTTTAAGTGCAATGCTATATGTTTTAGCATTGTGTAAAATATTGTCTGGTTGTGTTTGTTGCCTGTTTTTTTTTTCAAGAATTTAATTTATACTTTATGTTATTAATATATTAATAATTTTTTTAACTTGGTTTTGTTCACCCCCCATTTTTCGTGTGTAGTTGGCCGATTTTTCTAATTTCCCGGGCCGGTCTGATATAGCCAGCACGCCCCTGCCCTTTTTCTACGACCACTATGTAAAGTCACTTTTCATGATGGCATCGTTGCTTAGAAAATGAATCTTTTCATTGGCAAGGCAAAACACGAATGTAAAGTGACATTTCTGTGTGAAAAGTGACAGGTCTGTGTGAAAAGAACCGGAAAGCATCGTTTGACATTCAGCTGTCAAAAAGTTTTTAGGTTATTTTGTTTTGTATTTAAAATTATAAAAAATAAAAGGGTCGCAGAAAAAACATTGTGTTATACTTGTGAGAAAAGCTTTCTTCAAACTCGTGTTAATGCACACTCGGCCTAACGGCCTCGTGGGCAACTTAAAAACTCGCATGAAAAAGTCGCTTTTCAACACTTGTAAAACAAATAACTATTTTAAATTCAGCATAAACAGTTAAGTAAGCATACTCAATTTCATTATTTTATCACAAACTGTTTCGGAAATAATAATAAAAAACATTTTCAGGGGCGCCCCTTTAGGAGGCTGCAGCTCCCTTGGGGGCCTATTAAAGTTATTAATTTTTTCTTGGGAAACTTTTTACAACTCCTTTAAAAACTGCTTCTATTAGTTGATCTGCGTTGCCAGGGTTATTTATTACCTTATTCCTGCTGTTAAATATTTGAAATCTATACGCATACGAGTGTGTCAATAACAAATTTTTTTTCTACACTTAGACAATTTTTGAGAACGCTACAGCGTTTTGAAAATGACCTTGAAGAGAGATTGTGACGTCAGATTTTTTAAGAATTAAGAATGAATCCAAAATCTGTTTCTAGCATGGTTTCTTGGTTATGTTTAAAGTATTTTATCTACTCCTACATTGACGAACTATGACTTTATGGCGTTTTTTAGTCACGGGCTGAAGTTAACAACAGTGGCTTTTGGGCATTTTAGTCAGGGGCTAAAGTAAGCTTAATTATAAATTGCGAAAAAGTGAGGTTACTTCTTCAAATGTCAAATATTTATGAAAAATTGGCTTTAAATTATTATTTTTGTTTGACGCAGCTCGTTTTATAACTTCTCTAGACACTCGTTTGTATTAAACACTCGCTCGCAAGCTTCGCTCGTGCCTAATAAAACTCTTAACTAAAAACTTAATACATAATATATAAATATATTTTATATTATAATTCGTTTGAAAATCGAGGCAAAGTAGATACATAAAAATAATGTTATGAACTTTAAACTGTGAATGGTTTCAAACGATTATTACTGTCAAAGAATTTTATATTTTTAAATATACTTCATAAGTAAAACTTGACACGCCTTTTATACCTACCAATATAAAGACGATCACTCCAAAACAGTCACACCTTCGATTTCTCAAGAATTTTTGGCAACACTGCTGATTTGTGCAGGTGTTTTATCCGGTATAAATAAAAAATCGCGAAATTCGCCTAATATAAAGTTGGCCATTTAAATTGGTGTTTGGAGCATCAACACTGGACAATTGAAGATTGATTTTTAAATTAATCCAGAATTGACCTACAATTACGAATTCGTATTTCAAGAGGTCGTGAGAGACAAGCTAGACTCCGAGCTGGACTTTCGGCCCCCCAATACAAAAGAAGGAAGTGTAATGTTTTGGGGTGGCGTCATGATTTGTGAAAAAATTCTCTTGATTCCCATTAGAGAAACCCTAAGAGGTCCAAAGTATACTTTATACGTTCTCGAAAAGTTCCAAGGACGCGAATTAAACTTGCTAATTCTCCCTTTCAGAGTCACTCCCTCTAAAAAAAGAAACAAAAAAAATAAAAAAAACTACATATAGGGAAAGAAGGGAGAATTAGCAAGTTTAATTCGCGTCCTTGGAACTTTTCGAGAACGCTTCTTATTTAAAATGGCTATTCTGAACAGGTATTTAGGCCCGTGTGCAAGGGGTGTTTTAAACTACAATTTTCACTTGAAATACTGAAAAATAACGTAAAAATTTAACAATACAACGCATTGATAGGGTATATTTTGCAACGGCTTCAAGCATCATTTGCGTTTTGAATTTGCTATGCTGTACTTTGTAATAATTTTTTAGTTCCTGTTATTCTATATATATATCAAAGGTTTAAGACAAATGGCTTAGTCACTTTTAAGAGTAAATTATTAATTTTAGTGTAATGTGTAAAATCATTGTTTTTTCATTTAATTAAATCGAACTAAAAATGCAAAACAGCTAACACATTCGGTTTTTAGAGGAAGAAATAGATAATAGGAATAGGAATAGATTTCAGTCGCCCACTCACTGGCGCTGGTTAATAATTATTGAAATAACTCCCCCTATCATAATATATTCTTAAAACTATCGTACAAATCTTGTTAAAATTTTTCAGAAATTTTTTCAGTTTTCCCGAAAAGTCTGGAAAATTTAATGGTAATTTTCAATTTTTAATAGTTATTTTTTTAATTTAATTGGTTTATTCCGTTATTTTTGTCCTAAATATTTTAAGTTAAAAAAAGTTATATTGATGAAGTATACTTAAACCACTTCACCCTATAGGGTGAAGTGGTTTAAATGCACCCATCCAAGTGCAAAACACAAATTGAATAGTTAGTAAAATTCTTTACAACAATGGTAAGAGTCCAGTCTTTGGCATGTATACAACTCCCTTAGTGGTGTATCTCATGGCAGATCTAAACTCTGCCCCATATTTGGGGCAAGTGCACCACCACCGGTTAGTTCCAAATTGAGAGTTGAGAATAAGTTTGTAATCATGGATGGATGGATTTTTTTTGCCAGATAATTTCCCTAAATATTCGTTAAATGTAATAACTTTATAACCAATAAGTCAATTTAATTGCGGTAAATTGCAAAAAATTCACAAAACTATGAGTTTGTTGCACTTGCCCCGTGTATACGTTCGTACTTATAATATTGGAACTTCCATTTACCGCAATTAAATTGACTTATTGGTTATAAAGTTATTACATTTAACGAATATTTAGGGAAATTATCTGGCAAAAAAAATCCATCCATCCATGATTACAAACTTATTCTCAACTCTTTATGAAATAATCAAACAAAAATACAATACTATTAAAAAACAAAGATATATATACCTATAGGTAAACTTCATACAGTAAATCTAATTAATATTATATTGCGGAAAACTGATGTCAAACTTCATTTCGCCTCTTCTTCCTATGGTACCTATGAAAAAAAAATGTGCTTAGAAACAACAACATACGTAACTGCGTAGGCCGAAACTAACTCCGGGAAAAGTGGGCGCACTTTCCCCCATGAAGGTAGGTGCACTTGCCCAATAAGAGAAAATTTTGGGGCAAGAGCACCTACTTCAAAGTTGGCTTATTTTACAATAAAGGTAATTTTGCATATTAGTTTACTTAAAACACATATAAACTTTCAAAATAAATATCTAGTAGCTTTACACATACCTTCCTCCAGTAATAAGTGTTTTTTTTCACTGAACTGCGCATTTAACACGCGAGTAAAAACGACAACACTCAATCAAGTCGCCATTCTTTGTTAACCAATTTGATGTCGGTAAAAAAGGGATGTGTATTTTAGTGGAAAAGAGTCATGCTCTCGCACTTACCAGAGGGTCTCGTCTCTTGTGAAAATATGTTTAGTTTATCATGTTGTAAGAACCCTGTCAAAAGATCAGCTCGATTAAAATTTTTTTAGGGGTCGCTCAAGATTTTTTAAAATTTCAAAAATCGTCAAAAATTGAATTTTTGTTCTATTTTAATCCCGATGTTATTTTCTAGATTGAAAATTTCAAATTGATATTTTGATTTCTAAAGGTCGCTAAAAGTTCGTTGATATAAATATATCAAATTTATATTCAGAGGTCGCTCAAAAACATTCAAAATACCGATTTGAAATTTTCAGAATCTTTATTATTTTCAAATTAAAAAATAATACCGGAACGAGAAAAAAAAATTAAATAAAAAAAATTAAATTTTTGACGATTTTGGAAATTTTTAAAAATTGAGCTGATCTTTTGACAGGGCTCCTAAAACATGATAAACCAACATATTTTTCACAAGAGACGAGAAAAAAAATATTTTTTTTGGGCCACCCTAATATTAACAGGGTGTTTTACATTCGAGGTCCATTGGAAGTTTCTTGGAAACGGAAAAAGATATTAATTTGAAATTTTATAAGCGTTTATAATCCATTTAAGTCTATTTTTCTAAAATATTTGGACAAAATGTCACTTCCTGTTTAACCGGAAGGAACATCAACTTTGTTATTTTAAATAGAACACCCCATATATTTTTACATTTTTGAATTCTACATAAAATTCTGAGTAAAATTACTATACCGCCCGATACCTAAAGTGAATAGTTTTCAATTTATTAATTTTTTTCGTTAAAATTTTACAAATGCGCATCAATCAAAAATAGCATATAACTATTTGTTAATAGGTTTGCGAATGTGGGGGTGAAATTTTTGGAATCTTAAAACATTGTTTATAATATTATTTGTCAATTATTTAACATTTTTTAGCAAATAACCTGAAAAACCCCAAGGGGCTTAAACCGGAAGTGGCATTTTTTTAAAAATATTTTAGAAAAATGGACTTAAATGTAAAACACCCTGTATATTTATAATTTATCGTCGCCGGGCGTGCAATATCTCCAATGTGCAATTGACAAAATATAACCAATGACACAGATTTAAAACTTTCCGTGTTGAACTAAAAATCCAGTTTTCCATAAAAAGGCGCAACATCACAATACATACATATTAGCATAATCAAATAATTGGTCATATAGACACGTACGGGACGTATAACAATAGAGGCACGTTTTACTAATTCCATGTAATATTCAGATAAATACAAAGTAACCAGCGATAGAAACGGGTAGCCGCCCCCTTTGCCCCTTGCTTTTGCCCCGTGCGGCCCCACTGATTTCCAGCGTATCGAAACATCTGCTAATTGCACCTTTAAACACGTTTGTCAGATTATGACTTGTTTTTAATGGGTGCCATGTTTACGTACCTTAATCGCATTTTGCAATTATGAATTGCTGGATATGATTACATACATAGTGTGCAATTGCGAATAATAATTTATATTTATTATTACTTACATATTCAAAACAATAAATAGTTTAAATATAAATTAAAAAAAATACAATAAAATTAGAGATAAGATCCATAATGTTTTAAACAAATTAAAACAAAAAATCTTATTTAATTTTTTTTAAATTATTTTAAACTTAACATTCTGGAAAATCTCATTATCCAGATGCAGGGGCGGATCAGGTTGAAAATATTTATTTACCTAAAAGGTGGTCCTAATTGAATTTAACAATAGGTTATACTTGCTTTGAACTTATTTTAGTCAAAGAATAAACCTTATTTTTATCAACCGACATTTAATTATTTATTAGCTAAAATTTTTATTACCTTCCATATATGGTTATTGCGCTACTCGTTCATGAAACCTTGCAAAGCTAAACTAAAAATCCCTGTTTATAAGAAACCCATGAGAACGAACACCCCGTGAAATCTTTCTGTTTTTTAATTTTTTTATTTCAATTGGGTTTTTTTATCGCATTGGCGGCTCTGCTTTTAAGTTAAGTTTAGTAATGATTACTCTACAGTCCATATACTATTACAAAATATCTTCTGGTTTTACAAATAGAATTAACTTAAACTTTATTTTTCTCGAAAACATTACGTTTTACAAAACAAATTTAAAAGACAAAAAAGTGTCTAAATTGAAAGTACTTCTACCTTACGGATTAATATTTAAAAAAAAATACACAACCAAAGTTTTGTGGCTACAAAGACAAGGGGGCCTACGAAAAAGCGTCTCAAGGGGGTCCCCAGCCAAAAACCTTAACACTATCAGATTCCACGTATCAAAAAACCCCTGTATACCAAATTTAGTGATTCTCGTACAACAGGGTTCTCAGATAATATATTATATATCTTCTTATATAAGAAAAAGACTATTCTTATGGGCGATTTTTAGGGGCCTGTATCTCCGAAAAAGAAGGCCAATTGCCAAAACTAAAAAATACGTTGTCTCCTAAATTTGTCTCGAGAATCTGTGACCAAATTTTGTTGCATTAATTTCCGGACACCCTGTATTGTGATTGATAGCGGATCGAACATAGCCAGTCGCATTTTAACGCTTTTATTTTCGAACTGGTTTCGAGATCCCATTTAAATATATATACAGCTCTTTCACACTAAAACCGAATATATCTATATATATATGGGGCGTGGCCTCGCCTCCCTCCAAGGCGCGTCACAGTTGCTTGTGTGATAAACGACATGACGAAAGGTCGAGCAGGTGAGGACTTAAAAAATTAAATGATAATAATGCAAAAAATCTCATTAGCGATGCAGTCTATTTGCTTAGCTACTGTGTCGCGCGTTGGAGGGAGGCGAGGCCACGCCCCATATATATAGATATATTCGGTTTTAGTGTGAAAGAGTTGTACATGTATATATATATATACACTGACTTCCAAAAAAAGTGGCGCACTACGTTATTTTCAATTTATACATTAAGTATTTAAAGTAAGACCAAGTTTTTCCTTTTAAAATTCAAATTAAACATATTAAAGGATAATATTTAAGTTTATTTAAAAAAATAACAAAATAAACAGCATGAAAAACTTAAAAATAAAAAATTGACCAAAAACGGAAATAACATTAACATTTTTAGATGGAAACTCCTGACTCAAAACATAAACAAATTTGTGTTTTAATTTTTGTTAATACCTTATGTTGCCCCCTCGGGCTTGAACACAAGCAGCAATTCGTCTAGGCATACTTTGAATAAGATTATTGATAAAGTTCTGATCAAGATTCTCCCATTCTTCTCGTAGGGCATTACGAAGTCCTTCCAGGGTCTCTGGACGAGCAGGTCAAGCTTTAAGTCGTCTCTCTAATTGATCCCATACATGCTCAATCGGATTCATGTCGGGGCTCATAGCAGGCCATATTAAACGCTCAATTCCGACTTCCTCTAAATAATCAATTACGCACCTTGCCACATGTGGCCTTGCATTATCCTGCATGAACAAAAAATTTGGACCAATAAAGGGGGCAAACGGAACAACATAATCTTCAAGAATGTCTCTAATGTAAGAATTTGCATTCAAAGAACGTTCTCGAGGAATAAATAGCTCTGTTTTTGCGCCTAATGAAATGCCAGCCCAAACCATTACTGAACCACCCCAAAAATTCTCTTGCTCCACAACAGTAGCTGCACTATACCTTTCACCTCGTCTTCTCCAAACTCTATGGCGTCCATCAGGTGAACGCAAGCTAAACCGGGATTCATCTGAAAACAAAACACGCCTCCAATCATTTTCATTCCAACCTTGGTGAATTTGGGCAAACTGAAGTCGCTGTTGTCTGTGCCGCAACGTTAGTCTAGGTACCCGAGCAGGTCTTCTTGACTTTAAACCATTTTCCTCCAAGCGTCGTCTAACTGTTTGAGCACTTACAACTCTTTGTCTTGCACCTAAAAGTCTTTGAGCGAGCTCAACAGCTGTTTGATGACGGTCTCGTAAACTTTGTAGCAGCAAAAACCGATCATCTCTTGCTGATGTAGCTCTTGGGCGACCCGATCCATGACGCCGGGTCATCATGTTTGTTTGACGGTATTTCTGGAGTGCCCTTCGAATGGTAGTTTCTGGTTTATTTAACGCACGAGCGGCATATCGCACGCTCCGCCCATCTTCCACTAACGCTACTGCTTTTGCAATTTCTTCGGGTTTAATTTGCATTTTAAAGTACCTATCTAAGTTCAAAATTAATTGCCGCGTTCAATCTAAAATGAATATTAAAAAAAAATGGAATAATTGCATTTTTTTATCGAAGTGGCTATTTATACGTCCGACGTATACAAAATTTGGTATACGTCTTGAGCTTTCATTGTTGAGTTTGGGTTGGTTTCGCTCACTGTCAATCAACTTAAATGGGCAAAAGTGAGCGAAACCAACCCAAACCAACCCAAACTCAACAACCCAAACCAACCCAAACTCAAAGCTTGAAAGTAATTAGAAATAACACAGAATCTGAACACTGATGTCCTTTTATATAACTAATGTCAAAAATTGACGTTAAAATTATGCAAATAAAACAAACCATAAACAAATTTCAAATAGAAAGCAAATTTCAGATAGAAAGCAAAAAAATTTAAGTGCGCCACTTTTTTTGGAAGTCAGTGTATATATATATATATACAAAATTTAGGGAAAAGAATAAGCATTTTTTAGTACTTATTTTAAAAAAATCAAAATGGTCCTATTTTGTGAAAAAAGTAAAAATATTTTTTAAATCAATTTTTCTTAGCCAAAAAAAATTGTTTCGCTTATGAAACCACCTCTATCTTAAAGCACGAAAAAAAAGATATAGGATTTATTATTTGTAGATTTAAAAAAAAAGTAATTTATATTTTTTGTATCAACCAAAACACTCTGACAAAAGAAAAAGAAAAATTTCAAGCCCCTGTATATCTGCAACCCGTCAGTCTTTTCAGCTGCCCTTTTGCTTAATTAAAGAAGTCCGATAGAACAATGATTTAGCAAAGTTTCATCAAAATCGGAAACAACAGGTTTTTGGTGGGAACACTTGGCGTGTTTTGCCCCATATGTAGGTATACTAAATTTTTTTAAATAATTATTTATGACAATTATTTATAATCCATTAATTTTTTATTAATTGATATATTTTTGTATTATGCCGATTCCGTATCAAAATATAAATTTATAATTTTTTATTGTCATAAATAATTTTTTTATTAAAATTAAAGAAAAATATCGATTAAAAAATAAAATTTTATGTAAAAATTAATATAGCTTGAATGATAATATAATTCCACTGATTTTTTGGTAAGACACCCCTACAAAATCAACCAAAACTATTTCTTTAATAAAAAAATATTTAAAAAATATTAAACCAAAGCCCAAACAATTAATTTCTAAAAAATCATATACCCATGATAAAATTGCTTTTAAACAGTAGGGTACGTTTAGAAATCGTAAAACTATTTCTCAAACGCTGAACTTACACAAAAAAGAGCAATGAATGAAAAGTGAATTACTATAGACTCACCGGTACGCGCTGACTTCTAATTGGCCACGTCACGATTTAATCCTGGGAAAAGAGCCGTTTGCGCGTACATCCTTCCGGCGGGCAAACGCCCATTCACAGGACACGTTTCCCTGGCTACATTAACGTTTTACGACACCACCTCTTTAATACAGAGACAAGTTTTCCCAGGGCGCACAATAGGACAAAACAAAATGTTTCAAATATTTCTCCATAGGTCCTACAATGACTCAATTTGAAAATCTAACTAGAAAAAAAATAATGCCTTAATTAAAAAAACAGATTCAAATTTAAATTATAATTTAAATTTGAATCTGTTTTTTTAATTAAGGCATTATTTTAGGTATATTATAGGTATCTTTTATAATATATAAGTATAATCTTTTGCCGCAAAAGTGTAATAATACTTATAATTGTCTAATTGTACCTACCTGTATTCCTACTAAGTATTTTTTATGGATTTTAATAATTTATAATATTACTTACTTACCTAAAATTATTGTATATATATTAGGGTGTTTCATTTAAAACGAAAATTTTTTTTTTCTTGCTGACACATGAAAATTTTGTTTTTAGGTTGAAAAAAAATTCCCTGAAAATTTGAGCCCTTAGCAATTAGCAATATATATGTAGTTGTTGAATCAAATTACATATACATACATAAATTTCAATAAAACCTATTTTTTCTTTGTTTTTGGTTATTGAATTGCTTATATCTCTTAAACAAAGCACTTTAGTGATATGAACGTGAGAACCTTTTTTGTCAAAAATTAAATTTCCTACAACTTTTTTATTTGAACTTTTTTGGTAAACCCAGTCATTCGCTCGATTTTCTCAAAAATATGTGAGAAAAAGTGAAAAAACGACTTTTGGAGCTACTACCCAGTAAACACATACACGTTTTTTAAACGTATTTAAAACGTTTGAAAGGTCAATAAAACGTTTTACGTGGAAAAAGCAACGGTTTGATATTGGTATAAATTTACACCAATTAATTTAAACGTTAAAACAACGTTAATTTAAATATGCTTTTTAATAGTGCCTAACTTTTACGTTACAATAACGTTGTATTAAGGTGTTCAGTCAACCATATATTTAAATATTTAATTTAAACGTTAAAACAACGTTAATTTAAATATACTTTTTAATAGTGGCTAACTTTTACGTTACAATAACGTTGTATTGAGGTGTTCAGTCAACCATATATTTAAATGTTTAATTTAAACGTTAAAACAACGTTAATTTAAATATGCTTTTAATAGTGACTAACTTTTACGTTACAATAAAGTTGTATTAAGGTATTCAGTCAACCATATAAACTGTTCGTCATAAAAAACGACGCACCTAGTTTTTTGGAAAATATTTGAAAGCTCGTTATTGGAAAATTACTGAATCGATTTTGAAAATCTTTGAAAATTCTGAATAGCTGATTCTTTGACTCTTATGTCTAATTTTGGGAATACGATATTTTGCACATAGCATTATACTACAGGGTGTTAAACGAAGAGATGCATTTTTTTCGAAATTTCAAGTTATTCCCATTCATAGGGCAGTTGACTTTGATAGTCGTAATACCTCTCCCTGATATAAGTTGGGTAATCCCTCGGAACGTTTTCGAGATTTTGTGGATATCTTGGCTAACTACGATTATATGCCAATTTTTTGAAAATTGTCCTTATTCCCCAGTTTAGTCCAAAAAATGAGAAATAGTGGATTCTTTGACTTACGTCTAATTTTGGGAATACGATATTGTGTACATGACAAATTTTTTACATTTTTTACAAAATGGTTTTCATGATTTTTTAATAGAATTGCCTTTAGCAGAGAAAAAATTTATACTTTCAATTAGATGGTGCTTCCACACATATGTAATTCCCTGATAGTGAGAAATTTTTTAAATGAAAATTTCCCATATGAAGTGGATTATATTACCCCTTGTGATTTTTATCTATGGGGGTACTTGAAAAATAAAGTGTATTTTACTCGGCCGCGTAAAAGAGGACAACTTTGCGTCAGGATTAGGCAAGCGTGTCCAGAAATTACTCCTAAAACTTTAAGAAAAGTGAGAACAAGTTGTTGAAAAGGGTATTGTTTTGGAAGGTGGTTATGTTGAAGAGACCAGAATTTAAAAAAATATTAATTTTTAGGTTTGTCATTGCAATTAAATAAACAAGTTGTCTAAATATCATTTAAAAAATTATCTAAAATAAGCCCTAATATCCTTTTGCCGAAAAATCGACCCCCTTTTACACCCTAAAACTATTTTGTACTAATTTCTTAAAAATGTCCAAACCTAAATATAAATTATATTAGGAAAAGTTATTATTAGTTATTTCTGCACCAACAAATGTACTTACCGAATTGGATCCTTTGGCAAAACATGAAAATGCAACGATTTAGTTCTTGAATTTTATTTACAATTAAAAACACAATAATTCACAATGATAAAATACACACACTAACGTAACTATATAGTATAGTATACGCATTTAAGCTTTGAGTTTCTTAATTAATGATATAAAGAATAATCAATCGAAATCGAGTACTAAAAAAGCTTTTTAATTTTTTCCTTGCAACGTAAAACACAAATACCTAACGTTCGCGATTTAGCTGTGCAATTGAACAAAATTTGTCGAGTAAGACTTCTGCATTCCTCTCTTTTGTGAAAAAACAACCTATTTATTTAAAAATGATGTACAGTTCGTATGCTTTAAATGTATTGTTGACAATTCTTAAATTCACGCAATGCTATCGAAGTCCACCAGATGGCGCACTCGTTGCGAAAACCCGATAATTTTTTAGCGTATATTAACTTAAGTAGGTTTAGGTAAATTTTTAAATGTCTTGAAAGATTCCAGTTTACAATATAAAAAACTGTTCTTTATAAAATTAAACGTGTTTGGTCTATTGTGCTACTACCTCCGATATTTTTATTTAAACGTTAATCACGGAAGGATCTACGTGGCCGAATAATAGGCGGTAGAGTAAAGTTTTTGTTTATGCAATGGTTATGACACCTCTTCGCCATCAATTATGCCACGAACGTGACATCGCCCTGAAACACCAAACAATCGAATTGTGACACCTATTAAAAAAACAACGAATTTTGAATTTTGTTTATTTATTTAGGGAATTTTTGTTTATTTATAGTTTTGATTTTTGAGACCTTAAATAGAATAGAATAATTTTTTGTTATTTTTTATACTTTTTGTAATGCTTGATACCCATTAATTTAAAAAATATATACAGTGTGTCGCACTTAAGATGAAGACACCCCCATATTTTCGCTATTTGAAGGAATAAAGGTTTGAATTTTTTCACATTCATACATGTTGATGGGTCATATTTTTTAAGCTACTCAACTGAAATCTGAACTTTAAACTTGGCCTACTACAAATTCACAAACGGGGCCAGTTGTCGATATTTTGCTTCGCGTTAGAGATATCGAAAAAAGTTATTGGAAAAAGTTGTTCAGAATATTATTCTAACTTCATATACCAATTTTTATAACAATTTTTTTTTTTTATTTTGGTCCGCACAAAATTATTACAATTTCATTTTTTAGGGAGTAAAGTAATAATTTGATACTAACTAGTGCTTATGACCGATAAATAAATAATTAAAACAATTTTTGGAAATTACAAATCAATTATAATTTATTAAATTAAGGAAATGGTATAAAACAATAATAAAACTAATAAAAATAAATAAATTAGAAATGCGAATTTTGCCATGAAAATCGGTAAACGCGGTTAGAATAATATTCTGAACAACTTTTTCTAATAATTTTTTTCGATATTTCTAACGAGAAACAAAATATCGACAACTGGCCCCGTTTGTGAATTCGTGGTAGGCCAAGTTTAAAGTTCAGATTTCAGTTGAGTATCTTAAAAAATGTGACCCACCAACATGTATGTATGTGAAAAAATTCAAATCTCTATTCCTTGAAATAGCGAAAATATGGGGGTGTCTTCATCTTAAATGCGACACACTGTAAATTATCTAAACATTTTTTAAAAATTTGATGGTCGGAAAACCATTCCTTTGAAAACTTATTTTTATTATAGTTAGACCGTTATACCAAAGAATTTAACCTATTTTAAAAAAGAATAAAAAAAAAATTATAGAAAAGGTAGGTAGGTTAAATTACCTTTTACGTTTGTGAAAACAATAGTAACATTCAATTTTAGTCATGTGTGTACGTTTTAGCCAATTAAAAATTTTGGGAATAATTTTAAAAAAGGTTAATCAGATTTTTAAAAAGGTATAAGCGTTTACAAATTCACTGAAACATTTTTAGTGGGGTAATACATTTCAGTCAAAGGGGTCAAGTTTAAAAGTGGTCTATTTGGCATGAAATGCTCCATATATTGATTTTTTAAAAATATTGCAGGAAGACAATTATTTCTTAAACCTAAATGTTTTAATTAGTTTGAGATTCTCTGCCAGAGCAAAACTTTTGCCTGTCAACGCAGCGACCTGATTCGCCCCCTCTGGCCGGCCCGTGCAGGGCTCTACAATATATATGTATATATACAAAAAAATGGCCGCCGTTAAACTGTGCAGTGTTGCAGTGATTTTTTGTATTTTAGTACGAGATAGAACAGACCTTGTTATGTGGATTGTGGGTATGTTAATTTTATACAATTTTGTTATATATAACAAAATTGTATAAAATTAACATACCCACAATCCACATAACAAGGTCTGTTCTATCTCGTACTAAAATACAAAAAATCACTGCAACACTGCACAGTTTAACGGCGGCCATTTTTTTGTTTGCAATTTTTGTGCTTTGGGTTTGTGCTCTGTTTATACAGATTAATAATCGTTTTAAACGTTGTGTTTCTCATAGTAAGCCTTAAAAGAGGCCTTAAAGTGCTAAGAACAGCCATTTTACACCTCTATTGTAAAAAATAAACTTTATTCTATCAGGGCTGTCATAAAACTGTCAAATGTCAATTTTAAGGTTAAATTATAACCCACAAATTAACCTTCAAATTGTAATTTGACAGCCCTGATAGAATAAGGTATATTTATTATAAAAGAGGAGTAAAATGGGTGTCCTTAGCACTTAGGCCTTAGTTGAGGCTTACAAGTGCCTCTGTAAGAAACCCAACGTTTAAAACAATTATTAAACAGCACAAACCCAAAGCACAAGAATTGTAAACAACATAAATGGCCGCCGTTAAACTCTGTGCAGAGATTTTTAGTATTTTTATCTACTCCTACATTGACGAGCTGTGACTTTATGGCACTTTATTGACGGGCTGAAGTTAACAACAGTGGCTTTTCGACATTTTACGCCACGGGCTGAAGTTAGCTTTATTATAAATTGGGAAAAAGTGAGGTTAAATTCGGGTGACAGTTGACAGAGGTCAAAATTTTAACAAATAAAATTGGCTTTAAATTCTGTTTTGTGTTCGTCGTAGATAAAGTATAGTATTCAACTCGTTTATAAACTTCTCTAGACACTCGTTTTTATTAAACACTCGCTCGCAAGCTTCGCTCGTGCTTAATTAAACTCGTAACTAAAATGTCGTTTATAAAACTTGATACATAATATACTATTAGCATGAGATAGAACAGACCTTGTTGTGTGGATTTTGAACATACCTACATAATATGTATGTTATCATACCTACTTGTTAAAAGCATAATATTTTTTATCTAAGTTAGCTTTATTATAAATTGGAAAAAAGTGAGGTTAAATTCCTTGAAAGTTGTCAAATGTTTAACAAATACAATTTGCTTTAAATTCGTCGTAGATAAAGAATAGCTGGCCATACACAGGCGTTATTTCACGCGGTTTATCGTGGCGTGTTGGGATGTAGCGGTTAGTATGCACGAAAGAACGGCATGGCAAAAAAAGCGTCATGTTCCATACACTTGATAAAGTATTCAAATGATTTAGCAAGTGCTTGCCCGTGGTATATCAGTTTCAAAGGAAAAATCGTATGTGAGTGGGCAAAAAGTGTCATTTATCGAGTCGTTTGAAACTGCATGTGATCATGTACAAATTTTCAACGTGAAATTTTGCCAAGCAAAGGTAAACCGTGACGCGGAATGTGGCGTGTGGACACGCCACACTCCAGAGAAAAGCACGTCTGAAATCCCTTCCCGTTCTATCATTTCGCGCGGCGATACTCCATATGTTTTTGCAGATAACACGATAAACCGCGCGCAATAACGTCTGTGTATGGCCAGCTAATAGTATACAAACTTCTCTAGACACTCGTTTTTATTAAAGATTCGCTAGCATTCTTCGCTCGTGCCTAATAAAACTCGTAAATAAAATGGCGTTTATTAAACTTGATACATAATATACCTACTATTAAAAAATTATCAAACTTCGCACAGTATAATAACGATATGAAGCATCCAAAATGATTTTTTCTACTATCTTACCAGAAAACTTAATTTTCCTCCCTCTTTTTTTTAACAATTTAACATTTGATTTTGTAGGAAAAAGATTTACTCCGCGCTTGTCCAACCATTCTTTTAACAAACTATATTCATTTTCATATCGCTCTTTCGATTTTTAAGGAAGGAAATTAATTGCAACTATTCTTGCCTCTTCAGCAAGATCTTGCGGCAGGTCTTCTTCGCTAGAACTCATTTTCAAAACGTAGGAAGAATTTCAAATTTATGATAAACATTCTGACAGCTTATAAAAACTGTTATGTTTGTATTACCAAAAATACCATAGCAACAAAGCGTTGTCAACATAACGTCGGCGACGCAACACCTACTTAATATTTTGTCATAATTTTATAGCCCCGGGTTAGTAAAAGGAACCTAAACGCTTAAA
Organism: Brassicogethes aeneus; assembly: GCA_921294245.1. Taxonomy (NCBI): domain Eukaryota; kingdom Metazoa; phylum Arthropoda; class Insecta; order Coleoptera; family Nitidulidae; genus Brassicogethes; species Brassicogethes aeneus. Next base: position 15,030,015 of record OV121134.1, on the reverse strand, counting down.
ATGCGTTTCCTCCCTTGAATATTTAATGCCCTTCGCTTCGCGTCGGGCATCAAACTATTCGCGGGAGGAAAAGCACTATTTACGTATTTTTAAAATCATACCTACCCCGTTGAGCGTATTTTTTTTTAATTTTTTTAACTGCGAAATCTGATAATTTTTTACTATTTATTATGCTTTTAAGAAAAGTTTGATACATGTAAAGTTTTTAACGAGTAATCCCTTTCATATATGATTCTAAAGATTTTTTAAATTAAATTTTAAAAAATTTAGTAGGTATATTTCCACGGATGGACTTAACTATACTTAAAAAATATTTATTTTCAATTTTTCGAGGAAAAGTCATTTTTCATAATTTCTTTTGCTTGTTATATAAATTCTATAAATTGAATTAGCGTTGAGAAACATCCATTTTGTGGTACAGGGTGAGCAAAAATACTGATTTTCAAATTTAAAAACTTTTAAATACTTTTTTGAAGCGCTAATATAAAGAGATGGCTAAGAGAAATCAAAAAGTCAAATGAAGTTTTTTCATATGAGTTTTTGATACTAAGATATTTGATATTGAAAATTTAAGATATTATAATATAACTATAACTATAGTTTTCAAATTTTAACAAATAACACGAGTTATATTTAGTGAAAAAATATAATGAATTTTAGGATTTAAAAAATTGTCAGTACGAAATTTAAAATTAAAATGTGCTTTAAAATATTAAAAGACTTTAATGAACCTTATTTATTCAAACTTACCTTAATTTCATTATCGTTTACACCAACCTATCGATCTTTTAGAGTTTATAATTCATTATTTTAATGATATAACAAACGCAGAATTTAAATGTTAACAAATGTTAAATCAAGAAAAGTGTCAAAATCAGTGGCGTAACTACAATGGTGCCAGTGGTGCGGTGGCACCAGGGCCCGCGTCATTGGGGGCCCGGCTCGGCCCGGTGGCTCGTTTAAAGCGTAAAAAAAACTTTTAAAAAATTGTGGTTATTTTAAAAACCATGCAAAAACGAACTATTGAGTGTCGACACTACTATATTTAAAAAATTCTAAATTGTTTGTCGTTTTATATATAAACGTATACGTTTGTCGGTTTATACGATTGTATATAAAACTTTCCAAAAATATACTTCCGACACTGAAAAATTGGTTTTCAGGTACCTCTAGAAAGTGCTCACCAAATTTGAGCTCTTAATATTAATAGGAAGATCCTCCTCATCACAGTTTTCCATTTTTTTAGTCCCTTATAAAAAGACCATATTTTATTATTAATCAATAGTTTAATCAAATCTTTATACATATTTTTGTAGGAAATTGAATGCCCTACAAAAAGGACTAGTGTTTAAGAGATTACTCTAACCATTTAAAAAAAATTCAAGATCAAAGTTTGAAGAATTTATTAAAAAAAGTTTATTTTCAAATTTGGTGAGCAGTTTCTAGAAGTGCCTAAGAACCAATTTTTCAGTGTCGGAATAAAAAAAAATTCGATTTTTTTGAATCACACTTTGTTTAAAATAATTATTATAATAATTATAATTGGTGTATTACTGGTAGGTCCATACCTCCAGGAAATCATTCCTGTCGCGATTTATGATAAATCCTAAATTTTTATATAGATGAGAGGGGGGCCGGATATAAGATTTGAAACCAGGGCCCCACGTTGTCTTGTTACACCACTGGTCAAAATCCTTAGTAACGTGTAAACATTAAAAAATATTGTCGCTGTGATAAAATGCGTAACTATGGAATACTGGCATTTTATTTGTTCTAATATTAATGAATTGTATTGTCAAAGAAATTCAGAATTGTCGCCATCAAAATGAAACATAATGTATATTAAAAATATTTCCAAAGAATATACATATTTTTTTTTATTTAATATTATTATACCTACCAGGTTTTTAAATAATTTTTGTTTATTTGCATATTTTTTCTTTATCAAAAATTGTATTTATAGAATAATTCAAAAGTAACTAAATAGGTACTATTTTTTTAGATTTATAAATAGGGAATCAATTTGTTTGTTTTCCATTATATTTTTTTAAATTTTCATTAAAAGAATTACTACCAACAAATTTAAATAATAATTAATATAATTATTATTGTTAATTATTATTATTAAGAATACCATTTTATTTATATTAATGACTTTTTGCAAATTTATGTAATTTAATATCTATTCTTATTGTTTATCTTCTCAGGAATATTCACCTATAAATAATAATAGTTTTATTGGTGGTATTGGCGTCCCGCAGGGTCGTTCAATGGTAGGGAATTGTAGTACAATATGCAGTAGTAACAACACTTGCCGTAATTTTACTGTGTTTAGTGTGAGAACCTGTGCCGGTCGCAGGTTCTCAAATGATAAAATTCAAATCAGTCGAGTTGTGACCAGATGTTTTTCACCTGACGATGGTCACTTTTCTGTCGGACTGTCCGAGTTCAATAAAATATTACAAATCTAGAACTTTTCACTATTTAAAATAAGAGAATTTGGGGTAGGAAACCAAACCAAATATAGGCAAATATGTATATAGAAATGTGTATGTGGGGCATTCCACGCCAAATTAACCTCTTTTGAACTCGTTCCTTTTAAATTTTATCCCACTAAAAATATGTTTCAGAATCAACTTTTAGCCCGATTAAAAAAAAAAATTCATCAAATTAAAACTGATGATCAAAATTGCGAGAGTCCATTGCTTGTAGAAAAAATATTGTACTTTACATACTAGTTAGGTAAATAACTATTTAAATAACTATTTAGGTGCCATTACACAGAAATCTGTCCAATTAATAAGCCCTAAATTTTTCTACCTATTAAGTCACAAAGTTTACTTGTTCACAAACGTTTTTTTAAATAACATACATAAATGCAATATTTTTTGGTTACCAATTTTATGGAAATTTTACGTATGTTTCTCTCATTAAATTATTGAATTATGTTAGAATTATCACTTGTATAAATAAAACTTTTTCACACAATTTTCAGGTATTTGGGTTTTACCGATGTTTTAGTACATTCCAAGGAGATTATGGATTATCTACATATTAATCCCATGTCAATAATCAATAAATTTTTTTAAATCAAACTACTTATGATATTAATTATTTTTAGGGTTTAATGCATTTATAATATACCTACTATGTAAGTATTTATATATTTTTTATATGGGAAAAATGATTTAGATTAATCGGGTTATGTTAAAAATTCATTATTTACTACTTTGGACTAATAAAAAAATTTGACTTCTGTCAGATCTTTCTAACCTCACTTTCTACTTTTAAAAATTGTACGTTTTATGTATATTTTTTACAAATATAATTGTGCCTTCAAGATAAACTGTTGTATGCCATTCGACCAAGAAGTGTGCTTTACTCAACTTTGAGCTCAGCGCAAAAATACTTACTTCTTGACCTAATGACGTATATAACTATGTATTTAAAAAAAATAATATGATGTATTACAGGGCCTGTAACTTGAAAACAAAAATCCTATGAAAAAAAACTATTTTCGACAGTTAAATTTTCTCCCAACATTTCTGGTAATATAAAATTACAAAGAAAAATATTTGTCTATAATAAAATATTTAATTTAATTTTAAAACAAAACTCATTTCTGACGGTTACAACTTTTTTACAGCATTGCATTCAATTATTGTTAAAATGCATTTTATTTAATAAAAAAAATAATAAAGTATTAATTAGAAACAATAATTTCTCAATATTCCACTTGACCAATTATTTTGACGCCATTTTTTTTATTAAGTCTTAATAATAAACACGATTTGTTCATAAAAAATGTTAAATTATTGCATAGGTATATCTGAAAATCCATTAGTTTTATTTTTAATTTCGATTAAACCAAATATTTCTTCAGTAGGAAATTCGTGGGTACCTACCTACCCTTCATTTTAAAAGCGAAGTAGGCGGGATTTCCAGCTTACCTTTTATTGTTCCGCTGTTTTACCAAAATCCACCTTAGGACACCTGATCTCAAGACACTTGTTTAGCACTTGTTCCAAAACACAATCGTCCAATACCAATACATTCAATAAATCGAATAAACGACAACGTAAACTTGACTGATCGTCTTCATCTATGCGGTGATAGTTTACAACTGTGGTAGTAAACTACCCCAAAGCAAAACGGAGATATTGACAGTACTTGTTCGGGTGGAATGCAAGGTGTTTATAAAAATATTGTTTAGTGACAAGTGTTTAGTGGAATTTACGTGTGACATGAAATTTGTACCTGTCCAAGTGGTTACCAACGCTATGCCAAAAAGTATGAAATTATTTAATTATATAATTTTACCTCGTATGTAAATTTTTAGGATTTTACGTGTTTATACTTGATGCGACGATTAAAATATTTGTTTGCAAGTAATCACCTCCCAAGATTAAATAAAACAAAGTTGAGGTGTAAATTATTCAAATACTCTGCTTTAACTTGCTTTTGCATGTCAAAATTTGTACATTTTTTATTTTAATTCATGTATAAAATAAAAAATAATAAATTTTTAATAGTAGGTACCTTTATTATGATATGATAGCGAGTAGGGGTCACACAAGATATTTTAAATAGGCCGCTTTTTTAGATAGTATAGATAGTAGATAAGTATGTTGTATCTTGAAAACTAAGCATTTCCGGAACTTTTTTTTATGATCTCCAGCTCATGTTTTTTGTAACACCCTGTTTGTACTATACTATACTAAATTATATAGTAGAATTACACAATTATTTTGTGAAGGATTATTTTGTAGGGATCATTCGGCAAATTCGCGGACTTTTTGATGAAAAATTGGGAATGATTTAAAGTTGTTTTTGTAGTAATTTTATTTAATAAATATAAATTTGCATTGACTTTCCACTGGGACTTTTTTTCAAATAATTTGTTCACAATCACAAAGAATGTTATAATGCTGCTAAAGTAAATTTAAATATGTCAGTGAAATTTTTCAGTCAAGATAGTAAATTAAAGAATTCTCGCGTGGGTCCGCGATTTCTCATGAGACCATAAAAATTGTAAAAAGCCATATGGTTATTATGTAAGACAAACGCAACAATAATCCATCCAAAAGTTTTGAAAACATTCCACAAGATATTTTAAATAGGCCGCTTTTTTTAGATAGTATAGATAGTAGATAAGTATGTTGTATCTTGGAAACTAAGCATTTCCGGAACTTTTTTTTATGATCTCCAGCTCACGTTTTTTGTAACACCCTGTTTGTACTATACTATACTAAATTATATAGTAGAATTACACACTTATTTTGTGATAGATTATTTTGTAGGAATCATTCGGCAAATTCGCGGACTTTTTGATGAAAAATTGGGAATGATTTAAAGTTGTTTTTGTAGTAATTTTATTTAATAAATATAAATTTGCAGTGACTTTCCACTGGGACTTTTTTTCAAATAATTTGTTCACAATCACAAAGAATGTTATAATGCTGCTAAAGTAAATTTAAATATGTCAGTGAAATTTTTCAGTCAAGATAGTAAATTAAAGAATTCCCGAAGTGGGTCCGCGATTTCTCATGAGACCATAAAAATTGTAAAAAGCCATATGGTTATTATAAGACAAACGCAACAATAATCAATCCAAAAGTTTTGAAAACATTCCATTTGTTATTAGTAATATTAACTTATTACTAGGGGTGTGCGAATATCGTTCGAATCGAATCGAATATTGATATTCGATTCGAAATTCGAATCGAATAATTTGAATTTTCGAATTATTCGAAATTCTACGAATGATTCGAAAAAAATCGAATAACCCGAAAATTTTCGAATTATTCGAAAAATTTCAAAAATTTCGAATAACTCGAAAATTTTCAAATAATTCGCGAAATAATGAAATATCTCTGGATTTTCAATTGTTTCCATTTAAATTACTTTTAATCGTGTATCGAAATATTCTACTTACGAATAATATACTTTTTGTTAAAAATCAATTACCCACAGAAAAAAAATCTATAAGAAAAAGGTTACTCATGTATCGTATTTATTATTTTTGCACAAAAATTTGTAGCAAATTTTCAAATGTTGTATTTTTCATAATACTGTATTTGCTACGATATAATTTCTGTTATTTCATTCTCTTTTAACAAAAAAAAACTATACTTATTGTTCTATTTGTGTAACTATATTTCATGGTTTGAATAAAATGTATATTCACTGTTAAATTCATATTTGAATATTGAACATAAGAAACCCTGACTTCAAAATACTCAAAAATTCGCTAATAATATAATAGTTAACAAATAATTCGAAAAAATTCCGAATTATTCAAAAAAATCGAATTATTCGAATTTTTTCGAAGTATTCGAAAATTTTCGAATTCGAGAACTTTCGAATATTAATATTCGATTCGGAACGAATAATTCGTAAGTTCGAATTATTCGCACACCCCTACTTATTACTTATTTTTACAATTTATTATTTCGGCGATATTTATTTAGAAAATCAATTATAATAATGCTTGTAGGAAAATTAAAGTATTGAAGATGTAATTAATTTTCAAAATAAATATTATCGAAATATTTTATTGTAAAATTGGTAATAACAAATGATATTTTTTTAAAAACTTTTGAGTGGAATTTTGTTGCATTGATACCTACTTATTTTCATTATTACATGAAAAATCGCTCTATAATCATGTTGATTGTTTTGTAAAATTTGTTATTCGTTCGCGAATGTTGTAAATTCTGTCTAATGAGTGATTCCAGCGTCAATCAAATTAATTGTTAACAGAAAACGTTTTACGATTTTCGTTAAATTGAGTCTAACTGTTAAGTAACACATTTGACGAAATTTCTGTAATGGATTTTAATGTCCGGGCGAAAAATGCGACGGCATTAATGTTTAGACAAATTTATTTTTGTGCGAATTCGTGTTCCTTATAAAAATGTTATAAGCAATTCAATAAATATAAATGCCTCTGGGATTTTTATTTTGAAAAATTATGGAATCAATCTAATTAGGATTCAAAAATGGGTAAAATCTTCAAAAAGTCGTATTTGAAAGAAAAAAATTAATGATTTGAAAGAAAAAACTAATGATCCCGGCGCATTCGCCAAAATTGCAATTCTATAATTTTTTAATATTTTTTAATTTACACTTCATTAAATGACCTATTATAATAATAATAATTATTATTATTTTTTATTTAAGTTTGCAATTTGTCATTAAAATTTGCCCAAAAATAATGAATCCTTTTTTAATAAAACCAACTCATTAGTAGGTACGAGTATAAAACTCCCCAGTGTATTTAAATTTTATTTATTCGACTGCTCTTCAAATTTTGCGTTAATTATTTCCAAACGTCGAGTATTTCACCCAGCATCATTAAAGTGTACAAGTGGAGGGATGCTCAATTTTTTACTCAAGCATCTTATTTAAAAACCCAAAAACACATAATTTTAAATAAATTAAATTATTTTTTTTTCAGTAGCATCACTTGGCGCTAGAGGCGCCATGAAAGAAAAAAGCAAAAACGCGGCGAGGTCGCGACGCGAAAAAGAAAACGCGGAATTTTTGGAGTTGGCGAAATTGTTGCCGCTACCCGCTGCAATCACATCACAATTGGATAAAGCTTCTGTCATCAGGTTGACAACATCCTATCTAAAAATGAGACAAGTATTTCCTGACGGTAAGTGAAAATAGACAATATCTAGTAGTATCAGAAACTCAAACAATAGAAAATGATAATCAAACTTTTGACATGTATATTGGGGTTGCCAGTTGCCTTTTTTACTTGGGTTTTATCTAATTATTTTTTTTACAATCTAAAAATAATTTTTGATTTTACCTTTACCTAAATGATGATACATGATAATTTAAAGACAAAAGAAAAAATCATAACTCGTTAATAAATAGACATGCAACAATACACAAGGTATATTTTTGTAAGAAATTTTACGCTCTATAAAAAAGGTCTATTAAGTACGTTATTTTCGTAAACCATCCATCTAAATGATATCGAAGGTCAAAGTTTCAAATAAATAAAAAAAAATCTATATTTTCTTTCTGAATTTTTCGATGACTTTTTTCACTTAAGTATTAGGTATCTAAATTATCTAAATTATTAAAACTATTTTGAAAAAAAAAATTCATGTGTCGTTTAAATGACAATACTTTTTATTTAATATAGGATTTTTACACGTTTTGGGTGTTTGTTATTTTTTAAGTTGTCTTTTTATACTTGGGCATTGCTAACATTATTTGTTAATAGTAATAATTTTAAAAATAGTACATTATCGACAAGGCGAAGTTGATTGTGTTTTAATAGCTGTTTTTGGTCTTTATATGTTATGTTGCCTTGAATTCGTAGATATTTTCTGCCTTTTACTATTTCAAAATGCAGATGTTGGCGGTTTTTAGACTCAAATATAAAAATGTTTGATTTTAAGGTTATGTTTGTATTACTATTATTTTGTGTTAGATTTTTAGAAAATATCCAAACCTAAATATAAATTACATTAGATAAAGTTATCATAAGTAAATTCTGCACCAACAAATGAAACATGAAAAGGCAATTTCGGTTTAGTTCTTGAATTACGTTTAGGTAGAATTAAAAACAAAATAATTCACCATGATCACTTTGATAAAATACACACAAGCGAACGTAGCTATATAAGCATGCTATAATATTCATATAAAGAATAATAAATCAAAATCAAGTACTAAAACAATCAAAGTTTTTCTGGTTTTACTTGCAGCGCTAAACATAAATAACGTGCGCGGTGAAGCTGTGCAATTGAAACTTCGCGAACAAAATTTGTCGAGTAAGACTTCTATAGAAGGTATACCTTCCTCCAAATTGTGAAAAAATTACTTATGTATTTATAAATATTGTACAGTTTGTATGCTTTAAATGTATTGTTGACAAACCTTGAAGTCCAAAAATGCTATTGAGCAAGACATATTTTCTAGAAAATTTTACGCTCTGAAAAAAACGTATTTTAAGTTTTCGTTAAACCATCCATTTATATAATATCGGAGGTCAAAATAAATAAAATTTAAAAGTATCTACAAATTCGCTTGTCGCTGGTAGTCGCTATAGCGAGTAGTATACCGGGTAGCTGCTACTTACTCGCCAAGACTTAAACAATGTATTGAGTTGTTATCCTACAAGCTACAAGTAGCTATCAAAATTTGTGACTCACAAATGACTTTTCGCTAGTTTGGGACGTAGCAGCGACCAGCAAATTTGTTGAAGAACGTACCTCTAAACGACAACGAAAAATTATTATTTATTTCTAAAACTGTTTTTAGTCTGTAAACATACAATTTAGATGATACCCAAGTATAAAAAGCCAACTACAAAAAAAAATCAGAGAATTTTTTTTTTATTTATTTTAAACTTTGACCTCCGATATCATTTAAATGGATGGTTTTACGAAAAAAACCTAATTCACGTTTTTTATAGAGCGTAAAATTGTTAAATGTTTATTTATTAGCGAGTTATGATTTTGTCTTCCGACTTAAAATTTAAAAAAGTAGCATTTAAAAAAAATTGTTTTTAGATTGTACAAAAAATTATGTAGGTAATACCCAAGTGAAAAAAAGCCTACTTGCGAAATAAAGGACACCCTTATGTATATAGGTATTTTACTTAACATAAATGTAAAATCTTTTCTGAATAAAATATCTACTATTGAAGATTATATAAATTAGTTTAAAATCTGATTGAACCTTTCGTTTAAAAACTCAATTTAACATATTTGTGATAAAATTCAACACTATTGACAAACACATTTTCTTACCTGGTTTTGAAATTTTGATTATCTGATTCTTTATTAAAAGAATATATTTTATGGGTTTCTTTTGTAGAAAAATATATTAAATTTAAATGAAATCAGAGTAAATGCCAAATATACAAGATTGTTATTCATTACAGGATTGGGAGACGCGTGGGGCGCAACACCTATGGTTCACAATGCAAGAGATACTCCCATAAAAGAACTAGGATCATATCTATTACAAACTCTTGATGGGTTTATTTTTGTGGTAGCACCCGATGGAAAAATTATGTACATATCAGAAACCGCTTCTGTACATCTTGGATTATCACAAGTAAGTAAAATAAAGCTTGTTGAATTAGAATAATTCAAAACAATTAGGCATTGTTCTAAACCCTACATTTACAACTCTAACTAATAACAAACTTGTGTTTGTTCTCAGGTAGAATTAACAGGAAACAGCATATACGAATACATCCACCCGGCGGATCATGACGAAATGACGGCGGTTTTGTCCCCACAAATGCCGCCCCCAGGGGCCAATCAACAAGACTACGAAATCGAAAGAGCGTTTTTCCTGAGGATGAAATGCGTTTTAGCAAAACGTAACGCAGGGCTTACAAACGGAGGCTACAAGGTAACTTAATGTCTTTTAATGTCACATTAGGCTTAATTCGTTGATTTATTACTTAAAAACGTGACCCAGACAACATTTTTGTCGGCAGGGGTACGAGAATTTTCGTCAGTAGCGTTTGGTACTGCGAAAATCTTCATAATTTATGCGAGCAAACGGTTCAATAAACATGACAACACAATAAACACTTACCTACCCTATTCAAACAACAGCGATATCAAACTTGAGGTTTACACTACTATATGGAAAGTAAAGGCTTAAAGAAAATACAAGTATTTAGTTATTACTTTCCATATTATTCATTCAAATCAAATTAGTATTCTTTAGGACCATTTTCATAATTAGACTCCCTTTGATTTCATTTTATTAGCATACAGTCAATAAATTACCCGGCGTAATTAACTCATATGCATATCATGAAATTACACATGTATGAAACATTAAGGCAGAACCAGTCTACGCATATGAAGACACTTATTAACTCCTTTGATTTACTTAAGTACTATTCACATGTTTATCCAATTAGTGCCACTATCTGCGACTAATTTGCCAACAACACGTATACATTAAATGTAAATTAAATTAAATTTTATCGGGAAAAGTGTATGTGTGTAAAATTTACAACTTTGCATTTTTATTTTTTAGGTTATTCATTGTTCAGGATACTTGAAAGTAAAACAGTACAATTCATCGTCATCACCGTACGACTGCTACCAAAATATGGGATTGGTGGCTGTTGGACACTCTTTACCACCCAGTGCCATCACAGAAATTAAACTTCATACAAACATGTTTATGTTTAGAGCCAGCTTGGACCTCAAACTTATTTTCCTAGACGCTCGGTAAGAATACATGCTTAACATAATATTTAAACCAGCAAAAATATTAAAACTTGAACGATTTAAAGCAAATTAATTGTATCAGATTTTCCCCTTTAAATATCTGATTCCTCTTCAAACAAACTCACGTGGTGAACTTCACGTGAATTTCCTTAAATAGCGTATCGTATGGCAATTGTTTGGCACTCGATGAAACAAAAAACTGTCGAACAAATAGGCGCATGGGGGCACTTGTGATTTTTAATGGTTTAATGTTACTGAGGGTGTTTTTTATTGTTTCAGGGTGGCCCAACTGACTGGTTACGAACCTCAGGATTTAATAGAAAAAACGCTTTATCATCACATACACGGCAGCGATATTCTGGCGATGAGGCAGGCACATCATCAACGTAAGTTTTTTTAATTAGATGTTTAAGTGAGAAAACAATTCATTAATATTCAAAGCAAAGTTCTTTAATAAAATTAGAACAATTATAACGATGAACCCTTAAGAAATAGCCATTTACACTCGGATAAATTACTCCACTTGCCTTCGGCTCGTGTCGCAATATTTCATCCTCATGGAAATAACCATCTTTCTTAATTGTTGAACAATAAACTATTATCAAACTGACAATTCGTTATATCTTAAAATTCGCTAAAGAAGTATCGCTAGTGGCGCCAACACGTAGCCGTCATCATCGTATTTGGTGTTCTTGAGAATAAGGCAGGAAAATATTAAATATATCGAGAGCAAAAACTGTGGAACGATTTGTTATGTTCTTGGGTGGTTTTCGAGTGGAAATCTATGGGAAATAAATTGCCTAAATACAATAAATACTCATTTTATTAATAATTTACGTGAATTGTAAACATAAATTCAGTAAAAATCATAAAACAAATACCTACGTCGTCTAAAGTCAAAGAGCATTATGTATTCTTAAATGCGTTGATTGAGAAAGTCTTCACTCAACAGTAAAATACCAAAAACTGGTATTATATTATGTATTATATATAATATTAGGTTGCCTGAATTCGTAGATATATTTTGTCTTTTACTATTTTAAAATGCAGTTGTCGGCGTTTTTTAAAAATGTCCAAACATAAATATAAATTATAATAAGTAAAGTTATCATTAGTTAATTCTGCACCAGCAAATATACGTACCAAATTGGATCCTGGCAAAACATGAAAATGGTGGCGTAGGTTCATATTATATTTTTAAAGAAACCGATAACATCACAAAATTTAATTTTTGTACGATTTATTACAAAATTTTTCTGGTCTTCATTGTCTTCGTTTTAGTATATGTATATTCATCTGCAAGACTAACTTGATACCTTTCCCATTTCCCAGCTTGCTGGACTGTTAAATTGTTCTTAGTAACTTTTGGATAAAAATACTGCAGTTTTGATAAAATGTCAGTGCAAGTTTGTCTAGAGATGACGGGTAAAAGCACTGTAAATCCAAATACAATTTTTTGTGTTTTATAAATCACAACTTCATACTAGCAATAAATGTGTCCAACTTCAATATTCAAGATTAAACAATATAGGTAACATATAATAAAAATATAATACCACAGATATAAAATTTGGAAAAAATGTGGAATATCTTAGACCTGGATGTGCAGTTCGTATGCTTTTAATGTATTGTTGACAAACTTCCTATTTCAATAATGCTATCGAGCGCCACCAGATGGCGCGCGCCACTTTAGCGTATATTTTCTTGCTAAATATAACTCTTAACATAAATAATAATTATTATTATGATCGATTATATTTACTCATTAAAACCGAAGCAAGACATTCTGCAGCTCGTTGTCAATACGAAAATATCAAATATATTCATATTTGTTATATTATTAGCGAAAATAAATTTATTAAAAACAATTAAACTGGGTGAAAAAACTAAATAATTTTTTCTTACGACTTTATAATTTACTTTCGTATTTTTTGTTTTTTCTTGAAAGGGAGTAGCTAAATCAGGAGAGCTGTGCAAACATGGATAACCGTTTTGTATGCACACTCAAATTCTAACTCTATAAGAAGATTATAACTAATAAGAGGCTTTTTAACACATTATTATTATGACACCTTATTTACGATAACAAATCCATTTATTTTCTAATTTTTATTTTTACATTTTAAAAGTTTTTTAAGTAAACTTTAAAAAAATACAGGATAAATCTTCTTTTTTTATTATTGGGGAGGTTTTTTCTTTAATCAGATTTCTTTAATGGTCTATTTTCATTATTCAAACCTTACTTCCGCTTCCGCAATTTCAGAAGTTCTACACAATTTATTACACCCGCTTCTGCAGTTTTTATATCTTCTTCACCGCAAAAAGCGTGAAAAATAGAAATTTACATTTTTAAAATTTTGTATAGTATTTATACTTCCGCTTCCGCAAAAAATTAACAATTAAAATGTTTCCGCTTCTGCTTCTTATATGCACACTTTGCATCACTAATTTTCATTAAAAAAGTGCTTTGAACAAATTCTTCGGGATACCGTTTTAACACTGAAACTTATTTAAGAAAACCATAATATTTTAAATCGTTTAATTTCATAGACCAGAAATAGTATATTATAATTAATATGATTATTTTTTTCAGTTTTATGCAAAGGACAAGTTACAACGAAATACTATCGATTTTTAACAAATGGAGGCGGTTGGGTCTGGATGCAAAGTTACGCAACCATAGTGCATAACACAAGATCATCAAGACCTCATTGTATAGTATCAGTTAATTATGTTTTAAGGTAAGTTAAAACATAAAAACCATCTTTAAACTTTAATAATACATTTAAAATATAAATCTTCGTCCATAGTCAAGCAAATATATAACGGTTTTTATTTATTTCAGTGATCTGGAGGCAAAAGACTTGGTCCTTAACGTAGCACAGGGTTCCCCCAGAGAGGATCTAACGAGTTCCCCGCAAGAAAAGCACTCACCAATACAAACTCCATCGCGGAATAGCATATCAACCCAGCCGAAATACCAAACTCCCAGGTCTACGTCACTTCACTCCAACATGGTCTCTCCTCAGACCTCGTCCATTCCAGACGATGACTTTAGCGACTCCAACGGTGCTATAGCCTATGCACCGCCCGAATATTCAGTTTATATGCATAATTTTAACGAGGAGCCGTATTATCCGCACCAAGAAATGTTTTACCCGTTCACAGACCCGGAAGTGAGTCAGCACGCCTTTCACACCACACCGGCGGTTCAACAACGACCGTTCAGTGCTTCTTCTAGCAGTTGTAGTTCCATTGAAAGTGAACACATGCAATTGCAGAATTTAAGTGGCAATGCGTACTGTGAAAATTTACACGGACAACATTTTAGTCTCGGGACTTTTAATAATAATCAAACGCACACTTTACCTCAAAATTTGTACTCGGGCCACGAGTATAACAATAAGCAGGGACACCAAGGAGGTACGGGGTACACGAGTGTTATTGTTGACACTCAGCAGTATCAGCTGGCTAACGAGTATGTGCATTAAAAATAGTTTTTTTTTCATAGAACATCACTTTTTAGTTTATGATTTGCCTTAACGTACTATAATTACTTCAATTTTCTTACTATAATTTATTGTACATAACAATTTAACCCGAGTGTCGAGCGATATGCTACTTTCTAAAATTTTCTTTAGTTCTAATAAATCCTGTAAATATTTTTTACTTTATTGATTGTGATTTTGATTATTACCTATTTTAATTTTAATTAAAATAATCCATGTGATTGTACTTTTATTAGTAGGTTTTTTCTTTTAATTGTGTTAATAGATACGACAATAATTTGAGACTGTGAATATGTATTGTAAATATAAGTGTACAATATTTTAACTATTAAATATTTAATATCATATAATATTTATTATTATGGAATAGGCATTATTCTACCAAATATTAAAGAGTTGCTGTTATTTTTACATTTGTTTGTTTTTTATTAACCAAAATTTAAAAAGGTAAGTATCTATCAAACATTTAATTACTATTATTTACTTGGGATTTAAATAATTATATATAATACTAATCGTAATTAAAAAAATATAATATATTATGTCGAATATTTTGAGGTACTATTCCCAACTACAAACAATATATACCAGGACAATTATATTGAACCATTTCAAAAAAATCAAATCAAAAGGCTTTGAAATTGAGTTGCCCAAAATTCACCTTGTAGATACTATTAATTTTTGACCAATCAAAAGTAATTGTTGTGAATATTGCACTAGACAAATTGCAGCGAATATTGTACTAGTACATGTATACAATATTCGCGGCAATTTGTACTATTCCAATATTGCCAAAAATAACTTTTGATTGGTCAAAAATTGACAAATAAAGCGCTCTGATTGATCCAGTTTTGACAGATGACAGGTGAAAAAAATTACCAACAAAATTGCCAAATAATATATATCAGTTGGGTCTTGACTCTTGAAGTGTAAGGATGCTCAAAGAGATTTAACGAGACCCAAGCAGCGTATACGATACAAACGTAGTAAAGTATCAAAAGCGAATCTAAGTATGCGGAAATACCGGTAATCGGTAATAAATAAATAAACAAACAAGTGCGAAAAGTGCAAAAAGTGCGCCGTATAATAACAAAAAATCAATATCGATTCTACACGTGATAACTGTTTAACGCCGTAAAATAATAAAAAAATCAATATCGATTCTACACGTGATAACTGTCCCAAATGCAAAAGAGTGCAAAATGTGTGTGGTACCTCCCCCTGGACTAAGTCCTCAAGTGTTTGACCTGGTTAAAAGGTGTGAGAGAGACGATCAGTTCCAATGAAAATTTCCTGGGCTTCCACACGTGCCGGCGGCATGCGATAAGGATCAATATCAGCACACCTGCCTGGCAAATATCCCGAAGTCCAAGTCTGCATAAACTAGATAAGTAGCTACCAAATTGCATGACCATGACCACCCAATAATATTAATACTACACCTTTTCAAACAGTATTTGAGAAATTATCATTTAAATTTTTGAAAGCGTCAATTTTATTTTAGTCTTAGCAAATGAATTGTAGAAGATATCATTTGTATTTTCTAACAGTGAATTATATTTGCGAATCAGTCAAATATATTTTAGCCTAATTAAATGGATTGTGGAAAGTATCAGATGTATTTTATCCTTATCATATGGATTTTGGATAACGTCAAATGTATTCTTGAACTATCAAATCAATTTTATAAAGCATCAAATGAATTTTTGAAAGCATCATTTGTATTTTCGATGGCATTATATTATTTCTGTCAAAATACATCATTTGACAGCTGTGTAAAATTTATGACCTCGCTGTATCTCAACCTCTAAGTTGCGTGATAGATTAAGTAAATACAGGGTGTCCCGAAATTACATAGACATTATCTTTTTAACCACGTTATCGGCGACCGAAAGTAATCTGAAAAGTTGACGCATACATCCAAATGCTCACCGTTTTTGCGATACAGGGTGATTTCCTGATGATATTTTTTGACAATAATTTGAATATCTTTATAGATAAATATTTACGATTTGATACAAATCTCCAAATTTTTATTCACGTTCACGTTCAGAGGCGGTTAAACAAGGGAAGCCTTGTGAGTATAATTCTGCGTTACTTTTATGTTTTTGGAATTCTTGACTTTGGAGCTGCAGAATATGAAAAAACAAGATTTTTTTAATTAAATTAATTTTAACTTAGTTAATTAATTATCTGCATATCTACATAGAAAAGATCATTATGTAGAAAATTTCGATATTTTATATTCTCTTGAATGGCTCACGACCGTACCTGGTAGGTATCAGTAACAACCAAAAAATGAGAAATCTGTCATTTCTGACTTTTAACCCCAGTTTCATGTTTAGCCACCAGGATCGCGTTCAGATTGATTGCCGGAATTAATGTAAACGCGCTCCAGACTATAGCTATCTAAAATTCATATCACCTTTTCGAAACTACATATGATTAAGCTAAAATACATATGATTATTTCTAAAATTAAATTTACTAACCGAAACTACTTTTGACGGAGCCTCATAATCATTTGACTATTCTCATTTACAATTGAAGATATCGATAATTAAATTAATAGCTCTAAACTACATATGATATTTTCTAAAATACTTTTTTTATTTCTAAAGTTCAATTGATTTATACCCAAATACTAATAACATTTCGAAACTACATTTAACGCTTTCGAATATACTGTTGGAAAAGGTGTAGTTAATACGAAATACGCAACCTTTAACTAACAATAATTCTTCAGGTAAAATTAATTAGTCGCAAACAATTTCCAAGATTCTCATGCAAATGAAACAGTGAAAAAAAGCTAAGAAGCCATTAATCACTCAAGTTACGATAAACATTAGGCAAAAGAAACCATCCTAAAGAAATTTATTTATTTATGTTTACATCTATAGATTACTAAGACGTAAGGTGTCATAAATTAAGTAAAAACCTACTAAGCGTAATAGCCGCAATGCACAGTGAGGAGCAAAGATGGACCCAACCCCAAGTGAATGGGGATCACGCACAGTGGGAAAAAAATAATAATTCGAGGGTCGACAATTCCAGTAGGTTAAACGAATTTCCACATAGTCAGAGGGCACTAATTACGGCGGGGTACGGCCGGCAACACTTCGGTTCTGAAGATAAGACTCAATATCGCACAGGGGGGCAAACAATTCTAAAGCGGCTATCAGGAACCGAAATCCGACTCGGACAGCGACGAACAGGAAGTACACCATCAAGGAAAGGCGCTAGCAGCATACTAATCCACCCACCCCCATTCAGGAATACCAAATGAACTAAAGCCCTGGTTGAGGAGGATTCCGGATTGTACTTAGTTTTGGGTCAGTTCAATGTCCTCCAAAACCCTTCCTAAACTGGACGTATGGCCCGATCCGGCTGACAAAAATCCGTGGAGCGGCCTTAACCTTTGACACTGTCATCCACGACCTCCTAGGGTGGATCTACCAACCGGAGTAAAAACTTCGGATCCAACAAACACAGGTAATGCTGTGATTTGGCGGGATACGCAGGAGAACGGAAAGGGGGTAAAATAACCCCGGGAGATTAGTGGAGGATAATATATTTGGGGCCTGCCATACGTTCCCATACTCAAACTCATACTCAAAATTGCCAAATAATATATATACAGGGTGCGCCAAGTATCCTTCTATGTGAATACTTCTATGGGTATTTTTTATTTGAAGAGCTACAAGGTCAGTTAAATTAGAGAAAAGTTGCGAAATTACAAGCCTTTTAACACGAAATGTATAAATTAAAATATTTAAAAAAAACTAAAAACCTTTTAAAACAAAAAATCGTTGTAACTGTCGTTATTCCTGGAAATTTTAAAACAAAATAAGTTTTACATGTAAATATAAACATTAGGGTGCTTTTTTTTCACGACTATTTTTATTTTTTCGCTCCCAACTCAAAATCTTGTTGAAAATTTTCAAAAAAAATTCCCTGATAATTTGAGCCCTTAATATTAACTCAAAGTACTCGACCAAAGCGTATAAAGATTTCCCATTTAAAATACACGTAAACTTTGATTTTTAAATATCTATATCTCAGCCGCATTTTATGCTATTGGATTGTTTCAAAAAAGGATTTACTCGTAATCAAAAGTTCTACAAAAATGCTTTATGTGCCATAGCTGTAATTTGCACCTGTAGGATGGTACGGGTCACTAAATCTTATTTTAGTGAAAATTTCTTATATTTTTGAACATATTTTAAAAGTGACTGAATTCTTTATAAAATAAAATGTCAATGTAAAAGCTTTATATCTCAACAAATATCAATCTTAGCGATTTAACTGATAGGACCTTTTTCAAAGAAAATTAAATTTTCTACAAGTTTGTCCTTTACATTTTTTCAAAGAATCTAGTCACTTTTGAAATATCTTCAAAAATATGATAATTTTTCACTAAAATAAGATTTAGTCCCACAGGCGCAGATTACAGCTATGGCACATAAAGCATTTTTGTAGAACTTTTGATTACGAGTAAATCCCTTTTTGAAACAATCCAATAGCATGAAATGCGGCTGAGATATAGATATTAAAAAAAAATAATCAAAGTTTACGTGTATTTTAAATGGGAAATCTTTATACGCTTTGTTCGAGTACTTTGAGTTAATATTAAGGGCTCACATTTTCAGGGAATTTTTTTTTAACATTTTTAACAAGATTTTGAGTTGGGAGCGAAAAAAATAAAAATAGTCCTTAAAAAAAAGCACCCTAATACACAAAAAAAAGTGCTCTTTTAGTTCCACCCTTACTTCCTAAGAAGTCCCAGAAGCCAACTGAATGGCATGTGCGGGTTAGGGGTAGGAACGGACCGCGGGCTTAAAGTCCCCTCCGAAGGACTATTACACAATAGGACAAACACAAATAAACAGCCATACCCCTGGTGGGATTCGAACCCACGATCTCCGGCTTGTAGTCAGCAGCACTAACCACTAGTCCACCGTCGGCGATAAACATTAATATACATTTTCATCCAATTTCTTCGCTACTATGTTTTGAGTTAGGTACCATCAACATCTTTTGATTTTATAATGGCCGCCATAACTTTTCTCTAATGGTAAATCTATTGGCAGTCACATTCGAACTCTTGGGAGGTAAGACATAGTAACCGAGACCTCGCTTAAAACCAAAATTTTACAACTACTCCTACAGTGCAAATAAACTATAATGCACTGTTGATCCCTCATTCAGCAATTGTCACGCTTGCGGCACGTGCTACACCTCTTTCTACACCGCACTTTTTGCTCTCGATGGACAAAGTTTCGTGCTAAATAAGTGTCTTTTTGGCACTGCTGTGGCCCGGGTTGTTTGTTGTGAGAATTGTGAGTAATTTAACTGAATTTTAATTTATTTATAAACATTACAGTAGTTACATTGCCAGTTGCGTCTTGACTCTCGAAGGGTAAGGATGCTTAAAGATAGTTACGCAGCAGCGTATACGATACAAACGTAGTAAAGTATCAAAGTGAATCTAAGTTTGCGGAAATACCGGTAATCGGTAATAAATAAATAAATAAATAATAATCAAACAAGTGCAACAATTGCGAAAAGGACTGTCCTCAAGTGTGTGACCTCAAGTGTGACCTGAATAAAAGGTGTGAGAGAGACGATCAGTTCCAATGAAAATTTTCTGGGCTACGACACGTGCGGCATACGATAAGGATCAATTTTAGCACACTGCCTGGCAATATCCCGAAGTCCAAGTCTGCATAAACTAGATAAGTAGCTACCAAATTGCATAAACATGACCACCCAATAATATTAATACTAGTTAATTCGAAATACGCAACCTTTAACTAACAATAATTCTTCAGGTAAAATTAATTAGTCGCAAACAATTTAGAAGATTCTCATGCAAATGAAACAGAAAAAAAACGATAAACACAAGGGCACATAAGAAGCCATTAATCACTCAAGTTACGATAAACATTAGGCAAAAGAAACCATCCTAAAGAAACTATTTATTTATTTTTACATCTATAGATTACGAAGGCGTAAGGGGTCATAAATTAAGTAAAAACCGTTAAGTAAGCGTACGCACAGTGGGAAAAATAAATAATTCGAGGGTCGACAATTCCGCGTCTTCCGTTCATAAATAAAGTAAAGCATTCTAAGAATCACTGGGATCATGCACAGGGGAAAAAAAAATAATTCGAGGGTCGACAAATCCAGTAGGTTAAACGTATTTCCACATAGTCAGAGGGCAATATTACGGCGGGGTGCGGCCGGCAACACTTCGGTTCGGAAGATACGACTCAATAACGCACAGGGGGGCAAACAATTCTAAAGCGGCTATCAAGAAGTACACCATCAAGGAAAGGCGCTAGCAGCATACTAATCCACCCACCCCCATTCAGGAATACCAAATGAATGGGGTTATTACTAAAGCCCTGGTTTAGGAGGATTCCGGATTGTACTTAGTTTTGGGTCAGTTCAATGTCCTCCAAAAGCCCTTCCTAAACTGGACGTATGGCCCGACCCGGCTGACAAAAATCCCGGGAGCTGCCTTAACCTTTGACACTGTCATCCACGAACTCCTAGGGTGGATCTACCAGTCGGCGTAAAAACTTCGGATCCAACAAACACAGGTAATGCTGTGATTTGGCGGGATACGCAGGAGAACGGAAAGGGGGTAATATAACCCCGGGAGATCAGTGGATGACAATATATCTGGGGCTTGCCATACGTTCCCATACTCATACTCATACTCATACTCAACATTACAGTAGTTACATTGGAAACAAAAAAAAAGACAAAACTTGTTATTAATTATTATAAAAAATAATAAAGATAATTATCTTATAATCTATACATAATTTTGTTCAAGCTTTTAAAGTAGAAAGTAGTTTAATTTTCTAAAAATAATTGTCTAGTAGATATACATAATTCATATTATGTTTAAAAGAGAAAAAATGCACTAAAAATTTAAATATACGAAATAGTGAAATATTTTTCTTCATACTTTTTTCAGTCCTGTAAAAATAATATAATACATATATTTATGTATTTATTTTGCTTTACATATTACTAATAGTAATTTACTATAGTATAGCTATACTACGTCACCCTAATATAACAAGGTTGTATGTTAAAAAAAACGAAAAATTTAAGTCTATGTTTCTACAGGATTATACGTGGCCTATACATACATATATAGAGTTATTTTCAAGTTCAAACCTTGTAGAAGCATAAACTCAAATTTTTCGGTTTTTTAACATACAACCTTGTTATATTGTTGTGTTGTTTGGTGCCCACATTTTTCGAATTTGGAAAACAAAATTGAAAAAGCTCAGAACAAATTCCTTCGTTTTTGTGCTTATAAGTTAAATGTGAGTACAGAAAACCTAGACTATATGTTTATGAGAGAGTTAATCGGCCTAAAATTACTTTCTGTTAGAAGAACCGAACATGGTTTGGTTTTTTTGTATAAACTTTTAAATAATTTAATAAACAGTCCTGAGCTGCTTCAAATGATACACTTTAATATTCCTCAAAGGCAAACGAGGCACAAAAATTTGTTTTACTTAAAAACACAAAGAACAGACTATGCTAGATTTATGCCACTAAATCGAATATGTGCGAATGCGAATAAGCTAGAAATAGACTTTTTTAATGTTTCTTTGCCAACATTTAAACATAAGCTCAGAATGAATTTTTAACGTGTCGTAATATATGTATATGTGTATATATTTATTGCATTGTTTACATTGTGTTGTATAGGATTCTTGTATTTGTATATATATTGTAAATTGGTCATACCGTTAATAAAGTTATTATTATTATTATTATTATTATTATATTAGGGTGACGACTAGCTAGCTAGCTTATCAGTTTTTTAAATAATTTATCAAAATAATCTATATTTTAGAAAGTTTAAAAATTAAAAAAAACATAAAAATTTGTAAAATTTTTGTTTTAAATTAAAAAAAATATTAATAAAAAATGTTAGTTATCAATATCAATAAATTAAATCAATTAATTTAATTGCTGTCGAATTAAAAGTTTATTTCATTTATTTTTTATTTTCTATAAATTGTTACCTTTTTTAGTTTTTTTATAAAAAAAATAATAATAAAAATTCTTGAATTTTTTTTTTAAATATATAAATTGCTGGATCCGTGCTTGCAAATTTTAACGCAAATGTCAACGCAAAATGAATGGCAAGTCGACAAAAAATCACATAATTAGTTTAAATTTGCGTTCGATTTATGTAAAAAAAATATTTTAACGCAAACTTGACCATATTTTACAAAAACAATAAAAAGTTTAAATATTTGTGTTTAATTTCAAAAAGTAAACGCAAATCTTTTATATTATATTTGCATTTAATTTGAAAACTAAACGCAAACTAAACTTCAATCCATACTATCATAAAAGTCAACGCCAAATAAACGCAAATAAAACGCTAGATTGACACAAAACCTGCAATTTTTAAGTTGATCTTGCGTTTGCTTTTTGCACAACTCAACGTTAAATTTGCGTTTGCCAGGTCCGATAGGGACGAACTACCTGACAATAGGAAGCATCCCAGCAAACCAAATCATATAAATACTGCCGTCTGTAATTAAAACGCTGCTTTTTCGGTCTTGAGATTATGGCATTTTTAGACTAATATGATGATGACTCGAGTCATATGATAATATATATTATTCCAAAAATACCATAATTCACTTGGCATATATGCACAATTCGTATAAGTAAATGTATTGCCCAGGGGCATTTATTTTTTAGTTATAACTTAATACCATGACAGTAGTAAAATTTTAAAGTTGTCATAATACCAAATTAATTAAGAAATGCCATTGAGATAAACACTGCCCGTCAAAATTAACGCATAATAAGTAAAACAAATTTAACTCCAAAACGCCTTTACCAATCTTTTTGAAATTTTGTATAAAAATACTTCAACTTATATCTCAGTTTACGTTTACGAATTCTTATGCGTTAATTTTAACGGGCAGTGTATATTACATAAATTATAAATAAATTATAAGTAAAAATTGCATAAATAAATTGCTCTGAAAGAGATTTAAAAAGAGAAAACAAATTAGTAAAAAACGTTAATTAAAAATATTTTTCTTGCTACCCGGCAGAAAATACTTTGTTTCGTCCCCGATTCCACGGCAGAAAGTTTACGTTTTATGCATTGGTCAAGGCTATACGTATTTTTGGCCGAGGTAGTAAGAAAAGTTTCATTTCCTCCCGCTACCATGACAACGCTACAGTTTGATTGATTTTGAATGTAAACGTCAGAATTAAATTAAACGTCAGATTTTAATTTTGACACAAGTTTTTTATACACATTTAATTTTTTCCCGTATTTTCTGCCGGGTAGCAAGAAAAATAGTATACACTACACGGGCAGAAAGTGTGAGAGCCCTGAACTGCGCGCCATGATGCCCTTGGCTTCGCCTCGGGCATCATGGCGCGCAGTGCAGGAATCTCACACTTTCTGCCCTTATAGTGTAATATACTATTAATTAATAAGAACAACTCATCTTTTCTTTCTAGACAGCCCAAATAAAACTGAAAACAAACATTGTAAATTCACTTTAATTTTAATTTTACCTCAAAACACAAAGTTTTTCCAAATTTTTAAAAAATAAAAAAAAATCTCAAATTCATTAGTACTTACTTCAAAGCTAAAAATTATACGGTAGATAAAGATAGAGCAATCTCATGAATATTAAATATACCTTCCTTTTATGGATTTTTTGTTTCCCATAAGTATCTCTGTTTTGCCTGCCAGAACCAATCGGATACAATATTTTCAAACTCTTTTTCGCTTGAAGTGCAAATAACATAAAATACTTAATAAAAAAGCCCCATAAAATTTATTACCCTTTTATATTTCTATTACTTTTCAATTTCATATTTTTTTGTTAGTATATATATAAGGCCTAGCCAAGAGCAATCTTTTGCCAATTTTTTTATATAGGTACTGAAACTTAAAAAAAAAATGTAAGATTATTTTTGTTAATTGCTTTGTTTTCAAAACAAACATTCTTTATGTAGTTTTTAATAAATGATATTTAGTTTAAATAAGTTGTTTGATTTTATTTATTCAAGCCCAACCTTAACAGATATTTATGTTTATAAACATATTGAAAAAATGTAATTTGCATAAAATTAATTGTTATAACAATTATAATAAAAAAGTGTAGGAGGTTTTTTATCAAAATTATTGTATTTTTTACCTGTTGAACAAAAAATAGAAAGTTAAAATGGATATATCCATTTTAACTGTTATTTTGGGTACCAAATATCATTAAATTATAATTTGTCGCTTGGTTTTTTGCATCCTGTGTTTCATCAACATTAAACATTAAAAACTTACAAATTACATGTTTTTTCAAAATCTTAATTGTCCTCCGCTTTTGCCTCTGGGATAGAGAAACATATGTTTCTCTATCCCAGAGGCAAATATATATTTTATCTATTTTGGTTTCATAATGACTTCATTATAACACCGCTTTTGGTTCTTTAATGAGGTACTTTATTCCACCCAAAATTTTGATTTTATAGGTTGGCTACTGGTAAAATACAATTTTGAATACCTATAGGTTATAATATTTTTATGATTTGTTTTCTAGTACTTACGAGACTTTTCGTGCAATAAATTTTGTTTAACACCAAAGAAAATCCTTTTTTCTTCTTTAACAGCCGCTTATTGTAAATACTTATTGTAAATTAACGACGCCATAACGAAAGAATGTGATAATGTTTGAAAGGTTAATGACCTTTCAAACTTCAAACTGAGATACCAACTATGTAAAGTAAAATTCGACCAAATTAAATATAAGGTATAAAATTAATTTGTTTTATGAAATGTTTGCAAAATAGATAAAATAGCATAAAGAACTCATGTCATAAGACCTTTTGTCGCACTTGTCCATTATAAAACTCGCTCCTTCGTTGCTCGTTTTATAAATTGTCCGCGTGCGACAAAATGACGTCTTATGACATTAGTTCTTTAATATACTATTTTTCTATTTTTTTTTTGTTATATTTTATTATAAAACTATGAAAGGCTTTTAACCCTTAACTAGTGACGTGCCCACAATTTGACCGCGGTATAAGTTAGATAACGTTTTCCAAGATGGGGCCAAGATTTAAAGGAGACTTCGATCCATAAATTGCAGTTCTTGCAAGTAGATAGGTAAGTATCCCGTACTAAACAAGACTGAAACAAGATTTTGCATTTCCGCAACATACTCGCTGACGATCTTCTAAAGCAATGCCCTGTGTAACATTCAGAATTCTCCAAGTTTAAAAATTCTGACATTTTTTGTGGAACTCCTATTTTGTGAATTCCTACATGCTTTTTGGTGCGTTTGCCGTTTTTGTAATCCACAAAAAAGCATCGACCTTGAAAATTGAAGGGTCGGCATATTTTCTAATAGAAAATATGCCGACCCTTAGAAAATTTCTATACAGAACACAACTCTTGAAAGGTGTATCTTCTTCAGGGAAGATTTATTTTTGTGTCTTGTAGTTTCACAATTATAAAGCGTCCAACGTCTTCACGAGAGGCTAATTCGCCCAAACCATACCGACGTTGCCACATTTTGGATACATTTGCCAAATGTACTTGTACTACGATATTATTTTCCAAGCTCGGTATACTATAGCATGCGAGAGATACCGGGTTCGATACTTGGCGCCTCTACAACTTTTTTATTTTTATTTAAAGAATTTACCTAAGCGAAATAATAAAATGTGGACTTAAAAGCATTGATATTTAATTTTAAATTAATATTTTAAATTATTTACCCTTCCTCATAATCTGTTTGCTACAGTTATAAAATATAATACCTATAATAATAATAATAATAATTATATGAATATTTTTTGCTCAATGGGGCGGGGGAGGGTGGAGCGGGGTCGGTTGGGTTGGGTTTGGGTTGGTTAAAGGTTTGTTTACGTTTAAGCAAGGTACACTTTAAAAAGCTCAAAGAGGAAACTGAATCTACTCTGAACCTTAACATTATCCATAATAAGGCTTTGAGATTTGATAGACAAGTATTTCAAATTTCCCGCCAAAAAAATTTATCCAAAATGTGGCAACGTCGGTATGGTTTGGGCGAATTAGCCTCTCGTAACGTCTTCAATCAATTGTCATGAAAGCAAACTCCAAAAATTTACTACCAAAAAATTTCCTGTAGATTGCTCTGCAAAACAACAGTCTGCTGTTGTCAAAAATGGGTAAATGGCGATAGGGTCGTTTATCCAGTTCCATTGCGACGATAGTTTTGGAAAATATCGTCAGATTTTGCAAGTGGCATTTTATTAACGCATAAACATTTTTTTAAATTGATTCAACTTTCTCCTGAATAGTAAATATGGTTGTATCATTGATTAAGGTTTTCCTTCACTCAACGATTTCACGTTCAATTTTATTTAAACCTTTTTATATTTATACTTATATTGTAAAGTTATTTAAATGATTTGGTGATCAAAATAATCTGGACCAAAATACGCTGCCGCGTCAGCAGCACAGCAAAAAAGACGCGAGTGCGGCTACGTATGTTAGCTAATAGTCGGGACTTTAGCCAGTCTAGCACCTCTCGACTGATACTAGAGAAAAGGAGGCAAAGGGGACCCAAAAGAAGTGCAAACTGTGCCGTAATTGCTATCAAATCTTTATGCAAACAAATCGCGTGGGTGCGCGGGGTGGATCGAGACGAGGATGTGCCGTCGCCTTGGAAACGGACAAGCCGCCCCCGACAGGCAGTGGGCGAATAGGTGGGTGGCTAGGAACGCCGTAACAGGAGAAGCGTATTTTTTTAAATAATTTTTCAATAATGCCAAAAATAAAATGTTTTTACCATATCGTAATAAACATTTCGGTACAAAAACCTATATGAGTAGATATTGTACGAATTAATGTGAACAAAAATAGATTTACGCTTAATATTATTTATTAAAAAAAAAATAGAAAACAGTAGGTACTAGGTAGTTTATAAATATGTTTGTATTATTTAATAGGGAATATGTCCCCCTTTTGCTTTAACTCGTTTTGGCATATAATTAATCAATTTTTTGCAATTTTCCTTGATTTTGTCATCTCGAAACCATACCTTAATGACTCTCAATCATTTTAGTTTTAGTTGTACAATCCATTTTCAGCAATCTGGCATATAAGCCCACCAATTCTCAATAGGATTAATGTCCAGGCCAGTCTAAAAGGGTTAAATTTTTGCTCTTGTGTAACTTAGTCACAATAACCGACAAAATGAGATCTTAATTTAAAATGATAGGGTATGGAATATGTCAAGAAATACCCTCCAGAATTGTAACAGCAGTGTTCGAAGTTTAATAATACAGAAATGTTCACATTAATTCGCACACAATACTGTAGTATTAAAAATATACCACTAACATAATCTAGTTAATCTAGGTAATTTATACATAATTTATCACTGATTTAACGTTTACCTACACGGAGAAAATAAAACAGTAACCGCAGAACAGTAATGCATTCATTATTTAAAACCATAAATTTTATAAAAAAAACCTCAAAAATTACTTTTTCTACTCCCTCCCTTAAAACGCCCTTTATCGTACATGTTTTCATGACACTAAGTGACAATACATACAAATACACCTTGACAAGTTGTTGCTTTATGGCGCTTTAGTCACGGGCTGAAGTTAGCAACAGGTTTTTAGTCACGGGCTGAAGTTAGTTTTAAGTTAGTTGACAGTTGTCAAATGTCATACAATCGTTAAAATAAATTGCATTTCTTGTAAAATAATACTAAATGTGAAAATTATTTTATTATCTCAATACAAAAATACAAAAGTATTAAATAGTTTCTCAACGCCAATATTTGAAAAGTTTATATGAACATTGTACTGACCTTTTAATTTCGCCGGCAGTAAACTATAACTTGAATTCGGTCACGGACTCCACTGTGCTCATAAAACATTTTCTTTACTTTCACTGTAAAAAACTGTCAATTTTCAAGAAATACATTTCGATTTATAACCTTTATAATTGTGTATATAAAATATAAAAATTTGATATTTGACGGTGACACACAGATTCCCCTATTATTTCATAGATGGCGCTCTATAGAAATTTTTGATTTAAATCATTTTAAGATAATTATAAGTATTTGTCGTAGAAAAAGTATCGTATGCACCTCGTTTATAAACTTTTCTATACGCTCATTAATTTAAGCACTCGCTCGCAAGCTCGCTCGTGCCTAAATTAAATTCGTGTATAAAATGGCGTTTTTCAAACTTGATACATAATATGCTATTAACAATAGCAGTAGTTAATTTTGTCACATCAATGAGTAATGTCAGTAATTATAGTCAGCAATATTCCGCACATTACCGCAGAAGCACCAATAGTTACTATATAAACATCAATCGCAATGTTTCAAAAGTTAACATTACTCAAAACATTTGTTTCCTTAAGCTGCTGCAGCATCATATGATTAGTGTGTACATTTAAGTAGTGTGTTCTATGGTAACTACTTTAAAAGTACCACTTTTCCGCTGTAATTGCAGTTTCGCGCATATTTCATTCTTAGAAGATTATAATAATATAATCTTATTTCGCTCCTTTTATCTATTTTTTCGCTAGAGTAAATTCTTCTTCTTCTTCATGAATACAGAGACTGTGTTCAGGGATAATGGCTTTTAGCTTACTTAAAAGCTATTTTAAAATTTTTATATGATCAAGGGTCGCAATTAAAAGAATCTAAGTTAAACTTATCCCTTGAATCATTTATATAATATTTTCTTA
Source organism: Brassicogethes aeneus (assembly GCA_921294245.1). Classification (NCBI taxonomy): domain Eukaryota; kingdom Metazoa; phylum Arthropoda; class Insecta; order Coleoptera; family Nitidulidae; genus Brassicogethes; species Brassicogethes aeneus. Next base: position 15,000,506 of record OV121134.1, on the reverse strand, counting down.
TTGATTATAGTTTCCTTTAGAATTAATTTATCTTTTTCTATCACTTTCACTTTTTTACATTCATTTTCATTTTTATTTTCTTTCATTCACATTTTAATATTCCACTTGTCCAAACCATTTAATCACTACATACATTTAATACAACTCATCCATATACCTACTTCTTCAATTTGTTTTCCATATAATCACAGATAACACTAGTTTACAGCCATTTTGCCCACCATGTTTCACTATTATTTTCTTGTGTAGTTTGGCTTACTAAACGCGAAAATCACACTTGAAATTTTTTTCATTGAAGCGTTTTCGAGATATGAATTTTCAATTTTTTTTTTAATTTTTTTAGGTGTTTTGACGTTTTAGAGTTCTAATTGATCGATTAGACCAAACAAGCACTTAAATCAAAGGTAATTGAGCCATCTACAACTTTATCTTCTATAGTTTTGGTATAGGCTCATGAGTTCGATACTGGCGATTTTATGAAGTTGAAAAAGCCCTTTTTTTACAAAAATCGAGGTCAAAAATTTAAGAAAAGATAAGTCCAGTTTGATTTATTTTACGTATAGATTATACTTAAAGAAAAAAAATAAGCTACTGTTGATAAAAATCTATGGATAAATGGCAAAGTTATAAATTTTTCAGTGAAAGACCAAAATTCAGTTTTTTGAGAATTTTTACGTTTTTTTTTATTTTATTGAGTTATATAAAGTTTAATATTGAACATTGATTTTTATTTTAAACATTAAATATTGTAATTAAATTATATATTGAATATTGAACAATAAATATTGAACATTGAAGATATTGAAAGTTTTATTTTGTTCTAATAAGCATAGGTTTAAAAAAAATCTGGCTCCTTTTTTGTTTCTTGTTGCTTTCGTATTCCGTTTCTCGTATAAGGGACCAAATGTAATCACCCATCATGGCTGCATCCCAGAAGCCGTGATACCGCCGCTCCATAGCCTTCATTTGCTGGTGAAAACGTTATCCGTGCTCATCACTAACGTCGCCCAGATTGTCCGGGTTATTTACGCACTCGAACTCTCTACTTCTTTTAATTATTTTACACTTTTTATTAACTAAATAAAACCATGATAAAAATACTCTGTTAAAATATCAAAAAATAGCAGTAAAATGTCACTATGCCAACATGAGAAACAAAAGAATTCAAGTTTGCGGAGTCATGTCAAATTTAAATTTTATATGTTTTCGGTGAAAAAAGTCCAATCATGCACTTTTTCATTAAAAAATAAACATATTACGAAATAAAATAAAAAAAATAGGTAAAATAAAAATCGTCAAAAAGATTAAAATATAGTTAATTATACGTAATAACTCCTATTTAACACATTAAAAAAAAAGAAAAAAATGAATATTTATTTGTAATAAAAAAGTTGCGCTGCTTTTTGACCATAGTGCGTTGCTGGGTGCTTTGCGCAGGCTTATGTTCTGCGATCTGCGACCTGTGACAATTGTAGACCCGGCTTTACGCCGCTCTTTTTTCGGCCGCTATAAAGCGCGTTTTTATATGAGTATCAAAATCAAAGGACAGAAAATGTCATAATATTTTTGGTATTTGTTTGATAGTTGCAGTTGACGGTAGCAAAGTTTAACAGTGTACACAGTATACACTTTGTGACGAACTTGCGTCACTAAAAACCAGTATTATATTGTTTATATAGGTTATTTTTGTTTTATTTGGGGTATTTTTATTACTAAATATTGTTTATGATTTTGTTTATTTTGGGGTATTTCAATTGAAACGGGTGCGACACTGACACTGCGTTTTTTCATGATAATAAAGTGTTGGTTCATATCAAGATATGTTAATATACAAAAATAGTATAAAAAATTAGATATTTAACTCAAACAAAATGTTAATAAAAACTTGTATAGAAAACCTTTTATAACGCGTAACGGGCGCGACCTTAGAAAATCGTCATATGCGACCAAGTTGGCTTCTAAAGTTGATATTGTAAAATTTCGGAAAGTATATAGTAATAATTTGTTGTGTAAAACTAGTAGTAACCTTAAACAAGCACGTATTTTAAATGCACAAATATTGTATATTTTATTTTCAATTTTTTTTTCAAAATGTAACGGGTGCGACATTTGAACATTTTATCGAGTATTGAAACTCTTCCGTGTTTATTCTTAATGTTAGCTTCTTAGCATCACAATGTACGAATATTTTAAGGTTATAAATTACGTCGCAATTAAACTATTTGACTTCAGATATAGTTTTTATTTTGTTAAATAACACATCTGATTTTTTGTCAAGGTGGGGTAAGGTTTCGCGGAAATACCCTTTGGTAATTTAATAAATATTTTTTATACTTAAATTCAGCAGTTTTTACACATTTTTGATTATATATGTTTTAAATTTTAGGGCTAAAAAATTAAAATATTTAATGATTTATATAAATATATAAGGGGCGCACCAAAGATTGCTGCACGTAGGCGCCAAACACCCCAGGAACGGGCCTGGTGGAAACCATTCGTAAATCAATCAATCAATTGTAGATTTTGTATATTTGGCACTGACCAGCCTATTTTTGTGCATGGATTCCAATTTTGTACCTCCAGGGTCACACAGTCAAATATTTTCATACTCTTTCATTTAGCAAAGGGTACTCTTGGAACAACAAAACCCGAATCCTAGAGAAACCTATGTAAAATTGTCTGTATAATATTAAAAGTATTATAATATAAAAATTAAAAAAATAATGATAACTTTTATTAAATGATCCTTATTATAAAAATTACACGCTATTTTCCCCTATTATTATCGGAATAAATAGGACACGTGTCGTTAGTAAATATAATGTAGGGTTCTGTGAAGAAAACGCCAGTGCAACGGCAGGGTTTCCTTTAATGGTCTGAGCGCCGCAGCGCGCCGGATCATTTGTGCCTTGTCGATTACCAACCTACCGGACGACATTGCGTTTTATGCGGACGACTAAACTAAGTCAATTAAAAAAGCGATGTGAACAGCTTTTGTCTGATTGTTTAGAGTTTCGACTTTTATTGCTTGTATTATGATTTTACTATAATAGCAGAAATCAATACAATAATTATTAGTCCGAAAGCTTGGAAAATTAAATAGGAATTTTAATTTCCTATTTATTAAGTAAATATTTTGGGACTATCACATTAAAATTTTTAAAACTTTAAAACAAATAAAATAATGAAATTTAATAACAAATATAGGTACCTACAACGTTAATATTAAAATATAAAATATTATTTCATTAAAAATATTTATTGTTAAAATCCAATAAGCATTGTGTTTATAATCCGGCTTAAGATTTACATTTTTATCTACAGGGTAGGTAATGATGAAATCTGGATTATGGAGACAAGTTTAATAATAATAATTTCATTAACTAACAACAAATCACATTACAAAACTAAACTATTCAGATTTAGTAGAAGTTCCTATCCCTATCCATATAATTAGGGTTTGGTTGTCTTAAAATAAAAAAAAATTAAAACTATTAAATTTCCTAAAAAATATATCTTACCTAGGATATGTGCCTTTACTCTGCAACGAATTTAATGGATTTCTAAAATGGAAACACATATTTTTAGTCGCCTCATAACATATGTTAAGTAATAAAGTAGAATTTAATAATATTACTTAGTTGATGTAATGACAATTAATTAAGTTTAATAATTATTTAATATAACAAATATTTATTTAAAAGTCCCTGATCTATATTGTTTTAAAACCATATAAAACACTAATTACCACTTAAAACTGTCCAGATATTATATATTATATTATTATAAAAATTAATTACATAGCCCTTCTCTCTTAAAATGAATTAGTCAAAAATAACTAATTATAAGTCATATTTGACTAATTGTCATAGTGAAAAAGCAGTCACTAATAATTAGTCAAATTCCACTGAATGAAATAGTCAAATTAGTAAATTTAAAATTTAAAAAAAGTTTTGACCCAGCCTGGGATTGAACTCAGGTCTGTCACTTGACAAGTTTGTCAAGCTAACCTCTTAACGCATTCGGCTGTCAGCCGCTCTTATAAAAATTAATTTTATTTGTCAATAAATATTGTTCATAATATTTTAAAGTTTAATATATTATTTGTGTTGCTATTTTGAGCTAAACTTTTTGCATCTTTATTTGTTTTATGGGTCATTTAACCATGGAGAGGTATATGCATTTAATTCAAATAATACTTTGTTGTTGGCCGTAAACGACTAAAGAAATAAGTTACTTTTAACTGTCAGAAATAGTCAAATATGGTGACTAATCTTAAATTAGTCAAACTTTAACTATTTACATAGTAAAAAATAACTATTTAAAAGTGAAAACGACTATTTTATTAGTAAAAAATGCTGGTACTAATTCAAATAGTAGAATTTTGACTATTTCATTTTTATAATTTTACGATTTCCACCGACTATCAAAAATCATCAACCTTATCCATTTAAAATAATTAAAGAGGTCAACAAGAAGTCATGTGTGTGATGTGATCACATTGTGATCTAGTACAAAACTATTAATAATAAATATTTTTCGAAAATTTCTTATAATTAAAGCCCGGATTACCGTGCAATTACAACTTTTTTGCCTTTATAAAATTTTGTTACCTATTTAATAATCCTTATCGGGTTAATTAAAAACGTATTTTATCTTTCAACATAATATAATAATATCAATCAATAATTGATTTATTGATATTATATTATGTTGAAAGATAAAATACGTTTTTAATTAACCCGATTCGGATTATTAAATTTATTTAAAATAAATAAATCCATAAACATTATCTTTTTACACTATTTCATTCATATTATCAACGCGATGGCTTCGGGGAGAGCATCTGTCATTGATAGACTGTTATTTATATTACCTTTAAGGTGTTATATTAATATTTTTTAGTTTTTGTTACAAAATAAAATTGTATATGTTATTAAAAGAGAAGGTCTTTTTATGATTCGTTCAATTGCGTTGCCTGGGCGCAAAGCGCCTCGGTTGCAATCTTTTGAGGTCAACACAAAAATACTCACTTCTTCTCGAGTATGACATAATCTACGTTGTAGCGTATAGAAATCTTTTTTTTTATTTGTACGCAGTTTAAAAGTCAAATTAGTATACACCGCAATTTGGGGCGTCGCTTTATTTTTTATTCGGGAATTATACCTTTGTGTTAACACAAATGTGATATTTTCAATTATATAAAGAATATCATATAAGAATTTTTAATCTGCGAATTAAAAATAACATAGAAGATATTTAAAAATTAAATTTAATTGTTATACCAAACTGATATTTTTAATTTAGTGAATTTAAAATATCTGTTTTTTATATTTGTATTTTTTTGTTAACACATATTCATTAAATTAAAAATATCATAGGAAAAGTTTTTAAATGCATTAAAAATATAATAGGAGATATTTTAAATTTATTTTAATTTTAATTTTTTAAAATAAGCAGATATTTTTAATTAAATGTGATATTCTTAATTCAGATTGAAAGTTTGGACACCCCAATCTAATTCTGTCGCTAGATGGCGGCACAATCACTGTGCGTGAGTGACGCTTAACCAAAAAAAAACGTACAAACTTGCCGTAAATTGATACTGTGCCGAATCCATACCAACATGCCGAAAATGGGAACAAAGGCGAACCAAATAATGCCAGGACCGGTTCAGCTCCCCTCGAAAACAACCCTACGAATCAAGACGTACAAAGTGTTCCTCCACAAGTAAATACTATGGAAACATTACATCTGCAACAATTTTGGACCAGTAAGGCACGTTTGTGGTTTTTATCAATAGAAACACAATTTCAAAGCAAAGGAATCACAGCCGATCTGACCAAGTACAATACAGTCGTAGCACGCCTAGACCTTAAAACAATTTCAGTAGTGGGCACATTGTGGAAAACCCTCCAGCCACAGAAAGGTATGGTGCAATAAAAGCTGCATTACTAAGCCATTACTCTGTTTTCCAAGAAGCCCAGTTTAAAAAATTGGTTTCCACTAGGCCATAAAAGATCATCAGAATTATTGATGGAAATGCAAAAGCTTGGTAGTAAACAATTAAATGAGAACTTTATTTATAAGAATCTTATGGGTAGACCGCTTGACACAGCAAGTTCAGATAACACTGGCCGCAGCTGATGGTCTCAACAATGTAGCAATGGCTCAACTAGCTGATAAAATTATTAAGATCCAGAGAGGTGCAATTCCAGGGCATCTTATGGCCGTCTCACAGAATAACGCCTAACAGAATAATGTCTCACAGAATAACAAAGCAGCTGCAAGAATTAACAAAAAGACAAACTAGCTGATAATAACAATTACAGAAGTAATCGTACCCGCAGTGCCACTCTACAACGCGTTGCAACGGCCCAATAAAGCTGACGATAATTCTGATGATGGACCAGCGGTTTGTTATTACCATCGCAGATTTGGAAAAAATGATACCAGATGCACCACGCCTTGCGGTTGGAAACGAAAACGACCGCCAATAGACTCGGCGACTACTGGTGGCCTCAACAATCTTCGCCGATTATTTGTCAATGATCGCATATCCGGAACCTTGTTTCTAGTAGACACCGGAGCAGACATCTCAGTAATCCCCGCAACTTCAGCGTACAAGACGAGGCCCAAGCTGCGCAAACTTCTTTTAGCCAACAACACTGAGGTGCAGACCTATGGAGAGCGAGTCATATCTCTCAATGTCGGACTACGTCGCGCATTCTACTGGGTTTTTTGCATCGCAGATGTGCCATATCCAATCAAGGAGCAGACCTCCTCCACAAGTATGGACTCCTAGTTGATTTGAAACAAGGGCGCTTAATAAACGCCGACACTGGATGCCACAGCACAGGAACATATGGCCCAGCTCCAATCACATAAATTCACACAATCACCGAAAACAAGGTATACCATTCTCCTAAAGTATTTTCCCGAGCTCTTGGGACACCCCTCTTGCACAGAAGCAAAACATTCAGTGAAGAAATATCTGTTCACGGTTTCGGCCGATTACTCCTTGGCCCACTGTGTTGCAGAAGATCTTAGGACGTCCAGGGGTATAGCGGTTGTCTTTAAAAACAAGTTTGGACAGGTCGACGAGCTACGAAGGCAGAATCCCAAAGTTAGAGAGGTGCCTAAAATTGTGGATAATGAGCAGATAGGCAACATAAGTATCTTCTATCTGGTAACGAAGCAGCTATCCCATCAGAAGCCAAACAACCGCGACGTATGGAACCCCTTGAGGAAATTGAGGGATAAACTTTTGTCCAAGGATATCATGAACCTGGCGATACCGAAGATTGCTTGTGGACTTGACGGTTTGGACTGGAGAATAATTAGAAGTATGTTGGATGTTATCTTCAGATTTAGTGGCAAACACATTCTTGTCTGTTGCCACAACCCTAAAAGAACAACCGGAAAGAAGACAGTAGACTGCTACTTTTATATGACGTCACAATGCAAGTTTGGATCTCTATGCAAATATAGCCATGGAGTTGAGGACCATGTCCCGCTTTGGATTTTTTGGGACGAAAATGTTTTAAGACGGAAGCAATGTAGCGAGTACCACTTTGGATCTCGCAATGTCCTTGGTGACTCATCGCCGGTGAGTCAACGCTCGAGCGATCGAGAGCGATGTGAAGCTTGCTGGAATGTTCGGGAAGATCCTTGAGTGGTATCACTTAGGGTCACGTAGACACTGGATATGTAAGGCTTAGCGGAGCATGGAGCAGTCAGTCAAGCTTTGGTACTCGCGATGAAATAAAATGAATACCGTGCAAATAAATAAATAGTTTCATAGTTTTTTAAGTATAATTAAGTTATAAAATAAATCATTTAGTTCGTTAATAAACCAGTGGGTGTTTTATTCACACTGTCGAACCACATAAACGCTGGTGCATTTTGAAATAGTAAAAGATGAAATATATCTAGGAATTCAAAGCAACATAATATTATATACTTATTATACATAATATAATACCCGTTTTTGGTCTTTTACCGTTGAGACTTTCCCAATCAACGCTTATACTAATTCATACCTAATAATGTTTGCATTAAGACATCTTATTTGTTTTATGATTTTTACTGAATTTAAATGTTTACAATGTTCACGTAAATTTGTGTATTTATTGTAGGTAGAATTGATATTTACAGTGACTTTATGCAATTTATTTCTTTATTTAGATTCCCACTGTTTATTGGGAAACCGGTAAAAACTCCTTTCAATAAACACCCAACAACACAACACATTTTTCCACAGTTTGTATACGCGGTTGACAGGTGCCCAGATAACATTCGTGAATGCACATTAAACTCACACCGGGCGCACGCCGTGAATCTTCAAAATTGAATGCATCATGAATTCACCGAGAGTTCACAGATAACATTTGTAATGCACATTTAATTCACATAGGGCGCACGCCGTGAATCTTTAAAAATGAATTCATCGTGAATTCACTGTGAGTTCCCAGATAACATTTGTAATGCACATTTAATTCACATAGGGCGCACGCCCTGAATCTTTAAAAATAAATGCATTGTGAATCCACTGTGAGTTTCCAAATTACATTCCTGAATGCACATTAAACTCCTACCGGGCGCACGCCGTGAATCTTCAAAATTGAATGCATCGTGAATTCACCGTGAGTTCACAGATAACATTTGTAATGCACATTTAATTCACATAGGGCGCACGCCGTGAATCTTTAAAAATTAATTAATCGTGAATCCACTGTGAGTTTCCAAATTACATTCGTAATGCACATTAAATTCACACCGGGCGCACGCCATGAATCTTTAAAATTAAGTGCATCGTGAATTCACCGTAAGTTCACAGATAAGGGGTCATCCATTAATTACGTGAGGCAATTTTGGCGATTTTTCGACTCCCCCCTCCCCTTGGTGAGATATCGTGAGATTTTGCCCGACCCCGTCCCCCCTCCCTTAATCTCACGTGAGATGTTTTAAAATGCATTGTTTTAATGTAAATAAGTTAATCTGGGATTGATTCCATTAGATTTATTAAAAAAAAACAATTGCTATAAGTTTACTTAATTTAACCCAGTTTTCTCGCCATTTTACACTGTTTCATTTTTTTCAAAAATTACGTGGCAGATGCCGAGACCACCCTCCCCCCCACGTGAGATTGGGTGGGGTTTGGATCGACCCCCTCTCCCCCTAAACACCTCACGTAATTAATGGATGCCCCCTAACATTTCTTATGCACACCGGACGCACGCCGTGAATCTCCAAGATTTTATACAGATCTGTTAGAACGTTTAATTAAAGATCTTCAAATTTATTTTGATAGGTTAGCTATACCTCTGTTTGATAGGGAAGGTATACCTACCCTATCAAAATAAATTTGAAGACCGAATTCGAAATAAGAAAAAGAAAACATAACATTAAAGGAATATTAATTAAAGATTTTTATTAAATATTAAACGGAAAATAAAAAAGTACATTTTTTAATTAATATCAGTTATTAATATTTAATATACCTATAGGTAATAATAATTATATATAATAATTGCAAAACCAAATACGCGGGCACTCGTGCGCATGCGCCCATGGCCGTCACATTTCAACTAAATGCAGGGTTGCCGCTTGCAGGTATTTGACCCGAAAATCGCGTATTTCATCATGCTTGCAAGTAAAATATTGAAGCAGATATTTTATAAATTTTACTTTTCAAAGAAATTTTCAGTAAATAATATTGTATAATTACTAACTAAACATAATTCTTTAATTCTATCCTTTTATTTTTCTCTTAATTTATTCAAAATTTAATTCACTTTTCCAAATTGAAAGAAATTTTTACTCGTGTGGGTAATTTCTAGTATTTTGTAATTTTTGATCGGGAACTTTCACGAAAATCATCCGGCTGCAATCCGGCAACACTGCAGCGTTAGTGTGCGTACGCAGCTAAGAGCCAGGAGGTTTTCTATAGAATACCATATATGGTAAACATCTAGCTAGATATCCTGTATACCGGTAAAACGTTCAGTTCATATCCTTTTTCTATGGTTCAGAGATAAAAGTTCAGTTTAAGGTGTATGTATCTTGGTTCAGTTTTTCAGTTTTATAATATATAGGTATTCAGTTCAATAAATACTTAAGTTGCTAGCCAGGAATTCCAAAGGTAAGTTTGACATTTTTATATTTTTGCATGATCAAATTTAAGATACGAATTTTATTGTATATATACTATATATACTATATGCACTGATAATAATTGTTACAATTATTGCAAAAACAACAAAAACAATGAATAACCATGGTTATAACGCTTTATTGTGTTTATATTTTTTTATAAAGTTTTTATTCATTGTTTTTGTTTTTGAGTCAGATCACGTCAAGTGGACCCCCCATTTTCCACTTGGTAATAGAATTTAAATTTTAATACATCAATCGTTAGTAGTCATTAGTAACAATATTTCCTTAAAATATATTTTTTTTTATTTTAATTTTAACAGTTTTTTTGTAACAAAGATTCTTCTCACTTTTAATTAAAAAATTAATTGTGAAAAAACTGTTAAAAGTTTCGTAGTAAAATTTTCAGGACTTTTTTTTTTAATTTTTTTATAATTTTTTTGATCATTGAAATATACAATTCAAATTTTTGAAGTCTCTATCAAATAATCAAGTTTTTTTCATGGTTACATGTACTGAATATAAAGGTTTCATATCCTGAAAAAAAAATTTCACTGCTCGGCATTTCTTTAAACATTATTAATTTTTTACTGAAAGGCTCCGCGCCTCATGAGTCGAAGCCGCGCTCGGCTGAATTGGTTTGAATGATTTGTTTTTATTTAAATTCAAAATATGACATCCATTTTAATATTTTTATTAGTAAATATACAGTCGACAAATATTTTACAATTTTTTAATCAATAAAATAAATGAATTAATTAATTAATACAGAATATTTTTATTAGCTATCGCAAGACTTTTCTTTATACACAAAAACAAATATTTTTTTTTGTTCTAAGCGTTTTTTAAATAATATTTATTAAATTTTATAAAATGAGTCTTGTAAATAAATGCTTTAATCCATTAATAATGTTATAATTTATATATTTTTTAAGGACCAAAAAGAAATTAAAATAAGGGGAAAAAATGATAAGTTATTTGACTCATTTGATGATGTGTCCAGTGATGAATCAGTAAGTATACTTATCTGTAGATGTAATTTCATATATGTGATACATAATATATATTATAATAAAATATTATACAGTATTATACTCATGTCATGTGTATGCATTAATTAGTATTATTGATGTTATAATTCATATTTTTTTTAAGGTTAAAGAGGACATTAAATCCTCTGAGGTTGATTCGGAATAAACTTTACAACATAACACTTTGTGTTTTATTTCAGTATACTATTGTACCTCAAGTTTAATTATACAAAGTTTATACAAAAGTGCTCTTTTAGTTCCACCCTTACTTCTTAAGAAGTCCCATAAACCAACTCAATGGCTTGTGCCGGTTAGGGGTAGGAACGGACCGCGGGTTTAAAGTCCCCTTCGAAAGACTAATACACAATAGGACAAACACAAATAAACAGCCATACCCCTGGTGGGATTCGAACCCACGACCTCCGGCTTGTAGTCAGCAGCACTAACCACTAGACCACCGTCGGCGTGGATGGCATAATTGTCTAAAAAAATATTCTCCAATTGGACATAAATCACATCTTTATTTAACATTTTTCATTTGACTTTATTTACAAATATAACAAATTCTGTTATTTTATAAATAACACGTTTTATTTTGTGTTCCAATTTAAAATTAAGTGCAAAAAAAATTGAGTATACGCACGAAATTCACCTTAAATACGCACGCGAAGATGCGTCCTCCCCTTGAATTCACCGTAAATGCACAAGTGAAGCTCGAAGTGAGTGCGCATGCATGCTAAAATTCGTGCGAAAAAATTGAAATTATGGTGAATGCACATTTTTGTTCAGAAAACTTATTTTATTCTATAGGGGAAAATATGTTTTCTGAACATGCACCCTTATTTCATTTTTTTCGCGCGAATTTAGAACACGCATGCATTTACGGTGAATTTAAGGGACGGACGCATCTTCACGTGTGCATTCACGGTGAATTCAGGTGTGCATTTAAGGGGCGGACGCATCTTCACGTGTGCATTCACGGTGAATTCAATGGGCGGATATGTCTTCACGTGTGCATTCACGGTGAATTCCAGGGGCGGACGCATCTTTTAGCAACCGTGAATTCACGCGTGAAGCAATATTTTTCACCGTGCATTCACGGTGAACTCACGAATGTTATCTGGGTGCTTATTAAAAGCTGTAGTTTCGTTCGAATGATGACGGCTACGTGGTGAAGTGACGCGCAGTCGCAGAAATCTGTTTGATCAAGCCTCAAAATACTAAAATAACTCTCGGTCGTCTATTTGATCAAATTTTTAAACAGTTCTGGAACGGTTCGGAACCGTTCAAATCAGTTATTGGCTGAAAGGAAGTATTTGCAGTTCCATTTAATCTTGAATCCCGAATGTTAACAACAGGCCCGTAGCCAGAAATTTGGTTTGGGGGGGGGGGCCCAAAACGTAGTAATAATTTTTTGGGTGGTAGGGGGGGCGGAAATACCAGTAAAGCGTGAAGTTGTCATAAAAAATATGACTTGTAATCGATAGACATATTTTTAAAACATGATTCACATATTTAGGAAAATTTTAGGGTTCACGGAATTTCGGGGGGGGGGCGGGCCCGTCGGGCCCTACGGCTGGCTACGGGCCTGGTTAACAAAATTATACAAATTAAATAAAAACATTAACACAACACGTCTTATGCTCGATAATAGAGGTTTTATTAGTTTTTTTCTGTAAATAAATAAATAACTCATTATCGATATCTTCATTAGACTTTAAAATCTAAATTTTTCATTTTTCACAACCGATTAAAATAATGTTGCAAATAAAATTAAACCACCTAATTCGAATTATTCGAAAAAAAGAGCATGAAAATTGTTTTATCAGACTTTCTTTAGAACTGCTAGTAAGAACAGTCCCAGGTAGCCAAACGTGACTAACATTTTTAAATATAACGTTAACGTGGCCAATATCTTAACTATAAAGTTGTGACCTATTATATATAATATATTTTTAACGAAAATGAATAATTTTGGAGATGTCGATTTTTTATGGAATCTCCCTTTTGCAATGCTTTCACGATTTGCTGAATTAATCGTTAAATAATCTTGACTTTATTTTCACGTTGTAACGTTGTAACTTTTGTTATAACGTTAGTCTCCACTCAACGGTAAAATACCATTAATAAATAGTCCATTATATTATGTATTTATTATATATATTTTATTTACAATTAGAAACACAATAATTCTCTTATATAAAATACACACAATAACCCCAGGCAACACAGGGTCGTAGAAATCACGTAGAATCGTCGACGAATTGGGTCGAATTTGGTCGAAGTTACATTTCAACCATTTTTCGACGTCTCAAAATTCACCAAAACACGACCAATTATTAACTTAGGTCGATGATAACCAATAAATGACGTCATTATCACGTGAACAGATGACGAAATTTTTAAGAAAATATGAAAATATAGTGATAATTAATAAGAAACAGTTGGCCCGTTCTAATGGGCCGACAAAAAGTTTTGGAATATTTTTAAAAACAAAAATTATTATTTTTATTTAATTTACGTTATTTCGACGGAGAATCAACGTGCAATATTTTATTAAAATAATTTTAAACATTATTTGGTTTTAAACTAATTAAGATAGATTAATAATTATTGGATCAATGGATTTTTTAAAACAAATTCGCGATTTTTTAAATCCTTTATCATTTCATCACAAAATAAGAAATTAACATGTTAGGTACTGCAGTTAACAATCACAATTTTAATTTTAGTAAAATTATTTATCTACAGTGTTGCCAGATGTTCTATAATTATCTTTTTTAAAATAGTAAAATTTAAATAATAATCGATAATTGTAACATAATTTAATCCGCCGCGTAGTTTTGCTTGTTTTAATACAACTTTTTTTTGATAATTTTATATAATTTTCTGTAAATTTGATCATTTTGTCAACCCTCTTCGATAATATTAATTTTTACACCTGGCAACCCTGTTTCTCTTTGACACTACTTACAAAGCGAGGGAACGTTTATTCCTAAAAAACAATATGGTTGATTCATGCGTCCAACTTTTATAATCTGTGGCATTTATACATAGAACAAACCATTTATACTGATAATACTTTGGCTGTGTCAGGTAGGTCAATTTTTGTTTGTTTATTAATGTTTTAATTACTCAGTATATTCCGTAACGAAGTCATAACACCTAAATGAAGTACCTACATAAGCTCCTAAAATATTGACCTGTCATCTGTCTTAAAATTTAATGTGTTTGATTTTATAATAAATGTTTTGAGCAACTTAAAACATGTTTTATTAATTATTAAACCAAAAGCCCTTTATGCACTAGTAAAAATAATTATTTATTCTTATATCCGATATTTTAATGCCAGACATAATATGTATGTGTTTCTTCAAAGATTAACTAACAAATTTTTTTTGATATTCTACTTTTTTACATACATTTATTTTGATTATTAATTATTTACTAAATATATATCTACTATAGTAGTATATATATAGTAGGGTTTACCTATTTATTTCTTAAAATTTAAAAGTTAAAACTAAAATTTTTTTGTTTTTTTAATTTTGACAAAATCACATTTCGCATTGAAATATCTGATATCAGTATCGGTAATTATTTTTATCAGTGTATGACCTAATCATATATTATTCAAGAAATATTACGTGATTATTTACGTCAAATTACGTAAATAATTACGTAATATTACGTGATTTTACACGTGAAATCGCTGTGACATATTGTCGTCAATTTTACGACGATAAGACATGTCTAAGTTGGTGACTTCGACGTCACCGTAGACGTAAATTAAACGTGATATTCACGTCACTGTGTTGCCTGGGACGTAACTATAGTTATATCATTGATTAAGAAACCCAAATTTAAATGCTTGTAAGCATTTAAGCGTTGAGTTTCTTAATCAATGATATAAAGAATAATCAATCGAAATCGAGTACTAAACCAGTTTTTTAGTTTTTTTCTTGCAACGTAAAACACAAATAACGTGCGCGATTTAGCTGTGCAATTGAACAAAATTTGTCGAGTAAGACTTCTGCCTTCCTCTCTTTTCGTATGCTTTAAATGTATTGTTGACAATTCTTAAATTCACGTAATGCTTTTGAAGTCCACCTGATGGCGCGCGCGTTGCTAAAACCCGATACTTCTTTAGCGTATATTATCAAACGTCAACATTATCTACATATGACAAAATGTCGTGTACCCAACAATTTCGATGTAAGTACAAAATAATAATAATAATAATAATAAACCGCTTAAAAAAATTAGTATATACCAATATACCAATTTCGATGTAAGTACAAAATAATAATAATAATAATAATAAACCGCTTAAAAAAATTAGTATATAACGTACGGCGGGGAAAGCATATTAACTGCCTCGCTTAGATATGCAGCCTCTACTATAATATAACCTCTATACAGCACACGCTATTTCTGCACGTTGCACGGCAAGATTTCAAAATTGCAGGCAAAGTTGTTGCAGTAAGATTACAAGTAACATTGCTGGAATGTTTCTACGTTCGTGGCGTGCAGCATCAGACCTGTTCCGAGTACAAAAAAAAAGTACTCGAGTAAAGTACTTTGAAAAAATTGTACTTGAATACAAAAAGTACTCACGAGTACAAGCACAAAGTACTATTTCCAAAAACTCTTAAAATGTAATTTAGGTTTCAGTATCTAGCAAAAAAAGTTGTTAAAAGTTAAACATAACAAAATATCAGGTTTATGTCACTTGGGTATATTTAAAAAAACTGCATTTTTATATTTCATTAATACAAATAACCAATTATTTCGATTTTAAACAGAAAAAAATAATATTAAAATAGATTAACTTCTTTAACTTCTTTTACATAGGTATAACCTTTATTACCTATAAGTATACCTATTTTCATGCAAGTAATTTATTATATATTTTATTTAATAAATAGCCTAAACATTATTTAACTGCAAGCGCGAAATTAAATTAAAGGAACATACATTTATGACTGCAAAAAAACAAGATTGAAAGCAAAAATATAACCTAATTTTTTAAGCGTACCTACCAAATATAACAAAAATTTAATCGAGTATATTCGTACTATACGTAATCAAATACAAAATAATATTTAAAATCTTACTTACCCCAGTATAACAAAAACCAAAACACTAAAAATAATACTAATGCAGATTCTGTATTGCAGAATAATCTCAAATTTCTTTAAAAAAACCGTTACATATGACATTATGACGGCACTACCAGAGATAAAAAAGGGCACTACCTCTTGTAATATGTAATATCTCTATAAAGTATGGGCACCACAATGATATTTTACCAACTTAAGCAATTGCCCATATCGAGGATTTATTCCGAATATTGCCGAAGCGTTAAACTTTAGCTGCTAAAGCATTATAATTATGGCGATATATTTGAATATGTAGTGCCACTATAGGAGTGGTTATGTTAACTTAACACAAAGATGTCGAGTACAAAAAGTACTCGAGTACAACAAAAGTACTCCAGTACATTAAATGTACTCGAGTACAAAAAATCTACTCGAGTACAAAAAATGTACTCGAGTACAACCAATGTACTCGTGTCCATTTTTAGATTTTTAAATTAAATAAGTTAAAATGTACTCTGGACTGAGTACCGAGTACATAAAAAGTACTTAAAGTACAAAATTTGAGTACAAGTACTCGAGTACCGCACAGCTCTGTGCAGCATAGCATGGTATCTATTAATTATTAGGGTTTAGACTGGACAGAACCACCTGGTTTCAAATTTTATCCATGAGTAAGTTTAAGCTTAAACTAGTTGGAAAATACAATAATGAAAACATTGTCATTATCTATCGTTATTATACAGAAAAGCTATAAATTACCTACCTTGTGGTTTTGAGTTCTCCAATAGGTGGCGGTGTGGGTGGCGGAACTGCGCAATCATTTATTCTTTTGCTAATATCATTATAGCGGCTATACCTTGTCTCGGTAAATCCTTGAGGATTATCATTTCTGCTCACGAATAGAGCATCACGGTGTGAATCTTCGTAACAACTTGAAGGCTGTTTCAACTCATTCACAGGTTCTCTCTGGTTTCTGTTATTCATCATAGATCCATTTACCGATGAGCCATAGTTGATTCGGGGAATCGCGGGAACGAATTTGTCGTAGGCAGTGTTGTCGTACGCTCTATATGGGCCACTTAAAACATAAACAAGTTTTTGTTTTAAGGAAAGTCAGTTTCATATACGTAGATGCGAATTGCGAAATACAAATATTCGCATTTCGCAACTCCTCAGCAAACAGATAGAGTCGAGTGACGTCTTCTGAACGTCGATTATTGGTCATTTTGGTAGAAATACGTCAAGTAGGTACCAAAATAAGACGAATCAAGGACGTCATTGTTATGACCATTAATGTACCAGACATTTTATTTACAAAATAAGGCGAATTAGGGACGTTATTTTTATGATCGTTAATGTACCAGAATTTCATATCCAAAATAAGACAAAGCAAGGACGTCATTACGTCATAACAATTGTTATGACCGTACATCATGAACGGTTCATGTTCCGCATATTACCTAAATAGGGCGAATCCAGGACGTCATTTGGTATTATAGAATAATCGCAAGGGCTACCTCAAATGTGCCTACCAGAAATTATACTTTAAAAGATTATTATTGTGCAGCAGGTTTAAGTAAGTATTTATTTATAATTAGCAACCTATAAACTTAATTACCTAGTGGGTAAAAAAACAACTTACTTGTCAGCATTTAAACTAATATTTAACTTTTTTGAAATATTGTGTACCCATACAATTATTACAATGACTGCAATTAATAAAATTCCACAAATGGCTCCCACAGTTCCAGTAACTATCCATAACTTGTCTTCACAAGTCTAAAATTATACATTTAAATTATTTTGTTCAAATTTATTAATTTTTATTTACTCCCATTGTAGCAGGATTAAAAACACAAATAATTAAACAATATTTTCCTCTAAACTAAGCTTAAAACTACTAATGTAGTTCATTAAACAAATATTTTATCTTATCATTGATTGATTGAATGCATATCTCTGAAAAAGGCTTTGAATAAAAATATGTAATAATCTCTTTATTACACACCTACATAATTGTATAAATATTTTACCTACTTATATCACATCAATTTTATCAGAATTATGTTCTATTTTTATAATGGAATAAAAAACACAAATAACATATGGTATGATACATGTTAATCCTACATAAACTATGTATGGTATAGGTGGAGTGGACCCAAATGGATGGAACCAATAGCCTCTTCTTGTTGCATCTCTTGTATGGTGGCTGGCAAATGCAGTTAACATTAGTAGGCCAGCCACTTTGAGCTTATTTATTTGGTATGCATATGAAATTGTGAGAAATAATATAGATAATAAAAAAGGATATGTTGAACAATGCAAAAACGGTCTTGATGAAAGATTTGTAGCATCCTAAAATAAATTAACAATAAGTAGTTTTAATTATTTTTGTACTTGTATTTCTACTACCTCCAAATAAATTGACTTGGCTTTTAAAAAATGATCTATATCAATAAAGCAAGCTATAAATGTGCATGCTGCCACCTCATTTATAGTGTCGACTGCAGAAACATTCTTAAAATTGTGCCGAACTAGAAACCAAGATACTCCTCCAATTATTCCATGTGTAGCATTGTCAAATATTGCTTGAAAGATGTGCAAATTGGTGTGCGCTACTAAATAGTCACCAAATACAGCTAATAATCCTATTAAACCCGTTAAATATGTGTTTAAACTAAATATTCGCACCATTCTTCAAAATATTGGGCATTTAGCTTATTGAAAAGCCCAGATACATACACCTTGTTAAAAAGCTATTGGGCTGGCTTAGGAGGTTGAAAAATTCGCACCATTGTTATTTACATTTTAGGCTGCAATCCTAGGGCTGCAATGATTGCAGTGCAATCTGCAGCACCATTGAGGTTATGTTCAGTCATAGAAAACCCAGTGTCAGTGTTGCCAGATGAAGTGCAGAAAGAATCGTGTTATTCGGCTACCGAAATATTTATAAACAGGAGTAGGGGCGAACTTGATAAAGGGCCGTATGCAGAAATGTTGATTTATTATTTATATCAACTGATTTGCGCATATCCACTGATTTAAGTTTGAACCAATTTGGCAACATTGCAAATTTTAAATGACAGTAGATTTGTAGTTATCTTCAGCACTGCCAGATTTGGGGATTATACCCCAAAATGGGGGATTTCATCTTGCTTTGGGGTAATGCTAATTTTGGGGTATTATGGGGTTTTTTCGGAAATTCCAGAAACTTTTTTTATGTTCATCTGGATTACCTATAGGTAATCCAGATGAACATAAAAAAGTTTCTGGAATTTCCGAAAAACTATAGTTAAATTTTAACAACACTACTTTAAACACTAAACTATAATTATTATAGTTTTATTCTTTGATTTTGTTACTAGACCATTATAGATCGCGGAGATAATAGCTGGCCATACACAGGCGTTATTTCGCGCGGTTTATCGTGGCGTGTTGGGATGTAGCGGTTAGTATGCACGAAAGAACGGCTTGGCAAAAAAAGCGTCATGTTCCATACACTTGATAAAGTATTCAAATGATTTAGCAAGTGATTGCCCGTGGTATATCAGTTTCAAATGAAAAATCGTATGTGAGTGGGCAAAAAGTGTCATTTATCGAGTCGTTTGAAACTGCATGTGATCATGTACAAATTTTCAAAGTGAAATTTTGCCAAGCAAAGGTAAACCGTGACGCGGAATGTGGCGTGTGGACACTCCCACAGAACATGTATGGCCAGCTAATCTTGAACTAATTCCGGACATTCTAGACATGCGCTTTTTAAAATTTATAGTGCGCATGACAAATATTAAAATGCTAATGCCTATATATATCCTTCGGCTTGCCCTAGCCGGCCCGCTTACGGCTGGAATACGGCCTGCCGCGGCATAAGCGATACATCTCACGGCTACTTACGCACGCGAGCTAACTATAAATAGCGATTGGTTGCAATACCTATTTAGTTGGAAGTGTGCGTCCGTAATGGCATAGCTGAACATTAATTGTTTGGAGTCCCCACCATAGATAATACACCCCATTATTATCTTTGGTCCCCACCTCCATTCTCATCTGCTCAGTAACGAATAATGGCTATACTCCCAGATAGCACAAAGATATACTATGGACGTCCCATGGACATCCGTTTAGAGTCCAGATGTCACAACTTTGGACATCCATAAGTCGTCCACCGGTGGACGTCTATAAGGTGTTTGAACCATTCCTCCAGCATCCAGGACCTGCTTTTTTGCTTACTTTAACTGTTTTTTGCGACTGTATTTTTATTGCGATGTTGCAGAAAATTTTCTACAACATGAATGCCTTTTGTCTGGCTCAGTAACAATCCCACTAGGAATATAAATATTCTAAAAGTTGTTAAAAGTTACAACATTCAATGTTGAACATTGCAGAAAATCCTTGTATTCGACTCAGGAACATTACATTTGCAATACTACAAGTGTTTAACATTTCATTGATAGCTTAAGTCCTTTATAGCACGCGCTTGCTTGAATGTCAGTGAGATTGATCATAACTGTTGTTATGCAGCCAACAATACGTTTTAACTTGCATTTCTGTAATAATAATTATGGAAGTAAAATGGACACTATATGGACGTCCATTAAAATCGTACAAAGGATGTAAATATATGGACGTACATAGTACATCCATTTTTAGTCCGTGGACCAATGTACTTAAAATGGATCTTAAACGGACGTCCATTGGACGAATGGTGCTATCTGGGCTAGCTATAGCTATAGGATATACCTATTCTATACCCGGTCCACACTGCGCTGCTACATGGAATAATCTTTTTATGATGACTGGGTTAACCAAAAAGCGGACATTTGATTACGCCAGGAATATTCCTGACATGTGCAGGAAATGGTGTTTTGCGGTCTTAATTAAGACCGTTACTTAAGTAACGGCAATTTCGAAAAACTGGTTACTTTAAAAGCAAATAAGTTTTAGTTATTTTTCACCATATTTGTTTATGTTAAGAAATTAACAAAAACGATTTTGTTTCATTATTTGTATATACCGCCTATACTGAATATCCCCTATTAAGTTTATCGATAAGCAATAATTTAATTTGTTAGTTTAATCCAAACATTACTTAAATAAAAAATACTTAAAATATGTATTTGTACTAAATATCATTTTAAATATCACCCACCAGTGTTGCCAGGTGTAAAAAGTGAAATTATCGACAAATCATCGACAAATTATTGACAAAATTATCGAATTTTCAGAAAATTGTCACAAAATTTGTATTGATAATGCTATAATAATAGTAATATAAATAATTATGGGTACTACTCGAGAAAACCAAACTCTCCGAACCGAATCGCGATGACACCGATCGACTTTGGAATCGCATGCGATTCGCATCATTCGAATCGAATGTTGTGTGGCAACGCCGCATGTGTAAGGTGTGTTTAACGTTTCTAATAAAGGTTATTAAAACGAAAAGAAGTAGTAAATAGCAAACTGTAGTAGTAATATTATTCATTATTGTTAATTGTGTCATATTTGTTGCATTCAAACAAAATGAAAGATTCTGGCATCCCAACCAAAGTTGGCAGAACTCTGTAAGCGGTGGAACCTTCGGCATCTTCACCACAGATAGCGCCACTAATTTCTCTTAAGCATATACTTACCACACATATACAGATCATTTTGGATTCAGGCTGTTTCCTTTTCGTGGGGTTAAAGTAGGAGCTAGCTACCTAAGCAGTTTTGCACATGCGTGGGGCCGTGTTGTCAGATGTAATTATATTCTAATATAATTTTCGTTATTATAAAGCTTATAAATTATGTTATATCGCAAAATTTATAAAAAATTATATTAATGATGTATTTAAGTATTAATAATAAAAATAAATATTATTTTTTTAATTTTATAAAAATGTTGTTTAGCATTAGAAATTTGGCTACGTCGCATTTTATTACCCAAGCGAGAAACTTATAACTTTACTTTTTTAAAACACTACATCACTAATGTAACCAATCCTATATATCGCCCTCAAATCCTAGATCCTTTTATCTATGCCTTAGATGGGTAGGTTTAAAAACTCTTACAAATATCCCAATTTTTGTATGCCTAAAGAATAAATAAACACAATTAAAGTCATATTATTATCCTCTCTATTTTGTGATTTTTCTGACAAAGTAATGATTTTATGCCACTTTTCGGATGTTTAAACTAGTTTTTTAATATTCTTTCAAAATAACCTAAATTCCTAAACTGACATTTGTATTTATTCATAACCAACAAACATTATTGATTTTTTAATCTCCCACTTTTGAACTGACCGTGCGCAAAAGGTAGAGAGTAGCCACCCTCCCCTTAAAAACGGTAACAAGGTCATCTATTGAATAGATTCTATTCAAAATATAGGCAATAAGACGAGCGTCTAGCCGTCACACCTAGAGGAGGAAAATATCAAAACGAAGTAAAACGAATATTTACGATTGAAGTCGAACTTTTAAAAGTACGCGGGAAAAAATAAATGATCATGTGCACTGCAGTGATGTTACCAACTATAAGGAAATACGAAGAATTTAAAAATTAAGTACAAAGTTACGTTTATAACCTTACCATCCAAGAATTCCCATTGAATATAATTGTATGATATTTTCTTAAATTATGCTATTTTACAAAATAATGCACAAGGTATTTAGTTAATGACATATTTACTTAAATAGAATACATTTTTACGTACAGATTTTAAAAACCGGGTTAATTAATCATTTTTTAAAATGCAATGTGAACTACGACTTTTCCACAAATTATATGTGCATAAATAATGCAGCATTATCTATATGTATAATAATACACAAAATATTGTTGACACAAGAAGGCATTTATTTGGAATTGTAACTGTTTCGTTTGATTCGGTTTATGTAAAAATTTAAAATAAGTTTATATACACATTGTTTTTGTTTTATTATACCTATCAAGTAGGTATTTATTGTAAGTAAGTAGGTATATTTTTTAAATTGGTAATTCAGTTTAGGTAAGAATCTACATAATAATTATAAATATGACAATTACTTTTAAGTTAGTTTAAGATAAAAAGATCTATAATTTTGAAAAAGGATCATGTTCTTTAATAAATAAATAATAATGTTTAAACGAATTTTTATTAAAGTATAGGTAGGTAAGTACAGGTAAAGAGTTTTATCTTATGTGTAAATAAATTTTTAATTATTTCAGTTAAATTAAAGAAAAATTAAATCATTTGGTTTTGCATCAAAAACTATAGTTATTATAATAATTATTGAACTAAACATAAAAAATAAATCATTTGGGTTTGCATCACATACTAATAATTATTGCACTAAACATAAAAAGAAAAATCAAATAAATTATTATTTAGCATCAGCATTATAAAATAAAACATTTGGTTTTGTATCACAAACTAATTATACCTACATAAAAGGAAAATCAAATAAATTATTATTTGGCATCAGCATTATGAAATAAACTTATTGAAATATTATTTTTTTCACTCTTCGATGGTTTTTTCAAACTTAATTTTTTTGTAGATTTTTTGTTTTTGGTTGAGATGAATTTCTTTTTAGGCTCATTCTCCTTTTCCGGCACCCTTTCTGAATCTTCACTTAACTGATTTGTATTTCCTAAAGCATTTTTTCGTTTTTTTCCTCTTTGGGGTTCAATATGTTTATTTGAAGGTTCTCTTTGACAAAAGTCAGTATTTATAAAAACATTGCTGCCATAAGATTTGCTAGATAAAACATGGGGCAGTGGCAACAAAGCCTTTTCCACGAACTTATTTTCTTCAACAGTTGTAACCATAGACATAATTTCATTAAATAGTCTTATTGTGTTAGATTTTGCTGCATCCACATTATTATTTAAGTCATGAGATTCATTCGACAAAGGATTTTTGAGGGACCTTAAAAACAGTAATTGTAATGTATAGTTTCAATCAAAAAATGTTTCACTTACTTCAATATAATATTTTCCTCCACTGTTCTGGGATCACAATCAATTACCATGTCACCAATATCTTCTCTTTCTTCAATTGTACTAAGTTGTCCTTTGAGAAACATCCCCAATAAATGAACATGTTTACACATATTCCACGAAATTGAAGAGTCTGGACAAGAACAACGATAAGAATGGATACAAATAGCACATTGGGTACATTTTATGTTGCAGTTGCATATAAAATTAGTAGTAGATGGTTTTATTTGGTATATGTCTGCACCAGAAGCAGATGATACAGTCCATGTTCCATTATCTTCCATTATTATGCATTGATCTTTGACTTCAGTTGCTCTTTTATGTCTTTTTCGTAATTCAGAGATTTTTTTTGTCAATTTTCCTAAAAATTGCACAATATATACCCACATTAATACATAAAATCAACTCACCTCTGTTTAAAGTTATAAGCCTGTCGAATAACTTATCGCGAATAAAATTTAGAATAGCATGCACAGCTTTATCCAGTCTTTTTACTTTTCTTCCTTCAAGATAAATATATTTTAACACTTTATGCATACTTTCTAGGTGCATATTGGTGTTTATACCTGAATATAATCTGTAGCAGTATGCCCATGACATCTTATTAGCACAATAGTAATTTTCAAAGTATTTTCCAAATTCGTATGTGTTTGGATTCCTTAGCATGGTTTTAACAGCTTTAAATAATAATTTTTCAAAGGCAACTTGGTCTGTTTCTTCCAGTAAAGTTCTCACCACCTTGTATATTTCAACTCTATCTTCTAAATTAGCAATTTTCTCATTAATATTTTTCCTCCAAGCCTTGTCCACATGCCAAGAGCAAAAAATTCTAGTTTCAACTGGGCCCATTGATAATTGCCAAGCATTATAGAAAGATTGCGCTAAATCCGACATAAAAACTTTTGTGTGCAAGGGGTGTTCCAAAGCATGCGCAATAGCATCAAACACGATTTTGAATAATGTTTCATCGGTTCTATTGCTAAATATGAATGTGCATGGAAATCCTTGTCTTAAGTCATCAAGAACTAGTAAAGTACTTAATTGAAAGTCATAGGGGTTCATTCCGTGGGTACTATCAATACAAATGCAATCACCTCCATACATCTGGAGCATTTCAATCTGAGACACGTTCATAATCATCAACAGAAAATCATCTTTTTGCAGAGTAGGAAAGTTGTCATCAAAAACTCCTTGTTTCTTATACAATCTGACTATAGAATCTCCACTATGCTCCTGGGTTTCTTTCACCCATGCATCAACACTAGTATAATCATTTGCGTCACGTATGGCATCATTATTAAGATTGTACATGCTTTCTATGTTAAGTAAATCTTTTCTTGTCAATAAGTGTAGCCTTGAGATATCATAATTAGAAATAGAGTTCCTTATTTTATTTAAAATTTCTTTAAAAGGAATTTTTTTAGCAATTTCTTGAGCAATTTGTTGTCGCTCCAGTTTAGATAAGGTTAGTCGGCCTATTTCCAGTTTGTGCCCAACATGACTATTGCAATACTGAACAGAGACTTTTTCGGTATTTTTGCAAACTGTTGCTATAATTTTGGCAGGGCAGTGTCCATTAATTTTATTGGTTCCCATGATTTTGAGGGCGCGTATATTTTTTCCCTCTGGTTTATAAAATCCATCACGATGGCAGCGATAGAAATATTGTATTTTATACTGGGATTCTTTTACTCTGTGCTTTATGTGTTTTGAACAGGCTTCTGTTTCTAATTCATCTTTCCACTTCTCAAAATCTGCCACCGTTAAGAAACTAGTTAATCTCGTAGAAATATTTATTTCATGAACAATGTTGTAATGACTGACAATTATAACTTTGGGTCCACTAAAAGTACACATTGGACAATTGTAAATTATTACTTCTTTGGGCTGAGAACGGTGAACTTGTTCTATATGTCGAACTAGATTGAATTTTTTGTTAAACTCCTTATTACAATGGCAGCAAGTAAATCTACCCTGATTTTGATTTTCTTGAGCACTATGAATAAATTTAAAATGTCTTAATAAATTAAACTTTTTAGTAAAAGTCTTTGCACACATATCACATAAAAAACTTTCTGGAGGCATTATTTCGACATGTTTTTACCTGACCTAACCTTTATAATCTGTGCCTGACCTACGACAATTTATGACGTTTTACTAAAACGGTTTTAGTGTACAGGATCCTGCTAGAATCTTTTACTGTTGAGAAATACGCGAATGGCTCCATAGAGGGCAGCATCGTTTTAATCAGATTTCCTCCTCTAGGTGTGACGGCTAGACGCTCGTGGCAATAAGCGGTATATGTGTGGTAAGTATATGCTCTTAAGGGAAATGTAATTTCTGTTAAGGGAAATAGCATTTCTGT
Organism: Brassicogethes aeneus; assembly: GCA_921294245.1. Taxonomy (NCBI): domain Eukaryota; kingdom Metazoa; phylum Arthropoda; class Insecta; order Coleoptera; family Nitidulidae; genus Brassicogethes; species Brassicogethes aeneus. The sequence goes on along the minus strand of OV121134.1, from coordinate 14,973,884 downwards.
TAAGGGAAATAGCATTTCCGTTAAGGGAAATAACATTTTCGTTAAGGGAATTGTAATTTCCCTTAACGGAAATAGAAGTTTATTTTTGTTTAGTTAAAAATAAAAGTAATTCGAGCTATTTTTTGTACACATGATCATTAAGTCTCATTTTAATTTGATGTTATTTTCTGATTCTCTAAATATTGTTAGACTCTATATATTGCGGTTCTAAATTTTCAACATTTCAATCAGTATTTAAAATTAAAATGTTTTTAATTTTTATGTCATTTAGGAAAGTATAAAATTATATCTTTAAGGACAAATGCATTTATATTCGTAATAGTAATTTTATTTCGTTTTATTTTAATACTTAGCCTGGTCTAACATAAATAAAATGTAACATTGTATCCAAGTCAGAAGCTACTTTAATAAAATTGAATTAAAATAAAATCCTTTTAATGTGTCATAAAATTGCTCCAAAAAACTAAAACAGTAAAAATAATTTGCATTAAAATTATAATTAGTAAATTTAATAAAATTTCTGTTAACGAAAATTGCTTTCACGTTAAGGACAATATTTAAAAATCCAATGGAAATAAATACAACAAATGCATTATTTTTACTATTTGTAAAGAAAATATGCATTCAATTTTGAAATTATAATAAAAATGTAATTTCCCTTAAGGAAAATACATATAATTTCAATTATCTAATGTCTCATAGAAATCAAGTCGAATTAAAATGAGACTTGATAGCCATGTGTAATAAAAACTAAAACGGCTTGCCATACTTTCCACCCTTTTTCTTAGGTGTTACGTAAAAAAAAATAAAAAACGCTCGTCCACATGTATTTTTAATTTTAGGGGGACAATTTATTTTTATATTTTCAACACACCAAGCCCTAAATGGTGGTAATGGTTACCCCTACATTATTAAAAGAAAAGAAAAGATGGGTCAATTGATACCTTATTTTGAAAGCCTGTCAAAACCCTACATTTTGGTGAATTAGTTTTTAAAGTTTCCTTGCGGGATATTTAAGAAAAACTTTATTTTTATTTTAAATATAAATTTTGACACAAGCAGTTGTTTTGAGTGCCATTTTGCCAATTTTTATTTTATTGCCATAAATTTAAACACAATAAAGTAGATAAAAGAAGCTAGAAAATTTCGTCAATTTTATTATTTTGCCAAAACCGCGATTTTATTTAGTTAAAAGTAGTATTTTTATGGGACTTACTTTATGAATAGATGTAATTTATATTTTTAGTTAAATTCGGACTTAACAATGATACTTGGTTAAAGTACCCATTTAATTAAAAATTTATATATACGAATTAGAATAAAGGCTAATTGAACAAAATCATAGTCATTTTTGGAATAAGCGCAGCCAAATTACCCTAGAAAAGTTGTTGGCTGTTGTTCATTTGTTGACCAGTGTTATTATTCTAATGTTAAGTTTAATCATCGCATGTTTAGGGTAATTAATATTGCAAATGCATTTAATGCAAGCGCACGAGATTTTATTACCAAAATAAATCAAACCAGTAAAAAATTAATCCATTTTATTTTATAACGTGCACAACTTTGAAGAAAATAAAATCGATATCCTTTAATATTTTTTATTTTATTTTAAAATTCTGTTTTCTGCAAGAAAAGTTTTAATTTGTATTTTTTTAATATTTAATTTTTTCATTAAAATAAAATCAACGGATTTGAAATTAAATATATAAATTTAAAAACTTGTTCTATTGTCTTAATTTTTTTTTTGAATATAGATAAAATGATTATTTTACTAAAATAAAAACTGTTAATTTTGTACAACTATATTTGCAATACATTATTACACATACATAAAAAAACAAAACACACAAAACCCATGATATAAGAAAATCATTTTCCATAAAAAAAATATAGAACACTGGATAGGCACATACATAACCATATGTATATACACAATAATTAGTAAAAACTATATACTAAACAATAATTATCATAAATTTAATAAATTGTCATAAACAAAAAATGAAACAATATAATATATAATATACATAATAATAAATACAAATTTATCAATTCATGCAGATTGTTCAATAAAAAGTAATTTTGAGTTGAAATTGTTTCATTTTATATTTAAAGCAATACAAAACATCAGTAAGTTTTGCTCTAATGATGTAGCTAGCAATATTATTTAGTAGATATATAAAATAATTTTCTGCGGTTTTGTATTGCTACAAATGTCTAAAATATAATAAAAGAGAACTTGAACTGTACCTTGCACCTGACTTTCCATTTGAAAGTAGGCACCCAGCTCCTCCTGGTCAGCTGTTGTGAACACAAGGGACCTACCTTTTTTGATGAATGTTGTCATATATTATACCTTTATTAATTGCACTTCCCACTGATAATAATCTGTTTATATTGAGCATGCATTATTCCAATATTTTATCAGTAAGAAGCTGTAAACCCCAAATAAAAGCTAAAGTTTGTATGAATAAATAAAAAATATTTATTTTTCACATAAAAAAATTACAAGATTATCCCTTTAACAGGGGGGTCACCTGTGTTCACTACACTATCACAGCTTCTCAATAGTTCAATTCCACTTAAGTTCTCATTGCTTAATAAATATTTAAAACTATTTACATAACTACCAATCATTTAATCTGTGGATCAACTAAATTTGTACCTGGTCAAAATTTATAGCGGCAATAAAAAAATATCTCTCAATATTCTTAATGGAAACAATTTGATGATTTAATTATAATTAACAAGGTAAAAAACAAAATGCGGATTTAATTTCGATCAAACCTGTCAAATGAGCGCATGTATGTATAGATTAAATTTACTCAGCTGGTTTTTCAGCTTCTGGTGCTGGATCTCTTTCAGCAGTCTCAGGTTCAGCAGGGGGAGCGGATTGTAAATCTAGGTTTCCTGCTGGGGCCATATTATCCTCTATAGGTTGACACTCGTCGTGCAAAGGCGTGCTGTTGCCCCCTTTGCCTTCTTCATTTGTTTCTTTATTTGCTTCTCCTCCATCTTCAGGCATCTCAGGTGCATCACTTTTTTCACCACCCTCATCTACTGTGGGTGTTGTGTTGCCCCAGCGACTCCTTCTTTCATTGTTTTCGTCGCTTTTACTACCGCCTCTTTCTCTGCGCCTCTCTTCGAACGGCGGGCCGCCCCCCATGGGGGGTCCGCCGCGGTGGCGCATATGCGGCGGTTCGTCAAACATTCCCGGAGGCGGCGGTCCTCTAGGACCCGGACCACCCCGGAAGAATTCTGGCGGACCGTCGAAACGCGGTCCAAAGCCTGGAGGCCCGTCAAATCTAGGACCTAGATACAAAAAATAAAACCCTATTATTTTACCACTCCTATAATTATTGTTACAAAACATGGTCTTTGTTTTGAACGATTAAATCCAAAAGTGTAATAATCAATTGGTTTCTTCAATAAAACAAGACAAATAATTAAAAAATCAGGAATACTCAATACACAGTAATTGAATAACATTTAAAACACAGATTTCCTTAAGAATATACGTCCCTGTTCACTTTATTAGACTCGCCTAAAATTTTAGCAAATAAAAAAAATCGTCTCGAAAGTGTTTGACAGGATTAAGGGTCTAAAGGCCCCCACAGACTTCGCCCAATGATTGAAATTTTGATGTACTGGGCGACAAAGATTTGGGGGAAATTAGAATTTGACCTTGTTGAGTACGGTCCTGTTTATCTCCTAACCCTGCTACATAAGTATAAATGAAACATTAAACACTAGTTAAACTCAAGGTTAAACCATTTTATTACAGTTTACAACTGTCAGTCATTATTTCATAGCCAAATGGCAGGTAGCTGCTAGTGAAATTATTAGTATAATACTCAATTGAGAATAGTGAAAGAACAAGCACAGATAAAATAAAATAAATATATATAACTGCTTGGTTACAACAAAAAGATCTGGTGACAGTGTTTGAAATATGAAATTATTTTAATTGCCAAAGAGTTTAAATTTATCAAAAAATTAAAATGTTCCTTGAAGCTCGAAGCAACAATAGATTTAGTTAAGAAACTTTTTGTTTTAGATTATATATTGATGAACTTATTGGACACTTTGCTTCTTTCTGTGCCTTGTCACTGACAATACATGCAGGCTATTTCATTTGTTGAATATATCAGTTCCTGGAAATGTGTTTTCAAAATTGGTCGAACCCAGATAATAATACCTTGAATAATACTTTATTTGTCCCAAAAAACTAGTTTACAGTTTACAGAGACATATATTAGAGTAATAATTAAGACGAGTTACATACAGATTACATGCATTTAAAAAGTAACTTAACTACATGACTACATTAAATATATATCTATATATGATATAATAAAATTTAAAGAAACACAGGCAGAGTCTGTAACAGTTCTTCGATTTTTCCGTCCAATTTCTTTCATACCGTATTTTCATTTAAAATATATACACTCGAGTAAACCCGAGTAAACCTGAACGCCCCCTCCCAGATGCCCCTCCCCAGATGCATTGCAAGCGGGTTGCCGTAGGCGACGATTTAGTTATGTTTTGTATTTACCAGTGTGTATTTCGAGCATTTTAACATAAATTAGTTTCTGTTATTTCAAATTATAAGTTATAATGTCCTACACATTGCATTTCTCTACGTCAAACAAGAGACCTATTTTCAGTTAAGTATCCGGATCGTTCTATTCCGTCAATTAGAACAATAACAAATGTTATCCAAAGGTTTAAAACAAATGGATTTAATTAATTTATTTACATTTATTTTAATTTGATTACTTTATTTTAGCTTTTAAAGAGAATTTTTTTATGTTTAAACGTTTTTTTTTATAAGAAAACAGTTTTATTTAAATGCAAAATAAATAATGAGTTTACCCCTTTAATTAATAATTTACTGTTAAAAAGTGATTTTGTTACATTTTAAGTATATGAATCATTCTAAAAGTAAATTAACTTAATAATGCGTAATTCGTATTAATAATTCAGAGCAAACTTCGACTATCACCCAACGCCGGTGAAGGGTCTACTGCTGAATTACGAAAACCGTCTCTCGGCGTCTCCTACTCTTAAAAACCGAATGCCTGTCTACATGTAAAATAAAAGTACGGTATACATGATGCCGGAAATTTACCGTAAATCGAACGAGTGGAGATTTTTTGACCAAATTTTATGAAAAGTAAGTTTGGAACGATAGTTCGACCCTCAACCCTGTTTTTGAGTTACAATTTTGTTTGGATTTTTTCAACAGCTAAACTTTGAGTTGATTCTAATAAATATATTATAAAATGTGTAACTCACCTCTAGGTCTCATATGTGGGCCCCCTCTTGGTCCGAATCTGGGACCTCTAGGTCCAAATTCGCCCCTCATCATGGGCCCTCTCGGCCCGAAATCAGGACCGCCTCTCATCATCCCTCTGGGTCCTCTAGGTCCGAAATCTTCGCCGCGATAGAAATCCGGACCTGGTGGACCTCGCATCCTGGGGTGATCAAAGTCGTCCCTGAAGTCTCTGCGGTCGCGGCCCCTGAAATCGTCGGGATGCATTCGGTGCATGTGGGGGGGGCCATCCATTAAATGGGGCGGACCGTTTAGAAGATGAGGCGGCACGTCCATAATATGTGGAGGGCCATCCATCATTAGGGGTGGACCGTCCATCATGTCCGGCGGTCCATCCATCATGTCTGGACCCATCATCGGCGGACAGTTCAAGCGAGGGTTGAAGTCCATGGGGAAATCTTCGCGCATCGGCCCTCTAGGATGCCTAAACGAAGGGCAATAATGACAATAGGATACAAAGGCAAACCAATACTACCAAAAATGCATTTATATTTTTGTATGTATACAGGGCAAAAATTAAATATCATGTTAACTCGAATTTTAAGCATAAAACAAGGATCGTTAGCAAGATAATTTAATTTATTAAAAAAAAAAAAAGGTTTAGTGGCCTGCTAGGTCTCCTGAAATAAATTCGTTTGAGTTAATATCTGTGTGGTGACACTAGCCAGTGCCCGACGCTAGTTTCGGACGAGCCAAAGATTTGGCTAGTTTTTAACCGAAATCAGCATTTTTGTTAGCGATATATTATTCAATGTTTAAAAAGACCTCCATCTATATTGCACGCTTGGCAACGCAAAACAAGTAAACTGTTAAATTGTGCAAAGTTGACTTTGTCCTCAATCTGTTGTACATAGATTTTTTTCCTTTAATGTTCAATGGCGTTAATTTGCTCAGCATAAACTAATTGTTTAACACTGTAAATTACTAAACCACTGTAAACCCTGAACACTATGTTTATACGAACCGCGTCACTTAATTAGTTAAATATTGAAGTACAGTACATACAACTCTTCCAAGTTTGGGCTGATGTCGAGGCAGATAGGTGGCATGTTTGGCGAGTTTTGCCTCATATCCAATATTTTTGGTTTGGTTTTTCAAGAAAAATGCCTTCTAATATTTTCTTCGGGTACTTAATAATAAATTTTGGTTTTTCTGATTCCGAAGGGGGGGACCGTACCCGAAAACCCCCCCGTAAATCCGCCACTGGTCATGATATGATACCGCCGGATCATGCCGCTTGAATTCTATAACGGGGTCCTCACTTAATGCGTCTAATGCATATATGTATATGCAAAAATCGGACCCCATAAGATGCCGTGCATGCTGCAGGATATACGGACCCCGCTTTGTACTCTGCAAGCGAGTATATATACTCAAAATTAGCGTCAATATGGTAAAGAGTATACTCTTTACCATATTGACGCTAATTTTGAATTGAGCAAGGCCGTATCAAATAAGACCTTTTAAGTACAAGGGAAGCACCGGTCCTCACAACGCTCGTAGGACGGTCGGACCTCACAACTAACCTCACAACTAACCTTTAACCATTATTTGTATCAAAGTCACATGGTGGGCCTTTTGGGTGTGGAGCATAGTACACTAGGGTGTCCATTATTTCCCAAGTTGATTTTTTTACTTGGATATTATCTAAATTATTTGTTTACAGTCTATAAACAATGTAGAATTTAATGAAATAAGAAAAAATTCATAACTCTTGCAGGAACACCTCATAATTTGGCAATTATTGGGCAGAGATGTTTTGGCAAAGCAACACATAACGCAATGCTTTCAAGATAATAATGAATATTTTGTCGTGCATTATAATTGCTTTTTAATGTGAAGTAATATCAAAAGTTAAAAAAATCAACTAAACAAATTAATGCAAAAAATTGTACGTGGGAAGGCGCACGGGGTTAGTGATGGGTCGTGATTTTGATAACGTGATTTTGGAACGTTATTTTTAAATCACGTTCCGGAACGTTCCTAAATATATCGGAACGATGTGACAGCGGGTCGAACTGCATATAAAAAGAGAATCCGAACATCGAATGAGTGAACGGAGAGAGTGGGAACGACGTGAAACATGGAACAGAACGAACGTCACTAACGTCGGAACTGTTTAAAGGCGGAGTTACCTCGTTTCGTTTCTTGTTCGACTTTCGCGGCGCGCCGACTTGAGCTGAACTTTATCGGTGCATATAACCAATATAACGAGGCGGGTGGAATCGTTCCGCTTGAACGGTGCATAAAAAATGAAGTTTGTTAGGTGGGGTAGATAGAATCCAATATACCTAATATTGTACAATTATTAAACTATAAGAATAGAGAATCTTTATTAGAGATATACAAAACATTCAAGGAATCAACAGGTTTTTGTGTATTAAAGGGGTCCCTAGACGTTTAAAAAATATTACTGCACAAAAAATTGATTATTGTCCCTAGTCAATCAGACAATATAAATAAATTAGGCATTATTGTCAACACACTAATAACTAAATTGCTTAATACAACATATTGTGCAATAATATTGATAGTGTACGGACCTCCTTAAACATTATAGAGTAAAGCAAAAGTTAATTTTGGTATTAAATTTGTTATGGTGCGGTCACCAGAACTAAGAGGCGCGCCAGACAAAATGCAGCCCAGCAACGTCGTGTCGTGGATTCCACTCGCTTGTATTGTGAAATCATTTACCCTACGTTCCGAAATCACGTGATTTTGGTACGTGAATTTTTAGGAACGGAACGGTTTGGTACGTTCCGGATTGGGAACCGTTTTTTCCATCACTACACGGGGTGCCCACAGTACTCAGAGCCTGTTTGAAACAAAATACCAGACAACCTATCACATTAATTTCAAAATCGGCAATGTAATATAACTGACAATACTTTGACAGGAAGGTACTGAAAGTATTCGTTATTTATTCGAATCGAAGTGCGACTGGTAGCTATATTTAGGATGCTGGGGTGTTTTGTACACCCCGCGTGCCTGCTTAAGGGTAAGACACCCTGTAGAGTGGCAAAACCGTATATTGTTCTAAATTAAGTTTTAATTATCCAGTCACATCTATTTAACATCTATTAACAGTTTTGTTTTTGGTTCACCTTGACATATTTATTTTTGTGGAAAATATGGATTTTTTAAAAAAACATTGTAATTTCCAATATTTTTTCTGTATGAAGAACTAATGTTGATATGGTCCATCCATAGCTTATGGGGGATGACAGTGACAGTTTTGTTGAATCATCCAATAATTGGAAATGTCATATAAGGATTTCAAAAGCTAGCTTAGCTATCATATTGTTTTTTGTAAATTAATGTGTCACTTTTGCGGTGTCTTCTTACTTTAAAAATGGATATGTTGCCAGAGACATTGCTTTAATCCAGGATGGACGGTTATATTAGGTGGCAAGTGTTTTAAACGCCACAAGAAATAAAGTACAAAGGGCTGTAAATCGGTTTAATTAGCATGGTGAGTACAGTAGAAGGAGTGAGTCAATGTGGTAGGAAGAGGTGTATGAATGAACGAGATGATCGCTTTATTTGACTTAAGGTTTTATGTGACTGAAGAGTAACTTCAATGGAGATAAATAACAGAATGGAGGACGTACGACAGGTCCAAGTAAGCGAGAGAACAATAAGAAGAAGGTTATCTGACATTGGATTACACGCAAGAAGATCTGCAACCGCACCCGAGTTGCGAAGAAACCACAGGGTTGAACGCCTTAGATTTGCTAGGGAACATCAAAATTGGAGCATTGATGAGTGGAAAAATATCCTATTTACCGACGAATCTAGGTTTTGTTTAAAATCACCAGACGGTCGTCAAAGAATCTTTAGGAGAACAGGAGAGCGTTTTGAGCAAAACCATTTTTCGCCTATCGCGGAGGCTCCGTTATGGTGTGTAATCCAATGTTCTCTCTCTTCCTTGGACCTGTTCTATGTCCTCCAATCTGTTTTGTACTTCCACAGAAGTTACTCTTCGGTCACGTAAAACATTAAGTCGAATAAAGCGATCATCTCGTTTATTTGTACACCTCTTCCTACTCTTACAGTACAGTACTCGCCATGTTGATTAAACCGATTTAAGGCCCTTTGTACTTTACTTCTTGTGACGTTTCAAACACTTCCCACGTAATACTGTGACCTTCCATTGTGGATTAAGGCAATGGCTCTGGCAACATCAGTTGGAGACATATCCATTTTTAAAAGTAAGAAGACACCTCAAAAGTAACACACTAATTTACAAAATCAATTTGATAGATTTTAAAAGCCGTATATGACATGTCCAAGTATTGGATGATCCAACAATCACTGTCATCCTCCATAGGCTATGGATGAACCATAGCAACCTTAGTTCTTCGTACAGAAAAAATGTTGGAAATTGCAATGTTTTTTTTTTAATCCATATTTTCCACAAAAATAAATATATCGAGGAGAACCAAAAACAAAACTGTTAAGAATAGATGTGACTTGATAATGGGGTAGTTAAATTTTTTCTGACCTATACTTTTTATGGTTTTATTCAAGGCGTTTTGTAATATTAAACATTTCTGTGAAATCAGAATTTTAATTGAGTTTACCGTTTTCGAGATATTTACAAAAAATATAAATTTTTATGACGTCACAAACCCCGCCATGTGACCAACATTCTAAGATTTCTATTGGTTGAAAATTACCCTGTTGTCAAGTTGTCTTGTTAATGATTTCATTCGGTTATGTCAGAAAATACCCGAAGAGGTTATGTACAAATACTGTCACTGTCAGTTGAGTGAAAGAAGAAGAGGAGGTTAAAGAAAATTCTGAAATTAAAAGTTTTATTGATAGGTTTACACATTGAAACACCGTGTGAAACCTAATAAAATGTAATAAATAGGTACCTAATAACTGTCTAAAGCAGAGTTTAATATATTTCATAGAAAAGTGGCAAAATAAAGCTGAAAATGAATGAAATAAATTTACAAAAAATAACAGTAAATGTTAACAATGGTATTTATGATATTTGTGTATAGTTTTTATAAAACTTGCATCCCTGATGATGAGCATCAAAACCTTTTGTAAGATTTAAAAAATGTATGACAAACTTTTGGACTGTTGGAAGATACTATGCTCTAGAGTACATTTTTGTACTTTTCAAAAATTCTGGTTTAAATATTGCTGCAATAACGTACATAGTAGGTAAAGATAGTGCAGGGTCTACAAATAGACATTTTGATTAAAATTATTCAAACAGATGGTCACCAAATTCATTAAGTACCTATCTTCCTTATTACGAGGTATCATATTACTGTTTGATATTTTAGAGTCCAAGATATATCTAAAAGAATATAAAGAACTAGGCATTATACTAATGAAATGCATTTACGACAAAATATGAATATAATTATAGGTACTTACTTTATTTGTTTAAAAGCTCCAATGTTCAATGTAACCAACCATTCCACAAGATTCCTCTGCTTTGGAGTCAGTTATTAATAAATCACTTATCTAATATCAATTACAAATAACATAACAATAACATTGATTTTCAATAATCTAAATTTAAAAAAAAACAACCCGAAAAAAAGAAACGTCAAAAAATCAATTCTTCTTCTTCTCCTCAACTAAAATTTTAGATCAAGTAGTTTTAAAACTAAAATATTATAACGTGCCGCCATCTATCGTAAGAATCTTAAACTAAACACCATAGAAAAAGCTGGCAACGTTGTCAATAGCCTAGTGACGTAATTAGGAGACTTTTTTTTGTAAATATCTCGAAAACGGTAAACTCAATTGAAATTCCGATTTCACAGAAATGTTTAAAATTACAAAACGCCTTGAATAAAACCATAAAAAGTATAGGTCAGAAAAAATTTAACTACCCCATTATAACTTAATTTAGAACAATATACTCTTCTGCCACTCTACAGAGAGTCTTAAACTTATGGTAAAAACATATTTGTTTAAACCTGTATATTATAAACGTATGTCTATTTTTTAGTAATTTTTTAAAACGAGAGCGATTATCCTAATAAAATATAATAAATATTTGCGATTGAAATTCAACGAAAATTTGTGTGGATCGATTATTTTGCCTGTGAGTGTAGTCTAGTATAAAGTTTATTAATTCAACAGACACTTATTTTAAACCCTGACCCCTAATATTATTTAAATCAGTATTTCGCAAACTGGGGGGCGCGTGTTACGGACGCCGACCCTGCATCCAGTACAGCGACCTGATACTCTTAAAGGAAATACCTACATATCAAATACTTAATAATAAATAGTAAAATAAAATCATGTTACATCCGTTTAGATATATAAATCCATGTTGTTCACTTTTCGATTATTCCACTAAATAAGCAACTTGTGCTTTTCCTGTCTTTATAAAATCAATTTTTGTAATTAGTGTTGATTAGATCGTCAAAGCAATAAGTTGTTAATCTTTTTTCAATAAATATTTGGTGTTCATAAAAACTTGTGTTTTTATCCAACATCTTTAACTCGCGCTCCCTTGGAGGAAAAAAATTAGATTTTAGGGTGTAGGGTGGCCTAAGCTAGAAACAGTATAAAAAGAGATAGTTTTTACCTGTCAACAGGTCCCCTGGGCGGTCCATACTCAGCTGGTGGTGCAAACTCTGAGGGCGGTCCAAAATCGTTAGGAGGCCCAAATTCTCCAATAGGAGGTCCTCTAAAACTGTCTGGAGGTCCGCCAGGCATAAAAATATCGCCTTCAGGAGGCCCGTCCAACGGAAACTTTCTATTGCTCGATTCGGAATTATTTCTCTCCCTTTCCCTTCTATCTCCTCCGCCACCGCCTCCTCCTCCAGCCATGCCGGCCATCTCTTGCAGACGATCGTTGAGCGTTTTTTCTCGATCGCGGCGGTCCGTGTCGTTCGGTGGCGGAGGTCTTTTGGCATCGCGGATGCCGCTGTCGCTGTTGTCGCGGTCTCCCCACCGGTTTGGCCTGTCCCGTGGCCTGTCGTCTCTGCGGTCTCCGCCGCGTCTATTGTCTCCTCGGCCTCCGCGACCGCGACTAGTGTCGCGCGAATCCCTCCTGTCGCGATCTCTGTCCCTGCTGCGCCTGTCTCTATCTCCCCTATAAAATTAATTTAATTGAAGGCAAATTATGTTTTCAAGGTGATAATTAAGGCAAAAAGTCATATAAATTGGTTTCTTGTACAACCTGGTTACAACATGGGAAGGGGAGCCAGAATGGTTAAAACTTTTGCATTGGGATGAAAAGTTAAAATAAAGCTAAAAAATTGTTGACATTAAAAAAAACATTTTGTAAATTTGGCTGAAAATTCTGGTTACAAGGCCACAAGCAAAAATTAGTTTTATCTTCAAGCGTTCTATAATTAAAATTGTATTATCGTCAACAGCACATGTACTTATTCATCTTTATTCATATTTTATTATAATATTTCTTGTCTTGTTTTGTTATATTTTTTTACTTTACATTCTGGCGCCCTTGAGGAAAATTTTTATTGTGTCCCTTTAAAATTAGAGATTTTTTTGTAGATAATTGAAGGGGTCCGGCAATAAGGGACCTATGCCTCATTGAAAAAATATTAAGTAAACACGAGAAATAAAAAGAAAAGAATTTTTAAACTTTTATATCCTTTAATAAAATTTAAGTATTAAGTATTAAAACTAATCACAATATCAAAATAACAAATTTTAGGGTGGAATCATTATCTTTAAACTTTGCTTGCTTAATATTTTTCCAATGAGGCTTAGGTCCCTTATTGCCCCGACCTCTTCAATTGTTCTTTACACTCACAAGACATGTTAATTTTACCGGGGATTAGCCAATCTAAACGAATATAAGCGCATCACGAGGGTCGTACGATTCGGGTTTTGTCCTTTGAGCCTGTCACTTGCTCTATGGAAACAGTTTGAAAAATAAGTGACTTGTGACCCTGGAGGGACAAAATCGGAATACCAGCACAAAAATAAGCTGGTAAATATCAAATATAGAAAATCTACATCAGATTGAATAAGTTACAAGAAATTCCCACAACGCGTGGTCCGTTGCAACAGATGGTTAAAATATATGTGGAAATAAGTCTGCACACAGCCATCGGCCTTGTGATGCATGGTTGAAATAAAAAAGTTATATGGATGAAATAAAATGAAAATACTGATTGAACTCCTGATATATTTGAAGAAAAAATAGAATTATTGATGAAAGAAGAAATTTATTTGGATGTTTGAAAAAGGTATAGTGTGATAATTATTAATAATATATATGGGAAATGTATGGGAATAAATGAATAAATCAAGAACAAATACAAAAAGCAAGAATTATAGTAAAAATACGCATAGACGATGCAAGAAATTTAAATTTATGAGGCAGAAAACAGATTATATTGAAATAAACCATAAACATTAAGAACATAGATAAATGACTCAAGGGATGAGTTGAACTCAGATTCTCTTGATTGAGACCCCTGAGTATTTTATTTTTTTTTAACTTAATAAGCTGGTGAAATAGATTTTAATTAAGATAAAGGGCATTACCCATGAACACAGTGCTTCTGCCCTAGGGCGTGGCCCATGCTCGCCCCTCCCCAAAAGCCGGCACTGCATTCATGCAAACATATTATTATATAAAATAACTTGACACGCAGACTATTTTGTCAAAATCATTAATTTTAAATATCGTAACTTACCGATTATGATCTCTGTCTCTGCTTCTCGATCTTCTTCTGCCCCTATCGTCTCTTCCATCTCGTTTATCGCCATCTCGATCTTCTCTGCTAAACTGATTTAAGGACGCTTGCAGTTGTTCGCTTAAAGGCATAGAAGGCTTATCGGATTTATCGGCATCTTCCATCTCGACATCCATGTTATCGTCATGTGGCATACTCATAGGAGGTTGGGGCACCATGGCAAAAGGTTGCGCCATATTCATTAAGGTGTCGCTAAGCTTTAGGTTCCCATCCTGTAAAGTAAAGAATGTGTTAGTAAAGTAATTTGATGTACCATCGGTATAATTAATAATTTTAGATAAATAACACAGTACAACAAAATTTTCCCTCCCATAAAAAATTTCTACAGATTTGGAAAATACATCACGTCATTTTTTTTTAGTGCGATCCAATATAATGTTATCCTCGGTATTCGGCATACAACACCTACGATAACAGCTAGACTGTATGGTTTAAAAAACGGATTTTTCGTTTTTTGAACTGCTACAATAACAAGTGTTTTCTCTTAATAATTAACATTTATATCTCAGAGAGGGGGAGGATATCAATGCTTCTAAAACTAGAACCCATACGTTCAGTGTACTAATAAACATTTTTACTGATACATAAAATTGGATTTCTTATTATTTGTCATATTCAACGTAGGAAAATCATATATTGAATATTGTAATTAAAATTGTGAATTTAGCTACAGATACTAAAAAACTTATTGTCACTTTTTTGTAGAGATGGGAATCGGAAAGTTTCCATTTTAAGGAAATTTTCCAATTGGGAATTTATTTTCATTTTGAAAGTTTTTTAAGCTAATGGAAACATTCCTTGGAAACTTTCCTTGTTTTTTTCATTTAAATGCCAAATTGACATTGTCAATTGTTTAACCGCTGATTTTCGTTAAGGCCATGATACAAGGCCAAGAAACTTTGAATACGAATTTAATGTGTGTTAATTTAAAGCAGAAGAAGAAGTATATAATATAATGTAAGTTATGTTACATAACCTCAATGAAGCCGGATTATTTAGCACCATCACAAAAAACTTTTTTAAAAAAAGGTAAACAAAATAAAAACAATAAACAAAGTTAAAATCATTCTTACATTTTTGTTGTTTATTTATAGGCATAGGCTATGCCGCATAGCACAATGCCAAGAAAAAAATCTAGTGTTTGGAATTATTTCTACTTTAAATTTTACTTTTCAATATTCCTATACATATATTAGTTACTTTGTCCCTTTTAATTTTTTTTACGTAATATCTAGGATTTACTAGCAGTGAATTTCTAATAGTAAACATTTTATTTTTATTTTGTAGGTTTCAGTATACAATAGCAATATTCCAAAGTAAAAGATACTAAAAATAGTATTGCAGTTAGGTACATTCTTATAAACATTTTTTTTATTTTTTTTTCTTAATAAAATTTGACAAAAAGTTAATGTGTTATATATTTTTGCAAATCCCTGGCATAAAAAAAAATGTTTTCGCAATAAAAAAAAAATTTTTTGAAACTTTCGGGAATTTTCGATGGAAAGTTTCCGGGAATTTTCGTCAAATGGAAATTTTCCCATCTCTACTTTTTTGTTAAAATTCTTTTTTTTTCATTCTTATTTTTTTAAATTTTACTATTGAGCCATTCCACGCGTAACGGATAGGACAGTTGCCGTGTTTTTATTTACAAAATAATATTGTTCTATTATATTACCAATGTCAAATTTTTATAAATAGTTCTAAAATAAAGCTGTTTAACAAGGTTTTTATTTGGCAAAATTAGGTATTGTGGTTGACTGTTTAATTCCTTAAAAACTAATAATTTAAAGCGTAACGGACGGGACTTCGTAATAGTCCCGTCCGTTACGCTTTAAATTATTAATTTTTAAGGAATTAAACAGTCAATCACGATACCTAATTTTTCCAAATAAAAACCTTGTTAAACAGCTTTTGTTTAGAACTATTTATAAAAATTTGACATTGGTAATATAATAGAACAATATTATTTTGTAAATAAAAACACGGCAACTGTCCTATCCGTTAAGCGTGGAATGGCCCTATTTTTGTCGGCGATAAGATTAGAATACATTGATGTATTGATGCATATGTAGGTACATATTATTTTTCTGGTATTATTTCTAGAATAAAGCAATATGTTACATTTTATCTACATATATTTTAATGCTAAGATTAAATTGTTTTCTTTTCGCAGAAAGGGCCAAAACTATGCTTGATTGTATTAATAAAAGAGAGTAAGTTTCCAATGGCAAAAAACGTAAAAATTGTTATAGGCTTGAGGTAGGGATTTAGCATGGAAAAACCGACCGACCGACATGAGACGAAATAAATGTCATACAACCTGTATGATACAAGTGTGTGCGTGTTTTGCATCGAATATAGATTTTAAATATCAGGAGAGGATAAGGTCGCAGTGGTATACCAACTCCCAATAGTGCATTTTCAACTTGCCATCTAGTATGTAGCGTACAAATTACACTTACCTGTGAGTAGGACAATATCGCAAACCAAGATAAATTTTAAAATGGCTGGGCAAATTCGCACAATAGTATAAATATAAAAAATTGTAGGAGAATTCATATTCTACAATTTTTTTTTTTTTAATTTCAAAAATTTTCAATACTTTCAAAAATTTCTAAAATTAAAAGCGTCAGAAGCTTCTGTCGTTCGTCAACTCACTGATACATCTACTTTGTTTTTACAATATATCTCTAATACTAGTTTTTTAACTTTTAGGATATTGTACAGGGTGTCCCCTGATAAATTGTCATCCTTTAGGAGTATGATAGTACACGCCAAAAGAAGAAAGTTTTTCATCTATCATTTTTAACAAAAAAATTAAAAAATGTGTTTGACAAAACCAGGGACCACTGGATGTCACTGACCTATACTATATATTAGGCTGGTTAAAAAAACAACTATTTTTTTTCTTCTAAAATTTTGCACTGAAATTTTTTCACGGTACCCAAAAAAGACACCTGTGAAAACCGGAGCTCATAATTTTTATTTCCCCATTTAAATAACATGGGAAATTTTGTTTTGTTTCTTTATAATTTTCTAGCTCACAAACTAATTAGCAGATTTTTATGCGCGATATTATTCTTGTGGGAAATTGAACGCTCTAAAAATGTCTCCTATCATTTTTCGATAAACCAACGAGGTCAAAACATATTCAAAGTCAAAGTTAAATTTATGTCATAATTGCATTTTTTACTTCAATTTTAGGCAAATTTATTAGTCAGTTATTATCAAATATAAAAAAAATCATTCAAAAAATCAAAATTACCATGTTCAATAAGCCTTTTAAATTAATTCCACTGAAAAACGTACTATTTCTGGAAATAATTAATTAAAAAGGATTTTATCCAATCAAAAAAAATTTAATCAATTCTTAAAATAGTAGGTGTTTCAGTGCTTATTGAACATAGTAATTTTAATTTTTTGAATGATTTTTTTTATATTTGATAATAATAATAATAATAATTTTGATTTTTTGAATGATTTTTTTTATATTTGATAATAACTAACTAGGAATTTGCCTAAAATTGAAGTAAAAAATGCAATTATGAAATTTAACTTCGACTTTGAATAACTTTTGAACTAGTTGGTTTATCGAAAAATTATAGGAGACATTTTTTGTAGAGCGTTCAATTTCCCACAAGAATATATATCGCGCTTAAAAATCTGTTAATTAATTTGTGAGCTAGAAAATTAT
Source organism: Brassicogethes aeneus (assembly GCA_921294245.1). NCBI lineage: Eukaryota > Metazoa > Arthropoda > Insecta > Coleoptera > Nitidulidae > Brassicogethes > Brassicogethes aeneus. The sequence continues at coordinate 14,956,138 of OV121134.1, read as the reverse complement.
AAAGAAACAAAACAAAATTTCCCATGTTATTTAAATGGGAAATGGAAATTCTCGATGCGCGTCCTCTAAATATTAAAATTAAGAGCTCCGGTTTTTACAGGTGTCTTTTTTTGGTACCGTGAACATATTTCAGTGCGAAATTTCAGGAAAAAAAAATAGTTGATTTTTTTTAACCAGCCTACTATCGAGCCTACTATATATCATTGTTTTTACCTCTAAAAACAATGGTATTATTCATCCAAGCAAAAAACATTGTATTATGTAATATCAAGCAAACTTTTAAACTTATTCGGTTAGTAGGTACTTTGTTATCATTGATCATTGACAGTTTAGTGTACCAGAGCGAAGTTGACATATTAGAACAACTGATATGATAGTAAGAGCGGCACATCATTTTTTACGCCGCTGTCAACTTTTTGGGGATAGTTAAACATTTATTAAGATTTTGTGAAACATTTAAAAAATAGCTACATCAATCGACGTAAAAAGTGAAATTTAAAATCGACGGGAAAACAACGGAAACCTCGAGATACCTAACAATAAAAAGTAAGTATTGTTTTATTTAAAGTACCTAAAATAGCTGAGTATGCAAAACAGAAAACAATTATCAACAAAGTAATCAATGATAACTCAAATGTAGAATGAATGTAGATTATTGCCCACTGTGCAAGCATATTTTGCGTCAGTTGTCATAGGCCAGGAACAACCAGTGGCGGCCCAAAATTTCTACTTATAAAAATTTTAACGGTTTTTTTATAGACAAAAAAATTCACTAATGCAAAAATGATAGAGGAAAATCTTTCTTATTATGGCGTGTATTATCATACCCTTAAAGGATGACAACTTATTTGGTGACACCCTGTATTATCTCGATAAAATATATAAATCTTTCTTACTGCGTGTCCCTGATTTTGCTGCATTAATCCAGGCGGACCTTGGAATGGCGAATTCAATCCCAATAATTGATTGGGCATCATGGGCGTCGGCATGTTCGGGGGCGGCACCCCGATTGGGATGTTGGGCATCATGCCCGGCGGCACGTTCATTCCCGGCGGCACGTTCATTCCCGGCGGCACGTTCATACCCGGCGGCACGTTCATTCCCGGAGGCACGTTCATTCCCGGAGGCACGTTCATTCCCGGCGGCACGTTCATGCCCAAAAATCTGTTATTTAATTGGAATGGCGACACGAGGGGCAGCAGTGGCGGCTGAAGTAGACCAGCGCCTGGCAACGGAGGCGGCTGGCTGGTGTCCACGGTCGGGGGGGCGGCGGCGACTGAGGCTGCCGTCACGTCTGGCATTGCCATGAAAGGATTCGCTTGACGATTAGCCATCATGGTAGCCTTGTTTTTGAGCCAGTCGGGCATTGTGTCCTCATCGAGCATGCTGCCGTCCTCGAGCAATTCCAGGTCGATGTCCGGTTTGATTTTGCTGTAGGGTATGTAGGAAACGCCCAGGTCGCCTTCCCAGTAGTCTTTCAGGTCTTTGCCTTTGACCCCCTTGCCTGGAGCCCAGGCCAGGGTTATTGCTTTGCCATGCAGCACGTGATTCTTTAGTTTGTTCAGGCATCTGGTTGCGTCTTGGCGTCTGTGCATCACGATAAAAGCACAACCCCTTGGCGGAATCAGGTCAATGCTGACTACGTCTCCGAATTCGCCGAAGGTGTTTGATAAATCGTCTTGGTGAACCAATTTCGAAAGATGACCCACCCACAATGTTGTACTGCAAACTAAACACAAACAGTTTTAATAGTTTTAAAGTAACCACAAGAGTGTAGCAAGGGGCATTTAGGAATTGTTTAGATCGTTACAATTTTTTTTTAATTGTAGGTACCTAAATGTTAACTACATAAAAAAAAATATAAAAAATTAAGTGAATTTATTTTTTCTAAAAATTGCAAAAAAAATGAGGTCAAAATTTTGACCACTGCCACATTTTTTTTTCTACTTCATATTTTTTTTGTTTGAAGTTGATAATATGAACAACTTTCACAAAAAGTCCCGAGTTGGCTATAAAGTCATTGTTTCGAAATTATTATTTTTTTATTGAAAATGCTAGTTTCTAGTAAATTCGTGGTTAATCGCAAAAATTTGGTACTTTATCTAGGGTCATGAAACTGGGGTGACCTTTATAAAGTGTAATTTAGAACTTTTTGACATATTTAACATATTTTTGTTAGTTCCGGTTTTACCGGAAAAGGTCTTTTTATTTTTAAATGAAACACCCTATTCCTTTTTACATATTTCGGTTCAAAATAAAATTTTGAATATGTATCCATGTCATGTCATGTCATTTGTCAATTTTTGACAGGTCAAATAACTTTTTGATTAAATTTTATTTCTATATTCAGAGTGCCTTGAATTGGCTTTTCTGCTTCATGTTGGGCCAAGTAGTCTGGAAAAAATAAATTTTATTCGTTTTTGCAATGCTGATTTTAGGAGCTTTCAAAAATTGAAAAACTATAGTTTATGCCAATACTATTTTTTTATAATAAAAGAGAGGTTCGTTGGTCATAAAAGAAATCCACTTTTATTAAAATTGATACCAAATATTAATGCATTTTTTAATAATATCGCTTTCAAACTTTTAAATAAATTTGAATGTTTATTAGGTTTTAAAGTGTGTACAGAAGTAAATAAATTAAGAATGCTTTGAAACCTTTGTGTTTAAAAGAAGTATCAGATTTGACAGTTTGTTAGTTTGTTTTGCTTGTAAGAGAATATTAACATTTTATTTTACTATGAAAACATATGCTTAAATATAAATATTTAATTGAGGTGGTTAGAATTAAAGAGTTGTAAGTAATTGCTTAACATTTTTTGGTTTTAAAACTACCAAATAAAATCATTAAACTATTTTGAAAAAATTATATCTAACCACTCCATAGTTTGGCCATTGAAGGGAATTTCTGGCAATAAATAAAAAAACGAAATATGAAATCAAATAAAAATTTGTTATTGGACCTCTTGGGCTTAATACTTATTTTCCTTTTTGATAGAGCCTCAGTCAAAAAGAATATAGTCATTTAACTTGAAACTTTGAAATATCTCAGTTAGTATGCATTTTACGAAAAAATGTTTAAAATAAAAATTAAATTATTCGAGAGGGGAAATCAATCAGTACTAAAATTGGTCCTCATACTCTCCTCCTGGGGGAACAGGGGGTAACTTTAAAATTTACAATGGAACACCCTATTTTTTATTGCAGATTCGGATCATTCGACTAAAAATAGGTAGATTTTAGAATCGTATGCAGAAGAAAAATCGAACAAAATTGATTTATTTTTTCATTACAGCGCCATCTATTACAAATATGAAAAAATGTTTTAGACAAAATCTACCTATTTTTAGTCGAATGATCCGAATCTGCAATAAAAAATAGGGTGTTCCATTGGAAATTTTAAAGTTACCCCCTGTTCCCCCTATAAGCAGAAGAGTATGAGAACCAATTTTAGAACTGATTGATTTCGTCCTTAAGCATCGATTGTTGCAGATTATTATAAAAAATTGTACAAATTGTGTTTATCATATTCTACCACTGGATTGTGCAAACAATGTTATAAGGCTTGTTGGCAACGCGAACAGTTATTAGATTGCGAAGACAAATTTGGGAACACAAGATCTTCAGACAAATTTATTTTTTTGCAAATTCGTGTTCCTTGTAAAAATGTTATAAGCAGTAAATTAGGCTATCAATTTAACTTATTGCTTTACATTTTAAGATTCAAGTAAAAAAATTTTTGAAAAGAAGTTTTGCCACGCCCCTAAGTAACTATCATCAAAAAGCAAGACCAATGAGCATTATTATAGTAAAGGAATATATAATTTTTTTTATTATTTTAGTTATTGGTAGAAATGACATAAAAAACTATCATTAACCAAATACAAAAATAAGACATTCCAAGTAAACACAGGTCTTGTGAATAAGAAGAACATTAAGAGTATTTTTATGGCAAATTAGATAAAACACAATGTTTAGTTAATTTAACAAACTTACCGCTTAGGTTTTCGGGTTTAATTGCCGGCAATCCACGTTTTTTTCGCTCCTTATCCTTTTCGGATTCCTTTTCTTTCTCTTTATCCTTATCTTTGCCCCTGTTCCTCTCCCTAGAACGACTTCTGTGTCTTCTACCCCTAGATCTAGACCTGCTCCTTCCTCTTCTTCTATCCCTATCTCTGCCCCTATCTCTCGACCTAGATCTGCTCCTTCTCCTCCTATCTCTGTACCTTTCATCGGGCGACGGGCTGCGCGAATCGTCGTGGTCCAAATTAATTACTTCCACGTCCCTGCCATTGTTGTTTCCACCAGAAAAGTCGCCGTTGTTTTGCTGGTTTGGGTCGTATTCCGACGTCTTGTAACCGGGCGGTGGAAGTTGAAGATCTTGGCCAGGCGGCATGAAATACCCGCCCATCATGGATGGGTTGTTTCCGCCCGGTTTAAATTCGCATTCTGCGGCAAATGGCAAATTCTGAAAACAGAAAAAACTTCATGTGATAATATTTCAAAACCAAAGAATAACTTAACTTTTGTATTATATTAATTGGAGCCAGTTTGTAAATGATTGGAATGGCGGCCATTATGAAATGTTTAGTAATACTGATGTTATTAAAGACTAACAATAATTACAACTACAAACTTTTATTGATAAAACATTAATCAAATATTTTGTAACTAATAAAATAGGCATAATTTAAATTATTCATAGCCTATTGATTTTGTTGGTCTTAAATTACTTTCTAACAACTTAAAATAATAAATTCTTTTTAATGCTGAAGAAAACGTGATGAATAAATTAAGATGTGGTTTATCAATATTATAACTTACCGGAACAGTTTGTGCTAAGTGTTTGTCAAATTCATCTTCTTGTTGTTTCATTTCTTGAAGTTTTCTTATTTTATCAATATCCATGTCGTTTCCAGTTTGCATGCCTTGTTGAATTGTCTGGAGGTGTCTGATAACTTCTGGATTTTGCAAAAGACTAAAATAACAAAATAAATCAAAATATTTGGATCCTTAACAATAGCTAAATTCAATTTTTTTAGCAAATTGTTTATGTATATTAACTTTTAAAAGCTCAATTGTTTTGATAACATTATACAAATTGAAGACTTAATTTTACTTGATCCTTATAGAACTGTGTTATTTTTGTACATATTCTTTTCTTTAGTTTTATTTATGTATTAAACAAAAATTATGTATTGTTTAAATGCGAGTATATTTAAAGTTTATACATTTGTCTGAACACAATTATTATAGTTCAGTAATCTCAACTGGTTCAATAATATAAAGACATACTAAGTATGGTCCAAGAATTGCTTTTATAAAAGCATATGATAATAAAATATCAGTTTGGAGTTCAAAATATCTTGATTCAAGAGTTTAGCGAGTGACACCTTACAGATAATTTAATTATATTTAATAAAATAGTATATTATTATACAAGAGATACTATGCTTTATCTACTCCAATAAGTAGATAACTAATGATTTTCAAAAATAAATAAATAAAATCTGACATCTGTCAAATGGTTAACCTCACTTTTTACCAATTTTAAATATTATGATAGGACCTATCAGATAGGTTTTCGCTTTTTCCCAATTTAAAACCCAATATTATGCAAAAGGAGTAGATAAAATCTTGTTTCCTATATAGTATTTACAATACTTAGGCAGAGCTGGGCAGTAGTTAACTACAAATGTAGTTAACTACGTAGTTAACTAGTTTTTTTCTAAAAACAATCGTATTTTAACTACTTTTTTTACCTAGTAGTTATACTTGATTATTTTAGGTTTTCATAAAATATTCATAGTTAACTACTCAGTCGTAACTACTTTGTATAGTTAAACTACTTTAATATATTTTAACTACTTTTACATAATTTAACTACTTTTGAGGTACCGTAAATACGGGTGACTTTGCACCCCGAGGGTGACTTTAACCCATTTATGAAAAATCTTTTCGCGCTCGATAAAATTAACATTTATAATTTGTTGGTCTAAACCTGTCAATTGAGCGATTCTATTGAGTTTATATTACAGGAAAATCAGTGTTTTAAAGAAAGAAATGGGATTTATTACACTTTAAAATTGTATATATCGTATCAGTGCAAAACTCTTAGAAATACACGCGTTACAATTTCTATATTATGCGCAATACATTGGAATGATGATCCTTGGTTAACTACAGGTCGATTTTTTATTTTTTTTATTGGTAATCCCTTGCAATAGATATATGTCGCTGCTAACACGTGTCTTATAAAAATAAAATATAATATTACATTCATTTTATACTGAAAAAACACTGTGAGACAAAGTAACCCGCAACCAGGGGGTAACTTTGCACACCCAGTTTTTAATGTTTATTTTTGAAACTCAGCCCTATGTAATATTATAACATAGTTATTATGAAAGAGCAACTCAAGACTCAAATTTTGGTATACAAAATTTAATGTTTATGATTGTTAAAACCCCAAAAATTTTAAGCTGAAGTTTGAAAGTGAGCCAAAGCCACCCGTGTTTACGGTAGTTATTTAAGTAATTTCCTAGATATGCCATGTGCATGATTGTATCCCTGCAGAAACAGGTTATTAGTTGTTGACAAGAACTTCGCCTAGCGCATTTTGTCTTATTTACTACTGTTATTGAGCAATCCTACATTTCGACAAGTAAAGTGCATAAGTGCAATAAATAAAGAATAATTATGTCTGAAATTGATATTTTTCAGGAGTTAAGTAAAAACGTAAGATTAATTAATTAATTTTCCAATGCTTGGTTCTTCAATCTCCGATTAACTTAAGTCTTAAGATTGCCTGCAACTTTGACTTAACCTGTAGTTTAAGAGTGTTTTTTAATTGCCGGTTAAAAGATTATTATAAGTATATTGTCGAATAAGTTACGCCAATTTACGCAATTTACGCCAATTCACGCAAAGTTACGCCAATTTCCATACTTAAAATCTGTTCTGTCCTTAAAATACAATAATTGTATTTATTGGTGTTTAAATTCATCTGGCAAAAATTAATTTTTATCCGCTTAATTTAGAACTAATAAACGGGTTTTAGCAATGATTAAAAAGTGGGTTCCGTAGCACTATAGTTTCGCTCAAAACTGCGCAAACATACAAAAAATTAATTTTAAAAAATAGACATAAAATTTTGTTTTTTAATAAAAGATTAAAATCCTAAGCAAACATATTTATTATGTTTTAACATATACTTTAAATTAAAATAATAATAATAATATTAAGTGATTTATTAAATTTTATAACTTTGAGTTATTTTGCCATTTTGGTAGCTGTAATATGTCAGAGAGAGAGTAGTTAAAAAAAGTAGTTAAATTTTTAACTACTAACTACTTGTAGTTAGTAATCTAACTACTTTTTTGTATAAGTAGTTTAACTACTAGGTATACTCCACTACTTTTTTTATGTAGTTTGCCCAGCTCTGTACTTAGGTTATTATAACATTTAGCTGAATTAAACCAAATGCATCTTTAAGAAAATCTGTAAGCATAAATATATCCTCCCTAAAATAGAAACCCTTTTTGAATGGTCTCTAATCTGCAGAGTGGATTCCACATCAGAATTGGCCTTTACACATTAATAACGGTACATTACAGACCAGGCGGAGAAAGCTCATATTATAGCATTGAGCCAAGCATACAATCTTTTTCAAGCATTTATTAAAATATTTATTAAGCATTTTGTTACATCATTTTTAGGTTTTGTCGGGTTATGTTGACATGATGACATTTTAGCTTTATTTTTGTACGAATGTTTATAATACTTTGACTTTTAAACTGGTATTAAAATAAAGTTATTCTATATAGTATATGAGTGTTATAATATAATAGTTTATACGAGAGATTATTCAGGATTAAGTTTGTGTGTCAAGCCTTCAGGCGAGAGACGTATCATCCGAGTGAATAATGCGCATTATCTCGAGTGCAATACAAGGCTTTTTCTACTATAATTAAGTAATTTTCTTTAATACCAACACTTATTATAACCTTACTTTTTTTCGATTTTAATGATCATTATAGTCGCACCTTGTATATATAAAAAAATCTGACATCTGTTAGAAAGTTCCAACCCAGAGATATATACATATATATATATATATATCTTTGTTCCAACCTCACTTTTCCCTATTTAAAACCCTATTGGTTCAAATCATAGTGGATATTAAAATTAGCCAATCTCTGATGCCCAAACAACGTAAATAATAAGTTAATTATTCCCGTTTTTTGGCTGTTATAATAATATGCAATAGGAGCGGAACAAATTTTTATACGCTTGAAAAAAATTATTATTTATTTTTCAAATACCCCATTCTGAATTTTACGCAGGTTGTAGTTTTTGGTGCGCAAAAAATGCAGTCATTATTAAACATACCCAGAGGTTAAGGATTGTTTATAGTACCTAGATACTGAATCCTGGGGAGGCCTCGGGGACGGATTGACTTCTTCATCATCGTCACCGTAATCATAGTCAAGGAGTTTTTTGTCAAAATGCACCGGACAGTCAGCCTTGCCTGCGTCTGCGCCCCTCTGAAGTAATCTTTGCAATTGGGCTAATATCATCGGATCGGTCAAATTCTGAAATAAAGTTTGTTAATTTAAAATTTAGTTTTAAAAAATTAAACGTAACACTAAAGCTGGTATTTGTCTAAACACGATGTTATACATATAACGCCAGTATTCTATTTTTGTGTAACATATTTTTTTAAGATTTTGCGCTTAATACGTAATCTCTCCCTCTCACCATTTAATACATCACTGTTTACAAAGTTGTGTTTGATGCACAAATTTTTTTTTTAATTGTATAATTAAAATTTCGCATTGCTAACTAAACATTGACAAATCTGGTTTATTTAAAGTTTAATTTGTCTGATTTTGTACAAAATTAAATCTTGTAACATTTGTTATAAAAATGTATTAAATAATTAAATTATTAATTACTAATAAACAATGTGTAAAAGGGATAAGCCAGATATTCTCTAAGTCATTACCTTTACCTAAATCATAAAATATACATGTAATCAACATTTTGCCTAATATATTTTTTAACACTTGTAAATACATTGCAAGATAAAAGAGACAAAATTAAAACTTTCAAAGTAGTTACATAGAAATTATTCTTAAATGAGGTTTATTATAACTTTATTTCTATTTTGAACAATAATTAATAATAATTTTTATTTTGAACAATAATTAATTTTGCCGTGCTAATCACAAGTATTTACAATATTAAATGTATATAGACAAAAAACATTTGTATTGATAAAAACAATTAAAATTGACTTTTGGCCTTAATCTTGTAGATACTGCCTTTGTGCTTAGCACGGCAGAATTGTACTCACAAAAAACTTTTGATTAGCTTAAGTTTACACAAATTTATTGTTTTTTTAATTTATTTACAAATGTATATGTAAGTTTTTTATATTTTTTTATAAAACGTTTTAATTTGATTTGTGAAATAAAATACTTTTAACTTGAGCTTTGATTAAAAGTATCTTACTACATAAGTCCAGGCATCTAAAATAAAAGTATGCACTCACTATCAGAAAAATGACAAAAAGTTTAAAATAAAAAGCCTAAAATTACATTGAAATATTTGTACATTTTGTTATGTTATTTAAACAAAAACCCATGCAAATTTTATTGTGATATTAGTTTTTTTATTTTTAAGATGTTATTGGAATCCTTGAGTTAATTTTCTATAACTGACATATAGTCCCAATCAAACTTATTGCCAATAATACATTTTTTCTTGTTAAGAATTCCAACAAGGATAATAGAAATCTGATTGGCTTTTACAAATAAATGACCACTTGGAAGAAAATTGTCAATATTTTGAAAAACTGTAAAATGTAAGTTTTAGCGTGTTTAATTTATAATAATATACCTAATATTATATTATGTATCAAGTTTTATAAACGCCATTTTAGTTACGAGTTTTATTAGGCACGAGCGAAGCTTGGAAGCGAGTGTTTATTAAAAAGAAGTGTCTGGAGAAGTTTTTAAAACGAGTTGCATACTATACTTTATCTACGACTAACACAAAGAAGAATTTAAAGCCAATTTTATTTGTTAAGCATTTGACATCTTTCAGCTTTTAACGGATTTAACCTCACTTTTCCCTCATTTATAATAAAGTCAACTTCAGCCCATCACTAAAATGCCCTAAAGCCACTGTTGACAACTTTAGCCCGTGACTAAAATGTCATAAAGTCAGAGCTTGTCAATGTAGGAGTAGATAAATACTTTTATCCCTATTGATAAGCTGTGAATTTATGGTGTTTTAGTCACAGGCTGATGTTAGCAACAGTGGCTTTTGGGCATTTTAGTCAGGAGCTCTAGAAACTCGTTTTTTATTAAACACTTGCTCGCAAGCTTTGCTCGTGCCTAATAAAACTTGTAACTAAAATGGCGTTTATACAACGATACATAATATACTATTATACACAGCTGTTACAAACAAACCTTATCTTTTTAAAGTCTCTAAAATGTAAACAGTTCTGCCAACATTTTAAATAAAAAATTACTTATTTTATTCTAGCAATAGATTTGATTGGTGCTATAGCAACAGTTTTATTTTCTTTTTGCTAAGTAAACGGTCATCCCATGGATTCTAGTTTCCACAAAAATAGAATACGAAAAGACGTTCTTCCGGGTTTGTTTTGGAAGGACCAAGTACCAAATTAGCAGGTCCGTGTGCGACGTCGTTCCCTTGTGGCTGATTTCCCTTGGTCGGGGTCTTTTGAAGAGCCGGTGAACCTAATATGAACAACTTATTTAGACAAATACCAGCGCATCGCAACATGCCATCATCAAAAAAATAATAAATGGATTATTTTTCAAACAACTATATTCCATTTTATATAAAGACTTTATTGCATCAAGGAGTTAACCATTTTGTTAACGAAAATGCATTAATATTATATTGTGCGAATAGTGGGAGAAAGTGATTCCTCGAGCGTGAAGTCGCACAAAATAAAATATTTATTTAACTACGGCAAGAAATATACATTACAGTGTAAATTATGAACAATTAAAGAACCAAAAAAATTATGGCACAAGGAATATAAAGCCAATTTTGTTTGATATTTTATATGATATTTGACATAGACAGTGTCTTTTTTTCAATTTAAATTTAAAGCAGTTCATGGGTAAAGTAGCATTTAGTTAAGTTAAAGTTAAGAAATGAACAATTAGTAAATTCAATATTTCTCCCACCCTCAGCAGGGCCACGAAGTTACATATTTCTTGTTGGTGTTGAATAAATATTCTTTATGCATTTTTACAGTTTTAGATAATATTTAAAAATATAATATTGTACGTTATTTAAATCAGGGTCATAGACTATTATGCATGTGTGTCACACTTGCACGCCTTACAATTTTGACAATAGGGTTCTATGTTGTTGTTTGACGTTTAACACGCAAGCATTTATGACACAAATGCATGCCAGTCTATGGGCCGACTTAAAGCTATTGTGGATTTTGATTAAGATTAAGTCAATACCTGTTTTAATTGAATAATCAAAGTACAGTGTAAGTTATTTTAAACTGGTTTCTTTAAAGTTTATTTAGGTTAGTCATATTTTCAGTTTTGACCCTTGTTAATGCAGGCCGAGATTTTTAACTCACAATAAAGGAACTAAAATTTTTAGCAGCATTTTATTTTAGGAAAATAAACGCAAATCAATATACTTAATAGGTAAACACATTGCATTTTTGAATAATCTATAAAAAATTAAATAAAAATTTAAAAACACCTTTTTAGAGATCCGATATCTATGAACGAACGGTTAAATGTTTGACCTTAATGGCTTTGTTGACAGAACATTGTTTTGGTTTTCTTATTCCTTTTCTATGGTTTTCTTGGATTATTTACCCTTAAAATTTAATTTTATCATAATTATGCAAGTAGGTAACATAATATGTAAAAAACTAGCCTTGTAATTTTAAAATTTATTGTTTTAAATTGTCAACATAACCAATAAAACCCTAAGAATTTAAAGCTTTTAAGATCAGAGAGTAAAAATGGCGCTGTTTTTGACTCCTCTAGCTTGATAGGGGTTTCCGGACACGAGCTCAAGAACACAAATGCTCGTCTCGGCGTGGCTACCCCCTTGGTTTGTACCATATTCTTTATATCCTCTATCCGATTTATTATGTTTGAAAAAAGCATTCATATTACATTTCCCTTTATTTTAAATAATGCAAATGTCTCCTTGTTGCAGCTGCTTGTATTTTTTTATAAGATAATATAATAAACTTACCTTGATAAACCCTTTTATTTTATTAAAATTACCTTTCTACAAAGTTAACATAATCGTAATCTATCCATTTATTATTATAACATTGAAAAAAATTGCTTTTTACTATTTTTCTGGCATGTTGCTAAACTTTCATGACGAAAAACAAAAGCTCTACCAACCTTTGGCGATATTTGCGGCCGCTTGGTTTATCCCGTTAGCCGCCTGGGCTTCCAGCTCTTTATGGATAGGATTGTTGGGATCGGCCAGGTCGAATAGCGGCTGTACCACTTCCGGCGCGAAAACTTGGTTTTTCTGCCATAGGTTCAATACCCTTATGATTTTACTCTGAAAAAAAGAAAAAAGTTATTCTTTAAACTGCCTTTACGTGAAAATCAAACTCAAATTAAATTGTTATGCCGATATTAAGGCGGATTTACAAGTTACTAAAATCCAGTACTATAGAAAATGATTTCTATAGGAAGCAATAAACTAATCAGAGCACAGCATTCTCCACCACACACTAGATTTAACCAGATAATGCCAATCTTCAGTTTAGGTTTCTACATGTTTTAAAATTTGGGTAGAGTTTAATTTTAAAACAACCCCTAGAAATTTGGTAATTACTTAGTGATATTTAAGTACTTTTTAAAGTCTAGTGAATATATGCAATGATTTTATCCGAGTAGTCATAATTACGACAAGACTGTTCAGAACAGAATAGAACAAATTTATGGGTTTAGGGTTTTATGTACTGTAACTTTTTTTCATATTTTGCGCTATATAATTACCTCTTAAAATTTTTGTATGGAATTCGGAGGCACCCTGTATTACTTTATTAATTTAATGCATAACATTTTTTTACAGCGCATTTCAAAGGACAATTTTTGTTTTGAAAATGCAATATTTTAATCGACCATTATAAATAAGCATTTCAACATGTTAATGAATTTACATACAAATACTATAGTACTTAAAGACTTGTAAATATATTACATAATATGTATTAAATATATTACATAATATATATTATATTAATTATACTTTTTGCGTTTTTAAAATAATTGGTACAAAATTACAATTTAAAAATGTCTTTGGTAAAAATTACAATTTATACCAAGTAAACGACTTTATTAACACAATAGTCATAGTTGACTGGTCCAATATGTTTTATATACGCTGTAAACTGTGTGATCAATAAATATTATTAATAATATTATTATTTACGAACTCTTTATTACCTAGAAGTTGTTATAGATTCTTTATGTACTCATCAGATAAAGGCTAGATTTAACCTAAATCTTTTTAAATAAACTGACCCCTTTAAAGATTTGTTAATAAATATGTTTGTTAAAATTTATAAGGAAAATGTTGTCTAAAGGATTAAACAGCATCTTATTATGTTTGCATCATGATCTTATAAAAAAAATGTATATGCGTAAAATGCACAATCTGTCTTCTGTAAATATAAAATGTATTTCTTATTAAAATCATATTTTAAGTTTATCTAACATTAGGTGCTATCAGTGTTGGCATAAATTAATTTAGTGATTTAATTCAAAAGTCATGAATTAATTTAAACTTTTACTTCTAATTTAATTGCATCGGGAAACGGGCAAAAAAGAATGCTTAATTTATTGAATCTTGAACATTCTGAATCTGAAGGTTTTTTATAATTAATTAATATTATTTACGGAAAAATTAAGTAAAGTAAACAAGAACAATAAAATGGCGAGTTAAGTTTTAAAATTTTCAAAAGTATTTTTTGGTGAAGAGTGATTTGAAATAAAATTAAAATTTAGTAGTTAAAAAGTAAAATAATAATAAGGAAATTACTCAAAAAAATTAAATAATCATTGCAATATTAAACTTATATTAACTTATTTTTACAGGTATATTTTAATCAAATATATAAAAGAAATATTTGCAATTTTTGTTCATATTTTGTAAATAAAAGAAGGGTATTAATGCAAAAAGTCGGAATTAATTCCCCAAGTCATGACTTTTTCCAACCCTGGGTGCTATGATTTAAATATCAATGTACAAGAAGATGGGGATTTTTATTAAGTGTTGTTAGTTATAGTACCCAAATATGTATGGTATACAAGGCGCAGGGTTTGCTCCTAGAGGGGGAAGGTTATCAAACATAAAAAAATATGTATAGGTTATTTTTTAGTATTAGAAGTGAACACTTTAGTTTAAAACCTTCCTGGGGGGAATTTAAACACCCGAAACCCCCCGTACGCACGGGCCTGATGGTATATAATATTATAACATTTATTACGATTATATGGTATATATAATATGTATTACATAATATGTAATACATATCTAACTTGTAACTTTCTGGTGGTATTTTTAACGAATCAAGATATTAAAAGAGTAACATCATACCCCGATTGTGTTAAAAAACCATGACAAAAGCATTACGTAAATTTAAAATATCTTATCTTGTGTGTTCAGTAAATATTAACTTAGACTATAGTGACTAGAGGAAACAATACATAATATTAAGAACGACGAACTAAAGTGTTGTATTTAGGAGAGAATTTGATCTTTGAACAGGTTACGGCCACGTAAAACTGCTTGCTATATAAAATAAAGACATTTTTTTTCAAATTTGTAATATGCAGTATACTATAGCATTCTTACGTTTTATATTGCATGCCTCTTTTTACTAAAAGGGATATCGGTTCTTTACCTCCACTATATAATATAAAAATATTTTAAGGTCAGAAACTTATGAATTAAAATTAAGAAGACTAATTAAAGGAGGAGAAACTCTCGAACACAAGCCAAAATATATTAGCCAAATAGGGTGCGGCTGCGCTAGGCGTTAGTAGTAACCTACGAATGCGCAAAATTATCTGTTTGCGAGTGTATGTATTGTAAAGTACCCAGCAAGGATAAAAGCTTTTTTTCGTGTACGATTGAAAACAATCTATTTTATTATTTAAAACTTATTACCAATCCCGGCATTGGGACTTTTAATCCCGGGATTTTCGAGATCGGAATTTTTACGGGGTTCCGGGACCCCGGGATTTCGGATATTTCGGGTATGTATCTTGCACAGATCAAACGGCAAGCAAAATATCAATCCCAGCCACAGTGGGCGGGGTTTATATAAGTTTGACACTCATTTTATTCAATTCTATCTATTCGTTTAAATATACACTGTATACGATCTCTAAAGTCTATGTCTGACGGTGCAATTTCTCGCGGCGACTTTGTCGCGGTGTTCACACGATGCAACTAATCATCTGATCTAACTTGTCCTAAAATAGAACATCTTCTATTTTTATACGCGGCGACTTAGTAACTTTTATAGGGGTTTACGAATTTTTACTAAATATTTTGGTTGGTACTTAATACTTATCAGCTGTGGAATGACAGATGAGTTTCATCTTGTGCTTTGCATTGAAGCTTTATAATCTATGCGTTTTTTTATTTACAGGCCTTGGGGATTTTACACAACAAAATACTCACAACGAAAATTTTTTTCACTAATTTTTGGTTAAGTTGACAATCGTAGTAGAAAATAGCGTCAATTTGGTTGCATCGAGTAAACACCCTAGAGTCGACAAAGTCGCTGCAAACTGTTCGCCGAGAAGTTGCACCGTCAGACATAAGCCTAATGTTTACATTAGGGTGTGCCAAAAAAAGAGTTATTTTTTTTTCATGCTCTCACCCCAAAATCTCTCAGAGAATGCTCAAATAAAGCTTCTGTTAAAACCAGAGATCCATATTCAAATTTTAAGAGGTTCTCCATCGAACTTTAAGTTTTTCCGTCTGAATAACATGGAAAACATGGTTTTTTGACACTTTTTTGTCCTGCAAGGTGTGAAATTTTTTTTTTATGAAAATACATAAATGGACCTTTTTTATCATTAAATTTACTACAAAAAGTTCTATGAAGTCAAATTTTTATCTTCAATACTTGATTTTTGACAGAGCTTTAAACTTCAAATTATCGGTTTTTGTAGGGGTATAACTTTGTAGCTTTAAACTTCAAATTATCGGTTTTTGTAGGGCTATAACTTTGTAGCTATTGCTGATACAAAAAAGTTGATCAGGACTTTTTTGTAGGATTTTAAACGTTCTAGAAATCGGCTGTTTAACATTTTTTCTCTAACTCTTATGGTATAGCTAAAAATGCAGAAAACCGATAATTTGAAGTTTAATGCTCTGTCAAAAATCAAGTATTGAAGATAAAAATTTGACTTCATAGAACTTTTTGTAGTAAATTTAATGATAAAAAAGGTCCATTTATGTATTTTCATAAAAAAAAAATTCACACCTTGCAGGACAAAAAAGTGTCAAAAAATCATTTTTTCCATGTTATTTAGACGGAAAAACTAAGTTCGATGGAGAACCTCTTAAAATTTGAATATGGATCTCTGCTTTTAACAGAAGCTTTATTTGAGCATTCTCTGAGAGATTTTGGGGTGAGAGCATGAAAAAAAAAATAACTCTTTTTTTGGCACACCCTAGTTTACATGCAAACTTTTTCCTTACATTTTTAATATATTTTGCGACCAGGAAAATAATTCAGATGGGCGCAAACAATACCTGCAATTTCAAGGATCCAAACGGTGTTCCAACAAGACGGATCGAAGTTAACAGTAACAATCATTTTTAATAATAATAATAATAAATGTCTTTATTTATTTTTTAAATTTCTAAGATTACAAAGGTACGATCTTAGTGGATGGATATCCAGCATATGGGAAATTCTTTTACAAACCGAACACCTTTTGACTGACACATCTCAGATTTGGCTGATATGAAACTTTTTTTACGAATTCTATGTCGAAAAATAAGAGATACGTGTCCGAGGAATTTTTTTTCTCTCGCATATTTTCGATAAAACAAGCTATCGAAAATTTGAGAATAACAAGTTTATTGTCTTGGAGACTCATTTTCAAAAATTTATAACTCTGGTTCTATTTGAGATACAAACTTCTTTTTTTTTCATTTTAAAGCTAAAGGACTAAATTTTGATAAAAAATATGTTTAATAAATATTATTAATAGTCTAAGATCCCAAGTAAGGTCGACCTTCACCCATCTGCTTACCAGATGAAAATTATATTTTATCAAATAAAATATGTTTCTGAACATAAACCAATAGGGTTGCCATAAAAAATATGATCAAGGCTAGCTATAATAAATAAAAAATTTAAAAAAAATAATTATTTTTTTAAATTTCACCGACTTGCTTGCCAAATGAACGAAATTCCAATGGAAAGCATACAACATACATAATATGTAACAGCTAGGTTGCCTACCTTTTTCTGGTCCCTATTACCTGGTTGCTTTGTACAGGGTGATCCCCTATAATGTCGCCCCCCTTTAACTTTTTTATTTTAAGTGTCCCAAAAAATTTAAAAGTGTGGTTATGTAGGAACTAAAAAATACAAAAAGTTTATTTTATTTTTTTCAATGGATCACCCTATATATGAATTTATTTTTCGATTCCTTGTAAAATTCTAAGCATATTTCATATATCATACCATATACCTAAATTCAACCGTTTCTGAAATATTTAAATTATTTTTAAGATAATAAGTTGAAATAGTTTGTTTTTCTCTGTCTGAGTACGCCATTTTTACTTATTTAACAACACTTATTGACATAATGTCACTATAGTAATTTATTTTCAATAAAAATTTTGGTATACTGAGGCTTCTTGATTTCTAACAGTTTAAAAAAACATTTAATGATGACATTTCGAATGCGAATATTTCAGAAACGGTTGAATTTAGGTATATATGGTTTGTTATATAAATTATGCTCAGAATTTTACAAGGAATCGAAAAATAAATTCATATATACGGTGATCCATTGAAAAAAAATAAACTTTTTGTTTTTCCCTGTATACTGATCAATTTTTCAATTTTCAATATACGTAGAAAAAAAGTATTTTTTAGTACCTACATAACCAAACTTTTAAATTTTTTGGGACACTTAAAATAAAAAAGTTAAAGGGGGGCGACATTATAGGGGATCACCCTGTACAAAGCAACCAGGTAATAGGGACCAGAAAAAGGTAGGCAACCTAGCTGTTACATATTACGTATGTTGTATGCTTTCCATTGGAATTTCGTTCATTTGGCAAGCAAGTCGGTGAAATTTAAAAAATTAATTATTTTTTTTTAATTTTTTATTTATTATAGCTATCCTTGATCATATTTTTTATGGCAACCCTATTGGTTTATGTTCAGAAACATATTTTATTTGATAAAATATAATTTTCATCTGGTAAGCAGATGGGTGAAGGTCGACCTTACTTGGGATCCTCTACTATAACAAATTCATATTGTTATTAACAATTTCATTGTTTAAATCAATTTTTAACAATGGCCCCCACCTCGTATTAAGTTTTTTGTATTTTTATCATATTCTCCGTCAAATTTTACATAAAAAACATGTTTTCAAAATATGGTACCTTTATTATTACTATTGTTAAAACATCAATTTATATTGCGCGACACATAAAAAAACGGTTTTTTGCTAATAAAAAGAAAAATATAGCTCGAATCAAAAAAAGTTAAATATAAAAGTTGTAGATAATGAATAGATCTACAATTGTTGTTTTAACTATTTTTCGACATAACCTCACTTTTCAAATAAATTGAAAAAAAATGGGCAATGTAAAAATATCTTGAAATAATTATTTTTTACTAATTTTACGCATTTTTAACATGGAGACTGGCAATCTCAGGGAGCCAGAAAAACAACTTGGCATTGACCAGCCTTTAACGTCAACACAGGCTGATAATCTGTCATGTGGACAGGCCCCTTCCACAACAGAGAGGCCAATTGGATTCATTAGGCCAAGAAAAAGTCTAACTCAAACTCTGATAAGTAGTAAAGGACCTTTGCCAAAGGTGTAGAGGTTTCGACTGATTTTTTTATTACTTTTTATTTGTTTAAATTCATTTAACATTTTTGTTTACATAAAAGCTATTACTTTAGTAGTAATAGCTTTTATGTGATATGTTCTTTTCTTAATTAATTGAGTCCAATAATAATTTATAATAATAATATTAAATTATTATTAATAATTATTAATAATAATAAATTGTATTATTATATATTACTTTTATTTACTTCATGGATCCAATTGTATAATATGGGATTTTTACGTGAATAATGATAAACATTATAAATTCCCTGCCTAACAACGGGAATAATGAACTAATTATTCACGTTCTAATGCATGATTGGCCGATTTCAATATTCACTGTGATTTGAACCAATTGAGTTTCAAATTGGAAAAGTAAAGTTAACCATTTGACATGATTTTATTTATTTATTTTTAAAAATCATGAAATTATCTATAGTATAGTATTACACACGAGATTATGTGCATTATCTCTCTTATAATAATATACTATTATCTACGCCAGTGAGATAAGAACTTCTTATCCCACTCATTTTGAGTGAGATAAGAAGTTCATTAACGAACGCGTTTTTCTCTGCTTTTAACCAATCAAATAAAAAAGTCAAAATGTCAAAATAACCCTAAATTAAGTCTTAGACAAAAATAATTACCGTTTATTTTTTCATTTAGAGGCATAGATAAAAATTTGTACAATATACGTGTGATAACGCTTTATTAACGTACTTTTGCGATTGCCCAACTCGTGCTAGGCACTCGTTAATAAACCTCTTATCCCACTTATATCGTAAATAATTATTATTATAATTATTGGGAATTAATTTGAGACAATTACTATGCTACACAAAACGTCGCCATTTATAATTTACTAAAGGGGGCATCCATTAATGGCGCGCTCTAATTGGCTTACTAAAAAGTGATATATCTTCATTTTAAAATTTTTGAAAATTTGTAAGAGAAAAACCTAAACATTAACAAGAGATTAGTGTTTAAAAGGCTATGTAGTGACTGTAGGACACTCAACATATGTATACAAAATTTACAAATCACAAATTTCACAAAATTCACAGACATTCTATTTAGGGTAATTAGATTAGAAAAAAAATATTTTAATACACTGCCCGTACGTGCAGTGACTGTAGGACACTCAACATATCGTCGTTTATCTGACAAAGAGGCGTAACTCAAAAAAATTCGTTTTTGAGTTATACCAGAATGATCACCAAAATCGACTTTATAATCTCACAAACTGGCGTAGCTCTATAATAAATAGGTACAAATAAAGTTTTAGCATAAAGCAGTTTCGGCGTAACTAATATTTTTGCATTTTGTGTGCCGTACAAACTGGCGTAATTCAATTCACACCGTTTTGTTTAAAAATGAGATACGCCTCTTTGTCAGATAAACGACGATATGTAAAAAAAATTTCAAATAACAAATTTCACAAAATTCACAGACAATCTATTTAGGGTAACTGTATTAGAAAAAAAAATATTTTAATACACTGCCCGTCAAAATTAACGCATAATAAGTAAAAAAAACTCTAAAACGCCTTTACCAATCTTTATAAAATTTTGGATAAAAATACTTTAACTTATATCTCAGTTTACGTTTTCAAGGGTTTTTCGAAAAAATATCATTAAAGCCCTTTTATTTCAGCAAAATAATCAAAAAGGGGTCATTTTTACCGACTTTGAAGCGCTGTATCTTCGTTACTGTTCGTTTGATTTACACAAAATTTTCAGGGTATACTAAAAAAATACGGTCTTTAACAGCATATTTTTTATTTACTTAAAAAAACCTATAAAAGTTTTTTTAGA
This sequence comes from Brassicogethes aeneus, assembly GCA_921294245.1. Lineage (NCBI taxonomy): Eukaryota > Metazoa > Arthropoda > Insecta > Coleoptera > Nitidulidae > Brassicogethes > Brassicogethes aeneus. The sequence goes on along the minus strand of OV121134.1, from coordinate 14,935,157 downwards.
GCGTTTTTTTAATATTAAATAAAAGGGCTTTAAGGATATTTTTTCGAAAAACCCTTGAAATCGTAAACTGAGATATAAGAAAGTATTTTATCCAAAATTTTATAAAGATTGGTAAAGGCGTTTTAGAGTTAGAATTTTTTTACTTATTATGCATTAATTTTGACGGGCAGTGTATAAAAAATGATAATTTTAAATTGTCATTATTTATTTGTGACGCGCTCTAAAAAAAGGGACCCTGGCATACAAAAATCAATTTTTGGATTATTATTGTTATAAATTAATAAAAGACTGAATTAACTCAAGTAAGAAATAATTTTTCCTGAATATTTGGCATATAACAAGTTTATGCTGCCGCCTAGATAAAGTAGTATTATGATCGTTATAGAATATTTAAAGACTGCTTTTAATTATATAAAGTCAGAAATAATTTTCCTAGGATATTTTGGCGTTAAATATTCTCTAAAATAAGCGCTGCAGCGCGCTGGGACGTCATGTCATAGAAAAGTAAATTTTGTATTCAAGTTATAATAATTAAGTAGGTACTTTAGTTTTATTGCATAATTGATTGTTATAGGGTTTCTAGCAGCTATGACTAGAACACATAAAAAGGTCAAGATGGTGTTTTTGGTTTTTGCGTATTCATTTCAATTGGAATATGAATTTTACCCATGTTATTTTACAATTAATATATTACTTAGTTTTTAAAATTAATTATTTTTTAAAAATGTTGTAAATCGGCAATTTTTTTCCGACAAATAACAATTTATTGAAGAACAATTACTAGGTAATTAATAGGTAATTAATGTGATTTATTTTACCTGACAAATATAAAAATTTACACTCACAGGCTAAATAATCGATCCACACAAATTTTCGATGAATTTCAATCGCAAATAACTTTTTTATTTGATGTCGGATTTAAACGAATATTAAAGAATATTGTAGATAAATTAATGGAGAATCGCTCATTTTAAAAAATTAATTAATTAATTTTGTTAAATCATCCCATACTTGGACATGTCGTATACGGCTGGGCGATTGCAAGCGCAATGTAATTTTTTCCATCAATTTTAAGCAGGGTACAATGAAACAAAAATATACCAAAGTTATTAATTAATGGTGAAATTAGTTGAAAAAACTAAAAATGTTTATCTCAGGTACTTATTATTTAAAAAAAATATGGTCAAAAATAAGCGATTTTCCGATGTTAAAATTTATACGCAAAGTAGCATTTTTATCAAGGTGGCTTTGACCTATAACAGTAAGTGACGCTTCCGAAAACGTCAGTTTTGATTAGACGCCACTATTAGTGAAAATATTCCTGAATATTTTTTTTTGCAAGTAAGTAAACTGTTATGGAAATTTTAATTTATAATATTATTGTATATTTGTCCCATCAGTAACGAAATAATATGATAAGTTTTAATATCGCAAGTATGCAACTTGCCCAGTTTTTAATTAATAATAAAAATGTTTGTCCCTATGTCACATTTGCTTACGCGATAAAAATATATTGGTTTGCTGTCCCAGATTTTTGTATTTCTTTCTTTTAAATTTGGTCCCGTCAGTAACGAAATGTGAATTTTTAGGATGGCAAAAAATAACGTGCTTGACAAAGAAAATACGAAGCGGCGGGTTAAAAAATATCGAAAAAATATTTATGAAAATCCTGTTTTAAAAAAGACTTACCTGTCTAAAAATGCTTCAAGCGCAAAAAAGTACAGAGAAAAATTAAAAAAGTTGGCGGAAAATGATACGTTTAAAATGTAACAAAAAATTAATGAAAGAGAAAGAAAAAGAAAGTTTAGAGAAAATAAAAAGTAGCAAACTGTTAAGAATATACCCTTCAAAACTCAAAGCTGTAAGAAGGGCAGACATGATGATGCCAAAAGAAAAAACAAAAAAATTTGTGTTTTGACAAAAATATTAGAATCCCTAGATCCAAACTTAAAAGTTCAGAATATAGGAAAGAGAGAAATAATAACAACAATGAATCCGTGGAACAAATTGTCCCCAGAAATAGTTGAAAAAGTTTTTATCTCAAAGAGGATATAAGTAAAGTTTCTCTAAAAGATCGTGTGAAAATATAGACAAATGGATCTATTATTGAATATGCTCAAAAACGGCACATGGTCTACACAATTAAAGAGGCGTAAACAATTTTCCAAGAAGAAAATCCCGTAACGAAAATTCAAATTTTATGAGTTAAGGCCTGCGTTCGTTTTGCCAATCAGTGACACTCCTTACAACGTTTGGGTTTGCAAATATCATTCAAACATTTTATTTATTTTGGAAGCGTTTAGCAAACGCTTTAAAGCATTTCCGGATGATCATAAAAAGCTGATTTCTGAGATAACCTGTGACGTCGAAAGAGAAAATTGTATGATGAATGAATGTCCGGAGTGCAAAGAAATTGATATATTATTTTCCTGTATACAACCCAGAAGAGCCCGTGCAAATCAAACAGTGGTCCACTATCGATGGCAAAACAAAAACCATAATTCTGCTTGAAACAATCGAATCAGCAATTGAAATGTTGGAAACATTATTTAGTTAAATTATCCAATTACACATTTGTTTCAGTGTATAATAAATATATTTATTATAATAATAATAAATGTCCCATCAGTAATGTCCCGTCAGTAACGAGAAATCAAAATGCATTGTCTACACAGATTACAATGAAAGATGAGTGATGTCATAATAAGTTATACTAACTGTATCTGCAACTTGGTTCACCTATACTTTTCTTCAACATTATTCTGTTTCAGAGAATTATTCTCTTCTAGTAACCAGAAATTTTTCTGACCTTTTTCCTGTCCCATCAGTAACAACATTTTATTGATTTCTAGTTCGTAAAATAAAAAACATTTTAATAGCTCTGATCCCGAAAATTTTACACAAACTCTAACTTTAATAGTTACCCAAATATCACCGTCATTAGCTCATTACTGATAGCAACAAATATCAAAAAATAGTTAATTTTTTTTCCAATTGTCCCATCAGTAACGCGTGCAATCGCCCGGCTTTCAAATTGTTTTTTGAAAATTAATGTTTAACTTTTAAGGTGTTTTCTTACTTTTAAAAATGGATAGGTTTTCGACTTATGTTGCCAGAGCCATCGATTTATTTCAGGATGGATGGTCACAGTATTACATGGCAAGTGTTTTAAATGTCACAAGAAGTAAAGTACAAAGGTCAACATCAGTCGCCTACTGACAGTCGGAGACAGATACATTTTTAAAAGTAAGAAAAAACCTCAAAATTAACACATTTATTTACAAAAAACAATTTGATATCTTTTGAAAGCCGTATATGACATGATTCAACAAAACTGTCACTGTCATCCTTCATAGCCTATGAATAGACCATAGCAACCTTAGTTCTTCGTACAGAAAAAATATTGGAAATTGCAATGTTTTTTTTTAAATCCATATTTTCCACAAAAAGAAAAATATCAAGGTGAACCAAAAACAAAACTGTTAAAAAGAGACTTGATAATTAAAACTTAATTTAGAACAATATACGGTTTTGCCACTCTTAGATTGTCTTAAACATATTTTTGTTTAAACCTGTATATTATAAACGTACGTCTATTTTTTAGTAATTTTTAAAATGTGAGCGATTCTCCATTAATTTATCTACAATATTCTTTAATATTTGTTTAAATCCAAAATAAAATAAAACAGTTATTTGCGTTTGAAATTCATAGAAAATTTGTGTGGATCGATTATTTTGCCTGTGAGTGTAATTTGCAATGTCAATTGATTATTCCCTATAATAAAAATTTAATTTAATTAGTAATTAAATGATTAGCAAGACTTTTTACTTTTAAGTAGAATATGACCATACAATTTCCCAAGGTATGTGTCTAGACTAGTGATGTAACGATTACTCGTCGTTTTAAAAAATATAAATTTATTAAACATAATTTTTTAAAACATACATTTATTTGGTTTTTTAGGTATACTTTTGACTATAAGTTATTTTTTTAGCAAAGATTGCAATTCATTGCCTATCAAACACAACAAATCTGGGTTGCCTATTAAGATACAACAAATTATGGTTGCTTATCGTGGACGCAGAAAGTGACGCAGTAAATGGCGGCAAGCAAATGCACACACGTGTTATTTATTTACTTTATTTTTTCAATTTAAATGTTTTTATCTACTCCTATTGTATAATAAACTCATTATTTACGTTGTTAGGCGTCAGTGATTTGAAACAATAGAGATTTAAATTGGGAGAAGGCGACTATAATAACGTTTAAAATTGGTAAAATCATTAAATTATCTACTGATAATGCAGCCTATTAGACCACTAATACTGCCCTACTATGGAGAAAGGCAGTAACTGCTAAACAAGAAATTTGTGGAAAATTAGCATAAACTACATTTTTATAAAAAGCAGTAGGTATTTAATTGATTTTTTTAACTTATTTGACTGCATTTCTGTGCTGAATTCGGTTACAAAATGTCCATAGCTTTACCATAGCACAAGAAAACCCATTTTACATTGTTTTGCAGTTACTGCCTTTCTCCATAGTAGGGCAGAATAGGCTGCATTATCTCTCCTATAATAAAATACTATAAAACAGTGAAAAGTTTTTTGTTCTTCAAACTGAGTAAGTAACAAATATTTGCGAATACGAATATTTGTTACATCACTAGTCTAGAAACCTTTTAGTTTTGCATTTATATCTGCAGATTTCAGGGACTTTAATTAAAACCTAACATCTTTTACAAGTTTTTAATATGAATTAATGATAAATCCTCTATCTTTATACAGTATATAAAATTTAACTTACTTTTTAAATATACAGCATGACCCATTTGTTTGCGACTCATCCCTGTAAAATCTTTATTTATTGTGCGATTTTAACCGGATTTGTTTTAAACTATAGATCTTGATAAACAGTATTTTTAAAGCAAAAAACGTCATATTTATACAAAATACAAGGCCTACTATGTCAGTTTTTAAGAGTACATTTTTAAGAATTCATATTAGCAATTGTTTTAAATAAAATTCAAACACGGCACTGGATTCACCACCCCTAAAAACTACCCTATACTAAATTTTATTAAAAAAAAGCACAATAATACCTAACTACAAAAAATTATTTTGTCAAGTTATCCATGAAAAAACATTTAAATAAAATTAAACTTATAGTAATAGCACCATGTTAATATTAGTTTAATTTTATTTCAATATTTTTTTATGGATAACTTGACAAAATAAATTTTTGTAGTTATTTTTGTGCATTTTTTCTCTTAAAATTTTTCAATAAAATTTAGTATAGGGTAATTTTAAGGGGTGGTGAATCCAGCGCCGTGCTTAGATTTTGTTATAAAAAATCGCTAATATGAATTCTTAAAAATTTACTCTTAAAAACTGACATAGTAGGCCTTGTATTTTGTACTAATATGGTGTCTTTTGTTCCAAAAATACAGTTTATCAAGATCTACACTTTAAAACAAATCCGTTTAAAATCGCACAATAAATAAAGATTTTACAAGGGGTGAGTTGCAAACAAATGTGTCACACTGTATCTAAGACAAGTTTTCAAAATAAATAAATAATACCTAAATCCTTTTTCTGTATACAGTATACTTGACAGTATATTAAATATAACAAACCACCAAGGGGGTCCCAAAATCATTAATTATAGTCATTTTAGTTTACTAGAACTTGTATTTAACCAAAAGAGGTTAAGGCATTTTTGTCGCCTTACAAGCACCACCTTTGGGCCAAATATAAAAGTTAATTACATTATAGTAACAAGTTGATTTTTGTCAAACCATTCAACCATGAAAACTTTTGTTGGTTTTAAAATTTAAATGTTTGACATTTTTTATATTATAACCAATACAAAAATATATCTCTCAAACTGAAGTACATACAGTGTGACTCACCCCTGTAAAATCTTTATTTATTCTGCGATTTTAACCGGATTGTTTTAAAGTGTAGATCTTGATAAACTGCATTTTTGGAGCAAAAGACGCCATATTAGTACAAAATACAAGGCCTACTATGTCAGTTTTTAAGAGTAAAGTTTTAAGAACTCATATTGGCGATTTTTAAAAACAAAATCTAAGCACCGCACTAGATTCACCACCCCTCAAAACAACCCTATACTAAATTTTATTGAAAAATTTAAATAAAAAAAATGCACAAAAAAAACTACAAAAATTTATTTTGTCAAGTTATCCACGAAAAAAACATTGAAATAAAATTAAACTAATATTAACATGGTACTATTACTTTAAGTTTAATTTTATTTCAATGTTTTTTCATGGATAACTTGACAAAATAAATTTTTGTAGTTATTATTGTGCATTTTTTTTCTTAAAATTTTTTAATAAAATTTATTATAGGGTCGTTTAGAGGGGTGGTGAATCCAGTGCCATGCTTAGATTTTGTTTAAAAAAAACACTAATAAGAATTCATAAAAATTTACTCTTAAAAACTGACATAGTAGGCCTTGTATTTTGTAACAATATGGCGTTTTTTTGCTTTAAAAATACAGTTTATCAAGATCTACAGTTTAAATTAAATCCGGTTAAAATCGCAAAATAAATAAAGATTTTACAGGGGTGAGTCGCAAACAAATGGGTCACACTGTATATATCTTCTTAAGTTAATAACATGTTTATTATTATTTTTTTTACACATCAGGCACATTGTGCCTGAACACCCCATGGGAAAAAATCGTTTAAAAAAAAGACGATCGTCTGAAGAAGATCGTCTATTTTTAAACGATATCGCTTAATTTTTTAAACGATCTTTTGTAAAAAAGACGATCGTCTGAAGAAGATCGTCTACTTTCAAACATAATCGTTTAATTATTTAAACGATCGTCTTTAATCGTCTAAAATAATAGCCGACCCTAAAGACGATCGTTTAAAGTGATAAACGATACAAAAGGCGATCGTCTAAAATAATAGTCGAAAAAAGACGATCGTTTTAATTAAAATTTTAAGTTATAACTTAACCGATGAGAAAATATTTTTATTTTGTCATAAAAATAATTCTAAAGGCGATACCTACCTACTTCGAATAATAGACAATTCCAAATATTCCAAAGTATATTTGAAATTCTTTATTATAATAGACAAGAATTTCAAATATATATTTCGTCTGTACAGCCAACCGCTTAACCTACGCAACCGATTGAATCGTTTGAAAGTCGATCGTTTGAAAGACGATCGTTTGAAAGACGATTGGACGAATTCGCGTCTAAAGACGATCGTCTTTAGACGATTTTTCCCCCATGGGACCACTGTCAGAATAATGCAACCAATGGAGGGTTAATGTAAATAGGTAACATAAAGTGCTAAATAGGTTCTTACTTTATCTTCTGGAGGGCATTTAAATAAATTAAGGAAGGTCTGTTGCATATTTTTGGCAAATCTAGGTGCAAACACATCCTTATCGCCTCCAAATTGATGTCGAGACTGCCTCACAATAGAGTCAATAACATACAATCCAGGCACTTTGTATTCAGGTTTGCACTTTAGTATAAACTTTTCCACACTTTGAACAACGTGTTTATAAAACTTTATGCCTTTTATGGCTCCTCTGGTGATGGCAGTCATTTTAGCCTTTGATATAGGTGGTTTCACCTCATACAGAGCAGAAAGCTGAAAATAAACAAATAAAGATTAATAAAATAGCCGATTATTACCTTAAAATAATATTTTTAAAACGAAATACTCAAATTACTTAATAAATGCTAACAAACGAAAAGTAATGCAATTATTGAATATAATTACCTCTGCGTTAAACGATTTTACAGCATCCATGTTCTTATTGTATTTCGGCGTCCCTTAAACTAAAACAATGTGCATATTTGTTCCATTTAGGCGTACTTTTTTAAAACAAACACTAAATTTACAAGCACAAGGGTCGCCATTTTACTCCCATCCCTTTCGATTGCCGATTTTTATGACGTAACGTTCTTTATGAGTTTGCGCACCAAGCGTTTTTGTGTTGGTATTGCCATTCTATTAAAACATTAATTATTTTTAAAATGGTACTGATTTGTGGTCCATTATTAATAATTTTGAATATTAAATGCATTTAAAACATTTACCAACTAGCGTTCCTTGAATGTATTTAAAAAAAGTTTAAAAAATTTAATAACCTTAGAAAACAAAACACCCCAAAAACTAATTTTTGGTGTCAAACTTTTGTGCTGTGGTGTCGAATGTTGCCAGATGTACGATAATTATAGTAAGTACTTGACGACTGCTTCTTTAACTTTTTTCCTATTTTATGATTAAATTATAATAATTATTGTAACATAATTCTTCCACCCTGGTCAGCATAGAAAAAGGATATAAGAAGGGAGACCTCAGTGTTAGGCAAAGGAAACACCATAGAAAATGGTAAAAAAATAAAATTCCCTATCGGGAACATTCAATGATATTACGTTGGCTACATTGAAAATTTGAATTTCCCGCACAAACTAAATTAATTTCCATCTTTTTTTTAATAATAATAAATAATAATAATTTCCACATTTGAAATTCGCACCCTAATTTATTATACAACATTGGAACTACCTTCTTTATCTCTGGGAACTACTAGAATGTGTCAGTTTGTGCGGGAAATTCAAAATTTCAGTGAAGCCAACGTAATATAATTGAATGTTCCCAATATGGAATTTTATTTTTTTACCATTGGCAACATCGACCGCATTCCTTGCATATGGTCATTTTGCCATATTGCCATATTCAGTTACTTCAATACTTTAATTTTTCTACTACTGGCAACACTGATCACTGGTGTTTAAATTGAAGAAGAAGAAGAATATATTTAGGATATTTAAAATGCATAATATATTAATAATATAATATGAAATCGGTTTAAATAACCACAAAAACAAAATGGCATTAGGACATCAAATATTCTCGGTTAAATTAAAGAGAAAATATTTAGTTTGTGTTATTGGTATAGCAACTTTAACATATTTGATAATTTCATATCTACAAAAGAAAACTGTTGAACATATAGAACCCCCTACCAGACTGGTTCCTGAAAAGTTTATTAAACAAGTTGAATATAATACTGACTTTAAAATTATGTTGATAAAAGAAAAGATAAAAAGATTTGAACATCGATTTAACAAAACACGTTCAATTATTTTAAACAGTAAGCCCATGTTAAAACCTAATTATAATGTACATGTATTTTACTATGCTTGGTATAACAATCCAGAAATAAATGGAGAGTATAGGCATTGGAATCACAACTATTTGGATAATTGGAAAAAATATGACAGTAGAATATACCCCAAAGGATCTCACAGACCCCCAAACGATATTGGGTCAAATTATTATCCATTATTGGGCTGCTATAGTTCTACTGATAAGGATATAATTGAAACCCACTTAAAATATTTAAGAGATTCAGGGATTGGTGTTTTGGTAATTTCATGGGCTCCTCCTAACTATACAGATTCCCCTCATGAGATGTTGGCAACTTTATTTAGAACTGCATTAAATTACGAGATAAAAATAGCTCTACATGTTGAACCTTATAATGGAAGGAATCCTGTAAACCTTCTGGAGCATTTAAAAGAGTTTTTAAAATTGTATGGAAATCATCCAGCTTTGTATAAAATTAAAAAGCCTTTGGGGCAGCAAATGGTTCCTCTGATTTATATCTATGACTCATATTTAATTCCAGCTGCTGCCTGGAAGGAGGTTTTTGGTAACAAAGGTAATCTTAGTGTTAGAGGAACATGGTTAGATGCAATTTATATTGGTTTACTGGTAGAACTACAGCACAAAAGTCACATAAGAAAGTCCGGTTTTGATGGATTTTACACGTATTTTGCTACAAATAGCTTTACTTATGGTAGTACTTGGAAAAATTGGCCTGTTTTGACAAAGTTTGCCCTTCAAAATGGGCTTATTTTTATACCTTCAGTAGGGCCAGGGTACATTGACACCAAAGTTAGGGCTTGGAACTCTGCAAATATTAGACATAGAGCAAATGGGCAGTATTATGATGTTGCATGGGGAACTGCCATAAATAATAATGCCCTGTATGTCTCCATTACAAGTTTCAATGAATGGCATGAAGGTAATTTGAATACCTATAATTTACGTTTTTCTTTTTATTAGTTTAGCTAGTAGCTTCTTTCGAAATACTAGGCCGCTTAAATTTATGTTTTATTTTCGCAAATCGCAATCGGAAAATAAAGGGTTTTCCAATAGCTACTCTTGATCTTTGAAATGTAATAAAATCAGTTGTGTAAGTGAAACTGACATGAGTATAGTTTTATTTTAAAGCAAATATTATTACATGTTTTAAATGTCCGCCGCGGCTTTGCCTGGTAACTTAAATCCTGGAGACCCAATTTTCGATGACTTTATTGCAGAAAAATGGCCCAATTTCCCTATTAAAAATGCCATATAGAAACACAAAATAAAAATCTATCTGGTTCAATATAGGAATTTGAAACAGGCATTGCACTATTGAACCATATAGAATTCCATACCTGGAAAACCATATGGTTTTATATATATATATATATATATAGAAAAGTGATTTCTATATGGATTGCCATATAGGTTCATATTGCTCTATATGGCCCAATATGGTTTGGGTGTGAAAAAATTATTACCATATAGATCCATATTTAACCATATAGGGAAACCTATATGGAAAAACACATAAAACAGAAACCAGATAAATCCATATAAAAATCCCTAAGTTGTACATTTTAAAATGAAATTCCATATTAAACCATATAGATTCCAAAGTGTAAACCAGGTCGTTCCATATAGGACATATAGAACCATATAAATCCATATTAGTTTCCTTATCTGGATCAATATGGGTTCTATAGGGCATTTTTAATAGGGTTCACCAATGACGCGCCTGATGATGGCTTTTAGGGCAGCAACTGTCTGTGGGTTATCGGCATAGACACGAGATTTCACAAATCTCCAGAGAAAAAAATCCAGTGGCGTTATATCGCACGATCTGGTCTGCCAGTTGACGTCGCCATCTCGCGATATTACGGAACCTTCGAACTTCTCATGCAATAATGTGAGTGTCTCGACTGCACTATGGCACGTAGCACCGTCCTGTTGGAACCAAATATTCGCAAGATCCATCCCATCCACTCTAGGTCAAAAAAAAATCTCTTATCATCGTCCTATACCGCTCACCGTTGACAGTAAGTGCGGCTCCTTCGGCATTTTCGAAAAAATATGGTCCAATTACTCCGCCGAACTACAATGCGCACCAAACGGTGACTTTTTGGGAATGGAGTGGGACCTGATAAATCTCCTGTGGGTTTTCGTACTCCAAATTCGGCAATTCTGCTTGTTAACGAATGAGCCTCGTCGCTAAACATTATTTTTCGCCCAAAATCAGAATCAACCTACAATTGCTCTAGGGCTCACTCAGGGCCTAGGTTTTAACTATTTCAACGTGTTGTTAAATAGTGTAGCGTTCCATAATGAAATGTAAAGACTAACTGAATACTCCTACCAAAGATCCCATCGATAAAGGCATGCGCGTTTGCCAAAGATCGAGCGTAGCTATTGGAAAACCCTTTACTATACGCTAAAGAAGCATCGCTAGTAGCGCCACCACGTGGCCGTTATCATCGTCACCAGAATTCAGCTTTTAATAAGCAGCTGTCAAACGCGTATGTTACAAACGAGTATTTAAGAATAAACCCGGAAAATGTTAAAAATATCGGGAAAAAAACAGGCAGGATTTTACGTGTTGGGTGTTTTTCGAGAGGAATCCTGGTTTGAGTTTTTACCGGTTTCCCAATAAACAGTGGGAATCCGAATAAAGAAATAAATTGCATACAGTCCCTGTAAATAAATATTGTACCTATTAGATACAATAAATACACATTTTAGCAATGAATTACGTAAAACATTTCAATTCAGTAAAAATCTTAAAACAAATAAGTCGTCTAAATTCAAACAGCATTTAGCATTATTAAAAGCGTTGATTAAGAAAGTTTCCACTTTCCAGTAAAATACCAAGAACCAGTAATATATATATATAATATTATTGCCTTAAATTCATAGGTATATTTTGTCGTTTAAAATGCAGTTGTCGGCTTTTTTTTAGAGGACTTAAATCTTTAACGTGCTTTTTAGTTATCTGCTGCTAAAATTCTTGTTTTTGCGATGCTGTTGGATGTTAACTTGCTCTTTAACAAAAAATATATTTTTTGTTTAACTTGTTGTTTTTGCGTTCGGTACCCACTAAGCAAAGAATGTTAAGTTAACGTAGGCCAACGTTAATACAGAGTGTCACAATTTAACGTTTGCTCTAATTGTTATAGTAACGTTATTTCGATGTCCAGCAAATTACATCAATCTGGTCCAATCACAGTGAAGTCCTAGAAACGTTTGCTAACAAAACATTCCATGTCTCTTGTTCATTTGATGTTGTTTTTAAAACATTAATATGTCATGTATAATTGTATGTCGCATGAACATTGGCAGATGCAACATCTCCCAACTCATGTTTATATGATGTTATTTTTAGGATGTTAATATAAGAAGTTCAATTATATGTCCCATACACGTTTGCGGAGATATTGCCTAATCATATGTTTACACAATGTATTGTCTTTTTTAATAAACGTTAAGTTGAAAACGGTTATAAAATGTTATTTTGATTATTTCGATATCTTAAGGCACAATTGTACCTACAGCTATTTTAATATTTTTTTATTTATATGCATCATAAATATTTATTTACTTCCTATAGGTATATCTGTATTTCATTATATTTATATTATTTAATTTTTATAGTTATTTAAATTTTTAAAAAATTATAAATTTGCATCAAGTTTTTCTTTTAAAGCCAACCACGTCATTTAAATCATATGGACGTATTAACTCTAATATGTCTATAATTTAAATAGACAGATAAACAATACATTGGCAAATTAGATTAATACACTGATGTAAACTCACTTAAATTCACCTTTTGTTTAGAGACTCTTTTCGTGGTGTTGAGGTTTAACAATTATGAGTTTTTAACCGCGGCACATTCAAATCGAGCGCGCGAAACTCTCAAACCCATACGCTGTCAAACTGCGCAGATTTCATTTTGGATTCGTGGGCCAATCACAGAACGTCTCTTGCACCAGAACGGCGTCATTTGGGATTTAACAGGTTTAAGAGCAGTGAGTGTGAGTAGTGAGTGTGTTAAATAAAGCGTAGGTAAGCTACAATTACTTTTTCTATCATTTAAGTTAACTAAGGGGGTTGTAAGTATATTTTTACCAAGTTTAGTAAGGTAGATTTGGTAGGTATTATTTATTTACTATTATTTACGAGAACTCTGTATAGGAGCATGGCGGGGTGGTGGCTTCATTCTAACAATCATGGTATAGCGAATTTTCGGTTAAAACAAACCAACTCAAATAGTATCTACGAACCTAGTCCTAGTTAGTTAATTTTTTCGCAAATAACAAACATCGCTTAAAGCGAACCATCGTTCATGATCCATTACGGTTCGTTATAAGCAGAAATTTATTAATATGACAATACAATTCATTAAAATTAGAACCAATCAAATGCCAGTATTGCATAGTTACGCATTTTATCACAGCGACAATATTTTTTACACGTTACTAAGGATTTTGACACTTTTCTTGATTTGACATTTGTTGACATTTAAATCCTGTGTTTGTTATATAATTAAAATAATGAATTATAAACTCTAATAGATCGATGGGGTTGGTGTAAACGATAATGAAATTTAGGTATGTTTGAATAAATAAGGTTTATTAAAGTCTTTTTATATTTTAAAGCACATTTTAATTTCAAATGTCAAACTGACAATTAAGGTAAGTCAAATGTCAAACTGACAATTAAGGTAAGTTTGAATAAATAAGGTTTATTATTTTTATATTTTAAAGCAAATTTTAATTTCAAATGTCAAACTGACAATTCGTTAAATCCTAAAATTCATTATATTTTCTCACCAAATATAACTCGTGGTACGATTAATTATCGATATTTACTCATTGAAACCGAAGCAGCACATTTCATTGGTCCTGCGGACTCGTGAAATCTGCAGCTCGGTTTCAATTCGAAAATATCATCGATGATAATCATACCACTTGTTATATTATGGGTGATAATATCGCATAATATTCTTAATTAATAGACCAGACTCATAGCCAAGGATTTGTATTTATCTTTAAGGTTAGGGAGAAAAGGTAATTACCAAAGATAAGCTATTAGCATAATAAAAAACTAGAATATAGTTCAATTAATAAGTTGACAACGATATATCGTTGTATCGTGTTAAATATATTTAACATAAAATGCGAATATCCTAATACATATGCAATTTTTCGTTGGTACCTTTTTATTCATCACATTTTCTTTGTTACAGAGGCAGTAAAGAAAAATTTTAATCTGGTAGATCGAAAATTTGAGGAGTTCGTGATGGACTGGTTCCGCCATGGCAAACAGCGTAATGCGAGAGAAAGAAAATGAATATGATATGGATATAAATAAAATATTTGATTTATATTTGCATGTTATTTGAAATAATTTTTTTTTTCACATCCGTGTATTTATTCAAACATCGCTGCGATTTTATCCTAGAACATTAAATGATGATGTTTTAAACTAACGTTAAATTAACTTAACTAAACTAATGTTATATAAACATCGCATTTGTGAAGTTAATATGCTAACGTTAAATTAACTAAACACTTAACGTTATATAAACATCGTATTTGTGACGTTAACATGCTAACGTTACTGGCGCGGTCATTTTCCGTTCTCGCGACATTAATAGAACGTTAATGTTACAAGAATGCTAACGTCACAATGTAATATGCTGATGTCGCAATAATGTCAATGTGACAAAGTTTTGCTTAGTGGGTAAGGTTCGAATTACTTTTCGATGTTCAAATTATTGTTATTGCGTTGTGTTTACCTGTTCTGTTTGTTTATTATTGTTTTTGTGTTGCGTTAACTTGTTTTGTTTTAGTTTGTGTCATGCCATTTGCATTTATTAAAATGCGGTGTGGCATATTTGGATGCAATTCGGACAACCAGTCCAAGAAATAAAAACATTAAATTTAATCGATTCCCGAAAAACTTTGATTTGTGGAAACAGTGGTTAAATGCCACAAAAAGAATAGACAATATTAACGTTAAGACCGCTTCTGTTTCCTCTAATAATTTTCTGGACAGTGACTATAAGTTTAATTTAAGACACCAACGCTTAAACTGCAGCCCTAAATGTTATCAAGGACTGAATTTCAGTCACTGAAAGCATTTATTATCCCTATTATAACACTTTTTTCAATATTAAGTTTAATAAAAGCGCACTATGTCCAGATATTTCTCTATTTTCTTTGATAATATTACTATTATTCGTGTATTCGCACGGCAACTACTCATTAAGTGACATCATGCGCGGCACGAACCAAAACTCGTACACGGGAGCATCCAGCCCAGGGCTCCCAGCAGGTAGTTTTTTTAAAGACTTGTCTATATTTTTGTCTTAAGTCTATAAAAGTCTATTTTTTTACCTAAAGTCTATAAAGTCTATATTTTCTGTTAAAATCAACTATTAAAATATATTTTTTTAAATATAAATATTCACAGTTTTATAAATATCGAAACCACAGTAAACCAAGTGAAACATTCGAAAACTTCGCAGTTTACATTTAAAGTTCCCGCCGTCCAGACCCGAACCACCCGCCAAAATTATTGCTGAATTGTTTCTGGTTTGGTCTAGGGTTTCGTTTACGTTTATAGTTTCGGTTCGCTAGGTTAACACTATACACTGTTCAAAATTTCATGACCATTTTAACACCAAACATGGTCTATATCGATACAAACCAAAATGGTGTTAAATATGGTTAGTTGGCCGGTGTAAATTCAAATACTAAAATGGTGTTAATTTAACTTTCACACAGTATTAAAATTAATTTTAATGTTAATTGAACTCCTTTTCAGTACTGACTATTTAACACGTGTTAAATATTATGTGTTTGTGGACAAATTAAATCATACTACACAGAAAAAAGGAAAAAAAAAGGAAACAGGAAGTTCCTTGACGCATTACTAGTATATTACCAGTGGTATTATTCCAGAAAATGGAACCTTCAACTCGCTAGAGATAATGTTTTTAGTGCGTTGCACTAACTTAAAATACTTCAAGTATTGACAGCTGTTTCCACCTATTTAAGGTCTCTTTAGTATCGAACAACTTGTAGTGTCACACCAAAGCAAAGGATTACCTAAGTTTATATATTCTTCATGTAAGTCAACAGAGGCGAGATTTAAGAACATCACGTGATCCACACCGCCTTTGCCGCGATCGGTACACATTTTCAACTATAATTCGTGGTGTTATATTTACACCGCTTGGTGTTGGTTTTTGACACCATTTTAAGATTACTTTTTACACCACAGATATTTTAAACAGTGTAGTGACACCCTGTATAGGTATACCTATACAGGGTGTCCGGGAAAATGTGGGAAATATCTCGGATTCAGATAGAACATGAAAAAATAAGATGACACATTCCTATAAAAAAATTTCCTACTGGCCCTCCTTACGGAGACATGGGCCCCGAAAGGACGCCCCTGCAAATTGGTTTTCATTGAATAACTTTTAAAGTACTGAATATAATTTAATAAAAATTTAATATGATGGACCCTGGAAGGGACCTCTTAAAGTAGTGTTCTTGAAACATGTTTTGCTTTTTTTGTTTACCAGGGGCGGACTAAGTTTTACACCTTAATGCTTAAATTTTGAACACCCCGTATGTAAACACTTTAAAAAACTAAATTTGCGTAGCGTGAACCTTAAACTAAAATAAAGGTACTCTTGTTTATTGTCAATAAAATGAACCGTTTTCGAGAAAAAGAATAATAAACGAATTATTGTTTTATATTAAATAAAAAAACCGTTTTCGGGAAAAGGAATAATAAACGAATTATTTTAATAAAAAAGACCATAAAGAACGTACCTATTGTTGCAAACAAATAAAAATGTTAAAATATGTATGGCTCAACTAATGTTTGAAGGGGTGAACCATCCCAAAAAAAAAGCGGGGAAGGTAACTTACAAGATTAGTCGTCTTGCCCAAGATTTAGAAAAACGAAAGGCGAAAATTATAGATCAGCTTCAGCCCACCAAAAAAAATATAACCCATTAAATGACTGATGCCAGTGCCTTTTATATAAATGCATGTGATTCTATTT
This sequence comes from Brassicogethes aeneus, assembly GCA_921294245.1. Lineage (NCBI taxonomy): Eukaryota > Metazoa > Arthropoda > Insecta > Coleoptera > Nitidulidae > Brassicogethes > Brassicogethes aeneus. The sequence continues at coordinate 14,917,923 of OV121134.1, read as the reverse complement.
ATTATAAGTTATAATTTATTACAGAATTTAATATTTTTTTGTTATTTATGTATTTTATAACAGTTATGGTTACTTGTTAAATTTAATTCAATAAAAATTTATAATTTCAAGTTATCTTTATGTATTTTAAATTCAAATTTAGATCTTTTATCCCAAAAAAATGTATACCTCCATTTTATAGTTATTTCGGTAGGTAATTAATTTGGTCTATATTTGGTCGTTTATTTTTTATTATTAGTCTCTTAAGTCACTATTTCTCGCAACATGGACTGCTGGGAGCCCTGATCCAGCCCTGTTTACGAGTCACTTGTACACGTGGTGGGCAATGGGATCGTTTATAAGTGACCTCGCGTAAGTGAAATGGACCCGTGCGCCAAATTTCAGCCAGTTTGACGCGTCTTGGTTTTTATCCGGGGAAAAAACTTTAGGCCGTAAAGAGATTGCGCGCGTTGAAGCCGATATCACGTGACATGACCAGCCAATGGCACCTTTCATAAGTAATGGTGAAATTATGCAGCACAAATTAACATTAAGATTAATTTAACCACCCTGTTGTAAATGACCGATTAATTCCTGTAGAAACCAATTGAAGTATTGGTTGGTATCAATGGGTCTGAATTAGACTTACTGGATTTAATTGGGCGCGATATAAAACAGAAGTTGGTTTTTACTGGTATTTTCCATGATGGAAAGTCCAATTAGGATTCTAATGGTTGGTATTGGTTTCAATTGGATAAAGCTACCTATAGGTAATTTCCAATTAAATTCAATTGGGCATTGCCAGTGTAAGATTCGAAAAATCTGCTAATTGATTATTCCCAATACAATACAAATATCGCAAGAGGGCTCTCCGCAAAATCAAGTGCCTAGTGTTAGCTAACTATAGTATACTAGTAGTGTACTTATATATTAAAAAATGTTTATATGTGTAAGGTTTAGGGACGATGGCGTAAGAATGTCACAGCGGACAAAATAAAAAAATTTGACATAAACAATATCGACTTCGACCATGCCTACAAACATCCTTTGCAAGAAAGACAAAAAATGATTATAACCGAGTAATTTTTTTTAAATTTATTTAATTACCCAAAAAGATAAAGGTCTATAACAAGTATAATACAGTATAAAAAAATGTTGTGATTATAACAAATTTTTGTCTCTTCTGTGAAAAATAAATTCTGATTTTTACCCGGTTCTGGGATCTAAAATTATTTTTGAATGATAAATAAACTGGTAGGTATTTTCTAATCCAAATTTTAAAAAATTAATTGGTTTTAATTGGTTGGAATGGGTTTGGCGCTATGAATTACCATTTCATTCCATGTGCATTTCTATTGGATTTAGCCAATAGAGACAAGCATAGGCATGGATTGGTATTTTCCAATTTAAGCCGCTGACTTCATTGTAAATTACCAATAGGAATTTAACTGGAATGAATTGGTGATTCATAACGCCAAAATACATTTCAAACCAATTACTTATTTTTTATTGGATTCTACTGGTATTTTCCAATTAAGGCCGCTGACTTCATTGGAAATTACCAATAGGAATTCAACTGGAATGAATTGGTGATTCATAGCGCCAAAACACATTTCAAACCAATTCAAACCAACTACTTATTTTTTATTGGATTCTATTGCTCATTTACAATAGGGCAATAGGAGGGTATTTATGCTTAATGTTAATGTGTCGCATAAATGCTTCCATTGTTAATGTTAATGTTATCTGAATGTTAATTTGTGCTGCATAATTCTACCATAAGTCTGGTATAATTAAAGGAGAGAGCACTGTCAAAACGAAGCTCCTAAATAAGGTTATGTCATTCACCCTGTTCGATTCGTCTCTAGAACAGGTTACGAACACCAAACCGGCGATGACGCCTGTATTTTTCTTCAGGCGAGCTAAATTCACTAATAATGCGGTTAGACGAATTAAAAATGGGCCAATTTCCCCAAAGTATGAAACATCGGACAAAATCAAAACACACGCACTGAGGAACCACCTGGAGTGCGTTCGAAATAAGAGTGTACTTTGGATATGGTATAAGGATAGGTATATAATCACGTGACTTTACATTATACCTGACCTTGTTATTTTCGAACGCCGCAGAGCATATACCTATAAACTTTATGTTGTAGTGTTCTAAAATCAATTGGTTTTGCTTGTTATTTGACTGAATACATATAAATATTAAATTATTGAATTTCAACCCTTTAGTTATATGGATTATTCAAGTTTTTGTGATGGATTTTGTTTTGTTTTTTGGAATTGATATTTTTTAAATAATTTATTATAATAAATTCTTTTATTTTAATGTTTTTCGTTTTTGTTTTATTGAATTTTAAACAGTTATAAATAAATTATATGAAGGAAAATACAAATTATTATTTGATGTACCATATGCGCATGACAGGTAAAACTTAACCAAGTCTAAAGCTTGGACAACCGAGAGTACACTCTGGGCATATACTTGCTGTTTTCGAACAGCTGACAGTTGCATATATCTAGGTATATACCAGAGAATTCGAACGCGCAAGGTAAACTTGGAGAGTATCCAGGAGCACGTTCGAAAACTCGCAAGAGTGCACTCTGGATACACTTCAAGTTTACCTTGCGCGTTCGAATTCTCTGGTATATACCTAGATATATGCAACTGTCAGTTGTCCAAGCTTTAGACTTGGTTAAGTTTTACCCGTCATGCGCATAGGGTATATCAAACAATAATTTGTATTTACCTTCATATAATTTATTTATAACTGTTTAAAATTCAATAAAACAAAAACAAAAAAAAAAAAATCCATCACAAAAACTTGAATAATCCATATAACTAAAGGGTTGAAATTCAATAATTTAATATTTATATGTATTCAGTCAAATAACAAGCAAAACCAATTGATTTTAGAACACTACAACATAAAGTTTATAGGTATATGCTCCGCGGCGTTCGAAAATAACAAGGAGGTCAGATATAATGTAAAGTCACGTGATTATATACTTATCCTTATACCATATCCAAAGTACACTCTTATTTCGAACGCACTCCAGAGTGCATTCTTGCGAGTTTTCGAACGCGCTCCTGACGTTCTAAGGTGAGCGAACGCGCGCCTTTTGAAACTCGTAAATGGGGTTGCGTCAGGAAGGACGCGTTGACGCAAAGCCCCAGCAAACACACGCAAACCTCAAACGCACGCTAGTGACTCGTATACCCGCCATAGTTAAAGAAGAGAGCACTGTCAAAACGAAGCTTCTAAATTAGGACATAAGTCCGTCACCACCCTAGTGAAAAAGATATCAAAAAAAATTTCATCGCTTCCCAAATTACCATTATTTTGATATTACTTTCCCGATATATCAGGAAATTGACATCGAAATGATATTAAAATGATATATGAGTATTAGTATAAGAGACGTATAACCGGTCCCATTGCCTCATCGCTCCCGGGCCCCGCATTGGCCTTTGTTTCCTTGCGCCGATTTTCTTTCGCCACCAGCAACGGCGCGGCTTCACCCGTGTTTGCTGGTTGCGAATGTCCATTGCGTCCCGTACTGTCCCCTAATTAGGGCTCGAGAGCGAAATGCCAATAGTTTTAGTACCCATACCCGGGTTCGTCGAGCCGATGCTATACGCCCAGTAGGGTCATGAAGGAGGTAGGACGGGAGGGATAGATATTTTGGTGTTTGGGGGACAATTACGCCGACTCAAATCTAAGTACGCCGCGGTACCCCCCTAGACCAGGCAGTTAGTATTACTTCAAACATTTGGGATTACTGTATGGAGTTCTTATTTTGCTGCAGGAGCCTACGTCTTGGTCTACGTTTTTGTCGTTGTCGTGTCCCTGTCCAAGTAGGATTGTTGCTGCACATGTGTCTTCAGTCTTGAGGCCGAAAACCATCAATAGATAGTTCAGTAGATGGATATGTAACTTGTAGCTTATGATGTTTTTTTTAATTGTTTATTGCCGCAGTAGTGCGAAATTTCTAACAATTTTTTAGTTATTGTGTTACCCAAGCACGTTTTGTGGTAGAATTGTTTTGTCTTTTTTTTTTTCTTAATTTCCAAAATTAAGTATTGCATTTATTTATTAAATTATTCTGTTATATTCTAACGTGTTTACAAATAGAATAAGAGTTTGATTAGTATGCTGTGTTTACTATGTTTGGGTTTTCATGATTTATTGAGTGTTAGTTTATGTTTTAAGTGTCAAATGTTTATTATTGTTCTCGTTTGGGTTAAAATTAACGTTGTTTTGTTGGGGCCGTTCTTTAAGTTACTGGGTTTCATGCCTTACGCATTTTTGTGGTTGGATTTATTGTCCTACTCAGCTTTGGTGTATCAACGCGATATATCGAACCTATAGGTTCGAATGGTACGTTTTGTTTTTTTTGTTGTTTGTCTTTTTTCTTCATTATTTTATGGTGTTTGGTTAGTATACAATAGAAACATTAGAAAGACAATATATTCTCTTTCTAATGTTTCTATTGTTACTGATGTTTATTGTTTTTTTATAAAGTTTAAGCAGTGTGCCTTTCTTGGGGTTTTAAAGGTATCTGTCGTGTTTATTTTTTGCAAATTATGTGTTAGGTCATGCATAAGCTTGAGGATACTTATCAATTTTTGCGGATGGTCTCTTCCCCTCTTTTGTTTGTCTAGTAAAAAGCCTCCAATAGCAGGTGGTAGGACCACCCAGAAGCTGAAACTTGTCACTTAACTCTTTCTTATCACTTAACACTTCACTCTTTATTGACCGTTACACTATATTAGATTGCACTTTATGAAAATTTGTTTGTTGGTTTTGTCCTCTTTTGTTTGTCCAGTAAAAAGCGTCCAGCTGAGGGGTGGTATGACCGCCCAGAAGCTCACTTTTCACTTAACTCTTTCTTCTCACTTAACTTTTAACTTATTCTTGACCGTAGGGTAGTCTATACTCACTGAAGTTGGTTCACTATAATTTGTTTGCACTTTTGAGAAATTATTTGTTGGTTTTAAGAGCTCTCGCTGCTACAATGCGTCTTGCCTTGTCAAGTGCTGGGATGTGACTGAATGATATTAAAATGATATATATTTTATATATCCAAAAATAAATTTTATGTTATTACATTAATTGTATGTAAAAATTACATTAGGATGATATGTCATTCTGACATTGGTATGATATGTCATTATGACATCAGTTAAATATCATTATTTTAATATCCGTTACGAAATGTTAAAATTATATTAATTTTATGTTTAAATAACATCAGTTACAATTGGTTACAGTTTTTGTATTTTCTTTAATAATATTAATAAATTCATTTAAAATGGTAAAATATTTTTGGTTACAATTTTTGAAGAGGAGTAAAATGGTGCAAAACACAACATTTAAAACGATTATTAATCAGATTAATTTAATCTGTATACATATATACATATGTATATATATGTATATATATACATATTTACAGGGTGGGCCAATGGAAAGTTTCCACCCCGGTTTTCTCAAAAAATAAAAAACGCTCGCACCCGTCGATTTCTGATTTGAGGGGGACAATTTATTTTTATATTTTAAACCCCTAAGCGTGGGTGATAGTTACCCCTAAAATTTAAATAGGAAAGGGGGGTCAAGTGATACTTTTATATACCCTCTAAGTTTGAACTCGCTGCTAGCATCCCCGTTGATATGACAGCTTGTTAAAATCTTGGAAATAGATCACGTTTTATTATAAGTAAAAACAATACTTACCTTAATCAAAATATCCGCCCTCGGTGGTGTAGTAGTTAGCACTGCGGACTACAAGCCGAGAGGTCGTGGGTTCGAATCCCACCAGGGGTATGGTTGTTTATTTGTGTTTGTCATTGTGTATTTCTGTAATTGGGCCTGGTGCCTGTTGAAAGCACATTAAAAATAATAAAATAAAATAAAATATCTACTAATTAAAGTTTTAAAGTTTTATTATTATTAATAAAAAGTTATTTACATGATATTTATTTAATAAACTGTTCAAAATGTCCTCCATTAACATTCATGCAATAATAAAATCGATTCTCTACCTCTTCTCTAACATTCTGCAACATATCGGTAGTTATCCTTTGACACTCTTCAGTTATTCGTTCTTGTAGAACTTGAAGAGAAGCTGGCTGTGTTTTATAAATTTTAGACTTCAAATGGCCCCATAGAAAGAAGTCCAGAGGTGAAAGATCAGGGGACCTTGCAGGCCACTCAATAGGTCCTCTTCCATCCAATGGTCTCTAAAATTTTCATTTAGAAATTGCTGAACGGGTGCTGCATAATGCGGTTATTGAAAAAACATTTCATTTTGCAACAAGTTATCTTCAGCACTAACTTCCCTTATTCTAGGAACAATATTTTCTTCAAGTAAAGTCAGATCTGACGATACATAGCCCCAGTCAAATTGCCTTGTAAAAAGAATGGTCCAATTATGTTATTGCCTAGAATACCTGCCCAGACATTTAACTTTTCAGGATTTTGAGTATGAGACTCTCTAAATAAATGTGGATTTGTATCGACAATTATGTCGATTGACTAATCCATGTAAAAAAAAAGGAGCATTCATCTGAAAAGCAGACATTATAAAGAAAATTTAGATTGCCAACACACCGTTCACTCATTTCTTCTACAAATTGTAATCGTCGTTCATAATCATCCTCATTAAGTTCGTGAAGCAATTATTGTATCTTGTAGGTGTAAAATTTGTGAACCTTCAAAATTCTCCTTACGCTTGTTCGTGATATGCCGGAAACTTCGGACAATTGCCTAGTACTTAAGGTGTTATCCATTGCAATGTGCCCTATGACTGCGATTTGCATACCTTCATTCCTAACGACACGAATCGGATTATCTTTTTTGTTCTCCACTGTTCCAGTTTCCAAAAACTTTACCAACACTTTCCTAATATAAGTATAAGAGACATTTTTGTCCTGATGTCTTACATTAAATAGTCGTGCTGTTTGTCTTGCACAGTCATTGTTTTTGAAATAAGTATAAACTAATTCAACTCGCTCGGCTATAGTGTATACCATAATTAAATTTAGTTATAAGCTCTCGAACTAACGATAATAATCTTAATGATGATTGTGCGACAATATTTTGTAAATAAAGTTTACAAAAAACACACTTTTTTCTTCAAACGTAAAAAAAACTGATGTTTTGCTAATATTTACTTCATTCCTTCAGCATACCTACAGACTGTCTCAAAAGTATCGCTTTTACTCTTACTAAAATAATAGCCAATTTTCAAGATTTTAACAAGCTGTCATATCAATGGGGATGATAGGAGCGAGTTTAAACTTGGAAGGTATAATCAGGGCAAAAATACCTTCAAAAAGAAGTATCACTCGACCCCCTTTTTCTATTCAAATTTTGGGGGTAACTTTCACCCACGCTCAGGGGTTGAAGTTAAGGGGTTGAAAATATAAAAACAAATTGTCACACACAAATCATAAATCGACGGGTGCGAGCGTTTTTTAATTTTTTTCGTAACACCTGAGAAAACCGGGTGGAAACTTCCCACCCTGTATAAACAGCACAAACCCAAATCACAAGAATTAGAAATAACAAAAATGGCCGCCGTTAAACTCTGTGCAGTTTTGCAGTGATTTTTAGTATCTTTAGTGCGAGATAGAACAGACCTTGTTGTGTGGTTGTGGTTATAGGTATAATAAATATGTTCCCATAGGACAGACATTTGATGTAAATAATGCTCAATAATTTCTTACTTTATTTGGTTGCATTATAAAGCAACCCACCATATTTATATAAACGTGTGACGTTTTTTATGGATGACTCCTTGACATGTTATGTAATACCTAAACATTCCTTATAAGGACCATAAATAACATGGCATGTTATAAAGGGGGTGTCTACCTCAGTTAATCTGAAAACTGTTACCTACATGAGCTTTGATATCAAGATTTAGCTCCTCTCTTCAGTACAGTACCAATTTTTTAATTTTCTTTATGTAATACGTGAACTTTCCGTTATATATATATATATATAGGGAAGCTTAAAGTTCCAATAATTTTCTCCGAACCAAGTCCGAATTAATTAATTAATCAAACACCAAAAATATTGAATATGTTTAAATTAACCACAGAAGAACCAACTTTATGTTACAATATCTACAATATCTTACAATATCTATTAATACATACCTATATTTACTCTACTGCTCTATATATTTTATTTTTAAAGGTATACAGGGTGCACCAAATATTCTATTAGGTATATATGCATTATGCATATATGTATTATTATAATATTAGTATATTTTTTATTTAAAGAGCTACGAGGTCGGTTAAATTGAAATGTAAATAAGTTGCGTAATTACAAGCCTTTTAACATGAAATTTATAAATTGGAAAATATTTAAAAAAAACTAGAAACCTTTTAAAAACAAATTGTTATTCCTGGGAATTAAACCAGGACAAAACCAGTACACAATTAAAACCAGGAAACATAAGCAAAAACCAGAACTTGTCCTGGGAAAACCAGGACGGTTTGTCACCTTAAGTTTGATACATCGTTATATTCCGAAATTGTTTTTCTATCTAGTTATGGAAATAATACTATAGTATAGTATTATAATATTATTTCTATGTATCTAATCATGTAAAATTTAAATATGGCGGCCATAGGAACAACAAAAGATGGTGGTAGTCACAATTGTGGTGGTAGTATCTCAAAATCCAGTAGGCGAAAAAATTACAAATTGGATGAAAATGTTAATAAATGCGTATGTATCTTGGTTTACATGTAACTTCCTTTTTTTCGAAATTCTCAGGAACAACGAAGTTGCAACGATTTTTGGTTTTAACAGGTTTTCAGTTTTGTTTTAATTATTTGAGAACCGCTGAATTTTTATCGACTTGTAATGCAACTTTTGTCTAATTTAACCGACCTTGTAGCTCTTCAAATAAAAAAGATATCCATACATAGAAGGGTACTTGGTGTACCCTGTATATTGACTTTAAATTTGTCACAATCATTTAATTAATTAAAAAAAACTTAAATTACAGAAGCATATTATAGGTTGTCAAATTGGGTAGATTTTAATTTTTTTTTTAATCAAACCTATTTTTAGGTACACAAATAGAACCAGCCGTTGCCAAAACTGTACAAGGGTACAAATATTTAGACTATGAACCTGAAGGACCATACTACTATTTAAATTTGACAAGATCATGGATAGATCAGTTTGAAAAAAGTTTAAATTAACTTTGAGTAGGAACATTCCAATTTAAATGTTTTTAAAATGTGTTTTTATGGCTGTGATGTAATTTAATAAATATTTAATAATTAAAATGTTTTACCTATAACAATAGTTTTTTTTAATTATTTCTTATAAATAAAATACTCTTAATTTTTATTTTTTATTTTAAAATAAATATTTTACCATAAGCTTACAGGTACAAAAATATAACATGTACATTCATAATAGTAATAGGTCTAGGTGTACACATAAACACACTTAAATTAAATTTAGAAAACTGTTGTTTGAAAAAATATAGTAGGGGGGGCGTCCATAAATATCGTGACGCTGGCGGGGGAGGGGTGTTTTAAAGGACCATCACGATTTGTCAACCTGAGGAGGGTGTTTTAAAACGTCACGTGACAGTAAAACGAATGAGATTGCTTATTTTTTTTTAATTTTTTGCCAACTTATTAGAAAAAAAAGAAAAATATTTTTAGGGGAAGAGTTCGATACTTTGTCATATGCCCCTTCGTCACATTATGTCACGAGGGAGGGAAAGGGGGACAACTTTGACTATTTTTAGCGTCACGAGTTTTATAGACGGCCCTTAGGTATTTTCGAATTTCAAATATTACCAAGTCACTCTAAAACAATATAAATTATTATAAAATTATAAATTATTGAATAAACCTAGCCATAGGTTATAAGTCTAATAATTATAAAGGTGTAGGGAACAACAATATCAAGTATTAAATAAAAACTCGTCAAATTGCTTTTAACTTACCCAATTGACAAAACTTAATTTTTCGTATAAGGAAGCACCATCATAAAAAAGAAATAAGTAACAGAATAATGTAAAAGTAAAAGAAAACTTAAAACAAAACAATAATAATTAAATCGATCGTTTTTATACTTAAAACAAAACTTAATAATATATATCATTCAGTTTTAATACAAACTTTAACTTAAGTTAATTAAGTTGTTTAGAATTTCATACAAGGTGTAAAATAGTCATCAGACTTTAAGGACCGTAATAACATTTTAAGGGAGTATTATAATAGTATATATAATAGTCTTATTTTCTTTCAAATATTCATTTAGCAATTAATTATTTTCAAAAATATCAAATAAAACTTATTTTACAATCAAAAATCCATGTACATTAGCTATAAACTTGTCAAAATTATCTTTAAATTTAGTTTTTTGTTGCCTTTCACATGTAAGGTTAACATTTAACATTAAACTATTAAACGCTGCAGCTAAACGCTCAGCAACCAGGGGGTCAGTCTGCATTTGTATTAAACTGTTCACTAACATTTGGTACTCATCCTGAAAACTGCAAATCAATTCGTATATAATAACACTAGCAGATGAAATTAGATCGGAACATATTTGATGGGAAAGCGTTAAATCCATAAGAAGTTTGAGGTAATATTTAATAGCTTGTCCAAATTCCGTTTGTGCAAGTTTTTGCTTGAAAACGTGTAAAGCAAGACCTTCTAAGAATTCTAAGCAGTTATGTACGGCGTCTTGCCCGAAGCTGGTCAAGCCAATCTCAATTGATTGCAACATGGTGTTTCTTAAATTTTGAGGAAGTCCCACTATTTTCTCCGGGTAAATATCATTGATTAACACTAAAAGTCTGTAGTATTGCGCACATAAACAAGGATACTTGAGCAAGTCGATTGTCATTAGAGGCATGACGAAATTTAGGCCGAATAGAGCGACATCTGATGCAGTTATTAGAGTTTCTTCATTAGTGTTTATATTATACATGTCTATACAATCTTTGGATAAGGTGTGGGTAAACAAATCTAAAACTAAGGCTAAATCCTGCAAGTTGCTTTCTTCGGCAAACGCTTCCGAAGTAAACCGATTCGCGTTGCATTTCGAGTAATTTTGTACGATTGCCAGCGAACAGTCGTAAAGCGTTTTGGTATGATTTGGGCTTAAGAAACATAGTATATTTTTGGCGCAGTCACAGAACAATTCTAGGATAAGTTGAACTATAATTTGATAATTGCTGTATACAGTCATAAATACGGGTATTTCCCCTAACATGGGCGCGATAAATTGAAATATATTCGAGGCAGTGTTACTTTGGACGCCTATTACAACACCGGACAATAGTTCAACAATGTCGATAAACACTTTTTGCACATCTTCGTTATGGTAAACCCTAGTCAAATTTTCTTGACTTAAAAACGTTTTAAGACGATTTTGAACAGGTCTCAATATCAAGTCATAGTAGGCGTTCAATTCATTGGGGTCCTTAATAGTAGATCCCGCTAATATAATTCCTTTCATGACGTTTTTTAATATGCCTGGAGGAAGTACTCCCACACCCAGCGCTTGCTGCCACTGTATTAAACGTCGCATTCCCTCGGTTTTAACGACACAAGTATTTCTGAAAAAAAGATATATCAACATTTTAAAATTAATCGGTTACTCAGTCGATTTAGGCCAGCCACATTAAAACTGAGGCCCGCCAACCCTTTGTTTGCGGCCTTTGGGCCTAGACACAGTAATTTTTGGATAAAAAAATGCCCACATAATTCAAAACATTTTTTACACAGTCTTGTAAGATAGATAAGGGCAATTTTTTTTCTATAATGACGCAATTTTTATTGCTCGTGTAGTGGCCAAGTATGTACATTGAAGTAGCTTCCAAATTTGACTGTGCGAGTCTGAAACTCCTTGAATCAAAGTTATAAAATACACGGCGTTAGACGAGCCGCCCTAATACTTTTATGTAAGAAATGGTGGGGTTTTTAAAGTACCGGGCCTCTAAAAATCATTTGTTAATGTTGTGTTCGTATAAAATCCCTGGCATTTACAAACCGCCGGTTTCAAACAACTTGCTGCATTTGGATTTGACCACACAAAATTATTTAATAAATTTATTAAATTTAAAACCGACTCGAATCTGGGAGCAATTGTTAAATAAAAAAAGAAATAAAAGAATGGAAAGAATTTTTTTTGGAAATTAGTAGGTACCCGATAACTTGAAACGCGTCCAAAAATTTTTGAGATTATCATTATTTTAAAAGGTCCAGATGGGATTGACATGGCACTATACAAACGCCTATGTCGCGCGAACTTTAATCGCCTCCTGTAAAGTTTGATTTTTGGATTCTAGGTATTTTTTCTCGGATCGCGTCACATATGTAAAAAAAAAATGAAGTAGTAATGTAGCCGGATTTAACTAAAATTGTCAACAATCACAATGTGACTTATTTTAAAATAAATGATAACGTTTAAATGTTTTATTGTAATATGCCTAATGTGGCAGTCATATATACATATATATATATATATATATATATATAGTATTTGGCCCAAGAAAAAAGTATGAGTCCGGAAAAATAAGAACAATTATTTTCAAGCTGTGGTTTTATTTTGTCAGGTTAAATCGTTATAGGTATCGTTTTTACGCCACTTTTTAAATTAAAGAGAATTTAAGGCATAATATACTAAAGTTAAGTGGTTCGCTTATATTAACAGAATTTTACCACCCAATATCGAAAAATAAAGGTACCTGATCAAATAAACTATGGTCGAATTTTGCTTCCTCTTTGTAAAACAGGGTATTATGGTATGGTAGTTTTAAAAAGTAACAAAAAACTTATGATTTTGTAAAGTTACATCTCTACAGGTAACTATTCTTTCCTGATTATATAGCATTTATTTAATCTTACAAAATTTGCTCGCAGCTGGTCAAACTTGGTAATTAAATTATATGCACTACTTTTATTTTTTGATCATCTGTACTTTTTTTTGATAAACCCTCGACTTGTAAATTTTTGATGATTTATGATGAAATCTTACTCTTTTACTTACTTTTGTTTGATGCAAACAATATCACAGAATAAGTCCACTGTGTCTCTCATTAATATTGGTTCTGATTGGTAAAAATACATATTTGATTGTACTTTTGATATCAACATGTTAAAAAGTAACATTGCACACTTTGGGTCTTCCTCCAAGATATCAAGAAGGATTGGACTAGCCTGTAAACAACAGAAATGGATATTTATAGATGTTTTGTTCAAAAATTAAAATAAAACTAATTAAATTTAATACATATAGGATTATTTATCTTTAGTACATACATGTACCGTTATTTAGCAAACTAGACACAATTTACCTATTTCAATGTAATTTTTTTAAATAAAATAAATTTTTAAGAAATAAACTTGAACGTCATGTTGTAGAATAAATCGCACAGCAGATTTTTCTCAATTAACCTCACGCCGTGATATCTTATACATTTTGGTAAATTGTGGGCTTATGGCGTGATAAAGAAGTCATTCGCGCAGACAATTATGAGCGCGTTCAAAATAAACGTCCATGTAACATAATAATTTTAACCTCAATTATTCCTGTGCGAGCACATTTTGCACATTAGCGCAATTAGATTGTAGCATTAAATTTAACTTTTAATGCAACAATATTTTTTTAGTTTAAATATTTAGATAAGGCAGTTGAAGTGTATTAGTTTTATTCATAAAATTTATTTAACAGGGTAATGCTGGTTGCATATATTGGGTTATAATTTAAATAATTAAATTTCCAGCATTTGTTTACAAATTTATTTAATCTATTTTTAGAATCATTGTTTTTATATTTTGATACTTTTCAATAATTTACATTTATTAAATAAATCCTTAATTAATTTTAATTTTTGGAAAAGCCTGAAATAAATATAGCATTGGTAGGGTTAATCTAAAAATAATTCATAAGTAATTTACCATGTAATTATATTTATTTTAAAATACATTTAATTGTGTTTTGTCAATTTTGTGCGTTAGGTTTTTATTTCCATTTATGTTTCCAAAAATCCAATTGTTCTTATCAGGGAAGTAAGTCTTCACACTCCATTCATTATCTAAAAAAAAAACAAATAATTAATAATTAATTTACATTATTAAAATACTTACCTTCTCTTATTTCTTTTTAAATATTTGGCGCCCTTTATATGTTTATAATTTCCTTATGCGCACCGAATTACATAGTATTTCCGGGTTGCGATGAGCATGAAAGAATCACGAGGAGAAACGTTTTAGGCACGGTGTCGTGCAGACGTTTTAATTGTCGTTTTGAGTTTTTTTGATCTTTAAACATAATTTAAGTTCTATAAGTGCGTTAGTATTGCCAGAAAAGATCTGTAAGTTTAAATACTTTTTATTTTAGCCAAATATTTATTTTAAATTTTTCTATAGGGCTTCTTCCATTCTTTACTTTTTCGAGTATTGCTCTTTTATTTGTTCACAACGAAAGATTCTTCATTATTTTACGTGAGATTTCATCCTACGTTCCCCATATCACCATTCGTTTGGGTTGAAGAAACAAGTGGTTCTCCGTCCCTCTGGTTGATGCATTCTCCACCGGCAAGCTGGTGAGAAGATTTCAAGATTGCAAACTTCCAAACGAAACGAAACTGGAACTCAACGACTACCTGAGTCAAGAACTCCAGAATTCCACAGAACTCGAAGTTCAAGAAAATCACCGGTGCACCACGTTTGAAACTAAAAATCTGGAGCTACAGGACCTCAGAACAACCCAAGCGAGTCAACACCTATCTGGTATTTTTTATTGTTTTTTTCTACTTTATTTTAATAAAAACAATTGGTGCCCAACTCGATCTTATTTTTTTTCAACCTCAATAATTAAAAATCCACGAACCCTGCTCTCTAATCACCCACTGAGTGTCCGTGAGCATATGGGCCTTTTTTAGGTTACAAGATTTTGCTGTCAGAGCTTACACTTTGCGCTCATTTGATCACTTATCCGTCGGCACATACTCATTCAGCATTAAGAACTTAAAATTTGAGGTAAAATTCATGAAAAATAACATAAAGCTTATATAAACAAAGGATTGCTGTGTGGAAAAGTCCACTTAATTACATGTATTCTTTAAATTCATTAAACAGTTGGATTTTAAAATTGTAACTTACCCCTCCCAAGTACTTCACATTACAAGGCAACAAATATTCGACACACCAACTTCTCAAAAACCACATTAAAGTGGAGCCCAATTCAGGGCTCATGAAATGTCCCAGCTTGTTAGCAATCGCGTACTCCTCAACAAAGGACAACTTGAGAACAACGTAAAGAATCTTAAAAACCATGTCGCACTTGTCGAAATCGTGCGGCTCTCCCGATTTGGCCCCCATCGCGGCCAACGTGTTCATTGTGGCTTCGATGGTTGTGTGTCCCAGTTCCCACTGACGCAGCGAATACGACATGATTTCGGACGGGACGGATGCGCACTCGCCTTGCGATTCGATGCAGAGCACGTTGCCAGTGATCAAGAGTGCCCAATGGATGTCTTCAAATAGATTATCCAACGAGGCGGCTTCGGATATGTTCATTGCGCGATTTTGCATCGTTTGAACGTGGTTTACTAATTTGTTTATCCTAGTATCCAAAACACTAAAAAAATTAAATATTTCTTTAAATCGATTTAAGGGGGAGGGTCAGGCAAAATTGAGGGGAAAGAGTCAAGTACAGAAATTTGAAATGCAAAGGCACTTTTTGATTTAACCTTTGTTTAGAAGGAGAAATGTCATTAAAATATCAGTTTGTAAAAATTTAAGCGTTACGTAACGTACCGGGGGGTCACCTCATTGGTTACGCTGCGTTACGAGAGGGAGGGGTGGTAAAAAATTCCGAAATACAGTAATATTGAACGCTTTCTTCAATTGATTTTTTTATTCGGATTAACCCAGATAGCAAAATGAATTCACTATGAATTCACTACGAATTCACGTGTGAAAATTAAATTCACGCGTGAATTCATATAACGCGACAGATGAGTCCTCAATTGATGCTCAATTTGCCATCACGCGTGAACTTTTTATTTTTTGCGCATGCGCTTTTAGAATATGGATTTCATTTTTCAAAATAATTTAATCTGTCGAAATATTTATTGTAACATCTTAAAAAAATACACAAAAACTTGGTTTAAAAGGCCATAATTGAGTAGCAATCAGACTAAACCAGATAAATCCGGATTGGCCATTTCAACTTTTTGACTGGTTCCTATTTCTTTTGTTTAGATATTTCCATTGGAAATATCTATTTCAAGCTAAACTTGTTATCATAATATGATATGATCATAATATTAATATAATAAGGTATTATATACTAATATTAATATTAGTATATAATATATATATATTATTATAATAAGTTTATCTTGAAATTCACTTTTCCAATTGATTTATCCGACTAAAAGAAATATGAATCATTCAAGAAGTCAAAATGGATTTATCTGGTTTTGGTTGATTGCTCCTCAATTATAGGTTATACATTACAATTATAACCTTAAGGTTAACTAATTAATTAATTAATATATAATATACATACAGTATGTCTCAGTATCTTGGAATCATATGGAAAACTTTTTTATTATTAATTTTAGGAAAAAAAGTTATTCTTCATAAAAAGTTCTGCATGGTGTAAAACTTAAAATGCAACCCACAAATATTATTTTTTTTAGTCGTATACGGGGTATGTCAAAAAATATGAATTTGGCTCAAGAGTAAAGTACCTTTATATTTGACAATATCGAAAATTGTTATAAAGAAAAGTTAATCAGAACTAAAAACTACGTTCAAATATGCAATTACATCCATTTACATTAAAAAAAAATATTTTTTCTTTTTTGTCTACAATATCAATGCAAATTTAACTGTAACATGTAATCTAGGATTCACTGATAAACAAATGATTTGTTGATATTCTAAAACTTTTTGGCCTGCTAGATCCCCTGACTTAACTTAAGGTTTTCATGTGTTTTCTAATCATAACAGATAAATGTTCATTTAAAATAGAAAGATTAGTAAAAATTAACAAAACCTAATTTTTTAATGTAAATGTATGAAATTGCATATTTAAACGTAGTTTTTAGTTCTGATTAACTTTTCTTTATAACAATTTTTGATATTGTCAAATATAAAGGTACTTTACTCTTGCGCCAAATTCATATTTTTTGACATACCTCGTATACGACTAAAAAAAATTAATATTTGTGGGTTGCATTTTAAGTTTTACACCATGCAGAACTTTTTATGAAGAATAACTTTTTTTCCTAAATTTAATAATAAAAAAGTTTTCCATATGATTCCAAGATACTGAGACATACTGTATATTAATTATTAATGACCTTTTAAACCAATATATCCCAGATAGCAAACGTGAATACGAAATCACGCGTGAGTGAATAATGTGTGCTATATGATTTCACACGTGAAGTCTTGAACTCGTAATTCACACGTGAGTAGATTATGAATTCATATTATAGTCTCGTGTGATTTAATCGATTTTATTTAAAAATACATGGATTGCATGATTTAAAACTGCACGTTTAAATATAAATAGAATAATAATATTCTAATATCAAAAATATTATATTAATATATTTTCATTTAATATTGTATGTTATTATAATAAATTATAATTATCTCTGGTAACACCCTCCCTTTCCCCATGTCATAAGACATTTTCAGTCACAATCTTTATTTTAAATGTTTTAAAATACACAAATTAATTATTATATGTATTAATTATATAATATATTAAGTTATAAGTAGTTATATTATATAATTATATATTATAATATATATCAGTGGCGGATTGGGGATTTTGGGTATACCAATATCTCAGTTATTAGACATGGGACCCACACCAAATTTATAATAGTTTATTATGACATTAAATAGACAAGTTCGGCGCAAACAGAATTTAAATTGAAGTTTGCGAAAAAAAAGTTAGTTTTTTGTGTCGCCTCACCTGGCTTCTGGCCCCCCCCATTTGAGATCATTCAAATTAAAGTTGTGCAATTTATACTTCACTATAATTTATCGGTAAATTTAAAATTTTATTTGAAAAATCCAAATATTACAGATTTTATACCATATTAAATATTTTTTTATTATAATAAAATAAATAATAAAAATTTAAAATCGTATAAAATCTGTAATATTTATATTTTTTAAATAAAATTTTAAATTTGTCGATAAATTATAGTGGAGTATAAATTGCACCACTTTAATTTGAATTATCCCAAATGGGGGGGGCCAGAAGCCAGGTAAGGCGACACAAAAAACTAACTTTTTTTCGCAAACTTTAATTTAAATTCTGTTTGCGCAGAACTTGTCTATTTAATGTCATTATAAACTATTATAAATTTGGAGTGGGTCCCACGTCTAATAAGTGAGATATTGGTATACCCAAAATCCCCAATCCGCCACTGATATATATTATTATAATTATATATATTATAGTAATATATATAATTACATAATATATATTGGTTTAAAAGGTCATAATTATATGTTATAGGTACATTAATAATTAATATATGTATATTATATATTAATTAATTAATTAGTTAACCTTAAGGTTATAATTGTAATGTATAACCTATAAATGAGGAGCAATCAACCAAAACCAGATAAATCCATTTTGACTTCTTGAATGATTCATATTTCTTTTAGTCGGATAAATCAATTGGAAAAGTGAATTTCAAGATAAACTTATTATAATAATTATAATAATATATAATATATATATATTAGGGTGTTCCTTATTTAGGGGTCGGAAAAAATTTAACAGAGCCGCCCCCCAAATCGGTTCCAAATCATAAAAAAAAAATTCCTGCAAAATTTTAGGTCATTCGGTCAAAGGGAACACGTGCCCCACAGGGGTTTTTTAAGAAATAATTGAGAAAATTCGGAAGGCTGATATAACTCCGAAACGGTCCATCGTAGTAAAAAAAAGTGTATATAAATTTTATGTGTTTTTTTTAGATAAACAACTTTCGTAATAACAGTTCTGCGTTAAAAAAATTTATTCGGGGTCAAAACGCGATAAAACGCTTTTTTGTGTACTTTAGCGCTACCTACTTTTTCAATTTTCTGTCCTAGAGCATCGACCCAATGACATAAATTGTAGGGGACAATGCACCCTACATTTTTTGTTGACAAAATTTTTTTCTTAAACTAACCGATTTTGAAAAAAAATTAAATCCAAAACTTTTTGAGTTTTCACCAAAAACACGTTGTGCTCCGAAACTCCGAAACGGTTTATCGTAGGAAAAAAAAGTTTAAATAAATTTTGTAGTTTTTTTTCAAGCTAATCAACTTTCCTAATGCCTTTGTCACAATAGTGTTAATGTTAATGGTAATGTTTATATAGCATAGACAAATGCGTGTATCAACGTAACCATCAACATTACCATCATTGTGAACGGATACACGCATATTTCTATGCTTTGGGTATTAACATTAACATTACTATTAACATTAACACTATTGTGAGATATAATAATAGTGCTGCGTTAAAAAAAAATCAAGTTCAAAAAGCGATACAACGCTTTTTTTGGCACTTTGGCCCTACCTACTGCTGAAATTTTCGATCGACTTAATAACATAAATTGTAGGGACTACATTTTTTGATAAAAATTTTTTTTCTAAATCTTTTGAGAAAAATAAAATATAAAAAAACAAAAATTGAGTTTTCTCCTTAATCCGGAGTAGGATAACGCAGTTGAGTTTTCTCCTTAATCCGGACTAGGATAACGCAGTTGAGTTTAGGCTTTTCTTATAAGGCCACAATGATTCACGCAAAAAAAAATCTTGCAAAATTTAAGATTAATCCGTCAAAACTAACACGTACGCACGTGTTATTTTTGCCGATTAACCTCAAATTTTGCAAGATTTTTTTTTTGCGTTGATACACGCATTTGTCTATGCTTTATTAACATTACCATTAACATTAACACTATTGTGACAAAGGCATTAGGAAAGTTGATTAGCTTGAAAAAAACTACAAAATATATTTTAACTTTTTTTTCCTACGATAAACCGTTTCGTAGTTTCGGAGCACAACGTGTTTTTAGTGAAAACTCAAAAAGTTTTGGATTTAATTTTTTTCAAAATCGGTTAGTTTAAGAAAAAAATTTTGTCAACAAAAAATGTAGGGTGCATTGTCCCCTACAATTTATGTCATTGGGCCGATGCTCTAGGACAGAAAATTGAAAAAGTAGGTAGCGCTAAAGTACACAAAAAAGCGTTTTATCGCGTTTTGACCCCGAATAAATTTTTTTAACGCAGGACTGTTATTACGAAAGTTGTTTATCTAAAAAAAACTCATAAAATTTATATACCTACACTTTTTTTTCCTACGATGGACCGTTTCGGAGTTATATCAGCCTTCCGAATTTTCTCAATTATTTCTTAAAAAACCCCTGTGGGGCACGTGTTCCCTTTGACCGAATGACCTAAAATTTTGCAGGAATTTTTTTTTTATGATTTGGAACCGATTTGGGGGGCGGCTCTGTTAAATTTTTTCCGACCCCTAAATAAGGAACACCCTAATATATATATATATATTATATACTAATATTAATATTAGTATATAATATAATAATTATTATATAATATTAATATTAATATTGTGATCATATCATATTATGATAACAAGTTTAGCTTGAAATAGATATTTCCAATGGATTTATCTGAACAAAAGAAATAGGAACCATTCAAAAAGTCGAAATGGATTTATCTGGTTTAGTCTGATTGCTTCTCAATTATGGCCTTTTAAACCAAGTTTTTGTGTATTTTTTTAAGGTGTTAAAATAAATATTTCGACAGATTAAATTATTTTGAAAAATGAAATATATATTCTAAAAGCGCATGCGCAAAAAATAAAAAGTTCACGCGTGATGGCAAATTGAGCATCAATTGAGGACTCATCTGTCGCGTTATATGAATTCACGCGTGAATTTAATTTTCACGCGTGAATTCGTAGTGAATTCATAGTGAATTCATTTTGCTATCTGGGATATTATGTAATTATATATATTACTATAATATATATAATTATAATAATATATTATAATATATAATTATATAATATAACTACTTATAACTTAATATATTATATAATTGCGCAATGGAGCTGTGCAAATTTTAAAAATGTAACTAAAATAATAATTCCAAAATTCGCGCGTCAGGTAATATTTTGATATTAGAATATTAATATTCTATTTATAAACTCCTGGACAAAATTAACGCAACATCAAAAAATTTGCCACAATTTTTATGCTATTTTTTTGTTGAATTTATGATCCGATTTGAATGATTTTTTTTTGCATTGTAGGTTGGTTCCTTGACAATCTCATAATTTTCGCTGTTTATGATAAAAAGGTCATTTTCGATTTATACCGGGTGTAATAAAAATGTAATGTTTTTTTCCGAAAATTCGTATCACCCTGTGGAGTATACTAGCAACTGAAACATATAGCAGTTGACATTAGACGGTAGGTTTATCTTTCGCCAACATTTTCTTTTTTGGTTTACTTCATTATCTCTGTTATTAAAGGAGATACGCCGTTTTATACCGTAACATGTTTTTATAGACTTTATTATTCAAAACAATCATTGTTAAATATTTTCAAGTAGGCTATGGACCTTTTCTGACATTTCAAGAGATGTTTAGATTATTTGTTATCTGTATAATTGTATAATTTCTGCTCACTTTGATAAATGCATAATCCTGCATAAATAAACTATTCGGTCCCAAAAAAGGAACAAATGGCATTACATGTTCAATTACAATGTTTTCTAGATAATAATCGGCGTTCATTGATCTTACACGTATGGGGACTAACTCTGTGCGTCCGTTGAAGCATATTCCTCCCCAAAACATTACAGAGCTTTCACCAAACGGGATTTTAGGAGAGATATTGCCACTTGCAAATCTCTCTCCTGACCTTCGCCAAACACGTTCACACCATCAGGAGAATTGAGACTAACTCTCGTTTCATCAGAAAATAAAACCTTCTTCCAATCATTAACAGTCCAATGTTGATAATTTCTGGTAAAACGGAATCTTGAAACTTTGTGCTCTCTGGTAAGTAATTGTTTCTTTGCCGGTCTTCTGTTGCTTAAATCTGCCTCATTTAAACGTCTCCTGCAGGATCACAATCATGATTGTTCGAGACGATATTGTATTATGGCGAGCAGTTCTAAGCTCATAATTGTTCGAGACGATATTGTATTACGGCGAGCAGTTCTAAGCTCACTTTTTAGCCTAGTACTACACTGAAAAAAAATATTCTTGATTCAAAACAATCTTTGTCTCATATATAACGAAGAGAATATATTCTTTAAAATAGTAAAGAATTTTCTTAATTCACGTTGATTTACATCAAGAATATTTTCTTAATGTAAGAACATTAAGAAAATATTCTTGAAGTAAATCAACGTGAATTAAGAAAATACTTTACTATTTTAAAGAATATATTCTCTTCGTTATATATGAGACAAAGATTGTTTTGAATCAAGAATATTTTTTTTCAGTGTAGTAATCTTTCTGTTTCTAGAGCAGTTTGCCTAATAAAACGCTCATCCCTTGGATCGGTACATCGTTTTCGCCCTTGTACTGACCTTAAAGAGTAAGATCCTGTCTCGTTAAATCGTTTAACCATACGACTTATAGTCGAACGATGTTCGATCCATAGCCTACTTGAAAACATTTAACAATTCATGTTTTGAATAATAAAGTCTATAAAAACATGTTATGCTATAAAACAGCGTATCTCCTTTAATAACAGAGATAATGAAGTAAACCAAAAAAGAAAATGTTGGCGAAAGATGAACCTACCGTCTAATGTCAACTGCTATATGTTTCAGTTGCTAGTATACTCCACAGGGTGATACGAATTTTTGGAAAAAAAACATTACATTTTTATTACACCCGGTATAAATCGAAAATGAACTTTTTATCATAAACAGCGAAAATTATGACATTGTCAAGGAACCAACCTACAATGCAAAAAAAAAATCATTCAAATCGGATCATAAATTCAACAAAAAAATAGCATAAAAAATGTGGCAAATTTTTTGATGTTGCGTTAATTTTGTCCAGGAGTTTATTTAAACGTGCAGTTTTTAATCATGCAATCCATGTATTTTAAAATAAAATCGATTAAATCACACGAGACTATAATATGAATTCATAATCTACTCACGTGTGAATTACGAGTTCAAGACTTCACGTGTGAAATCATATAGCACACATTATTCACTCACGCGTGATTTCGTATTATAAATAATATCATGAAAATAAAAGTATTTCAGAGACAATCTGATTATTTTTTTTTGTGCATTAAATATCTAAAGTTTGTATATTATCTTTTTTGAATAGTATATAATTTTATAAGAAGCTAAAGTTGCACTTTTTGTAATGGCTTATTAAATTATAGTTGTTAGTTATAATATAAACTGGTGGTAAGCTTACATTGCAGTACGAGCATTAATGCATAGGGTTGTGGAATTGACTGGTCAAATTGTTTTTGGTCAATTGACCAGTCAATTGACCAAAAATAAATTAAATAAAATATCAAAATAAATATTACTGTGATTT
This sequence comes from Brassicogethes aeneus, assembly GCA_921294245.1. Classification (NCBI taxonomy): domain Eukaryota; kingdom Metazoa; phylum Arthropoda; class Insecta; order Coleoptera; family Nitidulidae; genus Brassicogethes; species Brassicogethes aeneus. The sequence continues at coordinate 14,894,296 of OV121134.1, read as the reverse complement.
ATTTGTACTTAATAAATAGGTAATTAAAATACGTTACCAAATGTTGTTTTATTATAAAAGTTATGTCCATCTTTAAAAACGTTTCTGCGGATTTAAAAAGTTGTGTTTCGCTATTAAAAAAGATATGTCCCGCTTTAAGGGCAAAGAGCCGAGTCCGGCCTAGCAACCCCTCGACTCGGGGAACCACCAAATTGTAAATGATGTCGATATTGCACGATCGCAAAAATTTTGAGATTCACGGGTAATTATTGATACCTAAATAAAATGCTGCAAAAATTAAATATATTTTGACCGGTCAAATAGGTAGCGGTCAATTGACCATCCCCAACTCTATTAATGCAATAAAACATATTACTATTACAAGAATTAAGTCTAGAAACATAAACATAAATAAGATATCAGAACAGTCAATTTCGTTGTGAAAAACTTTGTAAAACAATAAAACATACTTTTCAATCAACATTAAATATATTATTGATGATCACTGCCCCTAACCAAGTACATATTATCTAGCCTAAATGACAGAAGTTTTAAAAACTTACTTTAAACATTTTCAAGTAATATAACTGAGTTATTATAGTGCAGAGACCAAATAATAGAGCAATTTTTAATTTTAGCGATTTCAGTTTTAAATCCACTAATAAATTACTTGAGAATGTTAATCCATTATCAAATATTACGCCAAGATTATTAACACTATCACAAAAGAAAGCACATTATTGTTTAAAGGGTATTGGTAAATTATCAAATCCTTCTTTAGGGATAAAGTAAAAGTTTTGCATTTAGAAATGTTCAGAACCTGCTTGTTCAATTTGAACTACATTTAAATGATTCACACCACAATCAAATGATTCTGCAGTAGGTACCAACAATGCAACCAAAATTAAAATCAATAGGTATATTTAAGAATTATTAATTTATAAAGTATAAAGCATGTAATGTCTAAGGCCGAGATGTGCTGATGGGGTTGGATGTAAAAAGGCGCGAGGTTTTGAGATTCTACCTCTTAAGCGTCCCCGCGGAGGAGATGCGTGGTACGAGTAGTAGCAGCGCAGTCTCCCGGTAATCTTAGCCCCTTATACAGGGCTTCTTTTAATAGCCATGGAGAAGAATATTTTAGGGAAAAAAGAAATAAAAAAAACCCTCTTAAGAAATTTGGAGAAGTAGTATCAAAATAGAAAAAGTGAAGAAAGGGTGAAGAAGGCCGTTGTAATTCTAGAAAACAACTTCAAATCATCGGCAAAATTTAATAGGACATGTCGAATCCGTAGGGCAAATACATTTTTTTTAAACGTCAATTACATTAAATAAAAAAACAATAGTTTTTAAATTGAAAGGAAGTTTTTTCCTTTCGGTTTTTTCACATTTTATGTTATTTTCAAACTTGGACTACTCTTTAAAATTAGAAGAAAGTAAGTTTAAAACCATCTGACAAATGTCAGATTTTTGGAGGAGTAATAGTAGTAGTTATTTATGTATTTAGGCCAAGAAGGTGGATCTTCTGTGCCGAATGACATAAAACATCAATTGGTGTATAAATTAATGCATTTTATTTGTTAAATGATAAATAAAATATGCAAGTAATAAAACTAGAAAGTGAAGTTAGATAGATCTAACAAATATTGAATTTTACAATTGGTCCAAACGCGGTAAATAAAGTATAAAGTAGTTTGTAACTACCACTTGGTCTAAATTATTTTTATGTGCCTAATTCATAATCAATCACTTTAGTGTCAAATGTGACAACAATAAAGTTTTATTATTAATTATATAATATTGTAGCGAGTACGGCTCTGGATCTCGGAATGATGACTCATCGCCGATGAGTCATCGCCGGTGACTCAGCGCTCGAGCGATCTAGAGCTGTGTGGAGCTCACTGGAATATTCGGGAACGTAGGCACTGAATATATAAGGAACGGCGCTGCATGGAGCAGTCAGTCAAGCTTTGGTACTCGCGATGAAATAAATAAATATACGTGCAAATAAATAGACTCCAGTACAGTAGTGATATATAAATAATTAGTAGTTAAGTGTTTAGTTAGTTTTATAGTTTCTTAGTGTTTTAAGTGTAATTAAGTTATAAAATAAATAGTTTAGTTCGTTAATAAACCAGTGCGTGTTTTAATTCACACTACGAACAGTAAAAATAAATTCAATATTATAAAATTTTCGAAGCCGGTCCTGTGGTCCCATAATTTAAAAAAAAATGCTTTAGTCCGGACCTGCTTACACGGCCAAATGTCTAGACATGATACAAATCAGTATTTTTTTGGAACAGGTACCTCACATAACCAGTGCCGGTTTAAGTTAGTTCGCCGCCCGGTTCTGGCAAAAACACAACGCCCAATGCTTTAAAATATTACTTTTTTAAAAACATTTTTAAATTTTTAAGTCTTAGGTACTTTCTCACGTCAAGTGGAAGATTAGGTTGGTTAGGCTGGTATCTAACAGTAAACTTAGTATCCTATAAAATATAAAATGAGCCTTTATAAACAAATTATAAAAACTAATCAAAAGTTATAAATAAATAAAACATTATTCTTTGGTTTAAATAAATATTGAGAAATCATAATACTTATATTAATTATTAAAAGGTTGTTTTCAAGTCTTTATAGTAGCAAATTGTTTTATAACACTTTACATTTATTTCATCTAGCAGGTCTTGATAAATGGACAGAATTGCTAAGGAGTTAAATCTTTCTTGGGGAATTGTATTTCTTAGGTAGTTCTTTACCCTTTTTAGAGTAGAAAAAGATCGTTCACCACTTGCATTTGAAAGCATTATAAAAAAAATTCGCAAACAATTATTAATATTCGGAAATGAAGATATTAATTTATTTTCGTATAAAACTTCCCAGGTAGCACAACGTGACATTAAAAATTGGAAGTGACGAAAACGAGACAATATTTCGTTACGATTAGGGAAATTTTAATAAAAAGTAAATAAATTGCGTGACGCCAAATTCGTGACGAGGGGTCTATGAAAATACGTGACGAATTTTTTCATAAAGTCGTTAGTCACACGAAATAGTGATAATTTTACTTTAAATTTTGGTATAAAATTCTTGACGTGCAGCTCGTTACAAAAACGTTACAAAATATTTATACAAATCGTCACGAAAACATCACGTAAAGTCGTGACACCAATGCGCAGTCGCCAATAGTCATATGTTCTGTGCATCTCCAGTAGGATCTCCATTTTGAATGATTGGTAACGACCCAAGCCATTGGTTTCTGTAGGTTTTTCTATATTTCTGCAAAGTTTTTAATGGTAAACAAAAGGATAGTTTAAAACCGTAAGTACTTTTGCTTTTCTATATTTCAGTAGCTTAAGACAATTGTCTGCAATGCTAAACAACTCCACACTAATCTAAGAAATGTTTTGCTGTAGCAACAAAATATAAGTAACCACAACATTTTTAGTGTGTTAATATATCCTTAACAAATTTATTATTATAGCTTAAGTATTTTAAGTTGAATTTCTACTGAAAGAGGAAAAAATACATTTTTTTGTACGTGAAATAAAATTTAACAAAGCCATGGAGAAAACTACTTATTTCTTCTCATTTTGCAGGTCAATTAAAATTAAAAAATTGGTAACCAACATAACATACACTGTTTTACAGTCGACACTCTGGACACACTCCACACATCTGGATAGGGGCGAACGAAAACTTTAGACTAAAAGACATATTGATGGCAAACACAATTGTCTTGGGTTGTCTCGGGGGAAAGAAATATTACAAAGGATGACGTTGAAAAGCACATTATGCACATTAAGCATACATATGATAAGATGAAATCACAGGTTTGTACTTCAGCTGAACCCTAGTGTTATTTAAGTAAGTTTATTATAAATAAATGTTGCAGTTAAAGAAACTGCAGAAATAAAATAAAAAATTTATACTACATGAATTATTAATTGACTTCATTCATTTCATTTTTTAATTTATAAGAGAAATACTTGTTTATTTTGTTTTACTGTTTTTTATATTAGGTACATTCTAATAAAATAGTGTTTTATTCTACAGGAGAATTATATTTTTGTGTACTGTTTTATCCTTAAAATAGAAAAATAATTTAATTTTTTTTTCAAAGATATGAAATTTGAAAACTAATTGCAATTATTGCTGGTTTTCAAAAGTGGAGGTATTTTTATTGTATAAGAGTAATATTTTTTTATTTTGTTAGTGTTTTTCTATATAATATATATTATACCTAGTTTATTGTAGAATATGTTTTTATTGTTTTTCTAATAAAATATAATTCAGTTAAATGTGCTTTCTTTGCATTAACATTACAAAACTAAACAATCCTAACAACAATATGTTATTATTTGGGGGTGTAATAATATTGTGTAGTGTAATGCAGTGCAGTACAGTATAGTGGGTTGTTCTGTGTATTATGGAATTATTGCTTACCTTCAAAGTTTTGTAATTTGATTTCAACCTGATGATGAGGTTAAAATCAAATTACAAAACTTTGAAGGTAAGCAATAATTCCACAATACACAAAACAACCCACTATACCGTACTGCACTGCATTACACTACACAATATTATTACACCCCCAAATAATGCAACTATACGCCACAATTACGTGACCAGTTCAGTTCACTATTCGGTAACGAAGCGTCGTGACGAATCCGTGGCGTATTCTTAACTACATCGTGAAGATTTTTATTCATATTAATGTAACGTATTCGTCACAAAAACTATGCTTAAATTTAGCGCGGTTTGGCAACTGTTTTTAATTAAATACGTTACGATTTTTAAATAACGTCCAAGTCACGACTGACTGAAAACGTCTCGTTTACGTCAAGATTTCGTTACGTTGTGCTACCTGGGTTATACTAATTTCAATGGAGTTTCTATTTTTATTTCCGAAAGGGAAGTTACCAGTTTCTTAAAAAACTCATCCAAATCCTCCACGAAGATTTATGCTTTTAGATTAAACAAAAATTCAAATTTGTTTCTGCCAGATTTCTAGCTATCATATCGACAAATGATTTCGGATTATAGATTGTCAATTATTAAAATAAAACATATTGTTCGCATTGTTTCTTTTTTGCCTCTGAATTATTTTTTTCAAATTGTAATTTTCTTATGATTATCCGCTTCTGAGCATAATTTTCGTTTCCTGTTAATTTCCTCGTAATGATCAAAATGATATCACGTAAAAAATCAAAGTTCTTAACTAAAAATGACAAAAGATGAGCATTTGTGCTTAAATCCATATTTTGTTTTTGGACTGCTTTATTGGTTTCATTACCCCTTTGCAAAACGTCTATCCAAAAAGTTCAAATTATTCCGTTTCCAATAAATTAAGTTTTTCTGATGGAGAAGCTGCTTTAACTTTAACAACATTTTTCTCATTTGTATCCGTTGTATCCGCCGACGCAGTGTCGCAATAATTTTTTTCTAACGATTAAGTATTTTTTTTTAATTATGGGCGGTACGCGGTACCGCCCCAAAAATATTTACCGCCCGGTACTATAGTCCCCAAAAAACCCCTGTTAAACCGGCACTGCACATAACAGGTCCAAGTCCATACCTGTTCCAAATACCTGTTATTTTAATACCTAGTATTTTCGGCTCCGATGCGCTAGTTTCCACTAATACTGGTTGCTACTCCGTATCGGTAAAAACTGATCCCATCACCTCCCTAGTATTTTCGACCGGGCGTATCTGCGGCAGATAATCTGCCATTACTGGCTGTTACAGATTATAACGGCAGCTATCGGCATTGACAACAGCTGATCAGGTCATGACGCGGTATTTAAGACTTAATTAAGTAATAAGTAAGGCTTATTTATTAACTTAAATTTGTAATGGTTTCAATTAATTTCAAATTCAAGTTTATGTTTTGTTCAAATTTATTTATAAAGAAAACAAAATTTGAAACCTTATTTATACATACATCAAGCAGACAATTTTATTTTTGAAGTGAAATTTATGTTAAAGAATTCGTTATCAAAAAACTGAACAAAAAAAAATAAACAAAAAAACGCTTTGCTCTTAAATATGGTCTTAAACGAACGTAAGTATATTAGGAAAGCATAAAGTCGAACAGATCAGGTGTACCTAGTATTTTATAAAATACTAGGTGTAGGTACCTATTTTATAAAATACCAGGTGTACCTAGTATTTTATAAAATACTAGGTGTACCTAGTATTTTATAAAATACTAGGTGTACCTAGTACTTTATATAATCGATACCTATTACAGACTGTTATATGCTTATACCTGTTACAAAATACCTGTTCGTAGTATTTTGTATCATCTCTACAAATGTCAGTTGTGTTTCCTTTACCTAACACTGAGGTCTCCCTTCTTATATCCTTTTTCTATGGTAAAAACGTTACAATATTAATATTTGTATGGAGGGTATAGGAAAGGTAACTTTAGCTAAAGGCGTAGGATAGTAGTTTAATAAGTACCCAGAATGGCGCTAGTAAGCAATCCGGGTAAGATCGGAACTTGACGATTTAAGATATTAAAGTAGCAAAATGTAGAAAAAGTTGTCTATTAAATTAGTTAATGAAAGAACAGTAATAAACTGAATAAACGAATATAAACATAACCTATAGTATAACCTAAACCTAATCTAACAAATTTAGGACCTTCATTGCAGTAATGCCATCTTAAAGTTACTCAATTTTACAGGCACTGTTTATACCCTCCAAACTCGTTTATCACCAAATCGTAAATTGGAAAAAAGCAAAAAAAAAACTTTTTTTCCCTAAAGAACAAAGGAATCCCAGGGGAAGGTCTTCAAATTTATCGAAATTTGAAGCGTCCGTTTTACCTTTAAGTAGTCGGGACATATGGCCCAGCCGCACTTTGAAGTCCTATAGCATCTTGGCTGTTTTTTTTTAAATTCTGTCCCTGAATTATTCCTCAAATGAAGCTCTGAGAAATTTAGACACCCACCAAAAATTTATTCCCTGCAACTGTTATTTTCTAAAGCTGATAGGTAGTACCTATTAGGTACAGCCGGTGCACAGCTTGGTGCCATTAGAAAACGGCTGAACAACCACTTTAAAGGAGAAGTAGTCAATAAACCTGAGGATCTAGTGCCGAAATCTAAGAAAAGGTGACATATTTGCCCTAGATCACGGGACAAGGCAAGCAGAGTAACTTGCTTAAACATGTATGCCAAGATCACCAGAGAAAGCTTTGTGCTGAGTGCTACGAAAACTAAAATATATTATATGTTAATTTTGTCAAAATGTTTGTTTTTTCCAATCTGCGTTTGGCAATAAAATTATGTTAAAATGCTTAGTTAATTTTTTTAGAAAAAAAAAACTGGAAAAATAGCTCTATTTACCCCTTGGGGCCAGATTTAGAAGATAGAGATCCTCTAATAAATAATTAGGTACCGTAAAACTTCGTAGAAGCTGGCTAAAGCTATGGCAAGAGGCACGTGGGTTCGGTTGTTAAGTGAAATAAGCTTTTTGCATCGTTTAGTCTGGAGTTCAAACTTTACTTCTTGTATAACTTAGTAAAAGTAACTGGTGCCAGCAAGTAAGTATGCACTGTATGATCAAAATAATATAGATTTTCGGTAGTACGTAATTTTGTTGATAAATTTTTTTTTTGGTTTACGTTCGTATCACATTAACTTTTATACAGGGTTGTAATACAAATATTTGCATTTTAGGGGGCGACTTGGTTAGGGTCTATAAAAAAATGTTGGAGAGCAATTTTTACAGAAACTACATGGAGGACTATATTTTTTAATATACTAGTATTAGGTATAAGAAGAAATATATTTGTTTTATTGTTTTGATCCTCAGAGTTCAATTTTATTTTATATTTTGATAAATAAAATGCCCTTTTCCATTTGAATGAGTTTTTACCTAATTTCATGCTTTTTTTCCTAATTTTATGCTTTTTTTAAAAGCAATATTTCTGTCCGAAGTCGCCACTGAATGTGCTAGCTTCGATTATATAAATTTTACAACGCTTGTCCGAAATCGCCCCACCTTAAGTGGTGACTTCGGACAGACTTTGACAAAAAAAAAATTATTAGTTTTTGTATGACTATTATAATTTTTACGTAAACTTATACCGGAAGGATTCCAAAATCCCCTGTAAAAAATTTAGTTCAAAATAACAAACATTACCGATTCAAAATTTAAAAAAACCTTAAAAATCGTCCGAAGTCACCGCGTTCTACGGTACCTATTACAAAAAATAGTAATTTTAATAACTTTTCTTATCATTTTAAAATCTTAACTTTTGCGGTAATTTCTACTTATGCGCTTTCGTAGCATCGTTATCAATATCGAACAATAGGTTTTCCATGAGTAGTAAAAATTGTGAGAACTGGGCTTTTAACCTCGTCACCATTTTGGTTTAAATGTGATGCTCAAACAGCCACCGTGGTGGAGGGCAGTGTGTTCGAGTATGCTTCATCACCATATGGCTACCCGATACTAATAAGGTCCAAAAGAGGCTGTCTGTCGGTGCCTGTTTACACTTTAAACAAAAGCACAGTGGCTAGGTAAAGAAGGTTGTTATCGGCATCAGTGGTCATAATATGAGCTTATAACGACTTCACACTTGTATGCTTGCATGAATTTAAGACAACGAAGAGACAGTAAAATGATGTCATAATGACTTCCACGTGAAACAGCGATGTATTACACATTATAACGAGGTTATTAATAAGAATGTCCGAATTTTAAAAAATATCTGGGGCGATGCACAATCCACACAACAGGGTCTGTTTTATCTCGTTTCGCGCATACTAAAAATCACTGCAGCACTGCACAGAATCTAACGGCGGCCATGTTTATATTGTTTACAATTTTTTCTTTTGGGTTTGTGCTGTTTATATAGATTAATAATCGTTTTAAACGTTGTGTTTCCTTACAGAGGCACTTGTAAGCATAAAATGAGGCCTTAAAGTGCTAAGAACAACCATTTTACTCTTTTTTGTAAAAAATAAACCTTATTCTATCAAATGTCAAATTGAAGGTTAATTTGTGGGTTATAAAATAACCTTAAATTAGCCTTCAAATTGACATTTGACAGCCCTGATAGAATAAGGTTTATTTTTTACAAAAGAGGAGTAAAATGATTGTTCTTACTACTTTGAGCTCTCTTTTAAGGCTTGCAAGTCTCTCTGTGCGAAACACAACGTTTAAAACGATTATTAATCTGTACAAACCCAAAGCACAAGAATTGTAAACAACAAAAATGGCCGCCATCGTATGATGTGCAGTGATGCAGTGATTTTTAGTATTTTTACTACGAGATCGAACAGACCTTGTGTGGATTGTGAGTATACCAAAATTAATATCAGATTTTAAAGTAAAATAACTTTTAAAGGCAAAACTTCATTTCGATGAAATTATGTCAAATGCCTCAGTGGCAGAAAAAGCACAAGAATAGTAAACAACAAAAATGGCCGCCATCGTATGATGTGCAGTGTTGCAGTAATTTTTAGTATTTTTACTACGAGATCGAACAGACCTTGTTGTGTGGATTGTGGGTATACTTATCTTTTTATATATATTATATAATAATTAACAAGTACATTATCAATAATAAATAATACTGTCAATTTGACAGTGTCAGGGTATTAAGGTCTTCAGCAGAAGTACCATTTTTTAAATACTGAAAATCAAACTGACATAAGCTACCAACTTAATAAAAAAACATGAGTCCAAATAAAAAAAATTAACTGTAGCTACCTAGAACTGACCTTGTTGTGTGGATTGTGGGCCCCACAATGTGGGGCTTAAAAACATAATATATTACTTATATTTGTTGTTTTTTGTGCTTGGAAGTGTTGCCAGGTCAGGTTTTTTTCCATAGGTTCGGGGAGAGTTTTGGGGGACGACACTCTTAGGGGGATTTTTATGGTGATACTAAAGTACTTAAGGGGATTTTTACGGAAATTTATCATTTTTTAGGTTTTTTGTTTAAAAACTGGTTGTAATATAAAAATAAGAATTAATTTAATGAAACTATATACACATATTAATACATCCATGCGATTTGGTTACGGACACTCGGCGACCTTCAGCTAATTTCGGTCTTTATGAAAATCTGATATTTATGGTAATATTTTGGGAAATTTGTTGTCAAATATCAAAATAATCTATGGAAACTAGATTTTTTCGACGAAATAGACCTATCCCATAAAACAGACTTTTGGATAGCGCGTGCCTGAATATATATATATATATATATATATAATTAAAAAAAGACGACGTGCCTTTTCACGCACGCGCTATCCAAAAGTCCGTTTTATGGAATAGGTCTATTGCCGATGCTTGGGATAAATACTATAGGTACATATAATAATACATTAGGTAATAAATGACCAAAGATGATTTTTAATGCTTCTATAATCCTTCTATAATCCTACCTAAAGAAAATTTTGCACTGTAAAATTTTAAAGTTTAATAATTAAGGGGTAAAGCACTGAATTTAAGGGGGAAATTGAGCTCCATCTGGATCATTTGGGAGGGCAACATGCTTTGACAATCTGGCAACACTGGTGCTTGGTAAGGTTTGAATTTCGACATGGATAATTTTATTCTACCACAATGCTTATAAATTGTACAAACTTACTATTGAAATTTGAGTTATACTCCTACTATCTACTTGTAGAGCACTTTGTCCTAAAAATAGTATTTTTGCATAAAAGGCGAAATTGTTCTTCGAGTAAATTCAATCCATCGATCCCTATTTTTTTAATGAGGAAGGAAGGTTTTTTTTCGTTAATGGAAAACATTATTGGTCGATGTTGACCAATTATTTTTTTCACAAAATTCGATCTGGACGGGTTTTATATTTAACAAGTTGGTGAGACACATTTCAGAATTACAATGAACTTATTGCGTGGAAAGTTTAGTGTGTCAATAATTGCACGAAATGGCTCTGTAAAGTGGGTCTACACAGTTTACAATCCCTCGATTGTCCCTAAAGCCAACAATTATGCTGATGATTTGTTTAAATCATAAATATTATAAAATTAGCTCTTAAATACAACCATTTGTATTTTTTTATTTCACCAAAATCGTTTTATTTACTTCTACATTTCTTATTGGTACACCCTCAAAGAAAAGACTTACTTTAATAACACACTCAAAGAATGATCAAGCACGTATCTGGCCAGTTGACCAACCACCTGTAGATTATCTTTGTATTTGATCCTGTCGTTATCTTCATTGTCCTCAATCTCATCCGCATCGTCGGCACATGGTTGCCGTGTGCCGTCCGGCGGTGCCAAGTGCACCTGAAGGTATTTGTTGAAAATGGCGATCGGACAATATCGCATCTTTTCTTGCCGATCCGTCATGAGATTCTCGCGGTCCCAAGAGCTCAGGATTATCGTGAAGGCGTCTCCAAAGAATTTGTCTTCTTCTCCTTGCTAGTACAAATGTAATATTTTTTAATATGATTATGCCAAGAATATTTTAAGCTAGTCTAAATGAATTTTGGGTTACAATTTAGCATATTGTCGGTACACAAGAAAAATTACATGTCTCAAAAATCGCAATTTTTGTTTTTATTTAAGTAGGTACCCAAAAATTTAACACAGCTTGTTTTTTTAAATAAATCTAGTTTTTAGTGAAAAGAGCCACAACATGTTGGGTGTTAATTAAAAATTTAGTTAAATGTAATCAATATTACTACTTGAAACACATCTTGCATGCAAACGTGATGCAAACGCGTTTAAATGCACGTATTTCACAAAATTTGTTCAAGGCGATGTCCGCATTTCAGGGTTGGAAAAAACCCGGGTTTCTTAAATAAAACCCAACCCCTTGGGCTTTTTTCGGTTTTATAAGTGGGTTTTTTAATTCGAGATGTTAGTAAAAAAACTACTTTTCAAAAGAAATACTGTCGATAAGAAAAATTCAAATATATTCACTACCTTCTCCTTCATAGCTTATTTTTGCAGACTAGGTTTTTACATACATAAAAATGTAATGGTTTATATTTTTACAAAATAAAAAATATACAAAAATATCGAAGAGTTAAAGTTAAAAAATCACTTTTAAAAAACCCTGCTGGCTTTTTTAAGTGCACTGCCCACTGGGCAGCCAACCCTGCCGCATTTACCACAGACCTTATTCATTTACGCACAAAATTTAAATTGAAAATTTGCACAATTTTTTATAAATTCTGCTAAAATATTTACACAAAATGTATGTAAATTTCTTTCATATTATATTATTCACATATTATAATGAGAACCTTTAAATTGAATATTTTACCTTGCGGTAAAGATGCCACTGTGGTTTCTGCCACACACAAACCATTTGTATAAATTTTGATCAAAATTCATGTAAGCTGTGTTTGAAGGGATACAAGCCCTGTCCCATATTAGTTGACCTAGCCATGAGAAAATATTGAAAATATATTTTCTAATCGAAACACAATTTACAATAGAGAATCTAACTTATAACAAGATTAAATTTATTACTTACAAAGTTAGTTTACAATGTTTTTTAACAAAACAAAATGTTTTTGTTTTTGCTTGCAGAAATTAACATGCCATAATTTATACAAACTATTTATTAGTTTGCAATATAACTCAAGACAATTGTCATAGTAAAAAATAAACTTTAACTTAACAGTTAATTTTTTTTTTAATTTTATTAAAAATCTATATATATAATATATTATTATATATATATATATATATATATATATATATATATAACATGATAAAAAGTTTTAAAGTTAATAGTCTTTTTTTAGAATTATGAGTCTTTTAATTAAAAATGTGCCATACTAATAAAATTAAAAGTAAGAAATGTATCTCTGTATACTTTTAGAAATATCATACGTTTACACAAAACAAACAACTTCGTCGCCCAGAAACAAAAAAATTGAGAGAAAACCTGGAATTATTGATACCATTGAATTCACTGGGCCAACCTATATGGAACGGGACTTATGAAAAAAATAAAAAATTGGTATTGCGCCAACTACTCATTTAAATCTAAACCTTATACCAGAGGTTCCCAAAGTGTGCGCCTCGGGCATCATGGCGCGCAGTGCAGGAATCTCACACTTTCTGCCCTTGTAGTGTAATATACTATTTATTTTACAAAATATTTGATATAGTTATAAACTAGGTATATAAACTTAATTATCTTAAAAAAAAACAATTGATATTAATCTATCTGTTCCAAAATAATTTTTCACAGGGGTTTCAGTGGAAATTTCCTTTCTTTTGGGATGCCTTCTATTTCAGGAAAAATAAAGGGTTCCATTATTTCAAGGTTTCTACTTTTATTGCAGAATTTAAATTCTCAGAGAGGTTACATATTCTTTCCATAATGGGTGTCATGTTGGTTCTTTCATACAAAAGCAGATTTGAGGGGTTGAATAAGGGGTTTCTTGAATATTATGGAACCGTAGTCCAACAGTGGCCGACAGATCATTTTGTATAATATACATATTATGGTGGTGGCTGTTTTGATAGTTATATCTTGCTTCTTAAAGGTTAGAGATTTGAAATGTTTTGCTCTAGTAATGACCTTTTGTGTAATGGTTCGAGTGTGACAATTAAAATTAAGTTTGGAGTCAATAATCATTCCAAGATACTTAATACTGTTTTTGGGGAATATATGTTGGTTTTCTATTGATATTTGTGGCGAGTCATCTTTAATTTTGTAATTAAAAATAATAAACTGATATTTCCTGGCGTTAATCTTTATTCGCCAACTTGCAAACTAATTAGAGATCATGTTAATTGCCGATTGCAGGTTATTGAGAGCTGTTAAGAGGGATTTGTTGTGGGCTATTAAAGCTGTGTCATCGGCGTATTGCAGTACGTAAGTTTTTTGGGGCAGATAGTTGTTATTATATCGTAAACGAATACATTGAAGAGTGTTGGAGATAATGGGGAGCCTTGAGGAACTCCTTGTGCAATTGAAAAAGATGTTGAAGTGAATTTGTTTATTTTTACTTTAAGAGATCGGTTTTCCAAGAAGTTTTTAATCAGCCACATTAGATATTCTGGGCAGTCCAGAAGATAGAGTTTATATAACAAGCCTCTATGCCACACACTATTAAAAGCTTTGCTAATGTCAAGGAAAAGAGCTGTCGAGTGGTGTCCTATTATGCTGTGTTGCTGCAGATTTGAGACCAGTGTAATTAGCGGATGTATTGTCGAGTGTTTTTCTCTAAAACCAAATTGATACTGCGGAATCCTATCACCGATCTCCTGGAGTAGATGATTTTTAATAATTTTTTCAAAGTTTTTACCAATCACAGGTAAAAGAGTGATTGGTCTGTAATCACTTGGTGTTGAAGCAGATGTAAATTTGGGAATAGTTATGATAATGCCCTCTTTCTTATTGACGGGAAGTAATGGTGTTTTAAAGAGTAGTTATAAATTTATAAGATGTATTCATGAATTTCTGGTACAAGATTTCTCAAGATTTTTCTGTTAACCTAGTCATGTCCTAGGGCGGAATTTTTTCCTTCTTGTAGAACTTTTTAGTATTCTATTTCGCTAATAGTGGGAGAGGTTAAGTTGACGTTTTGTACCTTAAAGAAATTGCTGTACCAGACATTGATGTTGTTAGATACGTATTATCAAATTTGGGATCCTCCAAAAAATTATAGCTATTTTCAAAAAAAGGCTGTGGCTATATCTTTATCTGATGTTAGTGTTTGGTTGTTTTCAATAATTTTGTGGGATTGGGGACAGTTTCCATATTTTGAAAGTTTTTTAATCTCCTTCCAATAGTTTTTTCCTCGTAGGTCATTAATGTTTTTACAAGCCTCAAGCCATTTGTGTGTTTTGTATTGGGCAACCATATTGTGGACTAACTTATTATATTTGAGAGAGATAGAGTTTTTAATTGAGGATAATTATTTTGTATAATTTCTCTGTACAGTTTTCTTTTCGTTTTCAGCATTGCAAGAATGTATGGTGGAAGATTGTAGTTAAAATATGATCTTTTTATTTTAGGTGTGTTATTTATAACGCTCTCTTTCAGTTGTACTAGAAAATGTTTAATAGATGTTTTGTCAAAGAGCAACAATTTAATAGTTCCATGTTTACTTTTTCAAAGTTGCATCTATCAAAGTTCAGGATGTACTCTGGAATGGAAGCTGTTGGAAGTTGATGGCTGATAATTTCAAATTGAATGGCTAAATGATCAGTACATAAATCTGGGAGAACAGATATGTTTTTTATGCTGTTTACTATGTTTTTGGTACAGTGAAGAATATCTGGCGTGGAGTCGGGGTTATTGGCCATAATGAAATTGGGAGGAGTTTTTAGTTGTTCGAAATTGGAATTATTTAAAAAGTTAGATATTTGTTTTTTCTTTTGCTGATTTACATTAAAATCTCCAATTATAATGGCATATTTGCACTGAATTTAACAAAGATGGTGTCTTCATATTACGCAGTGTGGGTGTATATTTACCAGGAAAATATGCAGTTTATCTGCGAAAAAGGGAAGGGAGACATGAAGAGTTTCATTCATAGGGTTGTTGATTCTTGGTGGGTTTTGTTTGCCAAGTTTAGAGCTTCTTGATGCCATAATAAGACTGCCACCTCTCACGATAGTATTAAGTATATTACCTTTTTTTGAATAATCGACCAATCTCTAAATGGACTGATGTCTTCCTTTAATTTAGTTTCCACAAACAAAGAGCATTGTATATTATTTGTAATTATAGATTAATTGTTTTTTCCTGTTAAAACTATTGATGATTGTTATAAGAATTTAAGAATGAAAGCTAGTTCCAGGTATTGATGGATCTTGGTTAGTTGTATATTAAGTGCCTTCTTTAGGTTCAGTAGGTGTGCCAGAGTTTGGTTGATCTAGATCAAACATTAAGACATACAGCCTGTTACCAGAAAAAACACAGTCTGTATCAATGTTATATAAGTTATGTATGTGTCAATTATTAGATCATGTGTTGTATATGTGATATGGATTCTGCTTTCTTTCCTAGTTTTAACTTCTAATTCAGCTGATCTTTTATTATTAGACTTAATTGTAATATTCGGTATGCCGTCAATGGGATTAGTAGGCCTTTTTGGGCATGCCATAGACCAGGCAGTTCGGTTGAGTTACACGCTAAGCATTTTGGGGGGAGAGTTGTTTGACAGGAGTTTGAATTGTGATTTCCTTGACATTTAGTACAGATAGTTTTTTCTTTACAGCTATCGGTTGTGTGTGTGAACTAGGAGCAATTGTTGCATGGAATTGGTAGAGGTGGGGGAGGTAGGCTTGTATATACAGCATAATGTCTATTTTTGAAGAAAATGCTCTCATTAAGAAGTTTTTCATAAGATTTAATACATCCTGTGATTATTCTAATTAAAGTAGTAACTTTACCTGTAGCTCTTGAAGTTATTCTTTTGCACCCTTGCGGCCTTGAGTTTACGGTGAATTCACCGTTTGCGTGAATTCACCGTGAATACACCGTTCATGTGCAGTGAATATACCGTCCATTTGTGACATTTGTAGACGGTAATTAAGGTAGTTGTCGTGTTACAATATTGTCAAAAATTTTTAGATTATACGCACCATAAAAGTATACGAGCTTGTAGCTAAGTGAATCATAATTTATTCGCAAGACTGTACCCTGGAGACGTTACCTTTACGTAATACTTTCAAATATTTTCATAAGTTTTAATCCGGCAACGTCGCTTATGCTCAACCAATAGATATATTGGAGACTGAATCAGTGTTTGAATTTACTGCGGAAATAATATCTATACTCGCGTACAGCGTTGCCAAGTTGTTTTTATCTAACTCACTGGTGTGTATATTTTTACAAATTGTTGAACTTTAAACGGTTATTTATAAACAATTGGACGGTCAAAAATTTTTAATTATTTTTTTTTAAACTACATTAAAAGACTGTTAGTTTTTTTAAAGCTTCTGACAGTTAGTTTTTTCGGTATAACTAAGAAACTGGTACAGAACTACAGAAAGCCTATACAATCCATGTTAATTATCCAATGTTTAATTGAATTTATCTCGGGTTATAGACGGTCAATCGACTTCAAATTTTAAGGATAATTGTATTGTCATGTCCTTAATATGTATACAAAAATTTAAAATTTTCTGATGGTATGCTTACAGCACGACAACTACCTTAAACGGTGAACTCACGCTGTTTTTGAGATAAATTCACGGTGATTTCACGGTTAATTCACGGTGATTTCACGGTAAATTCACGGTGAACTCAATACATCTCACGGCTGCTTAAGCAAGCGAGCTAACTATAAATAGCGTTGGGTTGCAATATTTAGTTGGAAGTGTGCGTCTGTAATGGCATAGCTGAACATTAATCCTCATCTGCTCAGTAACGAGTAATGGCTAGCTATAGTCGTGTTAAACCTATAGGATATAACCTACCCTTGCGGCCTTTTAGTTCACGGTTTATTCACCGTGAATTCACTATGAATTCACCGTGAATTCACCTTGAATATACCGCCAAAATACGGTGGATTCACAATTAAAATACTGTGAAAAGTGCGTGAATTCACCGTCTAACTACCGTTTACAAATGTCACAAACAGACGGTTTATTCACGGTGAGTTTACGGTGAATTCACAGTGAATTCACGGTGAATAAACCGTGAACTCAAGGCCGCAAGGGCAGTTTATTGAGACGTCTTTTAGACATTCACTAATTTGTTTATCCTTTATTTCATATTCCACTGAAGAGATTACTGCGGCATAGGTAAAGTTACTACGGGGTTCGTGATTTTCCTTGGATGGGGCTTTGCTGTTTTCAAAACTTTTTATGATACTTTGATTCATTAATTTTTGTAGTGCTTCCTTTAGAATCACCATTGATCTGTCAGATTTTAAAATAAAACCTTTTTTAGTTTTAATAACAACATCGTTTTTCTCCTCTCCTAGTAATGTCCAGATATCTGAGAATTGGATCTTCACTTGTTATGACAAAAATAGTGTTAATGTAGTTTCTGTTGATAATTTAGTTCATTTTTAGAGAATAGTTGTTTATTTTGTTAGGTGAGGAATGTTGTAAATTTGAAGTATTAGGTAAAGAGTATTGAGAATTTGATGCATTAGAGTTTTGTGGATTTTTAGAGATTTCTGTATTAGTTTTATTATTAGGGGGACACCCTGTAGATTGATTTATGTTGTTTTCATTATTGTGTAGTGTAGTTTTTTTGTTACCGGTGTTTTTTTGTTGCCCTGTGTTTTTTGCGCCCCGACAATTTCGCGTAATTTATCCCTTTCCGATTCACTTTTATTTAACAATTCTTTCTTAGATCTTTTGCGTTTCCGTTTCTTCACACCTTCTTCTATGACCCATTCCATTTCACTGCCAGTATGATCATCACCAAAGTCACTCATAGTTTTAAATTAATTAAATAAAGACTAAATTCGCAGAGCTCTTAAAAACAAGACTACACTCGTTGTCTTACCATCAGTATATAACAGTGTGCCAGAGAATATTAAAAAACAAAACCTAAAAAACTTTAAAAGACTGTTAAAAGTCCACCTGACCAATGTACAATTTATGTGATAAATCTGTCCACCTGACCAATGTTTTAAATGTAAAACTTCTGTGATAAAATTTTATTATATTAAAATTCTATTTTTTCTACTAAATATGTTAATAATGTTATGTAAATCAACTAAAAATGTTTAAGACTAACAAAATGTGATTCTTGTGATAAGTGTAAAAAATGTTTAATGTTAAAAAATATTAATGTAAAATATTTAGAGGATAAGCCTGTAATGAAATGTAAAATTTCGAAAGGTTTCTTAATAAATTCTATTCTATTCTATTCTATATTTTAAAAAGTAATTTTTAATGAATAATTAAGGAAATAAATATGAGAAAAAAAAACAATTCGCAAAATTTGTTTTTAAAATTTGTCTTTTAATTTAATACTTTTAAAATTTGTAAATTTTTTTCCCAGTTCTAAATTAAAATTAAAATTTGTCTCAAATATTTTTTTGGCCACGACACGAGAAAAAAATACTTCTTTTTTATTTCAATATTATATTGAAAAATTGCGTTGGTTATGATATTTCTAAATTTAAAAACAAGAAAAATCGATTTAATTTAACAAATTCCAAAAACAACCCTTTTTTAAATAAAATTTACATAAAAAAGTATAAAGACTTTTTGAAATTAAAAAATTACGTCATTTGTTTAATCTTATTTTATTTACAAACAATTAAAATTAGTTTAGAAAAATCATAAATAACGTAATAAAATACTCAATGATGTAATATTAAAAAAAAAATAATACGTGTCATGAACAAAAAAACTAACGGACAAATTTAAATTATTTAAAATTTGCATGTCTACACTTTAAAAACTTGATTGTTTTTAAAATTTTTTTTAAGTCAATATTTTTTAAATTTGCAGATATTGAAGAAAATTTTTGTGTCTTAAGATAGCCCAGAAAGACCAAACTCTGTACTAGGGTCTTAAAATTTCTGGGAAAATTGTGCTGGCGGAAAAATTGTGATTTGACACTTCGAGTTATAAAATTATAATTTTGTAATTTAATTTTAACTCATTATTTTGGTAATGGATATTCTCAATGGATTTATTTTTGCAAAAATATTCAATTCAATTTAGTATTTTTCTGTAATAATGGATATTGTTTGCTACTTAAAAAAAAGCCAATTTTTCCATGGCCTGGGAAAAAACGAAAAAAAAATTTTTCCCCCAATTTTTCCTTTTATTTTTCGACACTATTCTTTAAGAAAAAATAACATAGAAATAATTTTGTAAAAAAATTATACGCAAATAACAAGTTAAAAGATTGAAAAAGAAAAATAAAAGCAACCATGTTTATTTCAATGCAGAACAAAATGGACAAAATCTGTAAAATAATTGGCTATAAGTATCCATTATATTTATAAGCTTTTGATAAAAAAATGGGGATTCAAACCATTCAAGAATGTTTAAATATTAACAATCTAATAAGAAAATTATCCCTCATAGTCAAAACAATGTATAACACTAAAAAAATGTGTGTTGTTTCTTTTGATGATATAATATTAAAAAAAATTGAGACTGCAATAATTGATTAATATTAATACCTATCCTTCACTTGACTTAATACCTGCATGATACAGGCTTTATTTATATTTTATTCTTTTGTGAAACTATTGTTTACTTGTCCTATACTCTGTTTTGTAGTCAAAAGACATGCCCAAATTAACATCAATCCATATTATGCCCAATACTTTCCAAAAAATGCGAATGAAATATTTATCGAGTGAAGGCTTTTATTATTATTTGATTGTAAGTTACAATTTGTAAGCGACCAAAAG
Organism: Brassicogethes aeneus; assembly: GCA_921294245.1. Lineage (NCBI taxonomy): Eukaryota > Metazoa > Arthropoda > Insecta > Coleoptera > Nitidulidae > Brassicogethes > Brassicogethes aeneus. The sequence continues at coordinate 14,874,012 of OV121134.1, read as the reverse complement.
AATTTTTTTATTTATCAACAACTCAGTGCTGTTCTGAGAGTTAATTTCTATTCTATTGAATTATATATGTCGGCGCCCTTATTAATTAGTGGTCTACGCTCATGAATCTTTCTTAGAATTTTGTTTATTTTTATTGATAAGATTTGTGTGACTATGTTTAGGCTAAACAAAAAGTCCCAGGCATGTGGAGTATGTCATTTTTCTCGTATTATGTGTTTATGATTAAGTCTAACACTAATACGATACATTTATTTTAGTTGATATAATTTATGTGAATTTGTCTAGACAAAATAGTTGTAGTTTTTAAAACGTAGAAAATGTGTTAGGGGTACGCCCCCTAGTTTTTATGGGAACCGCCAACATAAAAACTTGGTGAACGAAACGGACCCGGCACACATCTTGACTTGTCTTGCGAGTAGTTGAATCTCTGAATAATTGATCGTTGGTTTCCTTTTTATAGCTGTTTAATCGTCAATTAAACAAATTTAATATCTAATTCTTTCCAAAATTTTATATTTAATATTTTTAAATTTTTTTATTATTTTAATTTTTTTATACTTAAATAGTTTAATATTTCGAGGCGGGGTCCGACCCAAAGGTGCTGAGCCTACAAAACCAGTACCTAATTAATCGGTCATCGCCGATAAAACTGCATATTTGCACATTGTTTAAATTATCTAGTTGCTAGGTCACATTAGAATTATGTATAAATAGGAATTGATTTAATAAAACTTTCTCTCTTTCAACCACAACCAGCTTATCATTCACATCTACCTAACTACCCTAAACATTCCCTAAACTCTACAAGAGTTTACATGGTCCTTCGAACTCAAAAATAATCAGTGAGCGGTAAGCAAGACAAGGGTTTTCTTCCCTGCACTCACTTACTGATTATAAAATAAGCCAACCAGGGTAAAAAACCCTTAAATTCAGTGGGCGGTAAGCAAGACCAGGGGTTTCTTCCCTGCACTCACCCACTGAGGTTAGCTAAACAAGACCAAGCTCTATTAAGACGTGGGCAGTAAGCAAGACCAGGGCTTTCTTCCCTGCACTTACCCACAGACTAATAGTGCCAATTCACACCCTTCCTTCCTGCACCAACCCTTAAACTTCCCTAAATTCTACAAGACATCCCACAAACTAAACAGCAACATCAAAACCCAGCACAATGGAGAAAACCAACAAAATAGTGGCCAAACAAGAAGAAATTGGGCAAGCCATCTCCAAGCTATTGTCAAATTCATAAAAGGACTCGTCCATAAGAAAAACACCCCAATATATTACGGAAAGGACAGCCAAAATCGACGAATTAGTATAACAATGTGCAAAAAACAACAAGAAGTTAGAAGAATTGATGTGTACCTCCCACGTATACTTTACTACTAAGTATTATGAACAAATACTAAACAAGGCAGAAGAGACTAGAAAATACCTGTCGACTTGTGCCAAAAAACAGAAGTACAAAGGGAAACAAACAACGAACAAATTATTAGACTCCGTAAACAAAAACTACTCCTAAACTCCCTAAAACGCAACTTAGAGAGTTTAGGAACAGAACTTATGGTAGATAAACCAAAGTACAGATATGAAAATCTGATGAAAAAACTGTCGAGCCAGTGGAGTTCACTGCAAGAACTTCACGAAGAGCTGATAGTTCACGATGACGAATTTACTGACCAGTACTTCCAATTTGAAGAAATAGAACTACTTTATGATGAATATGTGGAGAAACTAGAAAAAAGAATAGCAGAAAGCAACAATGAGAGTAAACCAAACCTCTCATTACCAAAAATACAACTACACACTTCAAAGGCGGATACGAAAACTGGGCAACATTTCATGACATATTTAGTAAGGTCATTCATGAGAACAAGACAATATCACGTATTGAAAAAATGCAATATCTAAAAGCGCATGTCCGAGAAGAAGCCAGCCGACTGATCCAACATCTTCATATTACCGATGGATATTATGAAGCAGCCTGGAAACTTCTCAAAAAACGATACGAAAATACACGAATAATAGTCAGCAAACTAGTGGATCAAATCCTGGATCTTCCAAAAATTCAAGGTGAATCCACAAAACAATTACAAATATTACATGATGTAACAAATGAATGTCTCAAAGCGATTGACAATTTGGGCATTTCAACAGAACCATGGGGTCCATTGATTGGAAGAATTATCAGTCGAAAATGGGATGAAGAAACGAACAGGCTCTACGAACAATCGTTAGAAAACCCGACTCAAGTTCAAACACTAGCTTCGATAATGAGCTTCTTAGAGAGAAGATTCCAATCGTTAGAAGCAACAAAAAATTACACAAAACCGATGTTTCTCAAAAACACGCATATCACTTCCAACCTGAACTACAAGGCATGTTCCAACAAACGCATTATTGGAGATTCAACACTCACATTCGAGGAACTGAGCACGCTTCTTTGTCAAAACAGGACCACTGTGTTCACTAAATAACGACATTAGTAACATGGAAATTCTCACCCCAGGCCATTTCCTAATTGGACGTGAGATAATATCCCCCAATCATCCAGCAATAAATGATTTTTCCACAAGCTTAACGACGCAATGGAAATCAATCCAGAAAATGAAAAGGGACTTCTGGAACGCATGGTCAAGCGACTATTTAAACAATTTACAACAACGATACAAATGGCAGAACAAAGAGAATAACATTAGCATTGGAGATGTTGTCATCATCAAGGACAACCAGGTGAATCCCAGCAGATGGCCGCTAGCAAAAGTGACCAAAATCTTTCCTGACAAATCTGGCGATGTTAGAGTGGCAACAGTTAAGAAATTAGATAGCCAGCCGATGAAAAGAAGTATTCATCAATTAATCCCATTACCAAACACCAAAGATCCAGAAGCCGAAGTGAGATAGTCGACACAACGAAAATCCAGCATTACCAAAGTTACAACAGTAGTAACCCTGATGCTTTGTATGATGTTGTGCCCTTTTGTATACGCAAATTTCACTGTGAGAAATATGAAACCTGGTCTTTACATAGAACATCTTCGACACTCGCGAATTGAAAAGGGCATTTTTAGAGTACAGATAGACTATAACCGACACAAAATGAAAAAAAATGTTGAAACCTCCGAAAATGTTTATAAAACTTCGAAAATCTATGCGAGAAAACAACGGACATGACATATGACACTCAATGTTCTACACTATCTCATCATTTACACGAGGTATTCGAAGAACTAAAGTGGACAACCCAAGTAATAGATGAAACACATAAAACACGAAAAAGAGGCATTACTGCTTACTTCAGTATTTGGCGTGAATGATAACGTATACGAAGACATCGACAGCATTAAAAAAAACCAAGATGAACTACTTAAAGCTGAACATCACCAAACAAAATTTATGCTGTCAGCCTTAACCTCATTTAACGAAACAGAAACAAGAATACAAAACAAATTGGAATTGTTCAGAAGAAAATTAAATCAAGCCTTATCAGCAATGAACGACATGAAAGGCTGGTTTAAAACCATTGACACAAACAAGCTGAACATTCACATCCTGACATCATATGAAGTAGCCAACGGGTTTATAACAGAAGTCCTGGACCACTACTCCAAGCTGCTTGCTGTATGTTTCCGGAGGCAACTTACACGAATTGATGTCACCAACTCGTGTAACTAGGATCCTGAAAGATGTTCGAAGAAAATTACCCCCAACACTGAATATATTGACGGAACCTAAATTGAAGACCACGATGAGGACGACAAACAAGTCTTTCCAAGTCATTTTTTACTAGTGGGAACCACAAACTTCACCTTGATGAAAGTAACCCCAATTCCTGTGAAAATATCTAACACATCATATTGGGAACTAGACGTCACCGTTCCATTTCTCAACGTCGACTACAACCGTCAATTATACTATGGATTGAACGAAAACGAGTTCCAGTCTTGCATATTGACCTCAGCAAACTGGTCCAGCGAAGTCTTATTGGAACAATATGGAAAGAACTCTCTACAACTAATGCATGGATGGCAATTACAAGCAAACCCATCAGAATTGCGATAACTTGCAATGGCGTGAGAGAAGAAGTCACGTTGAAGAAGACGAATATAATTCAAATTGCCCAGGACTGCATCATACAAACAAAATCCAACATCCTGACGCCAAGAAGGATCGATTCAATCCCAGTGATAGAATCCTTCACGAAAACCATACCTATCATACAACTTCACAAATTTCAAACTGACAACCAACAACTCCTATCTCCTGATTTAACGCCACTTGATTTTTTTTTGTGGGGTTATTTAGAATCAATTGATGACCTAAAACAACGTATTAGACATGAATGTGCGAATATTACCCAAGAAACGTTTACAAATGTGAGAACTGAAATTAGAAACAGACTATTATTGTGTCAAAATGTCCAAGGGGAGCATTTCGAACATCTAATTTGATGATTTATTGTACTTAATGAATGAAAACCTTGTACTTAATAATAAAATTTGATTTGAGACTTAATTTTATTTAAACGTTTAATATCTCAGCAACCGTTAAACGGATTTTAAAAATTTAAATAGCATCGAATAGAGAATCCAAATACCTTTCAAATGAGGTATCACAAGCCCCCCTTTCCCTTTGAAATTTTTAAGTTGATACTGCCCTCTTGGCGCTCCTGAAATGGGCACCTACCAATTTGACGTTAAAAAGTAGTATTCTTAATGTCCTTGACAATGGTTTTTGTCCGATGTCGATACCTTTTTTCGTTCAAAAGATAACAGGGGGGGACTTTTAACGTCGGCACTGTATATACAGGGTGGTCCAGGATTAATCTGAAAAATTTTAATAATCGATAGAGCCTGAAAAAACAATAAAAACAAACCCAAAAACATTTTTCAAAAATACACATTAACATACCAATAGCCATTCAAAGGTAAAAAAACCATTTTAAACCATTAAACCGATTCTGCTCAAATTTTGTGTAGGTAAAATTTCTTACAAAAGGCCCAGCGGCGGAGATTTTGGGGGGGTTTCCCCTTTTTACGCCCATATTTCGACACCACTGGATTTTATTGGAAACTCAACAGATTTAGAAGCAATACTTGTGTGTTAAATTTTCATAAGATCAGTGGTTTCGGAGATATTTGACTTTAAAATTTCAAAATCACCGAGTACACGGAATTTTATCGTAAGTAATATCATAAGGGCATTTAATTTTTCCGAAAAGAATCGAAAAAACACGTTGCTAAGTGATATTTTAACAAAGAGCATGAGTGCTGGTGGCAACAAAAATCCGAGTCGAAAGGAGGATTTTTGCACCTGCACGAATGCTTTTTGTTAAAAAATATTACTTAGCATTGTGTTTTTTCGATTTTTTTCACAGGAAAAATTAGATGCCCGAATGGTATTTGACAAGACTATTTCATGAGTAACAGTTAACAATTAAAATATAAATTGAAATTTTTGGTGACAACAGCTGTCAAGTTTTGCCAAGGGTAAACTCGAATAAACTGCTGACAGGTGCTGTCACACAGTTTTTTCACCTAGAAACTATTTGTAATTCAAAATTGCGCGTATGTGATTGGTGGAAATTAAGACGAGGGAAATAGTCATAATATTTTATTTTAAATCGGTAACTTGGTAACAATTATGCCACGTTATCAGTTTAGCAACATCGAATATGCAAATATTCATTATGTTTATGGACTATGAAATGGAAATGCGCTAGCGGAAGTTAGACGTTTTCCAAGAAAAGAATACCCAACGTCCAAGTTTTCATCGACACTCACCAGAGGTTTAGAGACTTTGGACTACGAAATAATAATGAACAAAATGTACGTGAACCAAGATTAAGACGACGGAATAAAAATAGGATACTGGGAACTTTTCAAAATGATCCAGGGTTGAGCTCCCGGAAAGCTGCTTTAAGACTGAATACCTCAAAGTCAAATATTCTAAGAGTTCTTCATGACGACCACCAGAAAACTTATCATCACCGCCCGGTTCAAAATCTTCTTCCTTGAGATGCAGAGAAAAGGATGGCATTTTGTAGATGGGTCCTGGAATCAGCAGAAGCAGAGCCCAATTTTGTTTCACAATCTCCATGCTTGGGCACAGGATACCCAAAAGCAATACGACAGAAGTGCTTTCAACAACAAACTTTGGATGCTGGGGGAATGCATTTTAAAAATCTGTTATAATTTGTTACAAGCTACTGTTACTGTTATAATTTGTTACCAAGTTACCGATTCAAGATAAAATATTATAAAAATAAACTAGCGTCTAGGAGACTTGCAGTTGTACGTTGATTGAGAATTACAATCAACGTTTGTAATTAATAATTTAAATGTATTATAATACAAAATCAAACCAACCCAAAAACCACCAAGCGATTATGGCCCAATACAATCGTTCAGAAAAAAATCATTTTTTATTACTAAAATAATAACAAAAGTTCCGTGTACACAGTGTTTTTAAAATTTTAAACTGAAATATATCCCAAACCACTGATCTAATAGAAAATTAACATATAAGTTTTACATTGTAAAGAGATAAAATAAATCTGATGATTTTCTAATAAAATCCAGCTCTATCAATCATTAAAAATTTTCAGATTAATCCTGGACCACCCTGTATATATATATATATATATATATGAGTATGGGAACGTATGGCAGGCCCCAAATATATTATCCTCCACTAATCTCCCGGGGTTATTTTACCCCCTTTCCGTTCTCCTGCGTACCCCGCCAAATCACAGCATTACCTGTGTTTGTTGGATCCGAAGTTTTACGCCGGCTGGTAGATCCACCATAGGAGGTCGTGGATGACAGTGTCAAAGGTTAAGGCGGCTCCACGGATTTTTGTCAGCCAGGTCGGGCCATACGTCCAGTTTAGGAAGGGTTTTTGGAGGACATTGAACTGACCCAAAACTAAGTACAATCCAGAATCCTCCTTAACCAGGGCTTTAGTAATAACCCCATTCATTGGTATTCCTGAATGGGGGTGGGTGGATTAGTATGCTGCTAGCGCCTTTCCTTGATGGTGTACTTCCTGTTCGTCGCTGTCCGAGTCGGATTTCGGTTCCTGATAGCCGCTTTAGAATTGTTTGCCCCCCTGTGCGATATTGAGTCTTATCTTCAGAACCGAAGTGTTGCCGGCCGTACCCCGCCGTAATTAGTGCCCTCTGACTATGTGGAAATTCGTTTAACCTACTGGAATTGTCGACCCTCGAATTATTATTTTTTTCCCACTGTGCGTGATCCCCATTCACTTGGGGTTGGGTCCATCTTTGCGCCTCACTGTGCATTGCGGCTATTACGCTTAGAAAGGTTTTTACTTAATTTATGACCCCTTACGTCTTAGTAATCTATAGATGTAAACATAAATAAATAAATTTCTTTAGGATGGTTTCTTTTGCCTAATGTTTATCGTAACTTGAGTGATTAATGGCTTCTTATGTGCCCTTGTGTTTATAGTTTTTTTTACTGTTTCATTTGCATGAGAATCTTGGAAATTGTTTGCGACTAATTAATTTTACCTGAAGAATTATTGTTAGTTAAAGGTTGCGTATTTCGTATTAACTAGTATTAATATTATTGGGTGGTCGTGGTCATGCAATTTGGTAGCTACTTATCTAGTTTATGCAGACTTGGAGTTCGGGATATTTGCCAGGCAGGTGTGCTGAAATTGATCCTTATCGCATGCTGCCCGTGCATTGAAACTGATCGTCTCTCTCACACCTTTTAACCCGGTCAAACACTTGAGGACTTAGTCCAGGGGGAGGTACCACACACAATTTGCATTCTTTTGCACTTGGGACAGTTATCACGTGTAGAATCGATATTGATTTTTTATTATTTTACGGCGTTAACCAGTTATCACGTGTAGAATCGATATTGATTTTTTGTTATTTTACGGCGCACTTTTTGCACTTTTCGCACTTGTTTGTTTATTTATTTATTACCGATTACCGGTATTCCGCATACTTAGATCCGCTTTTGATACTTTACTACGATTGTATCGTGTACGCTGCTTAGGAGAGGTCTCGTAAATCTCTTTGAGCATCCTTACACTTCAAGAGTCAAAACCCAACTGTATAGATATATATATATATATATATATATATATATATATATATATATATATATATATATATATATATATATATATATATATATATATATATATATATATATATATATATATATATATATATATATATATATATATATATATATATATATATATTAAGGTGTCCCTTATTTTTATTTTTTTTACGCATACCCTCTAATTATATTTATTACGTGTTTATATACTCCCAGTAAAAATTTCAGCTCATTCTATAAACGGGAACCCGTGCCGACTTGCATCTGAACCCTCCGTTAGCCAACGTTAGGCGCGCGGTTATTATGTGACCCTTATAAAGGGTGTATCAATAAGAGCGCAAGATTTCAAAGTTTAGTAAAACATGGTTTTAAGTATTAAAGCATTGAAATATTTATTGATTTATAAAGTACACATTTGGAAATTATGTATAAAATAACACATCTGGTAAATGGCCACCACGGCTTAACTGGCACAAGCGTATTCTTTTGGCAAAATTTGCAATAACATTATTGAATACATGTGGCGGTATTTCGTTGATAGAGCGTCTAATTTCTGCTTTTAAGGCTTCGATGGTGGCGGGCTTGTTGGCATAAACTTGTGACTTCAAATAACCCCACAGCCAAAAGTCCAAGGGTGTTAAATAGTGGTGAAAATGGGCCTCATCACTGAAAATGATTTTGTCCGCAAAATCGGCATTCACTTCTTGCTGCTCAAGGATCCAATTGGTGAACTCTCTTCGCTGTTCATGGTCTTTTGGCTGGAGTTGTTGAGTCAATTGGACTTTGTAGGCATGAAGATGCAAATCTTAAGTAAGAATTCGCTGAAGAGTGGCTTTTGTAATGTCCAATTCTTGTGCATGATGGCAAATCGACGTCTCTGGACTCTCGGCCACACTCTTGCGAACTGCTGCGACATTTTGTTCTGAACGAGCTCGTGTCGTGTGTTTCACATCACTAACCGAAGCAGTGCTTTCAAATTTTTCGATTATTCTTTTCACAGTAGATGAATTAAGAACATTATTTCGAAAAAATATTGGAAGCCCTTTATGAATCGTGGCAATCAAACTTTCATCATTTTGATAATAGTGTTTAACATTTAGGACGGGTTGTTCTATCGTGTAATGCTCTATATTTAATAACTTTCATCTGTCTCCTATCAATCTGTCATGTCATTAATCATGTGACATCATCGTTGCCAAACTGAGGCGAAATTCAAATCTTGCGCTCTTATTGATACACCCTTTATTATAAATTATTGACATTTAATGTTAAAATATAGTTTTATTTATGTGTATACTTTGTATACTTTGATAAAAATGTATATTTTCACAGGGAGTGGCTAGTTACCCGGAAGGGTCTGGTGAATAGGCCGTAAACTCTGAAATTGATAAACTTAATGGGTTTTACTCTAAATAACTAAAAGAGTCTATTGTGAGAGATGACTACCGAAAACCTATTGAACTGTCTGAAATATTTTTGTGAGGACATCAAGAAAAGAAATGCTTATAAAAAGCTGAAATTTCATATAACAGTATATTTTAGCAATACTAATTAGTATATTAATATATTTAAGGGATAAAATCAACTAAATTAGTGAAACAAATGATAGAAACAAAAGCAATAATATTAATTAGTAATCATATTTAATAAAATCATTAGAAAAATACAGTCATGAAGTATATCTTCTTTTTAAAGTGTTTCGTGTTACAAAATACCGCGCGCGCTTAACATTGGCTAACGGAGGGTTTAGGTGCAAGTCGGCACGGGTTCCCGTTTATAGAATGAGCTGAAATTTTTACTGGGAGTATATAAACAAGTAATAAATATAATTAGAGGGTATGCGTAAAAAAAATAAAAATAAGGGACACCCTAATATATATATATATACCGTACCTTCATTTGCAAGCTAACCATAGGGAAAATACATTGTAATATTTACAACAAATGATCCCTAACAAAATTTTTTCAACATTCGGTGGCCGGCGAGGTCACCTGATTTGGCCCCGAATGACTTTTTTGTGGGGCTATATTGAGTCTATTATTTATGTACATGAGCATCATAGGGCTAGTGACCTAAATCAGATTCAAATTAAAATTGAAGACCAATTTCAGGCCAGTCTTGTTAGAGTTTCATTTTTAAGTTTTTTATTTAGGATTTCTTTTTTATTTTTAAATGTTTTTTCAGAGTACACGTTTACTTAATACAAAACATAACAAAATCATACATTTCATATTATGAGTCAGTTTTTTAAACTTCTGCTAATTTTAATAAAAATTAATTTGATTTCTTTTACACAGATCGTATTAAAAGAAACAAATTTTAATAGTTAGCAGAAAAATAAAAAACTGGTTCTAATGGATAAAAATTTAATTTACCTAAGGAATTCATTCGAGCATAGCGCAAGTGGCATAGCCACACTGACTTGGAGTCAGTGACTCCACCCTGGCGATTAAATTTGTTTTAGTACGCATGTCTTAACGACGCATCCAAATCATTTCTGAGAAGGTTCTCGCTTTGTTTTGACTGCGACTTATCTGGTCCAGTTACAATGTATTTTCCCTATGGTTAGCTTGCAAATGAAGGTACGGTATATATATAATATATATATACAGTTGGGTCTTGACTCTTGAAGTGTAAGGATGCTCAAAGAGATTTACGAGACCTCTCCTAAGCAGCGTACACGATACAAACGTAGTAAAGTATCAAAAGCGGATCTAAGTATGCGGAATACCGGTAATCGGTAATAAATAAATAAATAAATAAACAAACAAGTGCAAGGTATATATACAGTGTATTATACACTCACATGCAAAATAATCGATCCACACAAATTTTCGATAATCGCAAATAACTTTTTTATTTGATGTCGGATTTAAACGAATATTAAAGAATATTGTAGATAAATTAATGGACAATCGCTCACATTTAAAAATATAGAGATGGGAATTCCTTAAAATGGAAACTTTCCGTTTTGAAAAGTTTCCAATTGGGAATTTATTTTCATTTTGAAAGTTTCTTTTAAGCTACCGGAAACATTCCTTGGAAACTTTCCTTGTTTTTTTCATTTAAATGTCAATTGTTTAACCGCTGATTTTCGTTAAGGCCATGATACAAGGCCAAGAAACTTTGAAGAAGAATTTAACGTGTGTTAATTTAAAGCAGAAGAAGAAGTATAAATAATGTAAGTTCACAAAACTAGTTTTCTGTGTAAGTTACGTTACATAACCTCAATTAAGCCGGATTATTCAGCATCATCACAAAAAACTTTTTTAAAATAAAAACAATAAACAAAGTTAAAATCATTCTTACATTTTTGTTGTTTATTTATAGGCATAGCACAATGTTAAGAGAAAAATCTAGTGTTTGGAATTATTTTTTACTTTACTTTTTACTTTTCAATATTCCTATATATTAGTTACTTTGTCCCTTTTAATTTTTTTTACGTAATATCTAGGATTTACTAGCAGTGAATTTCTAATAGTAAACATTTTATTTTTATTTTGTAGGTTTCAGTATACAATAGGAATATTCCAAAGTAAAAGATACTAAAAATAGTATTGCAGTTACATTCTTATAAACATTTTTTTATTTTTTTTTCTTAATAAAATTTGACAAAAAGTTAATGTGTTATATATTTTTGCGAATCCCTGACATAAAAAAAAATAATTTCGCAAAAAAAATTTTTTTTTGAAACTTTCGGAAAATTTCGGGAATTTTCGATGGAAAGTTTCCGGGAATTTTCGTCAAATGGGAATTTTCCCATCTCTAAAAAAAATACTAAAAAATAGACGTACGTTTATAATATACAGGTTTAAACAAAAATATGTTTTTTACCATAATTTTAAGACACTCTGTAGAGTGGCAAAACCGTATATTGTTCTAAATTAAGTTTTATTTATCAAGTCACATCTATTCTTAACAGTTTTGTTTTTGGTTCACCTCGATATATTTATTTTTGTGGAAAATATGGATTTTATAAAAAACATTGCAATTTCCAATATTTTTCTGTATGAAGAACTAAGGTTGCTATGGACCATCCATAGGCTATGGAGAATGACAGTGACAGTTTTGTTGAATCATCCCATATAGTCCAGTCATCTTAGTAGTTTCACCTCGGAATGTGAGATACCAAGCTGTATATTTGTATAAACTTTTATTTTGACATCCTAAAACTTGTCTCAAAACCTACATACTGTAAGGTCTCCGCATCTGTCAAAAATTAAGGTCAAAGGGCACAAAAATCGATTTTTTGGACATTTTTTGCAAATATCTCGTTTCCTATGGGGTTTACGCGATTTGTATTTATTATCAATATTATAGAGGATAAAATTTTCTACAACTTTTGTCTCAAAAGTTTTTTTTTTCGTTCGATCGTTTTCGAGATAGAAAGCAGTGAGCGCGCAGTGTTTAACTATGTAGAGTATCATTTAAGGTCAACCGGTAGGCCCGATCAAAAATATGCCTCATACAGTTTATAAATTATTGTTGAGAAATATTTACATTAAAATTAATAACTTTTTTCATTAATCAATAAGCTATCTATTTAATAACATTTATAACTTTTAACCTATCCATGTAATTGAAAAATCATCAAGGAAAATAGTTTAAGTACATTCTTATTTACACTAATTACATTTTAAGCAGAGGTAAGAAATCAAAAAAACTTTTTTAAGAATTTGTGAGCAACTGCCGGATTTGGATCAAATTGCTGCAGCATTTGACTTAAACTCACAACTTAATTTTTTTACCCTTAAACGCATAACTGGGGTCAAAATGGACCTCACTGGTTTCTTAAACGTAAATTCGGTTCTATGATCGATAAACACACTTTACTATAGATTATCTTTTTTCACTTTTTATAAGGAAGAGAATGATAGATTTTAAAACTTTAAAAATCTAAAAACAAAATCAGAGAAAAATCAGATTTTGTTGTATTCCTGGGGTCCATTTGGACCCCAGTTGTGAGTTTAAGGGTTAAAAATGAAATTAAAACTTTGTTAGCAGTCTATAATGCTTCAAAATCTGTGGGAAGCATCGATCATCTCCGTTATGCCCAATATCTTAAATCTACAAAATCAAATAAACCTGTGCAGTTATCAAATATTCGACCAACGAGTGCTGCAGCTCATCAACATCTTAATCGTGTATATTATCGCTAATTAACACAATATTCTGCAACTGCAAGAATGTTTGTGGTTCGCGATATGGTTGCAAGAAATCGGGAAGATGGGACCTTTGATCCTGACATCATGGAAGACCTGGAGACAAATGTCGTTGAAGACGAAAATGAAGAAGAAGCTGAAATTATTTATTATTCAAGTAATTAGTATAGCTTTGGTAACATTAAAAAATAGGTAAATAATTTAGGTATTTCACTTAGTAATTTTCTAAGTACACAATCAGGTAAGTGTGATTAAATACATTGATACTCAATTAACAATAGATACGACAAGAAAAAAGTTATTAACTATGATGTAATATTTAAAAAAAATTATAATTATTCATAATTATGTATTTCTCAAAATTTTATAAACTGTATGAGGCATATTTTTGATCAGGCCTACCGGTTGACCTTAAATGATACTCTACATAGTTAAACACTGCGCGCTCACTGCTCTTTATCTCGAAAACGATTGAACGTATAAAAAAACTTTTGAGACAAAAGTTGTAGAAAATTTTACCCTCTATAATATTGATAATAAATACAAATCACTTAAACCCCATAGGAAACGAGATATTTGCAAAAATGTCCAAAAAATTGATTTTTGTGCCCTTTGACCTTAATTTTTGACAGATGCGGAGGCCTTACAGTATGTAGGTTTTGAGACAAGTTTTATGATGTCAAAATAAAAGTTTACACAAATATACAACTTGGTATCTCACATTCCGAGATTCTTACCTTATTTTGACTAAGATGACTGGACTAATACTTGGACATGTCATACACGGCTTTCAAAAGCTATCAAATTGTTTTTTGAAAATTAATGTTTAAATTTTGAGGAGTCTTCTTACTTTATAAAATGGATATGTCTCCGACTGATGTTGCCAGAGCTATTAATTTAATCCAGGATGGACGGTCACAGTATTACGTGGCAAGTGTTTTAAACGTCATAAGAAGTAAAGTACAAAGGGCAACATCAGTCGAAGACATTTTTAAAAGTAAGAAGACACCTCAAAATTAACACATTAATTTACAAAAAACAATTTGATAGCTTTTGAAAGCTGTATATAACATGTCCAAGTATGGGATGATTCAACAAAACTGTCACTGTCATTCTCCATAGGCTATGGATGGACCATAGCAACCTTAGTTCTTCATACAGAAAAATATTGGAAATTGCAATGTTTTTTGAAAAAATCCATATTTTCCACAAAAATAAATATATCGAGGTGAACCAAAAACAAAACTGTTAAGAATAGATCTGACTTGATAAATAAAACTTAATTTAGAACAATATACAGTTTTTCCACTCTACAGAGTGTCTTAAACTTATGGTAAAAAACATATTTTTGTTTAAACCTGTATACAGGGTGGTCCAGGATTAATCTGAAAAATTTTAATGATCGATAGAGCCTGAAAAAACAATAAAAACAAACCCAAAAACATTTTTCAAAAATGCATACTAACGGAGATATAGTCCTTCAAAATAATTTTTAAACCATTAAACCGATTCTTCTCAAATTTTGTGTAGGTTAAGCTTCCGTCGATAATATAATGAACAAAAGGCCCAGTGGCGGAGATTTTGGGAGGGGTTTCCCCTTTTTACCCTCATATTTTCGACGCCACTGGATTTTATTAGAAAATCATCAGATTTATTTTTATCATTTTTCAATCTAAAAGCAAAACTTGTATGTTTATTTTTTATCAGATTAACGGAGATATTTCAGTTTAAAATTTCAAAAACACTGTGTACACGGAACATTTGTTATTATTTTAGTAATAAAAAATTATTTTTTTTCTGAACGATTGTATTGGGCCAATAAAAATTTACCAATGAAATTATATATAATTATATATATTATTCAATAGGGTGGTTTTTGGGTTGGTTTGATTTTGTATTATAATACAATTAAATTATTAATTACAGACGTTGATTGTAATCCTCAATCAACGTTACAATAAAACAACCTAAAAATATGACGGGATCAGTAACAACTGCACGATGACTCCTGGACGCTAGTTTATTTTTATAATATTTTATAAACTGATAACGTGGCATAATTGTTACCAAGTTACCGATTTAAAATAAAATATGATAAAATTCCGTGTACTCGGTGTTTTTGAAATTTTAAAGTCTCCGAAACCACTGATCTTATGAAAATTTAACACACAAGTGTTGCTTCTAAATTGAATAAGAAATCTGATGATTCTCCAATAAAATCCAGTGGTGTCGAAATATGGGGGTAAAAAGGGGAAACCCCCACAAAATATCCGCCGCTGGGCCTTTTGTAAGAAATTTTACCTAGGTACACAAAATTTGAGCAGAAGTTATTTAAAAAAAAAAACGTTTTTTTGCCTTTGAAGGGCTATGAGTGTGTTAGTATGTATTTTTAAAAAAATGTTTTTGGGTTTGTTTTTATTGTTTTTTCAGGCTCTATCGATCATTAAAATTTTTCAGATTAATCCTGGACCACCCTGTATTATAAACGTACGTCTATTTTATAGTATTTTTTTAAAATGTGAGCCAACAATTTATCTACAATATTCTTTAATATTCGTTTAAATCCGACATCAAATAAAAAAGTTATTTGCGATTTAAATTCATCGAAAATTTGTGTGGATCGATTATTTTGCACGTGAGTGTATATGTATAAATTAGTGCGGTACAATTTAGCCGGTTAAGCCGGCCAAAAAAGTTACCTAAGTTAATTAGCTAGCTAACTGATCAGCTTAGCTAATTTACCACCCAACCGCATGTTGCAAACAAAGAAATAATAATAATATTTTTGGGACACATTTTTGTTTTTAATGCACGATTTTGATAATACTATATTGCAAAATCTTAAAAAAAAATTAAAATTCCTGAATTGCTATTAGAAGTGCTCACATTTCAAGTAAAAGTCTGCAAAAAATAAGAATTTTAGATTGTATTCTAGAATTAATACAACGGTTAATGTTTCAGGAGAGCAATTTAAAGAAAACTGATATCTGTAAGTCAACACAACATATAGAAATTTAACGATTTTCAATCTTATTTTTTGAAATTATCATGTAATCATGTAAGTTTTTTGTTAGATACCAAATTTCAACATAATAATTAACATATTGTTGTAATAACGGTTTTTGTGAGATAGGGATTATGTCATGAGACCTACGATATATGAAAGTTTATACATTTATAAGAATAGAAATAAATCTTTAAATAGCGATAACGGACCGGTACCCAACTCTAGTTTGTATAAATTAGTTTGTTAGTTTCTCTTCACGTGTTCACTGAGGCGATCACGGTCCACCGTTTAGTAAACTGTGTCCGTTTACGGTTTAGTCAACCTTAGCTTATAATTAGTATTCATAGGGTAGATTTAGCATTTAGATTTAATTACACTACACGCGTCTGAAAATGCCAACATCGTTGGCGAAAAGTAATTTAAGCACTTTGTGTTTTGTTTTGGTGTTGGGAAATATTTTTTTAACATATCACCAAAGTTGTCCTTTTTCTTTCAAGTTTTATAAATCTGTATTTAAATAAAGCAAATGTAAAATTTTTGGTTGATACCTTATTTTTGAACAAAAAGAGGTACCAATTTTTTTATGGGGAATTTATTACAAAAAAATAACTTACCGCTTCTTCATTAACTGCTAAATCACAAAAAGAACACGTTAAACGGCTGAATTCATCATACATTGATTCGGTTAATTCTTTCGGCAATTTTCGTAAATCATTGTCGGAAAAATAGTTCAATTTATTTACTATATTGGCTATAGCAACTGACTCTCTCTTCCTAATGGTTACACTAAAATAAACAATACATATCAAATAAGAGGTGTGTTTAAAAAGTATCGGGAATTTGCATGTTATAAAAGCAAAACGGTATACTCGGTTTACCAAACAAGAAATGCATATGCAAATTTGTAGACGTTTCATATGTTTATAATTTGTTTAAATAATTGCAATTACATAGGTACATAATATGTATAATATATTATAGAAATCGTCAAAACGAAGTAAGCATTTAAAATCTATAAACAACAAAACTAAAAAAATCATTAACACAGTCATCACACCAGGAGCGTGCTGGCCTACCGGGCGACCGGGAGTTTCCCGGTGGGCCCTTATAAGATAAATTTAAATTAGCTGTTATTAGTAGGGACTTGTAACAAAACCTCGAATAAAAATAAAACTCCGTTTCTGGCGTTATCGTTCCGAGTAACATAAAAAGATTAAAACATTAAAACTATTAAGTACCCAGTAACGTTTTCTGTTGAAGAATGAATGAAGCAGCGTAAATATTGGTGTATTGTGCGACTCGTGTGAGAAAGAGGAGATTCCTCGAACGTGAAGTTAGTACCCAAGTAACACTTCGTGACGATAATTTTCTGAAGATCACGAGGTCACGAAAACGTGACCCAAATTTTTTGGATTAACGCCAAATTAAACGAAATATTTATGTTTTAGACACGATAAAAAACTTAAGAAATTTTCACGATACTACGTGACGAAAAAGAGACTTTACTTTACGCAATCGTTAGGTTTTCGTAATTAAAATAGCTGCAGAACTCTAAAAGCATCTGTCACGAAAGTATAACGTAGATATCTACATATGTTTAAATATCGTTATGCATTTTCTTGGAGAAAAACATACCGATTTTGTAAACGAAAACTTCACGATTTTGTTGTTTTCAAATTTGAATTACCTCACTTCATCTTCTCTGCCATTTTTTTGTAGCTTTTGCCGGATTTACAGGCCAGTTTATTTTATTCGGGTTGCTTGACGCGTGAGTTTTACGGATAGTAAAAATAAGTATGTAAAATTTGTCACTATCACGTTGAGAATACGTATACGTATACAAAATTATTGAAAATTCCGTCACGACTTACTCAATATTTCGTATCGACTTTTGTAAGGTTTTTGTCTCGATTTTACCATGTACTTCAGTTAAGGTTTTGATACGAAAACGAAGCTTAAAGTAAGAGCAGTTTGGCCACTATTTCGTCTACCAATTTCTTATGAAATCGAACACACGATCACCTCACGTTATGTGACGAGCTTCACAGTTTCAGTAATGCTTTCGTGACGGTGTGCTGCCTGGGTAACACGCCAAAAATCGCAAACAATGATTTATTCAGTTACCGCAAGAAATAAATATTTTTTCCTGCGCCACACACGTTTTAATAATAATAATAATAATACTTTATTTACGACTACGTCAGTTACAGATAGGATATGAGCATACAATACAATATACAATATACATTACAATTCACAATAAATACAGTTATTAAATAAATGGTAATTTCAGATAGAAATTCTTCTAAAAAATTTAGTTTACTAAAAAATTTGGTTAAGAGCTAAACGAACTTGCGCTAGTGTTAAATAATTTAGGTCCAAATTTGTCTCATTCGCAAGACGGCAACATCTAGAAAGAGGCATTTTGTGGGAGTAACCATTGGTATGAAAATTAACATAAAACATGTTGCTTTGTCGTGTGCGATGTTGTGGCATTCTAAAATTAATCTTCTCAAGTAGGTAATTTTGGAGAATTAATTTGAGAATTCAAAAGTTTAAAGATAAATATAACATCAATACATTTTCTTCTACTAGCTAAACTTTTTAATTGTAGTCTATCCATTTTAAATCCATTTTAAACGCAATAAACCTGGCAAATTTATTTTAAACACGTTCAATTTTATCAATATAGATATTAAAATAAGGTGACCATACTACTGAGTTGAATTCAACTTGTGATCGTACCATTGATGAGTATAGGATCTTGCCACACCCCACCCTTACTTGAGAATTTTACCTGCGTGACTCACTCGCGCACTAGTGGGCGGAATACCATCAAGTTAGTTTTAGGTTAAAATTGGAAAAAAGTGTGGTTAAAAATTACCCGGACAACAATCTGGATTTCCTGGTGAAGTTATGATATCACAACGTGATTTTTTTTATCACGCTGTGATCCTGAGTGCTTACACATGCATCACAGTGATATCATGTAGAACTCTCGGTGTGATATTTGCAAAATTTGCGCATGCATATGAGCCCTGCGAACTGCGAATTTAAAACCTAGTTTGTTATTCACATTACACCGTTATAATTTATAAAACGTTGTTTGAATATCACGAATGTTGTCCGGGTTCAATAAAAAAAGATATTCCATTCCACGCGTAACGGATGGGACAGTTGCAAGTTTTTATTTACAAAATAATATTGTATTGTATTGTACTTTTAGTCTTTTTGAATTAAAAAATTAATTTTTAAGGAATTAAACAGTCAACCACGATACCTAATTTTGCCAAATAAAAACCTTGTTAAACAGCTTTTGTTTAGAACTATTTATAAAAATTTGGCATTAGTAATATAATAGAACAATGTTATTTTGTAAATAAAAACTTGCAACTGTCCCATCCGTTACGCGTGGAATGGCCGTATACTTTCTCTCTCAATGTACGAATGTGGCGCAAAATAAATATCCAAACACGGATGGCATAAAAAAATCACGACATGATTTTTTATGCCATCGGTGCACCGACATGTTTGGATATTTATTTTTGGGCCACATTCGTACATTGTGAGAAAATGTATGTTAACAATTGAATTAATAGTTTTTGCGGTTAAATACATTTAATATTTTCTTGGATGTAAATTAACTATTAATTTAAATCCAAAAAAATATTGAATGTATTTAACCACAAAAACTGTTGATTCAATACATATGTAGGTATACTTTTTCTTTCAATGTACGAATGTGTCGCAAAAATGAATATCCAAACACCGACGGCATAAAAAATCATGTCGTTAACAATTGAATCAACAGTTTAACATTCAATATTTTCTTAACTATATATAGTTAATTTAAATCCAAGAAAATATTAAATGTATTTAACCGCAAAAACTGTTGATTTAACATAATTTTTAAACAGTATTTTCATTTTTATACTTTTAATTTTATATTAAAAAAACACCCTTTAGTTGAAGGTATAGTCCAGCCTGGACCATACCTCCAACTGTCCAGGTATAGTCCGGTATAGTAAAAGTTAAAATACTTTACTTACTTGGATACTAAGTTTAGGAAATTAACCACAAAATTTTGTAAATATTTAATAGATTCGGCCTCCTCGCTCACAACGGGTCCGTTTAATGTCGACAGCTGCACCAGACAAGCTAGGGCATGATGTGCAAGTTCTTCCTGATCGCGTATTTTCCAAAATACCCGAAACATCAGCGTCATAATTTCCGGATTAAGGATTACGTCGGCCCAGTGTTTGTCAAGTTTAAGATGAGGAGGCTCTTCGGATTGGTAAACTCTTTCATACAAGTTAATTATTCTTCTGGGTAGTTTGTTGGAGTTAAGAAAATATTGTAATAATTAATAATTATCTAGTCACCTTAAATTCTATATATTTTAATAAAGTAAATTAGTAATTCTAAAACGCTATTATCCCTATAAAGTACAACTCATGCAGCAAAAAAATGAGCTGAAAATACCAAAGCCAGTAGAATTTTTCGTGTCAAATACGCTTTCGTAAAAATAAATGTAATAAAATTATTTTATAAAAATGCAGAACATAAAATTTTGTTTGGGTTTTAATAACAAAATTAAAAGATGTTTTTGAAGCATCTATAAAAGTAGAATAGACATAAAAATCCTTATTCAACTTTGATATTATATCACATGCAGAAGCTTATTTTTTTATATTTTCGTACTTTCTAGTTTTAAAAGTAAATAACGTCCTTTACTTTTAGAACCAGTGCTAAAACTAAATTATTTTTAACAAAATTGTCTAAAAATTACATTTTAGCCGTATGCGTATGCATTTAAAATTATACTTTTACTAACGTTTGTTGAAAAAAGTTTTTACCTGTTTACTTTTGATTTTTATGTGCATATGCTATAATCAATCACTACAGTGTCTAAAATAAATTTATCTTCTATGTGGTCTATAAATTGTATTATAATGGTTGCTATGGTTAAAGTAAGAAAAACAAACAACAACTGGTTGAATTTTCATAATTTTATAGTTTTTATTCATAATTAAAAGTAACTTAGGTACTTAAAAGTATCTTGGATACTTTCATATAGTATCTTAGATACTTTTTAAAGTATCTTGTAACTAAAGATACTTTTAACTTAAAGTATCTACCTAGTAAGCACAAGGTAGCCGGCCCGCATACGGCCCGAATACGTTGCATGTATTTGTTCCGGCATGTAGACAGGGCATGTCCGCCTGGCCGAATGTCGGCTATGTTTACTCGGCCGAGTGTCGGCTATGTATAGTTGCCCGAGTGCCGGCCACAACAGCCTGGCAATTCAAAAAAGCCTTCAGACGTCCTGGATAGGTATATCCTGTAGGTTTAACACACAAGAGATGGGGACTTCAAACAATTAATGTTCAGCTATGCCATTACAGACGCACACTTCCAACTAAATATTGCAACCCATCGCTATTTATAGTTAGCTCGCTTGCGTAAGATGTACTATCGCTAACAAAAAACTCATACAGCTATATTGTGGCTGTGTGAATAAAACTTTTCCGTCAATGTCAAGCTGACATCGAGCTTTGTCACATCTAGAGACAGGTAAAACGATACAGGGGGTGTATCGATACAGTATCGATAAAAAAAAATATTATCGATAATATCGATATTTTTATATTGCCTCGAGCTGAATAAAAAAAAATCGGTTTCTTTCTTTGTAGGTTTAAATTTAAAAGAAATGGTTTTAATAAAAGATAAACTTTATTAAAAAAACAAAAATCAGTTTAGAAGGCCAATTGCGCCTTTTAAAATAACACAGATCAGAATAAATACCTAATAAATAACAAAAACTATAATAATGTAACGTATATTCTTATTATTACATATAATTCAGTGGCGGCTGGTAGATTTTGGGTATACTGATATCTCAAATATTAGAAATGGGACCCACATTTAATTAATATGAGTTTATAATGACTTTAAATAAACAAGTTCTGCGCAAGCAGAATTTAAATAGAAGTTTGCGAAAAAAAGATAGCTTTTTGCTTGGCCATACCGGCCCCCCTATAAATTGAACATAAATTTAATTGTTGCAATTTATTATTCACCATAGTTTATCGACAAATTTCAAATTTTATTTAAAAAATCAAAATTATACAGATTTTATAACATTTTAAATTTGTATTGTGTTTAAATTTGAAACTTTTCGATACACTATGGTAAATAAGAAATTGCGTATTTCAAGGTCTTGGATTTCTTTATTTGAATTGCACCAATCACATCGGCAACCATAGACATAGAGAGTTTACCATATACATAGAGAGTTTAACCATAGACAGAGAAAGTTATCTACGTCTTTGGGTTTAACTTTTTTCCGTTCGCATATTTTCTATTTTGCTTAATTCGTGATTTTTAAATTAACGATATAAACTAACGATAAGCAAAGGATATATCGATTCAGAGTTTGCAGAATATGTATCGATATTATATCGATATGCGTATCGTTATACCTGCCTCTAGTCACATCCATTATGACTTTTTTAACAACATTTTCAACCAAACAATGCAGACGAACTCTGGCAAGCCATTGAAGCCATTTGGAACCAGATAAAGCAAGACGGCGACTTCCATGCTTTGCCGTTTGCGGGCAGTAATTGACAAAAACAGAGGGATGACGAAATATTATTTTTTTTTCAAACTTCAACCTAACTTTGTATTTAATTTTAGACCTTTCAAATGTGACGTATTATGTTAAAAGCCATAATTACTCCAACGAAATGATAGAAAATCAGGAACACTAGATTTTTAAGCTGTATGAGTTTTTTTTGTTAGCGATAGTATTGTTTACGCCGCGGCAGGCCGTATTCCGGCCGTAAGCGGGCCGGCTAGGGCAAGCCGAACGATTTTGCAGCGGCATGCCGTATTCTGGCCGACTTTGGTTAGAACATGGCCAAACGGTACCGGGCTAACATAACGCGGGCCATAAGCGGAACGACTGGGGGCAAGCCGAACCGCTGGTCAACCGCCTATACTGAGCGAAGGCCGACTGTTTGCCGAGTGTTTGGTGCTTACTGGGTAGTTACCGGAGGTAACTAAGTTATTTTGTTTAAAGTTTCTTAAAAAAGTAACTAGATATTTTTCAGAAGTAACTTTCCCAGCTCTGAATCCTACCCAATTAAACCTAGCACAGCATTAATGGTTTAAGTATGAAAATAAAAAAAGTCAAATTATTAAGTATTTTTAAGTTTAAACAACTGCTGTTATCTTACTACACTGAATAACACACATCTGTGTATAAAAAATGTCCTTAAAGTGGACTAACTTTACTGCAGTAAAAATCCTAAAGTATAGGAGACCTTATCAAAGACAGCGAGCGCAAAGTAGGCGTGTATCTCTAAAGAGTTGTTATGGAAACACAATAAATAAGGCATCTAGCACCTATCTAAAATGTACATGGTTGATAGATGATTTTCTGGCAGCTTGTCAAAAAATCTAAACTAAATCATTAAAACTTTTTTATTACTAACAAATTTTAATTTTTTATATTTGTCTTTATTGTTTTATTTGGGTAAAAATTTCTTTAAAATCTAAAATAGTGAAAATAAATTTAATTTTTGAAAGTAAGTAGGTAAAATGGCAGATACATAACTTTGAATAACTATCATCCTGTTGACATCAAAATCTAAACTTCCTTTATGGACAACTAACCTTACTTCCAGTTATCACTAGTCTTGTCATTTTGACAGTGAAAGCAAATATGCTCAATATTGCTATTTATGGATTTATACATGGACAACCAAAATATGACATTCAAAATTCCATGTCTACCACTGTACTATAAAAATATATATTTATGCTTAAAATATACTATAGGTACCTAACATGAGTAGGCCATTTTCAGGACACTGAATAATTTCTAGTGATGGGCGAATTCGAATTAAAAATAACCTGTAATCCAATTATTGAAATAATCGTTGAATCCGATTATTGGAATAATTGTAATTTGAATTAAAAATAATCTGCTCAAATACTTCTTATCGGGTGTTTTCTTCAAGATCAGGATATATCATAACATTAAACAAATTTTATAATCATATTGTATCATCATAATCGTAAATTACTATATTCAAGTCACCAAATAACTCATTCAATTTGAAATCCGACTGAATATATGCAATAAATAATCGCGGATTATTTAATTCGAAAATAATCGGCGAATATTAATCGCATACTTTCATTTAAATTATCAATTTGGTTAAATTATTCCAATATTGAAATCCGAATGAAAGTATTGATATAATCTGATTATGCCCATCACTAATAATTTCTCTACAAACAAAATCCACAAACTGTGAATTGTGACTAAAAAGTTTTAAATTATTAAAAAGGATATGCATTGGAGCAATATAAGCCCACTGTAGAACAGTTTCTGAGATTATAAGGACTTGATTGGTTAATTGAAGCATACTTTCTTGGTATGGTGGGTCGGTATTAACAACTTCTGATAATAGATAAACACAAAACTGGAATATCCTCTTTAAGTCAAAGCTTTCAAAATCCTTTTTGGCTTTAAAATGAACCTCAAATGGCAGTCCGACATCTGTGGATTGCAATGTATTTGAATATTCCTGCAGTAGGTTTTTTATAAGAAAACAACCAAGCATTTTCTAAAAATATAAATAAAAACAGATAATGTATACTTACATTTATTTGGTAAATTGTTTTCTTTACCTTTTTATGGTCCCCATTGATGACTAAATTTTCCACATCCTGCAAAACAACAGTCCTATTTCTCCCACCATCATTTATGCTTGCTCTTTTGACCATTATAGCTATGGTCTGTAAAATTCGGTTTTGGACAAATTGGGGTACAGCCTTATTTGTAATATATTGAAATAAATACTGTCTTAAAGAATCCCTATCATCTTCCATTAAAAATGACCATTCCCGTATAATAGCCCCTCTTATTACTTCAGCAGCTTCAAATAAGATATATTCATTCTGTGATTTCTCTAGTATTTCCCGGCATACTGAATAAGGTGATTTTGATTTACGAAAGTTTAGAAACACATTTTCTGCAGCGTGTCTTTGTTCACTGGAAACTACATTTGTGGGGGCCTAAAATATTTTAGAGAATAATTTCCGTGCAACGAAAAATAAAAAAATTACACTACCATTATAATCCCCGCCGCAGCCTCCAGTTCCGAAATTAATCCAATCATTTTAAATGTTGAATTACATCTAAATAAAAAAATAAGTGAACTTTTTTTAATATACAAAAGTTTGGTTAAGTTTAAAGTAAAATACAACGTTGCCGTATTTTTATAATGTCAAATCAGTCGATAAGGAAGATTTGTTTTTAATTAAATATAGTCTATTTCGTAAAGAAAATATTTTTTAAAATCGTATGATATTTTGGTATTTATTAATTACATTTTAAATAAATTACTGTGTTTGGAAACATTAATGGTAATATTTTTAAATACAAAATTTAAATTATTTATCAATTAATTCGTAAAATTAAATTTTGATTTCGTGATTATAATTGTGAAGAGACTATATGCATATGACTTGTATTTTTCCGGCTTTGACCTTGAAATTACACAAGTGCATTTAATAAATAGGTATATAATTAACTTATTTGCTTAGTCAGTTTTGCGATCCCAACAATAGATAACAGTAAAATGACAAAAAAAGCAGTTTGCGTATTAAACGGTGCTGATGTTAAGGGAACTCTATGGTTCACCCAACAGGTAGAGTTTCAAGGATTTAAAACGTATTTTTCTCATTTCAAGATGTTTACAGGACAATAATGGAGCTGTAGAGGTAACTGGTGAAGTTACTGGCTTGGGCAAAGGTCTACATGGCTTCCATATCCATGAGTTTGGAGACAACACCAATGGTTGTATATCCGCTGGGGCCCACTTTAATCCCCACAACAAGGAACATGCCGGCCCCACCGACTCGTCCCGTCACGTAGGCGATCTTGGAAACATCGAAGCTGGAGACGCTGGCGTCGCTAAAGTCAACATTGTTGACAAAATGATTTCTCTTGATGGGGACCACAATATCATTGGCCGTACTCTTGTAGTACACGCCGACCCTGATGATTTAGGCCAAGGGGGCCATGAGTTGAGCAAATCAACTGGAAACGCTGGGGCTCGTCTTGCCTGTGGTGTTGTTGGTCTGGCCAAAATGTAAACATTTTTCATTCCGAATGTTGTTTTTATTTTGTTATAAGTTTTTAGAGAATAAATGATTATTTCAAATTTATTTTATTATTCTAGCAACCAAATTCCAAAACTATTAAGCCGGTTTTATAGTTCTAAAAAGTAGGAGTAGCAGTAGCGTTCAGTAGCAACCAAGGTCGTTGGCGTAAAGGTACAGTTTCGTTGATGCGGCTGCGGCTTGCGGCTGCGACCTTAGCCGCGCCTCTGCTTAGTACAATTTGTGTGTATATGTTTTGGTTGGCGCGTTCGCAAACAGCGATGGCATAAAAAATCACGACATGATTTTCATTTCTCATGCAGTGACATCCGAATGAATAAAATTTGTGAAAATCACGACGTGACGTTCGTATGATTTTCATTTATCACGCGGTGACTTCCGTATGATATCAGTATGAATAAAATTTGTGAAAATCACGACATGATGTTCGTATGAATATCACGAATGTTGTCCGGGTAGGTATAATACCTATAACTTATTAGTTATAGGTATATGTATGTTATAAGCACACAACAAACGTCAAACACTCGAGCAGTTTTGCCAGACTTAATAAAATAATTTTCCATAGAGAGAATTTATAAATTTATGTTTATAAAGTTTTTATTAAAATAGCATAAGCACCATGCACAGATTATAATTATTATTATAATTATTTGCTTTAAAGCATGTAAAAATTCAATTTTATTCTAATGACAACGGTAAAACGTCAAATAATTAAAAAAATCTTATTCAAAATAGTATATTACCTTAAATCCCAAATCTATTACATTTTGACGCATGCGTCTATTACAAAAAAAAAGTTATAGGATGCATATGCATCCTAAGTACAATATTGTTGATAATATATATATTATTTATCATGCATCCTAAGTACCCCAGCAATTTAAAGAATTCTCTATGTATATGCATATAAAAAACAATAGCCAATCCCAATACATGGCCATGTATTAGGATTGGCTATTGTTTTTTTTTATTCTTATCTCGCTTGTCCTTTGCGTTGGATCATTTTAATTAAGGTGTATGTATCTTGATTTTAATTTTTCTATGCAAGTTAGTATGTGTTTCGTATAACATTCGGCACGTTCCCTTTTTCTGTGGCGCGAGTTCTGGGACACCCTCATTTTCCAAAAAATAATAATTTGTAGCCTACTTCCTTATTACCCCTTCAATTTGAAGGCTTCAAATACTGCATAGTAGCTAGGATAGCGTTTATCAAAAAGGAACCAAGCGCAAAAACTTTTTCTGGGGTAAACAAAATTATTTGCAAAATAACTCATTTTTAATGCTGCTCAAAAAATGAATGATTTGGGAACCCTCTTAATCCCTTTGAGTTAATTTATGAAAATAAATATTCATAAACACCAGAGTACTATATATAGCATAGAAAAAGGATATACAGAACAAATCATAGTACTACATTTAAGTTTAATAATCTTACATTTAATTAAGTACATTTTTATAGGTGGGGTTAAATAACAAACCATGAATAATTCATAATTATTATAAGGTCATTTACTAAAATAAAAATAATTTATTATACAATATCCATAAATTAATAATTTAAGTTAATAAAAAAAATAATGTTAAATTTTAAAACATTGTAAAAATAACTTAACCCCCAATATCATTCTTCTATTTCCGTTATAACCACTGATGATTTATATGGTAAAGCACGTTGTTGGTAATAGCTGCCTTTAATTTGTGGATATGCAGGTTGATATGTGTTTCTACGATCAAGATTTGGTTTTCCTTGGAACATAACTGTAATAGAGTTGATTATGCTGGTTGCAATTCCACCCAAAACCTTGATTGTTGTTATCATAATAGGAGTGACAGACTTAATAAATTCAGAAATGGTCTTTATTAGTTTTAAAAAATATTCCATTAAATATTTAATTGTTTGAACTAAAGCAGTGACCATAGTTGCCAATAACAAACTTAAAAATACTGTTGTCTCCTTAATATTTTGTAATGTTAAAATGTGGATAAGAAAATACTTTGTGTTAAGTTTCAAGTTATCACAGATACTAGTTAAATATTTTTGAAAATCAAAATTAACAATATTGTCCATTTCCATAGAACTATCTCCAAACAAAGATTCAGCTTTGTAAGGTCTTACAATCTCCAATTTTAATCTGAACTCATTATCAGTAAGCTCAACGGTTTTTACTTTAAACCAATATTTTCCTAGAATATTCTTGCCAAGATCAACCCAGAGACAATGCCCTACAGGGGCTCCTGCTGTGGTTGGACTAGTTATGCCCACCCATTTTTTGGTTAATGAAGTTTGAACCTTAATTTTTACAGACCTTAAATTTTCTATAAACCTTTCTTCCTCATCGTTAATCTTTATAACATCCCTATAGGCATTTAAAGATTCTACAAAACGTTTTTCCTGAAAGGTCCCCACAAACAGGGTGGTTTTTAGCATTCTCTTGGCAAATATTTTAACGCTCTTTTCAACTGATCCATCTTCATAATCGGAAGTATCAAGAGTATCAGTAGATTGATTCACTTTTCTTGTCATTCTTGCTAAAAACACTTTATTGTAAATTACCTAAATGGTATAAATATGTCCGTTAGGCCAGCTCAGATAAATATATTTGTCATGTAATTTACACAAAGCTTACAGGTTAGGTAAAAAATTACTGGAATATTTAAACTACTGTTTAGAAATTGTATACAAAGCCATCCGTCCTAAGTAAGCTAAAGGCCATTACCCCCGAACATTCTGTGTTTAGATTAATGAAGGAGACAGTGTTGCCAGATGGGTAACAAATAACTCCCTATCCAGTGATGTAAAAATTCACTATAAATCATAGATTAATCTACCTATGCTATAAATCCCTATTGCTATTATGAATTTCCCTATTTATTTTCCTATGCTAGAGCATAGATGACCGAAGGTGCTAGAGTTTCTATATTTTTTGACGTTTTTTGTCAAAAATATAAAAGGTCTATCTGATATGACATGGTCTCTATAGGTATAGGCATGTATCTTGCACGAGCCGAGGGCGAGTTTGACGGTTTCACGAGAGCGGAATATGCAATTCCAAACGTGTTTCAGACTATTCTTTTTCTACGTTTCCAAAAAATACCATAGAAAAATAATTTAATTGGAAGAAAGTGAGGTTGGATCGGTCTAAAATTTGTATTAAAAACTGAGATGTTGCCACGAGTGTTTATTCTGTCATCAGATGTAGAATATTTCATTCTGTAACACTTTACGGAATATATGTCATTCCACAGATAAAAGTAATATTAGAAGGGTCAAATTCCGTAATAGGAATAGAAAAAATAAATTTTCAAATTTGACAAGAATCTTAAATGAAAAGTAAAGAACTTAAAAATATTAATTTCAAATATTGGGGGGGGGGCTAACAATAATCAGTTAAATTAACATCTCATCACCCTAATATAAGTAACAAGGTTGTATGTTAAAAAACCAAAAAAATTGATTCTACAAGGTTTTATGTAATCCACCCTTGACATACAACTTAAAAATAACTCTATATATGGTGTGTGGTGACCTTTAGCTAAGCAACACAAAAATTTGGGTAAGAAGAGTACCCTATATACCAAATTTTAACATATTTCAACAAAGTTTAAATTAAAAAAAACAACATAAGGAATTGGCAATAAACCTAATAAAGCATGCATCCAAAGATCTAACACACGGGAATCTTAAATTGTATTACATACCTAATATAAAGATTTTTATTAAGAATCTCACTTAACAGTTGCGTAAAAAAAGTCAAGCGATTTTTTGCGTCTAACCTAAAGTAAACCACACACCAATAAGCACATAAACTAGGTATTTAAAATTAATTATGGCAGATTTTACTGAATCGCAAAAAAAATATATGAAAGAACTTTTTCAAAATATTACTACTAATTTTGAACAAAAAACTGAAGACGTAAAGGAAACCCTTAAGAGCGAATTTACAAAGTTTAAAGAAGAAATTAATGTTAAAATAAAAAACTACGAAGATAAGATCGAACAACTAGAAACCGAAAACACTACACTAAAAAGACAAGTTTTAACATTAGAAAGAAAAAGCCGAAAAAATAACATAGTAATATTTGGTCTTAACACTTTGACTCCAACAAACATTATTGAGGAAGTTTTAAAACTTTTTAAGGAAACGTTGCTAGTCCCAATATCTGAACAAGACTTAAGTCATATTTATACCATTGGAAAATCTGCAGAGAAGCCAATTGTAGTAGAATTTATTTCATTTTATAAAAAACTTGCGGTAATAAAAAACTGTTATAAACTAAAAAATACAAATATTGCCATAAGCCAAGATCAGTGTCCCGAAGATCAGGAAAATACAAAAATTCTGCGAAAATATAAGAAAGAAGCTGAAGAAAAGGGAGAAAAGGCCACTATAAAATTCAACAGCCTCAAAATTAAAGATAAGGTTTACTCTATTAGGGAACTACAAACAAAAAAAGACACAAACAGAGAAGATACACAAACTTCAACAAACTTCAAGCGCAACATCGTCGAGGTTGAATCTGGGGAGGAAACTGAGGTACCGGAAATTAAAAAAAACAAAGTGACTGCAAAAGTCAACAAAGAAGCCGAAAAAGCTCGAATGTTAAGGTCCTCAACAACTGTAACTAAGTAGTGTACTTTACTGTTTGTTTAAACATTAAATTTTTTGTTACTGTCTAATTAATTCTTATTACATTCCCAGATAGCAAACGTGAATACGAAATCACGCGTGAGTGAATAATGTGTGCTATATGATTTCACACGTGAAGTCTTGAACTCGTAATTCACACGTGAGTAGATTATGAATTCATATTATAGTCTCGTGTGATTTAATCGATTTTATTTTAAAATACATGGATTGCATGATTAAAAACTGCACGTTTAAATATAAATAGAATATTAATATTCTAATATCAAAAATATTATATTAATATATTTTCATTTAATATTGTATGTCATTATAATAAATTATAATTAACTCTGGTAACACCCCAGTAAACATTTGTGATATCACGAAAAAGTCACGACGTGACATGTCACAGCTTGATATTCCATTGCTGACATAGTGATTTTGTTTGTCATTTTATGTAAAGCTGTGACTCGAGCGTGATCTTTCTATGTCACGAAGTGACCCCGCAGGGACGATCATTTTCATTTAAATGACATTACCTTTTATTTGTTTATAACACGTATTTTAATTAATTTATCCATTTAAAATTGTTATTATTGTTTGACAAAGACTTTTTTCTTTAATACACGTTATTCGTTGATGGTGAAAAACAATTATTTCCGCAAAAATATGCATTTTAAACTCGCGGTTGATTTTGTGCGCATGCGTTGTATATATGACGCAAAACAATCGAATAAAAACATAATTGTGTTTTTATTCGATTGTTAAGTTACACGTGTATACATCGTTTAACCTATTGCTGTGATATTTATTTAAATAATTGTTAATTGTAAATTGTTAATTGTTAAACAATTGTTATATAGGTACGTATATGGTTTATATATAAACTATAGTTGTTTTAACAAACATATATGAGTGTTATCATTTTGTAAAGCCTGGTTCTAACAGAAAAGTAATTTAATTTAAGATGTAATTTAATTTAACTTAAAAGTTAAAAACCCAACAATCCTTTGTAACGTTCATACAGTGATGTAATTTAAAACTTAATTTAATAGTTGGCAAACTTTTATCTTTTAAATTAAATTACGTTATTTCAAGGTTATTTCGTATTATCTAACCTATTTTGGGAGAATCTAACCTATTTTGTGTAAACGGTTTTACTAATAAGACAAATATTTCGATTGTAGTTACCAAAGTAAGCCATATATATATATATATCTAAAACTTTAAGTTTTATATACATTAAGTAAGCACTCTCTTTAAAATATTGTTTTTAATTTCAAACACTATTAAATTACGTTACTTTTTGTATGAACGCAAGTAAATTAAATTACTTTTAAAGTTAAATTAAATTATATTACGTTATTTCTCTGTTAGAACCCAGCTTTAATGCTTTGGTGATTACCCTATAGGGTGTAAAACTGTTTATTTTTTATTTTTGTATGCTTTATATTTCCTTTCAAATATTTTCAATATTGTACAGAGTGAAAAGATATTTTTGTAGGTTAACCAAAATTAGAATTATACGATTAGAAATATCATACTTGTATACAAATGCATTTGTAAATGTATACACACAACCAACTGTTGTCCAAAAACAAAAAACTGGGAGAAAACTTGGAATTACTGATACCATTGAATTCACTGTGCCAACAAATATAGAACGGGGCTCATATACATACTCCTATACCTATATATGAGTGGTATAGGTGCAAAACCTGCCAATTGCATTTTAAAATAGTATGACAGAAAACGTGTATACACGTTTTCTGTCATATATACATACATATTTTTATATTGTTATGATAATACATTGTCTTGAATTTTGTCTTCTATTATTTTAAAACGCAATTGGCAGGTTTTGAATCCATATCACTCATATATAGATATAGGTATTTATCATTTATACATATATGTAAGCCCCTCTACATACAGGGTGTAAAGGGTAAAACCACCCTATACACAAAGTATGTGTCTTGTCCCAGGATTTAATGTCAGATTATTTTATTTTGAAGGTTTACACAATAAAAATGTCCATTTGTTAAACTTTTACCGATATCTTAATTATTAGATATGGGACCTACATCTAATTTATATACATCAAATAAAAGAGATAACTTTTTGCTCGGCCATACTGGCCCAATGGCTCCCCTAATAAATATAATATAAATTTAATTGGAGCAATTTATTATTTACCAAAGTTTATCGACAATTTCTTAATTTTATTAAAAAAATCCAAATTACCTATACATATTTTATTATTTCTTTAAAAAGAAATATTAAAAATTTAAAATGGTAAATAATCTGTATAATTTGGACAGAGTTGCAGGGCTCCCACACCTCCTAAAATTCATAAAATTCCTAAAATTTGGCTTAAATCTTAAAAACTCCTAAAATTCTCCTAAAATTGCCATCAATCTCCTAAAACTCCTAAAAATTAAATATAAGTAGGCCAACTTGACTGCGTTTAATAAAATTTGTAATTTAACCGTGGGAGCCCTGGAGTTGCAACTCATGGTTGTTTTGTGTAAATGTATGTATTTCTAATAGTATAGAGTAGAAATTCCCCAAATGAGCCTACCAATTTTGATGTTGAAAGTAAAATTAAAATATATATTTTTTAATTATATTAATATTTTAAAATATTATACTCATTAATATCAAGTCACGTTACAATTTTTTTGGATAAAATTCATTTGTTTATTAACACCATTATTTTTTTTAATATTTGAATGTCTAAGCACTTAAGATTCAGAAACCGTTTTAACTTTTTGTGCTTGCCCTTTGGGTTGATGATAAATAATGTTGTTTAGCGGTTTACCTTACAAAATAATGTAATTTTTTATTTACTTTTACATGATTTTTATATTTAAAACAGTATAAAATCGCCTCTACCAATCGAAATAAATTTAAATTTGTACAGAATCAAGATTTTAAATAAATAAAACTTGTGTTAAAATTTTATAACGATATTTGTAATAGTTTTTAATAGTACATTATGTATCAAGTTTGATAAACGCCATTTTAGACACGAATTTAATTTAGGCACGAGCGAGCTTGCGAGCGAGTGCTTAAATTAATGAGTGTCTAGAAAAGTTTATAAACGAGTTGCATACTATACTTTTTCTATGACAAATACTTATTATTATCTTAATAGTATTTTATGTATCAAGTTTGATAAACGCCATTTTATACACGAATTAAATTAATGAGTGTATAGAAAAGGTTATAAACGAGGTGCATACTATACTTTTTCTACGACAAATACTTATTAGTAGTAAATATATTTATTGAAAAAAACCAAAAGGCTATCGACCAAAGTCTTTTTGCCTATATAAATACAATTTTATTTTACAAAATATTTGATATAGTTATAAAAATACTTATTATTATCTTAAAATGATTTAAATCAAAAATTTGTTTAGAGCGCTATCTGTGAAACAATAGGAGAATGTGTGTGTCACCGCCAAATGTCAAATTTTTACATTTTATAAACACAATTATAAAGGTTATAAATTGAAATGTATTTCTTGAAAATTGACAGTTTTTCACTGTGAAAGTAAAGAGAATGTTTTATGAGCACTTTACAGTGGAGTCCGTTTCCGAATTTAAGTTAAAGTTTACTGCCGGCGAAATTAAAAGGTTCATATAATTTTTCAAATATTGGCGTTGAAAAACTATTTAATACTTTTGTATTTTTGTATTGAGATAATAAAATAATTTTTATATTTAGTATTATTTTACAAGAAAGGCAATTTATTTTAACGATTGTATGACATTTGACAACTGCCAACTAACTTTAAGGTCGGGGGCCCCCCCGCACCGCGGGCCCTGCGGGGCCCGTCCTGCACGCCACTGGCCCTTGACTAAAACGCCATAAAGCCACAACTTTTCAATGTGTATTTAAAAGGTCACTTAGTGTCATGGAAACAAGTACGATAATGAACGTTTTAAAGGTGGGAGTAGAAAAAATAATTTAATTTTTAACTTGTTATCATAGTATACCCTTATAAAATCGCCGCCACTGAGACAATTAAATTTAAATTTGTATTGGATCAAGATTAATACCACAAAAATATGGTGTAAAAATTTGAAAATTATTAACCCAAAGGGGGAGTACCATAAAGTTAAAACCGTTTATGAATCTTATGCATTTGGATAACAAAGCAAAATCGGCATTTATTTATTAAAAAAAATGATACTAATTAGCAACAATGTCGAATGGCATAACAATAAGGTCATTGCTCTTTGCATTCATTTTTCAACATGCTCTAAAATGTCTATCAATTAAAAAAAAATTAATTTTATAAATAGTTTTTTTATACGATGATTTTGCAATCGAACGGTGCAGAAAAGTTTAATCGCACGGTATTCATAAACAAATAAATTTTTCTCAAAAAATTTTGTAACGTGACTTGATACGAATGAGTAAATTATTTTAAAATAAAAATTTTCCTTTTAACATCAAAACAATGTTGGCTCAAAAAAAAAAAATGTTTTTAACCGTTTTCTACCCTCGCCAAAATATTATTATTTTTATAATGTAAATTAAATATAAATTATATTTAAGATGCCTCTGGGGCGATGGAAGGAATTTAAAAAATATTAATTTTTTTTCACCAAAAAATTTATTTTTATCATACACAAGTTTTCTTTATACAGGCGTTTTCTATTTTAAAAATATTCATATTTCGCACCACCCTAGTATACATGGAGTTTGTACTCCTTGTGTAGGCTCCATGATCAACCCCTTGCAGTTTTTCAGCCATCTTGAGTTAAGAGGTGATTTCGCAAATAACAGCTGTATTTTTTATTTCTTAAAAAAGAGCCTAGTATTTTTGACATATAAACGACTTATAACCGATTATTTTAAAATAGCTGTAAACAATTGCTTTTATGAATTTTTTATCTAACAGTTGTAGGTAATATTTGGAAA
This sequence comes from Brassicogethes aeneus, assembly GCA_921294245.1. Classification (NCBI taxonomy): domain Eukaryota; kingdom Metazoa; phylum Arthropoda; class Insecta; order Coleoptera; family Nitidulidae; genus Brassicogethes; species Brassicogethes aeneus. The sequence continues at coordinate 14,837,976 of OV121134.1, read as the reverse complement.
ATAATTAAATGTATCAAACTAAAAATTTTTACAGTACAGTTTTTAATGACAAGTAATAAAAATTTGTGATAATTTTTTGTGATATTCCTAGAGGGCGCTAATGACACGTCAAATCGAAGTAAAAATGAATTGGTGGCTTCAATTCCACCTGTCATTAGCGTCCTCTAGAAGTACCATAAAAAATAATCACACATTTTTATTTCCCGTCCTTACCATATAATCTACAAATTTTGAGTAAAATGTATTCAATTGTTTCCTAAATATTTTTTTTTTAAATAACATCTAATATTTATAATTAACATTTACCCTAAGGCATATTTGTGTTAATCGATATTTTTACCCCCTATATGTACAGTTGCCGTATTGTCCATTACAACTTTTAAGTAGAAAACTGAATATATACGTGAAACTGGTTTTTATTTGAGTTCCAAAAATTTGCGCGTGGCATTTATTCGGAATCTCCAGTAGACATGTTTATGCATACATCATCTAAACAAAACAATTTCATTTTTCAGTTTTATACGGTTTTTTTCTTAAAAAAAAATATGTCAACTAAGAGGAAGAAATTTTCGGATTTGACCTCAAAGCAAAAACGCGCACGGGTACAAAGGATAAATTGTAGACGAGGATCACCTAACACTTCTGATACTGAGGAAAGTTCAGGGGAATCTACATGCCATAATGACTCCTTCATTACCAACGAATTGCGACCAGTCGTCCTTAATAGAGGTAACGATGGAGCAGAAGAAGTCAGCGTCCGACTTGATGAACAAAGACAATTCGAACCCAACGAAAATGTACCTGACGTGCATGAAGAAATAGTGATTAATAATGTAGAGGGTAATGAAAACGAGATTGTCAATCCCGTGCTTAACTTAGCCGTAGAAGGAAGAAGAGTATTAAAAAACTATTGTTTAGACGCAGGCCTTAATCATGTTCAGCAGAAAAAACTTTTGAAAACATTAAGAAACCGCCCATTTTACATGCATTATTTACCTAATGACTCGAGAACTTTGCAAAGTACACCTTCTATTGTAGTAAGAAACGTTATTTTGAAAACAGCTGGTGGAGAATATCTTCATCTTGGTTTTAAACATCTTCTCGAAAATAAATTGCTGTCTTTACCCAACAATGTTTTGCCAGAATTTCTGGAGGTTGATATCAGCACAGATGGTGGTCAGTTGTATAGGTCAGGTGGACTTCAGTTTTGGCCCCTACAATTTCGCGTTGTTAACATTAAGGTTTTCAAACCTATGATAGCTGGTGTTTATGTTGGTAAAAAAAAGCCTTCAAACTCGTTTGACCTTTTTGAACAACTTGTTGCGGAATTCATGGAAGTTTTTGATAACGGTGGTTTGCGTATCAGAAACCGGACAATTCCTCTACACATCAGGTGTTTCATTGGGGATGCTCCAGCACGTTCTTTCGTTTTAAATCACAAAGGTCACTCGTCCGCCAATCCCTGTTCGAAATGCAAAGTAGTAGGTTATCGTTGCACTGTTCCTGGCTTCGAATCAACTATGGTCTTTCCTGGCGTCAGACATGAACGAAGAACAGATGAGGAGTATCGTGCAATGCTAGATGACGACCATCACAAGGGTCCCTCTCCTCTCTCGCCATTTATTGGGCTTGTTTCGAGAGTGCCTTTTGAAGGGATGCATTTAGTATATCTTGGTGTGCTTAAAAGAAAACTCGAAGCTCTGTTGCATGGAAAATTTGGTCAACGCAGATTAAATGGAAGGAAAGTTACAATTATAGATTCGCGTCTTCATTTGCTGGAGGACTACTGTCCGTCCGAATTTAATCGTAAGCTTGGTCCATTGTCCCAATTCAATCAATATAAAGCTACCCAGTACAGGCAATTATTGCTATATGGAGCTCCGGCTGTCCTTCGCAATATTTTAAACGAAGAACAGTACGCGAATATGATGCTCTTACACTCAATAATTCGTTTTCTCAGTTTTGAACATCAATCACCTGAAGTTTTGGATTTTTGTCAAGTGGCAGTTAAAACGTACGTCAGTATTTGCGAAGACTTGTATGGCCAACAATTTATTTCATATAACATCCATGCACTTCTCCACGTTGTTGATGATGTCAGGGAACTTGGGCCACTGGATTCATTCAGCGCATTCTGTTATGAAAATAATATGCCAAGCGTTAGAAAGTTGAGCACTGCCAGACCACGTGGGGCTTTAGAACAACTTCATAATAGAATCAAAGAGCGTTCTAGTCTTGTTGATCCCGGAAATGATGTAGAAGGTATTATTACTTCAGGAAAGCATGTTCAAGGTCCTCTTTTTGAAAACTTTACCGCTAAAAATTGTGAGCAATTTAAGACTATTAGGATTGGAACTACAATCCTGTCAAAATCATTAAGAGATTGTTGTTGCATGCTTCGAAATTCAGATATTTGTATTATCAGAAATATACTGCGGTTTGACGACAACATAGTTCTGCTCGTGAATAAATTTAGAGACAAAAGTTCCATCTTCAACGTTGGATATTCATCCGATGCTGTTGGGGTTTATTTATGTCGACAGCTCTCAGAGACACTTTCTAAAATGCCTTTGCGGGAAGTAAGGAGAAAATGCTATTTTATGCCGAAATGGAGTAGTGTTGAGGGCGAAGAAGAAAATGTCGTCCAAAACCAATATGTGTGTGTTACATTTATCACTCCTGTTGAGTTTCCGAGGCTGTGAGAGCAACTTATTAATGTACATATGCAGAATCTATTGTAAGTACATGTACATATTATGTAAACTGATATTTTGCTTGCGCCCCATTTTTCGGTGATTCTGATAAACTATTAAAAGAGAAAGCTTTTGATAATTCTTTTTAAAAGCCTTTGTAACGTTGCGGATTTAACTGTATGCATAATGTCATTATTTTATTTGTTATGCGTATAACAAATAAAATAATGGCATTATGCATACAGTTAAATCCGCAACGTTACAAAAGCATTCAAAAATAATTATCAAAAGCTTTCTCTTCTAATACTTTATTAGAATCACCGAAAAATGGGGCGCAAGCAAAAAATCAGTATACATAATACATGTACTTACAATATATTCTGCATATGTATATTAATACGTTTCTACACTTTAATATAAATAATTCTTATTAGTTGTCATTGTATTTATTTGGAAATAAACCTTGGGTTGGTGTTTATTTTGCCCCTATGCCTGATGGTTTGACCTAAAAACCGAAAGGTTAACACTTTTGGCTTATTTTAAGGTTATTTGAGATATTTTACCGTGGACTCTGACTGGAAGTTTGTGGATGGTTGTTATGTTTATTATCCTATGTGTAAAGTGTTTCTGTTGATAAGAAGTATAAATTCGTGTCACAATTCAATTTTCGGGTGTTATCTGTCTCATTTTTAATGTTATGGTTAAGTTTTGGCAAAGTATTTATTGACCTTCATTAGGGCCGTGTGGAACTTTAGGCCTCGCTAAACGGTAGAATAATGTTCAGTTAACTTGGTTGCGTTAATAGCTTGGTACCGACTAATGAATTTACCTTATTTTGCAAGGTTCTCGATTTGTTGACGTTTACTGCTATGACATCTGCCATCGTCGCACTGCGGCCAACTTCGGGTCAACCTAACTTACTATTGATTTTTAGTTTCGTCAGGAAATTCAGTTTTTATAGGCTAATTGGATTTGTTGGGAAGGTTGTTTCTGTAAAGGATATATCCTTCGTAGGGTTGGAGAACTATCAATATTGGTGCAATTCAATATATCGATAATATCGATAGTTATAAAAACAAATATTTATAGAAAACGTTTATTTTAAAGATAAGACCAACTAAGTAAGTTTGTATTTAAGAACTGTTTTTTTTTCAAAATTTTGTTGTATGCTATTTTTTGTGTCATGTTCATTTATTGGTGAGTTTAGCCACACATTTTACCTAAGAACAGGGCGCAAGAACAATATTAATTTGCGATTTTACAAAACAAATCAAAAAGTTTATTTCCATTGTCGGGAAAAAACTTATAAATAAGATAATTAGGTGACCCATCTAGCGGTGAGAGATTTAAAAGTAAATTGACAGCCTACAGCAATCTGCACGATTCGCAATTTGCGGCAATAAAAATAATACTTATTTTTATATATCACATGGTAAATATATATATATATATATATATACATCCTACGTATGTACATTACCTACCAACTATAGGATGTATATGGACAGTTAACGTGTCAGTATACTGCATAACTTTTTACCTGCTAGATGGAAAAGCTAACTTTTTAAAAATATTTGAATTAAACTAGATATTTACAGTACAGTAACTGTTGTTAGGTAGTTGAAAACTATCCATAGGTCTATAGTAAAGTTTTATTGTAAACTATCCATATAATCGATAGTAACTATCGCACTAACCGCACACCACACCGATGGAGGGATTTTGTGTATAAGTTGTCGATATTGTGGGTTTATTCCTGCAGTCAGGCGTGAGTAGAACTATTTTCGGTGAAACCGAAGATTTGTCTTAAATCTATGTCTGTATTTTAGGGTTTATGTTGGTCGTTAGGTTCAGTTTTTATATTACATTCATTGGATGGTAGGTTGTTGCCATGTACCTGGTGTGTTATTATTGGAGAGTTCAGACCACGGCAGATAATCTTATCCTCCTGTATCTCGGGGTTGTTGGCTATTTGGGTCTACGCAATTGGATCAACTCAGGAGACCTGCAAGGGGGGCTGAGTGACCTGCAAAATAGTAATACTTTCCTAAACCAAGTGGCTGGATCTAAGTTAAGGAGCCACAGCACTACACCTGCATCATTTTACAATGGAGAGAATAAGTCAAAACCTTTTATTTATTCTGTATTGGGCCAAGTTTTAGTTGGGAATCTCAAGATATTTTGTTCTCATACAGACCCTATTCATGGGTACTTTTAGATAACTCAAACCCTGTAAACCATATCTTGGGGTACCTTTCTATCACCATAATAGCTTACAAATACTTTTGTCTGGTTGCCTTCTGCACCAGGCTGTGAGCCTACGTGATTACGAAGGTAGGCTCCAGTAAGGGCCCATACTATGCAACCCTTTATGTTTTTGTTATACTATTATATGTGATGCGCAGAGGATTGCGCAGTAGTAAATGATTGCGGATTATCCATTTGTTTATTTTAAATTACCACAAATTGCCTTAGCGTCGTCCTGAAAATGATGTTGAATTGTTTTGTGTTGATACTAATTAGAATATGTCACTGCACCCTAACTACCCTAGGCTTTAGTGTTTTCGCCTGAGATATTTTGTCTATCTATTTTTGTGGAACACCGCCTTTTCCACTGGGACTCAGCCGCGAGCACACGACTGTCGGGTGGCAGTCAAACCTGATCGACAACCCTCATCGAAAGAGGGGTGGCACCTTTATGTAGGTAGTTTAGAGGTTTTTTGAGATAATTTTGGGTCTTTGTAAAGCTTAGATTTTTTAAAACCTTATTGCAACCGATATTTTCATTCACGCACATATACCTAACTATGGTTTGGAAATAATCAGTTGTATGTGCGTGAATGGAAATAATATTTTTTAATCAGAAACTGTCGCAATGTTTCAAAAAATATACTTAGTATCTGCAGTGTCCTAGGATCTGTTTCTTACTATAAGTTTAGTAAACTGTACTTTGTAATATGTGATGTAATTATTATTTTCAGTATGATGAATCCAGTTGAATCTCCAAACAAAAATAATAGGAAGAGAGCACCTAAACTTACTAAAAGTGGACGACAGACTAAGAAACCGAAAAAGTTAGAAGAATTCACGTCCGCATCTTCGAATGACGAAATCTTTCGTTCTCCTGGGTGCTGCAAAGGGACCAAATCAAACCAAGTCAAGACGATACGCGCCAAAATGGATCATTTAAAGTCTATGATTGAGAATAAATTGCTTTTGAAAAATTTCACGTCGTTGACCAAAGAATCTAGGGTGGCCAATGTAAAACAGTTTGATGAAAACTTTAATCCTGAATCAATAACTACGTAAGTTATAGGATATGTGCACTAATTTTATGTAAACCCAACTAAACATTTAATTTTTCATTAGCGCTGACACCCCTTTGTCTAGGACAGCAGCTGCATGTGCTGGTTCTTTTTGTTTATCGCCCACCATTGGGTCAAAAATTTCTGAAACACCAAGCCATGGAAGTGAATACATAAATGATGTGGGAAAATATATGAAGTAAGATGTAAAGACTTATTTTTTTATATTCCGGTAATTTTGCGTTTAATGGAAATATAATCCAAACAGGATTTTAAGAAAGGATTTAAAATTTCCGTATGCGTAAATTTGAATTAATTGTTAATGGGGGCACTGCATGATACTCTGTAATTTTTGTCCCGACCTTCGCAAATGAAAATTGTAAGTAAAAACCACACGCAATGATATTTATTTTAAAATTTTATTGTTTAATTACATTTATTAAATTTGTTTAAGTCTTATATTATATTATAACTTAAGGTAAAAACCGAGACAAACTGCGTCCTACGGTATCGGGTTCGATCCCCGGTCACAGCCTTGGGTGTTGTGCTTGTTAAAATAGTCGGTAGATAAGTCTAAGGACTTATCGAGGTCCCGCTGAAGAACCGAACATTATAGACTTTGTCTATAAGCTGGATAGGTTGATGGCGTTACTACTTTACTTTACTTTATTATAACATTATAAGCATAATAAACAATAACGTTTAAAAATAAATTTAATTTAATTATTGTTTTTACGCAATTTTGTAATTTTGAGGTCCAGGATAAAAATTCCCAAGTATCGTGGAATGCCCCCAACATTTTTGACAATCTTAATACGTTTTTTCACAGGGAAACATCACAAAAAGCCCAAACACCGGAAGAACCCGACCTGGATTCCTATCTGCTGTCAAATCGAAGCGTATTTACTAATCGTCAACCGTTGCGGGATTTAAATAACTCAACTACTTCAACTTTTGCAGACAGCTATTTTAGCCAACTGAAGAAGATGTTTAGGTGAGTAATATTAAAACTCGTTACTTTTATTGTAAACTTCAAGTTTAGTATTCTACATATCAAAATTTGCGGTTTAATTGATGTGTGCATACAGTGTTAACGTTTGACAATTTGTTGGCAGTTTAATCGGAGACAACCAGCGGCAAATCCTGTCCAATCAAACCACAATAATGTCAAATCAAGACGACATAATATCTACCATCCAGAAAGTCGATGAAAAAGTAACAAACCTTGAAAATGCGGTCCAGGTGATGTCCACGGCACGAGGAAATCAGATAGACCCCAATAAACCAGAAATGTACCCCTGCATGTCATTGGAGGATTTTAGAATTGCTGAAGAAGACCAGGAAGAATCCTCTCGTAAATTACTTGTAATTATTTTTTTTGACACAATTTCTATCATTGTTCCTTCCCAGAACGCTCCTGAAAGTCACCATAACTTGCAATAAGACATTCTTTTATTATAATTACTAGCTGTCACACGCGGAAAGAGCTACCCACCATGGGCTGTAGCCTCCAATTGTCTAGAAGTTCTTCCTAGATTCTCTTAATGCACTTGTGTTCAAATTTCGAGACCGAATAAATTTATTTAGTCTCATAATTTGCACACAAGATATTTATAGTAAATAGACACACATTCTTCTTTTTAAGGAAAGTTATTTGGGAAGCATGGGGGCAGAGAATGTCCGAGCTTTTATTTCCATGGCAATGAAGGAAATATTGTCTGACAACGTTGTTGAACAATTTACCGTCAACGGAAATCGTGGGAAGAAAGAATTTGGGAGCTCAAAACATGCAGCTCTCATCTTGCGTAAGTACCAATGTTGATATAGAATACAGTTTTGTATAATGGCAAAAACACTAATTGGTCCCTCAAACATGAAAGTGCGTAATTTTTAAATTAAGGAAATTAAAAAACAAGGAGACGAAAGACTGTTTATTTCATTAATTTTTTCGTTTAATTTATAGGCGCAGCCAGAGAATGCAAACTCTTCGAGGGACCTCTTACTCGAACCGAATTTCTTCGCGAACTTCGAGAAGTGTTTCGTTCAACTAAGCAAAGGGTTAAAAATAAAAGGGAAGGCGACAGAGGAGTCGACGTGGGAACATTATTGCAAGAAGCAGCGGTATTAACACGTCATCTACAAGAGATGGAGGACGGAGATGGATCCGACGGATCAATCAATGAAGATGGCAGAAGACGGTATGCTTAAGTTTCAATACATCCAATTCATTGAAGCCTAAAAATTTAATGAACAATAATTTCACAATTTTTATTTTCAGACATTCAAGTGGTTAAGCTTAAAGGACAAGATAAATTATATAAATGTTATTAGGGTGTCCCAAATTGGTTTTCCGTATAGGGTATCTTACTAAATAGAAATTCTAGAAAAAATTATTATATATATATATTATATATATTAGATTATACATTGCATGTCTTTAAATTTTCTCGATTTACATTTGTTTACAAAATATGGTCTATTTTTCAATGTTGATAATTTTTTTTAGGTTTGTTAATATTTAAGTCACGAATACAGTTTGAATACATTTTATAGGCACTTTTTATCAAAGGCGTAGGCAGATTTTTTTACCTCTTCTGGTTTAAGAGTCATATCTCTTAACCTTACAGAGCTAAAAAAATCTGTCTACGCCAATGAACTCTGTGACTATATAATGTCTTTAACCTGTATTCGTAACTCAAATTTTTGGGTTTTCTTCAATACTATATTAATGTAATATTAATTTTTTAGTTTAATTTTATTAAATGTATATTTAGATTTATGTGCAATTTGGGTTGTATTAATTCAATGGTTAATTTGTTTAATTTATGATTTTTCGCGATAATTACGCCCCTCGTGGCAATAACGCCATATAGAGACAATTGTGCACACACGTGCAAGAATCACCGACGCGCATAGTTACAAATTAGACGCTTCTCGACCGGCAAGAAAATTGTGTGGTGGTGCCATTATTTTAAAGGCAATTTATGAAGAACCAGAATTACAGTCCACTCCGTCTGAAAATAAGCAAGGTAAGTCACTAGGGGTTGTCTCGTTTATTTTTTTTAATCTTTTACGCAACACAAATATTAACGGACCTACAAGCATTGGTCAAAAATTGAAAAATAGGTTATATCTCCTAAGCAAATGCGAATCGAAAAAATTCGAAGTAAAAAGAAGAACGGGGATGCGTGGTCGAATTTATTCTAGAATTTATATTTACTGAGATAGCCTCGGAGATAGCTTATAAGGAAAACCAATTTGGGACACTCCATACAAATGTTAAATATATAAATGTTACTGTTAACTTACAAATGTTATTATTAAAATATATTTAAAAATGTTATTAAATTATACAAAAGTTATGTTATTAAAATATATAAATGTTGATATATTTGATCCAGAGTTTTATTTTACCCAATGCCGCGAGTAAGTTGGACCTGTGATAAACGATAAAAACACGTTGCATCACTAGTAACGATAGCGACGACGCTATTGTCGTTTATTACAGCTGCAATATACTCGCGGCCTAAGAAAAAGTAACATTCGAATTTATTATTAAAACGCCCCATTCGTTCGCGCATGCGCGCCAGCAATGTCACGAAATGATATCCTATTGAGTGCGTATTGCGCTCGAAAATCACGATTTGATATCCCATTGATTGTCTATTGTGGAAACATATGAATGCGCAAGTGATATCACGATGTCACGACGGGATTTCGGACTGATTTCAATACGCAATCACAAATGTTTACTGGGACCCTCCCTTTCCCCATGCCATAAGACATTTTCAGTCACAATCTTTATTTTAAATGTTTTAAAATACACAAATTAATTATTATATGTATTAATTATATAATATATTAAGTTATAAGTAGTTATATTATATAATTATATATTATAATATATATCAGTGGCGGATTGGGGATTTTGGGTATACCAATATCTCAGTTATTAGACATGGGACCCACACCAAATTTATAATAGTTTATTATGACATTAAATAGACAAGTTCGGCGCAAACAGAATTTAAATTGAAGTTTGCAAAAAAAAGTTAATTTTTTGTGTCGCCTCACCTGGCTTCTGGCCCCCCCATTTGAGATAATTCAAATTAAAGTTGTGCAATTTATACTTCACTATAATTTATCGGTAAATTTAAAATTTTATTTGAAAAATCCAAATAATAAAATAAATAATAAAAATTTAAAATCGTATAAAATCTGTAATATTTATATTTTTTAAATAAAATTTTAAATTTGTCGATAAATTATAGTGGAGTATAAATTGCACCACTTTAATTTGAATTATCCCAAATGGGGGGGCCAGAAGCCAGGTAAGGCGACACAAAAAACTAACTTTTTTTCGCAAACTTTAATTTAAATTCTGTTTGCGCAGAACTTGTCTATTTAATGTCATTATAAATTTAAACTATTATAAATTTGGAGTGGGTCCCACGTCTAATAAGTGAGATATTGGTATACCCAAAATCCCCAATCCGCCACTGATATATATTATTATAATTATATATATTATAGTAATATATATAATTACATAATATATATTGGTTTAAAAGGTCACAATTATATGTTATAGGTAAATTAATAATTAATATATGTATATTAATTAATTAATTAGTTAACCTTAAGGTTATAATTGCAGGGTTGGGTCAGTAGAAAACCTTAGGTAATTTACCTTGGTAGAAAAGGGTAGAAAACTTGTTTTCGACTTGCGTCGAAAACCTATAGGGATTTCTACCTACGCAGGGTTGGGTCAGTAGAAAACCTTAGGTAATTTACCTTGGTAGAAAAGGGTAAAAAACTTGTTTTCGACTTGCGTCGAAAACCTATAGGGTTTTCTACCTACGTTAATTACCTTATTCGATCTTCTCCTTCCACTTCTCTATAATTGATAAAAATTTGCCCTCATGCCAAAAATTATGTTGGGGTCTCCCAACCAAACGTGGCCCTTTTTTTCCCACCATAATAATGTTAAAAAACTCCAAATAACTTCAAATTTATGGTAGGTGTCTGATTTTTCACAACATTTAACAAATCATAATAAACAACAAACTTGCATAACCTCACATTTTTTGATATTTGACAGTATTCTACTTTTTTACGTTTTCTACCGTCGAAAACGTCGAAAAAGGTTTTCTACATGTCGAAAACAAAAATGTAGGTAGATACCCAACCTACGTAAATTACCTTATTCGACCTTCTCCTTCCACTTCTCTATAATTGATAAAAATTTGCCCTCATGCCAAAAATTATGTTGGGGTCTCCCAACCAAACGTGGCCCTTTTTTTCCCACCATAATAATGTTAAAAAACTCCAAATAACTTCAAATTTATGGTAGGTGTCTGATTTTTCACAACATTTAACAAATCATAATAAACAACAAACTTGCATAACCTCACATTTTTTGATATTTGACAGTATTCTACTTTTTTACGTTTTCTACCGTCGAAAACGTCGAAAAAGGTTTTCTACATGTCGAAAACAAAAATGTAGGTAGATACCCAACCTACGTAAATTACCTTATTCGACCTTCTCCTTCCACTTCTCTATAATTGATAAAAATTTGCCCTCATGCCAAAAATTATGTTGGGGTCTCCCAACCAAACGTGGCCCTTTTTTTCCCACCATAATAATGTTAAAAAACTCCAAATAACTTCAAATTTATGGTAGGTGTCTGATTTTTCACAACATTTAACAAATCATAATAAACAAACTTGCATAACCTCACATTTTTTGATATTTGACAGTATTCTACTTTTTTACGTTTTCTACCGTCGAAAACGTCGAAAAAGGTTTTCTACATGTCGAAAACAAAAATGTAGGTAGATACCCAACCCTGTATAATTGTAATGTATAACCTATAAATGAGGAGCAATCAACCAAAACCAGATAAATCCAATTTGACTTCTTGAATGATTCATATTTCTTTTAGTCGGATAAATCAATTGGAAAAGTGAATTTCAAGATAAACTTATTATAATAATATATATATTATATACTAATATTAATATTAGTATATAATATAATAATTATTATATAATATTAATATTATGATCATATCATATTATGATAACAAGTTTAGCTTGAAATAGATATTTCCAATGGATTTATCTGAACAAAAGAAATAGGAACCATTCAAAAAGTCGAAATAGATTTATCTGGTTTAGTCTGATTGCTTCTCAATTATGGCCTTTTAAACCAAGTTTTTGTGTATTTTTTTAAGGTGTTAAAATAAATATTTCGACAGATTAAATTATTTTGAAAAATGAAATCCATATTCTAAAAGCGCATGAGCAAAAAATAAAAAGTTCACGCGTGATGGCAAATTGAGCATCAATTGAGGACTCATCTGTCGCGTTATATGAATTCACGCGTGAATTTAATTTTCACGCGTGAATTCGTAGTGAATTCATAGTGAATTCATTTTGCTATCTGGGTTGTTTCATAATATTATAATATATCTTTACTAAAATTGAAAATCTGTTTATTAAAAAAAATTGTGATTCTTATTTACTTTGTGTCATTTAACGAATAATTTAAAAATATTAAAATAATGAAAAATTGTAATTTATCTATTTGCCATCTTAATATTAGATCAATCATTCCAAAACTTCAGGATTTAAAATTTCTTATTGAGAGCGGGGGGTTTGCTTTCTTTGCACTATCAGAAACTTGGCTAAATTCAACAATAGATAATGAAGTTCTTAAGATTAAAGGCTATGATTTTGTTAGATGCGATAGGGAAGGCCGTGGGGGAGGAATAATTTTGTATTATAAAAATTGTCTGAAGATTAATGTTATTAACTATAATAAGAGTAACTCGTTTGAAAGTATATGGGTATCGGTGAGTATAAATGGACTAAAATATGTTGTAGGTGTTATTTACAGACCCCCAGGTTTTAATAATTTTTCCGAATTCTTGGATGAATTTGATGACATAATATGTAAGCTTCTAATTGAGTGTGACAGTTTTTTTTTCTGTGGGTGATTTTAATATCAATTGCCTTGATATGACTAATAAAAATGTCTCTAATTTTTTAAATGTCTTAGAATCATATAGCCTTAAACAAATTATTGAAGAACCAACACGGATAACTGCTACTTGCTCAACCCTAATCGACCTTATAATTACATCTAAAAACAGTAATATTATATCAAGCAAAGTAAATAATGATATAGACCTATCTGATCATTCTTCTGTTGAATGCAGTTTTAATGTTTTATGTATTAAAAATGAGCCAAAGTTTTACACCTTTAGGGATTTTAAAAATTTTAATATTGAAGAATTTTATGTAAGTTTGTGTCGATTTTCTTTTAATGAAGTTTTTAATGAGCTTGATGTTAATAATAAACTAACTATTTTAAATAATATTTTACTTTCTTTGTTTGATCACTACGCGCCAGTGCGTACTGTCAGAGTAACAAAAAAAAGGGCTCCCTGGTTAACTGATAATCTTAGGTTAATATTTAGACTTCGTAATAAAGCATTACAAAAATTCAAAAAAACTAAAACACCTAATAATTGGGATAATTATAAAATGCTTAGGAATTATGCTAATAAATTAATTAAAAATGAGAAAAGAGCACACATTAATTCTGTTTTTACTTCTAATAATAGTAAACAAAACTGGAAGATCTTAAAAGATTTAAATGTAACTTCCAAATCCTTACCTGAAATACCTTCCAACCTAAATAATGAAATAGATATAAATAATTACTTTGCTTCTATAATTCAGACCGAACAAGAACCTGATCCAAATAAGTATATAATAATAATAATAAACATCTTTATTGGTTTCCCAACAGGCTATCGACCGTGGTCTTTCTGCCCAATTTTACAAAAAAAAATTTATAAATATAATAATTGTTAATTGTAGTTACAATATTGAATTTATATAAAAAAAAAAAAATAATAAAAACATTTAAATCTCAAATATTTTAGTCTTCGTTAGTGATGTCCGTGATTATCTCCCATAAAGTTTGTGTAGGATATTTCCTTTTGGGGGGCAGGTTATGGTCTCTACCGTGCATTAAGTTTTCCATAATTTGTATGTTGTGGTGTTTTTTTGCAAATTGGCATGCCAGCTCCTTGAAACGTTCCAAAATGGGGGTGACCTGCGTTGTTTCGTATAGCAGTTGATTTGATGGATTATGAAGTGGATTATCTGGGTGTCTCATTTTGGTGATTATTCTCAAACTACTCCGTTCAGCCACTTCTAGCTTACCTACAGTAGTTTTTTTGCAATTTAGGTAGATTAGGAAGGCATATTCAATAATGGGCCTGCATATCATTTTATAGATTTTAATCGCAGTTTCAGGTTGTATACCGTTATTTTTGTATGTCAGGCTTCTGAAATGTTTGGCTCTTGTAATCATCTTGGTTTTCATTAATTTGGCATGTAAATTGAAATTGAGTTTGCTATCTAAATGTATTCCAAGGTATTTGCATGAATTAGATGGTCGTATTTGTTGATTAAAAATTTTTATAGAGGGGGAATTTATATTTATTTTGTGATTGAATATTATTAGTTGAGTTTTATTGGGATTTGGTTTTATTCTCCACTTGGAAAAAAACTGGATTATATTATTACAGAGATTTTGTAAGTGAATCAAAGTGAGTTTTAAATTTTTCTGGTGTGCAATTAAAGCTTTATCATCTGCGAATTCTAGAATATATGTGTTAGGATTAAATTGTTGAGAATAGATGTCGTATGTGAATAGGTTGTATAGAATGGGGGATAAAGGAGAGCCTTGCGGGACACCTTGTTGCATAGAAAATGATTTAGATAATTTTTGATTGTGTTTAACTAGACTCAGTCTATTTTTTAGGAAGTTATTTATAAAGTGAATTAGATATTTTGGACAATTTAAGCTGTATAATTTGTATAATAAGCCGGCATGCCACACACTATCGACCCGGGGAAAAAATTTTCATATATAATCATGTATATTCATGTATGCTCATATATATATATATATATGATTATATATAAAAAAATGTATGAAAATATATGATTATATATATGATTATGCATGATAATACATGAATATATATAACATTAGTTTATATAAAATTGACTTCCATGTATGATTATGTATAATTATACATGACCATATATACGGCTTCCCATTTTAAACGCATATGCGACATATGACATTCCATGTCGTAATATATAACCATATTTAATGTTTATAATATATTATATTATATTATACTGTTATACACAACCAGATATAAATCTATTATGTCATTTGTTTATATATGATTATGTATGGTCATACATAATCATATATCTATGAATGAATCTATGATTATGTATGACCATATATTATCACTGATATTTTCATGGCTTGTTAAGTTTAAAAAATATTGTGAAAAGAATAACTTGCTTTTAAAAACATATAATAAATTTAGTAAGTTTCAAGTGCAGCAAAATTAAAGGAAAAACCTCCCGTACAACATTCATGAGTTCATGAACCACCTCATGTCATGACTTCACGGTTTTGTGCTCGTGTAGAACTCATGATGAGTTCAGAGTCATGATAAGTTCACAACATGATCCGCCGTGATGTCTTTTGAATATTCGCGCTTCGAAGATCTCCACCGGCTGCGCATATGAATGCGCATGGAACAAGCTGTGTCGTCTTTGCCCGATTGTTTTATTTGTTTAAGTGGTTGTAATATTCTGTTTCTATGGTTGTAATAATTATTTATAATAGTTTATAATTATAATATAAGTGCACAGATCGTGTTGGGAAAAAGAAGGTAAGTTTCGTTTTTTTTGTTTAATTTAAACATGTGACATGTCCTCGCTTATTAAATTATTTGACAGTCGGTTTGTTTTCAAATTTACATTTTACTTACTCATGAATTTATTAAGTATTATATTGGTTTTTTGTTAACAAAATTAATAATTATTTATTAAATAATAATTATTAATAATTTAACCTCAAAATATAACCTAGGTTTTTTTGTAATGTCTGCAAAATTGAAACGTGTGAAATACGAACGTTAATTAAATTGATGTGAAATGTTTATCTGGGTTTATAATTTATGTGCGTGATTAATATAGGCATTAAATGCAAATTTTGACAATTAACGGCAAGAAACTTATTGAATAATGACAGGCTGTCATTGACAGCACAGCTGAGTGCAATCGAAGCCAAAATTTATAGGTACCTGTGGTTCGTAGAAATGCATTGTACTATTTTCTATTTTACAGAAGCTGCCATGGACTGCACAAGGTCCATCAGACATGTCCGAATTTAAAGAACATGTAGACGAGGTATTTAGGACTACAAAACAACGATACCTTGGGCAACAAAAGAACCATGGCTTGCAAAGAAAAACCCAAGAGTCACCAGGTACCACATAAGTATTTTTTTTTACAAAATTTGCTTTTTAATTAACTAATAAACAACTATAAAAATATTTTTTATAAGCTTTTTTATTTTATTTACTACCACTACCGTGGTTAAAAAACGTCGTTACCAATATTTTGTGATTTTCAGCTTAATGGCATTTTTTACTAGAACAATAATAATTATTAACGATTATTGTATTAACACATCCTGCATCCATTCCTGCTACCCAAAAGGCCCTTTTTAGGTGGTGGGAATGTATGCAGGATAAATTGTTCTAATAGAAAATGTCATTAATCCAAAAATTGCAGAGTGTTGTTTACGGCGTTTTATATATAATTATATATAATTTTGATTATATATGGTCATATATAGTTATATATAATTATATATGTTCCAATTCCATATATGATCATGTATGGTTATATATAATTATATATATTCCAAAATTCATATATGATCATGGATGGTCAAAATTCATATATAATTATATATGAATTAAATTATGTATAATTTTATATAATCATATATGATTATATATGAAAAATTTTTCCCCGGGGAATGCTTTACTAATGTCCATGAAGAGAGCTGCTGATTTGTTGCCTTTTAGATTGTTTGTTTGAACATTCGAAGTTAGAATAAGCAGTGGATGGATTGTTGAAGAATTTTTTCTAAAGCCAAATTGATGGGGTGGAATCTTGTCATCTAGTTCTTCTTCTAGCCTTATTTTAATGATTTTTTCTAAGTTTTTTCCAATGACTGGTAGTAAAGTAATTGGGCGAAAGTTGGTTGTTTTTGTCAGATCGCAATTCGGTTTAGGAATGTTTATTATAATTCCTTTTTTAAATTCTTGTGGATAGTATCGGTTTTTATTACAGTAATTATATATATCTAAAACTTTTCCATGGAATTCAGCACATAAGTTTTTAAGAGTCTTTTTGGAGATATGGTCATAACCTGGTGCTGTATTTTTGCCGGTATTTAGTACATGATAATATTCCTCTTCAGTTACTTCAGGCACTTCTCCAGGGTCGGTATGGTCGTTAAAGTACAACTCGTACCAGTCATTTATTTCTTTGAAGCTTTGATCATCAAAGTTTATATCTTCCGACATTTCATATATTTTCTTGTAATGTCTGCCAAAAGCATCTGCCACATCCTGGTCCTCATTGAGGACAACATTATTTTCTACAATTTCAACATTTTTATGAGTGTTCTTTTTGTAACCTGAAAGTTTTTTTATTTCTTGCCAATAGTTTTTGCCTTTTAAGTTACTTATATTCTTGCATGCTTCAAGATATTTGGTGGATTTATATTGCAAAATTAATATTTTAATGTCTTTGTTTAAATCATTGAATTTAGATTTTAGGTTTTGGTTATCATATTTGTGGATTTCTCTAAGCATTTGTCTTTTTGTTCTTAATAATCTTAGTATGAAAGGAGGTAGTACTTGATTGTAAAAAGTTTTTGGTTTTTTAGGTGAGTTATCCAGAATCTTTTGGCAGGTAAAGTTGAGGAATTGTGTAATTATTGTTGGGTCTAAATTTTGCATGCTTTTTATATAATCGGTTAATTCTACATTTAGGTTTTCTAGGTTGCATTTGTTAAAATCGTATATCATTTCAGGAGAGGTATTTATTTTTGTTTGCAGGTTAAATGTTATTTCAATTGATTGGTGGTCTGAACATAAATCCGGAATAATATTTATTTTTTTTATATTATTTTTTATGTTATCTGTACATAATATTAAGTCTGGTGTTGTGCTTGCATTGTTTGTCATGATAAATGTAGGAGGAGTATCGATTTTAACAAAATTTGAGTTTTTAAGAAAATGTATAATAATAAGTATAATTTTTACAATAATAACGAAATTACTGGTGTTTCTTTATTTCATTTTTCTACTGTAACTGAAAATGAAGTACATAAATGTCTCCTCTCTATTAAGTCCAAAGCTGTGGGTAGTGATGGAATAAGTATAGGTATGTTATTGTTTTGCTGTCCCTATATTATTCCAGTTTTGACACATATAATAAACTACTGTATAGAAACTAGTAGCTTTCCAAAAGGTTGGAAATTGTCTTATATAACTCCTATTCCAAAAGTCAGATGCCCAACTGAATTAAAAGATCTCAGGCCTATTAGTATTCTACCAACAATGTCAAAGATTTTGGAAAAACTTATATACCAACAAATAAGAAATCATTTGGATACTTTTAACATTTTACCACCCATTCAATCAGGTTTTAGATCTAGATACAGTTGTACAACACCCTGCTTAAAATACCCCATAGAGACCCTGTTCAAACCGATAGATATTTGTATCGGGATGTATGGTGTTTCTATAGGGTGTATCGGTTTGTATAGGACCCGTAGTTGAGATTTATGGTTGTTCTATAGGGATATCCACCATTGATTTATTTGCTATCGGTTTCAATGGGGAAAATACACATAAATGTAGAAATTAGTTTTTTCCCTATAGGACCCTATAGGTTTTAATAAAATTTTGTCAAATGTTTTATGGTTGCTCTATAGGGATATCCCTATATATCCTTCATTGAGTTATTTTCTATCGGTCTCAATAGGGAAAATGTAAAAGTTATGGTGTGCCTATAGGTAATTTCCTATACATTTTCTATCGGGCTGTATCCGGAAAAACCCATGGACAAATGCACATATAGAATCCGGTAGCGCCCGATAGATTATTTTGTATAGGTCTCTATGGGGTATTTTAAGCAGGGCAGCACTTTTAAAAGTAACTGATGATATATTACAAGACCTTGATTCAAATAATATGGCAGCTCTCATTTTGTTGGATTATTCCAAAGCCTTCGACTTAATTAACCATAAATTATTACTTGCAATTTTAAAATATATTGGCTTTGGTTATACTTCAGTAATTTTTTTAAGGATGTATTTGAGTGACAGGCAGCAATGCGTCAGGATAAAAAATAATATTTCGACTCCTGTTGAAATCAAATGTGGAGTACCGCAAGGCTCGATCTTAGGTCCCCTTCTGTTTGCTATATACACATCACAATTAGTAAAATGCATTAAAAACTGCAATGTTCACTTGTATGCCGATGACACACAATTGTATTTTCCTTTTAAGTGTGAAGACATATGTGAAATTACAGGAATAATAAATAAAGATCTTGAAAATTTAAGTTTGGAGTCGTCAGCACACTCTCTCCAAATAAATCCCCAAAAGTCTAAAGTTATAGTTTTTAGCAAACGAGGAAATGTACCCAGTATTAGCTTAACTATTAATGGGCAGAAAATTGAGCAGGTTAATAAGGCAAAAAACCTTGGTGTTATTTTTGACTCAAATCTTAGGTTTTCTGAACATGTTTCAAATTGCGTCAAAAAGGCTTTTTATAACTTAAAAAATATATATTCGCAAAGACATTTATTAAATACTAATATTAAAAAACTTTTATGTGATTCAATGGTACTTTCGCATTTTAACTACTGTGATGCCCTTTATGGTTTTTGTCTTACAAAAATTGATGAAAGACGAATACAAAGACTGCAAAACTCGTGTGTTCGCTTAATATGTGGTGTAAGAAGGAGACTTTCAGTAAAAAACAAATTTTGTGAAATAGGCTGGTTAAACATGTCAGAGAGAAGACTGTTACACTCTCTTGTATTATTCAATAACGTTGTCACTTATAAATGCCCACCATACTTGTATAACAAAATAAAATTTCGAACTGATGTTCACACTTTAAATATTAGAAACAGACTTAACTTAACGATCCCTCGTCATAAATCAGCTATTTTTCAAAGGAGTTACTCATACAATATTGCCAAATGGTACAATTTGCTTCCTGATAGTGTAAAGAATAGTAAATCTACAGCTTTTAAGAAAAATGTAAAAAAAATGTTATTGAATGGCTTCCTAAATTATAATTAATTTTTGGTCTGTTTTCTTCACTTATTTTTTATAAATTACCAAAATTGTCTCACTTTTATGCATGTATATATGTTTTTTTTTGTTTTATTTTTTTTATATAAATTTAAATATTTATTTGCTAAAATAAGTATGTATCTTAACGGTTAAGTGGAAGAACAGATGTTTTCTTTTAAACACGCTGAACTTCGCCGTTTGAAAATGTAAAATGTTTCAATAAAGACTTATATTATTATTATTATTATTATTATATATGTATACATAGAATATACATTCTATAGAATTATTTTTAAGTGGTATGTGAAGCGTAGGCCACGTATAATCCTGTAGAAACATAGACTTAAATTTTTCGTTTTTTTTAATTAACATACAACCTTGTTATATTAGGGTGACGATATGTTGAAAATGCATTTATCAAATTTATTAAACTTAACTTTTAATATTTAAATCATACATAAAAGTTTTACAATACTTAGGAAAAAGTGTTCTGAGCACCTTGTAAGACCAAAGGAAAACATGTTGAGGCTGACTATGTTTGGCAAACATTGTTTGATATCAAAAGTGACATTGATTTTTTTGTGGAAGTCACTGTCTAACACAGCTGTCTCAACATAGACTAGTCAATCTCAACATAATTTATTTAGAAAATATTGGTCTCAAACTGTATACCCAAAGTGATTTTTTCTATTCTACTCATCATTATCTGATTCAGAAGAACTTGAATCACTTGAACTACTGCTGGAAGATGAGCTATTGTCACTTGAGCTGCTGTCATCTGAATCTGAACTACTGCTCCTGTTGTCATTTTTGTTTTTGGATTTTGTCTTATCATTCTTTGAGTCTGTTTTGGCCTCAGATTTTTTATCAGTTGCCCTTTGAGCAATGTCCATTGTCTTTAATCTTTTTTTCAAGGTTTGTGTTCTGGAAGACCTGTGAACATATTTTCGTTTGTTTTTACATTCATAGGACCAATGGCCATATTCAAGACACTTCTGGCAACGAACACCTTGCGGTGGATAAGTTGGGTCTTTCCTAAAAATTTGAACAAATAAAATTAACTAAAACGTTTCTTTTAGACTTACTTTTTGCCATAGTACAACTTGGTTGATCCTCCAATAGTCATCTTTATAAACCTCTATAAGGAAATTAACAAGCACCAATATAAAAATTCTTATGCTTGTTTGAAACTTTATATGTTGCTTATTAAACTTAAAGTTTTCCTAACATTTATAAAATATAAAAAGTTAAGAAGCAATTTATAAAACAATTTGACATGTAAATAAGAATGGCTACAGCAACGTTGCCACATCTAACCATAGAACAAATCAAACAAACCAAATCTTAAGTCTGATTTATAGATTGCCTTCCTTCCTTCCTCCCGTAAAAGAGGAACGATACGAAAACCGTAGTGCTGTTTATAGATTCCCGTATCCTAAGAACGGCCTCCCTTACTCCCGTAGAAGTTTTTATTTTTAGTTTTAACTTTTACCGTAAAACCAATCACATTGCTTGATATACCCTATTAAAAATGCCATATAGAAACACAAAATAAAAATCTATCTGGTTCAATATAGGAATTTGAAACAGGCATTGCAACCAGATAGAATTTCATACCTGGAAAACCATATAGAAAAGTGATTTCTATATGGATTGCCATATAGGTTCATATTGCTCTGGCCCAATATGGTTTGGGTGTGAAAAAATTATTACCTTATAGATCCATATTTAACCATATAGGGGTATCTATATGGTTTAATATGCAATTTTCGTTTAAAATTTAAACTTTAAATATATATACATTTTAAAATGGAATTCCATATTCAACCATATAGGGAAACCTATATGGAAAAACACAAAACAGAAACCAGATAAATCCATATAAAAATCCCTAAGTTGTACATTTTAAAATGAAATTCCATATTAAACCATATAGATTCCAAAGTGTAAACCAGGTCGTTCCATATAGGACATATAGAACAATATAAATCCATATTAGTTTCCTTATCTGGATCCATATGGGTTCTATAGGGCATTTTTAATAGGGAGGTCGTTCCATATAAAACATATAGAACCATATAAATCCATATTAGTTTTCTTATCTGGATCAATATGGGTTCTATAGGGCATTTTTAATAGGGTAGGTTCCCTGAGTCTCTTCCACCTTTACCGTTTAGGTTACCGTTCCCGTTACCGGGCTGTTGTGCAGCGGGCTTTAGACACTTCTTAATTTGTTTTGATGTATGGTTTTAGGTTATGTTTTTGTCAAATTGTTTTCTATATTTTATAATTTTCTTAGAATTACTTTTATGTGAATTTGTTACAAGTGGTAAAATATGATGGTAATGTTTTAGATTCTATTAATATTTTATATACAATATATGGTGTAGTTATTGCGTTGCACAATCATAAGTTATGATTCATAACTGAATTCCGGACATCTATAATGTTGTTTTAACAGATTTTGTACATTCTAGATAAAATATAATTAGGTATTTGAGAAATGATAGTCATAGACAAGGTGGCTTATCTATGGATAAGCCTACTAGAATTTAAAAAGAAATCCCAAAAATAGTATTAACACATAAATAAATTGTATTTATTTCTGTTCTCTCAGATTATAATATATAGGTATACATATTATGTACCCTGTCCAAAAAGGATGTGATCAAATGTTTAAAGCTCTTGGATCTATGGTAAAATACATAATATAGTGTGAATTTATTTTCACCAAAGATTTAATAGATCAAACATTTAGGTCCATCAGGGCTAGTTTATCAATGTCCAGTTAAAGTTGCACTTATCTGGTAGATAATTTCCATGGATACCATTGTTCTCACAATGATGGATATGGAACTTAACTGTCAGATATACTAACTGGAACTGGAAAGAGATTGATAAACCGGCCATCAGTTAACCTGATTAATAAGTGACTTGGTGACTACATTTACCAAATTTAGTAAATTAAATTACTTTATTTATTTTAAATTAATTAATTTTATCCATACCACTAATAATTATTTGGTATTAATAATCCAAAAAATCGCCAACACTTAAAATTTACCCATTTAGCCAGTGGTTTAAAAAATAGCAATTTTGGCTAAAATTAGCCATACCTGGCAACGCTGTCCCTTTAACCATAAACTGGAAATATTTTTTCATTGCGCGCACATCAAAAACGTCATATTATGCTCATAGGGGGTTCCCCACTTTATAGTAGTAACCTTTGTTCTGTGACCTTGATTTGTTGACGTTATATATAGTCGTCCGGAATTCTCAAACAAGATTTGTATATTATTTTTTGGTATTTAATTGCAGGAGATGATTTCTAATTTTTGGGCAAATTACGTTATGTCTAATAACATTTCGGATAATATCTCAGAGAGTGGTGATGAGGACTATGATGAAATAACCCTAGATGCAGCAGTAAATGTTCCCAATTTTGTAAATGTTTCTAAAAATATTGAAATAAAAAAGATTTCCAATAAGCTAGATGAGAGGGATGTTGTGGGAATAATATTTTTAGGATGTGATTCACCAGAAAGGGCTTTAAATATTCTTGAAGATGGATTTATTAAGTGCAATATGGAAAATGCTATTCTGGATTGGACAAAAACAGAATCAAACTGGCAGAAAAAGTTGGTTGAAGCCCTATGTATAATACAGAATTTTAAAATATTACATGAACTGGGTTTTAATAAAAATGAGGTGATTAATCAATATTTACCTTACCATATTTACGTTTCTTGTGATGTTATGATCAAAAGAAAAGCCTTGTATTTTTTGTGTGAAAATATGAATTCAATTGAAACTTCAAGACTTATAAAACTGGTTAAAATGGATTTTGAAGCTAATCGATTAAATTTTAAATTGTTTACTCAAAACTGTTATTTAGAACTTTATTTACTGCATTGGGAGACTTTAAAGTATGATTTAAGTAAAATTTTAAGCAATCTTAAGAGTATGGAACTTTCAGGTTTGCAAGAAAAATTAAGTAAGGTTTTAATCACAATGGATAATATAAATCAAATTAATTCTTTAGCATCCACAAGTAAAGATGTTTTAACAAAACCTACGCCAGTAAAGCAAAAATTGCACAGTAATAAAGCTGTAGATAACAGTCAGTTAATAAGCATTTCATCTATTAGATCAGAAGTATCAAGCATATCAAATATTATAGATGAAGAGGATAAAGAAAGTACATACGATATAGATCCCAATAATCCTGGCCTTTGTTTGATTATAAACCAAGAAGCTTTTTACAAAGAGTTAGATCAAAAATATGTTAATTTATTGTCTCTGCATCCATTTGAAGATAGACAGGGAACAGAATATGATAAAAACAAATTGGAAACTACTTTTAAAAGCTATGGATTTAAGGTAGTTGTGGAGAATAATTTGACGCATTTTGATTTGATAGATACTGTGAAAAAGGTAATTTTTATATCAACAATTATAATTATAATAATTATTACATGTTTTTGTTGGATGAGAACTATTAAAGTTTTACTTTTTAGAATAAATTTTTAAATGTGATTTAAAAAATTAATCTGCTTATTTAAATTTTTTATATTTTACTTTCAATGAAAAACAACACAGGATGTTCCAAAAATCATCATCAATTTGATAACAATAATAATATTAACAAACAGTTTTGGAAATATATTTTTTCTATACTTTTATATGTATAAATGAATAGTCTCAAAATGATAATAAACATGAAATTAAATTTAATAAAGTATAGACAATAAAATTTTTTATTGAGGTGCTTTTTTGGGACAAACTGTATTTATATTAAAACAATATAGTTAACAAAAAGTTGTAACCGTCTTTGTTCACGAAAAAGATCTTATTAATTTTTATCATTTACAATAAAAAACAATTTTTTCTGCGATTTGTATAATATTAAATTAGCTAAATACATTTGAAATTAATTTAATTAAAAACAAAAAAAAAATTAAAAATATTAAAACTTTATTTTTAACGTTCATGAAAAATACCTTATTAATTTTTATCATTTAAAATAAAAAACTATTTTTAATTGTGATTGTTAAATGTTAAATTAGCTAAAAATGCATTTGGAAATTAAAACTAAAAAATTGTTAAAAATTTTAAAACTTTATTTTTAACGTACCTATTATTTTAAATAAAAGTGGCCCCTGTTTGTTTATTGGGTTAAATTCTGTACAATACAGACTGTCCCGAAAATTACACCATAATGTACTTAGTAAATTTTTTATACTTCAATAAACATTGGGGTGCAATTTTTAAAACAGCCTGTATTGACAGAAATTTAACCCAATAAACAAACAGGGGTCACCTTTATTTAAAATGTAAAAAGAAATTAAACAAAACCATTATAGATTATAGTCGTTAAATTTTTTTGAGTACAACATGATAAACCCTAACTTAGGGTCCCTAAGAAGGAAAAAAAATTGATTATTATTATTATTATTACAAATTTCACGAATAGGTAATACATATTCTTTGAGCTCAAAAGTTGACGTGAGATTTTAAATGATCCCCCCTCTCTCTTAAAATAAGATTTGGTGAGATTTTGCTAGACCCCCCATTTTTATCTCACATAATTAATGGATGTCCCCAAATCCAAAATGCATCTGTTAACCATGGCAGGTGAATATTTCATCCTAAGATAATTATGATATAAACAGTTTGGCGTTTTTTTAACTTAAATGCATGCCAATTTAAAAAGTACTACGTCAGAAAAAAAATTATTTTTTAGTACTTGACCTCTTTTATTTCAATTATTATATA
This sequence comes from Brassicogethes aeneus, assembly GCA_921294245.1. Taxonomy (NCBI): domain Eukaryota; kingdom Metazoa; phylum Arthropoda; class Insecta; order Coleoptera; family Nitidulidae; genus Brassicogethes; species Brassicogethes aeneus. The sequence continues at coordinate 14,811,919 of OV121134.1, read as the reverse complement.
TACTATAGTGATATATATATAGTGTTTAAAATATGTTTAAAACTAACCACACCAGATATCACCAAACCACAAAAATCACCCAACCCCATATTTCTAGGTTTAACAAAATTATTTTAGAAAATACTTAATCTAATCAAAACCATTGTTTTAAAAAGTATACGTACCGCACTCTAATAAAAGCAATAAAATAGTATAAATACTATCTATTGTTCAACAACTCAGAAACTTAGCCATGCATGGACATGCCGAAGGGGAGTGGAGTAATTCATCCGCAGTGACATCCGGATGATGTCCGTATGAATAAAATTTTTGAAAATCACGACAAGATGTTCGTATAAATATCACGAATGTTTTCCGGGATTGTAGTCAAGCGTTGAAATCTTGTGCTGATGAATGTTATTTATTCTGCCCTACGTGTAGGTATTTGGGCTATGTAAAAATGAATATTGTATGCTCTCTACTTGAGTTGAGAATTCAAATTCGAAGAGTAATTGGAAGAGAACGTTTTAAGATAGATAGTAATTAATAAACAAAGAAAAAACGACACGAGACGGAAGTGACGTCATATACGGTGTGGGCCCTTTTTTGTATAATAATTTTGTCGAAAATATTGTGATACCTACTATAAAGATTTATTAATTTTTAACACTTAAACACAAGCGGTAAACATATAAATATGATTTCTTTCGTTGACTATACTTTGACAGATACATAACCTGAAATGCCTTAAATGTCAAATGACATTTATGATGAATATTAAGAATGTTATCCGGGTTCAATCAAAAAAGATATTCCAATGTTTAACAAAACGTTCACGTTTTGTTAAACATTGGAATTACCTTTTTAATTGAACCCGGGCAACATTCGTGATATTCAAACAACGTTTTATAAATTATAACGGTGTAATGTGAATAACAAGCTAGGTTTTAAATTCACAGTTCGCAGGGCTCATACGCATGCGCAAATTTTGCAATTATCACACCGTGAGTTCTACGTGATATCACTGTGATGAAGCATGTTTAGCACTCAGGATATCACAGCGTGATAAAAAAAACGTTTGTTGTCCGGGATACATCAACTTTGACTGCAAATACTTCAGGGAAGTATTAATAAACTTCCCGGTCAACATTTAACGTAACACAGTATTGCAGTTATGTAACATAGGAGTTACATTGCAATGTAACGATGTTACTTAAATGCAACGCAACAGTTACCTAAAATAATGGTAACATTGTTACCGTCCCAAGTTAACCAATATGCAATATAACATTGCGATACTATTGTAATGTAACAAAATTACCAATAAGCAATGTAACAATAATGTAACATTGTGAAACTATTGTAATGTAAGAAAATTACCAATAAGCAATATAACAGCAACGTAACATTGTGAAACTATTGTAATATAACAAAATTACCAATAAGCAATATAACAATAACGTAACAATGTGAAACTATTGTAATGTAACAAAAGCAATATAACAGCAACGTAACATTGTGAAACTATTTTAATGTAACAATATTACCAATAAGCAATGTAACAACAATGTAACATTGTGAAACTATTGTAATATAACAAAATTACCAATATGCAATATAACTGTAACGTAACATTGTGAAACTTTTCTAATGTAACAATATTACCAATAAGCAATATAACAGCAACGTAACATTGTGAAACTATTGTAATATATCAAAATTACCAATATGCAATATAACAGCAACGTAACATTGTGAAACTATTGTAATATAACAAAATTACCAATATGCAATATAACAGTAACGTAACATTGCAATACTATTGTAATAAGTTTGTTACGTAACAGTTACATTTATGTTACATCTCTCTCGTGTTACCATCTCGATTAGGTATATAAACGAAGTTAAGACAGCGCACCATGTCCATTTGTCATTGGACCTCAAACAGTATGCCTGATTATGGGAAAGTCAGAATAAGATATTATGTATCATTTGATGAGCTTTAGCGTTCAACTGACGGGACTTTCTCATGTCGAGCATAATAACGTTGCAACGTAACAATGTTACATAACCGTAAAAGCCATGTTATGTAACATAACTTCGATTGCAAAAATGTAACGGCAACGTAACATTGTTACCTATTTGCAACCATCAGGTTATGCAACTGTAATGTTACATATTACGATTGTTGCATAACATTTTGGTTAATGTTACGTTACAGTTATGTTTCACTTTCATAACGACAATGTAACATTGTAGTTCATTAAAAAGATACATAACAACGTAACAATTATAATGCATTTATGTAACGACAACGTAACATTGTTATGTAACAATGTTTCTTAAAAAAACGGGAAATGGACCTATTTGCAACCGTCAGGTTATGTAACTGTAATGTTACATATTACGATCGTTGCATAACATTTTGGTTAATGTTACGTTACAGTTATGTTTCACTTTCATAACGGCAATGTAACATTGTTATGTAACAATGTTACTTCAATGAGTGGGAAATAGTTACCTATTTGCAACCGTCAGGTTATGGAACTGTAATATTACATATTACGATCGTTGCATAACATTTTGGTTAATGTTACGTTACAGTTATGTTTCACTTTCATAACGGCAATGTAACATTGTTATGTAACAATGTTACTTCAATGAGTGGGAAATAGGAACCTATTTGCAACCGTCAGGTTATGTAACTGTAATGTTACACATCACAATCGTTACATAACATTTTGGTTAATGTTACGTTACAGTTATCTTTCATTTTCATAACGGCAATGTAACAATGTTACTTCAATGAGTGGGAAATAGGAACCTATTTGCAACCATCAGGTTATGTAACTGTAATGTTACACATCACAATCGTTTAATAACATTTTGGTTAATGTTACGTTACAATGTTGACCGGGTTGACCCATTGAGAAGTATTAAGCACCTTAAATTTCCTATATCAAATTCCTATTCATCACAAAATATTCAAAGACTATGAAGGTGAAAAGTAACAATGTTACTTCAATGAGTGGGAAATAGGAACCTATTTGCAACCATCAGGTTATGTAACTGTAATGTTACACATCACAATCGTTTAATAACATTTTGGTTAATGTTACGTTACAATGTTGACCGGGTTGACCCATTGAGAAGTATTAAGCACCTTAAATTTCCTATATCAAATTCCTATTCATCACAAAATATTCAAAGACTATGAAGGTGAAAACGTTCACGTAAGATAGAATAAATAATATTCATCAGCAAGATATCTCGAGATTTGAACACTTGACAGGTATAGACATCAGAACATACATCAACTTTGACTGAATACTTCAGAGAGGTATTGAGAAACTGAATCCATTGAGAAGTATTTAGCACGTTAAATTACCTATACCGGATTTGTATTCATCACAAAATATTCAATGACTATGAAGGTAAAAGCATCCACAAAGTATAAGAGCAGCAAAGTATTCGGACACATAAGCTGCGAATATAAAAGGTCAAATCTTGAATAGAACCATATTCAGGTCTATTAAACTTGAATACGGCCAATATTTTTTCAATTGCAGTCATCAAAAAATAAAAAAATGTATTATGGCTGAACTAATTATCCGATTGCAACGATATAAATAGCGTTAAAATCTTGTTTTGACATAGATTCTTTGTTATTTTTTTCAATTGTACAATTTGCATTTAGGTCGATTTTTTTTGTTTTTTGTTTAGAACAAATTTAAAAATAATTGGCTTCTGCACCAGCTATTGACTCGAAAAAAAAACATACTCAAATCATTTCTCGAAATTATGCTGCTGAGAAAAAAATGGCCCGCAGTTTATTCGTCCTTTTGTGGGTGCACCGCGGTGGCCGCTTACGCTGCGAATCTTGTACGCAATAAAATTGAGATTGTGGCGCTATCTAAAAGTGTTTCACATTATCTTTCAGGTGGTATTTGCAGAGTGGCAGAAATATGTGTCTAAGTGCCTTAGTTTGCATTTACTTCAATGGGAGTTTACCTGGTTTTTAATGCAAAAAGTACCTAAGTCATCATTTTGACATATGCAATGCAACATGTGCCTTAGCCCACGTTATTTAAATTAGGTTTTATCTAAGCAAATTACCTATTAAACTGTGTAAATCCTAATAATTTGTGTCTGTGATTAAAAACATAACTATGGCAGGCAAGTAAAGTAAAATAAAATAGATTGTGGAACTTTAAAACATACCAGTTACCGTTTTTTTTTTGCTCGAACCTTGTCTGAAAATGATGTCATTGATCAGTTACAAGAGGCCGTTTATGAATAGCCAGCCTTCTTATTATATTCTTAGTTTTGCTTTAAGTTATGTCCTAAGTTATGTCTTAGTTTTAAGTTTTGTTCACAACTTTTATGTTCACAACTTTTATATTTTTTACGGCGTTATAATATAATAAACCTTTTTTAAGTATAAACAAATTTTTCCTCAAAATTTTTGACAAAATAAAAACATTTCCACACAAAAAGTTCTTAAGTCCCAAATTATTTTATATATTTTTTTTGATATAACAAAACGTTTTTTTTTAATCATGGAAGTCCAATCCACTTTCGCCAAAAAAAATATAACCCACATTTTTATCATAATATTCTGTGTAATATTTCATAATAAAAAATAAACCTTCAAACCGCAATATCTCAGAATCACCTATTTGTGACTAAGGCACTTTTTGCATTGACCCCTTTAATTGACTTGGAGCTTGTTTTTTTGTTTTTAATTCAGAAATAAATAGGCTTTATATTGGTATGAACAAAAATAATTTTCCCAAATTAAGTATATTTTGTTTTACAAAAGAATCACATTTAAAAAAATTATTCTGCCCTTATAAATTAACGTAAAGCCTTGTATTTTTTGTTTGTTTTATTAAGAAATTAATAGGCTTTGCTGTGAGGAAGCCAAACATATTTTATGTCCATATTATTTTTATAGGTGTAGCGGCAAACTAAAAAAAAAATATTTTTTTAAAGTACACATTTAAATTTTGCTTGTATTGGTTGTTGATTTATTAAGAAATAAATGGGCTTTATCGTGATAAAAACAAGAACATTTTATGTGCATTATATTTTGTTTTAAATGTCGTCAAACTTAAATATTTAATTTTTTTTTTATAACCAACACCTTGTTGTAAAATAAAAATTCTGCATTTTTCATGATGTAAACAAAAATCTGTATATATTTGTGTATCTTTTTTCTGTATGGAGCTTGGTCATACATTACAAAGTTTAAATTATAAAATATTTTTAATTTGGTTATATAATATATTATAAGTAACAGCGGTTAAAAGGCAAAAAAATTCTTTTCTAATTCAAAATTGAATAACTTTTTGTCACTGCGGGCCATTCTTTTCTCAGCAGCATAATTTCGAGAAATGATTGGAGTAAGTATACATATGTGTTTTTTTTTTCGACTTGATAGCTGGCGCAGAAGCCAATTATTTTCGAATTTGTTATAAAAAAAAACAAAAAAAATTGAAAAAAATATCAAAGAATCTATGTCAAAACAAGATTTCAACGCTAGTTATATAGTTGGAATTGGACTAATTATAATTAGTTAAGCCATAATAATTTTTTTATTTTTAGTTTTTGACTGTTAATATCATTGACACATTTTTTTTACAAAATTCTTTTGGATTTCTGTTAGTGATGTAAAATACTATCAAAAAAATGTATCTACAATCAAAAATTAATTTTGATCTAATTAAGGTGGCCCGAGAAATTCTGACCCATCTACTTTTATCTGAGTTTGCCCTCTTTTCTATATCCGCGAACACCAGGTTTGTTTTGCTTTTTATACGGTATGTATTAGAGATGCCACGAATATTTATTTGGCCGAATACCGAATATTCGGCGAGACTCTTGGCCGAAGCGCCGAATATTCGGCAGCCGAATATTCGGCAACACTTAGAACTTTTCGCGGGTTCAAGTCGTTCAGTTCGGCCGAACCGCAGCCCCGGCTTTTACCCCGTGTCAAAGAAAGACCGCACCATTCAATCTCGCCGCCATATCAAAGGCGCCGCTCCGACTTGTGGAGCTGAGAAGTAGGAGGAAGTCGCTGCAGAAAATGTACATTCAGATGAGGGCGTGGAACAGAAAAGTTCGGTTGCAAATGAACTTAATTTCTACATGTCATCTGTTCACTTAGATCGAACAGCAGACCCTTACAAGTGGTGGTCAGCAAACGCAAAAAAATATACAACCCTTTCTCAATTTGCTAATAGTTATTTATCATCTCCCGGTACCAGTGTATATAGTGAGCGGCTGTTTTCGGAAGCAGGTATAATTTATGATGAAAAACGCAATCGTCTGTCAACAACAAATGCTGAAAAAATTGTTTTCATTCATCATAACTTACCACTGGTAGATTTTAAATATTAATATATTAATTTATTGGTTAATTAAACAATGTTTAATAAACATGTTTGTGAGTAATATTTTGAGTTCTTTTTTTCATGATTTGCTATTCGGTATTCGGCCGAATAGTTTGCAATATTCGGCCGAATACCGAATAGCGAAAAAAGTGGCCGAATAGCCGAATACCGAATAGTTGCCGAATATTCGTGGCATCTCTAGTATGTATGCATTGATCCGATTTTATACACGACTGTTGGTTAGTTGTTCAGAAAATATGTAAACAAACGCTATGCGCATGCGGTTTCCTTGATCTATTAACCCAGCTTGCGACCGTCGTCTTATTGGATAGTAACCTTCTTTATCTTTGGTAACCCGTGGATAGAGGTTTATTTTCTCCACAGTTCAAGGCAGCAATTTTCTAAATTGGAAACGTATGAGAAATGTACACATTCTTTAATATTAATAGAAAAATATAACATTTTATGTTTTATTGTAGGTAGTTAAGGAAATAACTGTAGAATCCAGCATTTTCGTGTGTATTCTTTCCCATGGCGATAAAGACGTAGTTTATGGAACAAATAGCTGTAAAGTGGCTGTAAGCGAAATTCAACGGATTTTAACGAAATCAAACAAAACCCACCTGTCCGGAAAACCAAAAGTGTTAGTTTTGCAATCCTGTCAAGGTAAAGAAAAGCAAAAAATCACAGTGTCAGACGACGAGTCCGAGGATGAGCTGACTACAGATGGTGATCTAACTACTGATGGCCCGGTCACGGTTCAAGATACTGCGGATAATTTGACTTTTTGGGCAACTGTCCCGGGGTATGCAGCCATAAGAGACAAAAAACATGGCACCTGGTTTATACAGACTCTGTGCGATGAAATGCAGAGATTGGGACATAAAACACATTTTCAAGACATTTGTACTTCTGTCAATAACAGCGTTACTGCTAAAAAATGGGTTGATGTTGTTATGACCCCTTTATTTATTTCTACTTTTCGTAAGAAATTTTATCTTCCCCCTATTAGAAAATAAAGTACAATAATTAAAATAAAAACTTATTTATTTATTGAAAGTCTTCAGGTTTATAAATAATTTTAAATACAGTAGTTTAGTTGTAAAAAAAATGAGGTACGGATTTTTTCAAACTGTATATTCCTTATATAAAGGGTCTCAGATTTTAATCTGGAAAATTTAGTATTCGATAAAACTCGCAAAAATAAGAATAGCAGTTTATATAAACTGTTTGTGTGAAGTTATCCACACATTCCTAAACAGGTTCGCGGTCGGCCGCTAGAGCGCGCAGCGCAGTGTTATTTATAAAATTGTGTATAATTAGAGTTCGATTGAATCCATCAATGGCTGTACATCGCTCCATGAAAAAGTCTGAAAATAGTCGACTTTGACCCAGGAAGGGTAAAATGGGGTTCCCGGTATAGAAATATACCGGAATTTCTTGACAATATCGCAAGCTTTGACCTTTCAGCTAGGTATTTCTGATTTGTGCAATTGATTTAGTGGATGTTTCAAGATTTAAAATTTCACATGTCTGTGAGTGGATGGCTTCGAGAAGCTCAAGGACGTAAACACTTGTAACTGGGCAGTAAGAGCCTCTCATAAAAAAATTGAGTGATTTTCGTGTTTAGTGGGTCAAAATACATGGGAAAATTATAATGGAATATGGTGGGCAGAATTTTTTTTCGATGTTGTAAACTAGTATTATTAGCCGCTGCTTTTTCGCTATAGCAATTAGACTAATTCAATTAGTCATTTTTGACGAATTCCTTTTTTCAAGAGTATAGGTACTCTTTAAAAGAGAATTAATCAAAAATTACTAATTCAATTAGTCTAATTGCCATAGCGAAAGAGCAGCGACTAATATCAGCTTATAAGCTCGTTACCAAGTCATGCACTGTGTAGACTACTGTTAAACTTTTCTACCGTCAACTGCAACTATCAAACAAATACTAAAAATATTATGGCCATTTCTCTCCTTTTATTTTGATCCTCATACCAAAAAAAAATCAGCCGCCAATAACAAAGCGGCAAAAGGCGCTTTATAGTGGCCGACGCAAAAAAATGCGTTAACCTTTATCCTATGTATGTTTAAGTATTATATGCAAGAAAGTTTATCGTTACAAAGTACTGATTGACTTTTTGATTTTGCGCCCCCAAAATGTTGCGCCTGCGTGCGTGTACGCACTGCACGCTCGCCAGGGACGGGCCTGTGCTTTCTATTTTGTTTCCAAAGTGTTTTAAGTTAAGTTAAGTATGATTTCCATAGTTTTATAATAAAATGGTACAAAAAAATAGAAAAGAATATATTTCCCTATCCCGGAGCAAAAACGGAGGAGAATATTGTGGTATTTAATGTTTTTAGGCAAATTTAAAGTAATTATGCAAATTTTTGCAGACATCAATTGATTTAAATTAACACTTGCAAGCATTGCAGAAAAAAATTAGGTATCCAATACATCAATAATTTTTCCTTTTCCTCTGAAAAATATAAAGTACCGGTACTAGGCCTAGCTAAAGTATTTTGAAAAAACACTACTGAAACAAGGAGTAGAGGCTGAATTTGTAAGTATATACAGGGTGTTTTTTAACCTGTTTGATAATGTTGATTTGTTTTTAAAACACAGGGTGCTAAAAAACAAGCGACAAATTATAATTTAATGATATTTGGTCAGGGGCGGATGGGCTCCAGCGGGACGCCGGGACAGATCCCGGTGGGCCGCTATGTCAGATTGGCCGAATGGAGATCTAGACTGGCCCAAAAAAATTATAAAAATACAACACCTAACACTTTTTTTTTACGAAATAATGAATTTTAAATACATATTTTAAAAATTTAACGGGTAATTGTTTTTGTCACATAAGAATGTTTATAGTCTTTTCATTTTAAAGATTCACTATATTAGACATTGTTATAAAATATATGTATTTTTTGGGTATTTTTCATTATCTTGCAATCTGAGCAAGGGTCAAAAATGGGTCAAAAAATGGTCAAAAATGAATGTTATAATTTTAGTACAATTTTTAGTAAAATAAACATTAGTAAGAGTGGGTAGATTTTTGTGTAATTTTACATACGAGTATCATCCAGAAAATGCTTCTAAACAAAAAATTTGTAAAATTTTAGTTTGTTATCCATGTAATACTTGGATTTGCCTAATGCTAAGTTTCCTAAAAAAAAACAAGTAGGCGAGTTAGGGGGGCAATTGCACCCATTGGCACCCCTGTATCCGCGCCTGCTTAGATTTTAGATTTTTGTGTTCAAAGAGTAAAATTTTCACTTTACTTGTTCCATTCAGGTGGCGGCACCCGAGCCGTGCGCAGGATATCCTTCTGGGGGGCTACAGGGCTCCCAGCAGGTAGTTTTTTTTAAGACTTGTCTATATTTTTGTCTTAAGTCTATAAAAGTCTATTTTTTTACCTAAAGTCTATAAAGTCTATATTTTCTGTTAAAATCAACAATTAAAAATCACAGTTTTATAAATATCGAAACCACAGTAAACCAAGTGAAACATTCGAAAACTTCGCAGTTTACATTTAAAGTTCCCGCCGTCCAGACCCGAACCGCCCGCCAAAATTATTGCTGAATTGTTTCTGGTTTGGTCTAGGGCACAATTGATTGTGGTCTAGGGTTTCGTTTACGTTTATACTATAAACTTTATAGTTTCGGTTCGCGAGGTTAACACTACCTATATATGCATTTTTCATGAAATTAGTAAGTACCTAGTATCTATCAAAGAACATGTGACAAAGAATGTGTTCCTATTGTATGTTTTATCATCCATTCCATAACCCTAAAAAAATATGTTCAGACGATAGCAAAGGCAAGTGTTTAACTATAGTTATGATTATTTAAAATTATACATTTATATTATTTAATAAAAACAAAGTTTAAATGTACTTGTACTGACATAAAAAAAAATTAAATTGAACGATTAAGGAAGGGTGCAGAAAATAAAAAAATGACTAAAATATGTATGGCTCAACTAATGTTTAAAGGAGTGAACCATCCCAAAAAAGAAGCGGGGAAGGTAACTTACAAGATTAGTCGTCTTGCCCAAGAAAAACGAAAGGCGAAAATTATAGATCAGCTGCAGCCCAGCAAAAAAAATATAACCCATTAAATGACTGACGCCACTGCCTTTTATATAAATGTGATTCTATTTATTATAAGTTAAAATTTATTACAGAATTTAATATTTTTTTTTTATTTATGTATTTTATAACAGTTATGGTTACTTGTTAAATTTAATTCAATAAAAATTTATAATTTTAAGTTATCTCTATGTATTTTAAATTTAAATTTAGATCTTTCATCCCAAAAAAATGTATACCTCCATTTTATAGTTATTTCGGTAATTAATTTGGTCTATATTTGGTCGTTTATTTTTTATTATTGGTCTCTTAAGTCACTATTTCTCGCAACATGGACTGCTGGGAGCCCTGGGGGGCTATGAAATTTAGGGCCGTCCATGAATCTTGTAAAGCTGGAGTGGGAAGGTATTTTTAAAACGCCAGGTGACAAAATAAATCGAATAAAATTGCTTATTCGTTCCATTTTTTGTCAGATCCAATACAAAAAAGAATAAGTTAGGGGGTAGCGGGTTCGATAATTCGTTAATCTTCACATCGTCACAAGAAAGGGAAAGAGGGTCAATTTTGATAATTTTAAGCTTCACGAGGTTTATGAAATTCATAAAAAATATACTCTCTAAAAATGATATAGTAAAAAATGACTAATTACTACAGTTATTAGTGGCTGCTTTTTCACATATGGTGAACCATGCATGGTTCACCATATCCCATGATATCCCAACTTTTAACAGCCAATTCTTATGTAAAACGGTCCCCTGAATCCGAAAATACACGTAAAAAATTATAAAAGTAAAGCAGTTTTTGAGATTTAGTCAATTCCATATTATATCTCAAAAACTGTTCTACTTTTGACGACATTTTCGGATTCAGGGGACAATTTTACATACTAATTCATTTTTAGAGAGTAGGTATATTTTTAAATAATTGTTCAGTATTTTAAGTGAAAATTATAGTAACCTCCTGAGGAGGTTTGGACACCCAAAACACAAACACAAATATTACATTTTTTCTCGCGCACCCCGTGTAACAAAATTCCAAATATTTACGAATATGTTCGATCCCAGAGATTTTTTTTTCATATTCTGTAATGTTAAAAAAAATAATTACCGATTGACACCATTACAAACAAACATTTGTTTATTATTTAGTAAATACCAATTTTTTTTACCGAATATTTAATTTTTATTATTTTTTTTTTCGATAGTAGTAGTTTTCGCATCATAAATTTTAAACAAAAAAAATATAATTTTAATAGTTGCAAAATCAATAGCAGAAATATTTAATTTTGGAAAACCACTCCACGTGAAAAATCAAGGTATCACTTCCACTAGGCAAATACTTAAGGATTTGGAGGAAGGGGTTGTAAAAAAAACCGTCCCGGGCCATGGCATTTGAAACATGCCCACCCCCCCCCCTGTATTTGGTATACTCTTATTTTGGCTATAGCCAAAATAAGAGTTTACTTTATATAGTTTTTTTACTTTCTTCTATTGTTTTTTAACAGGTAAAGGATACAATAATTTTGCTAAATAATCAATATGGATACACCTTTTTTTATTATAATTGTTGTTACAATTAATTTTATACAAATTTCATATTTTTCATTATTTTTATATCTCTTAAGTTTGCAGGGTGCATTGGGCTTGAATTAATAAAATCAAACAAATTATTATTTGTACCAAATATCATTTATAAAAATTTATATAAAGAAAATTTGTTCTTTTTTTGTAAACAAAGCGATTAACAAAAATAATATTAAATTGGAATTTTTTTAAGGTTCAGTAGGTATATAAAAAAATTGGAGGCGTCTCCGAAAAAGATGCTACCGCGGTATACCGTAAAAGTTAAAAAAAAAAGTTTTCTAATAATCTGGCAAAAGATTGCTCTTGGCTAGGCCTACGAAACAACCAAAGAATACAAAATTTAAAATTTATAGAAATATTAAAGGGCAAAAATGTAAATTTTATGGGATTTTTTGTTAAATTTTTTTTAAGAGCTCTGGTGTTTGCACTTTAACAGAAAAATATTTTAAAAATATTGTTTTCGAATGGTTCTGGCAAGCAAAACAAAGATATGTAAGGAAAACAAAAAAACAATAAAAAGAAGGGAGGTATATCTTATTAATGATATTGCTTTATTTTTTTCTACCATATATTCTTTACCTTTTTAATTTTTTTTAAAGTTTGGAAAAACTCAAGAAAACTTTTTGTTTTTTTTTTAAGCTAAAATTAAAATTAAAGTGATTTGTTTTTATTAATTAAAATATTTTTTAAATTTATGTGATATATTATCCCACTGGTATTAACAATTTCTTGCTTCTAATTAATTTGATATTATGGCAGCTTTAAAATTTTGTTGATTTTACTTAAATTAGCTGAAATTTTACTACCGCCATAGTATTAAGTTGTAACTAAAAAATGAATGCAACTGGGTACTACGTACTATGTACATTTATATGAATTGTGTATATATGCTGTTGGTAGTTAAAAGGCAGCAAGTGAGTTTTTGCAATAATATATTGTAGCAAGTACCTACCCCTCTGGATCTCGGAATAAAGACTCATCGCCGATAAATAATTAGTAGTTAAGTGTTTATAAACTATAGTTAGTTTTATAGTGTTTTAAGTGTAATTAATTAATAAAATAAATAGTTTAGTTCGTTAATAAACGTGCGTGTTTTAATTCACACTACGAACAGTAAAAACGTTACAGTTGGTGTCAGGAGTGCGGTTAGTGTGAATATTCGTAAAAATGGTTTCGTTAATGGACTTAAGAGTGGCGGACCTTAAGCGGGAGCTAGAAGAAAGGAAATGTGAAACAACTGGAAAAAATAATGTGTTGCAGCAGCGGCTTTGAAAAGCGTTGGAACAGGAGGGTGTGAATCCAGATACGTATTTATTTGAAGGCCCGTGTGATATGCATTAGTGTTGCAAAATTTAAACGATTTAAAACAGAAAATGCTAGAAAATTCTAAAGAACTTAAAGTCGATTTGCAACAGAAAATGGTCGAAAATTCTAGCGATTTGAAAGTCGATTTACAACAGAAGATTCTGGAAAATGTCAATGATTTAAAGGATGATTTGCAACAGAAAATGCTGGAAAATTCTAACGATTTTCCAAAAATTTAAAAGAATATTTGGAACAGAAGATTCTAGAAAATGCCAATGAATAGAAGAGAAAGTGGGTCAAAAAGTTGACGACGTAAGGATGGAATTAGAAGAGAAAGTAGGACAGAAAGTTGACGATGTAAGGATGGAATTGAATAACGTAATGAGGGAATTAGATACAAGAGAAGAAAAATTGAACGAGAAATTGGAAGTCAAAATAAGAGAAATAAATAGTAAACTGACAGCTGTAAATCTACCCATGATGCTGGCGGAACCAGGAACAGCGCAGGAGGAGAGCCAAGTCCGGATGAAACCACCTCAGTTCGATGGAAAAACTTCTTGGACCAACTACGTCCGTCAGTTTGAGGCTTTACGCGGAGATGCAACCGACATCTTGCAGACACTTTCTCCCAACGAACAAGAAGATTACGAAGCGTTGGTGAAACATCTGGAACTGCGTTATGGCCAGACACATCTGGAACATGTGTACCATTCCCAACTAAAGAACCGCTACCAGAAATCAAACGAGACTTTACAAGAATTCGAGGCTGATATTGCACGCTTGAAACGCCAGCCTAGAATTAGAAGAGTCGAGGAAGAGAAAGCGGAGGAACTTAGTATAATTAAAGCAATCAGGCGAGTTCTTAAAGAGAATCTACCAGAGAAGAAGGAAATCCGATTTTGGAGATGTGGAAAGCTGGGACATATACTAAGTCGTTGCAGAGGAAGCCAGGTGGCGCCGACTTCATTTAGAAAAATAAGTAGGTCCAAAGAAAAGGATGTGTATATTCACAGGACTACATTCGTAGATGATCATTGGCAATCCGCTGAGGTTCAACAAGACCAGGAAGGGGACCCGGATTTGAAGCTCATCATCGATTGGAAAAAGAACGACCATAAACCAACGTAGCAGGAAGTCGCCCAATATTCGTCGAATGTGAAATCGTACTGGGCCCAATCGAATAACATCATCTTAAGGGACGGACTTCTAAAGCGCGTTCTGGAGATGCCAGAAGGGGGGTAGACAGGAAGCAGATAATAATCCCCAGAAACAGGATACCAGAAGTGCTGCAGGAAATCCATGATGGAACTATTGGAGGACATCTGGGGGTGACGAGGACGCTCGGAAGGCTTAGGGAACGGTTTTATTGGGTCAACTGCCAACAAAAAGTGCTGCCCTACTATGGAGAAAGGCAGTAACTGCTAAACAAGAAATTTGTGGGAAATTAGCATAAACTAATTTTTTATAAAAAGCAGTAATGGATTTATTTAACTTATGAGGTAGTTTACTGCATTTCTGTGTTGAATTATGATTCAAAATGTCCATAGCTTTAACATAGCACAAGAAAACGCATTTTAAATTCTTTGGTAGTTACTGCCTTTCTCCATAGTAGGGCAGTGTGAAGGAATGGTGCAAGAAGTGCGCCGTTCTCGCGGCAAGCAATGGACCCCAGAAGCGCCCAAAAGCTCCAATGCGACAGTACAATGTGGGCAGCCCATTTGAGAGAATTGCAATCGACGTGGCGGGTCCATTTCCGGAAACAGAATCTGGAAATAAATACATAATCGTTGTAATGGACTACTTTAGCAAGTGGGCGGAAGCGTACGCATTGTCAAACCAGGAAGCTGCCACAGTGGCCGATGCCCTTTTTAAGGGATGGATTTGTCGTTTTGGTGTACCAATGGAGATGCATTCAGACCAAGGCAGGAACTTTGAATCTATATTGTTCCAGAATGTCTGTAAGATTCTTGACATTCGGAAGACGAGGTAGTCTCTGATCACCAAAGAGACTGGGACCGCTTCCTCCATCTGTTCCTGTTGGCGTACCGTTCTTCTATCTACGATACAACCGGCCAGACATCCGCTAGCATTGTTATGGGACGTGAACTTCGTCTACCTTGTGACCTGAAGTTTGGTTGCCTACCAGGGAAAGATATTGCTGGAGAAGATTACGTTAGCAATTTACGTACGAAAATAAGCGACATTCACAGCCGAATTCGTTTAAACATCCAGAGTGCCAGTGAGAGAATGAAAGAGGCATATGACATCAATGCGGAAAATGGAGGATTTCAACCTGGAGACCTAGTTTGGTTATACAACCCTCAGCGCCGTCGCGTCGTGCTTATTCACCAAAACTGCAGACTTCTTGGGAAGGACCATACGAAATCATGGATCGCATAAATGACATCATCTACAGGATCAAAAAACAACCAAGAGGAAAGCCGAAAGTGATCCATTTTAATCGCGATTGGCTTCTTACGCTGGAAACAATGATGACCAAATAAACGATGCTAGAGTAAGACGAGTTAATCCACCGGAAGACGAGTTGCCTTTTGAAGACTTCATGTATTTATATTCGAGCGGTAAAAAAGGTCGGTATGGTGCACTCAAGAAGAACAACGAGATCTGTTCACGGTTTCCGATTACTCCTTGGCTCACTGTGTTGCAGAAGACCTTAGGATGTCCAGGGGAATAGCGGTTGTCTTTAAAAACAGTTTGGACGGGTCGACGAGCTACGAAGGCAGAATCCCAAGGTTGGAGAGGTGCTTGAAATTGTGGATAATGAGCAGATAGAAAATAGAAGTATCTATCTGGTAACGAAGCAGCTCTCCCATCAAAAGCCAAAAAACCGTGACGTATGGAATGCCTTAAATAAATTGAGGGATATCCTTTTGTCCAAGGACATCATGAACCTGGCCATACCGAAGATGGCTTGTGGACTTGACGGTTTAGACTGGAGAATAATTAGAAGTATGGTGGAAGTTATCTTCAGATTTAGTGGCATACACATTCTTGTCTGTTGCCACAAGTTGTGGCCCACAACCTTAAAAGAACAACAGGAAGAAAGACCGTAGACTGCTACTTCTATAGGACGTCACAATGCAAGCTCTATGCAAATATCGCCATGGAGCTGAGGACCATTTTCGGGACGAAAATGTTTTAAGACGGGGGCAATGTAGCAAGTACCCCTCTGGATCTCGGAATGATGACTCATCGCCGGTGAGTCAGCGCTCGAGCAATCAAGAGCGGTCCGGAGCTCGCTGGAATATTCGAATTTTTTTGTAGGCGCTGTATAAGGAACAGCGCAGCATGGAACAGTCAGTCAAGTTTTGGTACCCGCGTCGAAATAAATAAATATACGTGCAAATAAATAGACTCTTGAACAGTAGTGATATATAAATAATTAGTAGTTAAGTGTTTAGTTAGTTTTATAGCTATAACACTAGTGTTTTAAGTGTAATTAAGTAATAAAATTAATAGTTTAGTTCTTTAATAAACCAGTGCGTGTTTTAATTCACACTACGAACAGTAAAAACGTTACAATATATATTACTTGAGTCATGATTATAATAGTCGAAAAATGCAAAAATCTCAAGGCCGAAAAAAATCACTTGCCGCATTTTAGTTTCCGACGGCAGTATATATTAGGGTGCTTCATTTTAGAGCGACATTTTTTTTCCAAAGTCCCACCTGAAAATCTTGTAACCGGTCAGAAAACAAAAATTTTGAGCTCTTACAAAGCTCTTAATCTTTATTTTAAGCTGTTGCTATTCAATTTTTAAATATTTCCCTTTAAAAACCATTAAAAATCAATGTTTTATTCTTTTCTCCTTCCGCTCGTACAGTAAGAATATTTTTTCGAATTTCGGTTCTAAAATATTTATACAGGATGAAATTATCTTCAAAAAAGTCTATTTAAGAAAGTCCGTAAGTTGAATATTTTCTTCACAAATTGACGTTCTACTCGAAAATATTCTAAAATAGCAGTAAATCGTATTTGGAGATTAAACTATTGATTGTAGATAAAAAACGTAAATGACAATTTTGTAGGAAATTTTGTGCCCTACAATTTTTTTTTTCACGTAACTAATAGTATAGTACAGTCGTCAGAAACTGAATTTTTAAGAATTTGACCCTTTAAGTGGCTGTACAAGCTAAACTATAAGTGATACAGAAAAATATTTGTGTACAAATTTGGAGTATGAGTATAAGAGACGTATAACCAGCCCCATTTCCTCTTGACTCTCGAACCCCGTACAGGCCTATGTTTACTTACGCCGATTTTTGTTCTTCCCCAGCAACTGCACGGCTTCACCCGTGTTTGCTGGGTGCGAATGTCCATTGCGTTCCGTACTGTCCCCTATTTGGGGCTCGAGAGCGAGAGGCGAATAGTTTTAATAGCCATTCTCGGGTTCGCCGAGCCTATGCTATACGCTCAGTGGGGTATGGAGGAGGGACGGGAGGTGGTTTTTGGGGGACAATTACGCCGACTTAAAACTAAGTACGACGCGGAATCCCCCTAGACCAGTCGATTAGTATTACTCCAAACATTTGGACGGTGGACGAGTGGTTAGTGCTGCTAACTACAAGCCGGAGGTCGTGGGTTCGAATCCCACCAGGGGTATGGCTGTTTATTTGTGTTTGTCCTATTGTGTAATAGTCCTTCGGAGGGGACTTTAAGCCCGCGGTCCGTTCCTACCCCTAACCCGCACAAGCCATTCAGTTGGCTTATGGGACTTCTTAAGAAGTAAGGGTGGAACTAAAAGAGCACTTTTGTATATAAACTTTTTTGTATATACTATTTAGAGTTGGGGAGTTGTTATTTCGCTGCAGGGGTGTAGTTTCCTAGTCGAGGTCTTTGTCTTGTTCGTTATTGTCATTGTCCGTGTCCTGGTCAGATAGTTCCTGCACTTGGTCAGTTGTTTTTAATAAATTTTGTCCCAACCACGTTTTGTGGTAGAGTTTTGTCTTTTTTTCTAAAATTCCAAAATTAAGCATTACATTTATTTATTAGTTAAACAAATGACACGCGCAATTATTCTGTTGTCTAATGTTTATAAATCTAGTAGAGTTTGGCTATTAGGCTTTTTTTTACTGTGTTAGGATTATAATGATTAATGTGTTAGTTTATTCTGTGAGTCTAGTGTTTATTTTCGGTTTCGTTTGGGATTGCATTACGCATTTGTTGTTGACATATTTATTGCCCTATGCCGTGTGCCTTTCATAGGTTTTAAAGATATCTGCCGTATTTAAATTGCAGATTTTGTATTAGGTCATGCATATTCTTAAGGTAACTTATCAATTTTTTTGCGGATGGCCACCTCCCCTCTTGTTTGACCTCATTTGTTTGTCCAGTGAAAAGCGTCCAATGACAGGTGGCACTTAACTCATTCATGTCACTTAACACTTCACTCCTCAATGACCGTTACACCATTTTAGTTTGCACTCTATGAAAATTGTTTGTTTCACTTTATTAGTTTGCACTTTTTAAAAATTATTGTTGGTTTAATCTTTAAACTTTTACGTTTTAAGAGCTTTCCCACACGCGTCGTGCCTTCTCAAGCGCTGGAACCTGACTTTTTGTACAAATTTGGAGGGAAATAAAATCCCTACAAAATCGTCGTTTACGTTTTTTATCTACAATCAATAGTTTAGTCTCCAAATACGATTTACTGCTATTTTAGAAGATTTTCGAGTAGAACGGCAATTTGTGAAGAACATATTCAACTTACAGACTTGCTTAAATAGGCATTTTTGAAGATAATTTCATCCTGTATAAATATTTTAGAACCGAAATTCGAAAAAAATATTCTTACTGTACGAGCGGAGGGAGAAAAGAATAAAACATTGATTTTTAATGGTCCTTAAAGGGAAATATTTAAAAATTGAATAGCAACGGCTTAAAATAAAGATTAAGAGCTTTGTAATAGCTCAAAATTTTTGTTTTCTGACCGGTTACAAGATTTTCAGGTGGGAAAAAAATGTCGCTCTAAAATGAAGCACCCTAATATATAAGTATACTATATACCTATAGGTAAACAATATTTTTATACATACAATGTATACTATTTTATACATGTATGAAATAGTATACAATTATTTATTTTTATTGTTTTACAATTTATTGGACATTAATGCAAAGGTAGTGCTTATTTGCACTGAATAATTTAATACTATGGCACTGCCAGTGCCGCAGTGGTAAAAGTTTGGCAAATAAAATAAAAATCAACAAAATATTTTAAAAGTGCCATAATACCAAGTTAGGGCTAAGGAATTTTTAATACCAGTGAGATATATATAATATATTACATAAAATATTTTTATGAAATATATATATAAACATTTCATAAATAATAAGTAAATATTGCACACATAATAGATAGATAATAAGTAAATAGAATGCAACATTTATGTAAATGGAATACCTATACTTGTTTTATCACGTTTACATACTATGATATGATAACTATGATATGGCGCTGTTATATTACAGCTACATAATAACTAATACATATCTATGATAAAACACTGTTACATAACCAGGAAGGGGCCTTGAGGCGGACATAGGAGCATTGCCATTTCATATATAGGTGAAATAATTATTAACTGTTGCATATATGCACTATAGTAAGGAACAATTTTTATGTAACCTTTATATCACTGTGACTTGATTTGGTTTGCTGGGATATTTAAGTATATGTAAGATAACCTACAAATCTTTACTGTCATTTAAAATTTGCTATGTTGCCAAATTAAATCAGTGGATATGCGTAAATCAGTTGATATAAAAAAATCAACGTTTCTGCATACGGCCCCAAGTGACCTTTTAAATACACATTGAAAAGTTGTGGCTTTATGGTGTTTTAGTCACGGGCTGAAGCAAGCAACAGGTTTTTAGTCACGGGCTGAAGTTGGTTTTAATTTAGTTGACATACAATCGTTAAAATAAAGTGCCTTTCTTGTAAAATAATACGAAATGTGAAAATTATTTTATTATCTCAATACAAAAGTATAAAATAGTTTTTCAACGCTAATATTTAAAAAATTTATAGTCGTTTTTTCGCGTAAATACTATGAAATACTACGGTTAAATAAGTCATGACGTCACAGTTAATTCATATAACCATGGTTAGGTTTCTAACATTTGACATTTGTTTACTTGTTCATAACCTATAATTTTTGAAATGTGTTTTTACCTATTTATATTTAATTTCTATGCTTTTACAGGTGTAAATAAATTTCTTTGCCTCTTCTTTTACCTTGTATATTCTTTTTCTATGAACCCTAGTTCTTATACCTACCTTTTCTATACCTCTTTTTATATATAAACAGTTCTTCACTGTTGTTTACCATAACTAAAATCCAACAGTGTTTAACGTTTATACGAAAATTATTATTGTGAAACTCAAAATTTAGAATGGAACCCCAAAGAAAAAGACGAAGGTTGGCGGCATGTTTTGGAGAAGATATGTTTAGCACACAACATTATTCCTACATAAACATATTAAATATATATATTAAAAAGAGAAATACTATTAACCACGTTGAATAACTAGCTCAGCGATATAGTTTTATGGTCTGGTATTTGTGACGTCATAGTTAGGATTTTTGAACGCACTCTAAACGCAAAAATGCCTTAACTATTAACCAAGGTTAAGTTTAATGACCATAGTATTTCATGGTATTTACGCGAAAAAACGACTTATATGAACATTGTACTAACCTTTTAATTTCGCCGGCAGTAAACTATAACTTAAATTTTTGCTTGGACTCCACTGTGAAGTCCTCATAAAACATTTTCTTTACTTTCAAACTGTTAATTGTTAATCCATTTTCAAGGAATACATTTCGATTTATTACCGTTATAATATGTGTTTATTACACATAGAAATAATACTATTATTTCTATGTTATTACATATAAAAATTTGACATTTGACGGTAAGACAGATTCCCCTATTGTTTTATAGATGGCGCTCTATACAATTATTTAATTTAAATCATTTTAAGATAATAACAAATATTTGTCATAGAAAAAGTATAGTATGCACCTTTTCTAGACACTCGCTTACAAGCTCACTGGTGCCTAAATTAAGTTCGTTTATTAAACTTGATTTATAATATACTATTATTATGCAATATAAGAATTAAAAAACGTATTTAAAGAGATTTTTTTTAATGTATTATTACAATTAATTGTATTAATAAACAAATAATATTAACAAATTTATAATATCTCTATATTTCTTATGGCATAAGTCAAACTTTTCAAAACCTTGGTACATTTTTGGATGACCTGAAACCATATCAGTTAATGTGATTGTTCCGATTTGCTTTGGCCAATTGCTCATATTTAAGGCAGTCATTGTGTGTTTTGTATTCCATTGTGGCACTTGCAGGAATATTTAGTAATCGTTTTAAGGCATCTCTTATTCTTGCTGTTGTTGCCTGATCTGATGCTGTTCTATTCCAAATACTTAATAGGTATTCTTGAA
Organism: Brassicogethes aeneus; assembly: GCA_921294245.1. Lineage (NCBI taxonomy): Eukaryota > Metazoa > Arthropoda > Insecta > Coleoptera > Nitidulidae > Brassicogethes > Brassicogethes aeneus. Next base: position 14,790,069 of record OV121134.1, on the reverse strand, counting down.
ACCTTGTAGACACTACCACTCCACATATTTCATTACCAGCCTGTACATTAAAATATAAAATTAAGTAAGATATTTTAAAAAAAGAATTATTATTATCTACCATAAATTGTTCTCCTAACATTGCCATACATAAATTCTCCCAGGCTCTCCCAGCTTGCTCTTTTCTAAGCCGTATGACCTAGAACTGTACTATTAAATACCCTATTGGAAATAGTATATATTAGGTCTGTAAAGTAGGCTTTTTTTGTGTGAACATGATCTGCTTGTGGAAAAGCTTGGAAAGACATGTAATAAAGAATATTGCTAAATAAACTTTGTTTCTTTGGTTTGTTTTTTTTCAAATAACACTTTATTTATATAAGGCATTGCAAAAGTTTGCAGTTTAATTGGGTTAATTATATGATTTAAATAAAATTTATATTATACGAAATAGGGTAATTGAAATATTTTTTTGTAATTTTTAGTGAGGCATAATAAAAATGCTCTTTATCTTACCCATTTCCCTCCTTTTTTATTGGCTGCATCCTCCCACATAGGTTTAATGCCTTTTTTAAAAAGGTGTAAGTCTCTATGTGAGGGTATGTCTTGCAACCTGTTAATGTGTGAATATAAGGCCCACCACTGTTCCACTGTGCCCACCTGGCCAACCAGTCTTAAAGCCTGGCTGTAGCTTTGTGAATGGGATGCTCTCCGAGAGAACCACAAACAGTATGGATGTTGAAGTCTGTGTTCTCCTGGTGGATACTCTATTGGACCTAGATCAGTTATATTTGAGCCTATTTCGTCGTCTCCACTCCCGCTATCTGAATTGTCCACATGGTGGTGTTTTAGCCTAAAATATCAACAATGCACCTTTGCTAACAATGGAAGAAATGAGGTTCAGGCTCACGTTTCGTATTTGTTGGACATATTGAAGTTACAATTTGCGTTATAGACCATAAAATACTCTTATCACAGCTTGTCACAAATTAATTATTTTTGTAAATACTTAAATTATTATTTTCTAATGAGCTTCCGTCAACTTTATTTATGACCTTGATAAGCACTTTATACAATTTACATATAAGTAACAAAAGTCCCTAGTTAAACTGTCAGTATTCTTCTTCTTCTTCGTTGGTGGCAAAAAGCCCTAAGCCTGATTTATAGATTGCATTCCTTCCTCCCGTAAAAGATAAAACGAAAATCGAGGATTCATTTAAAGTAAATCCACCTTTAGATTAGACGAGCTTCTGGGAAATTACACTAGCACCAATGAAGACTGATGTTTAAAACCCATTCGACCTAAATAACTATTTTTTACATCAATTTCGGAAAATTTAAATTACTCCGGCAACACTGCATCGCTGCGGTTTTCTAATTGACCATATGCAAGGAATGCGGTCGATGTTGCCAATGGTAAAACAATAAACTTCCCTATTGGGAACATTCAATATATTACGTTGGCTACTTTGAAATTTTGAATTTCCCGCACAAACTGACATACATTCTAGTAGTTCCCAAAGATAAAGAAGGTAGTTCCAATGTTGTATAATAAATTAAGGTGCGAATTTCAAATGTGGGAATTATTATTATTTATTATTATTATTAATTTAGTTTGTGCGGGAAATTCAAATTTTCAATGTAGCCAACGTAATATAATTGAATGTTCTCAATAGGGAATTTTATTTTTTTACCATTGGCAACATCATTGACCATATGCAAGGAATGCGGTCGATGTTGCAAATGGTAAAAAAAATAAAATTCCCTATTGGGAACATTCAATTATATTACGTTGGCTACATTGAAAATTTGAATTTCCCGCACAAACTAATTTAATTTTCATCTTTTTTTTAATAATAATAATTCCCACATTTGAAATTCGCACCTTAATTTATTATACAACATTGGAACTACCTTCTTTATCTCTGGGAACTACTAGAATGTATGTCAGTTTGTGCGGGAAATTCAAAATTTCAGTGTAGCCAACGTAATATAATTGAATGTTCCCAATGGGGAATTTTATTTTTTTACCATTGGCAACATCGACCGCATTCCTTGCATATGGTCAATTGGTTGTCGATGGGTTACTTTTAATCTTTGAATAAAAAACCTAGGACTAGGGATGTAAGCAAATTTTTATGACAATGTCCTGTCACGGTCATAATGAAAATGACTGTCATGTCATTAATAAATTTATTTTTATGACACTCTTGTCAATAATTTTTTACAATTAAAATTTCTTCAATAAAATATACGACAGTCCTAAAAATATATGACGGTCACAAAAGTATCAGCTGACTTTCGATATCGAACCACCTATACTTTTCGAGTACTCCAAAGTAAAAAATCTGCAGACATGTCACTTTGAATTTATTTTTTGATGGATACAAAATATTTTAAGTATACTTTTTTTATAAAAATATATTTTTATAAAAAAAAAATAATATATTATTATTATTTATAAAGCAGAAGAGATGACCAGAGACATATTCAAGGCAAATTCATTTAATGTCTTTTCTTCTTAAAATACATTCACAGGGGCATACTGCTGATCACAGAACATAAGCTGCAGGCTGCAGCCTGCAGCCAGCGTTGCCGCACTGAAATTATCAATTACCCACGCCACTATGACAGAATACCCGGTTTTACCCCCACTTTAACATGAAAATCCCCATAAAATTACCCGTCCGAATACGTGGCTTGTTTTAAAAAAAAAGAGGTCAAATTTTTATTAATAGTAAATAGGTAGGTATTAGCCTAAAACTATTAGCTAACCTAGGTAGGAACTTTATTAATACATAGATATATCTATAGCATATATTACTTTATTAATAAATAGTAGATGAACCTCCTCTCAGGGATTAAGTACTTTATTTTTTCCGTAAATTAGAATTTAACATTTTGTTTGATGGTTCAAATCTGACAGGACCTCCTGCCTCTTGGACCCCCTGTAATAATGCGGCGATTCTGTAGGTGTTCAGTCTGTTTCTGTTATAAATAAAATACCCGTTGACTGTCAAATTAACGTCAAGGACATGCGCAATATAAAATAAAGACGTATAGCGCCATCTATTAGGTAACTGTATAAACCCAGTCAACAAAATGGTCAAAATGAACTTTGACATTTTCATTTTCGCAGAAATAGCGTAGGTCGAATGGTTGAATTTTAATTTTAAAGTTTTATTTTTTCTGTTGGTTCTACAATTTTTATTTTTGCAAATTTGGGTCAAATGGTTAAAATCCCCGGTTTTACCCGTTTAATTATTTTACCCGGCACATACTCCAAAATACCCGAATTTTGGGTAAAATACCCGGCAACGGCAACGCTGCCTGCAGCATGCTGATATTCTACTGTCAGCGTTGCCAATAGTTCTTAATAAAATTCCTGGCAAAAAATATCATTATTACTGGCAATTCCTGGCAACGTGAATGCTTATGAATGATGGAAAGAATTCTTAATTTTTACAATTTTTAGGTTTCTAGCAAAATGGCGCATTTCAACAAAAAAAATATTTTTTAATTTTTTTATTCACACCAAATGATTTATATTGGGGTACTTGTTTTACTGTTTTTTAACATATTTTATAATAAAATTATAATTGTAATTTTATAAAAATTTGATGATTGTTTCAACCCTGTTCGATAATTTCACTTTTTACATCTGACAACATGTTGTCGTGCACGACTCTGTTGTTCGACCAATCGGCAGTCCCGCCCCACCCGGCAAACGTAGAGATGGGCCAGACTTAGTCTGTAAGGTGGGGGCCATCATCATGATTCAAGGATCCTTACATCATGGGCCATGATGGCCCGGCCATCTTAGATGACTTATTTAAGATGGGCACTTTCAAGGATTATAAACGATAAGTGAACAAACATAATTATTGTATTTTAACTAACATAGTAAATTAACCAATTCCTGGCAAATTCCTGACATTTGAACTCTCCTGGCAAAATAACTTTCAAGGAGCTTTATTTCTGGCAAATGCCAGTAATTATTGGCAAATTTGCAACGCTGTAGTGAAATGAGGTGCGGAGGCGGCGGCAAATGCTTAGGTTATGTTCTATTCCAGCCTGGAATTTCCAGGCTGGATGCTCCCGTGTATGAGTTTTGGTTCGTGCCGCGCATGACGTCACTTGATGAGTAGTTGCCATGCGAATACACAAATAATAGTAATATTATCAAAGAAAATAGAGAAATATCTGGACATAGTGCGTTTATATTCTTAATATTGAAAAAAGTGTTAGAATATGGATAATAGATACTTTCGGTCCTTGATAACATTTAGGCTGTAATTTAAGCGTTGGTGTTTTAAATTAAACTTATAGTCACTTTCCAGAAAATGTTTATAGAAAACAAAAGCGGTCATAACGTTAATATTGTCTATTCTTTTTGTGGCATTTAAGGTGGATTCATGCAAGCATGTCTTAAATTAACTTAACTTAACTTTGTACCAATCTTGTAGGTACTAATCTTTATCCCATGAAAATGAACCGTTCATACATGTACTATTATCTTCTTTATCTTCTTTATCTCTGACTATTATCTTAAGGATTTTACATGCGCATTACGTTTAGTGACCAGTAATACCAAAACCAACCATTTTATTTTTAAAGTCTTTTCTTCTCCGGTCATATATAAAGGTAAACTGACTCACTAATTTGATCAATTCACCATCACTCATGGCGATTACATATAAAAATATTACACAAACCCACAAAATACTAAATTTTCAAAAATGTAAATACAATGAAAGTAGCTACATTCAGTGCTGCCAGAGCAGATGGTCGGATAATCCGTATATATTCGTGGAAAGGGTGGGGGGAAGCCTCGAAAAATCCGTAAAAATCCGTTTTTGTCTAAATTTCGAAAAATTTCTTCTATAAGGGGGATTTTCGTGACAAAACATACCTTTCGTCAAAGAAAATCCGAAACATCTCAGAATTTTTCGGGGGAGTTTCAGAAGTTTGAACCTCTTCGTCAGTGATATAATTCTCGTCACTTTCCATTTTTCACAAAATAAAGTATTCGGATATATAATAAACATTGACTTTGAGATCAAAATATTGCCACAATGCAGTTCAATGCACTGAACTGGAGTCAGTATTGGTTAGTCGTTACTATTGGTGGCATTGCGCCGCTTATATATTGGCAGCAATAACAACGTGTTATAAAACCTTAACAAATGATATGAAACTATCGTTCTCTTTGTCACACTCAATGAAAAAGCATATGTTTCGGCGTTTAAGAACCCTATATTAAGAACACATCCTTTTTCAATCCGCTTTCTTTTTCTGTCTAACGTAGTAAAAAGGAAGAGGAATAGAAGCGTGACAAAGATGATCAAAAAACGTGGCAAAAATGATGTTTTTTTAGTATTAGTATGAAGCTATCTTAAAAATCCGTAAAAATCCGTATTTGATGAAAATCCGTTCAAAATCCGTTTCCAATTTCTCTAGACCTGGAAAATCCGTAAAAAACGGATAAATCCGTTCATCTGGCAGCACTGGCTACATTAGACTATGAAGTTGGCTACATTACCAGTACATGCGCATTTGCCTATTTTTATTAAGAACTTAGGACATAAGGATCTTAAAGATAAAAGTAAACAGTGTTGCCAATTGCGGTGTAATTACACCATTTGGGTGTAATTTACTGACTGTGGTGTAATTTTCTAACATTTTTGAATGCGGTGTAATTTGGGTGTAATTTTGGACGGATCATAAAACGTACCTATTTTTATTTAAGGGAAGTTTTAAATGTGATAAAAATATAATTCATTTTGTAAAAAGGGGAATCCCTGGATTTAATATCATAAAATGTATGTAGTATTAGGTTTATGGGTAAAGAAGTGGCCACGCCCCTCGGAATCTTCCTTTTCGTTCTAACTAGTGTTTTTAACGCTGCAAAGCGGTTTTGCGCAAGTATCATCGACGATATAGCAGCTTCGCCGTTCTTATTGGCTTTCTCTAACAACAGCTGTTTGTGACACATGCGCGTAAATGTTTCCTTGCGTTCACAAGAAATTTTATCTCTTTCTTAAGACAAATAATTTTACACTAAAATTATTTTTTGGTTATACCTTAATGATATTCAGGGTTGGGTCAGTAGAAAACCTTAGGTAATTTACCTTGGTAGAAAAGGGTAGAAAACTTGTTTTCGACTTGCGTCGAAAACCTATAGGGTTTTCTACCTACGTAAATTACCTTATTCGACCTTCTCCTTCCACTTCTATAATTGATAAAAATTTGCCCTCATGCCAAAAATTATGTTGGGGTCTCCCAACCAAACGTGGCCTTTTTTTTCCCACCATAATAATGTTAAAAAACTCCAAATTACTTCAAATTTATGGTAGGTGTCTGATTTTTCACAACATTTAACAAATCATAATAAACAACAAACTTGCATAACCTCACATTTTTTGATATTTGACAGTATTCTACTTTTTGGTATTGTCTACTGCGCCGCCGGCGGGTTTTTGAAAATTTTATTGCTTCCCCGCCGCCGGGGTTTATTAAATTTTATTGCCGCACCGTCGTTGTTTACTAAGGTTATGTTATACCTTTAAATAACTTTATTCAATGCTTTAAAGCATAGAAAAAGGATATTCAAAGTGTTATACCTGGGTCAGAATTTCCCAAACGGGCCACCTGAATTAGGTCAAAATTAGTTTTTGATTGTAGATACATTTTTTCGATAGTATTTTACATCACTAACACAAATCCTAAAGGATTTTGTAAAAAAAAAATTTTCAATTGACATATTCATGATATTAAAAGTAAAAGTTTTTAGTAATTAAAAAATAAAAAAAAATCATTATGGCTAAACTAATTATCCGATTCCAACGATTTAACTAGCGTTGGAATCTTGTTTTGACATAGATTCTTTGTTATTTTTTTCAATTGTACAATTTTCATTTAGGTCGATTTTTTTTTGTTTTTTTTTAACAAATTCGGAAATAATTGGCTTCTGCGCCAGCTATCGACTCGAAAAAAAAAACACATATACTCCAATCATTTTTCGAAATTATGCTGCTGAGAAAAAAAATGGCCCGCAGGTTCCAGACCACCGTAAGACGTCGCGTCACAAGCGCGTACAGCGTACACGGTTCGGAGCGTGAGCTGACACCGCGCGCGGCCACAAAAGGACGAATAACTTTTTGTCAACCTGCGGGCCATTTTTTTTCTCAGCAGCATAATTTCGAGAAATGATTGGAGTATATGTGTTTTTTTTCTCGAGTCGATAGCTGGCGCAGAAGGCAATTATTTCCGAATTTGGTATAAAAAAAACAAAAAAAAATCGACCTAAATGAAAATAGGACAATTGAAAAAAATAACAAAGAATCTATGTCAAAACAAGATTCCAACGCTAGTTATATCGTTGGAATCGGATAATTAGTTCAGCCATAATGATTTTTTTTATTTTTTAATTATTAAAAACTTTGACTTTTAATATCATGAATATGTCAATTGAAAATTTTTTTTTTACAAAATCCTTTAGGATTTGTGTTAGTGATGTAAAATACTATCAAAAAAATGTATCTACAAACAAAAACTAATTTTGACCTAATTCAGGTGGCCCGTTTGAGAAATTCTGACCCACCTATATAAGTGGAATTATGGTTATGTTATTAGCCGTATATATGTAAAAATGGAAGATATTGTTGTTGTTTCCTTGGGAATCACATTACATTACATCACATTTGATGTTATAATAATTATTAATAATAATATCGTTACGTAAATGTGTAAAACTGACAAGTCCATTTTTTGCAGTTTATGCATTTTTCGTACCAAATGAAAAAATGGTTTTACACATTTAGGTGACGATATGTTAACATTTTTAATGTTAATTTCAAAATATTAGTTGAACAGTATACTTGTATACAAGGCAGATCGTTGACTAAGATTTTGGTATAAAAAACAATAGGTAATAGTATTACTATTACGGGATTGGCGGTTCAACGCCATTAAGATGTGGATATTGGTTATTCAACAGAGTTATTTAATAGTAAAAATGTTTTTTTAAGCATTTAAACCAATATTGGATAAAAAATATACATGTCCTAGCATTAAGTTAACAATTGTTAATATCAATTGATATTGATATCGATATATATTGATTTTTGACCAGTTATTCATACAAAAAAATCAGCTTGTTTTAAAAAAATGTGCCACCCATAAAAAGCTTGAAAATATCAACATGCGTCAGGAGAAAAAAATACTTACATACAGGGGCGTGCTGGCTATATCAGACCGGCCCGGGAAATTCAGAAAAATCGGCCAACTACACACGAAAAATGGGGGGTGAACAAAACCAAGTTAAAAAATTTCAAACATTTATTAATATATTAATAATTAATAACATAAAGTATAAATTAAATTCTTGAAAAAAAAAACAGGCAACAAACACAACCAGACTATATTTTACACAATATTGTTTTAGCATATGCTAAAACATATAGCATTGCACTTAAAATAAAAACTAATACAAATTATCATCGCTCAGGAAACTTATAAACAATATACAATCTCGAAAAAAGAAACAAAGCTGGCAGGCTGGCATGCATGGTATGTGTAAAATAATTATGATATATATACATAACTCAACTAAAATAGTATATTATGTATCAAGTTTTATAAACACCATTTTAGTTGCGAGTTTTATTAAGCACGAGCGAAGCTTGCAAGCGAGTGTTTAATAGAAACGAGTGTCTAGATAAGTTTATAAAACGAGTTGCATATTATACTTTATCTACGACGACCACAAAGAAGAAATTAAATCCAATTTTATTTGACATCTGTCAAATGTCAACGGAATTAACCTCACTTTTCTCTAATTTATAATAAAGCTAACTAAAGCCCGTGACTAAAATGCCCAAAAGCCACTGTTACTAACTCCAGCCCGTGACTAAAACGCTATAAAGTTTTTAATTGACCACATGCTGCGGCATGCTGCCTACATAGCCCTCCGGCACACCGGCCCACCGGGATTTATAATTATTTAAGTCAATCTTTTGGCCCTTTTAATGATAAGCTATTCCGAAAAAAGATTTTTGTCATTCCTTATTTTACTTGAAAAACATTCTGGAGAAAAAAAATGCTTGTTTTATCTCATCTTAAGATCAAACCCTATAGACAATATATACCCAACTTGGGTGGCTGGGGATTTTAGTCAAATCCATTGTTTCCCTAAAATTAAAAAATCATAAACCTTATAAATTTAGAAATACTAATAAAACTTACGAACTCAAAAAATTTGGTACATTCTATGCCAATTGTCTTGTTTTAAATATACTATTGGACCACATTTAGATATTGCCTTTAAAATTGTGTGGGAAAAAGGCTTTGCAGCAGTTTTTACTTTTTTTCAAGCAGGACCTTGGACATTTGGAAAGTTTTTTGAAATTTCATAGCCTATTGACAAATCCAATAAGCTTGTTGCATTTAAAAATTCTTCAACTATATTCTTGTTTATTTCTTTGCCATCAATCATAAATCCATAATCAACAAAATTGTTACAAACCAATTTTAACAGGTGTGGTACCTACACCAATAAATACAAAAATGATTTCATTTGTTGTGGGATTCTTGAAGGTGTTGCTTTTTAATTGACGTTTAGCTTCAACAAGTTTTCTTGTACCATAAACATAACCATATAAAATACACTGATAAAATACATAACATAACCTCTGTATACTAACGGCAAGGACGGTGCTGCAATAAAATTTAAAAACGCCGGCGGCGGCGTAGCCATAAGATTTTTAAAACCACGCCGGCGGTGCGGTAGACTCTGCCCTACTTTTTTACGTTTTCTACCGTCGAAAACGTCGAAAAAGGTTTTCTACATGTCGAAAACAAAAATGTAGGTAGATACCCAACCCTGATGATATAATATCATTGATATTTTAATTAAAGTTGTGAATGTTGTAGAATGTCAATTTTGGTTTTGTTATTTAAAAATGGCTTTTAAAGGTAATTGTTATTTAGTACAGCCATAAAAAAAGGATAGTACAGCTATCTCATTCTCAATATACAATTGTACCTTTAAATCTAAAATTATTTTTAGAAATGCCGTATTTCCATTTATAGATTAACGCTGTCAATTTGTAAATGCTTGCGTATTGTGTATGTTTTCACGCAGAAGAAATGCAATCTATGAAAACAAGCGTTTTTTTAATTTGAAAAACGGTGGGCATTGAAAATTAACAATAATAATAATAATAAATAATAGTTTGGACACCCCTGAATCATGATAACGTATTATTTTTGCAAAAAAATATGGGTTTCGAGCATACGACATTTTCCATGTTATAAATCACTGATTTAAAATCAGGCTTAATTTTTGTTGGGGTGTAATGTGGTGTAATTCTGGAGAGTTTGGGTGTAATTTTGCCAAAAGCAATTGGCAACACTGAAAGTAAACCAACTTTTCTTAGGATAAGGATTCAAATAAAGTTAGGTTAAGACGAATTTAAATTGCATGAACGGTTCCGCTCATTATTACAGTTTTATCTCTTTAAGATAAGGCAGAGGCGGATTATCCCTAAGGCAAACTAGGCACGTGCCTAGGGGCGCGAGGTTACAAGGGGGCGCGAGGTTTGATAAAAACGCAAGTTTTTATGAACACCGAGTAGGTATTTATTAAAGAAAAATTTACAACTTATTGGTTTGATTATTTAATCAGCACGCGCACGTGAGCTTGAAACGAAGAAAATAATTATCATAAAATTAAAATTGAGTATGAGTATAAGGAACGTATGGCAGGCCCCATCGCAACGCCTAGGAGGTCGAGGATGACAGTTTGGATGGTTAGGCCACTCCCGGAGTTTTTTCGTCAGGCCGGGCCATAAGCCAGATTAAGGCTAATGGAGTACGGGACAAGAAGGGAAAACATTTTGGTTTTTGGGTGACATTGGACTGACCCAAAACTAAGTACTATCCGGAATCCCCCTTAACCAGGGATTTAGTAATGCCCCCATTTATATGGGGTTCATGAATGAGGTTTGGTTGGTTAGTACGCTGCTAGGAACTACCTTTGCTGGTCTTGTAGTCTGCTGAAATTCAGAAACTGTTGTGAGCAATTGTTTGCCCCACTGTGCGAAAACCGTTTCCTCAGTGTAGGGGTCGAGAACTATCGATGAATAGTTGTCTTCATTTTGTGGTAGAAATTGTATTTACGTTTTCTTTTTCTTTTCTAACCATTAGAAGTTACATTTATAATATTTATTCTATATAATTGCTCTTAACTTTTTTTAATTCTCTTATACAGCTAGCAGCATGCAATGCCTAAAATTTAGAAGTGTTTAGTGGTTTATGTTTAAGTTAGGCAAATATCCGAACTGGTTGTTTATTTTATTTTCGTTCGTTAAGTTTTAAACATTTAAATTTTTTGGGGCTGGCCTTTAAGTTTATGCTTATTTATGTTTTGTGACGGTCTCACCTAATGATTGAATAATTTACACTGTTACACTGTTTTCAGTAATAATGATTGATTATTGTTAGGTTTTTGTTGCGAATTTGCGTATTAGATCATGCGATTAATTGGTACTTATCAGATTTTTGCAGATGATGGCCCCTTCCACTCTAGGCTAGTTTGTTCCTTACATACGGTGATTCATATTGGTCTATAGACCAATATGAATCACCGTATGTAAGGTAAGATCTAACCCTATAGGGTTAGATCTTCAGGTATGCTGTCATTTATCACTTAATTACTTCCGTGTCCGTATTCACTATATTCACTTGTTGGGGTTGCTTTATAATGCACTAATTTAATGTTTGACTTTGGGCAACAGGTACACTGATTTTCGTTGTCCAAGTAGTAAATCTTTGCTCTAATTTCGACCATTATTTTCCTTAAACTACACTGTACCTATATGAGCGATTTTTATGTTTCCTTAAAACTTATTATTCGGTACACTTAAGAGCGATCGAATTCGAGAGCACATTTACTCGACTGGCCGTCTGTATCGGTACTCCTAATCAGTGCTGTCAATTTGCGGGTAAATGCTCACATCGGTGAGCATTTAGATATGCTGTGGGGTAAAGTGTGAGGATTAACTTTTTGTGAGGATTTGTGAGGATTACTACTATACTACTGGAAACATTGAATTATTTTAATAGTATACAATAAAATTATTAATTTATTTAAAAAAATTATTTTTTTTTTCGGCAACACTGATGATCGATAGTTCAGACTGTTGACTAGAGATGGCACTGACAGTCTATGACATTACAAAATACAAACGAAATCATGTGTGCCAACAGAATAAGATTAAAATGTAATAAAAACAAAAACTTCGTTTATTTTGCATGGGTTAATTTACTAGCGGATGGCGACAGTCGGTCATTATTAAGTTGACAGTGTTGCCGGTTTAATCAAAATAGAAGAAACGTCAAGTTAAAACTAACCTACAAAACGACAAAATGGTAAATAATTCAATCAAATCATAAAAGTATTATTTGTACATACTAAAAATTTGTTATTTACGTTAAAAATAATTCAAAAATCGTTGAGTAATTAATTTTATTTTATTATAGGTTAATATACCAAACTAACCCAAACTTAACAACCCAACCCAACCGACCCCGCCCCATTGGGCCCCTCCCGCCCCATTGTCACAATCCAGCCTGCCCTTAGATATATTATACCTCTATTGCTCAGGTTGGGTTGGGTTGTTAAGTTTGGGTTGGTTTGGTATGGCACAATGCAGTGTACCTGCATAACCAAGATGACAGCTATTCGTCATAACCTTGAGGAATACTTGCTACATTTAGCCTCTAGTCCAATTATTACTTGATTAAACCGGCAACACTGTCAACTTAATAATGACCGACTGTCGCCATCCGCTAGTGGTTAACTATATTTGATTAAAAGTTCAAATACGGTAAGTTATCAATAATATACTGTTGAAAAACTTTATTTTAATAATTATTTTTTAAGTGAGTATTTACTTATAAATAAAATTAAAAAAACCTTTTTAAATAAATCATAAATGTTTTATTAGACAGTGACTGGCTCATATTTGAATACGATTCTGCTTATAGGTAAAAGATAACTGTGATATTAAAATATTTTACTTTTTTTTTCCTTTAAAATTTTATTTTTGTTTGGTTGTACCTATATAGAATGATTATTTTTTTAATTTATTAATTGTTTATTATTTGTTTTTAATAAAAAAATCTGTGATGATATAAATGTTTTTTAATATAAATAAGTGATAACTTATTAAATTGTATATCTTAGTAGTTTTGGTGAGGATTTTGTGAGGATTTTGATTTTATTGCGAGGATTACTGTGAGCATTTTGAAAACCTATTGCGGGTATTATCGCAGTTCTCGATTGACAGCACTGCTCCTAATTAACATAAAATTAACATGTAAAAGATGTTGTAGAAGTTAATTCTATAGAATTGTATATCACATATTTCATTCACGCCTAAGGGTAAGTACACGTGTCCTGGCATATAACTAATTATAAGCATACGCCAGGACACGTGTACTTACCCTAATAATATTATAACTTCTTCGTGCAAAAATTGTGATAAAACTTGGTATGTAGATAGCTGGAGACCGAAATTTCCACGGTATGGGGCATAACGCGGGTGAAACCGCAGGGTACATCTAATTATTATGTAAGTACTAGTTAAAATTTATAATATATGGCCGCTAAAGGGGCGCCGATGAGGTGCTTGCCTAGGGCGCTCTCGACATTTAATCCGCCTCTGAGATAAGGACAAAGACTAAGTTAGTATTAAGACATGCTTGCATGAATCCACGGTTAACCACTGTTTCCACAAATCAAAGTTTTTCGGGAATCGATTAAATTTAATGTTTTTATTTAAAGGGTTTTTCTTGCACTGGTTGTCCGAATTGCATCCAAATATGCCACACCGCATTTTAATAAATGCATATGGCACGACACAAACTAAAACACAAACAAAACAAGTAAACGCAACACATAAACAATAATAAACAAACAGAACAGGTTAACACAACGGCGTTGTGACAACGCAATAACAATAATTTGAACACTGAAAAGTAATTCGAACCTTACCGAACGCAAAAACAACAAGTTAAACAAAAAATAGAGCAAGTTAACATCCAACAGCATCGCAAAAACAAGAATTTTAGCTGCAGATAATTAAAAAGCACGTTAAAGATTTAAAAACACTCATCAAGTGACGTATTTAAGCCCCGCCCAACATGCGCACCATCCTATATTAAGGTGTATGTATCTTGGTTCTATTTTATGTATTTCTATCGTTATGTTCATGGAGCCTACACAAGGAGTCCGAACTTCATGTAGTGGAAAAAAAGACCTAATTTGTGCAATTTAGAAGGCAGGTTTTGTAAATTTACCCTATTAACAATATTCACTACCAGGCCGCGTCTTGCAGATATGCTAGACGCTACACGCTTTTTCTTATGGGTTATTAATTTGTGGCCTGTCACGAACATTTTGGTATATTTGGTTCGAGAAAATTCGGAAAATTAACATTTTTTTTCCAAAAAACTACAATTTTAACCGCATTTGAACAAAGATTTAGCAATAATCGCTCATGGCCCCCTAGGATACTTTCCAAATATACACGTGGCACGCAATGTGTTAAGTTCGGGCTCCATAACGTGCACGTTAGAATGCCTGCAATTTAGTTTTTACGGGCACACAGTGACTTAATGGATGAAATTCGTCATTCACTGACGTGTCGCAGTTAAGTTACTTCTGAAAAGTATCTAGTTACTTTTTTAAGAAACTTTAAACAAAATAACTTAGTTACCTCTGGTAACTAGATACTGAGTTAAAAGTATCTTTAGTTACAAGATACTTTAAAAAGTATCTAAGATACTTTTAAGTTAAGTTACTTTTACGTTTGAATAAAAACTATAAAAATTCAACAAGTTGTAGGTTAGGTAATTACTTTGAATCATTCTGGAATTCCCCCAATTTTCTCTAAGAAAGTATCTAAGTTACACTGAAAAGTATCTAAGTTACACTGAAAAGTGTCTAAGTTAATTTAAAGTATCTAAGTTATTTGAATGTATTTTAGTTACTTTAATTATTAACTTAAATACTTTTTAAGATACATGTTACAAGATACTTTTCCAAAGTAACTAAGTTAAATATACTTTTGGTCCCATATAAAAAGTATCTAAGTTACTTTCAAGTATCTTTTTGTTCAAGATACTTATAACTAGGGTTGGGACAGTTGAAATTTTCAAATAAAAATTTCAACTTTGAAAGTTTCAAACTTGAAATATATATAAATGAAATATTTCATTTAGTTGGAAAAGTGAAATTTTTAAAAATTTCAAATGAAATTTTCAATCCGAAAATTTCAACATTGCCTGTGAAAGTTTTAGAAATTTCATTGAAAGTTTCGCAATTTACTGAAAATTTCGCATAAATTTCACATGCGGCCTCCCCTGAGACCTTTAATAATAATTTACAACAGATTCCGAATCGACCAATAAGAACGAGTTATCAAGCGTCTGGGCGTTTTTGTTTAGTTCGGCTTGGATTTGAATACACTATAAAATTATTGTTACTTATATGCATAAATTAATTTAATTTAGTTAAAATTTAATTTGTAAATTAAATCAGACTTTAAAGTTTTTTTAAAAGTCATGATTAATTTAAACTTTTACTTTTGCTATAATTGCATCGGAAAACGGATAAAAAATGCCCTTGGCTCATAAAATTTTGATGAAGTTTCTTCAATTTTCGTAAAATTTCAGTAAAATAATAAATATATATAATTATATATTATATATTATATTATATATTATATTTAAATATAAAACAATGAAAGTGGCACAATCTCATTAGCTTACCAAAAAGTGATATATCTCTTTCAGTTTTAGTAATTTTAAAAATATTTTAAAAGGAAATCTCGAGAAATTTGTGGTAAACATAGGTATTTTCTATTTATATTATTGGTGCAGGGGCCCACAGAGGGGTAGGAGGTAAGAGAGGCAATTTGCCATGGTCTCCGAGTGGGCTTATTTCAATATTAATATATTACACTTAAAGTGATTGAAATTTATTGAAAGTTTCAATAAATTTCATGAAATTTCAGAAATTTAGGAAATTTTAATAAATTTCATAAATGTCATGACAATTTTAGTACAGTCATCTTAGTCAAAAAAAGGGATCAACCTCGGAATCTAACGGAATAAGCTGAATTTTTGTGAAAACCTTTATTTTAGCATTACAAATGTTGTCTCAAAAGTCACATATGCCAACGTATGAGCGGCCTTAGATATTCAAGGTCAAAGGTCGCAAAAATCAGTTTTTTAAGAATATCTCGTTTTCTCTACCTCCTATCGTATTTGCATTTATTATAAAAGTTGTAAAAAATAAAATTCTCTACAAATTTTGTTTTCAAATTTTTTTTATACGACGAACCGTTTTTGAGATAGAGGGCGCAGAGTGTGGAGCGCTCAGCCATACGTACCTTTAGCGCAAGGTAAATCGTGAATCCCAATCTATTATACCGTATTTTTAATTAATTATATAATAAATATTACTAAAATAAAAATTTAATACCTTATACTTATATATATTTCTTTTAAATCAAATATTTTTATCTTCATATGAGGCCTGTCATAGCAAAACCGACAATCTCCACTTTTGGTCAAAAATTAGATTTTTGGCGGAGACTATACTTCAACTAATTATCTATAAGATGATAAAGTTTATGTGCTTCAAAAGGAGCTAAATCCTGCCTAAAATCCTATTTTAAAAATGACATTTAGTGCAAAGTCGACAATCTCCACTGATAGATTTGCAGCAAAGTATACAATCTCCAATTCCACCATTAGAAATTAGTAATTTGTGTCACCTAATATCCTAACATTTGATGTTATAACGTATTTTAGAGATTTAATTTTGTGTTTTTTACTGGTACATACTGTTAAGTTCTATTGCAGTAAATGGCACTTAAAAATATATTTAAAATAGGTATATATACGTTTTATTGTTTTAAGAATTATAAAAAAAGTTATCTTGTTTATTTTGTGCTATTATACCATAATAAGACGTAAAGGTAAAGCAAGAAAAGGCTGATAATGTTAAAACATTGCAAGAAAAACATTACGGGGCAAAGTGGGAAGAAGATGATGAGTTGTTGTACTATAAAAACTTTTTTGCACGAGGCAACCTGGTCCCAGATTAAGAAGAAACTCCATATTTATGTGGTCCAGTTCAGAATTTTCCCATATTGATTGTATAGTTAAATTTTAAACTCCTTAAAGGAATAAAAAAACAATTATTTTTTTGTTTATTTTTCTAAATCTCCTTAAACGTTTACAACAAAATGAGCAATCTCCAGCAATTCATATCAAAGTCAGCAATCTCCAATTTATAATTATAGATATCACCTATACTATGCATCCTGGAGACCTTGTAGTTGGCTACTAGACTAACAACAACAATATTTCAATATACTATGTATAAAAAAATTACAAATCTAGAATTTAAAATACCAAAATCAATTATCTCAATTTACTCGGTTTTAGTCTGATGGGAGATTGTTGACTTTGCTCTGACAGGCCTCATATATAGGTATCTTATATTTTAATTTAATTTTAATGAAGGATAATAGACCTATCCTATAAAACGGACTTTTGAATAGCGCGTGCGTGAAAAGGCACGTCGTCTTTTTTTAATTATATAAAAGAGAAAGAGATACCACTCTTCTTCAGGCACGCGCTATCCAAAAGTCTGTTTTATGGGATAGGTCTATTGAATCGGAGTAGGAAAAAATGTTTTTATTTATATCAATATTATTATTATTATTATTATTAATCTTTATCTTCTTCATCCTCGTCTTCTTCAGGTTGGCCAGCAATTTCAGACTCATTCTCATCATCACTCTCCTCGTTATCATTGAAATTAATTGTCATATCTTCAAAAACTTACTTATAACGCGTTTGTACTTTGCAGATTTTTTTGCCTTTGTTACCTCATCTGCGACTTCACCACAAAATAAGCACAATATTTAAAAATCAAACACATCATTCCCTTTTTTACGAGGTACAGTTGATGACGTTGAGGGTCCAGTCTCTTCAAGGCGACGTTTTGCTGCTGCAATTTTACTATAGTACGCTATAGCGTACAATTTTCGACACTCAATATGAACGTTCACAGAATTCAAAGTATTTAGGTAGTTTATGTTTATTTCTCTCAATAATTGCTTCTTTTAAAGTCTTTATACCGCGCACAAAAGTCACAGAATCACCTTCAGAAAGTAACTTATTACAAATAAAACACAAATCAGCCTTGTTAACCTTTAAAATATTACGAATATTACCTGTCACAACCCTAGACCTATACCTAGGGTCACAACTTGCTTTAAAATTTAATATAGGTATAGGTACCTAACCTTTTTATTTATAGCAAGCCCACTATAGTATTTCCAGGTCTGTTATTTTAAAAGCAATATCTGGATCCAAGAGATGACCAGAGACATATTTAAGGCAAATTCATTTAATGTATTTTCTTCTTAAAATGCATTTATCATTAATTAGAATAACATTAGAATATATTTAGAATGATTCACTTCATTATTTAATTATTTGTATCTCAAAAGTAAGTAATATTTAATGACTATTTGTTTTAAAAAAATATATAAAAATAAATATAAGGTATTAAATTGTTATTTAAGTAATATTTAATAAATAATTAATTAAAAAAACGGTATAATAGATTGGGATTCATGATTTACCTTGCGCTAAAGGTACATATGGCTGAGCGCTCCACACTCTGCGCCCTCTATCTCAAAAACGATTAGACGTATAAAAAAATGTTTAAACAAAATTTGTAGAGAATTTTATTCTCTACAACTTTTATAATAAATGCAAATACGATAGGAGGCAGAGAAAAGGAGATATTCTCAAAAAATTGATTTTTGCGACCTTTGACCTTGAATATCTAAGGTCGCTCACACGTTGGCATATGTGACTTTTGAGACAACATTTGCAATGCTAAAATAAAGGTTTGTACAAAAATTCAGCTTATTCCGTTAGATTCCGAGGTGAAATGCCTATATGACTGGACTATTTCAAGTACAAGCAAAAAGTGAAATTTTCCCAACCCTACTTATAACACCTTTTTTAAAGTTGCAAAGTCTTCTTGGGGGCAACCAAGTTACTTAAATGTTTATTACTTTATAGTAACCATTTAAGGAAAGAATGAAGTTTCTGTTACAAAATATTGCTATTTAAATGTTAGAATCACTTAAGTAAAAATTAAAGTAGCTGTTTAGTATACTTAACTAATTTAAAGTTATCACCACTTTGGTAATGGTTTTTGGACCGAAAATGCTGCTTGGGCCAGCAATATTTAAATAGATACAATAAAGAAGTATTGTGTCCGTTCCTATACCTAACCCGTTCAAGCCATTCAGTGGAACTAAAAGAGCACTTTTGTATATACTTTTCGTATATCTCTTGGGAAATCGCGCAACCGCGGTAGAGGAGCGCTTAAATGCAAGGGGAAAACCACTTTAAAATCAAAGAGACCTACGTTCAACGTTATATGGACGTTGTGTTCTAATTTTTCCTTATCAGTCGTTTTCAATAAGAAAAAATCCTTAATAATCAATAACAAATGTCTCTTAACGACCCTTGTGATTGTTTTCCTTGCCGTTAATTCGTATGCGATTTTTAATTTAAAAAAAAGTCAGTGGTTTACCCCTGGCTTAAATGAGGGCAATCACATTGTGACCATAAAAAATAATGGCTCATTATAAAGTAGTATTTTAAAATCCTTGAAATTTTGTAGCACCTCTAGCACCTCTACTCATTCTGCCAAAGCAAGCATGTCATTGGCAACTTTAAAGTTTAAATAATTATTTAATTAACAACCAATTAAAGGCGAGTCAGATCGAAAAACGCCAAAGACTTTTCACCTTCTTCTTGGCTCTACTATACGCCCTGAAAATATTTCCCCCTTTTAGTTAACACCCTGTATATCAATTAAAAGTAAAAAACACAATTACAAGTTTTGGAAATTATTTATTTTTTAAAATACATATTAATATCTCATTCATTCAAGCGTACAAAAATATATTAACATATGTCCACTTTTTCAGTAAATAATATACAAAATTGAGTGCATAACACAACAGTCAAAAAACCGATTTATGGAATGCTAAAATTGTTATATTTTATTTGATCAAATTAATATAAATATATTATTACCTATTAGTTATTATTTGCTTAATGCTAAGAAAGTGAAAATATTTTATTTAACTGAATGGCAAATTTAGCAAACTATGTTTAAGTCTATAAGTTGATTGCAGTCTATTGGATAAAATAGGAGTGATTTTGTATGTTGCATTAGTCTTTAGTTTAGTTTATTATCTTAATTATGGCAAGTACTTTGGTAAATTTGCATTCAGGAAAATTTATATTATTTTATTTTTATTGTATGTTTATATTTAAAGTAATACTATTAAATAATTTCAAAAAACAAATAATTAAACCAATCACATTGAAATTTAAAATTATTCAGTTATCAAATAGTCTGTTGGCTACAACATATAAACTAGCAGCCTCTCAATTCAGACTTTTAGGTAAAATAAAGTTAGTTCAACGGATGGAACATACATACATAATTCAACTTTTATAGGCAAATTTAAAACACCAACAACGTTTCTTTTAACTAAAAAAAGATGCCCTGAGATCACATATAAATATGTGCTTAAGACATAACACAAATTAATATTATTTACACTAATCATAATAATATTAGGACAATACTTATAATATTAAATACAACATTATTGAGGTAGATTCACATTGCATTGACAGCTAAGTATTTAAACAAATTACTACAACTCTTTTATTTAGTTATAATAACCAAAAACAATTCCAACAGAATACGAAAAAATAAAGAATATTTTACACTGTTTTGGAGAAAATGCGCTAGTATAATTTTTATTTATTACTGGAACATATCCAATGATGCTTATATATTGTGGAACAACCTTTTAAAATATACTTTATGCATGTTGATTTTTATTAAAGCCAAATTGTGAAATATTATCTAAAAACCTTTATTATGGAACATCTAAAATGTGTTTTACACAAAGTATACTTACTTTAAACTGTTTATAATAAACAATTTAATAATCAATTATTCAACATGCATTAAGCATTTTATTACCAACATTTTAATAAATAGTATGACTAGAAATACATTTGTATTTTAATTTTTGACAAAAAAGGCAATACTGTTAAAATATAAAAGATTAAATAGTTTTAAATAAAAGCAGGGTTTTTAAGTATTTTTAAGATTTTATTACAAAGTTAAATAGGCGTGCAATGGATTAATAATACTTAATAAAAGCCATATTAAACTAGAAGAAGATTTTGTATGAAAATGAAATTTTCCAAATGCTTTTGGCATGTCTGAATATTACTTATGAATCTGGAGTGTAACAATTGGCAAATTGGATCTAAACCTCCAATTTATGCCGGATGTTCAGGAAATACGTGTACAACGAATAATAGATTATCCGGCTTAAAATAAATCGATTTAATATGAATTATCCAAACGATATATCCTTCGTTTAGCCTTTAGAGAGCTTTTACATCAACATAAACAAAGCAACTTTGGATATAGGTAATATTGACATATTTTGACCAATGAATCTATAATTTTAAGTTGCCCACGCATTTTTTTGGAAAACTAGTCATAATAATTGTGTAATAGTTAGTCATAATTATTATGAGTAATTATATTCAAAATTGCTTAATTGAATGACGCGTTTACACGTTGGGACTTAAAAGTCCCACCTTGATTTCAATACAAATAATTAAGGTTATCATCTATGCCAGTTTAACGCTAATTTCGTCTTATTTTCTGAAAATTACAAAATATATGATTATTTTGTGTTCTAAATTAAGACCTTTATACACAAAAGATAAATATATTGTATTATTTTCAGAAAATAAGAAGAAATTAGCGGACCTTTGGGTGTAGAGCATAATACAAAAATATGGTTGTACACGTATTTCCCGAATACTGTCACCAAAACTCGCATTTTTTATAATAAAGATAAAAATTAGCATGGATAATACTGTAGAGAAAATATGGGTAACTATCTAGTACTAGTACTACAGCTGTACTAAACCCACATAACCAAACCTTTATAAGTAATTATATCTGAAACTATTGCAAATTATGTTAAATAAATAGGAAAAAATATGTGGACTAAATAGTGATTAACATATGAAATATATTGCTTTAAAACATTGGTACATTTAAAGGTCTATTGGAATGTATAAAAACATTTAAAAATTGGTTAACAAGAATAGAGGTAACTGTAGAGAAGCGGCCATATATACTTTGTATTAAGGAATGTTTTACTGAGGTATATGCTTTCCTATAATTCCTGATTTATATTAAGTATTTCATGCATTTTATTTATAAATATTTAATATGTAGATTAAAATGGTTTTTATATAATTAATTTTGTAGTAAATTTGATTAAAATACTGTAAATTTTACCAAAATAAGACATTAAATTAAAATAAACCATATTAATGATTAATGTTTCCAGGGGCTTAAATACTATAAGATCGATAACACTTTAAGATAGTCCAATTTGTAATTGAATTTGTCCTATGGAAATAACATGGGAAATAGTTATTTTCCTAACAAGTGCGCAAAGTTTTATTTTTACGCACGCTAGTGCAATTGTTGCAAATGCGAGTTTGGGCAAGCAGAAAGTGCGGAAAAATTACTTTGAGCATGTGTTGGGAATAATATTTTTCTACAAGCAAGGGAATCTCGCAATTTTCTTTATAATTTTTCATTTTTAACTTTTTGGCAGTATTTTTGTATTTTAAATTAATTTTAATTCAAACTACTATTAAAGGCTTTATTTAATAATCTGTATTAATGCATTTGCGTGCGCAAAGTAAGCGTGCGGAAAAGTTTCTTTACGCAAATGCATGCGGATAAGTATTACTTTGCACACGCAAAAAAAAACTTGTTTTTCTCTTTGCAATTTTATCGTTGACAAATATACCGACACTAATCGAACATACCTTTTTATTAATAATTAACATTCAAAGTTTAATTTATATAAAATTATCATTCAATCACATATACAAAATAAACGATTGTGTTATAATATAATGGGGCATTGCATACCATATTGACCCCTTTTGATTTGGCTAAAACTTTTTTATCTGTTTCAACCCTATCAAAAACATCAAATGGCTCTTTATTTTTCAAATATTTATAAGTTTTTCAAAAATTGACTTATCGGTTTTTTTCAAATTGTTTTTATATAATATATATATTTGCTTTTTAGAAAAATATTCAAACTGAATTTTTGTATGAAAACAAAATTACTCGATGATTTTTAAAAAAATTTTCAGAGAAACTAACATTTTTCGCAAATTCTCTAAAAATTTTAGAATGGCATTTTTTCAATAAAAAAAGTTTTTACTTAGCTTTTTTCTCATAATACCACTCTGGTGATTTTTAAGGATATAGAGGAAAAACCTCATGTAAAAATAATAATAAATGAACTTGAAAGTGGTTATCATCAAATAAATTTCAATGTTTTTCAAAAAGTAAGAAAAAAAATAGAAGATAGTTCTGAATATTTTTTAAAATACTACTTAAAAAAAAAATTGAAAGCAAAGAAAATAAAAATTGTTATTTGGTTTATTGTTGGATAAACAGGCTTGTACAATTTGGTTGAGTGGTTAATTTGTGATGAAATTCGTTTTTTTGTTTAAAACTTTATTTTTTGTTTTTACTTAAAAAACATAGTTTATTAAATAATTTTATTTATTGTATTTATAGCTATTGTAAATAAAATTTTTTATTTTCTTTGTTTTTAAATGGGGTTTAAAAAAGATATAAATTCAGAACTATCTTCTATTTTTGTTCTTACTTTTTCAAAAAATATTGAATTTTTTTATGATTACCACTTTTTTCACTTCTTTCTTTCTACACCCTCAAAAGTCCCCAGAGTGGTTTTATGAGAAATAAGCTAAGTTAATTTTTTTTTCAATTAAAAAAAAATAAAAAGATGAAGTTTCAGCCAAATTGAAAGTGGTAGATTTTGTATGGAATGCCCCAAAGATATTATGGCACAAGCCATTATTGTCGGTATATTCGTTAACGACTGATAAAATTTCAAAGAGAAAAACAAGTTTTTCCATGTTATTTTCATCGGAAATTTTGAGTTGATACAGGGAGCCCAAATTTTTAGGGATTTTTTTATCGATTTGAAAGTGTAAGCCCCTGGGAGCAAACAATTAGAAAATACTTGGGGACCACCCTAATGTAGACATAACTTAGAACACCTTTAAAATATGTTAAAATAAATTAAATTTATAAAGTATGAGTTGTATGAATAGGTTAAAAAAGATTAATGAAAAAATAGATAGAACTTTAGTATTTAAAACTAGGGGATGGTTTAAATTTGTCATGGATCAACAGTTACTGTCCTCGCAACATTAACGGAATTAAAAATACTTATATATATGCTATGGCTAATGTGCAAACTTGGATAGTTTATAAACTAGCTGGATAGTTTATAAACTAGCCAAACTGTCAGCTATTTTAATTGAAAACATAATTTTAACTAAATTAGCGGCTAGTTTACAAAATAACCAAGGATCTTGGCTAATTTACTTGAAATTATTGGGGAAAACTAAAATAGCTGGATAGTTTGTATACTTACTATCCAATTCAGTTTGGCTAATATGAAAACCAAAATTTCTAGTAACACAAAATAGCCAAGCTTTAGCTAGTTTGTAAACTAACCAACCAATTCTCTGGCTAATTTATTAAAAAAAGTGAGGTTACGGCATTGTTTTTCGTTTTGCCGGCTTAACCGGATTTGTTTTGTGCATTTTAACGTTTTTAAAATGAATCATGGGCAAAATTTTAACGCTTCCTTGTTAGAAAACTCAACAACACAACCCTACCGACCCCGCACCATTGGCCCCCCCCCGCCCCATTGGTCAAATGGTCAAAAAAAGAGAGAAAAAAACCCAAACCAACCCCAACTCAACAACACAACCCAACCGACCCCGCCCCATTGGGCCCCCCCGCCCCATTGAGCAAAAAACCCAACTAAAATGGGCAATAGCCAGAGAATTAATTGGTTGGTTTACAAACTAGCTAAAGCTTGGCTATTTTGTGTTACTACAAATTTTGGTTTTTAGATTAGCCAAATTGAATTGGGTAGTATACAGACTATCCAGCTATTTTAGTTTCCCTAATAATTTCAAGTAAATTAGCCAAGATCCTTGGTTATTTTGTAAACTAGCCGCTAATTTAGTTGAAAATACATTTTCAATTAAAATAGCTGACAGTTTGGCTAGTTTATAAACTATCCAAGTTTGCACATTAGCCGTAACATATACATAAAATATTTAAAACTGCATTAAAGACCTTGTTATTTTTTTAATGGTTACAGGTGCAAAACAAAGTAAAATTTTCAGTGAAATGACCCAATATAATTTTTGATTTAACGTTTTCTATTTCAAGTAACAAAATTTTTATATGCTATATTAATAATATTAAGAAAGTGATCCAAGTATAAAATAGGAAAATCGTTGTCATTTTTGTACAATATAAAGGCACACACACAACATAGAGCTGTGACTGAAGATAATAACATTTCATAATACATTTTGTACGTTATCTGAACAGAATAATAATTCTTTGGGTAATATTATTATTAAATTAATAAATATCATATTCTGTGGTAACGCTAATATAGAACCATTAACATTGTAGCCATTAATAACATATAAACAATTTAACAACTATACATATATAACACACTCACATTCATACAATAATATACTGTACAATATTACTTATTACCTAACTAGGTATATGTAATTGAATCAGGTACGGTTTTATACTAAAGTAACTAATTAAATAACAAGATATTTATTAAAAAAAATAGATTCTTTAGGAAAAAAATAAAAGGCTATGAAAAGAATAAAATTTTCAAAACTGCTTCATTATTCTGATTTGTAATTTAAAAACCATTTTGTAGAACACAAACATCATTCCAATTTTTAATAACACTTCAGAGCTTTTATTATTAATAAAATAGCCAATAGTAACAAAAATTATTTTGGTGTAGGTAAAAAATATATAATTTTGTTTAAATTGAGCAATTTTAACACATATATACACAAAACGCAAATGCAATATAAAAATAAATTTTAAATATTGCCTTCTATAACATACTGTGTTAAGAAGAAAAACAATAATATTAACATTATTGTTTTTTAAATACCAAATCTAGGTAACTGAAAAATTGAAAGCACTAAAACTGTAAAAAGTGTACAACTTCGTGAATATTTTTTTCATTACTATAAAATAATAAATTTTGTTTGTCAGGTTGCAATTATTATTTGTTGCTAAAATATCAACAGATTTATTGAATGAGAGTTTTGTGCCAGGTATTTTGCACAGGTATAAATGGGGCACAAATGTATTTTCTAATAGAAAAATGTTTAAACTTAATTTGGTTGTAGTTTAAAGCTACTACTTGACAGGTAATAATCCTGCAACACAAATTGGAATTAGAATCTTTAGAGTATTTTTTAAGCGATCAATTTTTGCTGTTACCCAATAATTTAATCAAAGGGATAGTGTTTTATTTCAAAAAATAATATACATGGTGTCCAAAAATGACGCATAATTATTAGTATGAGTTTAGTGAATACTGGAAACTTGCCATTTTGTCAGGTAATATTTTAAAACTATACCTTTGAACAGTTTAGCATAGGTGTGTCATTAAAGGCACCCTGTTAAAAAAAAATCAGTTCTATAAAAATATCTGTATGATGTAAAGCTTCAGCATTTGAAAACGATTTAGGCAGTATGGGAATGAGAGCAACAAAGTTTCAACTTGTTTGTGTCATGTTTAGTACCCCGTTGCTCTTTAAGTCGTGGTAAAAAAATCCTGTTACATTTGGTCAAACACAATTAACTTACTTGTGTATTAATTAAAACTGGCTGCCGATCGGGTCAACCGTTCGGACCGAGAATCGGCGATATTCGCCGATGGGTATTCACAATAGAGTCGTCTAAACAAGTAAGCTGCGTCGAGTTTAACGACGTTGCAGGATTTTCGCTTTCGAGCGTCGAGTCGAGTTCGTTGTTCGAAAGACTGGCGCCGGCGCAACGATTGGAAATCGAATGCTCAAAATGAGGGCTGCACTCGTCGGTAGACGTCACTTTAGCAGACTTTTTCGAGTTCTCGAATAGTCGGTAAAGATCGTAAAACTTCGACGTCGGCACGTTCGAGTTCGAGTCTTCCTCGTAATCGGACGATGCTGCGCCATCTTTTTCCCTGCATTTGTTGTGAAGCAAGTTGCATGCATAGTACTGAAAAAAAAGATAAGAATTTATTTTATAACCTAAAAAATTGTACAAATTTTACTGCGTCGTATAACTTCAAAATTCACACAGTTGTATAAATTCAAAAAATGACAAAACAGTAGTTCAAAATAAAAATAGGACAAATTTAGAGAGTAGTTCAAAATCAAATTGTGAAAAAAATTCTTAGATACAGTAGTAAAATTATAAAAAATGAGACAACTTTTTAAAATGTCAATTTTTTTCAAAAATTACCAAAATTTTGAGCTCAAAAACAGATTAAAAGCTTTAAAAGAGCTCAAAAGGTTAAAATCTAAAAGGAAGCAGAAAATCTTAAAAGCTTGCATAATATGTTTCATATTTATTATACCATAAGCTGATTGTTTCTACTTTAAAATCAAATGTCACAATTTATGATGTAACCAGGGTTACCAGATTCTGTCAAAAAAAAACGGGACTTTTTTGTGAATTAACCTTAATTACAAAAATGACACAATCAACAATAATTAAGTAACGTCTAAGATTATATTCAGGAGCTTCAACTCCGCATTTGATAATAGATAGAAAAGCGTCGCTTGGCAGCGTCGATAAAGGAGGGGAAGTCTTCTTTGGTGTACACTTCGCACAAACGATTTTTAATCAACCGCGCATAGACTGTCGACTCACGTGATTAACTGCAGTGCACGCATTGGTTGGAAGATTGTGCTACTACTTATTTAAATTTGTAGATTTAAGGCAAATCTAAAATATATCGTATCTACCTAGAGTATTCTGCCGTGCTTAATGAAAACGCCGTAACCAACAATTTTGCAATTCATCCTACGGTACTCAAAAAACCGTATCTATATCTATACGGTTTTTTGAGTACCGGGGATAGACGCAGGATGAATTGTTCTAGTAGAAAATGCCGTAAATCAAAAATCGCAAAATTGTTGGTTACGGCGTTTTCATTAAGCACGGCAGTATTAACGTAACCCTAGGAACGTAACTGAATATAATGCAAATATAGTCAATCTAGCTGGTCAGAATATTTTTTTTAGGTCACCCAATGGCAACAGGCAGGTACGCACAGTTTTCTTTGACAGGCTTGCAAATGAGATTTTAAAAAGGAAAAATACATATAAAGTTAAAGTTAGGTTATGTTTACTTGGTAAATAATGGGCAGGTTAAATTAAAATGACACTATAAATACAATATTAAATTTAATTTAAAGGCTAACTAAGCACGGTCTAAAGCCCTTACATTATAGGTACACGTTTACTAACAGGAAACGTTTTGATGCATGGTAGGTCGAGGTTTCCGTCTTTAGATTACTTGAACTCAAGCCACCAATCGTACATTGTACATTGCAAAATTCAGTAATTTTATAGGTAAAAATCTCGTGAAGAAATGTTGTAAAAACAATGCAACCAATTCGCTTCATGGCAATCAGTTATATAATATTAAACAGTTCTTTGGGTGGATGGACTTCCTTGTACCGTCGAAGTTTGGCAGTTCGACAATCGCCTCAAAATCTGAGTCACTGATAACCAAATTAACATCATACCTAACAGTTTACGCTTTCTGTTCCAATAAGACTTTATTATAATATTATTTATTATTATTTGCGACTTTGGAAAAGGGGTTGAGTGAATTAATCGTAAAGGTAAACATTGTTGTGACACATTTGACGCTTGACAGATGCAAAAAATAATAGAGGTTAAAAAGATACCTTCTTTATCTCTTCAAAGGATTGGAGGGTAGATGCGCAGAACTTAATTTTACGTTCTCGGTCATTGTACACGTATGGTCCCCCCCACTCCTTAAATTTCTATGGAGTTGAAGCTCCTGAATATAATCTTCTTAGTAACGTCAAACTTGCATGGTTTCTAGAGATTCAAAATTTCCAGAAAAATTGAGTGTCGGAAAAAAACCCTGTTTTTTTCCTGGAAAAATTGGAAAAAAACGGAAATTTTGGGAAAAATTGATATTTTCTTAAAAACAAAAAAAAATGTTTAAAAATATTTTAAATATTTTTTATAATATTTATAAATTATTTTGATTAAAAAATTCCCGTTATGTATAGGCGCCCCCCGGGGAGGCACCTGTAGGGTCATGCTTTTTAACGATGAAAAAACCCTAGTTGCCGACGGCCGTAATTCACATTAAAATCATTGTTGTATAGGTAACTATTCAAAATACACTAACCCAGGCGTTAGTAGCATATTCAATGATTTTAACATCACAATGGCAACCCTGCCCGATCAGCTGATTAGGAACCGACACGTCGGACCAATCGTCATTCGTTTACAGCGTTACGGTAAGCATAAACACATTTACCTTGTATTAAATATACTTTTTTTATTGTACCCACAATACACAATGGTATGCTTTTTGCTCAAAGCACA
This sequence comes from Brassicogethes aeneus, assembly GCA_921294245.1. NCBI lineage: Eukaryota > Metazoa > Arthropoda > Insecta > Coleoptera > Nitidulidae > Brassicogethes > Brassicogethes aeneus. The sequence goes on along the minus strand of OV121134.1, from coordinate 14,760,318 downwards.
GACTTCTGTACTACTGCAAAAATATATTTATTTAATTTCCACTCATTAATACATAAATTATATCAAACCAAAATACTTTTTAGATTTTCGTTTTTTTTTAAATATTTTTTCAATTTTTCCGTTTTTCAATTTTTCCAAGGCTCGGGAAAAAAACGGAAAAAAACACTGTTTTTTTCCAATTTTTCCTGTTTTTTTCCGAACCTTTAAATCTCTAATTGTTTCATTATGTCAATTTTGTAATTAAGATAAATTCATACAAAATGTCCAGATTTTTTTTGACAGAATCTGGCAACCCTGGATGTAACTGATAAATAGTATATTATTAGAGTAGTAAAAGAAAAAGGAAATTCCCCGATCGTGTTTGTTAGTTAATTAACACGCAAGTGGAATCTTCTTTTTCTACTCCTATTACGGAATTTGACCGTTCTAATATCACTTTTATCTATGGAATGACATATATTCCGTAAAGTGTTACAGAATGAAATATTCTATCATCGGATGACAGAATAAACACTCGTGGCGAGATCTCAGTTTTTAATATCTAACAAATTTTAGACCGATCCAACCTCACTTTCTTTCAATTAAATTATTTTTCTATGGTATGTTTTGGAAACGTAGAAAAAGTATGTATAGTCTGAAACACGTTTGGAATTGCATATTCCGCTCACGTGAAACCGTCAAACTCGCGTTCGGCTCGTGTGACAAACTCTTCACTCGAGCGGAATATGCTGTATTCCAAACTTGTTACAGAAAATACTATTTTTGATCAATAGTCGCAGACAATATTTTTTCTACAATCGAGCGAGCGTTTTTTTTACTTTGTCGCTCGCTTAGTTACCAAGGAAACCATAATAAAGGAACGTTTAATGTTTATTTACGACTTTTGACACAAACGTCAAATTTGAGGTCATCAATGATTATTAATTTTTACCAAACATTCTTATAGAAACACCGGTTGCAGAAAAAATCCTGTGTGTAATTCGAGCGCAAAGTGACATCGCTGCTCCGCTACGCGTCGCGCGTCAAACTTCTCGCTCAGAGCGGCAATGTATCAATTTGCGCTCTTAACACTGTTTTCTATAATTGTCGCGGTAGTTAATAGCTATTTGTGTATTAAACAGTGTAAAAAGGCTTACAAAGGATTATAAACAATTAAAGAACCGAAACAATTAAGTATGGTGCAAGGAATTTAAAGCCAATTTTATTTGATATTTTATCTGACATTTGACATCCGTTGGAGAGTCACACAACCGACATCTATGCTTTAGGACGAGATGTTTTCTAACGACCCTCGTATTTTAAAGAAAATAATATTAATTAGGAACTTACTTGAGGATTTTCAGTTATGTGGCAATATCCATCTGTATGGCCATTCATATATGGTTTAACACAACCATTGGCTTGTCCATTTGGATACTCTTCCCCTCCCTAAAAAATATAAATAAATAAATATATTTTTATTTCCACATAATTTTATTGCTATTGCAGCACTTGGATCATACACCCCACCTGGTACCACACAAACAGATAATCTGTTTAAAATAGTGTATGCAACTTTTGGAGAACAATACCAAGTAACAAAGGGTTACATAACGAAGATGTTGAATCAACGGCGACAGGATGACACGCGAGTCAGTTATCGTCGAACGCTGATTGGTGAATGTTTTTGATATTAGTTGTAAATAATTATTGAGTTAAAATATATTGTTCTAAACCAAGCGGTGTGTTATTGTGTATACCTGGGATACCACAATTGGCGACGAGGATTCGAACCAAGAAAAAGGGCCTTATGGCCGTGGACAGGGCAGAGAAACTTAATACGAGTGGCCGTGGGCCAGAAAAAAGGATAGAGAACCTATAGGTATAGGAACTTATAAGTACGATAGGCAGTGTGCAGCAAAAAACAAAGAGGGCAGAGAACCTAAACAAGATCGGCTGTGTGCCATATTTATCCAATAAAAAGGGCAGAGAACCTAAACAAGATCGACTGTGTGCCATATTTATCCAATAAAAAAGGCAGAGAACCTAAACAAGACCGGCTGTGTGCCATATTTATCCAATAAATAGATAAATATTTAAAAAAAAAGCAGAGAACCTAAATAATTCTGTGCCAAAATGACCGATTCAGGGATTAAACCCTTTATATGTGACAATATCGACAAGGCACTATTAAGACCCGAATGGAAAAAATGGCTGCGATCGCTAGAGTTATATCTTTCAAGCGAAAACATAGTGGAACTTACTAAACAAAGAAGAAAACTACTACATCTTGGTGGAGGACAACTACAGGAAGAGTTAAATTTCAGTCAACAATAAGCCTCCCCGATTGTCCAGAAGTGATATCAACATTTTACGTAGTGAAACAAGGAAACATTTCGATATTGGGCAAAGAAACTGCTAAACAATTGGGAGTCCCAAAGCTTGGACTAGATGTCAACAAGATCGAGCAGATTACCCCATTTCCAAAGATTAAGGATACTATCATCAAGCTTAAAAATTACCCAAACATAAGACCGGTCCAGCAACCAGTAAGAAGAGTTCCTGTATCTTTAGAAGATCGAGTGGAACAGAAACTACAGGATGCGTTACAGATAGATATTATTGAAAGTCACTTGTCCAAGTGCATGGATATCTCCAATAGTGGTGGTGTTTAAAACAAATGAAGAAATTCGCATTTGCGTGGATATGCGTCGAGCCAATGAAGCCACCCAAAAAGAAAACTATACACTACCCACATTTGACTCATTTATGACTAAACTAAGAGGAGCTAAATATTTTCGAGGTTGGACTTAAATAATGCCTACAACTAACTAGAACTCAATGAAGAAAGCAGACCCATAACCACATTCATAACTCACAAAAGACTTATGTTTGGCGTCAACTCCGCGCCAGAGATTTTCCAGCGGGTGTTTGAAAATATCTTAGTCGGCTGTAAAAACTGCTTTAACTATCTAGATGATATAATCGTGTTTGGCAGTACCGAGAACAAACATGACCGATGCTTGAAGCAAGTACTAAAGAACAAAACGTGAACCTAAGCTGGAGTTTCTGGGACATAAATTATCACGCACCGGCATTACTGCAGACGATGTTAAGGTCAACACAATACTAAATTTTCGCCCACCTACCTATTTGGGAAAGTTTATACCAGATTTGGGAATTATAACCGAACCATTGGGGCGCTTAACAAAAACAGATATTAAATTTGAGTGGGCAGACGAACAACAACAACATTTTGAACAATTAAAACGCGCCTTGGCAAAGAACTCGCTTAGTCGTAGACGCAAGTCCAGTTGCATTAGGTTCAGTATTATTACAGTTCGACGAAGACCGAAACCCAAGAGTAATCTCGTATGCAAGCAAGAGTCTGTCAGAGGTAGAGCGCAGATATTTCCAGACCGAGAAAGAAAGTTTGGCATTGGTCTGGTCTGTTTTAAGATTTTATTTCTATCTGTCTGGTCTCGAATTTGAGCTGGTGACTGACCATAAACCATTAGAAGCCATATTTAAGCCGTCCTCGAAACCACCGGCACGTATTGAAAGATGGGTACTCAGATTACAATCCTTCAAATTTAAAATTATTTACCAGCCTGGTAAACAAAATATTCCAGACGCTTTATCTAGACTGTGCCAAATAAAGACCAACGCAACTTTTGACAAGGAAAATGAAAACCATATTTGTTCTATAATAGAACAACATGTACCAAACGGATCCCGAGATTAAGGAAATCATCGATGCAATTAACAATGACGACTGGACACCAAAAGCAAAAAACCCATTGTTTCCTTTTAAGATCGAACTGTCAGCCTTGGGCTCGTTACTTCTGAGAGGTAACCGAATTGTGATTCCAAAGTCTCTAAGAACACATGTTTTACAACTTGCACACGAAGCCCACCCTGGAGAAACGGCTATGAAACGGCGACTAAGAGCAAAGGTATGGTGGCCGTTGATAGACCTCGAGGTGGAAAAATATGTAAAAGCATGCAAGAAATGTCTGATGGCCCAGAAGGGCCTTGGCAATGTCTAGCAATAGACCTAATGGGACCCCTACCAGTCAAAGTGATGGTGCTAGTAATAATTGATTACTACTCACGATACCAGGAGATCCGATTTTTAATAACCACCACTTCGGTAGTAATAATACAAGAACTCACAGGGCTGTTTTCTCGGCTAGGTTATCCCAAGAGTATTAGGGCAGACAACGGAAGACAGTTTACAAGTCAGGAATTTAAAAGATTCTATGGAAACAATAATATAACACTGGTACACACAATACCGTACTGGCCCCAAGCTAATGGTGAGGTCTAAAATATAAATAAGACAATCCTCAAACGATTACAGATATCACATGCCAACGAATCAGATTACAAGGCCGACATGCAAAAGTTAATGTACAATGTCACACCCCATGGAACAACGGGAAAAACACCATTGATGTTTGGCCGAACTATTCGGGATAAAATTCCTTCTATCCATGATATCATCATTGAGGATAATGACAAAGAGGCCAGAGACACTGACACCATTAACAAACAAAAAGGAAAAAACAGAAAAGATGCCACCAGAGAAGCGAAAGAGAACAACATTGTATTCGGAGACAAGGTGTGAAAGTCATACCAAACAAGTTAGTGAGCCGATTTGGTAAGGAGGAGTACGACGTGATAGAGAGGCAAGGGAATGAATTGACGCTAACGAAAGACGGAAAAACTTATAGGAGCTCTTAATACCACAAGAAGGCGAGACAGAGGACTGCGACAAAACAACTTCCAATAACCCTGGACAGGAAGTGGACACCTCCGGAGGGTTACCCCTCTCAAGTTGAAAAAGAGGGAATGTGGAGACCGATACCAAGTAACGAAGGGTTACATAACGAAAATGTTGAATCAACGGCGACAGGATGACACGCGAGTAAGTTATCGTCGAACGCTAAAATATATTGTTCCAAACCAATCAGTGTGTTATTGTGTATACCTGGGATACCACATAACTCATAGGTTTTTCTATGAGGGAACTGTTGCTGCAACATTTGTAGTTGGTAAAGCAGGTAGCAGTCAGTTTACATTGTTATGAAACAGTTCTTGTTTTGTGGTTTATTTGATGTTATTAGAGATATTATATTTTAAACATTTAAAATGGTTTAATACTATTGTGTAAAATACTGCAAGAAAAAAGGACCCAACATTATATTAAGCAACACTTTAACAGGTGTCAAGGTGACAGATAAATGCAAATCATATACAGAGGGACCCAACAAAATATAAATATAAAGTAATAATGCGACGTTGTTAACAACTTGAGTTGACAGATGCTTGAGCACTTTTAAAAATGTCCATAAATGCTTAAAAATGCTCGAGCATTTTTAAACGCTATAATTAATAAAGTTTATTTTGAAGAGAAAATGTATTAAAAAAATATATCGAGCACTATTTAAAATTAATCGAGCGTTTTTAAGCACCTTAAGCACTTTTCAAGCATTTTTATAATCCCGCTTTTTAGATTTGTCAGTAAATTCAAATATCAAGCATTTTTAAAAGCGATCGAGCGCTTTTCGGGCATTTATAAGCATTTCAATTTGGAAAATTGGATGTAAACAGATGAAACTAGAGAAAAACTAATTTATTTGATGGTTATGTTACAATCTTGATTTTTAGTTTTGGCGCCAAATTGAAATATCGAGGAGTTTAAAAATACTTATACTCGCATTTTAGAAGCGCTTGAGCACTAATGAGCGGTTTTTGAGCATTTTTAAAAGTGCTTAACCTAAAAAAAAAACGATATAAAAATAGGTAATATACAAAAAATCTAAATTGTTTTTGTTTCCATTGCATCACCTGTCAATGTGCAAAAGTGACTAACCAACCTGACGATTCGTATTTTTACCTTAGTATCTAATTCTGTCGATCCGACTGAAGGTATATTGGCCGGATGTTCCTCGCCAACCAGCTGGACGACTTCGTGCGCGTCAGCCAGGCAGGGATCTTCGAGCCTAACCTGCACCGAACTGCTCTGGGTAGCGTACAGCGCCACCGCGGGGTAATAATTGTTTGAAGCAGACGCGCGATCCCTAGACATGGCGGACCTCTTTACGCAACTCCAACGCAAAAGCACCAAGAGCACACAGCAGATTATGCCTATTAGTCCCAGAACAATGCCAACTAAAACGCCTGAAAACATAAACATATATAATAATATAATTTATAACTATTCTTAAAATAAAATATATAAATATTAACAGTTTAAACAGTCCAAAATATTATTTTAAAAGGTCTAAAAAATAGTGTTTTCCTTGCTTATATTTTTGTAATTAACTTAATTACAAAAACATAAGCATAATTAAATTAAGTAAGTATTATAAAGATAGAATTTTTAATTAAACATTTTGTTATTGACAAATCTTAATTAAACAAAATGTTTGTCATAGCCTATGATTCATAGGAAGAAATAAGAGTCATGCCAAACGAAATCATCAACAAAAGAATAAAATGATTCTGGACTATTTTAGATTTTGCTTAAACTTTGTGGTCCCAAATATAGAACTCTGAGGTGATTTAAATTTTATATGTGCCAGTACCAGTCTGCATAAAATAAAGCATTTGAAAAGTTTTATTTTTATTCCTTATGTTTTTAGCTATAGAAATTCTTAAATCTGAAAGTGAGTCAAGCCACGTCAAGTGGGACCAGAAAATTTCAAGAAATCACCGATTTTCAAAATAATCACATTATTGTATAGTAGGCATTACGCATTAGTCACAGTAAAAAAATTATTTTAAAATTCGTTTTTGTTTGTTAATGTTATTAAAGTTAATAATTTTGTCAAACTTAAGAGCACGGTAAAATTGAAAATAGAATCTCTGGGACCACTCTGTATAATTAAATTAAATTTTACACATTATTGTACCAATTTTTAGACTATATAATGATCATTTACCTTATTAAGGTAAATTTGTTTAAATAAAAAAAATTTGCATACATTAATTATAAACAATTGAATTTGGTATGTGTTCTTAACGTTGAAAAAAATTAAACTTGTGTCAAAATATTCGGGAAATATTCCTATTTAATAAGATGGACTCTAAAGTTTGTCATTCCGGAGATATTCAATTTTTTGTTTCGCTGTGCTCATAATCGGCATGCGGCACGCCGCTGCCACCTTCCTTTGATTTGATTGACAGATAGGCAGTCTTTGACAGTTTAATTGACGTTCTTTTAATGGTCCCAACTTTATAAATTCGCTTTGTGATCAATGTAAAGTTTTGATATTATTATAAAAATGGTTCGGCTGAATGAGTGTTGTAATCCAGTATTAACTCTCAAATTTAAGTATTTATACTCAACTAATCAGTGTGAACACTCACATTTGAGTGTATACATTTAAAGATCCAGTATATACCCTCAAACTTGAGTGTTTATACTAAACTATTATGGGTGTACTCTTTATACAACGCACCTTTTTATACAACGTAGTAGGTCGCGCGCACATTTTTTTTTTTTTTTTCAAGGCCATCAAGTTAAGATGAGCTGAAAGAGAATGAGAGCATATTTCGTTACGTTCAAATTTGATAAAAGATGACAAAAAAAAAGAAAAAGACGACAATTTTAATAAAAATTTTAAACTCAAAATTTAAAAGTCATAATATTAATAAAAACAAAAAAAAAAACACTAAGTAATTATGATTCAGTAAAAAGAGTCAATAGGCCTATAGGGAGACGAAACCCAGCCTGTTCAAAGTCACTCACTTTCGATACTAGAATTTACTATGGAAACGAAGCATTCTTTACAAACATTTTTCCTGTGCTTCATGCACATGTTCTTGGCACACCTTTTACTTTCTGCCTTGGACAAATTACACATCTGCCCTTCAGGGTCTTGCAGGAATACCTCATAATTTGGAAATTATTGGGAGGAGATGTTTTGGCAAATTTTTATTTGTTGTTTACACAAAATATTAGAACGAACGAAAACAAGCAACACATAACGCAATGCTTTCAAGATAAAAATATATTTTGTCGTGCGTTCCAATTGCTTTTTTGTGAACTAATAACAAGAGTTGAAAAAATCAACTTAACGAATTAATGCAAAACAATTGTACGTGGGAAGGCGCACGGGGTGTCCACAGCACCCAGAGCCTGTTTGAAACAAAATACCAGACAACCTATCACATTAAGTTCAAAATCGGCAATGTAATATGACTGACCTTATGTTCTGTGTGACTGACAATACTTCGACAGGAAGGTAGTTACTGAAAGTAAGCGCCATTTATTCGAATCGAAGTGAGACCGGTTGCTATATTTAGGATGCTGGGGTGTTTTGTACACCCCGCGTCCTGCTTAAGGGGTAAGTTTAATTAAGCATTAATCGTTTTTTTTCCTGTGCTTTAAAGACAAATTTTCGATATGAAATACAATAATTTTTTTATTAACATGTCAAAATCCAGCCGTTAAAGTGGTATGTCCCAGAAAACAGATAGACGTCGAGTGACGTCTTCTAAAAGTTGATTATTGGTCATTTTGGACAAAATACGCCAAGTACCATAATAAGACGCATCAAAGACGTCATCTTTATGATCGTTAGTGTACAGGATATTTAATAACCAAAATAAGACGAATCAAGGACGTCATTGTTATGACGACATTAATGTACCAGACATTTCATTTACAAAATAAGGCGAATAAGGGACGTCATTTTTATGACCGTTAATGTACCGGAGTTTCATAACCAAAATAAGAAGGACGTCATTGTTATGACCGTTCATGTTCCGCATATTACCTAAATGGGGCGAATCAAGGCCGTCATTTGGTATTATAGAATAATCTCAAGGGCTACCTCAAATGTGCCTACCAGAAATTATACTATATAGGACATATCTACTATAGTAGTACTAACTATAACTATTACATTTAAAATTTGTATAAAAAATGGCATTATATTAATTAGTGATTTCACTTGGGTTGTGCCTGGTCAATTGACCGAGATTTTTACCTATTTTGACAGGAGACATTTTGACCATGTCAAAATCGGTCAAAAACTTTTAACTCAACCTCGCGCGGCGGTGGCGCTACCTAGCGGAAAATATCAAAAGTATTAAAAAAATGTTCGGTAGTGGACCATGGTGCAATCATAATAATGCTTTTTAAATAGTGTTCTGGGTCATTTTTAACTAATTAATTTTAAGAGTAAAGATAATGGCGAGGGTGGGTTCAGTGAAGAGGATGATGTGCTGTTATCTACCGCGTTGTCGGTTTTTGGTTCTTAAAAGAATCTCATGTACCATCTTCAGGTCTTACCTGCTGGGCTGCTGTTGCTGCTCTGCTGCGAGCTAGACGTGAATGTTCTTAAAAACAATGATATTATGAATGTTTTTTTGTACCTCAGAATGGTTTCTTTATTTTTTGTTAGTTGTTTTTCAATAAATATACGTTTCTATTTAAAATTAAGTAATTTTACTCATGCCTTCATTTCTTTAGAAAAAAACGAAGGAATTTGACCGGTGCTTAGTCAATTGACACAAAAGATTTTGACCGGTCAAAATCCCAACCCTAGTTGTCCCTATAACCCTACGAAATGGAAACAGGTTAAGTTAAAAATGATTTGCATATTTGTGGAATTATGTGTTATTCTGTCATCCGATGAATAATTCATTCTGTAATATATGTTATTTAACATTAAAAGATTATAATATTAATATTTAAAATACATGTAAAAAACATAAAAGCCTTTTTAATTTTTTTCGTTTTCAAAGTCAAAAATATATAATTAGTAATTAGTAGTTAATAGTTACAAAAAAAAACTTTGATAATTTAATTGGTAATAATAAATTGTTAAACCTAAAATCCCTAAATCTCCCTAGTTGATCTCGTTTTCGCATCCGCCTTTAAAGCCCGCTGCACAACAGCTCGGTAAAGAGAACGGGAACCTAAACGGTAAAGGTAGGAGAGACTCAAACACTATCTATTAACAGTCTCTCCCACCTTAACTGTTCAGATTCCCGTTCCCTTTACCGGGCTATTGTGCAGCGGGCTTCAATTTCCTGTTCCGTCGGCTCCCGGAGCCAATAGGAAAGCAGAAAACTTAACCCTACATTTTAAACTAAAATTTATAGTTTCTACATTCTTAACTCGAATTGTTGCATGGAAATGGTTAATTTGTGCGGGCCGGAAATAAACACGCGAAAATTAAATTAAAGAAAGAACATCAAGTTTAAGCAAAATATAACATCGGCTGGTTTTGCCAATTAGATAATTTTAAATGGAATGACTCATAGTTTACTAGTGGTTGTATTGAAAACAAACTAAATAAGAGAGATATGCTTGACATAGTTGACATTATTATATACAGTTTCATATAAAAAATCAATTATTTCAGTTTTATCTTTTTAACATAATTAGTAAATTAAAATATTGTGGTTTTGAAATTATTTATTTGCCTTTCATACCTATTGTTTGATGTTGTCTGACTTCATTCTGTTTATCTGGCATTTTCAATTCAACGTTACTAGTGGTAACTACGATAGGTAACGTTGGGTTGCCTATACCCATATCCGACGCTGCCCTCACTAAAACAGTGTAGTGTTTTTTGGGGCTCAGGTTCTTCAGGTAAAAGGACGCGGTCTCGTTGTTGTCATGCCAACACGACGCCGGTTTTCTTTGGTATGACGGTATAGATATGTTGTACCATTGCTCCAAGGGCCAGTCGCGATCCGGCGTGTAAGATATAAAATATTTTTGAAGTTTTCCGTTTTTGTGTATTGGTGCTTGCCAGTATATGCATGCTGTGGAATCGTTAATTACTTGGTGTCTTAGGTTAACCACAGGAGAAGGAACTGCAAAGAAATTTTTTTATGTTTTGATTTCAAATGCCAATTTATGGTTTTTTAACAATATATTTGTATATATATTAGGGTGGTCCTTAGCTATAGAGGTAAAAGATATACTTTTAATATTGAATTGTCCCACCCCCCCCATTTTGTTATAACACAAGAGAAAAAAAATTACACAAAAATTTGAATGGCCAACTCAACCCCTTCACGTGCCTGTGAGGGGTTGAATTTTGACAAAATCCCCAACTTTTAAGGTTTTTGCCATTTACTCCGCAAAAATCGCATATCTCAAAAAATTTTACTCATTAAAATCTTTTCGTCTATTAAAGGTCTATAAAAATTGTCTCTTGAGATTTTATCCTAGGTAGAAAGCACCATTTCGTGGAAAATTGCATTTGTGCCTAATTACCACAAATTTAAGGTTTGTGTAGGAAATGGTGCTTTCTAGGATAAAATCTCAAGAGACAATTTTTATAGACCTTTAATAGACGAAAAGATTTTAATGAGTAAAATTTTTTGAGATATGCGATTTTTGCGGAGTAAATGGCAAAAACCTTAAAAATTGGGGATTTTGTCAAAATTCAACCCCTCACAGGCACGTGAAGGGGTTGAGTTGGTCATTCAAATTTTTGTGTAATTTTTTTTCTCTTGTGTTATAACAAAATGGGGGGGTGGGACAATTCAATATTAAAAGTATATCTTTTACCTCTATAGCTAAGGACCACCCTAATATATATATATATATATATATATATATATATTCAGTTTTATTTTAATATAAAAACATAAAGCTTCTACTGCTTTAATAACCTAGTCTAAATTTAAAAAAATATTTAACCTATATTTAATGACGTAATTAGTTTACTTAAATGTAAAACCTGATTAACTACTTTATGTTATTAGAATTTATAATTTTTTTATAAGGCAAAATTCCATGACTTTTACAGGCTAAAATAATAAATCAAATCACAAACTGATAAAATATTAAAATTCCCAAAAGCTTTATTTATTAAGGCAAAACCAATATATAATTTAATGAAATGGTAAAATTAATTAAGGGCCTTTCCATCTCAAATCGACCAGGTAAAAAGGGGTCGTTATTTTTTAACAATTTTTTTTTTACAGTTTCTCTATCGAAATTAATGAGACCCGTATTTTTTCTTTTCTTTTTGCTTAAATTTGTTTTGTTCACGCGTAGGAAATTTTTGAAAAATGGACAGTACCTACATCGATTTTTCCCTTTTTACGAGTGACACACGAGTGAACTTTTCCAAAACTGTTTCAATCGTTACAATTTTTTTTTGAATTCATACAAAAAAAAATGAATTAACTCAACTTTTTTTTTATTGTTTTTTTTTCTAAAAAATTTGACCATTGCCACATTTTTTAATTCATATTTTTTTGTTTGAAGTTGATAATATGAAAAACTTTCACCAAAAGTTTCGAATTGGCTAAATTCATTGTTTTGGAATTATTATTTTTTTTATTGAAAATGCCAGATTCTGGTAAATTCGTGGTTAATCGCAGAAATTTGAAATTTTATCTTTTATAAAGTCTAATTTAGAACTTTTTGACGTATTTAACGTATTTTTGTCATTTCTGGTTTCACCGGAAATGCTCTTAAGTAAGTAAGTACCAAATGTTTGCGATGAACCACGAATTTACTAGAAAATGGCATTTTCATTAAAAAAATAATAATTCCGAAAATTTAGTCAACTTGGGACAAAAAATAATTGAGTGGATTCACTTATTTTTTTTTGTATGTAGTAAACATTTACCTATGTACAATTCAAAAAAAAATTGTAAACCTCAAAACAGTTTTGGCCACGTTAACGCATTAAAAAAAAATGTCACTCGTAAAAAAGGAAAAATCGATGTTTCTGTCCATTTTTCAAAAACTTCCTAAAGGTGAACAAAACAAATTTAGGCAAAAAGAAAAAATACGGGTCTCAACGATTTCGGTAGAGAAACTGGAAAACAAAATTCGTTGAAAAATATCGACCCACCCCTTTTTGCCTGGTCGATTTGAGACCCTTAATTAATTTTACCATTTGATTAAATTATTTATTGGTTTTGCCTTAATAAATAAAGCTTTTAGGAATTTTAATATTTTAAAATTTTATCAGTTTGTGATTTGATTTATTATTTCTTTAACATGTTTACAATATATTTTAAAATAAAGAATTACATGTATTGTTCCTAATTTTGTAAAAATAAAAGTTATAAAAACTTACCACCTGGAGGCATTTGAACTTCAATAGCTTGAGAAAACATGCTAGGTTCGTTTTCAAAATTATGTGTCCTTATTTTAAACTCATACAAAGTGTTTGGTTTTAATTTATTAATAACAACATTATTGGAAAAGCTGAAAATAAGAGGACAATACAAATTGTGTTTTAATTTTGTTTTTAAAAGTTTCTTACCTCCTCACCAACTTCCCCTCTTTACAATCTTTTTGATCTTTAACAGGCACATAGCAAATAGTGTAGTACTTCACGGCATCCTTCATATCAGACCAGCTAAGTTTGACTGAACTAGAATTTAAAGGAGCTCCGCCAAAATGATCCGGTTTGGCAGTCATGCGCTTGGCACTATCCGTAAATATTTCCGGTGCCACCGGTTCACCCCCAGGATTTGGCAATACTATTGACACCCATTGGCCCTTCTCTCCGACGTAATTTGGCGAAGTCACTTTGTACTCGTAGTGGGCGCCAGGAATTAAATCTGTTAAATATGAAAGTTATGCGGGGTATACGTTTTGATGTCCCAAGTACTTTAGTGAATGTATTATTTTTTGATTCGACGCGTTTAATAAAAATGATAAAAATTGTTTCAAAACACAAATGGCATAAAAAAGCATTTTTTTAGTAAATCCCTAAACGCATTTCCATTAATTCAGGAAATATATTTATGGTTAGCGTGTATACGCTTTTGCCAGCATATGAAATGTATGAGTGTAACTTTTGAAATATCAAAAATATTAAAAAATGATTTTTATAATACTTAGTTGTTTAATTGTTTATTTCAAATTTTGCGGTGACATTACCAACTTAAAAAAATAAATACGTAGCCCCCCAAGGAGGCCTACTTTTTTTTTAAACAGAATTTAAAAGAGGCTTTTATTCTGATTACAACAGTATATTAATATTAGTATGATACATAAGGATATTTGAGCAAAATGGCCTAGAATTTGAAAAAAACCTTTATTCAAAATAATGCATAAAAACAAGAATAGGCAGTATTAAAGTAAGTTTTAAAAATGTTCGCCCTTAACGGCCTTAAAGTGGCCTAAACGATTTTCAAATTCTTGTTTTACATTTTGCAGACAAATGTCTTGAACATTATGAATTTCATCAACTATTCTTTTTTTGAGAACCTGAAGATTGCCTGGCCTATTTTTGTACACCACTGACTTCAAATGACCCCATAAAAAAAGTCCAATGGTGTTAGGTCTGGAGACCTAGCAGGCCACTCTATTGGCCCTTGTCTACCAATCCACCTGTTCAGAAATACCTGGCATAAGTATCTCCATACTGTCAAACCAAAATTTGGTGGAGCACCGTCTTGCTGGAACCAAATGTTGTTGTCTACTTCAATATTTTTCCCAGGGAACAATTTTATTTGTTGAGAAATTTGGATCCTGATTACAACGTTCCAACAAAATTTCACAAAACTAAGCCCTACAATCAAAATCGTCCTCACTTAATTCTTGCAACAACTGCACCTTATAGGGATGCATTTTTTCTCTTTTAAATAACCTTTACATTGACGCATAACTGTCTCGGGCACATTCAGGGAAAATCTACAGCAGTGGCAGATTTTGGTCGACCTATAGTCCTATTTTTCACATTTCCGGTTTCAGATTTTTTTTTAGAATTTTGCTTACTCATGATTGTGTCAGAGGCTTATTTTATAATAATAATAATCATTATCAACTCTTTCTTTTTCAGTATGCATTGTTTTTTAAAACGGTAGCTATTTATTTTACTATTAGCACACTATTACAGGTGAAAATTGCACTGAATGTCGAATTAAAAATAAATTACAGGTAAACGAGGTAAAGCCTAAAAAAACTAAAACAAAAGACTTTTATAAAAATTTAATTTTTTTTTACATTTAACGCTCAATCACCTGATATCATTAGCTGGCCATACACAGGCGTTATTTTGCGCGGTTTATCGTGGCGTGTTGGGATGTAGCGGTTAGTATGCACGAAAGAACGGCATGGCAAAAAAAGCGTCGTGTTCCATACACTTGATAAAGTATTCAAATGATTTAGCAAGTGATTGCCCGTGGTATATCAGTTTCAAAGGAAAAATCGTATGTGAGTGGGCACAAAGTGTCATTTATCGAATCACTGCATGTGATCATGTACAAATATTGAACGTGAAATTTTGCCAAGCAAAGGTAAACCGTGACGCGGAATGTGGCGTGTGGACACTCCACACTCCAGAGGAAAGCACGTCTGAAATCCCTTCCCGTTCTATCATTGCGCGCGGCGATACTCACTCACGTACATGATTTTCCATATGTTTTTGCAGATAACACGATAAACCGCGCGCAATAACGTCTGTGTATGGCCAGCTATTCCTATATTGGTTCAATATTAATACACCGTTGTAATCAGAAAAGAAGCCTATTTCAAATTCTGATATAAAAAAATGGGGTTGTAATTAAAAAAAAAAGTTGTCCTCCTTGGGGGGCAACGTATTTATTTTTTTAAGTTGGTAATATCACCGTAAAATTTAAAATGAACTACCAAACAACTTATATTAAAATCATATTTTAATATTTTCGATATTTCAAAATTTCCATTCAATATTCCAAACTTTTGATCCACACTGTATATACCCACTAACCATAAATATATTTCCTGAATTAAATGTGAATTCACATATTTACATATTCATATGTTTATTAAACATTGCTTAAGGCTTTACTAAAAAAATGCTTTTTTTACTTTTCTGTTATGCCTTTTAACAACAGATTTTATTTGTTAAACATACATAAACATAAAACGAACAACTATTAAAAGTAAGGTTAGATTAAGTCGAATTTTGATTGGTCCAAATTAGTAAATAATTACGGCCTGGGCCATAAATAAATTAACCCAATTGGTCTGAATTATTTTTAAGTGCCTAGACCATAATCAATAACCTTAGTATAACAAGTGTTGACAACAATAAATTTTAAATTATAGACCAATTGAAGATAAAAATATTTACTGGCAAGTACATTTTTAAATACAGCGATTATCGAAAACAATTGGGAGTAATAAAACGTTTCAATAAGTTTTTAAAAAATTTGCAAAACAAATAAAAAAATACATGTTTTCATTTTTTCAATGTTATTTTTTGTTTAAAATTTAAACTTCGCCATTTAAAATCGTAAATTTTAATATTTTTTCAATAAAGGCCATTATTTTTATCAAGCTTTATTCAAAATCATACCCTTAATTTTCTTTATAATTATTATTATTCAACAAAATCCTTTGTTATTATTGGTTGCATTTTTGTAGTTTAATTTTAAATTTTTTAGTTTAATTCTTAACAGAAAATATAAATTAATATACAGGGTAAATGAGGGAAAACGCGCAAAGTACACAAAATAACAATTTTTAAAAATGCTGTATTTTTAATAAGTAATTATCGAAGTATTTATCATTATTAGCAGTGAATAAACAATTAACAAGTTTGATTTAATCAATTACTTATATGAGCTTTCAATATTTTGTTTTTGTTTTGGTGTTGATTGGTGCTGTTCCGAAATCTCTTTCAAAAAATAGAAAAAGAGATACCTTTTATCTTGAAAAGGCCACAAATATGGTTTATTACTTTCTTACATGGTATATACGGGTATATTTACCTGTAATAACATATTGCGTTTCTGTTGTTTTATATGTGTTAGATACAGGGGAACTGGCTCTTCTCCACTGTAATTTGTAGTAGCCCCTTTTGCCGCCACAAGGTGTGTCTGAGATTAATTCTTCCCATTGAAATTTTACGGTGGTGGTGTTCAATATCTTGTTTTGGATTATTCTTTTAGCAACTTTTGCTAAAATTTAAATTTTACAAAAATACATACATACATATATTTTAAATATTCCTACCTGTTTCACAGGACACAATCTCAGAGGGATCACTTGCCACTTTGGAGTAAAGCCTTACATAAAACTGGTAGGTTGTACTTAAATTCAGTCCTCGCCATAGTTTAAAAGTCTCATTAGTTAGAGAAGGTCCAGGGTGATCTAAACCTAACAAAAAATATTAAATTTGATTTTCCTCATTAAAATTTTCTAATTACCCGCATTAACGTTATCAATAGTATAGGCCTGCGCATCGACGTTTTTTGGTAGTTGCCAAGTCAAACAAACGCTTGTTTCGTTGTAAGGTTTACATTTAACATTTTGAGGTGGATTTGGTTTCTTATCGGATACGTTAATTAGGATTTCAACGGCCGTCCAGACTTTACCAACTGAATTTACGGCCACACATTGGTATATACCTACAAATATAATACAAAAAAAATAGTAAATATAATTCGGATGTTATTACTTCAAGAGTAAGGTCCGACAGAACTTAATTTTTTAGTCTCGACCGAGAAAGAGACCGATAACAAAATAAATTCTCGGTTAAGACCGAGACATGACAAAGTATTAAAAAAATCTGTAAAATATAAAAAAATGTACAATTCGTTTATATATCGTTTAATATAATATATAAACGATATATAAACGAATTGTACATTTTTTTATATTTTACAGATTTTTTTAATACTATTACAGATTTTTTTAATATTATTACCGTTAATCAATGATATTACTATATGGGACATTCCATAAAAATGCGGATATGATGAGAAAAATTACAAATTAATGTATATGGTATACCATATATACGTATATGTAATACATATATATATATATATTATGTATACCATATATATATATATATATATATATATACAAACAGGCGTTAAGGCACCAAATTCGGATATATATGGGCCAAGTGGCACCTATATAATCGTTGTGGCACCATTTCAAGGTGCCAGAACGTTTTATTTCATATATAAACTCTAATGTGTCATAGTATTATCCCTACAAAATTTCCAGATGGTGCCACTTGGACTATATATATAGAAAAGTACAATTTTAGTTGAACCATATAATCTACAGAGGGCGCTAACTACGTAAGTAAACTATACAACGTAGCGGCACCATGATAGAATATATACAATAGGACGTTGCGGCACCATGTATTTCTTGAGTCTATGTAGATTCTAGACCTTTTCCGATATTTAAGATTTAATTTAATTTACTATTAGGTATACTTAGTAAATAATACTAAGACTAAGGAGCCAAATAGATACTATAGTATCTATTTGGCTCCTTAGTCTTAGTATTATTTACGGCTAGTGAAGTAGTGAAATTAGATAAAAATGGATCAAAAATACAAAGTTTTTGGTGGTAAGTAGGTACTAAGTATTTAAACTTTTTTAAATTAATTAGGGAAACAATCAATTATTTGCGGAAACTAGGGATGCTTTTGCACGTTTTATTACTAGGTCACAAAAATTAGTAAAAAAGCATTAGAAGATTTTCTTAAGTATTTTCTTGTTAATATTTAAAAAATAAAAATCAATACTTAATAACAGCAGGCAGATATTGACCCCCCCCGCGAAAATCTTTACTGGGCCCCCTGATTTCACAAATTTTTTAAGTTTTTATATTGAAAATAAAAATAATTATTTTTATTTATTATTATTATTATTTATTAAAAAAATGCGAAAGAATATTTTTTTTAAATAAGGTTTAAATTTAACAGATTTTAAAATATAGGTTAAAAAAACATGTCCGTGACTTACCGTTTTACGAAAACACGTCATTAAAATTTTTTATACAGCCATTCTTATTATTGTTATTATTTTCTATTTTGTTATAAATTATTTTTTCAAATATTCATGTTTTACTTAATAGAAAAATTATACTTAAAAAAAAAATTAAATAAAAAAAAATTCTATAAATTAAAAAAAAAATTATTTTTGAGTTTTTTTTAAATAAAATTTATTCATTAAATAAAATTTTTCAAAAACTATACATTTAGCTGTTATTGAAGCCGTGATCTGAAAACATGCCGAGATACGGGTATCATTTTTTAAGTCTATTTTCAAAATCTGTAATCTTGAGAAAATAATTTAAATTTTGTCGTACTACTAAAATAATAGAAAAATAATAACATATTTTTATAACATTCAAAGATAACTAGCAATCTAAGCAATCTTACAATGTTGCCATAATTTTTAAGCGTCGCGTCACGTTTTTCGTCTTGCAGATAATACAATGGAAATAAGTTTTTTAATGTTTTGGGGCAATTATAGGCTGGGCCCCCACAAGGATTTTATTTTTATGTCATTTCATAGCTAGTTTGCCAGAACGGTTGCCCCCAAAAATGGGTAAAATTGATAATTTTATAAAGACATATTAGTAAATGATAATTGAACGGGCAAGAGGATGATAATTTTTTTATAATAAAGGGCAAACAAAATTGTTATTGCAATACCAAATTTACTTTAGCCCTTAAATAAGATCACATGTCTCAATATGCAGGCCCTGTATAATAATGTAAATTAAATTTAAAAAACTCGGTATGCCAAAATTATTATTGTCACAATTTATATTCGTGAAAAAACAGCAATCACATGAATTGTGTAAAAATGGATTTTTTGTTTTGTACACCCAAAAACGAACTTTATGTAAATATTGTAATTGTTCCGTACTGACACGGTTTACAAATTTATTTTCAAGGAAATTAACGTAGTTTTATATATTTTACAAATTTATTTTAGAATAAATTTGAAATTTCTAAATTATCGTGTTAAAGGCAAAAAGTTTTGCAAAAGTGGTAAAAAGGGACACTTAGGTAAAGGAATTACAGGTTTTTCGAACTTTGCCTAAAAATCTGGCGTCCGGATGATTCCAGAAACGATGGTCCAGGTACACGAATCGAGTAAAGGGAAGCAAAAAACAGGCAGAAAGTTTTTGGAAGTGTTAGCGAACGGATCGTTTCTTGTAAATTTTTGCTAAAACGAAATTTATTGCAAAGTTCTATTTAAATTATTGTAATGACTGTTTGTGTATTCTCCAAGGTTAGTTTTTAATTTAGAATATTTAAAACGAAAAGTAAAATAAATGTGATGACAATAAGTATTTTATTCGAAACATCTGACTATTTCGACAAAGGACTTCCTAAAGCGAGCAATATTTTAGTTTTACTTTTATAAACACTGACTTTCAAATAAAGGTATTATATATCTGTATAGTGTCAGAACGCATATATACTTAAAAAATATATAAGGTGCCATTAATTCACATTAGGCGCAAAAAATATTGGGTGCGGGAACGTCCATGTAGTTTTTGGTGTCACTTGGTACTTTTAGGCGTATATATATATATATATTTATTCGAGCCCGGCTCCGTGGCAAGATGAAAGGCATTTCAGTCTTTGCAATATTGGTTGCCTACTACTGGCGTAAAGTAGAAAACCTATATATATATATAGATAAGTGGTCAGCTGTGACCTCCGTTAAGTTGAGAGGGCCACCTCTCCTCCGGGTCTGAGGAATGGACGATTTTTATTTTGATTGCATATATTGCGGGGGGGAGCCTTAAATATTAACGCCACCACAAGAGGGGAAGCAATTTTTAATTTTTTAAAATGTCAATTTTTTTACGCAAACTGGAGATACTCAAGATACAAAGTCACCTCCGAATATATGGTAAATTCTCATATAACTTGTTCCGATGCTGTATCCACTTATTTTTGTGAAAACTAATTCTCGCTCAAGGTTTTTTTTTTAGTGTAATAAGCATGTAGCCTTTCAAGGTAATGGGAACTTAAATTATGACAACCCTAATCTATTAATTTTTTCCTAAAATGCAGGCTTTATGTTGCAAATGTCACATAAGTTACCGGTCACCAACTGCAATATCCTAACATTGATGAATATTTTAACAAAATGGCTGTTGAAACAACTAATGTTAGTGCTTGATCAACTAAAAATAGACTTAAGATTGACGAAAAATTATTTTATCCGAAATCGGCAGTAAAGTAGAACTTTACTGCCGATTTATTTTAATTTACGATTGTTGACTACTTTACTGCCGATTTCGGATAAAATAATTTTTTGTCAATCTTAAGTCTATTTTTAGTTAATCAAGCATTAACATTAGTTGTTTCAACAGCCATTTTGTTAAAATATTCATCAATGTTAGGATATTGCAGTTGGTGACCGGTAACTTATGTGACATTTTCAACATAAAGCCTGCATTTTAGGAAAAAATTAATAGATTAGGGTTGTCATAATTTAAGTTCCCATTACCTTGAAAGGCTACATGCTTATTACACTAAAAAAAAACCTTGAGCGAGAATTAGTTTTCACAAAAATAAGTGGATACAGCATCGGAACAAGTTATATGAGAATTGACCATATATATAATTTCGGAGAAACAAACAGCCTTGTATCCTCCGACAGTGTTGCCGGATTTTCGGAGGTCGCAACGTATCTTTAGTATCTGGGATATATATCAGATTTATTTTGTCCACTGCTTCGTGCTATATGTGCCATACATTATTTAGTAATAATAATAATTATTATTATTTTTGTTATAAAAGACAAAATATTAAAAATAATAAAAATGGAGTACTTTGAAATAAATAATTTATTTGATTTAAAAAAGAACGTATTGGTATATAATAGGTCTTGCAGGTATAATGGCAAAAAAAATGTTTTATTACATAACCCCTGTAAAATCTTTATTTATTATGCGATTTTTACCAGATTTGTTTTAAGGTAAAATCTCGATAAACTGTATTTTTGAACCAAAAACGCCATATTTTTACTAAATACAAGGCCTACTATGTCAGTTTTTAAGAGTTATACATGAAAGAAACATTGAAATAAAATTAAACTAATAGTATAACATGGTAAGTATTTATTATAAGTTTAATTTTAATAAGTTTAATTTTATTTATTTTTAATTTTATTTATTTTTAATTTTATTTCAATGTTTTTTTCATGGATAACGAGTCGTTATTAACGACGATACATTTTTGTAGTTATTGTGCATTTTTCTACTTAAATTTTTTTAATAAAGTTTAGTAAAGGGTCGTTTTGAGGGGGTGGTGAATCCAGTGCCGTGCTTAGATTTTGTTTAAAAAAATCGCTAATATGAATTCTTAAAAAATTACTCTTAAAAACTGACATAGTAGGCCTTGCATTTTGTACAAATATGGCGTTTTTTGCTTAAAATATACAGTTTATCAAGATCTACACCTTAAAACAAATCCGGTTAAAATCGCACAATAATTAATGATTTTACAGGGGTGAGTTTTAAAAAAAATGGGTCACATAGTATATGTACTGTTTTGCTTGCAAGTAGTTTTTTAAAAACTTTTCAAACGACTTGACTTTATTAATTATTATTAATATTATTATTATCAATAAGTTTTGTTATTTTAATATTTATTAGTAGATATTATTATTATTTTTAATATTTCAATTGTATTTTTGTATTATTTTTATTTTTTCTAATTTTTTTTGTTATTTTTACTAAGTATTTTTATTATAATTATTTTTTTTGTTAATATTTTTATTACGTAGGTATCTACTTCAATTATTTATATTCCTTTTACAATCTTCATTATTTATTTATTTTTATTATTTTTATCAATTTTACTTTTTTAATTATTTCTTTATTTCTAATATTTTTATTTTTAATATTTTTGATATTTTTATTATTATATTAATAAAAATATAAGAAAGAAATTTAAGTAAACAATAAATAGGGATAATTAAAAAACATAAGTAAAGTAAAACATTTTTATCTATTAAAATAGTTATGAATAATAATTATTATAATTATAATTATCATAAGGGTAACTAATTAATGTTTTTTTTTTCGTTTTTCTTAAGGTGTTGGACTTTGGCTTTAATAAGGGATACACTTCTTTTTATTTTCGTTTGTTCTAGAAAAGATTTAATTTCTTTGCTAGATGAATAAATATTTTTTTAATATGGTTAAGGAATTTATCGTTTATTAACCCGATTTCCATATTTGTGCAGCCTAAAAATAATAACACATTTTTAAACAAATAAAAGTGAAAAAAGATTTTGTGAGTAAAAAATATTGTTTAAACACATTTTATGTGTTAAAATCATTTTGTACTTTTTTTTGTTTAAATTCTTTATCTTTTTTGGTAATGATTTCATCATTACTAGTATCGTCTAAATCTAAAAGAATTATTTTACAATATCCATTTCTATAAACATAATGCATTTACCTAATTATGTACTAAAAACTTACTTACCTTGAAAACCGACTCTCTGGATTATTAATTAAGTCCTGGAAGATATATTTTTAACTTAAATCGTTATTTTACACTTAAGATGTTAGAACAAAAGCGAAACTGCGTAACAAATAACATATAAGAAGTATTAATGATCATCAAGTCTGAACATCTATGACTGCGCGAGATATTGCAAGGTTGCCAAATTTCGGAGGTAACAAATGTACGTATACATGACGGAGGTAACTTTGGTGTGGCTGAATCTGATTAAAAAGCGACACTAGCGCCAATTCATATATGGTGGAACTAAAAGTTCCTTTTTAAGAGACTGGGGGGTCAAAGTGACCTCCGAAATATTTTTGCACAGATTGATTACTGACACTCCCCCAATGTCAAAAATATGGTTAAACACTGTGACCTCCGAATTTGGAGGTCACAGCGTCATATATGAGGTCACAACGTATGAATGGTCTCCGTTTTGGAGGTGACAATGTACCCTTTATCTATCTATATATATATATATATATATATATATATATATATATATATATATATATACAATAATATATACACAGTAGAATCTCAGTAATCCGGCCTCGTCAACTGCAAGTGATAGCCGGATTACGGAAAACGCCGAATTATTGGAAAAGCTCATTAATTTTTTGTTATTATATTTTTCTCATTATTGTAACACTGTATTTAGTGTTTAAGAGTACATATTATGTATTTTATTATGTGTATTTCTTTATGTATTTACAGTAAATAAACACAATTTTTTGATAAAAAATATAGCCTTTTCTCTCAGTATCTCATCAGAAATAGAAGTATGACATACTTTGCAATATAACAATAGATAATAAACGTGTTTAGACGAAAACGCCGGATTATCGGAAACTAATTTGTGGAAACCGCCGGATTATAGAAGAATATAAGAATTGTCAATTTGGCAAGGGTCGAAGCTTAATGTAACGCGAGTTACCACTTTATTTTGTTTATTTTTTAAAACCAAATGTATGAAAAAAACATTAATATTTGTATAAGTTTCTTTATGTTTGTTTAACCTTGATTTATTTTTGTTATTTAAGAGTAGTTTTATTGTTAAATACGCAAAAATAATAAAAAGTTTATGGAAAGGTAAATCGTATGTCCTTACGATGTAACGCGAGTGATATATATATATATATATATACATAAAAAAGTTTACAGTCTCAGGTTAACACAATTGAAGTGATTTTACATAAAAAATAATATAAATATGGCATATGATATTTTTTTGTATTTTATTTGAAAAAATTTTTTATTAGTGTTATTTTTGATCGCTGATATCTTTGAAACGGTTGACCTGAAGAACTTTGACCTTCAGATGTTTTTTGTAGAGCGTGAAATTGTCTATAACTCCTCTCGCTTGGGTGTTGCGAAAACAAACCATTCCAAAGTTATAAGAATTCAAAATTTAAAAAATAAAAATTCCCGTGTTATTGAAATGGAAAAACAACAAATGAATTGAGGCAAACCTTAATATTAATATTAAGGGCTCAAATATGCGCCAAAATTTTTGTTTTTTAATGTATTATTAATTTTTCAACACCATTAGAAAAAAAAATAATTTAAGTTTTTTTTGAAACACCCTAATATATATATATATATATATATATATATATATATATATATATATATATATATATATAGTGTGAGATATTTGTTTGCGATTCACCCCTGTAAAATCTTTATTTATTGTGCGATTTTAACCGTATTTATTTTAAAGTGTATTTCTTGATAAACTGTATTTTTGGAGCAAAAAACGCCATATTTTTACAAAATACAATGCCTACTATGTCAGTTTTTAAGAGTTAATTTTTAAGAATTCATATTAGCGATTTTTTCAAAACAACCCTATACTAAATTTTATTAAAAAATTTTAAGTATAAAAATAAACAATACTATATACCTAATATAATAATGGCAATAATACCATGTTACTATTAGTTTAATTTTATTTCAATGTGTTTTTCATGGATAACTTGACAGAATACATTTTTGTAGATATTATTGTGCATTTTTCAACTTAAAATTTTTCAATAAAATTTAGTAAAGGGTCGTTTTGAGGGGTCGTGAATCCAGTGCCGTGCTTAGATTTTGTTTAAAAAAATCGCTAATATGAACTCTTAATATTCATATTCAAAAAGTCTTTTACAATTTAGGCCTAATAACCTTTCAATTAATACCCGAATAGAGCTTTATTTTGAATCAAATTGTAAAAGACCACACAGAAAATCTTGAGTTTTCTCCTGGATAGGCAAAATTCGGCAAAAGTTTTTTTTTCGATAATAAAGCTTGAGTACTGGAGAGTTTAAGAGCATCAATAAAAACGTGTAGTTCAGTGTAGATCTTGATATATATCTGGTGAAATAACCATGTGAAATGTTAATTTTTGCTTTTACATGCGTTCACTAAATCATTATTTTTTTTTGTAAATTCGCAAAGAAATGCATAAAATTTAAATGGTATAGAACCTTGAACTTGCCTGCACCTGGCAAACTCAAACTGCGTGTCAAAAAGTTAATCCACCTTCAACTGTAATGTCTTAAACTTAAGCGATTTGTTTAAACAAAATAAACCAGACAATAAGTATTAAATTTACAGACATTTGTCAAACCCCCGTGTGTCAACATACAATTTCACAGACATATTTCTGTTGTTTTTGAAAGCTTAATGGTCTACTTCACCGTTTTTAGCATAAAAAATCTTAGTGTTCCATCATTATTAAAAATTGACTTTTTCAATGTGTAGGGAATTTCTGGCCCACAGTGGAACAGCAAAAAGATAAATTAAAAATACCTACATGGCTATAACAATATGCAACATGAATATGCTGCAAATTTTTGCAAAAAATATATACATGAAGTGTCAAAATAGGCATTTTTTTCCCATAAGTCAAGAACCATCACTACTTGAAACTTTTTTGCGCACAAAATGTTTCTCGCCATCGACCTCGATAATATTTCGTATTTAAATGTTTCAGGATAGTCAGCTATATCTGCACATATAAATAAAAAACATGCGTTATTCAATTCCCTGGGGCGGTGGTTTTAAACTAGGGGGCGTGAAGTAATGTTAAGGGGGCTTGAGAGGCAGAATTCCTAATAAAAATTTAATTTTTTTAACAAAAATTCAAAAAGTTATTTCTTGCTCAAAAATCAATATTAAGAATTAAATATTTGAATTTTTAATTTAGGAACTGGCGCGGTCAGAATTATTTACCATTTTACCGCATATTATCTCGTTTGGGAATCTAGGTAACTAGATAGAACTGTTTTGAGACTACAATAAAAGCGAAACAAGCCACAATGGGTTATTAGTGGTATTTTTTTTGTGAAATATATAAATATAAATGTTATTGCAGTTATGTTCTTGTAAAAATTATCAGGGAGGCGTGAAAATTTCATGGTATCAAAAAGGTGGCGTCATAGGAAAAAGTTTGGGAATCACTGGCCTAGTGGGAGGCGTGCTGCCGTAGGCTAAAGAAAAAAAGTACATCGCGTGTTTAAACCCGAACGTCAGGGCTTTGTCATATGGCATTAAAAAATAGGTATGCTACTGAAAAATATTGTAAATATAGCGAAAAATGCATCACTAAATATTAGGTAAAATATGCAATGACCGGTAAAAATGGGCTTTATATGCAAATGCATATGATCGGGACCCTGGTTATAACATTGCGTTCCATCTTCACACTATTTAATCTATAGAATTATACATACCAGAATCATAGGTAAATGTTTGGCTAAAAATCAGCTCACTGGGCAAAACTCTCATTCTAGTTTCAATGGCAAGCTGTTTTCCATTTTTTAACCAATAAATCCTTGGTTGTGGAATGCCACTAGCATTACAAACTAGGCGAACAGTGATGGCTGAAGGATAAGATTTGGAAGTAGGTGTTATCCTGAAATATGGTTTTTGGTAAACCACTAAGGAATATATCCGACTAATTTTTCCTTCTAAATTTGAACCTGTACAAGAATAGTTTCCTGCATGATGGAGCTCAGCTCTATCTATTGTAAGGTAGCTAGAGTTACTTATAACCGTATCATTGCCTAAAAATCAAAATGTTTGTTAGTGACCTTAATAATGGCAATTTATATGTTACCTTTTTTCCATTGAAAAATCGGTGTGGGCCAACCAGTAATGGCACAGTATAAAGTTAAAGCATTGCCCAGTAAAACAGTAGCATTAGGTGATGTTTTCATGGGCATTAAAACTGGTGCAGTCGGTGATTCTTTGGGTGGTACAACAGTTAATTCTGCCAGGTTACTATGTTTAGTCTTTTTAATCATAGGATTTGTAGCTACACATCTAAAATTACACATTTGTAATAATAAAGTTTTGGGTTATATTATAAACTTGGCTTAAAAAGTATTGCATCACCTATAAAATTTCAACTATATCTTTTAACTGCGGATTTGGAAAACCGATAGGTTTGGTATACCAATATTTTGAGTTATCAAAGTTTATAAGCAAAGTAAGATATAAAATTATTGCCATACATCCTCAAGGTTTTATATTAAAATGTTATGATTATTTGTCTTTAATATGTTTTCGTTTTTTAATTGTTTTTCTTTAAATATTAAAGAAAAACAATTTTAAAAAAGAATGAAAAAGATAATTAATTAAGCAAATAATAAGCAAGCACTGAGAGATATGTTGATCCCTGAAGTACAATTGCCAATTTTGTTTTGCACAAATTAATTTTTCAAAGAGTAATTTTAGACGATGTTTATGGTCTTGCCTTATTCTAAGATATTTTGTCATTTAAATATTTCATTTCGATTAATGTTTAACTAAGAAAACGGTCTCATAAAAAAGACCTAACGTTTATTTTAACAATACACTCAGAGAATCTAAGTTGTTTACCAGGTCATGTTATTAATAATTACCCTGGTTAAAATGTCACATAGAGACCCTGTTCAAACCAATAGATTTTTGTATCGGTATGTATAGGACCCATAGTTGGAATTTATGGTTGTTCTATAGGGATATCCTTCCTTGATTTATTTGCTATGTGTCTCAATATTGAAAACACACATAAAGGTAGAAATTAGTATTTCTCCCATAGGTTTAAAAAAAATTTTGTCAAATGTTTTTATAGGGATATCCCTATATATCCTTCCTTGAGTTATTTGCTATCAGTCTCAAGAGGGAAAATGTAAAAGTCATGGACAAATGCACATATTGAGTCCGTTAGCGCCCAATAGATTATTTTTATAGGTCTCTATGGGGTATTTTAAGCAGGGTAGGTGGTTTATTAAAATGTACAAAGACCTTCAAAAAATTGGACATACATGTCAGGTCTTCTGTTTTTCCTACCATAATGTTGGCTCATATTCAGGCCGTCAAATGTTTTAAAATAAAGAATTTTTTTTAATATTCCTCTATAAAAATCTGCAATTTTGAAATAAAATTCTGTACCTCTGGGCAAGGGTGTCACCAATCAATGGGCCAGGAGGGGCACAATGATATATCTATAGATAGATGATATGAATTGTAGGTAAAATTAATACGGCCAATGGCGACTTTTTTATTGTTTGTAAATCGATTTTTCTCAAATCCCGGTAGATTAAAAACCGATAACGGTTGAAACTCGAAATTTTTACCCTTTTATCTTTCCACGAGACCTTCTACTTGTCCAATTCATTTTTTTAATTTTTCCGTCCACTTTTGTCTGTTTACCAAAACTAAAAGGAAATTGGACAAACAAAAAACACGAATCAAAGGGAAAAATAAAGAAGTTTAACGTACTAAGACGTACGTAAGATAATCATCATCAAATTAAAACAAAATGGCGGGGTCAATTTCATTTTATCTTTTACAAAAAAATACTTAATTGGTTTATTAAATAAATTGAAATATGTTTTAACACAAAAAGTTTAGAAAGCCGATTTATAATCAATCAAAAAATTAAAATGCTTTAATAACTCCCAAACTGTAATGTTGGGAATTACCTTAGACCATAGGTAGACTATAGGGTCTTAGGCACGGTCTTATATACTCCATAAGACCGTGGTCTAGAGGAATTAAATCAGACAATCAGGCCAACAACTAGTCTAAACAGACTAAAGGCCACAAACAGACTCTGAACTGAGTAGGGGTCTAGATAGAATTCTATCTTCTTAAGAAGTGAGC
Source organism: Brassicogethes aeneus (assembly GCA_921294245.1). Classification (NCBI taxonomy): domain Eukaryota; kingdom Metazoa; phylum Arthropoda; class Insecta; order Coleoptera; family Nitidulidae; genus Brassicogethes; species Brassicogethes aeneus. The sequence continues at coordinate 14,730,976 of OV121134.1, read as the reverse complement.
TGGCATTTGATTCATTTTATTGAGTCCTTAAGGGGGGCAGCTGCCTTCCCTGCCTCCCCTTTGGCGATGCCCTTGGCTCTGGTGCAAACTGTGTCAAAATTTTCCAAAATTGAGCTTTTCATGCGAAGTCACTCAGTAATACATGGGCTTTTCTATTCCAAAGTGCTATATAACAACATAAAATAAACGTTTGGAATGGTTTGAATACAAAATATTTTCTAATTTGTAAGGGTATGTAACGGTATACCACGTTGGATTCTTATTTGGGTTGTTTCCATAACAACTGCTAATAGGTGTGGAGTATTTAAGTGGCTCAGTACCATCATTGCCTAACCCACATTGTGCACATCTTTTTAAAAATAACTATATGCCTGTTCCAATGTAGCCTATCCCTCTATTTCAACATAATATGTACATATTAATATGTATATATTATACAATGCTGACATCTACGAGCAACTTTGGAAATCACAACATTGTTTATTTTTTATTACTGACGAAATACAATTTTATTTACTCAAAAACTACTCTTAAAATAACCTTTCTTAACGGTACACCCTGTATTAAAAATTATATAGTTGATGCGATACTTATACATAAAAGTAATATTTGAAAGTGAAATTCTGTGTGAATATATTTACCTATATGACCCTGAATCAGAATAGTCCGTTTTTGTAATAAGTAAACCTCCCAAAGGAAGAGGAACATATCTATAATAAAACATAATAAATTAAGCATTTAAAAAAACTTCCTAACATACGTACCTTGTGCTTTGAGGTAGAGGCAGATTATTGAATTCCCAGTGGATATCCGCAGCGGGAGTGGAGTGTATTTTACAGTGAAGAATTACTGGATCCTTTAATGTTACGTTTACACTACTTGGTTTGGTTATAAAATCTTTATCGATAGCTGAAACAGAAAAAACTTCAGCGTTAACACTTAAAAATAAATGTAGTAACGGAGAGGAAAGGTTTTTATAATTTTTTCATTACTTTATGCAGGTAAAATACGTAGCTCGGGTAAAAAATAAGTAATTTATCATATTTTAAGCGCTTTGAAAAATTAATTATGAAATTTTGCCTATAACACCACCCCCCTTTGTGCGTATGATAAATTTTATACAAAAAACAAAAAAAATATTTCCTTGATGTCTAAAAGTCCAGGGGCAAATAAAAAAAGTGATTATAATTTTGACATCCCTTTTTATTATAACAGGCGTAAAACGTGCAGGATTATTCATTTTAAAATCCTTTGGTGTTTTTGTGCTTTTATTATGTTTGATAAAATGTGGAAGAAATAATGCGGTAGAACGTTTTTGTGTAATTTATCAAAGGATATAAATTATAATGTACACAGTATATTATATATATATATATATATATATATATATAGCCTTGATTCTTTCCACACAACGACAACAAAATGTAAATACTTAATGACAATGTTATAAGATTTTTTTAATAAAAAAATATTTAAAGTTAATACTAAATGGAAGAGGCCCCTAAAATTATTAAACATTAGGGAAAAGCTCATATGAAATGGATAATGAAATGTTAATGTTTTACATTCAAGTGTTTAAAGAATTAAACCAAAAAGAAGCCAACCCTAAACATTTAACCATTTCAAATTAAATCCGAACTGGGTACAATGAAATTCCATTTATTTGCATAAAGGGACACTATAGTGTGTGTATAATTATAATTATAATCAATGCAAAGGCCAGTGATGTAATGTATCGAGATACATGTATCTAGATACTGGATCTAGATACATTTTATGTACCTAGATACGTATCGAGATACTTAAAAAAATCAGGATCTACTTTAGTATCTAGATCCTTTTGAAAGTATCTAGATCACAGACCTACAGGTCTGTGATCTAGATCCTTAGATACAAGATACATTTTATTTTACCCAACCTGATTGCAACTCCACACTTTTTGGGCCACACGGAAAATGAACATCCTATACTCTATGGATATCCAGGATATATACCTACATTGGATATAATAAACAATACAAATAATAAAAAGATATTTTATTTCTTTTTCCCTTCAACCCACTTTGGAGTGCGAAGTGCATAAAGTAACTCTTAGGCACTAGTGAGTAAAGTTAAACAAAAGCGCTGTAGGTTACCTATAGTTGGCTTTGAAAGCATTTTTCTTCGTTCTGATAATTTTGAATTTGTACTACAAATTTTGTAGTAAGCTTTTATATGGCGCGTAAATATAAAATTTATTTCCGTTTTTCATGGATATTTCGTCAAATTTATCAAAACAGTTTTATTTTATAGTTAACCCGCTTGTTTATAGGTCCAAAAAGTTTTTTTAACATAGTATCTGGAAGTAACTTAGATACTTATTGAATGTATCTGTATCTGTACCCAGATACTTTTGGGAAAATGTATCGGTATCTGTACCCAGATACATCTACCAGAGAGTACCTGTATCGGTACCTAGATACTGAAAAAAATGTATCGGTTACATCACTGGCAAAGGCGTACATAAATTTGGCGAGAAATTAGTATGGTATCATTTGGCGAGCAAAAAATATGGTCACTTTTTGTTTTATTTAGAAAACAAATGCATTTTGCAAAAACTTTTAAAGGTTGACTCACTTTTTTTATAGTTGATTTTCTTAACAAGCAAATCATGTGTATAAGAAACTATAACTGGCCCAATCAGCGTTATAATAAACTGATCTCTAAGAGCTATTTATTCCCCTTTCGGTCCTTTTACGTATCGCGTACAGCATTACCTTTTTGTTTTATTTAGAAAACAAATGCATTTTGCAAAAACTTTTAAAGGTTGACTTACTTTTTTTATAGTTGATTTTCTTAACAAGCAAATCATGTGTATAAGAAACTATAACTGGCCCAATCAGCGTTATAATAAACTGATCTCTAAGAGCTATTTATTCCCCTTTCGGTCCTTTTACGTATCGCGTACAGCATTACCTGTGTTTGATGAATACAAAGTTTAACCCCGGCTGATAAATCTTCCTTGGAAGATCGTGGCTATACAAGGGACAAGGAGGGAAAACATTTTGATTTTCAGGGGACGATAGACTGACCCAAAACTAAGTACAATCCGGAATCCTCCTCAACCAGGGATTTAGTAACACCTACATTCAATTGTGGTTTTCGAATTGGGATTGGTTAATACGCTGTAGGGGCCTTTCTTGCTTGTATATACAGGATGTCCCAGAAGTCGCACACCACCTTAAAGGTGGATGACAGGGTTGCCACCGATTTGTCTAAACCAAATTCCCTGACCTTCCCTGATTTTTTTCCAGACAAAATGTGTTTTCTTTTTGGTATCCTGACCCTCAATCATTTTAAGTATGGGGCCATTCAAGTATTAGGTAAGCAGTAATTTTGTAATTTTAACCCCCTCTTCCCTTTGTCAGCAAAAGTAAGTAAAGCTTATCATTAAAAATATACAAAAAAAATCAAAGCAATCAAGCAAAGACCCTTTGGTGCTTATGTAATACTTGAATTTATTTTTCTCTTGGTGGAGAATTATAACGATTAATTAAAAAGCTAAACTTTTATTGAAGTTTATAAAATTCAAAAACATTAACAAAAAATCAATACTTCTTATTAAAAAAAAACAAACAAAAAATTTTCTGTAGCAAATTTTTTCGGGATAATTTTTAATTTAGGTTTTTGTTTCTTGGGTTTTTATTACATTAATTTTCTGTTCAATCTGAAAATAACAGAAATAATGAAATGTTTAAAAATGTCTCTGAAATTTTGTCTGCGGCAGGTCTTGTTTATCCATCCACTCAGATATACCATATGCAGACAGTGGGAGCGACAGATTTATTATAACCAGCTCGTTCCCATTCCCCTGCTATATTAAGTAAAGGCCGCTGGCGGACCCAAACTACCCCACCCACATCTCACCTCATCCCAGTTTTTACTATGCTATAGTACTTCCACTCCCACCCATGCATTCCTATCCTCAAAGTAAGGGCAAAGGGTCACTATGACCCGTCCTTTGCTAGGGCAATAAGCCCAGTTTATTCATTTGGAGGCTACAAGTCTTGTTTATCAAGTTGATGAGTTCTTATCAGTAAATATTTGATAGTACAAAAAAAATCATTTTTTGCAGGAGTTTTTATTGAAGAAATTGATTTATTCTGGTTATTTTCTAAAGAAATATTATTAAATAAAGACGTTTTATTATTATTATTATTATTAATATTATCATGTAAAACTGTAACTTTTTCAAGCATACTTTCTAAAAAATAATTAGTCAAAAATTACATATTTCATAGTGAAAAAGCATGCTTTTTCACTTTGAAATATGTCATTTTTGACTAATTCACTGCAGTCACTAATAACTGTAGTCCACAGCAATTTGTATCCAGGACATTTAACAGCAAATTCTCATGTAAAATTGTCCCCTGAATCCGAAAAGACCGTCATAGTAGTTTTTTAGATATAGTCAATTCCATATTATATGGAAAATTGAATAAATCTTACAAACTGTTCTACTTTTATAACTTTTGACGACATATTCGGATTCAGCAGACAATTTTACATATGCATTGACTGCTAAATAAATACCCGTGATACAAATTGGTGTTGACTAGAATTATTAGTGGCTGCTTTTTCGCTATGACAATTAGTCATTTTTAACTAATTCATTTTTAGAGAGTAGTATTTTCCATCTTGTTCTTTTTTTTTTAAGAAAATTTAACAAATTTGTGTTCTTCGTTGCCGAAATCCTTTTTAATGGCCCGCACTTTTTATGTGATCTATGACTATATTTTTAGTCAGCTTAAACCTAAACTAACTAAAAATAAGTTACTTTTGATCGACATCGATGTAGTTTACGAAAAAAAAATGTTTTTGACATTTAGCAATTTAAATAATGATGTGAGTGTCAGTTGAAAATATAGTGTTTTGAAATTTTTGATCTTTTATCTTCTTTCCAGTGGCGTCCGTTATGGGCCAGTATCTCCGTGTGCGGGGCCGTAGGAAAAAAATGTATAGGAACATATTCTGGGATACCCTGTATATATACTATATTTTATAGCCTAAAGCCTGATTTATAGATTTCCTTCCTTTCTTCCTTCCTTCCTCCCGTAAAAATGAACAATACAAAAACCGTTGTGCTGTTTATAGATTCCCGTACGGAAATATGAATGGCACTACGATTTTCGCATTGTTAACCTTTTACGGGAGAAAGAAAGGAAGGAAGGCAATCTATAAATCAGGCTTTATTCTTGATTCTTTAGGCTACAACTTGGTGTAAATTTTAGCTTGGACCAAATTGGACCGTGAAACTTATCCCTAGTTAAGTGTTGAATTTAATTATTTTACAAGGTATTAAATTAATTAATATAATTTTAAAAATATAAATAGTTAAAGAACTTTACAAAATACATTTTATTAAGTAACATGTATGCTTATAAGCTTTTTTTGTTATAAGCACGAAGTAACAGCGCCTCAAACGTAGCGCAAATTTAATTTATATTCCCAAATTGTGATTTTTTAATGAGTTTACACTTACTCTAAAACGCCTTTACCAATCTTTATAAAATTTTGGATAAAAATACTTTAACTTATATGTCAGTTTAAGTGTTTAAGGATTTTTTGAGAAAATATCCTTAATGTCATTTAATTTAATAATAAAAAACGCTAAAAAAAACTTTTACAGGGAAATTTTTTTAAGTAAATAAAAAATATGCTGTAAAAGACCGTATTTTTGATAGTATTCTCTGAAAATGTTGTACAAATCAAATGAACAGTAAGGAAGCTACAGATATTCAAAGTCGCAAAATAATCAAAAAGGGGTAATTTTTACCGACCTTGGAGCGCTGTTTTTTCGTTACTGTTCGTTTGATTTGTACAATATTTTCAGGGTATACTAACAAAAATACGGTCTTTAACAGCATATTCTTATTTACTTAAAAGAAAAATTCGCTTAAAGTTATTTTTCGAACGTTTTTTTGTTATTAAATAAAAGGACTTTAAAAATATTTCTTTGAAAAACCCTCGTACACGTTGAAGTATTTTTATATAATATTTCATGAGGATTGGTAAAGGGGTTTTAGAGCAGTGTATATGTATGATGATGATTGTTTTAATCAGAGAAAGTCGTCTTTTTGGGGTTATGGCCAGCCCCAGACCACCGTGAATCGGTGCAAAAACATTCACCGAAACGTTTTTATTTATGAAACAAGTTTATGGTAAAGATTGTTTATTCTATAGCAGAGTTCCTGAGTGGTATACGCGCTTTAATAATGGTCGTAAGGACGTAAATGATGACTAACTTGTTGATTAGTCAAAATCCGTGATATCCGAAGATACCATTAAACGATATTGAAATGTATTCCTCTAGTGAATATTTAATAATAATAATAATAATAATAAATTTGTTTCCCAACAGAAAAAATTCCAATTACAGGACAAAGAACAAAAAATAAAAACTATAGTAACAGCATAATAGCAAAAATATAAAATAACTTATACATAGTAAAGTAAGTCTATAAACAAAAATAAACTAATTAACGCTTAAAAAAGTACAAATAATAAATGACAATTCAGAATAATTAATATCACACACGTGAGATATTTTATTAAAGTTGGTACACATAACAAACATTGGCGACCGCAAAAGTACATTTGTACGTGCAAAACATTTAAAGGTTGAAACTGACCTAGAATGAATACGCGGAACATGAAAATTCAACCGCTCAAGCAGATCTGGACAGTCAATCTTATTATGGACAAGTTTGTACAAAAATTTAATTGAAAATATATTCCTCCTAACATCTAGTGCTGAAATATTAAATTCCTGCAATAATAGATTGTGATCATATCCCCTCTCTGGATAAGTATTGTGTTTTTTAATATATAACATTTTCAAAAATCGACGTTGAACTCCTTCAAGTGATTTGCAGTGATTCTGATAATAAGGATACCAAATATTTGAACAATATTCAAGTTTAGAACGAACTAAACTGAAATATAGTGACTTTAGTGCAAACATATTTTTAAAAGATTTACAGTTTCGATAAATAAAACCAAGAACCCTATTAGCAGAGTTACAAATATTTTGAATATGATTTACAAAGCTAAACTTACTATCAAACAGAATTCCTAGATCTTTGACTAAGCTAGAACGGGACAATGAGATATGTTCAATATTATAGTTAAATCTAATTGAATTAAGTTTAAGGGTAAACGAGCAAACTTTACATTTAGATATGTTTAGGCATAAGGAGTTTTCCTTACACCACAGCTGAATTAAGTTCAGATCTAACTGAAGAAGCTCACAATCTTTAACATCTCGTACAGTGTGATATAACTTTAAATCGTCAGCAAAAAGTAATTTTTGAGTTTTTAGTGAAGAAACAAGGTCATTGATAAAGAGATTAAATAATAGCGGTCCCAAGTTTGACCCCTGGGGTACTCCCGAGGTAGCTACAAATCAACGAATCTGAAAGTCCAAATGAACCAAGTTTGTTAATCAAAATATTATGTACAATTGTGTCAAAGGCCTTCGAGAAATCCGTGTACACAACATCCACCTGCCCACGATTATCAATAGTATCAGCAATAAACTGTGAGAAAACAGTTAAGTTTGTTAGTGTAGATCTATTACTCATAAAACCATGTTGTTGGGGAGTAATACATAATGACAGCAAAGGGCAGATGCGGCTATATAAACAGATCTCAAAGACCTTCGCAAAATTGGACAATATTGCTATTGGTCTGTAATTAGCAATGTTCGCAGCTTCACCAGATTTAAACACACGAGTTAACTTCCAGACACTTGGAAATTCAGAAGTTCTTAATATAAGATTAAATATCTTTAACATTGGCGTTACAAAGGTATGAGAGCAATCCTTAATTAAAAATGCTGGAATTAAGTCATCACCGGCAGTAAAACCACATTTTAGTTTTCGAAACGCTCCAAGGATATCGTCTTCAGTAAACTCATGTATATGTATACTTTGAATAATATTACAAGTAGTTGAGGAAATGTTATTTTGATCATGAGGCTTTAAGTATACGCTACTGAAATAATTAGAAAATTCATCAACAATTTCCTGTGGCGATTCTAAAAGACTATCGCCAGAAAACATTTTGCCTGGGATACGCGAGCTACTTTTCTTTGAATTTATATATGACCAAAATTTGTTGGGATCAGACTGTAGGCTAGACTCTATCTGATTTAAGTGTACCTGATAACATTTTGTTATGTATAGTTGCATTTTTTTAGAGAATGCTTAGAAAATGCAAGTTTTTTTATTTAGTCTGAGTATATGTGTCAATGTAATGTTAATATTTGTTTAGTTTTTCTTCATAAATTTAATCTACAGTGCTTGCAAATCTAAGTCCGACCGGGTTGGGAAGGACGGTTGTTCAATACCTGCGTGAAAATAACAAGGATAGAACGCCAAACAGAAGGCGCTTACAATACGAACGCCTGCCGGCTCTGACCAATCAAATTCTGTTCAAACAGCTACAAATGGCCTTTTATCCTTGTTATTTTCTCGCGGGTATTGAACAACCCGGTCGGACTTGGATTTGCAAGCACTTTATAGTTTTATTAGTTATTAGTCTGACAGGGACTCCTTGTATTTAATTCTGTTCAGTCTGGCGTAAAATAAATAACCTCTAACATAAAATAACGAATTTGGTCAATTCATTTTGACACTTTATTGTTGTTTGTTGTCTTCATTATTAAGAATTAACCTACCAATTTATTATTAGGCAATGTTGCTTTTTGTTTTAAATAACGAATGTAGAATTTTTTAAACGATTTTTTTGGATTTGTAGACCATGCACCTTCAAGGTGGTGAGGGACTTCTGGAACACTGTATTACGGCCGTGTTTATTTTTACTCACAAGCAACTCTTAGTTTGGCTCCATTGGATAAAATAGCCCCCGCCCTGTTTTTGGCCAAACACTGGTACTCTCCGGTGTTGGCGTTGGCTTTCTTGCCGCTTATAACTTTCGAAAAGTGTAGAGAGCCGTCCGTCGAAGTTTTCTGCTCAGCAATCGGCTCGCCGTTGCGCAGCCACTCGTACTCGACGGGACCATCTTCCGTCGATTCGGCAAGGCATTGCAGCGTGGCGCCGTGGCCCTTCAGCACCGTCACATCCTGGGGGTCCTGCAGACTTAGCGACAAGTCAATGTCGGGCACCACCAGAGGTCGAGATGCTGAAACAAAAAGAAACAAATTAGGTTTTCATCAAAGGCAGTACCATATTAGTATTACATTATTATTATTTTCTCCCGCAGTATAAAACATTTCTTATAATATTAATCGAGTCAATAAAGCTTAAACTTCTTTAAGCGTTAGCTATAAACAGGTGCGATTTTAATAAAGTTAAATGTTTTTTATAATGCAATGTATTAATTAAAATCACATATTTCTATTATTTACAACCGAGCGATAAGACACTCGGGGTGTGATATAACTTAACATACAGTAATTTTTGTATATTAATTGTTAAAAGTTGTAAATCCTAAATATTAAGGATTGATATTTTATTTTATATTAACGTTCAGGCCCGTGCGCAAGGGGGTTTTGGGGGTTTAATTAAACCCTCTTATTGAAAGTCTCAAAATAAAAAAAATATCATACTACTTAAAATTTACCCAAAACAAATCGTAACTGTTGTCTTGTGTTATTATTTTAAATGTATATCCCTGCTTAAAATACCCCATAGAGACCTATATAAAATAATATGTCGGGCGCTACCGGATTCAATCTGTGCATTTGTCCATGGTTTTTTCCGGATACGGGCCGATAGAAAATTTATAGGAAATTACCTATAGGCACACCATAACTTTTACATTTTCCCTATTGAGACCGATAGCAAATAACTCACCCAGTAAACACATACACGTTTTTTAAACGTATTTAAAACGTGTGAATGGTCAATAAAACGTTTTACGTGGAAACAGCAACGGTTTGATGTTGGTATAAATTTACACCAATTAATTTAAACGTTAAAACAACGTTAATTTAAATATGATTTTTAATAGTGCCTAACTTTTACGTTACAATAACGTTGTGTTAAGGTGTTCAGTCAACCATATATTTAAATGTTTAATTTAAACGTTAAAACAACGTTTATTTAAATATGCTTTTTAATATTGGCTAACTTTTACGTTACAATAACGTTGTATTGAGGTGTTCAGTCAACAATATATTTAAATGTTTAATTTAAACGTTAAAACAACGTTAATTTAAATATGCTTTTAATAGGGCATAACTTTTACGTTACAATAACGTTGTATTAAGGTGTTCAGTCAACCATATATTTAAATGTTTAATTTAAACGTTAAAACAACGTTAATTTTTGCTTAGTTTACACATGTAGACAATATGACTTCTTATTTTATAATCTGAAGGCATAAAATCCAAGAATTTTGTTCGTTAAAAAATGAATTATGAATGAATGTTAAATGAATAATTTAACTTTCTTATTTTTTCAAAAGTATATTTTTATAACATTAATAAAATACAAACAAACTTTTTTCCACAACGTTTTTCTCTAAAATGGGATAACTTTTTTAAAAAGAATTTATAACGTTTATTATTTAATAAATTGGTGCAACATGTATACATACATAAACAATATGCATAGGTACCTATATAAAGAATATTAAATGAAATTTAGAAATTACGTTCTAAAGAAAAGCATAAGTAATTCTATAGTCAGTGGTCATACAGTAAGCTTTAGGCAGAACACTATACTCATCCACAAATGTTGCTTTAAAAAGTGCATTATTTTATTAACATTCTTTAAACTAGACAGTTACTGTAATAGATAAAAATAACGTACTTAATACGTTTAAACAAACGTACTTAATACGTTTAAACGAACGTATTTAATATGTTTAAACAAAGGTACTTAATACGTTTAAATAAACGTACTTAATACGTTTATACATGCCCGTATAAAATGCAATCTGATTGGCCGAATACACATCATGTGATTGGGCCTGCCAATGGCAGGCTGCCATGCCATAGTTGCTCGCTAGGTCAGTTTTCAATTTGATTTTGCTATCAAAAGGTGCATTTGTTAAGTGTTTTCTGCTCGTAAGATTCATCCGGCTTTTGGTAAGTACTTTAATGTAATTATTTTAAAATACACACTGTTAATATCACGCAGATTCATTGTTTTATTTCCTAATTTTTGGGGGAGTGTGATTTTGTTCTTATTATAATTTGTGCAGCGTCCTAGAATAATATGAGAGTTAATATGTTAATTTTAAAGACTTTTTTACGTGTTTTCAATGTTTATTAAGTATTGTGGGGTAGGTAAATATTAACACATTTAAGTTAAATTAACATTAAAACATTAAACTGATTTAGATTAAACACAATAGTCATAAATGCACAGATGGTAAAATTGTGGAAAGAGTCGATTATAATAATAATAACTGATAGGGTTTTGGGAAAAATTAGTCTATTTTTCATCGTTTAACAATTTTTTTTTGTGTTTTAGAAGCAGCCAAATTTTCCAGCGAACGATAAAAATGATTCACCTAAAAAAGACTGGAGATGCCTCCAAAACCTTTCCTTCATTTAAAAAAATCATGTTGCAGTTAACGTTAAACGAACGTTTAATAAATACGTTGTAAAAACAAGTATTTGTGGAGTTTTATTTATTGTAGAACTAACGTTAGAAAGGACATTAATATGAATTTAAATATATCGTGTAGATAAACGTTATAAATGAGGCAAAAACAATCTTTAATTTACGTTATTAATAGACGTATATTAAACGTTTTAAATGTAACATGTCGAAACGTGTAATGATCGTTTTCTTAACGCCCAAATTAAACGTTTATTTATTAGTATTGTTAAACGCTTAAACTGCGACATTTTAAAGTTGATTGTACGTTAAAAATATACGTAAAAACAAAATGGTGTTACGGGTTTAAAAAACGTTTAATTAACGTATGTGTGTTTACTGGGCAATGAAGGATTTATAGGGATATCCCTATAGAACAACCATAAAACATTTGACAAAATTTTATTAAAACCTATGGGGTCCTATGGGTGAAAAACTAATTTCTACTTTTATGTGTATTTTCCCCATTGAAACCGATAGCAAATAAATCAAGGGTGGATATCCCTATAGAAATCTCAACTATGGGTCCTATACAAACCGATACACCCTATAGAAACACCATACATCCCGATACAAATATCTATCGGTTTGAACAGGGTCTCTATGGGGTATTTTAAGCAGGGATAGGTATCTTTAACAATTTAATGATAAAACCCCTCCCATGAAAAAATCCTGCGCACGGCTCTGGTGACGTGTCATAATTAAGTTACTTTATTACTTTTTTAGTTTAAAATATGTACATTTCAATATTCATTTTAAGTTATAATAATATATTAATGTACGGTATTTAATACTTAAAGTTTGGTAAGGATTACCAAACACTATTGGAAGCAACTTTTCAATACTATTTTTCTATGTAGACGGCTATGCTTTATGTCATTTATGCCATGTGCCATTCGCAGGGTATTTTCTATAGAGATAGAACGATACCGATATTGATATAGCCGATTGCCAATTGCCGATTATCGGTATCGTATCGGCAAAAAATTGTTTGCGCTTTTCACTCTTTTCAGTGCATAAATGAAATACTTTATTAAAAAAAATTATTCTAAAGGTAACATTTTTACTAAAAAAGTAAAATAAATCCTAACACTACTAACAACAAATATACCTAATGTAGCAGGTACTAATATACAGTATATACTTAATTCATAAAATTTAATTTCTTGATATTATGATGCAAAAACACCAACATTTCAGCCCTATCTGCATTTAGTCTATTTCTTTTAGGCTCGTAAATATTACCTAATTCACTAAAAAGTTGTACACTTGACATACTGCCAGCAGGTGCTGCGTTGTACAAACTGGGAAATTTCTTTTTTTCTGCCTCCCACCACTCAAAAGGAGATTTATCTTTTAATACAGTTGAATATGCCAAATATAATATTATTTCATTTTCCTATCCTTGCTTCATGTATTTTGAAGTACTGGTCTCGGAAGCCGATTAGAGGCAATACTGTCAAAAGTTTCCCAACATGTATTTTGCTTATTTTATAAATGAGGAGAGATTTTTCAAAAAGTCGTATTTCCATTTGCAACAATTTTTCAAAAATATGACTATATATATAACCTGTATAGGTTAGGGCAATATAGATTATTAAAAAAAAAATCTTATGAATATTTAATAATACTTCAGACCTGCTGTCATATTTCGCCGTTAATATATGGGTCAGAATTTCTCAAACGGGCCACCTGAATTAGGTCAAAATTAGTTTTTGATTGTAGATACATTTTTTCGATAGTATTTTACATCACTAACACAAATCCTAAAGGATTTTGTAAAAAAAAATTTTCAATTGACATATTCATGATATTAAAAGTAAAAGTTTTTAGTAATTAAAAAATAAAAAAAAATCATTATGACTAAACTAATTATCCGATTCCAACGATTTAACTAGCGTTGGAATCTTGTTTTGACATAGATTCTTTGTTATTTTTTTCAATTGTACAATTTTCATTTGGGTCGATTTTTTTTTGTTTTTTTTATAACAAATTCGGAAATAATTGGCTTCTGCGCCAGCTATCGACTCGAAAAAAAAACACATATACTCCAATCATTTTTCGAAATTATGCTGCTGAGAAAAAAAATGGCCCGCAGGTTCCAGACCACCGTAAGACGTCGCGTCACAAGCGCGTACAGCGTACACGGTTCGGAGCGTGAGCTGACACCGCGCGCGGCCACAAAAGGACGAATAACTTTTTGTCAACCTGCGGGCCATTTTTTTTCTCAGCAGCATAATTTCGAGAAATGATTGGAGTATATGTGTTTTTTTTCTCGAGTCGACAGCTGGCGCAGAAGGCAATTATTTCCGAATTTGGTATAAAAAAAACAAAAAAAAATTGACCTAAATGAAAATAGGACAATTGAAAAAAATAACAAAGAATCTATGTCAAAACAAGATTCCAACGCTAGTTATATCGTTGGAATCGGATAATTAGTTCAGCCATAATGAATTTTTTTATTTTTTAATTATTAAAAACTTTGACTTTTAATTAGTGTTGCAACGGTTACGGTTACGGTTAATTCACGGTTTTCGATATTATACGGTTAACCGTAACCGTATACGGCATTTACGGTTTTTCATGCTACTTTGTGAATGCATGTAAAAAGAAGATTGAAGAGTATTTAACGTTACCAAATATACCACATACGTCAAATCCGTTTACATTCTGGAAAACGTGTTACACGTTTCATACAAACCATTGTCAGTGAATTCGGAGAGGTTGTTTTCGACTGCAGGTCTTGTGCAAACACCAAATAAGGACAGGTTGATTCCGCAGAATTTGCAGATGTTATGTTTTTTAAATAAAAATTTGACTCGTAAATTTTAAATATTAACTTTTAATTTTTTTATTTTTTTAAATATATTATTCAGGTACCTACTTAGGTTTTACTTTACTGTTTTTAGGTTTAAAATGTTACTCATTTCCTTTTATTTTATGGTTTTATTAGAAATTCTGTTTTTGTTTTACATAAATTATTATTTAACCTTTACTGAACGTGTGTATTAATTTCATTTTGAACAATAAACTTTACTTTTCGTAATTCTGTAATTTTTTTTTAATAACCGTGAATTTATTCGTAACCGTAGAGCTAACCGTAACCGTAACCGTAACCGTAAAACCCGAAACCGTTGCATCACTACTTTTAATATCATGAATATGTCAATTGAAAAATTTTTTTTTACAAAATCCTTTAGGATTTGTGTTAGTGATGTAAAATACTATCAAAAAAATGTATCTACAAACAAAAACTAATTTTGACCTAATTCAGGTGGCCCGTTTGAGAAATTCTGACCCATATGCCTTTTAAATATACCTTTGGGATTTTGTCAAAAAATTACATTAAAGTAAAAATGGAAAGGCCTTTTAAAAAATCACTCCTCAAATGGCTTAAGGGAAAATTTATCATTACTGTTGTTTTTGTTTCAAGCCTGCTACACAACCAGGCACTGACAGACAGCCTGTTTCGGTCTTATTGGAACTCATCAGTACCGGATTTCCGTTGTGTGTAAGCACGCTGGAAACACGCTGCCATGGCCTTATATAGACAAACAAGTACAGCGACAGCAGTGAGATGTAATCCGTCTACCGTCCAATCGGACGTGACCTACTATGGTTGTTGCGTTAATGCAGTTTTA
Source organism: Brassicogethes aeneus (assembly GCA_921294245.1). Classification (NCBI taxonomy): domain Eukaryota; kingdom Metazoa; phylum Arthropoda; class Insecta; order Coleoptera; family Nitidulidae; genus Brassicogethes; species Brassicogethes aeneus. The sequence goes on along the minus strand of OV121134.1, from coordinate 14,715,723 downwards.
AAAAATGGTTTTTCTACTTAAGGTGTAGTAATAGTATATTATATACTAAGGCGCAATAGAATCACAACTTGTCAATGTGTATTTAAAAGGTCACTCAGTGTCATGGAAACATGTACGATAATGGGTGTGAGTAAAAAATAAATTTATTAGTTTTAATCCCGGCGCATTCACCATTTTATGACAAGTTTCATAATAAAAAATATTTATGCACGATGACATTATAATATGACAATTATAACAAAAATTCTTTGACGTAAACGTCTTTTTATAGCCCGCGGGCGTTATTATGACCCAGCGGGCTATAATGAAACGTCAAAAATTAAAAACAACAATGTTACACCATTTGATATATTCGAAGTAAGTTTTTTCGTATAAAGATTTTGATTTTTCCGGCAGCAGGCCGCAATTTTTCGCCTTTTCAGCTGCTTCCTCAATTTCATTCATCTTTAAACTTTAAAACTGAATGATATCAGTTGACATTATAATATGACAATTATAACAAAAATTCTTTGACGTAAACGTCTTTAAAAACAATAATATATTAAAAATAATAATATATTAATCGTGCATAAAGTTTTGTATGCATTGCTGGCATAACTGGTTTTTATGGTCCTACGACGCTTTTCTAGCCCTCGCGCTAACGCGCTCGGGCTCGAAATAGCGCCTCGGACCATAAAAACCTTATTATGCCCTTAATACATAAATAACTATTATTATATTTAACTTTGGCCATAGTATACTAATAATGTCTGCTTTAATAAACTTGTTTTTAAATTAAATATAAAATAACAGGGTGCAAAATAACCTAAAATATATCAGGCCAATTCACTAACATGAGTGGTTAACTCTAGCCACTAGATCAGTGGTTATCGGCCAATCAGGTCGATTAAATATAAGGATAACCACTAATTCTAGTGGCTAACGTTAAAGACTCGTGTTAGTGAATTGGCCCGATTGGATAGGAATGATAAACTGTAGTGGTTGATGTCGAAAATCAGTGCCAGTGGCGGCTGGTGGTTTTGGGTATACCAATATTTCAGTTATTAGACATGGGACCCACACCAAATTTATAATACACTCACAGGCAAAATAATCGATCCAAACAAATTTTCGATGAATTTCAATCACAAAAAACGGTTTTATTTGATGTCGGATTTAAACGAATAATAAAGAATATTGTAGATAAATTAATGGAGAATCGCTCACATTTTAAAAGGTTACTAAAAAATAAACGTACGTTAATAATATACAGGTTTAAACAAAAATAAGTCTTTTACCATAAGTTTAAGACACTCTGTAGAGTGGCAAAACCGTATATTGTTCTAAATTAAGTTTTACTTATCAAGTCACATCTATTCTTAACAGTTTTGTTTTTGGTTCGCCTCGATATATTTATTTTTTTTAACAAAGAACTAAGATTGCTATGGTCCATCCATAGGCTATGGAGGATGACAGTGACAGTTTTGTTAAATCATCCCATACTTGGACATGTCATATACGTATATTGTAAATTAATTACGATAAATTATAGTAGATAATAAATTGCACCACTTTAATTTGAATTATCTCAAATAGAGGGGCCTGGAGGCGGGTGAGGCGACAGGAAAAACTAACTTTTTTTTGCAAACTTCAATTTAAATTCTGTTTGCGCTGAACTTGTTTATTTAATGTCATTATAAACTATTATAAATTTGGTGTGGGTCCCATGTCTAATAACTGAGATATTGGTATACATAAAATCCACCAGCCGCCACTGATCAGTGCTAAACCACTTTTATCATAGATATTATAATCTCTAAAATTAACATACTGATTTTCAATCAATCGATAAATTTTCTCAGTAGCGTATCAAGACAAATGTAAAAATTAAATTTTTCATGACGTTATATTTTAAAAAATTTATATTTTGCCAGCATAAAAATACTAATAAATTTTGGGATTATTTAAGTAATACTTATTTATATCATAACTTCTGACTTATAAGGCTGAGAAGTAATTTTTTTTGTGCTAACCTCAAAGTTTAAATGACAATTCTCAGCCGCATGGCATACAATAATTTATCTTTACCCATAATACCTATAACATTTGGTATAATTATCATCGATGATATATTTGAATTAAAAACGAGCTGCAGATTTCACGAGTGAAATGTGCTGCTTCAGTTTCATTGAGTAAATATCATCGATTAATAATCATATATGATTATAATTATTAATTATATATATAATTATATAATTATTAATCGATGATATTTATATACCATGACTGAGTTATATTTATCTTTTCGATTTCTCTTTCCCAGAAAAATATGTAAATTTTCGACCTCGATTTTTGTAAAAAAAGGACTTTTTCAAAATCGCAAGTATCGAACTACTGAGCCGATACCAAAACTATACAAAAGAAAGTTGTAGAGGGCTCAATTATCTTTGATTTAAGTGCTTGTTTGGTCAAATCGATCAATTAGAACTAAACAACCAACCTACACAAGAAAATCATAGTGAGGCATGATGGGCAAAATGGCTGTAAACAAGTTTATTAATGATGGGGGCACCTTCTAAACACATTTTTTAAAGATATTTTGCCCTTTTCAAGCACTTTCTATAATTGTCTAGATACCCCTTTAAAAACTTTTTTAATGATTCTGGACCGGTTCAAAGCACTTTTTTATGATTTTGTGTTCTCTTGAGTCACTTTTATGCGTTAGTGTGTTGTTTAATTAATTTGGTTGCTTTATTATACTTAACTCCTTAGGCACATTTTTTTAAATTGTTAAATTTTAACTGCTTTTTTATGATTGAGTTTTCTTATTCTTATAGATACATGTAAGTTTATTATATATTTATTGAAATAAAACTATAATTTGCCTCCAGATCGATTGTTATATAAAGTAACTATTGATTAATGGTTAATAATGGTTTACGTAAATTAAATAAAGTCAAACTGTGTTATAACTGAATATTCAACATCTGTTTCTAACCTAGAATATTCATATTCTTTAAAGTTATAAATCGTTTGGAAATCGCGGTAAAGTATAAACATGATTTTAATAACTTTATACTAAAATATAAAAAATAATTAAAAACTCGTATGCTCCAAATTCCAAATTTGCAATAAAAAATGTCACTACTCTATTGTGGTTGGTTAAGATAAAAATAGCAGTGAAGGGTATAAGCCTGGGATAATATTTTATATATATTTCATAAAATTAAATCAAATATAAACCTATAAATACATAATATGTATATATTATAAGTAATGAGTTATTACTAATTATAACAAGTTATTACCGATAACAATTCAAACCCCTTTTTTCCACCTTTAAAACGTCCATATTCGTACATGTTTTCATGACACTAAGGGCCGTATGCAGAAACGTTGATTTATTTATATCAACTGATTTAGCATATCAGTGGATATATATATATATATATATATATATATATATACACACACTCAAAAATGTTTTGCATATTATCTAGAATACCACTAAACTTTTCTTATATGGATTTTTTTTTGCACAATTTTGTTAGTCGATTTAAACATAATGATTTTTGCACGTTTTTTGTTATTGCTTCGATCTGGGTGCTTGATTTCTCGATATTGTGGTTATTAAAGTTTGTAATCCCATAGTTGTTAAAATTTGTTTTGATTTTTCTCATTTTCTGGAGAAGAAAATGAATCGACAAGTAATATGTGAGTTCAATAGGCCTAAAATTGTTACTTTGGTTGAGGAAGGCCACACACAGGCTGACGTAGCTGCTCGGGTTGGAGTTAATCAGAGTGATGTTTCTCGAATTGTAAAAAAATTGATGATGATCGTCCGAAAAGTGGAAGGCCCAGAATTACCACCGATGTTCAAGACCGTTTTATAACATTAACTGCCCGGAGAAACCGCACTGCGACTGCCCCAGCCATTAGAAGAGACTTCCAGCATGCTCACAATATTGTCATTTGTGATCAAACGATAAGGAATAGGTTACATGTAGCAAATTTATTCACGAGAAGACCGCTGTATGTCCCAAAACTCACGTTAGAACATAAAAGAAACCGACTGGAATGGGCCAACGAACATTTAGAATGGGATGAGAACAGATGGAGAAATGTGCTTTTTTCAGACGAGACCAGAATCGGTCTTGTGTCCGATAGTCGAACCCAAATCAACAAGATAGACTTGAGCAAGCTCTCCGAAGAGTCCCATACCAAGGTGGCACCATCATGTTTTGGGGCGGTATCAGGGCGAATAATAAAACTCATTTAATTCCCATCAATGGCAACATGAACGGACAAGTTTATATTGACACTTTTCTTCGACCTGTAGTACGCCTGTGGAAAGGTGCTGTTGGTCCGGAATTCGTTTTTATGGACGATAATGCCCCTCCTCATCGAACGCGACAAGTACAAGATTTCTTGGAAACTGAAGATGTAACCAGATTGCGTTGGCCCTCCAATTCTCCTGACCTTAATCCTATTGAGCATGCTTAAGAGGAACATTCAGGCCCGGCAACAACAGCCACGAACGTTACAAGAAGCAAGAAGCGTGACACACCGTATTAATGCCTGCGTTATGGCTAGAGGTGGAAATACAGCGTATTAATATTGTTAGTACCCACATTTGTACAGATTTTAAATGTTTGAATAAATTTAATTTCGTAAAGATTTACTTTTTTCGTAATTATTATGAAAACTTCAATAATTTTTTATGTATTCACAATGTTTTTAATGCAATACAATAGTTTTTGTACCTGTATTTAAAAATATCTCATTTAGTTTTAAAAATATTCCATTATGCAAAACATTTTTGAGTGTGTGTATATACATTAGGGTGGTCCAGAAACGAATTAAAAAAGTGAAGTTGTAAATAGACTTATTCTCACCCTCTAATTTTTTTATATAAAGTAAAAAAAGTTATTTTAGAAAATTTGAACCCTCTAGCTTAATTAGAAGGGAGTGCTCACAGCTATGATAGAATGATTCTAAAGACAATATATCCACATGAAAATCATGGTCCAGAACTCTTAGTAGCATAAATTGCAGCTTTTTTGTGGTTTCTGTCGGAACAGATTTCCGATTCGTTTCTACGATTTGTAACAAGTCTTGCTTTTCGTCCTCATTTTTTATAATTGATTATGCTCTTCAAATAGTTTTACCCATCTTTCCGCTATATCATTTACAACTCGAAGTTTACAACACACAGTCGACCTTGAAAAAATATAAGTAAGAAATAATTTATTGCGTAGACAAAGGCCATATTAATATTATGATTATTATTATTATTATTATTGTTGGTATTAAAATTATTACGAGTTCATTGGATAAGTACCAAAGATGATGTTTCAGAGATTCTCTAGCAACCTCGCTTTTCCCAATCTCCTCATAGCGTTCTAAATCTTTCCAAAAAGTTAGGTCGGACATAGTAGCTTTAGTGGCACACGGTGCCTTGATCCAGATTTCACCAAAACGACCAAAGCCAACTCGATCAGTTCCAAGTAGTCGTCATAACGTTGAGACTTTTGTTTCAATGCAGCTAGCAACAAGGGGATTGGGGAGTTTTTGTAAAATTCAAAATTCTTCGACGATTCTAGGTCTGAGGACTTGAAGCAGATACGATCAATAGGTACCCAAATTATTTTAAATCGATTAAAAATTGGAATATCCGGAAAGCAGCACAACTTGAAAACCTTACTAAGAATTATTTCCAAAACATGATGACTGCAGACTAACCAAAGTAAGTATCTCCCAATTTTTTCTCAAGCAAAACGCAGCATCCATTCTTCATTCCAGTATTTACAGATGTTGTGTCAAAACACATTCCTTATACTTTATCCACCAGATTCCATTCTCGAAGTACGTTTCCGACTTCATTTGCTGTACTCCTAATAACTTTTCTATTCCATCTGCTGAAACTACTACTGATAAATGTTCTACTTTAGTTAAGCAGTGGTAATCAGGAAGAATTTTACCATCCCAATGAACAAAAACTAAACCTTGACAAGAAAAACTTTGTTTCATATCTTTTCTTCCTTTCATGTTTTCGTCTCCGGCAAATAGTGCTGCGAGACGGCATTTCATGCGGATCTTTTCCCAGTGCTATCGCAATCTGTACTATAAGCCTTAGAACTTCACGGTCTGAAACATTTTCCCTATCCAAAGCACTTATAACATTTAAACTGTAAAGTGTAGTTTTTAGTTTCTTAGGGAAAGGTGCGGGATTAGCTGATTGAACTAGTGTGTAAGAAATATATGTTTAGGTAAATAATATTCTTTGGTAATTGTAACATTAATATATAGGGCATAACATTTTATCTAACCAGTAAAAAGATGGCGTAATGTTTTTTTAAATAAATTAAAAAAAAAACTGAAATCTCTTAGCTAATGAGCACTCCCTTCTAATACACCTAGGGGCCTAAAATTTTGGGAATTTTTTATTGATGTTGGAGGTAAAAAAATTGGGGGGTGAGACAATCTGTAAAATCAACTTCACTTTTTTGGACCACCCTAATATACATATTATGTATTTATAGGTTTATATGTGATTTAATTTTATGAAATATATATAAAATATTATCCCAGGCTTATACCCTTCACTGCTATTTTTATCTTGACCAACCACAATAGAGTAGTGACATTTTTTATTGCAAATTTGGAATTTGGAGCATACGAGTTTTTAATTATTTTTTATATTTTAGTATAAAGTTATTAAAATCATCATCATCATTAAAACCTATAGGTTACTCGTTACGTGTCCGAGAATATTGTATTGTTTTTTATCTTTTAGTTAATAAAAACCAATATTTTAGTAAAAAGGATTTTCTTTATTTTTATTTCAATTAATAAATTAGGTAAGAAATTTAGGAAAGCAAAACAGGTAATTAAATAAAATGGCAGCACTAAATTTGAATGCACCGTTGCCTAATTTATTTTCGAGCTCAACCTTCGACGTTATGTGATTTCGCTTGGTGGCAGTAATACGTAACAAAACCGCACTATGCACTAGCGCCAAATAAAATTTCTGTTTACAAGTGATAACCAACATTTTAATTCATCGAATTTATCAGTCAGAAAATTCGAGGTACCTACATAATATTTATTCCAAAAAATAAAAATAAAGAATTATTATTTTGTCACATACAAAAAGCATTGAATTTATTATCTAAAAAAATAATCTGATTAAAAGAAATATGGCAGAAAGGCGCTTAAATGAAAATTCGTATTGCTAGATTTAAATAACATAATAATTAATAACAACTATACCACAACTTTATTCCCGTATAAAAATTGTTTCAAAGTGTTTTAAAAAACAAAATAATTCCTTTTAAAAGTAAATATTAAAATTTTTAAAAATAATAATAAAAATAAAATTGTATTCAATTGTTATTAGTCGAATAAAATTTTAAGTAATATTAAAAACATTTAAATATTAAAACAAATATTTCGTGCAAAATATTCGTGTGTCGAATAAAAAACTTTATCACTTTAATTTCTAACAGGTAAATTGATTTTTATGTCGACGAGTAATAATAGAAATTAATTGCGACATAATGATAATTTCAGTATTACTTTTTCTTAAATAAATGTTGCGCACCTTGAATTAGCTGGCTAAGAATTTCGATGAATTAAAATTTTGGTTTACATAATTTCAATTTGATTGCGTGTTTCTCCAAGTCTTATTAAAATTATCTCAACCAAAACTTTAATTCATCGAATTTTTTAGTCAGAAAATACACCATTCAGTTCAAGAATTAAAATTACTTTAATTCCTATTCTGTGCTTAAAATTGCGTACTCAATATACCAAGCCATCATAAAAATTTTACTTCAAAATGTTCAGTCAATTTTTAAAAAAGCAACTTGAATTAATATTTAGCTTTAATAAACATGACATTAAAAAGTAAAACGGCTTGCCATATTTGAAGAATGGGACTTTTTTTCTGAGGAAATTTACAATCTATTTATTTTTGGGCTCAGAAATATAGGTAGGTACTATTAAACATAAAAGAAAATAAAATGGAGGGACAATGTTGGGTATTTCAAATTATACATATACATAATTATACATATTATAATAATACTAACAGTTTTTGACAGTAATACACAAAAACAAAATACACTCTGTAGGTAAAAACTATTTTTTTTTTGCTCAAAAGCAAAAGCAGGCACAGTGTATAAAACTATTTTTAAAATTTTTTTGGTTAAAATTGTTTTTATCATTTGTAATATTTATTTGACAAATAATTAAAAATATGATCTGAAAGGATATTTTTATTTTTAAAATAAAATACACAGGATAAAAAAATCTGGACTAGAACTGCAACAGTTAAATTTTAAAATTTGCTTTATTATCATAACAGTCTTTAAAATTTGTGTACCTATATTTTTCAATATAAATTATTTAAAAAACAAAGTGTTTACGGCATGCATGATTTTTTTCATTGGATTTAATCAGGGTTGCCACTGATTTGTCTAAACCAAATTCCCTGATTTTTCCAGGAATTCCCTGACTTTTTCAGGAATTCCCTGACTTTTTCAGGAATTCCCTGACCTTTCCTGATTTTTTTCCAGACAAAATGTGTTTTCTTTTTGGTTTCCTGACCCTCAATGATTTTTTTAACTGGACTTTGAGTGTGGGTTTTTAAAATTTTAAGTATGGGGCCATTCAAGTATTACCTAAGCAGTAATTTTTAACCCCCCCCTTCCATTTGTCAGCAAAAGTAAGTAAAGCTTATTTTTAAAAATATACAAAAAAATCAAAGCAATCAAGCAGACTCCCCCTTTTGGTGCTTATGTAATACTTGAATTTATTTTTCTCTTGGTGGAGAATTATAACGAATAATTAAAAAACTAAACTTTTATTGAATTTTATAAAATTCAAAAACATTAACAAAAAATCAACACTTCTTATTAAAAAAAAAAACAAAAAAATTTCTGTGGCTAATTCTTTCGGGATAATTTTTAATTTTGGTTTTTGTTTCTTGGGATTTTATTACATTAATTTTCTGTTCAATCTGAAAATAACAGAAATACTGAAATTTTTAAAAATGCCTCTGAAATTTTGTCTCAAGTTGATGAGTTCTTATCGGTAAATATTTGATAGATTTTATTTCTTCTATCATTTTTTGCAGGAGTTTTTATTAAAGAAATTGATTTATTGTGGTTATTTTCTAAAGCAATATTATTATTAATATTTTTATCTTGTAAAACTGTAACTTTTTCAAGCATACTTTCTAAAAAAGAATTAGTCAAAAATGACATATTTCATAGTGAAAAAGCATGCTTTTTCACTTTGAAATATAATAACTGTAGTCAACAGCAATTTGTATCCAGGACATTTAACAGCCAATTCTCATGTAAAATTGTCCCCTGAAACCGAAAAGACCGTCATATCAGTTTTTGAGATATAGTCAATTCCATATTACATGGAAAATTGAATAAAATGTCCTACTTTTATAACTTTTGACGACTGATAAATATCCGGGATACAAATTGATGTTGACTAGAATTATTAGTGGCTGCTTTTTCGCTATGATAATTATTCATTTTTAACTAATTCATTTTTAGAAAGTAGTATTTTCCATCTGTTTCTTTTTTTTTTAAGAAAATTTGACAAATTTGTGTTCTCCGTTGCCGAAATCCTTTTTTAATGGCCCGCACTTTTTATGTGGCCTGTGACTGCTTGCAAATCAAACATTTGGCTTGAAACGGTTTTTTATCAACAGGAACTATGATTTTTCAAAGTGTTTTACTGATTAATTAATTAGTTTATTAATTATGCTTATCATTTACAAAATAAAGAAATATTAATCACCATAAACATAAAAATAGTTGATTATTATAATAGTCTTAGAAGGTTATAGTGATAAGTGGTGATATGGACTTCTAAGGTTATAGTGATAAGTTTGACATATAGCGCTGCCATATTTTGAATAAATTAAATTTAAATTACACTCGCTAACATATTTTTTTTAATGAAAATTTTATTGACCAGTTTTATTTATAAATAACCAATTCCCTGACCGACTTAGGAATTCACTGACTATGTAGATTTCCCTGGCAACCCTGTTAATTTAACCTTTCAAAAAAGCAGGGATTCTTACCCCATTTCCAGCAAGGGTGTAGCCATCATTTTGTTCAGGGGGCAGGCAAGGGTAAACTATATGCATGCTACAAAAAGTTTCAAGACTCCACCTCCCACCCATTTTCTAGCACAATTTTTCTGGACATGCAATTTTTGAGTATAGCTCCCTCCTTTTGATTAAAAAAGTTCATTTTGAAGCCATAATTTATGTATATCAAGCATTAACTAACATATGTTATCCTCCAGAGTTTGTTTCTTAATCTTTTTATATTCTTGTTACAATGCTCATAATATGGCATTGCTGGACTGGCCTAGCAGCAGTCCAGACTTAAACGTAATTGAAAACCTGTGGCATAAGATGAAACAGAAGTTAAGAAACAATCCCCAACGCACGAAAGAAGGATTACGGCTTGAAGTCCAAAATATGTGGAATTCAATTACTCCAGAGGACTGTAAGATTCTTGTGAGTTCAATGCCAAAAAGAATTCATGCCCTCATAAAAGCGAAAGGAGACGTTACTCCGTATTCAGTTTATCATTGTCAGTTATTAGTTTATCATTGACTATTTCCCTCGTCTTAATTTCCACCAATCACAAACGCGCAATCTTGAATTACAAAAGGTTTCTAGGTGAAAAAACTGTATGACAGCACCTGTCAGCAGTTTTTTCGAGTTTACCCGCGGCAAAACTTGACAGCTGTTGTCACCAAAAATTGCAATTTATATTTTAATTGTTAACTGTTACTCATGATAGTCTTGTCAAATACCATTCGGGCATGTAATTTTTCCTGTGAAAAAAATCGAAAAACACAATGCTATGTAATATTTTTTAACAAAATGCATTCGTGCAGGTGCAAAAATCCTCCTCTTCGACTCGGATTTTTGTTGCCACCAGCACTCATGCTTCTTGTTAAAATATTACTTAGCAACGTGTTTTTTCGATTTTTTTTTCGGAAAAAATTAGATGCCCTTATGATATTACTTACGAATAAAATATTTTTCTTTGAGCAAATATTAGAACATTATTTTCGAGAATGGTATTTATATATAGTCGAAACATCAACAATTGTTAAATATTAGAAACTTTTAAATATAGCTGTTCTTTTTCGTACAGAAAGTTTTTTAATAAAGATTGGAATTATAGATTATAAAAAGGCCGAACATATAGTGGTTAGGGCTTGTATATATAAAAAATCAGTGGTTTACCCCTCGACATTTCCACATTTCGAAACTATTTTCTGTGCACATATCTGGGTTTAAATGAATGCTCCTCAATAATAAAATACTTGATTCAATTTAACTTTGCAGTGCCCACAAGACGTCAGCGTAGTTGTAGGTAGTAGTGTTTGGATCCATATACAGAACGGGGGTGAAATGCATGGCGGCGTAAAAAGTGCTATTGGCTCGGTGGTGCAAGTAGTGAAGGCAGGCAGTCAGGCAACAGTCACAGGGGGTGCGTTTATCGATCGGATTTTCCACTATCTATAGTAGTAGGGCATGCTGCTTAAACGAACGAGTTCATTGCACCCCGTTGCGCGCCCCGATTGCATATAGGACGAACAGAGTATTTAAAGGGAGCGGCGGGTGACAGCAACGCCGACATAGAACCCTAAATGAAAATTAGAATTTAATGGAGATTAAAAAATAGTATTTTATAGTTGGTTTTACATTACAGGGGCGTGGTGGGATCTTAATTTTGATTGGAATTTGTTACAAATACCGCCCCTACGTCATAAGGTAAAAAAACGCGGTGAAAAAACTTTTTTTTATTAAATTACATTTTTATTCATACTTTCAAAATAACTACTTAAAATTTAATTAAGATTGAAGCACTTAGAAGGTAGCTCGAATTTAGCTTGAAACTTAAAATCTCGGAATCATATTTTTTGAAAAATTGCCGTTGCGGACCTCAACTTGCGGTGACCACGATTCCTCGAAAACCAATTTAACGATCAATCTAAAATTTGACAGTGTTGTTGTTGTACAATATTGCTATTTAGCTGGTTCGTGAATAAGGGAATTTGGATATCTTCGTGACATTATTATTATTTGTTGCAAAATCCCTTTATTTTTAAAATAAACATGTTCGACAGGAAGCACTATGGCGATTGGTAATATTTGACAAAAAAGTGCAAGCACTTGCAAGTAATCGACAATAATTGCAAGAACTTAGAATTTCTTGGTGCTCTATGCTGGCAATTAGTTTTCCAAAGGGGTTGGTGCTCGAAGCACTTTTCTCGAGTACTTTCTGTTAGAAATTATAGCGAGTACCGCTCTGGATCTCGGAATGATGAGCTCGCTGGAATATTCGGGAATGCAAGTAGGCACTGAATATATAAGGAACGGCGCAGCATGGAGCAGTCAGTTAAGCTTTGGTACTCGCGACGAAATAAATTATTAGTTGAGTGTTTAGTTAGTTTTATAGTTCCTTAGTGTTTTAAGTGTAATAAATAGTTTAGTTCGTTAATAAACCAGTGCCTGTTTTAATTCACACTACGAACAGTAAAAAACGTTACAATATATTATAAAGGTAATATTCTTATAAGAATTTTTAATTAAAAAAACGTAGAATGGAAGTATTTATTGTTTTTTTCAAGGAGACACTGTCATTGTCCAAACAAAAAATAACATCCCATTCAGTCTTTTGTTGCAATTTAATAATATTTTCGAAAAATTTGATAATTAATTTTTTGTTGTAATACTAAATTTAGTAACAAAATTTATTAATTAAAATTAACTGTAAAAATATTTTTTTACACCGAAAAAAATAATGTAGTTGAGTTAACGTTTGCCTAAATGTCATTTTTGAAAATGTTGTTTCATCAAAAAACATATTGGATTAATCTAAATGTTGGTGTCAAAGCAATAGTCAGAGTTTGTCAAAGTTTATTGTTCATTTGACAGTTAAAATATTGATTTATCATAAACTAATTTTTTGAATTAAAATGTTTATCCTATTTTGATTTAATAGCTGGAATTGGTTGAATCAAATACTACAAACTATTAAATTAACGTTTAGTTGCTTTTTAAATCCAAAACATTAAATTTGTTCATTTAACAAATTGTAAATGTGATGTTCTTACATCTCGCCTCAGTTGGCTTATGATAGAGGTATATAAGGTAGCTGTTTGTTTTCGGTGTGTTTCAGGAACTTCCACTACACCAAATTGCCCGACACTGTTTATCAGTGACTGATAAGACCCCCAATATAGGTCGAATCAGCTGTCTGTCGGTAGGTATTTGAAGTAGTTGGAACGCACTCAAAACAAAAATTCTGGCGAGGAAAGGTTCAATTCTTTCTCTTTATAAAAATTCCATAAATTAATTAACCCAACATTAGCGCAAATTATTTTAATTTAACATTTTATTGGTGTTAAGTGAATATGCTAAAAAGGTTACCTGGACATTTCAAGAAATTTACCCTAACAGCTTAAACATGTTAGCACAACCATTTTCGAAATATTACTCCGACATAGCAAGAATGTTTAATTAACCAGATTAGCAGATTAGAACAAACATACTCATTTTGTTCATTTGACTAATAAAGGGTGGGCCATGTTTATGTTGAATTATAAAATAGCAAGGAGAACAAGAAAAACTGATTTTTTTTCAACGAATTTTGATACAATGTTTCTTCCGATTAAGTATGGAAACTGATTTTATTTAAGTGGCCACCTCAGCTGGCTCGGCAGTAGCCCATCCTGGAACACCAATTTTCGAGCACTTTGTCAAAAGTTTGTTGCTCTATTTAGGCAATTTAAGCTTGAATGTTTTGTTTTAAATGGTGAATAGGCTTTGTTACGGCGACGTGTGGATTTTCCGTGGCCCAAATCCTACAGTTTTGCTTGTTGTCATAACCTCCGAGGTAAAAATGCGCCTTATCCGAAAAGATGATTTTTCTTGCAAAATTAGGGTCATCGTTCAACTGGTTTAAAGCCCACTCAGCGAAGCGAAAACGTTGGGGATTGGCAACTTGCTTTAACTCCTGAACAAGCTGGACTTTGTACGCAAACATACCAAGGTCTTTGTGCAGAATCATCCTCAGAGTGGTACGGGAAAGGCCGAGTTGTTGACATCTGCGCCGAGTTGATGTTGACGCGTTCATGCGTACATTTTTGGCCACAGCAGCGATTGCTTCAGGTGTACGTCTAGGACGAGCATGCGAAACATGTTTTATGTCCACTAGCATTCCATTTCTGCGCAATTTTTTGATCAAATTTGTAATACTTTGGTTTGACGGCGCCTCATTTCTTCCAAACGCAATTTTCTTGCCGTCTCTGCGATCACAGTCACATTCAAAGTAAGTTTTGAGTATTTCGAAACGCTGATCCAAATTTATTCGGTGCATATTTTGTAATCGGAAGGTTAAAACTAAACCACTGTCAGCAATTCATGGCGCTTAAGTTGAAAGCTTCATTAATAGCACGTAGTTTAAAATTCAACTTATAGATGGCCCACCCTTTATTTGTTGTTCAATTAAACAATACAATTTGACATTTTTAGATGGTTAAGTAAACGTGCAAAAACCATTGCTTGTATTTAAAGTGCATAAAGAGTTGTAATTAATATTTTTTGTTGTTGTTTCAACAGCTTATTTTTTTCAGTGTTGCTTTCAGTTTTAATTGCATTTGGCGAGCCTAAGATGTTGGCCGAAATTTTGTTTTGTATAAAGATTTTCTGTCTGTATTTAAATAGCTTGATGGAAATTTACCGCCAATTGTTTTTCGTTTGGATCATTGGAGTAACATATAGGGTAAAGTAAGGTATTTTCGTGGTATAGGTAAGTTCGTGATAGAAATATATATATATTTGTCAGTAAATAACCTATTGCTGTGGATGAAATTTTATTATCATTCTACTTAGTCCGGGAGGCAGTGAAGATTTTCGGTACTTATTTTCCCAGTCGGCAAACACCGATACAATTATTGGGTTTGTTATTCTGAGCAAAATTTATATATATTTAGGGGGGGTTTTCCGATGGATTAAGGCGGAAAATGCGTTATAAAGTACAAATATATTGCACTTTTTTTTTCCAGTGATAAAAATAATTCCAATAGTGAGAGATATAGTGAACTTAAGAAAAAAAATAGTCTGGCTAATCTGTGAGTATGGGTAATATGTCTGGCAGGTGGAAAAATTATCAAAACCATTGCCCTTATTTTCGCAGTCCTAAAAATTTTGTGAGATGATAGTTTATTTTATAATAATAATAATAATAATAATAAATGTTTATTCACTGCAATTAAAATTACATGAAAAGTCAGTAGGTAGGTAGGTAAAAATATAAAGTAAATATTAAAGTATAGCATAAACACAATTAAATAAGTAATAAATAAGTATATACAAATAAAAACAATGAGAATAATTAAAATATAGGTACAAAGTACACGTTTATAGCGCAGACAAGCATATTTAAAAACAGAAATATTCATCAAGACTGTAAAATATATTTTGAATAAAAAAGAGTTTAACGGCACGGTCAAAACTGTACACAGACAGAGATTTAAACTCTTGTGGTAGTTTATTGTAGACTTTGGAGCCCCAATTACAGCTGCAAATATAGTCTGGCTAATGTGGAACACTCCGAAAGCCTTGCCAGACTCGTCCAACCCTCCACAGGCGCGCTAAATTCGGCATGTTCAATTATACAGGCGATTGTTGTCATCTCTACATGTTTTTACTTTTCATAATGTATGATAAGAAAATAATTTGTGTAAAGCAAAATTTAAATATGGCTAAAAAAAAATGTCAGTCCGTCCGCCACCAAAAAACTTTATTCGCGAATAACTTTGTAACTATCAGAGAAAATCGCGAAAATTCCCATTCAAACGCGAGTTTCTGCTATCTGACTTGTGAGTCTGGCGGGGCTTTCGTGATTGTAAATAACAGCCAGACGTGTATTTTCTACGAAATTATAATATTATTTATCATGTGACAAATTTTCAAATCCGGGAAAATGAAAGCAAAATTTTTGTAATTCTTACGATTTTCAAGATGCCGCCAGAACAATTTGCCAATTTCATAAATCAGCCAGACTTAATTTTGATTATAGTTTATGACAGTACCAAATAATGGGTTAAATTTTAAGCATCGGAAAATAAGGGCTACGTATTTCAAAAACCGGTCAAATTTTTGCTTCCGCAAATTTTCAGCCAGACTGACTTTCCTTCACTTGGGATGTGCCAGACTGTTATTTCCATTAATAAAATGACTCACTTTAATTAATGTGAAATATTTATGCATAGTTATGACTGGAAAAATAAGTGGACTTGACTTTTTGGCTCATCTAGTGAACCCATCCGAAAATTTTAGCCAGACACACAAATTGTCGTTTTGTGTCACCATTTGAA
The DNA here is from genome assembly GCA_921294245.1 of Brassicogethes aeneus. NCBI lineage: Eukaryota > Metazoa > Arthropoda > Insecta > Coleoptera > Nitidulidae > Brassicogethes > Brassicogethes aeneus. Next base: position 14,699,304 of record OV121134.1, on the reverse strand, counting down.
CAAACTTAATGACATTCACAAACTGGGAAAATAAGTACCGAAAATCTTCACTGCCTCCCGGACTAACTAGATTGCGCAACTTCGTGTATTTCGAAATCACGAATATACCAGGCGTTATAAAACTTTTTTTCTATGTTCTGCATATTATGAAGTAATTTTTGGGGGGCTTTACAGCTTGCAAGAAATTTGTTGTTTTACAAGGTGTAACTTAAAGATGGGCTTTTGAAATTTGTACTAATTATAGTATTTAAAATGCAGAATATTCCTGTCAAATCAGATTAACAAATTGTGGCAATATTTAACGGTAATAGCTTATCCCGTGGAGTTAATTTTTAGTTTTTTTTGCAAGCGTTGAAGAAGTAAAAATGCAAGGCTTGCTTGATTTTTAATTATTTTGTTTCCTATGCAGTATTTACTGACACAAATTTGTAAGGTTGGGTTATATTTACGATTGACTAGAAATCTAACCTAAAAGGAATGTTATTTGAACATATCACGAAATTACCTGTTATCACGAAATATCCTATTGTTATTTTAAATTTTAGCTTTACAATTCAAGACAGAAGCAGTGATGACTCACAATAAAAATAAAAATAACCTGTTATGCATAAATAAACCGATTATTAGACATTAACTTAAATTTTTCGATTAATTGTAGTATCACGAATATACCTACCCCATGCCACGAAGTTAGATACCCTTATCACGAAATTACCTTTCTTTGACTTGTTTAATTTCAAAGTCTTTTTTTGTTAGGTTTTTAAGTTTTCTTAAAAAAAAGAACCTGAATCTAAAGCCAAACATTAAGGTCTTAGTACTCTGACAGTTACAACATAAATGCATGCCATTTATATTACTTTATGTCGAAAAAACTAAAATCATCACGAACATACCTTACTTTACCCTACCCTTAATAATAAAATCTATGAACTTCCAACATCATTTCATGTGTCTATCCTTATAAATAAAAAAGTTACAGGGGTGCGCCTATTCTCAGATACACCCGGTGTATATTGTAAATTGGTCATACCGCGACCCAGTGGCGTAGCTAAGCAAGTGTGACCAACCGTACCGGATTGGCCAGGTCTGCAGCCCCGGAAAAATAAATTGTCGGATTGTACCTGATTTATTTGTTTCGTATAAATTTGTTTAATAGTGTTTATTATTAGTGGTGCCCACGTTTTCGAGAGTCTCGCATGGTCTTGTCTTGTTTTCGAGACGAGACTATATTCGAACCAGACGAGACGAGACTTTTATTGGTCTTGTCTTGAGTCTCGCGCGAGACGTTTAGCGTCTCGTGCGAGTGAATATTTCTGCAAACCAGCAAGAATGGCTTTAAAAAGAAAAGTCGCTATTGGCAGACTATTTTTACTTGGATTATTTTTTTTAATACTTGTTTCTATATATAGCTTTATAAAGCTATAACCAGTAACGATTAATATTACGCGTCTTTGCGTGAATAAACTATTAAAACTTGCTCCCAAATTGTTTTTCATATTTTCAATGATCATCCAGTGAAATACTGCTCGTCGGTATCAGTTGCCGAAAAGATTTTGCAACAATTATTTACAATAATATTTAGTTCCAAACATGTTTAAATAAGTATATATCACGCCGCCCATGCTTCACAAAGAAAACGCTAAATATATATTGGTCCCAGTGGTGGCCCGTGGCATTTTGTTTTGGTGAGGGGCAATTTATTGAATATTTTATAATTAATTAATTTATAATTAATAATTTAATCCAAATATTAAATTTTTATATTATAAAGTAAAATATTTAAGTTCTATCTCTATGGGCACTGCCTCACCTGCCTCCCCTGACATACCACCAATTCAGATTACATACACTTATAAACAAATAGGTACGGTTGACATAAATCATTATATAAAAACCAAGAATGGCTTTTAATAACCCTTAACTGGGACGTGCCGTCAATATAACCGTACTGGACTTCAACAAGATTTTAATACTTTGCGAGACTATCGAACGAGAAGCGAGACGAGACTCGATACAAGACTTCTTATTTCTTCGGCGAGACGAGACAAGACTTTATGAAAGTATCGTCTTGTTGGTCTCGTGGGAATTACTATTTATTATACCTGTAACAAAGTTCCAAATTCAAATTCAGTGCACTACGCACGATGCTGAATTTGGATTACCCGATATTCGGCTGTCTGTCCAGGCGGTCCTGACAGGTGTGGGGTATGGTAGCGATAAGTTTGACTCACTTCATTTTGAGTATAAAACGTTTTAGTTTAGTTTTGTTATATTTTTTTGTTAATTTAACCATTACTGAATAAATATTATAACATAGCTTTATTTTCATTCAGGCTTTTCGAGAAGCCAGTTTATTAGAGAAGATCTTGTTAACATTGTTATACGTATACACGACTACTTAATGAGTAAAGCATGAATTAATTTGTGTTAACACAAATGAACATAAACATAGACCACATATTAAATAAACTTTTCTCTTTGTGTCCAACACGATTCAGTATTTTCCCTAACAGAATTAATAAAAATAAATTAATTTTGGAACAAAAATTATCTTTTGTTTGTCCTAATCCTTGTACATTTAAAAAAATTAAAATTTTCACAATTTATAAGTCAACTAGGCATCTGAAGATATTATACTACGCCAAAAAGACAACAGACCTTATGAAATTAGGTAAGAATTTGTAAAATCAGCACTATAAAAATGGCTGTCATTTTTTTGTCGAAATGTTAAAAAAAACTGTTCCATTTGACCAAAACTTTATTTTATTTAATTTTTTAGCAAAGTAATTGTCAAATGAAATTGTTGGTAACTTTTTAAACAAAATTTAGTTATTTTTAAACCGATAACTCAATTTTGATAAAACTTTAGAAAATCGAAAGTAATAAAATTTACTTTCGAAAATGATTTTGAAATTTACAAATTTATAATTTTTGCGTCTGTGTGTGCGGGTAGGTAAGCGAATTGAGCGATTGGGTATATACAAACTTAACTTTATTATATACACACTTATACACAAACTATATACAAACATAGCGTGTAGTTACCCGGAGCCGATGTATTCAAGACGAAGAATTAGGATGTAGTGCTCGATGAGAGCCCCTCGATCTTCCACCAGGCTCCCTGGTCCCCCACCGTTGGTCGGGCTAGGAAGTAGGTAGAAAATATTTAAAACGAGGCAAAAATCCAAAAAGTAATATTATAGTAATATTCTATTATATTTTTAGATTTAATTTATAAAGGTAAAGGAGAGGTAAAGGAGTAGTAATCCCAGGGGTGTTTGCAAATGATGGGAAATTTTGCTGTGTTGAAAGAAACGGCTCCGGGTACTAAAATATTTACAACATAATTAAGGGTTTAGTCCCCACATAATAATTTATCAAACTTTTTATAAACAATTAATTTTTTTGTCTTCTTTTAAAAATCTGAAAAATGTCACTTCACAACAAAAAGCGCATCTATTATGACCTTTTTTACTTTATTTTATTTAATAAAAAAATAATTGTGTACTTGAAAAATATCTTGTTAATGTTTTTGCTTCTTAAGATTTTAATGATTTATTATTTTTTTGTTCAACAAGTGAACAGCAACGATTCTAATTTTTTTAAATAAAAAAACATTTTTTACTCTTTAACCATTTGATTGCTACTGAATTATTGTCTCTATCAAGTAAATATTAAACGATACCAATGCAATGCACTTTTAAATAATGAAACACGTGACATTAATGGTTTATAAAAGACTTACCTTCTGGGCGGCAACATTGTGGACCACATTAGGGTGGTCATGTCACATGACTCATTTGGTTTAACTTTAAAGTAAGTTGTATCTTGTAAGCAAATAATCCGGGGTCTTTATATAATATTTTTAGGGACAAGTACACTGGGCAACTGATATTGGTACCTTAAAGATCCTGTAAAAGTACTAAAGCCGAAATATCAACAGCTAATTTAGCTTTAAAAGGTTTATAAAGATACAAGACTTTCAAGTGCTGTGATTTTCGACTTATTTCGTTTTTTTCTGAATGGTGCAGATTTATAAAATGCGTTTTATAAAAATGTTTTTACCTTTTGATACCTTTTACGGGTGTTAAAGTAAAAATAGTAATATTTCTATCAAACTATATATTTTATTTACCAGCTGTCAACTCCTTTTTATTGTTTGGCATTACCTAAACCCAAAATAGATTGGAACATAAAATGTTTTTTGTGCCTAGCACAAGCCCTGCCATTAAACATTGTTAGGGCAAAATAAAATTGAAAACTGTAGTAGATTGACAGAAAGGACGGAAAGAAAAGTATATCGTAGGTATACCACAAACATTGAAGAGAAGGAGGTTGGTTGGACAGCGGCAGCCCCGGCAGCAGTGGATTTGCCTTATACGGCCGCGGTGTAGCGGGAATAAGTGATTAGTCGACAGGAAATCGTTGCATTCCACGCATTGCGCGGCTCTCTTGTTATTTAAAGGTTTTTTTTCCCTATACTTATATTTGGTTATTGGTAGAACTTTAGAGGTTTTGGAAAAAACTTTTAATTTGTAAAAATTACCTAAGTATTATACGAGTACAAAAAACTTTAGTAGTAGTGATTGCAAAGTAATTAAAACTGGTGTTCCTCAGGGGTCAATTCTAGGACCCTTTCTGCTTCTAATGTATAAATGATATTAGTGGTAGGGTATTATTATTAATATTTAGTTAGTTAACCAAATGTATCCACATAATTCTAATATATTACCTTTGGTGTCCCAGAACTCGCACCACAGAGAAAAAAGGAATGTGCCGAAAGTTAGGGGGCATCAATTTATTACGTGAGGTGTTTAGGGGGGGGGTCGAGCCAAACCTCACCCAATCTCATATGGGGGAAGGGTGGTCTCGGCAAATATCACGTAATTTTTTTTCCGACAGAAACAGTGTAAAATTGCAAGCAAACTGGGCTAAATTAAGTAAAAAATAATAAGCAAATTGTATTTTTTTAAATAAATAAGATTAACTTATTTACATTAAAGTTGCAAAAAAATCTCACTCGAGATTAAGGGAGGGGGAGGGGGTCGAGCAAAATCTCACGACATCTCACCAAGGGAAGGGGGGGTCAAATTGCCTTTCGTAATTAATGGATGCCTCCTTATGCAAAACACATAATTGAAAATTAAAATTATTTAACCAAAGCGAGAGGTTAACCACTTTAAAATCAGCGAGACCAACGATCAACATTATGTTCTGATTTTTTTCTTATCAGTCGTTATCAATAGGGGAAAATACTTATCAATAAGAAATTTCTCTTAGCTACCCTTGTGATTGTTAACCTTAGCCGTTAATTCGTAGGCGAATTTTTAAAAAATCAGTGGTTTACCCCTCGACGCAAAAATTAAGTATGATAAGAATAAAAAACGATAGCTAAGACATGGCCATGTAGAGTTCTTTAAATTGCTAGGATACTTAGGATGCATTGTTGATATTATAATATGTAAAATATTTGGTCGACTAGAATCCACTTCATTGTTACACTGCTGTAAATTTTTGTTCCTGTCATAATTTATCATTTTAAGATATGTTTTCCGCCTCTAAATATGACGAAATGATAATTATTTATGAGGAGTTTTTTCCTAGCGCTTTTCCGATTGTCCCCTGGACTGTAAAGTTGTTCTGCGTTGTAAGTTACAACTTGTAACAAAATTGAAGTTGCTTTTTAACGTATTAGAACAGCGGAAAATAAGGAAATGCCTTTGATGCAAATAGTAGGAAGAGCATAAGGGAAGTTGCACGTGAATTTCCCGGTCAGTGGGTTATGAAGAACGTTCATTTTACGCGAATGAAGCACTTGCAGCCGGAAGATAATCCCGCTAGAGTGGAATTCTGTAGTGGTTGCTAGAGATTTTTGTTCTGGTGTACAGAACTAGTTGTTTAATTTTTACTTTAAAACATTGGCGTCCTGAAGTAGGTATGACATTCCTTTTTGAAAGGTCAGTTTTAAGACAACAATATTCTATCATCGCCTAGCAATTTTTAAAGCTCAAACGTTTTACCTAGGCGAAAGCTCTCGGTATTGGTTGCTGATTTTTGCTCTTATTTGATTACACTATTGCCTTGAAATTTTTTATTTTTAAATTTTGCATCTTTATTGCTATCAGCACGCCCCCTTTTTCTCTGTGGCGCAAGTTCTAGGACAACCTGTATATCGACCTAGTATAATAATAATTATTTTGTTTATTATTGTCACATTAAAAAATAGAAACTTTTGTTTTTATAAAATCAGAGATTCAATTTTGTGCTAACTATGAATTAAAAAAAATATTGCTAGGATCCTCTTAAAGACATGATTACTTATCTTGAAAGTTGAAAAATTTAAATATTTATTAGGAGAAAATATTACACAGCCACACAATTTTTTTTTTGTTTTGATCTGGGGGTCTGACCATATTTCTTTTATGTTTTTGGGGTCGCTGAATCCGAATCCAAGGTCTATTTAACCCCATCACATCAGGATTTTGACATAACCTAAAAAATCTATAATTTAAGCTATTAAACGCATATAACCCTAAACATTAAGTTGTTGTCTAAAAACCCAAGCTCCTAAACCCTATAAGCCTAAAACTCACTTAACTCCATAACCCCATGACCCACTTAACCCCATCATCTATTTAAACATATAATCCTTAGGATGAAATTGTGATCTGAAAACCCAAGCTATTAAACCCAATAACCATTTTAACCCCATCCCATAAACCACTTAAACCCATAACCTTGTAACCCATTTAACCCCATCAACATAAATTCCAGCAGTTCCGTATCTCAGACATTTAGCTTTGAAGAGACAAAAGTTATGCGGTTATTAAAATAACGTACATATTAAGTTAAATATCTGACAAACGTGGTTGATGTACATTGAGTTATGAGGTTAAATGGGTTATGGGGTAATGGAGTTATGTGAGTTATGAAGTTGTGATATTTAAGAGCTTGGATTTTTATATGAAAACCACATTCTCAGGGTTATATATAGTAATAGCTTATATGATGGGTTTTTTAAGGTTATGGCAAAATCCTGATGTGATATGGTTGAATAGACCTCGGATTCGGATTCAGCGACCCCAAAAATATATAGAAAATATGGTCTGACCATATTTCTTTTATGTTTTTGGGGTCGCTGAATCCGAATCCAAGGTCTATTTAATCCCATCACATCAGGATTTTGACATAACCTCAAAAAATCTATAATTTAAGCTATTAAACGCATATAACCCTAAATATTAAGTTGTTGTCTAAAAACCCAAGCTCCTAAACACTATAAGCCTAAAACTTACTTAACCCCATAACCCCATGACCCACTTAACCCCATCATCTATTTAAACATATAATCCTTAGGATGAAATTGTGATCTGAAAACCCAAGCTATTAAACCCAATAACCATTTTAACCCCATCCCATAAACCACTTAATCCCATAACCTTGTAACCCATTTAACCCCATCAACATCAATTCCAACGTATGTCAGACATTTAGCTTTGAAGAGACTAAAGTTATGCGGTTATTAAAATAACGTACATATTAACTTAAATATCTGACAAACGTGGTTGATGTACATTGAGTTTTGAGGTTAAATGGGTTATGGGGTTATGGAGTTATGTGAGTTATAAAGATGTGATATTTAAGAGCTTGGATTTTTATATTAAAACCACATTCTCAGGGTTATATATAGTAATAGCTTATATGATGGGTTTTTTAAGGTTATGGCAAAATCCTGATGTGATGGGGTTAAATAGACCTCGGATTCGGATTCAGCGACCCCAAAAATATATGGAAAATATGGTCAGGCCCCCAGATCAGAACACAATTTTTTTTTGTGTGGCTGTGTTATTTTTATCTTCTAGCGTTCAATTATTTAAGCTTTTATATTCAAGCGGTCTATAAATTAAACTTTATTGTCGTCAACACTTGACATAGGCACATACAAATCAACAGTAAACAGATACAAACTTTTATAAGACTAGTAATTATATTAGTTGTTAGGCGTAAGTGATTGGCCGATTTCATTATTCTCTGTGGTTTGGAGCAATTCAATTGGGATGAACTTTCTCGCCTCTCCACTTTTTACTTTTAATAATTGTAGGTTATAGGTATGTATCGTTTATATTCATTTATCATTTAATCGTTTAATAACAAAAAAGATGGCTTTAAATTCTAAAAAACATTATAATGTAATTTGAGTACATTAGATGCAAAACTTGGTTTTTACAAATTGTTAAAAAATATATATTTTATCCTATTTATGTACATTACTGCACTGCTTACAGCATACCTAAGTAAACCAGATGCATAAGTTAATGTTTGTAGAATAAAATACATTTAAAAACTTAATGCAGATGCAAAACTGGGTATTTGTTTCTTCCTGTCGAATACAAAACTCGGTATTTGCTGTTGACCAATCACGTCGCTAGTATACGCATTACGTAACGATATAACAATCACCCATAATATAACAAGTGGTATGATTATCATCGATAATATTTTCGAATTGAAACCAATTTCACGAGTCCGCAGGACGAGTGAAATGTGCTGCTTCGGTTTCAATGAGTAAATATCGTCGATAATTATAATTATCGACGATATTTACTCATTGAAACCGAAGCAGCACATTTATAATTATAAATGTGCTGCTTCGGTTTCATTAATTATAATTAATCATACCACGAGTTATATTTATTGAGAAAATATAATGAATTTTAGGATTTAACGAATTGTCAGTTTGACATTTAAAATATAAAAAGGTTTTAATAAACCTTATTTATTCAAACTTACCTTAATTTTATTATCGTTTACACCAACCCATCGATCTTTTAGAGTTTATAATTCATTATTTAAATCATTTAACAAACACAGTATTTAAATGTCAACAAATGCCAAATCAAGAAAAGTTTCAAAATCCAACGTGTAAACAAGGTGATAAAAAATATTGTCGCTGTGATAAAATGCGTAACTATACTATACTATACTTGCATTTTATTGGTTCTAATTATAATGAATTGTATTGTCACCTAATTAATTGTTATTTTTTGGTTAATTGCATTTTTCACTTGCAAAACTTGGTCTTTGAACGAGGAAGATGCAAAACTATGTTTTTAAATCTTTTTATTTCAATTATTTACTGAAGTACCTAATTTTAAGGGATTTTTTTACTTTTATGAATAAAAATTATGCAAAAGCACGTCTATACAATTTTTGCATTTTTGCGGTTTTTCATGTTTTTCTTAAAATCACTTATCCTGCAAATACAGCGTTGTGCATCTAATGTACTAAAATTTTTTCCTGTACTCTCTAAAAGTGAAACAGTGAAATTTTCACTATTTCCGTCAGTGAGTTATTATTCACTGTAAAATTAGTGTTTTTCAATATAAATTAGTGAAATTTTAACTTCTCCAAATTAGTGTTTTTTATTATCACTACTTTTCCGGAACTCTCGACATAAAATAGTGAAATTTTAACTTTTTTGTACAGTGTAATTTCCACTAAATAAATTAGTGCAAAGAAATCGCTACATGAAAAAGTGAGTATTCACTAATTGCTAGTGGTATACTTATCACTGCGGCAAATAGTTAATATGCACTGTCAATCAGTGAAAATCCACTGTTTCATTTTTAGAAAGTATATATAGTATACTCCAAATATTGCCACAAAAACAACATATCGTTCAATTACACAGTGTACTTTCATTCCCCAGTGTAATTTACACTGGGGAATGAAAGTATCACAGCTAAATGCTCGGACACGTAAACCGTAGCCTATGAATGGACCATAGCAACCTTAGTTCTTCATACAGAAAAATATTGGAAATTGAAATGTTTTTTTAAAAAATCCATATTTTCCACAAAAACAAAACTGTTAAGAATAGATGTGACTTGATAAATAAAACTTAATTTAGAACAATATACAGTTTTGCCATTCTACAGAGTGTCTTAAACTTATGGTAAAAAACATCTTTTTGTTTAAACCTGTATATTATAAACGTACGTCTATTTTTTAGTATTTTTTTAAAATGTGAGCGATTGTCCATTAATTTATCTACAATATTCTTTAATAGGGTCAGTCCATATCAAATCAACCAAAGGTTTTTCCCTCACCATCTCCGATTTTAATAATTTTTGGTAAATTTGTTTACCTCACTAAAAAACTCAAAAATCCCAAATTTGAATTTTTTTCGATAGATGGTTTTTGTTTTATTGATTTTTGAAAATCAAAAAATTACCGATTTGGGTCTTGCAAGTACTTACAAATATAGCGATATCTCGTAAACTATTAAACGTAGAAAGGTGAGTGATGGCTTATTTTAAAGGCCTATTAGATATCTTTTTTTTGATATATCACATGACCTAAATTTCTTTCAAAAAAAATTTTTAATTTCGAAAAAAAAAATATTTTTTTAAATCTCAAAAATGCCTTTTTTATTTTTTTCAAAAAAATATATATTTTTTGTGAACATTTTGATAAGCTATGTACAAAATTTCAAGATGGACACTCAACGGGTTCATGGTGAAAAAAATTATAAAGGAACTCACTAACATACAAAATAATATTTATGGGTCATTTTACTCCAAATAGTTGATGAGTTTGATTTTGTACCTTTGATTTTTTCACTTTTTTGCAGCCGCACGGTGGGCTGGGATACAAATCTAACTGGACAAAATTAGTTAACTCATAATCACGGCATTTTTTGGTCACAAGTTACGTCATATTCACACTTAACATCACGTCAAAATCACGTCTTTAAAACGGGCAAATGTCACAGGCCGTTGACGTAATATTAGGACGTACAAACAACGTCATTTGAAGACGTCTATATGCCGTAAGTACTGACGTCTTAAAGACGTACAATATTTGTCATTTATTGTAATAAATAAAACAAGTAAATATATTATAAATGTCATATATTATAAAATATAAATAAATAAATAAAATATAAATTCTAAATAACAAACTTAATAGAGTAGACCTTTCCCCATAAATCGAACATTATGGATAGCTCGAACTATCATTGGCTTCCTCACCATTTTTTAATGCCTTGTCGTATTTGCACTGTTGTTTATAAGGTGGCCAGTAAACTTCTTTTTTGCGAGGAGTTAGCCACTTTGTATTGATAGCGGAAATTCCCCTGTCACCACGTACGTTCGTCGCAAACTCAACTACGGCGTACATCTTTTAAACACCTAGTAGGTAAATAAATTAAGAATGATTTAATAATTATGAAAAACCTACCTATTGATCCGCAGTTACTGCACTTAATTGTAGATTTGCACAACAGTTATTAATTAACTTAATTTAACCGAATAACAGAATAGACGTCACCGCGGTAGTGCACCGTTGCAAAGCATGGACGGTTAGAAATGATAAAGCAATCGCAGCCTGCCACTAAAGTCAGCTGATCTCACAGTGGTCAGCTGACTGTGAATCACAGTCTGTGAGTGGTGGTATCGAGCACGGCGTTCTTTACTTCCCGCCATGTATCGACACTTCACAAGTTACACAAATTTTTGTCTGTTTTTTTTATTCGGAATAATATAAATACCTATATAGGTATTGACAGCAATGAAATTGTAAAAATAAATTAAGAATTAAAAAATACTTTGTTTAAAATAGTATTTCGTTATTGTCTTGTAGGATAATTATTTGTTCATAGGCGGATTTGCGTGTCATCGATGATAGGGATTTTTTTTTTCTGATAAAAAAATAAGTCTTGATCTACAAAAAAATTGGGATTTTATCTACAGGGTGTTTAAAAATTAGGTAGTACGATCTATACCTACTACGTACGTATTATTATATATTTATTACGTGATATAAAATCACCTATTGAAAACGTCAGAAAGACGCAACATAAAAACATCTAAATGACGAAAGGTGACCTTAAAATGTCGTCCTAATGACGTAACCTTGCTAGCTGGGTAACTCCCTCAAAAATTAGCAAAGCCATATTAACCGCATATTTAACTTAAATAAAAATAAAAAATATTTTAATAGTGCTTTGCTAATTTTTGAGGGAGTAATTAATTTTTTTTAGTTAGATTTGTATCCCAGCCCACCGTGCGGCTGAAAAAAAGTGAAAAAATCAAAGGTACAAAATAAAAATCAACTATTTGGAGTGAAATGACCATAAATATTAATTTTTTGTATGTTAGTGAGTTCCGTTATATTTTTTTTCACCATGAACCTGTTGAGTGTCCATCTTGAAATTTTGTACATAGCTTAACAAAATGTGCACAAAAAATATATATTTTTTTGAAAAAAATTAAAAAAGGTATTTTTAAGATTTAAAAAAAAAATTTTTTTTTTCAAAATTTGCATTTTTTTTTGGAAAAATTATAGGTCATGTGACATATCATAAAAAATGTATATAAAAGACCTTTAAAACAAGCTATTATTCAATTTTTTATTTTGAGTAGTTTTCGAGATATAGCAATTTTTGTAAGTACCTGCAAGACCAAAATCGGCAATTTTTTGATTTTCAAAAATCAATAAAACAAAAACTACTCGTCAAAAAAAATTAAAATTTGGGGTTTATGAGTTTTTTAATGGGTAGATTAAGTGTAATAAAAATTATCAAAATCGGAGATGGTGAGGGACCTTTTTTTGGTTGATTTGATATGGACTCACCCAATATTCGTTTACATCCGACATCAAATAAAAAAGTTATTTGCGATTGAAATTCATCGAAAATTTGTGTGGATCGATTATTTTGCCTGTGAGTGTATATTTATATATATGTGAAGAATCAATAGAAATGGTTTTCTTACGTAGAAATGTTGTACATTTCATCTTTATTTCCCCCTTTTAATTGTACACACTTCACTTTTGAGTAGTAAGTAATATTCATCGGAAAACAAATCTCCGGCTTTATAGGAAATACAGCATGCATGTATGTATGCACCCTTTCTTTTACATTGTCTGTAACTATAGTAAATAAAGCATCTGCAATCCTGTATCAGGGTGTGTCGACTATCACTACATTACAATGTCGCTTCGTAACCCTGCACAGGAGGGTTTAAATTGAAGAGGTTGGGCCAGTGAGGTGGCTAAGTTGCATTTTTTATTAAAACTATAAAATTTATACATATTTAATATGTTTGGCCATTACTTGCAAAATATTAAACTAAAAGTTTAAATTTAAGTTAAGAAAATAAAACGTATTCATTATCCTGTATGATGTATATACTAAGGTAAGAGCGAATTAGGTATATGTGCACACATACCGCTTGGTAAAGGCAGCAAAAATAGTGTATTGTGCAACTAGTGAGGGAAAGAGGAGATTCCTCGAGCGTGGAATCTCCTTATTTGACCAATATTTTATTCAACTACCGCAAGGATGATGATGATGATTTAAAGCCAATTTTATTTAATATTTTAACTGACATCTGACAACACTTTTAACCTTACTTTTAAATTAAAACAACCGCGCGTGTCAAAATTTATATTTACATTCATGTTCACGTTAACAACAAAAATAGTTGAGAGTGTTATACTACTTTTAAATTCGTTTATCTTTAATGAAGCAATTCAAAGGATTACTGTAATCCGATTACAGCGTATAAGTGGGAAAAATGTGTTCAACATGTAAATGACAAAGTTGAGCCAAAAATGTAGGAGTTGGATAACATTGTGAAGGTTAAAGTTAAACCACTTATCATTAATATTGAAAATGTTGATGAAAGCACTTCAAGTTAATAAATGAGGAGGTGCATTCCAAAACTGGGCTTATCCATATTAGTTGTTTTTGAGCAAAATGTCAAAAACCTTGAGTACTAACGCATATCAGGTCAACATAATACTTTATAAGAAATATATAGGCTTAAGTAAAACATTTATATAGCCGAGTTCTGCATGATTTAACCAATATATCTATAGATAAGGCAATTTTTTTAACGATAGTCAATTTGTAAATGAATTTTAAATGGAATAAGGTGAGTTTTAGAATATTATGAACTTTTCAGGGTATAGGGTGATTATCACCCGGTGATACATGTTAAAAGTAGAGACACCACTAACTCATTATTATTAAAAAGTGGATAAGCCGAGTTTTGGACTGGAACTGAAATACTTTTTATTTATTTAAAATTTATTTATTATTTATTTAAAATTTATTTATTATTTATTATTTATTTATTTATTATTTATTTAAAATTTGTCTATTAAAATAATATTAACATTAAAAAAAGAAACAAAAAAAATGGTTCTAATTCATTTATTTAAATCGTAAATACGGCCATGTTCAATTTTATCGCTTGAGTTTTTGAATATCACGTGCTTAGTGCATGATTTTAATAATTTTAGTCCGTCTGTTACTTATGTGAAAAGACAGTACTACGGTTTTCGTATTGTTAATCTTTTACGAGAGGAAGGAACGCAATCTATAAATCTGGCTTAATTCAGATAAGATAAATATTATTTTACGGTTACCGCTTAAACATATAAAAAATTAAAAAAATTGACGAATTCCGAAAATATGGAATTGTAGCTTTTTTAAAAAAGGACTAGTTAATAACTTGAGTTATCATATTTAGTACTAACTTGAGTTATCATATGGAGTACTAATGAATCACCACGAATATTATGAGAACATTAACAATAAATTAAAATACCTATACTTTCATAATAAATAATCAGTAATAATACATTACAAAAAGTAATAAATCAAATTAACGCCACCTGGTGGAATAAGTAAAACACTGGGAAATATTCATTAATATATTCGAATTTCGAAATCTAAATCTAAAAGCAATTTTCAGCTTTTCGCTTTACCCTCTCTCGCCTGTTTTTTAAAACTGAGTTGACGTCTAATTAATTTGCCCCATTATATCTATCAAATTCGCAAATTTTAATTTGCAAAATTTAAACTAAGCAGAGGCTTTGATAGCCCAACCCTTTTAATTTGAAATCAAATTAAACTTAACTTTATTTTACGACACATTAATTTTGACATAATTTAATTAAACTATTCGAATGCAAAATTACTTTTTGCTATTTTAGCCTAAAGTTTTTGGGCGCAAACTCCTTTTGAGGTTCAAACTAATACAGCCGATTCAAATATTTTTAAACAAAATAACCTTATAATTATTTTCTTTAAATTAAACACAATTTATAAATAATATTAACACGCATACTTTTAAAGCATATTGTTATAACAATACGGTATAAAGTATATACAGGGTGGCCCATCGAAAACGTACCGGAAGGCATTACAGGCTGGGAAAAAGCTTTTCGGAAAAATCCAAAAATACGTCAAGTTTGTTTGTCAGCAGGGGGGTGAAACTCATATAGGAATATGCGCAACAAGCGCCTCCCGAGCAACGTTGCCATATTTTCTTTTTTAATAATTATTTTAATTGTCAGTTTTGACATCTGTCAACAATAGAAAGAATATTGATAACGGTAAAGATCTATTTCTAAGCTCTTAAGTATTTTTTGAGTTTTTTCATCTGTATTGCTTTCTCTTGAAGTTACAGTAAGTATATACAATAAATCAGTTGCTTTTATAATGTTTTTTTGGAGATTGACATACCTATTAAATAATTAATTTGTGTGTAATTTATTACGATTGCAAAAACCAATACTACTTAATAATATTGGGACATTTGCTTTAATAGGGACTATTGTTGTTTGAAAGTAATTTCCTGCGTACTGATGTCCCTGGTGGAAGAAGTTATTGAAATTTTTACTATTGTTAAAAAATGTAATGCATTAATGGACATCAAAATTTTTTTAATACATGTATGTTTTTTTAGGGCCAAAACCTATACAGGAGGGAAGTTTTATACCTTCTTTCACTTCTGAACCCATTCAAAATACAGAGGCACTGTTTGTATATTCTTTAATTTATTTTATTGTTAAAATTAGTGTATTATAACCATTTACTTTTTAAAATAAATAAATCTTTGCAACTATTTTATTTTATTGGTCAAATTTAAATAAATTAATATTATAATTATTAATATATACAAAATAGATAAAGCCGGCCCTGTATTATAAAAGTTAATAAAATATTTGGAGTACGGCCCTAATTGGCAGGCGTTTATGACGTTTGTGTTTCTTAAGTTTAACACAGTGGTCGCCCTTCTTATATTCTTTTTCTATGTTTGTCAGGGTCACAATCCACACAACAAAGTCTGTTCGATCTCGTAGTAAAAATTCTAAAAATCACTGCAACACTGCACATCATACGATGGCGGCCATTTTTGTTGTTAACAATTCTTGTGCTTTGGGTTTGTACAGATTAATAATCGTTTTACTCAACTTTTGTAAAAAATATATCTTATTCTATCTAATGTCAATTTGAAGGTTAATTTGTGGGGTATAATAACCTTAAATTAACCTTCAAATTGACATTTGATAGCCCTGATAGCATAAGGTTTATTTTTTACAAAAGAGGAGTAAAATGATTGTTCTTACCACTTTGAGGTTTACTAAACCAGATATTTATTTTTTTTTAAATTGGTTAAATTAACCCAGAAAACTTTAGTGAAACCAACCCGCTGTATGGTTCAGTTTACTAAATATGTTGTTTGTAAAATAAGAGTTATTTTAACCTAAAGCACTCTGTTAAAACGATTAAACCAATTTGCCGTGCATTTCTGGTTGAATAGTGTGTACCGATCGCGGCAAAGGCGGTGTGGATCACGCGATCTTCTTAAATCTCGCCTCTGTTGACTTACATGAAGAGTATATAAGCTCAGGTAGTCCTTTGCTTTGGTGTGACACTACAAGTTGTTAGATACTAAAGAGACCTTAAATAGGTGGAAACAGCTGTTAATACTTGAAGTATTTGAAGTTGGTGGAACGCATTAAAAACACTATCTCTAGCGAGTTGAAGGTTCAATTTTCTGGAATAATACCAATATACTAATATACTAGTAATGCGTCAAGGAACTTCCTGTTTTCTTTTTTTCCCTTTTTTTCTGTGTAGTATAATTTAATTTGACCAAAAACACATAATATTTAACACTGAAAACGAGTTCAATTTACACCAGGTAAAATTTATTTTAATACTGTGTGAAAGTTAAATTTAAACTATTTTAGTATTTGAATTTACACCGGACGTGGACCAACGAACCATATTTAACACTATTTTGGTTTGTATCGATATAGACCATGTATGGTGTTAAGTTGGTGTTAAAATGGTCCTAAAATTTTGAACAGTGTACGTGTGCGACACACTCCCACTCTAAAAGCTCATTCACATTCACTTAATAAGAGTAACTTAAGTTAACTTACGTGAGAGACGTGAGTTGAAATACATTGAAACCAATGCAGCTGTTTACATTCGTAGAAAACTTATCACTCGTAGCTTAACGTGTTCAAAAGTTGGGTCCGGCTCAACTTAAGGGAATACGTTTCTTACTTGAGCCAATCACATGCCCAGTAAAACGATATAGCGCTATCTTGTTGTTTCACTTTTATAGATAGATAGGCAACCCAGTCTACATCGATGTATACATTGCGCGTGCTTTTATATTACGTTATTTGCGTGTATTAAGTTAATGTGAACAGACAACTTAACAGACGTAGGTTTCTTAAGTTAAGGTAAGTTAAGTTACGCTTATTAAGTAGATGTGAATGAGCTTTAAAGCAAGCTTCAGAGTTGATTGAAAATGTAGCTTTACTGTTCATTGTATGCAGGGTCGTTCTCTATGATGTGTTAAATCTAGGTACATACATATCGCCTGTTAAATTTCCAGGAAGGAAAAAAGGACCTACAATGGAATATCCAAAAATACCAGCCCAAACATTCAACTTCTGGGGGTGTTGTGTGTGAGCCTGGTGGAAAATCCTTGGATTGGTATCAGCCCAGTAACGACAATTGTGACGATTCACTAAACCATTCAAGAAGAAAGTACACAAACCCTTTTTAATGAGTTGTAATTTAACCCCCATTCTCATTTGAAAAAAATTGGAGGATGACACACCCACTAAGTTGTCCCCCTGACAAACAAACTTGATGTGGTTTTGGATTTTACCTTGCGGTACGTTTTCGATGGGCCACCCTGTATACATAATATACTGTACGGCTTAGGTAAATATAACATATTAACACACAAATTATTTGTCATACATACAGCATACTTTTAAAGCATATTGTTATAACAATACGGCATTACCGTATTAAGTATATAACAATATACTGTTGGCGTAGGTTTATTATGTCGACTATCGTCGATTTTTTTCGGAAAAATTAGATTCCCTTATGATATTACTTACGAATAGATTGCTATTAAATGTCAGTTTTTAATAGTAGGTATGTATTTTAAAAAACTAATGTCAAAAGGCGTATTTTTTTCGCAAGGACAATTAACAACGAGCGACGAAGAAGCGAGATTTGTAATGAATGATCATTTTAATATTTTATTGGATAACACGTTGTTTTTATCCATGGTTTATAATAAATTCTAAAAAATACATTACCTTCTTCAAGTGCTGCAACAAAAAAATAAACGTTAAAAAAAGAAAAATAAACGATACAATAAAATAATTCAGGATTTTATAGCCAGTCTTATTAAATTTTAGTCCAATCCAATTTTATTACATTTAGTGCATGTGTTCTATAATATAAAAACTTTTTAACCATCATTAAAAATTAAAGATACCTATATAATATTTAAAGTTTTAAAATTTTTTTTATTCGGACACATTTTATTATTTTGTTAATTGATTTTAACTTTTAATATTACTAGTTAAATGCTATGCGTTTTGTGGAAAATCCTTAAAAAAATTTGTCGTGTGTTGTAGAAGAAAAATTTAAAAAAAATATTTTTACAACGTTTACTTTTTCTACAGAACATTTTGACAAATTTGTAAATATAGCATTTCAAATTAAAATATCCAAATGTGCGGCAAAACAGGAAAATTTTGTTTGTAAGGAAAATGATTTTACAATAATACATACATACACACACATAACAATAATTATAATTATATCAAAACCCCAATAACAAACAAATAAATTAATGACATATTAATAATTACTCATCATGATTTTGAATATTAATAATAAATTTTGGATTAATTTTTAGTTATTTTCTATAATGATAATGGGTCGTTGTCATTATTAATGTTCTTCTTTATCTCCAAAAATTATGTTGGTTATCACAAATAATTGTTCCTCTAGAGAAGTAAAAATTTGTGACCGAAAAACAGCCTTTTAACACTTACTTACTTGTGTTGCAGGAGTCATATGTATACATAATACTAGACAACATTGTAATTAATAAATCCCCACTACAAATGTACCCACCACCCATGCTAGTCAAGATACATACACCTACATGCTAGTCATTTTAATAAATCAGTCTTCAACCTACTCTGGTATTATTTACTTTATGGCGCAGTCGGTAGGATATTTTTTAGTAGGGGTTTATTAATAACAGTGTTGCCTAGTACTATATAATATATGTGTATTAGGGTGCTTCAAAAATTAAAATTAATTTTTTTTCGCTTTTACCCTCTCAAATGTTTCTATTTAATATAAAAAAAAATTCTCACCAAATATGGGCGTTCCAGCTCAACTCTAAGAGGTCGCTGTTTTTATTTTAGTTTCCCATTTAATTAACATGGGAAAAACTAATTTTATTTTTGGAATTTTATACCTCTGTATCAAAGTAACTTAGGGCAATGATTGCAGTTTCTTATATAAAATGTAACGCTCTACAAAAAAGGTCTCTTATTATTTTTCGATAAATTGATTTCTTCTAGAGTTATTCGAGGACAAAGTTTGATTAATATCAAATTTTCTGTTTTTTTTTTAATTTTATGGTAAAATTAGCAGACGGGGGGTGAAGGGGGGCAAAACAAGGCAGCGGGGGGGGCAAAATGGGGTACCCAAAAAATTTCGTAAAAACATTTTTTTTAGATTGTGTTTTTCCGTTTCTAAATTATTTGAAAATAAATTGGCTCACCACGCTTTTAATCGAAAATAATTATTCTGAGCCTGTAGAGCGAGAAAAAGGATGGTACAATTTTGGAAAACTTTTCATATGCTTTTTTGGGTAACCCATTTTGCCCCCCCGCTGCCTTGATTTGCCCCCTTTCACCTCCCGTCTGCTAATAGTACCAGAAAATTTGATGTTAATCAAACTTTGACCTCGAATAACTCTAGAAGAAATCAATTTATCGAAAAATAATAAGAGACCTTTTTTTGTAGATCCTTACATTTTATATAAGAAACTGCAATCATTGCCCTAAGTTACTTTGATACAGAGGTATAAAATTCCAAACATAAAATTATTTTTTCCCATGTTAATTAAATGGGAAACTAAAATAAAAACAGCGACCTCTTAGAGTTGAGCTGGAACGCCCATATTTAGTGAGGATTTTATATTAAATAAAAACATTTGAGAGGGTAAGAGCAAAAAAAAATAAAATTTATTTTTTGAAGCACCCTAATGTTTATTCATATCCCAGACCGCAAAATTCCATTCCCTGCACATGTCAGGAATATTCCCAGGGTTATTCCAAGCGTACCAGAATATTCCCAGGAATATTCCTGGCGTAATCAAATGTCCGCTTTTTGGTTAACCCAGTCATCATAAAAATAATATTCCATGTAGCGGCAATGCATTAGGGTGACCGCAAAAAATCGATGTCGGAATTTTGTTCGTCTGGACCCCACAAAACGATTCCCCTTTCCAGATATTGAGATAGACGAAATTTGAGCTCGATTAAACGACGTTAACCCGTGCCGCTCGTCGCTCAAAGTTTGAAAAAAATCCAAATTTTTGGTCAAAAAGCTGACATATGGAGCCATAACTCCAGAACGGTAAATAATAAAAATACGCTTAATATCTCAAAAGAAAGCTAATGTTGTTCTTCAAAATTTATATTCTATACATAATTGTTGTTATTTTAAGTCAAACAGAGTTACAACAGCCTTTGACCCCAAAAACATGCCCTGGCAGCATTAGGAGCCAGTTTGGGTGTATTCTAAGAGTTTTACGGGTTTTTACACAATGTGTCTCGGAATTAACATTTTTCATTAAAAACTATTTTGGAACTTAATTTTCAAACAAAAAGAGCCTTTTGTTCAAATATAGTCAGACTAATAGTCAGGTAATCCCCATATAATAAAAGATTAAATTTAAACAAAAGGCTCTTTAAAATTATTTTTACTATTTGCTCCAAAAATTATTATTTAGTTTTACCTGTGTGTATTTTACTAAATAAAGGTAAAGGTTAAGTTTTAACAAAAAATCAGGTAGGTAATTATATTTAATTTATACAATTATTTGCATTAATCCTTTTATTAGGTATGAATTAGCAAAATAAAAGACGGCCTATAGAGTGTATGCCTCTAGTTCATGCGTTGCCGGCTGTAGAATCTACAGTGTAGATACCAGGATCTTGAAGAAAAGTATTATTAATCTTTGTTTTACGGATAAAATGGCATCCACATCAGGTGTACAAAGCCGAACCAAGGATAAAATATTTCTTGTGGGCTATCCCATTCACCAAATCACCGGTTGTAAACTGTAAGAGAATCCGGAAAACTTGCCATACGAGAAGTGTTAATTTTTTGGGAGAAAGATCGAATTCCGACTAAACATGAGCAAGATGCAATTACTAAGCTGGAAAAACTTTACGCCGAGTGGAGAACTCTTCAAAAAGACCGGAAGAAAACATCGGAAACGGCTAAGAACAAATTTAAACAGTTTGTTGAAAAGTTGGATGATCTCTTTGATATTGCTCAGCAAGATGCCTTGCCTCTGAAATCGAAAGAAGATAAGGAGTTTCTCGTGAAACAGAGGCAGAAGGGCCGCCCAGGTTCCATGACTGGAGTGGATCTTAAGTTGTCTCGAGCTGAAGAAATCAAGGTGCAAAAGGAACTTGCAAAAATGAACCGACAAATCCAAGAAGGTATTTAAATGCAGAGTTGGTGGGAATATCTTTTTTTTATCCCACCATTACAGACGATGAAAAGTTGTTAATGGCTAATAAATTGTTCAGTAGCACAGATGAACCATCAGAGCACGCTAGGGTTGTAAATCCAAAAGTTAGGAAAGAAAAATTAAAAGAGGTAGTTGATGGAATTTACCAATCTACTTACCAAAGAAACATTTACATTCTTTAACCGATTTAATATAAAAACAGATTTCCTAAGACAACATCCTGGCCTCAAAATAATGACTTCCAAGAAGGATTGAAAATTGTCAAAACATTAAAGGTAGTTAATGATATGGCTGAGCGTGGTGTTAAATTAATAACAGACTTTAACAACTTTCTGACTAAAGATGAAGGCCAAAAGCAATATGTCCTGCAAGTTGTAAGCAAATGCCGAGCATTATATCCTGACTTTAACAAAAGCTCTAGAATAGATTAGATAACTATGTAAAATCAACTCATGTAGTTACTACGTCTGTATCTTTTCTGTGTCTGTTTTGTATGTATTATATACCTAATTTTTATATTTTAAAATAAAAAATGTTATTAGATTAATCAGTATTACTTGTTTTTTTTATTAAACTTCTACTTTAAACTCAAAAATATACCAAAAAAAGCAAAATTTATCACTTAATAACAAAATATACGAAGTATGCTCCTAGTGGTACCAGGTCATGTTTTTGGGACTAAAGGCTGTTGTAACTCGGTTTGACTTAAAATAACAACAATTATGTATAGATTACAAATTTTGAAAAACAACATTAGCTTTCTTTTGAGATATTAAGCGTATTTTTATTATTTACCGTTCTGGAGTTATGGCTCCATATGTCAGCTTTTTGGCAAAAAATTTGGATTTTTTCAAACTTTGAGCGACGAGCGGCACGGGTTAACGTCGTTTAATCGAGCTCAAATTTCGGCTAACTCAATATCTGGAAAGGGGAATCGTTTTGTGGGGTCCAGATGAACAAAATTCCGACATTTTTTTCCACCCCCTATGAGTTGCGGTCACCCTAAGCGGCATGCATAAGACTTAAGTAATGTTAGGAGAATGTACCTTAATATAATTTGGGGAATACTCCTTATAACCCTTATGGCCACTTATACCCAGGAACTTAACTTAACTAGCCATTATCAGTACCACTCTAATCATTGTTTAGATGTGCCATCACAGACGCACATCTCCAACTGATATTATTAACCTATCGGTATATATAGTTTCAAGCGTGCGTAAGCAACGGTGAGAAGTATTGCAACTAAACTAATGAATATTCACTGGGAATGTTCTTAGATGGTGTTTGAAAGTTTTAGAGGATCATTCTATGGAATATACCCAATGAATATTTCTAGAATGAAGCGGATTATTCCTAGATGATAGCGCATATGCGGAATATATATTCCTGGAATATAACCAATTTGTAGAAAGAAAATTATTTATTGTTTTTTGAATATAAAGAACATTCACTGGGAATGTTCCAAGATCTTGCTTGGAAGTTGTAGAGGATCATTCTATGAAATATTCCCAATGAATATTTACTGGGGATGTTCTTAGATGGTGCTTGGAAGTTTTAGAGGATCATTCTATGGAATAATCCCAATGAATATTCTTAGAATGAAGGGGATTATTCCTAGATGATAGAGCATATTACTGGAATATTTTCGAATCTTCATTGCAGTCTCGGATAATAATAATTTTCACATTTACTTAAATGTTTGTGTAGCCTTTAGGTATTCTTAAAGATTTTTTCAGACATATTCCCAAAGAGTGCCCCGGGAATGTGCCGGATCATTCCAGATAAGCAGATAATATTCCTAAAGGATTCTTAAGGATTGTTTCAGACATATTCCCAAAGAATGCTCCGGGAATGTGCCGGATCATTCCAGGTAAGCAGGGAATATTCCTGTAGCATTGAGGAAGATTGATTGCGGTCTGGGATTGTTATGAACACAGCAGGAATCCCTAATAATACTTGTGCTAGAGTGTATAATTTATAGCCCGTGCTCAAATTTTTTTTTGCAAAAACTAATTTTATAGATTTTATAAACGAAACAAAATCTATTTTTTTAAATTTTTGCAAAAAGAAATTAGGAAAAAAACCGAAAATAACCTAAAAACCGTTTTAAGTTTAAAGGGCTCGGGTTCGGTCTCTAGCGCTACGTTTAAAAATAATATGGGTTCGGTTACGGATCCGGTCCACAAATAAATACCGGTTCCGGTCCGGTTTTCTGTCCAAAAACGGTCCGGTCCGGGTCCCTGATTTTTAATACTAAAATCGACTTCTCTCCGAAGTAAAACTAAAATACCGTAAACACGGGTGGCTTTAGCTAACTTCCAAACTTAAGCTTAAAATTTTTGTGGTTTTAACAATCATAATCATTAAATATTGTATACCAAAATTTGAGTCTTGAGTTGCTCTTTCATAATAACTATGTTATAATATTTCGTGGGGCTGAGTTTCAAAAATTAAAAACTGGGTGTACCTAGTTACCCCAGGGTTGCGGGTAACTTTGTATCACAGTGTATTTTCCGGATAAAATTAACTCAATATTTTATTTTATTTTTATTAGACATAGGTTAGGAGCGACATATCTATTGCACGGGATTACCGATGAAAATAATAAAAAATAGATCTGTAGTTAACCAAGGATCATCATTCCAAAGGAT
Source organism: Brassicogethes aeneus (assembly GCA_921294245.1). Classification (NCBI taxonomy): domain Eukaryota; kingdom Metazoa; phylum Arthropoda; class Insecta; order Coleoptera; family Nitidulidae; genus Brassicogethes; species Brassicogethes aeneus. The sequence continues at coordinate 14,674,739 of OV121134.1, read as the reverse complement.
TGCGCCTAATATAGAAATTTTAACGTTTGTATTTTTAAGAGTTCTGCACTGATGCAATATAAACAATTTTTTCTACTCCCACCTTTAAAACGCCCTTTATCGTACATGTTTTCAGGACACTTAGTGACCTTTTAAATACACATTGACAAGTTGTGGCTTTACGGCGCTTTAGTCACGGGCTGAAGTTAGTTTTAAGTTATTTGACAGTTGTCAAATGTCATACAATCGTTAAAATAAAGTGCCTTTCTTGTAAAATAATACTAAATGTGAAAATTATTTTATTAACTCAATATTAAAATATTGAATAGTTTCTCAACGCCAATATTTGAAAAGTTTATAAAATATTTCCTTTACTTTCACTGTGAAAAACTGTCAATTTTCAAGATACATTTCGATTTATAACCTTATAATAGTGTTTATAAAATGTAAAAATGTGACATTTGACAGTTTCCCCTTTTGTTTCATAGATTTTTGATTTATAATCATTTTAAGATAATAATAAGTATTTGTCGTAGAAAAAGTATAGTATAAACTTTTCTATACACGAATTTAATTTAGGCACGAGCGAGCTTGCGAGCGAGTGCTTAAGTTAATGAGTTTATCAAACTTGATACATAATATACTATTAAAGTGTAATACATCCCATATATTTCTTTAAAACACTGATTTTCCTGTAATATAAACTCCAAAGAATCGCTCAATTGACAGCTTTAGATCAACAAATTATAAATGTTAATTTTATCGAGCGCGAAAAGATTTTTCATAAAAGGGTTAAAGTCACCCGCGGGGTGCAAAGCCACCCGTGTTTACGGTACTGAAAATCTTTTTTAATTTTTTTTCAGTGGTTTCAAAATATTTGCTGAATCGTTAGTACCTATACAATGTACGAGCCCTAACCACATAATGTTCGGACACTTCATAATTTATACAGAAATTTTTTTCGTGAATACTATCTCAAAATTATTAGAAGTTATGAAAAATTCAGCTTATTTTGGCATATACCCCTCGAAGCGATTTTTATTTTTAAAAAGTTTACCTTTTATTTTTAGCTTTTAAAAAAAGGCTAACTTTTTAACTTTTTTTTGCATGAGTAAAAAAAGTTATAAATGGGCCCATTAAAAAGAACATAAAATATTATACAAACCCTGAAAATTTGGTAAAAATTGTATAAATAATAAGAAAGTTATAGCGATATATATATCTGCAAAATCTCCCGTTTCCTAAGAAAATTGCAAAAACTCTTTAAAAATAGCATTTTTAAATTACTTATACTTTTTTATAACTTATTTATTTTTTACCAAATTTTCAGGGTTTGTATAATATTTTATGCTCTTTTTAATGGGTCTATTTATAACTTTTTTTACTCATACAAAAAAAAGTTAAAAAGTTAGCCTTTTTTTAAAAGCTAAAAATAAAAGGTAAACTTTTTAAAAATAAAAATCGCTTCGAGGGGTATATGCCAAAATAAGCTGAATTTTTCATAACTTCTAATAATTTTGAGATAGTATTCACGAAAAAAATTTCTGTATAAATTATGAAGTGTCCGAACATTATGTGGTTAGGGCTCGTATATATATAGTATACATACATATTAACTATTTAGTATACATACATATTAACATATTAACTATTTTATTTACCTAGTATATAATAAATAGTCACTAGCTGCTTTTTAATATCCAATTTTTGCAAATGTCGGCTTGACGCGTCAAGCCGAGACACGTTGCGACGGGCCTCGTTTGGCTACAACAGCAAAGGTATGTAATGACTGTATTGTAATATACTAAAAATTGTATGTTTCACACATTAACACGAATTAAAATATAAATTTTTAGTTTTCAACGATAGAAAGCTAGCAAGGCGTGTTACTTCCCACAATTACATAATATTTAGGTTACACTATTCCAATTTTTTACAATCTTATCTGTCACCCAGAACACTATATTACACTAATTTAATAGAATTTACATAAAAGTATCAATAAATAAGCGGCAATTGCGGTTTACAAGGTAACTGATAAGAGCCCAGATAAAACTGGAGCACTGCTTGCTTTCTCATAGTATTTTTTTTCATTAAATCAAACCACTTACGGATTTTGCTATGTTATTTCTAGAATTTAAGACCAATAAAAATTTATGACACACCTCATAACGGCTTGGTAGGTATTTTACAAATTCAGTTTTGAAATTGCGCATGTTATATAATATATGGAAACTAAACCCAAAAACAAATTCTAGAAATGATTTTATGTCAATTCGACCAAAATTATATTATTCAAAAATGATTCATAATATTATACAGACCGTACTCAAAAGGGACAACGTAGAGGCTGCATCGAAGCGAGGTCACGGGCGATCACGTGGCAGTAGGGAGGTAAGGTCTTTGAATCCTACCTTAACGTAACGTAACGCCAAGTTTTGTTTTACTCCGTCCGCAAAGTTTCACTTCAAAAATAAAAAAAAACATCCTATTTTAAGGCCGTATACGCGAAGTTATTTTACTTTTAGGGAATGTAGATAAATATTATACCCTTAAGGCATATACCTATAACTAGTTATAGATATATGCCTTAAGGTAGTTGTCGTGGTACAATATTGTCAAAGTTTTAATCCGGCAACGTCGCTTATGCTCAACCAATAGATATATTGGAGACTGAATCAGTTTGTTTGAATTTACTGCGGAAATAATATGTATACTCGCGTACAGCCTTGCCAAGTTGTTTTTATCTGACACTAGTGATGTATACTTTTTACAAATTGTTGAACTTTAAACGGTTATTTATAAACAATTGGACGGTCAAAAATTTTTAATTATTTTTTTTTAAACTCAGCAAAAATACATTAAAGCACTGTTAGTTTTTTTAAAGCTTCTGACAGTTAGTTTTTTCTGTATAACTAAGAAACTGGTACAGAACTAAGGAAAGCCTATACAATCCATGTTAATTATCCAATTTTTAATTGAATTTATCTCGGGTTATAGACGGTCAATCGACTTCAAATTTTAAGGATATATGTATTGTTATGTCCTTAATAAGTATACAAAAATTTAAAATTTTCTGATGGTATGCTTACAGAACAACTACCTTAAAACAATTAGTGAACGTGTTGTTATTTAAGAATTATTCTCGCAAATTTATTGGGAAACTTTCTTATATCTAAAAACTTTTATTTTATTTGTCGCTTAAAAAATGATAACGGTACAAAGTAACATTCCCTGAATTTTATTATGATTACCTGCCTACTGTATGTTGCAATATACATTTCCATTAAAACTGAATGCGAAGGAATGTTGTCGACAAACTTAAAACTAATTTACGATACTCAAATGAAGATCTTGGAGGAAAATTTAATTATAATCGTAATATATTTGGATACAACACGAATTAAATATACAATAAGTAATACTTTGTATGTTTAAACTATAAAGTCGTAAGAATAAACGAAATTGGTCGATTAAAGTCTGCAAAGAAACAAAATTAAAATAAATATTTAACGCCTAGTGGGTGTGGGAAAAATATATATCCAATAAAAAGATAATATCGTCGGATAAAAAATAAATATGATATTTTTATATTACCAATTATTATTTATGTCTGCAATCAGGGCCGGCCCGACGTTTTTTTGCCGTCCCGGGCAAAGATATTTTTGCCGCCCCCATTTTATTGAGCAGGAATAGGAAAAAAAGTAGTTTAACGTAATTATTTTTTATGCTTTAGAATAACTGGTAAATATATACGGGGCAAAATTTGCCAAGTGTACCAGGTGAAAAAATTTTTGTCACCGATTTTGTTTAAACTTTACTTATTTGTTGTTCTTATAACGAAGAATCATAGCATAAAATTTTTTTGCTCTAGGATTGTTCATTCAAGAGTTATGGATTATTGAAATTTATCGATTTATTACTTTTTGGTGAAATCGCTTTTTATTTAAAAATTTATAACTTCTGTTCATCTCTTTATTAAATATTTCAATTTAACCACCTTAAATGATTTTTTCCCTACTTTTCAATGGGCTATACCGTTTTTGCAAAAAAAATAAAAATTGCAATTTTTTTTTAAATTTTGCAAAATTTTGCATTTTTTGAAACAATGTGTATTTTTTAATTTTTTTTAAAATAGCATAAAATCCAAGTTTATTATGTTATCTTTGAATAAAAAAAAATTTAGAGTGGGCCCGACATGTAGAAGGGAAGTTTTTCATATTTGAATGCCGCACGGTCTAGCCATCGAATAGCTACTATACTGCCGTATGCGTTTATACCTAGTAGATGCGAGTAAACGAATACAAAATGATAATTTAAAATGTAAAATTATGTTTGAGTAGTCAATGATGTATTTTAAATATTTAAACTGCCGCACGATATAGTTTTTTTATTGTGTATTAGTCCTTCGGAGGGGACTTTAAGCCCGCGGTCCGTTCCTACCCCTAACCCGCACAAGCCATTCAGTTGGCTTATGGGACTTCTTACGAAGTAAGGGTGGAACTAAAAGAGCACTTTTGTATATAAACTGTATTTTTTTTTGCACAAATTGTTTAAGCATGGGTCTACATAGATTTCGCATGATACAAAATGTATTGTTATAACCGTAAAGGCGCCATTCAGCTTATAGGCAAGCCGTTACGGTTATAACAATAAATTTTTTATTTAATATCATCGATCCTCCTTGCGAAATCTACGTAGACCCATGCTTAAACAATTTGTGCAAAAAAAATACAGTTAAAAAACTATATCGTGCGGCAGTGTAAATATTTAAAATACATCATTGACTACTCAAACATAATTTTATATTTTAAATTATCATTTTGTATTCGTTTACTTGCATCCACTAGGTATAAACGCATACGGCAGTGTAGTAGCTATTCGATGGCTAGACCGTGCGGCATACAAATATGAAAAACTTTCCTTCTACATGTCGGGCCCACTCTAAATTTTTTTTTTATTCAAAGGTAACATAATAAACTTGGATTTTATGCTATTTTAAAAAAAAATTAAAAAATACACATTGTTTTAAAAAATGCAAAATTTTGCAAAATTTAAAAAAAAAATGCAATTTTTATTTTTTTGCAAAAACGGTATAGCCCATTGAAAAGTACGGAAAAAATCATTGAAGGAGGTTAAATTGATATACTTAATAAAGAGATGAACAGAAGTTATGAATTTTTAAATAAAAAGCGATTTCACCAAAAAGTGAAAAATCGATAAATTTCAATAATCAATAACTCTTGAATGAACAATCCTAGAGCAAAAAAAATTTATGCTATGATTCTTCGTTATAAGAACAACAAATAAGTAAAGTTTAAACAAAATCGGTGACAAAATTTTTTTCACCTGGTACACTTGGTAAATTTTGCCCCATACACATAATTGCATCACTTGTCAATGATTATATCCTATATATTATTATATACTGTAAATAGTGTCACTATTATAGTGAGTATAATTAAACAATATTTTTAAATTACAAGAATTCTTTGGTTTGTTAAAATTTACTTTACTAAATTTTATTTTCAGACATTTTATACTTTTAATTATCAAACTACCTAAGCAATGCACTGATTTTACAAGCCCAATCGTGATAACAGTCTTAACTAACATAACTGACGACATATTTGCATCTCTGGACGGTGGATTGGCAAGTGCGCTTATATTGCTTGATTTTTCAAAAGCATTTGATACGCTGGACCATTCACTTCTCTGTGCAAAACTCAAATATTATGGTTTAGATATAACTTCATTCAAATTTTTTTCTAGTTATCTTACTGGCAGAAGACAGTGTGTCGTGCTTGACGATTCAAAGTCAAGAGTTGCCAATGTGTCGTCGGGAGTACCTCAGGGATCTGTTTTAGGTCCTTTATTGTTTTTAATTTATACATCCGACATTTTTAGTTCAGTTTCTTTTTCCAAAATTCAAACTTTTGCTGACGATACCCAACTTTTGTATTCTTTTAATCCGAAAAACCCTCATTTGGCAAGCATTAATATTAATAAAGATCTAAGGGCTATATCTAAGTTCGCTTACTCTCACAATCTCAAATTAAACCCTTCCAAATGTACATACCTAGTCTTTTGTAACAATATATATACTGAAGAATTAAAAACTAAACTTCACTTGAAAGTTGATGACAACCCTATTACTTCTAGTAATACAGCTAAAAACCTAGGAATTATTTTTGACTGTAAGCTAAGATTTCAAGAATATATTTCAATTCTTTTAAAAAAATCTTATTTGGCACTTAAACTTTTATACAACAATAAAAAGATTATTAATTATAACTTAAGGAAAAAGTTAGTAGAAACACTTGTTTTACCGTTTCTCAATTATGGGATTATTCTCTATTACCCATGCCTTGACCAAATAAACAAAACTAGAGTTCAAAAAATTCAAAATTCATGCTGCAGGTTTGTATTTGGCCTTCATAAATATGACAGAATTTCTAGCAAAATTAATAATTTGGGTTGGTTAAAAATTGAAAATTTATTTAAATATAATTTGTCTGTTTTTGTTTACAATTTACTTAAATCCTCAACGCCTTTGTATCTTCGTAAAAAACTAACTTTTAGATATAACCTACACGATTTAAATATTAGATATAAATTTAAGTTATCCTTACCAAGATTTCGATCAGCCATCTTCACGAGATCATTTTCGTATAACGCACCCTGTATTTATAACGCCATTGATGATAATATTAAGTCTCAGTCAGAAAAACGCTTTCGCAAGGAAGTTAAGGCATGTTATTTTTCTTTACAGATTTAATTATTTTATTAGGTTAAGTTAGATTTAGTATTAGGTTAAGTAAGGGTTAAGTGGAGTAGCCTGGCTAGACTTCGCCTTTTAATTATTGTATTTTGTATACGTAATTAATAAAGACATTATTATTATTATTATTATTATATAATATTTGTCAATTATTAATTGTCAATTGTCAAACAAAAGTATAAAAAAACTACAGGATGTGATTGAAGAAACGAATGAAAGAAAGCGCCTCTTTCAAATCTTTGTAACAAAGATATTAAATTATCTAAACTGCATTTTTCGAGCGTAATTCTTAATTCTTGATTATTATTATTCTTGATTATCATTAACAAATCGTAAAAATGCCCATTATGCCGCTCTGGGCCGTTGCCCGGTTCGCCCGTACCTCGGGCCGGCCCTGTCTGCAATCCAGCCATTCCACGTTACTCGGCAATTTGTGTAGCGTCCGTAATAATAAAAAATTGTGAGTAAAAACTACTGTAATTATTATGCTTATTAACTTATAGTTTTGTGTTTTTTTATAAATAACCATTTTCTTCTATCTATCAGGATGAAACTTAACAGTATGTCCGAATTTTTTTTATATTTTAAATGGTTTTCCACAATCCGCACATAAATTCATTTTTATTTCAGTTATAAAAAAGTTAAATATTTCTACATGTTAATAAAAATAATATAAAATACCTTTTTGTACTCCCACCTTTAAAACGTTCTTTATCGTACATGTTTCCATGACACAAGTGACACATTGACAAGTTGTGGCTTTATGGCGCTTTAGTCACGGGCTGAAGTTAGCAACAGGTTTTTAGTCACGGGCTAAAGTTAGTTTTAAGTTAGTTGACAGTTGTAAAATGTCATACAATCGTTAAAATAAATTGCCATTCTTGTAAAATAATACTAAATGTGAAAATTATTTTATTATTTCAATATAAAAATACAAAAGTATTAAATAGTTTCTCAACGCCAATATTTTAAAAGTTTATATGAACATTGTACTGACCTTTTAAACTCGCCGGCAGTAAACTATAACTTAAATTCGGGCATGGACTCCACTGTAAAGTACTCATAAAACATTTTCTTTACTTTTACTGTGAAAAACTGTCAATTTTCAAGAAATACATTTCGATTTATAACCTTTATAATTGTTTCATAGATGGCGCTCTATACAAATTTTTGATTTTAATCATTTATTTTATTTATTTTATTTATTTTATTTATTTAACATCCAGATACACGTGTACAGAAAATAATTTCTGCCTATTGGAGGTAATAAAATTACCTGTACATAGGTCCGGTACATAACTTAAAAACTAGGATCTTAAAACTAAACTAAAACTAAAATAATATATAATATTTTCATTATCATTGCGAAAACAGTTTATAATTCCAACATTTAATACTATTAAGTTAACAATGAATTATTGGTACAGTTTTTGGTAATCCAGTACAATACAATACAATACCAATTCTTTATTTGCTCAATTACATACAAAAGATGTTTAGCATCGTCTTTTAACATTTGTTTAAACTTAAAAGTAAATTTGTTTTTTGGGTTATTTACTACTTTGATGTTATTTTAAGATAATAATAAGTATTTGTCGAAGAAAAAGTATAGTATGCACCTCGTTTATAAACTTTTATACACAGGGTGTTTCTTTTAACTTGAGACAGCTCAATATCTCGAGAAATACGCATTTCACGAAAAAATGTCTTAAATAAAAAGTTAATGTGACCAAAGGGGACATTATTTGGTGCTACCGCTAGCCACCCCTTACCCCTCCTTAAGGGTGAAACGGGGGGTAACTTTGGAAAGTCAAATGGAATGACCCGATTTTTTTCACAGATTTTGGTAGTACTTTTATTTAAAACTTTTTTTCAATTCATCAACAGATGGCGCTGTAATTCAAAATTTAAGAAAAATGTGTTTCCTTGTAAAATGTATTATTTGAAACGTTTGAAAAACAAACGTTAACAGTAAATCAACAATATTCGGCTGTGAAAACAATTTATAACAAATGCTCGAAAAGTCGTTCTTCCATTTCGACACATTTTTGATTGCGGGTAATGAATTCTGGCACAAAACGCGCCAACATGTCGGGCGGTATCGCCGCACAGGCGTTCCTGATCCGCTCCACCATGTCTTCCCGTGTTGTGGGAATTGCAGCGTAAACTTTTTCTTTCAAGTGACCCCACAGGAAGAAGTCTGGTGGCGTAAGATCAGGTGATCGAGCAGGCCAACTTAGTGGACCACGTCTACCGATCCACCGGCCATTGAACTCCCGATCCAACACCTCTCGAGCAATTGCCGAATAATGCGCAGGACAACCATCATGCTGGTACCACATGTTTTGGAGCCGTGCTAGTGGTACATCCTCCGCCGTCAATAAAGAAGGGTCCGATGAATCGTTCGCCAAAGTTAATGCACCGTCAATAAAGAAGGGTCCGATGAATCGTTCGCCAAAGGTACCGCACCAAACATTTACCGACCAGGGACGCTGGTGCTCCACTTGGTGTCGAAATGGAAGGACGACATTTTGAACATTTGTTATAAATTGTTTTCAGAGCCGACTATTGTTGATTTAATGTGAATTTTTGTTTTTCAAACGTTTCAAATAATACATTTTACAAGGAAACCCCTATTTCTTAAATTTTGAATTACATCGCCATCTGTTGATAAATTGAAAAAAGTTTCAAATAAAAGTTATTAATTTTTTTATGTACTACCAAAATCTGTGAAAAAAATCGGGTCATCCTATTTGACTTTCCAAAGTTACCCCCCGTTTCACCCTTAGGGAGGGGTAGGGGGTGGCTAGCGGTAGTACCAAATAATGTCCCCTTTGGTCACATTAACCTTTTATTTAAGACATTTTTTTGTGAAATGCGTATTTCTCGAGATATTGAGCCGTCTCAAGTTAAAAGAAACACCCTGTATACTCAATAATTAAAGCAGTCGCTCGCAAGCTCGCTCGCTTAATTAAATTCGTGTATAAAATGGCGTTTATCACACTTGATACATAATATACTATTTTCTACTCCCACCTTTAAAACGCCCTTTATCGTACATGTTTCCATGACACTAAGTGACTAACAAGTTGTGGCTTTATGGCACTTTAGTCACAGGCTGAAGTTAGCAACAGGTTTTTAGTCACGGGCTGAAGTTAGTTTTAAGTTAGTTGACAGTTGTCAAATGTCATACAATCGTTAAAATAAAGTGCCTTTCTTGTAAAATAATACTAAATGTGAAAATTATTTTATTATCTCAATAAAAAAATACAAAAGTATTAAATAGTTTCTTAACGCCAATATTTGAAAAGTTTATATGAACATTGTATTGACCTTTTAATTTCGCCGGCAGTAAACTATAACTTAAATTCGGGGACGGACTCCACTGTAAAGTCCTCATAAAACATTTTCTTTACTTTCACTGTGAAAAACTGACAATTTTCAAGAAATACATTTCGATTTATAACCTTTATAATCTGTTTTTATAAAATATAAAAATGTGACATTTGACGGTGACACACAGATTCCCCTATTGTTTCATAGATGGCGCTCTATAAATTTTTTTTGATTTAAATCATTTTAAGATAATAATACGTATTAATCGTAGAAAAAGTATAGTACAGTCCGTTCAGGCTAAGTTGAGCGCTTTGGTGGGGGATCTTGTGACCGTTGATTAAATTAAATATCTAATCCTCGCAAGATTTCGGTAACAAGAAGATGATTTATCAGTGCCGGGGCTTGCGGTTTGTTGGTACAGAGCGGCTACCGAAATACATGTATTTAATTGTGACTAAACATAGAGATCATGGACGGGGTGACATTCCTAAGACCGCTCAACTTAGCCTGAACGGACAGTATGCACCTCGTTTATAAACTTTTCTATACACTCATTAATTTAAGCACTCGCTCGCAAGCTCGCTCGTGCCTAAATTAAATTCCTGTATAAAATGACGTTTATCAAACTTGATACATAATATACTATTAATTATATAGTTCGGATAAGGCTTCAATAAAAATATTAAAATAATGCAAACAGGCTAAATAAAATAATGCCTACCTAACCATTAAATCCTAGACAATTTGTCTATTCCGCCATTTGAAATAGTGTATTTCCTTATTTCAATAAAGACGTTTATTATTATTATTATTAAATACATTTAGCATTTAGGTAAGCTTAACTGTGTTTAAAGGCCATAAATTTGGGCACGGCAATTTTGTTCAGAACTAAGAAGAAGAAAAACGCATAATACTGTTATCAGAAAATTCCAGTTAAAATGATTGATTAAAAATATTATTATATAGTATAATACTAGCCCTTTTATAAAGTATATATTAGTATATACTATTTTCCAGGCCTATTTTTTATCGTAATTTTTGAAAATGGACCAAATGGACCTTGCTGGGTTTGATACCACACCCCTGATATATCATATACCTATATATCTATAGATATGAAATATTCTGAAAATATAGCAGATTTATTGCTTCTCTCAAAATTGTCTGAAAAAATAATGCCTTAACTTGGACAATGATTTATTTTTCAAGTTAAAATAAGAAATATGTATCGCGATATTATAAATGAAGACAGGCAGATTTATATTATTAAACCTAAATTGCCTTGATTGATTTGAAATGTTATTCTTTTAAATTTTGTCAATTTATAAATTTTAAAATATATATTTTCAAAACATGGCTCCACAATAATAATTAAATTGTAGACACCTTAGACAAAGAAAGAGAGTGGACGCGTAATCAGAACGTTGAAACCACCCCGAATTTTCCTGTCTACGCGCCTACCTGTGAAAGGTTTTCAGGCTCTAAATTCTTGTCATTGTAACATATATAACTTCTAAAAACATGCAAATGTTCTGAAAACTGGAGAAATTCTCCGTCACCGTGCTTTTGTTTTAAGCGTGCTACCCAACCAGGCACCGACATCAGGGTTGTCATTTTGTCCACTTCTTTTGATTTCGTCCATGACGTGGTTAAAATTGGACAAAAACGGACAATATTGGACAAAATCAAATTTTATACTATTACAATAGTAGGTACTATTATAATTATATTATAATAGGTACCTATACAGTAGTAAAATGGACAATATTGGACAAAATCAAATTTTATACTATTACAATAGTACCTTCTATTATAATTATATTATAATAGGTATACAGTAGGTAACCTACTACTTATTATATGTAGGTAAAGTATCACAAAAATACGAATGTATTTTACTACAGAATATATGCATATATTGTTTATTTTGTTGTAATACAAAAATCAAGGTATTAAAAAACAAAAATGTAGACAGGTTTCAATTTGCTTATCACTTGTAACTTATTCCTAAATCTTATAATTATTAACCGTTTAAAAACTTGTACAGAGACAGAGATAAAATCTGCCTTTCGCTTGTGCTGTAGTCTTGGGTCTTTGTTTTTTAAAATTCATGTAGGATTTTGTTTAAAAGAATATTTTTGATTTATTTATTTGCTAATGTTAAATTTAAATGGGATAACAATGGCTAGTCAAGCACCAAAATGTTTAAGTTGTTTATGTTTTATTGTTGTTTAAGTTGTTTTTGACACCCTAATAAGTAATAATAATAATTAATAATTTATAATTATAATAAGGTTTTTTGAATTTTATTTGATTTTGTCCAATTTTGTCCAGAACAATTGATTTTGTCCGGACGGACATAATTGGACAAAATCGTCCATGGACTGCAGTTATGTCCACTTGGACGAATTCAACCAACCCTGACCGACATACAGCCTGTTTCGGTCTTAATAGATCTCATCAGAGCCGGATAGCCGTGGTGTGTAAACACGCTGCTAAGAGCCAAACATGTACCACGAGTGCGGTAAAATAAAATCAGCCAGCGTCTACTGTCCAATTAGACGTGGGCCACTGCCTACACTTCATAGCGGGAGTAAAAAATCATCACTCCACATCTCTCACCGCTGTCGCTGTACCTGTTTGCCTATATAAGGCTCCTGGCGTGTTTAAGCGTGCTTAATTCGGTACAATTGAGGTCTAAGAAGACCGAAACAGGCTCTTGAAATTAATTAGTCAAACATGACTAATTGTCATAGCAAAAAAGCAGCCACTAATAATTATCGTCAACAGCAATTTGTATCACGGACATTTAGCAGTCAACTCCTGTAAAATTGTCGCTAAATCCGGACAAGTCGTCAAAAGTTATGAAAGTAGAACAGTTTTTGAGATATAGTCAGATATGCTCTACTTTCATAATTTTTGACGGTCGTATATTCGGCTTTTCATAGTGTCACTTAAAAGCAAAAAAGAAATGTTGACATTTACCTCTTACTCACTACACCTAAACATTTCCTTATAAATACATTCCGTTAATAAAAAAGTATTTAGTGTAGACAATAAAAACACAAGATACAAAAATAATTTTTTCTACTCCTATTACGGAATTTGACCCTTCTAATATCACTTTTATCTATGGAATTACATATATTCCGTAACGTGTTACAGAATGAAATATTCATCTGATGACAGAATAAACACTCGTGGCGACATCTCTGTTTTTAATATCTAACAAATTTTAGACCGATCCAACCTCACTTTCTTCCAATTAAATTATTTTTCTATGGTATTTTTTGGAAACGTAGAAAAAGTATAGGTAGTCTGAAACACGTTTGAAATTGCATATTCCGCTCTCGTGAAACCGTCAAACTCGCCTTCGGCTCGTGTGACAAACTCTTCACTCGATCGGAATATGCTGTATTCCAAACTTGTTACTACATTTATAGATAGAAAATACGCCAAATGCATATTTAAATTAAAATTTTGGAAATTAAGATTAAATTAAAAAAAAATATTTTAAAAATTCGAGCAAAACGGTACATTTGAGAACCTTGCAATTCTACTTCCCGAATTGTTAAAAATAAGTATTTTTTATAAATGTTAAAATGATATTTCAATTAACGGATATAAATAATTTCATGTGCATACCGTTAGTTCCGTTCCGCCAATAAAAAGAGAAAACGAAGAACAAAACTGTTATTTGTATTCATAGATATCGGTGCATTTCCTGCGAAGCTATTGTCCATAAAGCGTAAGTTTTATGTAAGCTATCTTCGGCTAGCCTATCGGATGCCATTGAAACTTTTTAATTGTATATTTTAGTTGATATAATCGCAACCGCTTGCAGTAGACGTTCTTAGGCATAGACGAGCGATAATAAAATTATATAATAATATTCACTGGGCAAGTTTTCGGTATTACAATAAGCCTGGGCCAGAATCAAAAATATATACAGGGTATTTTTTAATTGGATGCAGATACTGAATGGGCTCAATCCTTGGATAATAACGAAAAAATTGGTATTAACTTAGAACCGAAACCGATTTATTTTATATAGGGTGTTCAAAATTGAAGAAAAAAATATCGTTTACCGGAAATCAATCACCAAGAAAATGAGTGGATATTTTTTGACGAACTTTAGAGAAAAGTTGCTTCGGCTTAGTAGAAGATAAAAAATTTCGAAGATTTAATGACCATAATAATACTATACTAGTAATTTATATATATAGGTATCAAAAACTGACAAATAAAAATGTATTCAAGAACCTCGGGTTTAACGTCCGTACGATAAGATTACAGTTACGACAAGGTTTACTAATTGGTTAATAATATAATATTTTTAATATTTTTTTTTTAAACTTAATAAACTTTAAAAGTTTAAATAGATAACAAACACATTAACTATGGTTTCGCGTAAAAATCGAACAAATTTTGGACATTTGTTTGCAAGTGATGCCAGAATTGAATATATTTTTGTTACCTTGTTTGTACATCTAAATGGTACTTTTTTTTCAAAAAAAAAATTTCATCCATTGACCCCTGTGGTTTTCAGGCCTTAAGTCACTCTACTGTGTTAAAAATAGATAAATTTCGATATTTTGTAATAACATTTTTATTTAAAAACGTATCGATTTGAAATTAAGATAAAATGTAGACCTTATTAGTGGCAATAAATCCACGTATTATTTTTTTTAGATTTTAATATACAGGGGGCACGGTGAACAATTTAATTTAAAATTTTACCATTTTTTAAGGGTTAAAAAGTCGAAGAAGCAACGTTTTTTTATAATTTTGAGTATATCACGTTAAAGTACTGATAATTAACTATTATTTGATATATAAACTTCTAAATGCAAATTATGTTTTTACGAGAGACACCATTTTTAAGTTAAGCCTTCAAAGAGCGTAATACTAACGTGTTTTACAAATTATATATTCTTTTATCTAGTTTTATAAGATAATGTATTATATATTACATACAATATTTTATATATAACATACAATTCTTACATATTTATTTAAAAAAATCGCCATAGATGGAGCTAAAATTAGGTTTATTTATAAATTTTAAATTTTTTTAAGTTTACTAATTTTGATCATAGTAGGCATCACAGACTTATCTCTATGGTAACCTACCATTGGAAGCATGAAAGATAATTTAACAGTTCAGTTTATAAGTTGCAAATGACTGATTGCGTTTCAATTTATAAGTGTACTATAAACTTAAAATATTAATTTATTAAAATGAATACACTAAATAATAAGTATAGACAGTATCAGCAAGTTAGAAATTATAACCTACTTTAATTTTATTTTTTGCTCCACAACCAAGCTTCAATTTATGTTTTACTCGATAAACAAGCTTCAATTTTAATTCCTAACTGAGGAAAGTAATATTTACCCAATAAATAAATTAGAATAAAGACTTTTTATGTTGCAATCGGCTATTTAGATATACCTATATTTTTATTCATTTGTTTTTCGATTTTTTGTAATTAGTTATTTTGCATTTGCAATATAATGTTATACAGGGTGTTTCTGAAGAAAGGCAAACGGTATGGATTTGAAATTTTAATAGAATATACAATTTGATTTAGACTATACATAAAGTCAATAGTTTTCAAGATATTAATTTTTTTCTTTAAAATGCACGTTAATCAAAATAGCCTCTAATTTGTTTGTTGACATGGGGTTGGAATTTTTGGAATATTAAAACATTGTTTAGTTTTTTAAAGGTTTTTCAACAAATACCTTGAGAAAAACCACTTGAAATTAGGCGAAATTCAAACAATAACAACGTTTTTATTATAAATGTAAAACCCTGTATGTTTTAACATAATCAAATAGAACATTAAAGAATCTTTCGATTGGTATTATAGTTACTCTTTCCTAAAGTTAAAATTTCAGAGACATTTAACAATTTCTAATATTTTCAATACTATTTTGTATCAACAAACCTCTGAAATTCTACCTGTGGTTTAATGTAACAGTATCCATGGTTACCACCAAATCTGTCATTGTTTAAAATTAATTAAAATATTTGATTGAAAAAATAATAACTCAAAAAATATTGACTTTAGGTATAGGATATGGTATAGCCATTTTACTCAGAATTTTATGTAGAATTAAATAATGTAAAAATATATGAGGTATTCCGGTAAAACAGGAAGTATTATTTTGTTTAAAATAATTTAGGAAAAGAGTCTAAAGCGAATACTTTACGCTATTAAAATTTTAAATCGATGTCTTTCGCGATTCCCTAGAAACTTCCAACGGACTAAGTAAGTGAAACACCCTGTATATTAAACGTCATTTATGTGTTATGCTTTACTTAATTATTAATAAAAGATAAAACAATATTTGTATAAAAATGACAAAATGTACTAAACTAAGCATTTATGAATACTGCTACTGCTAATTCAAAACTGATCCTGGCCACAGAAACATCATTTGCATAAAAAAGTTAATATATCAAATAATAGTCAAATATCAACACTTTCACGTGCTATACTCAAATTTATAAAACAAAGTTGCTTCTTCGATTATTTACCCTTTAAAAATTGTCAAATTTTAAACTAAATTATCACCAGCGCCCCCTGTATGTTATAATTCAAACAAAATTTTTTCATGGATTAATTGTCATTGGTAAGATCTACATTTTGTCCAAATTTCAAATCGATACGTTTTGAAATAAAAAAGTTATTAAAAAAAAATGAAATTTCTTCATTTTTAACACAGCGAAGAAAAAAATTAAAATAAAAACAAAGTTGTCAATGGACGAGATTTTTTTTTTGAAAAAAGTACTGCATTAAGATGTAGAAATAAGGTAAAAAAGTTTCAATCGATTTCTTGAACCCTTGCAAATCGACCGTTCGATCCTTTCGCGAAACCGTAGTTAAGGGCCACAGTGGCGTATCAATAAAAACTTTAAAATAAAATAATAATAATACATAATCAGGCCAATTCACATACACCCCTTAATATTAATATTATTAAGAATGAATTTGTTTGAATATAGAAGCAATTACACTGACACCCCTTAATATTAATATTATTAAGAATTAATTTGTTTGAATATAGAAGCAATTAATATCAGTTCTAGGATCTTGGTATTCGCGGCACACTTCTAAATCTCTTAACTAGTTACCTTGAGAACAGAAAACAACATGTAAAAATTGGTAAATACATAAGTGATCCACTCACACCTAACTACGGTGTTCCACAGGGCACAATATTGGGTCCACTCTTATTTATATTATATATAAATAATCTGTTTAGGGTGGAAACTAAGGGTAAAGTTTTAAGTTTTGCTGATGATACCACCATACTCTATACGGCCAGAAATTGGATTGAACTGAAAGAGGTAATAGAAAATGACTTTGTCTATATAAAAGAGTTGTTCGACGAAAGTGCTTTAACATTAAATATTGAAAAGACAATGTTCATGCCTTTCGGCTGCTACAAAAACAGTCTACCTACCTTTAACACTTTGACATTTGAACAGGAATCGATAAACTTCTCAATAAAAAGGACAACGTCAACCAAATTTCTGGGAATAATTATAGATCCGCATCTTAAATGGGACCTCCAAATACAATCTATCACCAAAAAACTTAGATGCTTTATTCCATACTTTAAAACTTTTCAAAATATACTAACTATAAAGCAGCTAAATATTGCATACAGCGCTTTAGTAGAGTCTCACTTAAGGTATGGAATTATGGGTTGGGGAGGAATCTACAGCAATACTCTTAGGGATCTTAACGTTACACAAAAAAGAATCTTAAAAGTAATGTACAATAAAACAAATATCTACCCCACTAATGAATTATACAAATTATCAAATAGAATGGACTGTAGACAGCTTTTTTTATGTCACTTGCTATACATATGTTTTCGAAAAAAACAGAAATGAAATCCACATGCACAAGAAATAACCAGAAATTACCTGAACCCAAAGTTAACAAAACCATCGGACAACGCAGCAGTCGATTTCTTGGACCAAAAATTTATAATCTTTTTCCAAATGAAATAAAACAGGCTAGATCAATCCATAGCTTTAAAAAAATGTAGAAACTACACCCCAGAAATAACTAGAGAAGATATTCATAAACACATAGATTTTAAAATATCAATGAATGAACTTTACTGAGAACGTAGCTAAAACCAGTTTGCTCTCAAAGACTTGCCTTCTCATTTTCAAAATGCTTCTTATTCTTATTTATTCTTATTTATTCTATTTATCTTATTTTTGTATTGAAGTTTGTATTATATTTTATTTATTTTGCAGGCTTAAATGCAACTGCATTTCTGTGCTTTTAGCATATTTATTGTAACACTGTTTTAATTAAATTTTGTAAACATTCTTTAAACAATAAATATTATTATTATATTAATATATAAATATATATTAGGATATATATGTATATATATGTATTAGGATGTTTAAAAAAAACAATTATTTTTTTTTCAATGGTGTTGAAAAATTAATAATAGGTACATTAAAAAACAAAAATGTTGGCGCCTATTTGAGCCCTTAATATTAATATTAAGGTTTGCCTCAATTCATTTGTTGTTTTTCCATTTCAATAACACGGGAATTTTTATTTTTTTAATTTTGATTTCTTATAACTTTGGAATGGTTTGTTTTCGCAACACCCAAGCGAGAGGTTTTATAGACAATTTCACGCTCTACAAAAAATCACTTTAATTCTGTTAACCTGAGACTGTTAACTTTTTTTATTTATATACATATATAATATATATATAAACATAATGTATATACAGGGTGTATAATATATAATATATATATAAACATAATGTATATACAGGGTGTTTCAAATATAAGCGCGCTTACATTTATCAAAAATACAAAGGAAACCTTTTTTGTAGTTAATTTACAACAAAAATATGTTCCACTCCTTTCAAAATCCTAACTATTCTGGGAGTAAATTTTTTTTTTCAAAACTTTTTAAATTTTGACCTAATAAATGTTTTACGAAAAAAAACAAAGGATAACTTTTTTGTAGAGCACTCAATTCTCTATTAAAATGTTTATTGGACTTAGCTCTATATTAATTTGTTTGTGAGACACAAAATGTCTACTATAGTTCGATGAAAAACATTTTGTAAAACATAATATGAAAATGGAAAATTGTAATGAGGAGGATCGTACTCTTAATAGTAAGAGCTAGCTTTTAAAATATAAAATCCTTTTGACTTATGATATCGAAAAATTGGTTGATGGACAAATCAAAAGAAGACTTTCTACGTATGAGCTCATACGTAGAAAGTCTTCTTTTGATTTGTCCATCAACCAATTTTTCGATATCATAAGTCAAAAGGATTTTATATTTTAAAAGCTTTGTTTATATATTATATGATATAAATAGCATACCTGTTTTATTAAATAATTCAATACATAACAATAAAATTATATAGTAAAAGTATCTATTTATTTTCTTCCACAAAAACAAAATGAAAAATACTTTTAATTATAATTAACTATACGAATTAATCCCTTAAAATAATGCAATTTTCTAAATATACGCAACATAACATAATAAATTGTGTACACTTTAAAATAATTAATTACCATTAATCAAGCAATATAAAGAGAAAAATTAATTGGAAAAATGCTTGAAAAGGTTTTACTAAAACTTAAAATAGTATAGTGTAAAAATAAATTAATTTTATTTTTTTAATAGCAAAAAACCCATTTTAAACTCTTGGATTTAAATATTTAAAGTTAATAATTTTTTACAAGCAATTTATTAAATTAAAGTATACTTTTTTCAAAATTGTTCCTAAATTTAAAAACTGTTCGAAGCAAACAATTTTTAGGTGTAGACTTTTTAATAAAAATAGAATCTAAACATTGAGGACAATTTAAAAGAGATTTTCCTTTATTTCGAAAGATATTTAACAGATTATTAAAATGATATTAGGTACCATTGGATATTTCTAACAAACAGAAATAAGAAACAACCTGACATCCGACTAACCTGAAAATGGTTTTATCGGGTTTTGTTCCTCAATTCAATTATCCAGAAGAAAACCGTCACGACTCAAAAAACTAAAAATAGTTTTTTTTCACGAAAACCGGATAAAAATGCCGATTTAACTAAAGGCTATAAAATGAGCGTTTTTTCATTTATGACGGGTTTCCTCCGGGTGACCGAATTGAGAGAATAAGAGTAAAGTGAGAGTAGTATATTAAATATTCCCTATTTTATGTAGTTTCCCGTGAATCACGCAGTTTTTGTGTTAAGACTTATCATCAATTTTTATTGAAGCATGTAAAATTCAAATTGTTCATACCGCAAGATTTACCAGCATGTTTTGATGAGGCAGATTTTTACTTTTCAGGGTATATAAATAAATATTTTTGGTACTGGGCTGCCGAACTTCTGCATTCCGAAAAAGTTATGAGGTGTGGCTAGGGTTGCCATGCGTCCGGCTTTAGCCGGATAAGTTTGGCTTTTTACGTTCGCGTCCGGCCTAATTAATTAACAAAACCGTGTTATATTTGTACTTATTAATTAAAATACGTAATCGAGTTATTTTTATTATAAAAGTCCAGCCTCAAAAATAGTATGTTTGGCTATTAAAAAAGATATGTCAGGCTTTTAGGACAAAATGTCCGGCATAATATAGCGCCTAGTCCGGCTTTAGTATATTGGGGCCTGGCAACCATAGGTTTAGCTGCGTTCGGCAGACTGGGCCCGACTTTAAAAATGTTTAGTCACGGGCTGAAGTTAGCTTTAAGTTAGTTGACAGTTGTCAAATGTCATGCAATCGTTAAAAGAAAGTGCCCTTCTAAAATAATACTAAATGTTATCTCAATACAATTATCTTAATACAAAAATACAAAAGCATTAAATAGTTTCGCCGGCAGTAAACTAGAAATAACTTAAAGTCGGGCTCGGACTCCATGGTGCACCGTGTGAAGTGCTAATAAAACATTTTCTTCACTGTTTTTTAATCCATTTTCAAGAAATACATTTTGATTTATTATCTATGTTTATATATAGTTATAACACATAGTATGTGTCACATACAAATTTGAAGTTTGGCGGAACACGTATTTCCCTATTCTTTTATAGATGGCGCTCTATACAAATACTTAATTTAAATCATTTTTAAATAATAATAAGTATTTGCCGTAGAAAAAGTATAGTATGCAACTCGTTTAAAAACTTTTCTAGACACTTTTTACGATATATGTAAGAGTTTCAAAGATTATCGCGCGCGCGGTTTAATAATAATAGGTTTTGTTTAATATAAAGTAAATCCCGTATGGTCTAGTGGTTAGGATACCAAGCTCTTAATACGACAAGGTTTTTTTTTTAACTTTCCCCTGAATAATTCATTGGTATGAATGTTGTAATGTAATTATTTATGACAAATAAATGTTTTAAATGTGAAATAGACACTCGTTAATTTAGGCACGTTAATTTAGGCACTCGCTCGCAAGTTCTTCCATGCCTAAATTAAATTCGTGTCTAAAATGGCGTTTATCAAACTTGATACATAATATACTATTTGGTCTTAAAACTGCATTATGTGTAATAAACATATAGGTATGTTTTAAAACTGTATTTCTATAATAATGGTTTCAAAACCGTCAATACCCCTCGATAACAAAATTAAGAAAATTTTTCTGTATATTTTTATTTTAACTTTTAATATTTTAATATACATATGTGCACAAAAATATCACTATAAACAATATCTTTATCGCGTTTTATTGTATTTTTTTCATCAATGGGCCCCCATTGAACAATAAAGTAGAAGAATTTTTTATATTGATTAAAAATGCAGGAATTTTTCGATATGTGCCAATTATCTAGTTAATAATTCGTCATCATTTCGATTAATCGTAAGTAATTCGTAGATTTGGTGGGCCTCTTCAAGGTCGACATACTAATTTTCATACCAGTTTTTTTAAATACTGTCTTGCCTGCTTAAGAACGTGCGTGAGAATACATTTTCGCGGTTAAAGTTTAAGATGTTTGTGGTATATCAAATAAAATAAATAAAAAGATAAAGACATAAACAAATCTTTAGCACACCTAACGTTTTAAATTAAATTAAAGTTTTTTTACATTAACTCGATCCTAATTACAAATAACACTGGTTTACAGCCAAAATGTTCGATGCCGGGGTTTTCGAGATTTTTTTTTACAAAGGCAGCTTTACAATTTGTGTCATATCTTAGAAACAGCCAATCTGGTTGCAAAAGATGTCAAAACCCTAGTAGAAATTTAAATGGGGAATCAGTAGGGCGCTAGCTAGTTTTCCCCAAATGAAACGAGGGCCTCGCTAGGAATCCCTACTAGTTTCCGACTAGTCATGTAATGCTTTTCCTGGTGGGGAACTACTGGGGAAAATCTGGTAGGGAAAACTAGCTTAAAACTGGTTGGGAATATTTGTGAATTTTTTAACCAATAATAAAAGCCAGTAGCTAAAATTCTTTTATTAGATTTATATATTTACATAGTTCGATCACTTTTGGAATTATTATTGTCGGTTGTAAATTGGTTTGGTATAACCTCTTGTGATAAGCCAATATTGTTTGCTGCACCATGATTTGACGTTGAATCATGATGCACTATCAATTTTTCTGCACCATTGGAAGAATCTAACAAATAAATGGATAATTTAATACAACGGGTGAGTTTTAAGTAGATATGTTATTTTTAACAGCGTGTAGAAATCAAGTAGACAAAAGAATACTTCAAGTATCTCAAAAATAAGAGAGAAACAGTAAGTAAAACTTTTCACGCCGAAAATGTCGCGCATTTGATCCATAAAGTGCACGTCACTACTGCAAATAGATGCAACCATCTGAAACATATTGCGCATAGGTACAGTCATCTGGTAACTACTGCGCATAGGTACGATCATCCGGTAACCACTGCGCATAGTTTCAACCATCTGGTACCTACTGCGCCAGTTTAAATTCTCAATTTTGTTTTTTAAAAAATAAAGTTATTTGAAATTTCAACAAATTATGTTTGACCATTGATTTCTAGACGCCTGTTAAATAAACTCCCTTAAGTTGAAGGTAACCTGTATCTTCAAAACAAACATAATTCTTTAAATGTTTGTCCAAAAGTGTTCTAAGCCTTGTAAATTAAATTTACATAAATAGTAAAATTAAAAAAAAAAATAAGGTTAGGTTTAAACTTTCAAATATCTTTACACATAAAGCAATAACTTACCGTACCGTATTTATTTAAACTTGCCTTAATTTCACCAACCCATCGATCTTTTAGAGTTTATAATTCATTATTTTAATCATATAACAAACACAGGAATTAAATGTCAAAAAATGTAAAATCAAGAAAAACGTCAAAATCCTTAGTAACCTGTAAACAAGGGGATTTTCCCTACATTTCCTTACAAGTTTATGGTGAGGAAAACTTGAGTCAGCCTAGACTGGAATTTAATGAGGAAAACTAGATGTGAACTAGTCAGTCAAAGTCGAGTCACAACTAGGCAAGTTTTACTGGTTAGTTCCTAGTCGGGGCCTATCTAGTATTTCCCTTTCTAGTTTTTCCCTATCTAAACCCAGCCAGCGCCCTACCAATATTGAGGAAAACTGGACAAATTTCTACTAGGGAATAAACATAATCGAATGGTTGACCAATATCACTCTGTTAAATTAACAGTGTTAATGCCCAGTCAGGGCTCGAATATTAAAAAAATAATAATTTTGGCCAAATATAGGAGAAATTTTAAAATTTGACCATTTTCGAATCATTTAGGAAGAGTCCACACTTTTTCAAAGAAAACAAGGTATTTGCGAAAAAATATATGGATAAATGACAAAGTTATGTGCCTACAAGTATACTTACTATAGCAACATTCAACTTTTTGTTTATTTTTAGACTTATACTGTAGTTTTGTGTAATGCAATTACAATCCAACTCGTAAAAGTTTTTGTCGTTGATATATTACGTAATTACCGAGATTTTTCGTTGTTTAAATTTTGATTTTGACGGTGGAATAAGTCAATATGCCAATATTTTAGGTTGATAAAACTGTTTCCTTTTATTGTACAGTAGGTGAAAAATTAAGGTGTTTCCGTCTTCTGTTTAACCTATTAACACTTATCTATCCATTTTTGGATTAAAATAATTGTCGAAGATTGTTTGAAAAATTATGCAAACATTGGTATTTGTTCTATTCTTTTATGTACTTATACATTGAATTTTTTGGCACATATTATATATTCCTTTGACCAACATGCTTAAATAGGTCCCTGAGAATTCATTAATTGCATTTAAACTTTTTTTTTCGAAAAATATCAGTAACCAAAGTGACGACATGAATTTCACCAAGAAATGAAGTTCATAAAGCGGCACTATCAGAGATTTTAAGATAAATGAATTGTGGTAAATTATATTTGGTTCCTTATAAGCAAATCAAAATTGAATTAGCTTCTGCCACACGCCATTATAATATATATTATGTAATAGAATCTAGAATACAAAAGAAAACAACACAAATGGCTTCAAAAAACAAACCAGCGCGTCTCTTGGGAAAAGTGTGGATTGGTATGGAAAAAGTTACCAATAAAAATCGAGCAGGACCGATATTTTGAAACGGCAATAAAATTGCACGAAACGTCGCTGTGCGCATGCCTTTGTGCAAGAGTATTGCGTATTGCACGTAGAATTGCAGACTGTTATACAGGCTTAACAACGTAAATAATGAGTTCAATATTCTCGTTGTTAGGCGGGGCGGTTATAATGGTTACCATTATATAGGTTAACCCCAAATAATGTCAATAATATGTTATAGAAGTAGACAAAAAATATTGTCGCTGTGATAAAATGTGTAACTATGGAATACTGTCATTTTATTGGTTATATTATCAATGTCATAGATATAAAACTGTTATTTCCATGATCAATGTAAATACTTTCTTGTAGGTTATGTAAAGTAAAATGAATCTAATACAAAAGTAACTCAACCTATCGTAAAATATATGTAAAACTGTGGTCTAGACGAAAACTGTTTTACGTCTTACCATTTTCAAGGGCAAAGAATGTATAAATCAAAAATTATAAAAAGGTAAATATTCTTGTTTAACGCAAAACGGTGTACAACCAATAAATATTTAGATATCTATTTAATTTTTAGCTTGTTAATTCATTTTAAAAGGATTTTAAATTAACGCAAAATCTCATATAATGACGAAATTAAAATTTTGTAAGCTATCATTTTCAATATCTTAGTGCACTTTGATGTAAAAGCCGATGGGCTTAATCCAACCTATGGATACAAAAAAATAGTTAAGGGGGTAAAACTGAAGGAACATGTTTGTGCAACATGTTCGTCGTAGTATGCAACTCGTTTATAAACTTCTCTAGACAATCGTTTTTATTAAAAACTCTCTCGCAAGCTTCGCTCGTGCGTAATTAAGCTCGTAACTAAAATAACGTTTATAAAACTTGATACATAATATACTATTCTATAGAAAGTTCTCTTCTTGAAAATCGATACGAATAATATAAGTAATAGGGAGTATATTTTTAGTAAAACCGTTTTATTTTATATAAGTAGTAGGTATACACAAGTTAAAACGATATTGGAGCCACAACTGTTTGTGAGTAATAAAATGATGCCTATTCTTTGAACTTTTTCCCGTCGAATTCTAAAACACATGGAATCTGCATTGTAAATATCACAGACAAAATATATAAATATATTCTTATAAGGAAATATTATAATTATACTTATAAAAAGTGTAGGTATTGTACGCAGAGATGTTCCGAGTATAATGAAAAAGTACTCGAGTACTGATACAAGTACTCTTACATAAAAGTACTTGAGTACCAAGTACAAGTACAGTACCGTTGTACTCGAGTACCCATACGAGTACAAAGTACCGAGTACACTTTAGTTATGAAATGTTGGG
Source organism: Brassicogethes aeneus (assembly GCA_921294245.1). Classification (NCBI taxonomy): domain Eukaryota; kingdom Metazoa; phylum Arthropoda; class Insecta; order Coleoptera; family Nitidulidae; genus Brassicogethes; species Brassicogethes aeneus. The sequence goes on along the minus strand of OV121134.1, from coordinate 14,648,715 downwards.
AGAAATATTAACAAATGGCAAAACCATGCAATAAACAACTATAATCCGTATAAAAAGCACAAAAACTCACAACACAAGAATTATAAAGAATAAAAATTGCGTTTATTTTCTGCCTGTGCAGTGGGTTTCCTAACTTTGTGGCTTTTTACGCGAACCGAGATATAGAATGTTGTGTGGATTGATGCCATTGAATAAAAAGAAACAGAAAAGAGCTCAAGCGATATATTGGACGTGTCCTTGGGAGTCCGGAAAGGTTTTAGAATATGGCCGTCGCTCATTGCAAATCACTGTAACTTACAATGTAAGTCTGTCAAAAAATTATATCCGGACTTCCGAAGTCCGCAGCAACCAAAATATAAACAAAATTACATTTCATACGTAAGTAAAAACCTTTCGTTCAATGCTCTTTCCTATGTCTTTTTATTTATTGCTTTAGGCCGTCTTAAGGCTGCCGTGTGAGGCAGGCTGCCTCAGGCAGCATGTCCGTAATTTGAAAAGTCTGAGCAGTGTTGCCAGACTTAAATTTTTTAACACCCACGCAATTTATTTGCAAATATTTGCACATTTATGCACCCACCGCATAAAAATGTACTTATTGCATACTTTGGAAGTACTCGAGTACCTACACGGGAAAGTACTCGAGTACATTTAGTCCTAAAAACTAGGAGTAGCAGTAGCAGTAAGCCAGTGTTACCAACATAATAATATAATAAAATGTCTTCATAAATGTCTGCAATGTGATTGGCTGGAGTAGGAGTAGCAGCAGTTCTACATATTTGTCCATGTATCAAGAGAACAATTTGAACCTACCCAGTAAACACATACACGTTTTTTAAACGTATTTAAAACGTGTGAAAGGCCAATAAAAAGTTTGACGTAAAAAAAGCAACGGTTTGAAATTGGTATAAATTTACACAAATTAATTTAAACGTTAAAACAACGTTAATTTAAATAGGCTTTTTAATAGTGCCTAACTTACATGTTACAATAACGTGGTATTAAGGTGTTCAGTCAACCATATATTTAAATGTTTAATTTAAACGTTAAAACAACGTTAATTTAAATATGCTTTTAATAGTGACTAACGTTTACGTTACAATAACGTTGTATTAAGGTATTCAGTCAACCATATATTTAAATGTTAAAACAACGTTAATTTAAATGTACTTTTTAATAGTGGCTAACTTTTACGTTACAATAACGTATTAAGGTGTTCAGTCAACCATACATTTAAATGTTTAAATTACGTTTCAACCCATAATTTTTTTCACAAATATTAAGAGTTTTAATGAGAAAATAACGTTTGAAGTAATTATTTTATGAACTGCAGGCAGCTCTTTCTTTTAACAGTTATACAATGCTATATTCAACACGCTCCATCGAACACTTTGGTGAATTCCTTTTTATATATTTATTTTGTGAAATTTTTGCTTAGTCTGAAGGTATAAAATCTAAGAATTTTGTTAGTTAAAAAAATGAATTATGAATGAATGTTAAATGAATAATTTAACTTTCTCACTTTTTTAACAGTATATTTTTATAACGCTAATTTTGTCAAATACAAATTTACTTTTACCCACATCGTTTTTCTCTAAAATGGAATAACTTGTTTAAAAATAATTTATAACGTTTAATATTTAATAAACTGGTGCAACATGTATACATACATAAACAATATACATATATAAACAACATTAAATGAAATTTAGAAATTTTCTAATTACATTCTAAAGAAAAGCATAAGTAATTTTATAGTCAATGGTCATACAGTAAGCTTTAGGCAGAACACTATACTCATCCACAAATGTTGCTTTAAAAAGTGCATTATTTTATTAACATTCTTTAAACTAGACAGTTACTGTAATAGATAAAAATAACGTACTTAATACGTTTAAACAAACGTACTTAATACATTTAAACAAACGTATTTAATACGTTTAAACAAAGGTACTTAATACGTTTAAACAAACGTACCTAATACGTTTAAATAAACGTACTTGATACGTTTATACATACCCATATAAAACGCATAACTGAAGAACGCAATCTGATTGGCCGAATACACATCATGTGATTGGGCCTGCCAATGGCAGGCTGCCATGCCATAGCTGCCCGCTAGGTCAATTGGATTTTGCTATTAAAAGGTGCATTTTTTACGTGTTTTCTGCTCGTAAGATTCGTCCTGCTTTTGGTAAGTACTTTAATGTAATTGTTTTAAAACATACACAGTGTGTATTACACACTCTTAATATCACGCAGATTTATTGTTTTATTTCCTAATTTTCGGGGAGTGTGATTTTGTTCTTATTATAATTTGTGCATCGTCCTAGAATAATATGACAGTTATTATGTTAATTTTAAAAATGTTTTCTAAGTGTTTTCAATGATTATTAAGTATAGTGGTGTAGGTAAATATTAACTCACACAAATTAACATTTAAGTTAAATTAACATTAAGTTAACATTAAACTGATTTAGATTAAACACAATAGTCATAAATGCACAGATGTTAAAATTGTGGAAAGAGTCCATTATTTTAAAATTTAAGGGCGGTCGTGTATTTTTACCGTAAATTGGAATTAGGCGTGATTTTACTAGAGAATTCTCTGGTAAAATCACAGTCGGCTCGACAAGATACATTTGCTATGGTTATAGATCTATTCAACAAGACCTTAAGATGGTGTACGTATTGTAAATTAGTATTTCGAGAACACTCTTATTATACCGGGTGCGTTAAAAATACCGGATTTTTTTATCAAATTTCAGCCCAGCGATATTCTACAATACAAATTTTTGAATTTAATCTGTTGAACAAAGCCAGCTCAAAACAAGCTTTTTAAGCCATTTTTTTTTAATTTTATAGGGTTTTTCGAAAAATGAGTCTATTTTTCATCGTTTAACAATTTTTTTTGTGTTTTAGAAGCAGCTAAATTTTCCAGCGAACGATAAAAATGATTCACCTGAAGACGACTGGAGATACCTCTAAAACCTTTCCTTCATTTAAAAAAATCATTGTCTACAACCTTTAAACACCCTGTATTCATGTTGCAGTAAAAGTTAAACGAACGTTTAATAAATACGTTGTAAAAACAAGTATTTGTGGAGTTTTATTTATTATAGAACTAACGTTAGAAAGGACATTAATATGAATTTAAATATAACGTATATATAAACGTTATAAATGAGGCAAAAACAATCATTAATTTACGTTATTAATAGACGTATATTAAACGTTTTAAATGTAACATTTCGAAACGTGTAATTATCGTTTTCTTAACGCCAAAATTAAACGTTTATTTATTAGTACTGTTAAACGTTATAATCTGCGACATTTTAAAGTTGATTGTACGTTAAAAATATACGTAAAAACAAAATGGTGTTACGGTTTAAAAAAACGTATGTGTGTTTACTGGGTATAGATTTTTTTTTGGTAAATTTATTTTAAAAATGAGATATTTTTAAATTACTGTGTGTAACAAAAAATAAAAGATAATAAATTGTATAAAAGATATTTTTGTACGTATTTTTATTTAAAAACATACCCATATCTACAGTGTAGATTCTACACCTATAAAATAATAAAGCATAACAATATACACAAAATAAGAGACGTTTACGGTTATGTGTTTTATGCGCATGCCATGAATTTAAATTTAACCAATTAAAATGTATCTTGACAGTGTTGCCCAATTGCCGAATTGCTAAACTGGCAGATAAGAAACTGGAACCGTACGAGGTGAAGTAAAAAAACACTTCTATTCGGATAACTGTTAGATAAAGGTAACTGTAAGATACTTAACCGCCAATTTTAGTTGGACATTAATAAACCGACCCTAAAGGGAGAAAGAGTGTGAATCGTATTGATTTAAAAAAAAAAACTGTACGACTGTAGTAACACGCAAGTAGAATCTTATCTTTCGACCAATAGTCGCACACAATATTTTATTCAACTATCGCAAGAAATATACAGTGAAAAAACAAATTATGAACAATTAAAGAACCGAACCAATAATTATTTTTTCGTACGATCATGCTATTATGAATAATTTACCGTATCCATCTATATATCGATGGTTATTTGACAAAACATCGTGAGCGACAAAACCTAAATTTTACAGGAGAGATTTTTTTGTGTGGGAGCTTTATTTTTAAAGTTATTTATCTGAAAACTGGTAAGGCATTATTTTATTAATGTAGAGTTCAAATATTTAAGTAAGATTGAATCCAATCGAAAATTTTGATTAAATTTTGTGGCATACGATATTTTATGAGAACATCTTTAGGAAAATGTAAAATTAGTCTTGTCACTTAAGTTACATTTACTTTTTTGGGGGATATAGATTTGATGATTACTTTTGTCAAAACATCGTTAGAGACATTTATTTTTTTTACTTTTATTATTAAATAAAAAAAATACAAAAAAATTAATTTATAAAATATTACCAACGATATTTTGCCAAACAATGTTTGAAAATGAAATTCTACATTAGCTTTCTTTAAAAAAAATGAACGATTTTTATTCACAAACCAGAATCTAACCCATGGAGCCTACACAAGGAGTCCGAACTTAATAGGGTAAATTGACAAACCAGCCCTCTAAATTGTACAAATTAAGTTTCTTTTTTTCGTTTCGGTACAGATTAAACAATTTTTTCAGAATAAACGGAACACCAGCTTATCTTAGGAAGATTCTTGTTTACATGATGTTCGGACTCCTTGTGTAGGCTCCATGATCTAACCGATGGTACCATGATCTAACCGTTATAAATTTGAGTCAAATTATTTGACGATATAACAACATACAATTACTACAAAAACACTTTTAACGAACCACACTACGTAAAAACAATTATAATTAGGACAACTATTAATAATGCAATGAAAAAAAGGAATTATAAGCTTTTGATCACATAAAATTTTGTTTTAAAACTTGGTAGCAATCACCTCGATGCAGGTATACTCCCGAATAAACTGTTTAGAGCGGGAAAAACGCCTTGATAGATCAAGGCGGGAGCACAATATTATCGTAAGCGACACAATGTTAAATCGCAAACGACATGTCTCGGAGTTGCTTACGATTATTTGTCAGGAGCATATAGGCGCTTACGTTATAAATCGGTAACAAATTAAAAAGAAGAGGCGCTTACAATAATAAAAATATTCAAACTGACCAATATTAGATTCCAAAATTGGGATAACTATTGTGTTAACATGTGCAGCTTATCGTAACTGACACTTTGATAAAATAAAAAGTAATTCAACAAAATTGTCGCTTTCGATGTTTTGTCAAATAACCATCGATATAAACTGCGCACCACTCGATGTGTCTTGAAGGATTTTATTTTGGTCCGTGATGTCTGCTAGCCCCATCCTCTGGCAATTCATGCTATAGATATGAAGCTCACGGTTCTTCAAGTAAACTTCGTACAGGGTGATATGTAAAACGGTGAAAAATTTCAATAACTTCATCCAAGCCCCGTTTAAAAAAAGAAATATTTTTTCTCGTTTTTACTTTGAAATAATGAAGTATTATGTCTTACATTAAAAAGGTTGAAATCTTAGCAACGAAAATATGATTTTTTTTTTCAAATTTAAGGTTTTTTTGGTAGGCAATACACTCAATCTTTTTAAGAACAAGAAGATAAAATGGTGAAAGAATGTTCCTTGAATAATTTTGAACAAGCGACAAGCAACAAACTTTCATTATTTTCAGAGGGGTCTAAGCAAAGACCACTTTTTCAAAATGACGTTTTGGTGAAAATTTGCAAAAACTAAACCTGAACCGATATTTACGTTGGTGACATGTTTTCTTTATAATTTTGACCTCCTGATTGTGATTCTGTTGTCAAATTTAAGTTTCAGATAAAACCAAAATCACCAAGAATCAAAATTCGAAAACAATTCCCGGCTGTTAAATGTCTTAATAAAATCCGATTGCTGGCGTGTATCTTGCATATTTATGATTAAAATTCCATTTGGGGATTCATTTTTTGGGCGAAATTACTGCAATTTGTTTGAGTGGTTAGGATAATGTTACATTTAACTTAAATTTACATTGCGCACTAGTGATAACTTATCACTTAGTATCCTAATTGGTAAAAAGGTTAAATAAAAATATTTTTGTTCATTTTGGAAAATTCTATGCGAAGATATAATCATAATCAAAACTAAATTCAACAGTAAAATGTAACAAATAACAATAATAACGTCCTGGGCCTCGACCAAGTTCCTTATAAATTCCTGGGGTATCCCATTCTGCCTGAATAGCATTTCCAATTCATCCAAATTTTCCATGCGTCCTTCCCTCTCTTTCATCTTCAGTTTCATCCTGCTCCACACATGCTCAATAGTATTCATATCCGGAGACAAAAGTGGCCAATTCATTCTCTCAATATGGTGGTCCCTTAAATACTCATTTACGATATTGGCGCGGTGCGGACAGGCATTGTCGTCCACCAACACAAATTATTGGCAACATTTTGAGCATACGATATCACTAACGACCAAATCTCTATACCTCTCAGCATTCACTCTTTCCATGTATCGCCATTCCACCCCAAACAGTCACTCCTCCACCTCCAAAAGCCACCCTTGCCTCCCGTTTCGTGCAATCGTATGCGAACCGTTGATTTGAAGATGTTAATTACCGTAGCTTCAGCCAAGTCTGGCATTGGTATTTTAATTATTTAAAGGAAGAATAAAAGTAACCTGGGTACACTGTTAAAAATATATGTGGTGTAAAGAGTAATCCTAAAATGGTGTCAAAATCCAACACCAAGTGGTGTTAATATAACACCATGAATTATGGTTGAAAATGAACACCAAAACGGTGTTTATCTAAAAATATTTGAGAAGTGCACCTACACAGAAAAAAAGGAATAGTTCATTTAACTATATTAATTTAGTTGACGCATAAGTATTTATTTTTTTGTGGATCACGTGATCGCCTCTGTTGACTTACATGAAGAATATATAATAGGGTGTTTCAAAAAAATCGACTTTTTCTTTTTCTTCAAATGGTCAGCAAATTCTTTCAGAGGATGTCAAAACAAAGACCTCGTTAAAATTTGAGCTTTTAATTTGAAGATTTAGAGGTCGCGGATCGCAATTTTCTATTTCCCATTTAAATAACAGGAAATTTTTTTTTTAACTTTGGAATTTTATACGTCTATATCGAATCAACTTATGGCAAGGAACATCATAGATTTTTATAGTAAATTTAACGCTCTATAAAAAATGTCTCTTATAATTTTTCTATAAATTGATTTCTTCCAGAGTTATTCGAGGCCTAAGTTTGATTTCCATTGAATTTTCTCGTATTTTCAACTTTTAGCATCATGTAGTAAAAAAATCACATATTTATATCTGAAACATAGGAAGTGTTGTAAAAAAAACAAAAAAAACAAAAACACGTCACTTTTTTCCAAAGCCTACTACAAAGTTTTAATGAAAATATGAGATGTGTATAATATGCAGAGTAATTTATATGCATTTTTCTCGAAAATGGTGCATCTGAGCAATTCAAATCAAGAGTACCTATTTTTCGTAAAAAACTATAAATTCTCATAATTTTATAAAAAAAAAAAATTATTAACCCAGAAAAAAGTTTGGGCTATTTTTGTAACTTTGCCCCCTCCAAATGTTACGCCTATGATTAAATTTTAACAGTTTTGATCATAGATCTAGATTCAGCATGTCAAAATTACCAAAGTACCGAAAGTTCATTTGTTCATGTTCAACCCTCTAGGAATAGTTTAAAAAAAATTATCCTCTTAGGCTCCTATTCAGGGGGCCGTAGCTCCTTTAGGGAGCATTTTTTGATACATGTTTATTAAACAAAAAAAGTGTTATTTTTATACGAATAATGCACTGTTTAAGTTTGGCCCCCTAATTTCGGGACACCCGTATAATGATAATTGTACCAAAAATGTTAAAAAAACGCGAAAATTCGATGGAAATCAAACTTTGGCCTCGAATAACTCTGGAAGAAATCAATTTATAGAAAAATTATAAGAGACATTTTTTATAGAGCGTTAAATTTACTATAAAAATCTAAGATGTTCCTTGCCATAAGTTGATTCGATATAGACGTATAAAATTCCAAAGTTAAAAAAAAAAATTCCTATGTTATTTAAATGGGAAATAGAAAATTGCGATCCGCGACCTCTAAATCTTCAAATTAAAAGCTCAAATTTTAACAAGGTCTTTGTTTTGACATCCGCTGAAAGAATTTGCTGACCATTTGAAGAAAAAGAAAAAGTCGATTTTTTTTAAACACCCTAATATATAAGCTCAGGTTGTCCTTTGCTTTGGTGTGACACTACAAGTTGTTCAATACTAGACCTTAAATAGGTGGAAACAGCTGTCAATACTTGAAGTATTTTAAGTTAGTGGAACGAACTAAAAACATTAGCTCTAGCGAGTTGAAGGTTCCATTTTCTGGAATAATACTACTGGTAATATACTAGTAATGCGTCAAGGAACTTCCTGTTTTCTTTTTTCTGTGTAGTATGATTTAATTTGACCACAAACACATAATATTTAACACTGAAAAGGAGTTCAATTTACACCAGGTAAAATTTATTTTAATACTGTGTGAAAGTTAAATTTACACCATTTTAGTATTTGAATTTACACCGGACCAACGAACACTACTCTCTTAAAATGAATTAGTCAAAAATAACTAATTATAAGTCATATTTGACTAATTGTCATAGCGAAAAAGCAGTCACTAATAATTAGTAAAATTCCACTGAATGAAATAGTTAAATTAGTAAATTTAAAAAAAGTTCTGACCCAGCCTGGGATTGAACTCACGTCTATCACTTGAGAAGCTTGTCAACCTAACCTCATAACCAGTCGGCTGTCAGCCGCTCTTATAAAAATAAATTTTATTTGTCAATAAATATTGTTCATAATATTTTAAAGTTTAATATATTATTTGTGTAACTGTTTTGAGCTAAACTTTTTGCATCTTTATTTGTTTTATGGGTCATTTAACCATGGAGATGTATATGCATTTAATTCAAATAATACTTTGTTGTTGGCCGTAAACGATTAAAGAAATTAGTTACTTTTAACTGTCAATATGGTGACTAATCTTAAATTAGTCAAACTTTAACTATTTACGTAGTAAAAAATAACTATTTAAAAGTGAAAACGACTATTTTATTAGTAAAAAATGCTGGTACTAATTCAAATAGTAGAATTTTGACTATTTCATTTTTAGAGAGTATTTAACACCATTTTGGTTTGTATCGATATAGACCATATATGGTGTTAAAATGGTTATGAAATTTTGAACAGGGTAAGATAGGGTAGGTACATAGGTATAACTTATGAAAAAAAATTTGGAAAAACACAAAAACGCAAACTGAAAAAATCAAGAATATCCCTCATAATGCGTTTTGAACAGGGTAAGATAGGGTAGGTATGTAGGTATAACTTATGAAAAAAAATTTGGAAAAACACAAAAACGCAAACTGAAAAAATCAAGAATATCCCTCATAATGCGTTTTGAATGTTTTTCAAGAACTAATTTTTATTTGATACTCGATTTGATCATTCAGTGACATGATAAGGTACTAAAGATGCAAAACACAGTAAAAACATAGTAAAAACTAGCAATCGTATTTAATTGAGACATTTAACAGACGGGAATTGTTTTCGAATCTTGGTTCTTCGTGATTTTGGTTTTATCTGAAACTTAAATTTGACAACTGAATCAAAATCAGGAGATCAAAATTATGAAGAAAACATGTCACGAACGTAAATATCGGTTCAGGTTTAGTTTTCGCAAATTTTCACCAAAATGTCATTTTGAAAAAGTAGTTTTTGCTTAGGGTCTCTCTCAAAACAATGGAAGTTTGTTGCTTGTCGCTTGTTCAGAATTACTTAAGGAACATTCTTTCACAATCTTATCTTCTTGTTCCTAAAAAGACTGAGTGTACTTATTGCCTACGAAAACCCCTTAAATTTGAAAAAAAAATCATATTTTCGTTGCTAAGATTCCAATTCGAAAAATTTGAAAAACGTTTCAAGGTAAGACATAATACTTCATTATTTTAGTAAAAAGAAGAAAAAAAATAATGTTTTTACAAACGGGGCTTGGATGAAGTTATTCATATCTATAGCATGAATTGCCAGAGGATGAGGCTAGCAGACAACACAGACCAAAATAAAATAGTTCAAGAAACAAAAGAGTTATGTCGTTTTAAAAAAGAACGAACTTTTTGGTCGCGACACATTGAGTGGTGCGCATTTAGATCGGTAGGTTGAGTTTACTGGTTGCTAGGAATAGCGCGTCGGTACGTAAATTAAGGATAATTTGTCCAGAAAGTCGGCATTTTCTTTAGATATTTATGTTAAAAAAACTACAATACCTCAATTTTGCATTTTTTTTGGATAAAATGTGCCTTTGACTTCTTTGGTATTATACTTCTCACGATTGTTCAATGTCTGTATTTTTTTCGCTCTCAGAATCACTGATAGTAAAAGGTATCCATAACAACGAAATTAAAACATTGTTAAAATTTTTTGACAAAAAAAACTCGAGACATTTTTATTAAATGCCTGCGTATAGTGCGACCATTATACCTATATATAGATATAATGGTCGTACAGAAAATAGAATAAGCGTTGAGTGAAAAGTACTTCAATCAATGGTATAAGGCTTATACTACAAGCATCTCTAACATTGTCGTCGATCGGTAAACTATCCGTACTGTTATATATATACATATACTATCTAAAAATTAATTAATCAAAAATGACTAATTGTCATAGCAAAAAAGCAGCCAATATTAATTTGTATCCCAAACATTTAGCAGTCAATTCCCATGTAAAATTGTCCCCTGAATCCAAAAATGTTGTAAAAAGTTAGAAAAGTAGAACAGTTTTTCACTTTCATTTTTCATTTTCCACTTTCTACTTTCATAATTTTTGAAACTATTTTCGGATTCAGGGGACAATTTTATATAAGAATTTGCTGTAAATGTAAATGTAAGCGAAGTTTTAACTAATTCATTTTAAGAGAGTACCTACAGTGTAGGTCCTACACTATATTTAAAATAAAAAAAATAAAATCCTAAATTTGACATTTATCAAACAGTTTCAACGTTACTTTTTCCAATTTTAATTTAAAGCCAACAAATGCTATTGTCTGTGGCTATTTCGAACACTAGTGGGCCTAAGTTTAAATCATAATATTGCTATTTATAACCTGTTTCAAAGATTCTAAACTATATTCATCGAACCAAAAAACCATCAACAACAATTGTTGACAAATGTTTTATTTCATGTTAATTGTTAAAATTGTTTTGATGGAATTTTTGGATCGATGCATATAGTAAAGTTAGTCTTGATTATTTTTAATATAAAACGACAAAAGCGCTTTCGGGTGAGTTGTTGTGAAACAATTTTAAAGAAAAGCAAATAAGTTCGCTAAAATTGTTGTTAAATACAGACATTTTTGTAATTATGTCTTTTAAAATTAAAATCTCCGAAAAATTAAAGTTCCACCCTTTTTGAGAACCGGATGCTTAAATCGCAAATTTTCGTGTAATAGGCCTATTTGAATTTAAAATGTATGCTAAATATTCCGTATTAGCCACAGGTTATTAATGTTATTAACTATTTTTGGTAATTCTAATAAGGGGACCGCAGAAGATTGAATTCAAACTCAGAACGCCATAACATATTAAGTTTATCCAATTAAAAAAAATATTTTTAATCGCATAACGAACAAATTAATTACAGAAAGACAATTATTAATATTGACCCTTTAATTTCAAATTAAAATTTATTGTCTATTTGCATTAAACATGAAAACAAGTAAATGATAACAACAGAGTAACACGATACCGGTATGCATAATTAGATTTATATATCTAATCTAGTGAGTATACTCACTAGACAAACTATTTTCATGATAATTATGACGCTATTTTTACCAACTATTATTATTTTTATCTATTTTGGTTTCATAATGACTTCATTATAACACCGCTTTTGGTTCTTTAATGAGGTACTTTATTCCACCCAAAATTTTGATTTTATAGGTTGGCTACTGGTAAAATACAATTTTGAATACCTATAGGTTATAATATTTTTATGATTTGTTTTCTAGTACTTACGAGACTTTTCGTGCAATAAATTTTGTTTAACACCAAAGAAAATCCTTTTTTCTTCTTTAACAGCCGCTTATTGTAAATACTTGTTGTAAATTAACGACGCCATAGCGAAAGAATGTGATAATGTTTGAAAGGTTAATGACCTTTCAAACTTCAAACTTTGTTATCTATGATACCAACTATGTAAAGTAAAATTTAACCAAATTAAATATAAGGTATAAAATTAATTTGTTTTATGAAATGTTTGCAAAATAGATAAAATAGCATAAAGAACTCATGTCATAAGACCTTTTGTCGCACTTGTCCATTATAAAACTCGCTCCTTCGTCGCTCGTTTTATAAATTGTCCGCGTGCGACAAAATGACGTCTTATGACATTAGTTCTTTAATATACTATTATGGTTGTTTCTTATTATAGCGGTAGCCGATATACACGGAAAATTAACATTATTTCTATATTGTTAATTTAGTTTTTGTACGTTTAACCATTGTTTTTAGAGGTTTAGAGCTATACATAACTCATTTATTACATTTGATTACTAAATTCTTTTTTAATGTATTATGTTCTTTAAAAAATATTAAGTTACTAAATAAAATATTAAATTTGTTTACCAAGCACCCGTAGGCGCCTCCTAAAAAGCAAATGTAACAATGATTAGATATGAGGCGCCGTTTGTGCCATTATAAAAAATAAAAAATATGTAAATGAAAAACATTATTCATTAAAACCATAATTGGACGGCTTTCTGCAGAATGGGACCAACCCACACCATAATGAAACTGAGAAAAAAGCTATCAAAGATTTTAATAATTTTAAAATTACCTGTTAATTTTATGCCGATTTTGGACTTACGGAGGTTTAAGGGATATAATTTAATAATTTCATCAGGTGGATTTTGTGATGTTATGTGTAAGGGTGACGAAAAAAATGGGCTTTTGTTGGTTGGTTCCTTTCTGCAATTTATGAAAACTACTATCTAATGTATGTATGTATTTAAAGAAAAGCGACAATTATTTATTTCCAAACAAAATACAACTGATATTACTATTATAATTGTAATTTGAATTAATTTTGATTCTATTTGAAATTCGTCCACTTCATCTTCCAACCCCACCTCATCTTGTAAGCTACCAAAAAAATGCATCAAGACTTTATATTTTGCAGAAGCAGGAAATCTTTAAAGACTTTGGTAGTGGGTCTACCAGCCTGCTTTTTTACAAAAAAGATCCAACCCACTTGCAGATATTCTACAGATTCTAATTCTGGATTAGTAATCCACACTATTATTGAATGTTGGTTGGTTCAATGATTAATAGATTTCACTACACTTGCATTTTGGCTATGACCTATTTTGCAGAGAAATTATATATACTTAATTAGTTCATAGGCTAAATATCTCGATTTTTTTGGTTTTGTGGGTTGGTTCCTTTCTGCAGAAAGGCGTCCAATTAGGCTTAAAATATTTTTTCTACTCCCACCTTTAAAACGCCCTTTATCGTACATGTTTCCATGACACTAAGTGACCTTTTAAATACACATTGAAAAGTTGTGGCTTAACGGCGCTTTAGTCACGGTCTGAAGTTAGCAACAGGTTTTTAGTCACGGACTGAAGTTAGTTTTAAGTTAGTTGACAGTTGTCAAATGTCATACAATCGTTAAAATAAAGTGCCTTTCTTGTAAAATAATACTAAATGTGAAAATTATTATCTCAAAAAAAAAAATACAAAAATATTAAATAGTTTCTCAACGGCAATATTTGAAAAGTTTATATAAACATTGTACTGACCTTTTAATTTCGCCGGCAGTAAACTATAACTTAAATTCGGGCACGGACTCTACTGTAAAGTCCTCATAAAACATTTCCTTTACTTTCACTGTGAAAAACTGTCAATTTTCAAGATATATTTCGATTTATAACCTTTATAATTGTGTTTATAAAATGTAAAAATGTGACATTTGACAGTTCCCCTGTTGTATTATAGATGGCGCTCTATACAAATTTTTGATTTAAATCAATTTAAGATAATAAGTATTTGTCGTAGAAAAAGTATAGTATGCACCTCGTTTATAAACTTTTCTATACACTCATTAACTTAAGCACTCGCTCGCAAGCTTGCTCGTGCCTAAATTAAATTCGTGTATAAAATGGCGTTTATCAAACTTGATACATAATCTTATTCCGTGATTTCAATCCGTAGCGAAAATCTACGGTAAGAAAATAAAAAATTAAATTAAAGACAAAGATTGTTATTGTATATTTTGTAGGATTATGAAAGACAAATTCCATATATTTTTTACTGATTTCCTATAAATATTACAGTTAAGTATTTTAAATTTTAAATGAATTTGAAATTCTAATTCTCGCAAATTTAAATAGTCTTTGCTCTGGGTATATTGTTCGTATATATTAGTATAATGTATAATTTGACATGAGTGGGCTGAATATTTTTTCAATATCGTTTCCAAAATATATTCAGTGTAAAAATCGAGATTAATTTAAATAAAAACTTCTACAGCATAAAAAATACCCTGTTTCCCAAAAACAGGTTCTTTCTGAGAACTTTTAAGATACTTGACTTCCGTATACCTTTAATAATAGTTTAAGTTTTTTACCTATTTTTATATTTGATTTGATTTCTTTGAATCGCTGTAAATTTGTTAAAAATCCGTGTAGATCCGTCAAGTAACGCAAATTTGTTTACAAATGACGTTAAGTGGGATCCTATTTTTAGTTCATGGACACAGCAAATTCGCATATTGTTTAAGTACAAGTAAGTTACATTAAAAAATGTGGCAAATTTTTAAATTGTTATTTTATGAAAAACACCGTTAGTTCTTTTAATTGGTAAAGCTAAAGCCACCAGAGCTAAACAAATTTTATTCAATTGGGCTTATGCAAATCGACCAATTAATATCGGTAAATGGACAAATCATTGTCGCATAAACAAAAAAGGCATTAGCATTCGCCCTGATAAATCAAATAAACAAAAAATACTGGAGATTGCCATCCCCAAAAAATTATACTTATTCTGTAAATGTGTAAAATTTGTTTACCAAATAAAGATTGCATTCTACAGGGTTCAACAAGTACCCTTCTATATATGTATACTATATACATTGTATAGGCACAGTATTCTTTTTATCAGAGAAAATTTGCTCAATTACAAGTTCAATAAAATGCATTCCCATGGGATTTAAAAATTGGAGAAAAAATCAGCGATTCTTAAATAATTTAAAAAAAACTAAATACCTGTCAAAACAAAAAATCGTTATTATTTCGTTATTATAATACTAGTATACTGGGAAATTAAAAAAAAAGTAAGTTTCCCTTGTAAACATACATATTTATCTACATTTTTACAAAATGTAATACCTATGTTTAATTTTGACCTAAAACCCTTAAACCAGGTTTGCCCATTAATATATTAAGTTAATTTAATATATTAAATTAACTTTTGTAAGGTAAATCTTTAAAAACATATACTATAGTACACTTTTGATCGAACTAAAGCAAAGATTGTATCCGTTAAAGAGGAAAACTTTAACACAGTTCAAAGTTCCTAATTAATTATGTTATTGTCAAGTTAGACGTTAAATGAATCAGTTTAATTTTCTCTTGCGTTTTTTATAACGGGAAATTTTTAATTAACAGGTCTTGTATTTAACGAAATACCAAACACTAATGAAAAATCTATTAACATAAATGATGGAATGTGGCCACACAAAACAAACTTTCTATAAAGTTATCTACATCTTACCTACGAAATAAATAAACAAATTTTATAGTTTTATAAACTTGATTCCAAATTAATTAATAATTAATAAAAAGTTGCAAAATAAGAGCCTGTTTTTAAAACATTATAAAAAATAAAATATTTGATAATAGTTGGATAATCTTTTTACTACAACCTAATTTAGAAAAATACAGTCAAAAGTATTTTTCAATGGTCTATGATTTTAAATTTTGGATATAATAATATATAAACCAAGTTTATTATTTTGAATAAAAAATTTTTGGGAGTAAATTTAATATGCGCGTCAAAATTAACGCATAATAAGTAAAAAAAATTTAACTCTAAAACGACTTTACCAATCTTATAAAATTTTGGATAAAAATACTTAAACTTATATCTTAGTTTACGTGTTCGAGGGTTTTTCGAGAAAATATTTTTAAAGCCCTTTTATTTAATAATAAGAAAAACTTTTGAAAAATAACTTTTAGGGAAATTTTTTTTGAAGTAAATTAAAAATATTCTATTAAAGACCGTATTTTTGTTAGTATACCCTGAAAATTTTGTACAAATGACCCCTTTTTGATTATTTTGCTGAAAAGTGGTCATTTTTGACGACTTTAAAGCGCTGTATTTTCGTTACTGTTCGTTTGATTTGTACAAAATTTTCAGTGTATACTTACAAAAATACGGTATTCACAGCATATTTTTTATTTACTTAAAAAAAATTTCCTATACAAGTTTTTTATTGAGCGTTTTTTATTATTAAATAAAAGGGCTTTAAGGATATTTTCTCGAAAAACCTTTGAACACGTAAACTAAGATAAAAGTTAAAGTATTTTTATCCTAAATTTTATAAAGATTGGTAAAGGCGTTTTAGAGTTAAAATTTATAAGCCCTATAATTATATATATATATATATTGCTTTATAAAGCTGTATATATTCTATATTGCTGTATTTATAAAGCAATGTACGTCTCTCATTTTGTTTTATGTATATCACAATGGCGAGCCTTCCTGTGCTTATCTTTGTTTTTTACCCTTTAAGAAGAAACTTTTAAATATTTTAATTTGTAGACACAAGAAATAAAATCTTTGAAAATAATAAATTATCCACCAAGATATATTTGACTTTTCCGAACTCTATGTAATTTAAAATTAAACTGACTGTATATTTATGATAAAAATTGGCAACTATTAATAGCTAATTAGCTAAGATATTATATTAAAATTATGTATTAAAATATGAATAGATACATTTGGCAGTAACTTTTTAAATAGTAAATCTAAATTTTACAGCCTTAATTGGAACTCACCAATTAATGAAAGAAATGGAATTATATGTTAATAGGGGTAAACTTGGGTACAATTTCTAACGTGCGTACGAATTCTTAAAAATCATTTCTTCAACTAGTGTGAAGTCTGAAATGTTGTTTGTTAGTTTATTTTAAATAATATTTTGTAAAACTGTTAAAATTTATAAGTTCGTTAGTTTCTTTGTTCGTTTATTTTAAATTGGTTTTAGAATGAAAGATTTATATTTTTTCGGGACTGATCCCGGGATTGGTTACTTTTGTCCAGAAATTCCCGAGATTAGAAACATATATTAATCTCGAGCCATATGGCTCGAGATTAACACTCATTTTGCAATTTATTTTTTATAAAACCTGAAGATTTCGAATGAATACCTAAAATTTTAAGTTTTTCCAATCAGGTGGAGATTTGAACTTCTAGCTGGCTTTTTCGATCCGTCCCAATGTGCGTCGATTTGAATTATCATTAATATATACTAAATAAAAGTATACTTTTTACTTTTAAATTTTAATAAACAAAAAAAAGTAAACTGATATGTTAACATATAATTTAATATTAATTTAAACATAAGAATATCTCATTTAAAAATAGACTTCTTGGTTATTTTCCCACGTATGTAATTGTCAATTAAGAATATTTTATTTCATTAATCCTGCAAGAGTAAACCAGTAAACCAGCAAACTCCAATCGACCACCTGTAAATAGGCAACAGGTGTTTGTAAGCAGCAGCTAGAGAAGAATAATTTAGAATTACAGTAAAGTTTACTGAGTAAACTATTAAAAATTAAAATCGTCAAAAACACGACCTGAGCTTGTAACTTTCCTGTTGTTGAAGTGTTTGACAGCTTTATATTGCAAATAATTGAAGAAATAAGCATCTTTGCCGTGGATGCTTATTTCTTATAGTATACTATACTATATATATATTTATATATATACTTAGTTATTTGTGCTATTTTTGATTTATGCCCTCTGATAAATTTTATAATTAACTGATAGCGATCGAGAACTTCAATATTAACTGGAATATTAATTAACCATGTTTTCAACAGCAAATGTATAAAGAAAAAGTATTTTTCCTACAAGTAATTACGGAATTTTCAAGAGTCTAAAATATTTGAATATCGTTAAAAATTGCATATTTAATATAAATGTTTAATTCAACCTTTAATAATATATAATTGAGGCCTGTCAGAGCAAAGTCAACAATCTCCCGTCAGACTAAAACTGAGTAAATTGAGATAATTGATTTTGGTATTTTAAATTCTAGATTTGTAATTTTTTTTATATATTGAAATATTGTTGTTGTTAGTCTAGTAGCCAACTTCAAGGTCTCCAGGATGCATAGTATAGGTGAAATCTATAATTGTAAATTGGAGATTGCTGACTTTGATATGAATTGCTGGAGATTGCTCATTTTGTTGTAAACGTTTAAGGAGATTTAGAAAAATAAACAAAAAAATAATTGTATTTTTCTCCCTTTAATGGTTATAAAATTTAACTATACAATCAATGTGGGAAAATTCTGAACTGGACCACATAAATCTGGAGTTTCTTCTAAATCTGGGACCAGGTTGCCTCGGGCAACATTTTTTTTATAGTACAACAACTCATCATCTCCTTCCCACTTTGCCCCGTAATGTTTTACTTGCAATGTTTTGACATTATCAGCCTTTTCTGGCTTTACCTTTTCGTCTTATAATAATTATTATATAATAGCACAATATAAACAAGATAACTTTTTTATAATTCTTAAAACAATAAAACGTAGATTTACCTATTTTAAAAATATTTTTTAATTGCAATTTACTGCAATAGAACTTAACAGTATGTACCAGTAAAAAAACACAAAATTAAATCTCTAAAATACGTTATAACATCAAATGTTAGGATATCAGGTGACACAAATTACTAATTTCTAATGGTGGAATTGGAGATTGTATACTTTGCTGCAAATCTATCAGTGGAGATTGTCGACTTTGCACTAAATGTCATTTTTAAAATAGGATTTTAGGCAGGATTTAGCTCCTTTTGCAGCACATAAACTTTATCATCTTATAAATAATTAGTTGAAGTAGTCTCCGCTAAAAATCTAATTTTTGACCAAAAGTGGAGATTGTCGGTTTTGCTATGACAGGCCTCAATTATTACCCTGCAGGGTATATAAAGAATAGAGATTCAAAAGCGTCCAAGTGTCAAAAATGATCCTAGTTACATAAAAGTTTTACTGTATATTATTTTTAAATTTTGAAGTTAGTTTTAAGTTAGTTGACAGTTCGTTTAAATAAATTGCCTTTCTTGTAAAATAATACTAGGTAAATGGGAAAATTATTTTATTATCTCAATACAAAAATACAAAAATTTTAAATAGTTTCTCAACGCCAAAATTTGAAAAGTTTATATAAACATTGTACTAACCTTTTAATTTCGCCGGCAGTAAACTATAACTTAAATTCGGGCACGGACTCTACTGTAAAGTCCTCATAAAACATTTCCTTTACTTTCACTGTGAAAAACTGTCAATTTTCAATATACATTTCGATTTATAACCTTTATAATTGTGTTTATAAAATGTAAAAATGTGACATTTGACAGTTTCCCCTGTTGTTTCATAGATGGCGCTCTATACAAATTTTTTATTTAAATCAATTTAAGATAATAATAGGTATTTGTCGTAGAAAAAGTATAGTATGCACCTCGTTTATAAACTTTTCTATACACTCATTAATTTAAGAACTCGCTCGCAAGCTCGCTCGTGCCTAAATTAAATTCGTGTATAAAATGGCGTTTATCAAACTTGATACATAATATACTATTATCTACTCCTATTGCTTAATTTTTGTGTTTTTCCGTAAATATTAATAAACATTATAAATTCCCTGCCTAACAACGTAAATAATAAACTCATTATGCACGTTGTTAGGCATCAGTGATTGGCCGATTTTAATATTCACTGTGATTTGAACCAATCGGGTTTTAAATTAAAAGAAGGCGACTATAATAACATTTAAAAAATGGTAAAAAGTAAGTAAGTAACCATTTGACATATGTTTAATTTTTAAAAACATTTAATTATCTACTTATTGGGGTAGATAAACTAGTATTACACGAGATAATATGCATTATCTCTCGTATATACTATAATAACCCTCTTTAATGTATTTACGTTTTTATGTGATTTTTTGTTACTTGCACAATTTGAATTAAAATATTTATTCTATGTAAATTAAAGCCATTAAAATTATATTAAAATGCATTTTGTGCTTATAAAAAGAAAGGCACTTTTGATACGTTTATCACCATTTTAGATTTCATTATTTGTTTTATGAAATAACCGCCCGATACCAACGTATTGGTCCAAGTGCCAAAAATTAAATTGTGAGTAATCAATGAAAATAGTAGATAAAATAATAAATTTATGGTAAAATTTAGCACCGTTTCTTTAAGAAAATATTCTGCTAAAACAATGCGCAAAGAAAGATAATTATGAATGTTATTATTTACCAATCTTTTTAAATAAAAATGCCGCTTTCTTTGCGCATTGTTTTAGCAGAATATTTTCTTAAAGAAACGGTCCTCAATTTTACCATAAATTTAGAGTTCTAAAAAAGTAGGAAAATCTTGAAAATTTCTATAAATTCAACTTTTTTCTTGAATATCTTTTAAAAGAGTTAATTTATCATAAAATTATAGGATACCTTTTTTTGTAAAGGGACCTGTAAATTTAATATTAAAAGCCTACATTTTAACAGGACCATTTTTTTATTTAGTTTTATAGGTATGTAATTTTTTTATTATAATTATATCAAACGGTTTTTGATAAATCCTAGTATATTTAATTTAAATATAAAAATTCTAAATATATTTTTTTAAATTTTAATAAATAAATAATTATGATGAAATATATAATATATATTTTATAGTTTTATATGTAAGTTGTAAAGAACTACAACTTGCTAATATTATTTTTGGGCTAAAAATTTCTTTTTAAAAGTTTTTTCTTAGAATAAATGTAAAAATTTTATAAAACTATAAAAAAATATATCAAAAATGAATGATTTAATAATAATAGGGTTAATAGGGTTAAATATGTAATACACCCAAACGAGCAGGTAGTAAATTCTAAATATAGACATATTTTTAAATAAATAAAGTTGTGTTGACTATTTCCGAATACTTCCGAACAGTTACAATTGAGCATTCAAATGGACATTAGTTTTTTTCGTAGCTGTACATGTACAATTTACAAATGTACATTTTACATGTATATTAGAGTTGATCTTTTAAAATTTATGACTAAAAAATCCTTCGCACTCCTGATTTACTAAAATATGAATTTGTATTGCCATTTGAGTAAATTGTTATACATTGCCAAATACATAAAATAAATGGGTCAACAGTGTTCATTTGTTTATTAATTAAGTCGAGGTTTAATAGATTGTATTGAATTTTAAACGGTTTGGTGGGTAGATTTCAGGATTATTGCAAACTATTTTTAACCACAATTTACTGTTTATAATAAATCCAAATTAAAATTTAAAGTAAATTAAAATTGTTAAGCTTTAAGAAATTGTTTACTAAAAACAAAAATAACAATTATGGTTTTGTTGCAAAAACCTATATTTAATTTAAATGTAAGGGCAATTATCCAATTTTATTTGAATTTGGGCCGTTTAAAATTACCTGAAATATTTTAAGCTTTTTTCAGCTTTCGAGCTTTTAAGCTTTTTGCGCTTAAGGAGGTTTGGGCACTATATATCGTGTATAATATAATATATTAGTCGCTATGAGAAAAATTCAAGGTTATAGTAGAGTTTACTTATAAGACATTTATAAGTTTTATAAAGCTATATAACTATATGTACATGGGCTGTTATCATTTATTATTGCTAAACTGTATTGCAAATGTAAACCAAAATCTATATGCCACTTCTACGGGTACACTATTGGACAAAAGAAAAGCAACAAACTGGAAAAATTTTAATATTTTATTTTGTGCGCATTTGAAACTAGAATTCTATAAAGTTTTCTAGTAATAATTAAAGCATAGTAGGCAGCTGTCAATTTAATGACATGTTATGAGCGGCCATTAAGACTAGTTTGTTGTTGTGTTTTTTTTTTATTATTTTTTGAGTGGTCAAAAAAAGGCAACACTTTAATGGCAATTTTTATTATTTATTTAGTATCAGCAATTTTCGTTACAGACACCTTTATTAAAATGCCTACAGGTATGGTCATAAGTACTGACTTAAAACAAAGAATAATCAATGCTTACAATAATGGTGAGAAGCAGGCGAGTATTGCACGTCGATTTAAAGTGGCTCGCTATAATGTATCGAGGATATTATTCAAATTCCATGAGTACAAATGTACTACTAACAAAATCGGAAAGACCACGAAAAACTACTCCACACGTGGATAGGTTAATTAAACGGATATTTGGTGCAGATCCATGGAAGTTAGATCCAAGAATTAGGGCCGAAATGAAAATTAATGTAAGCGAAAGAACATTTGGAAGAAGGCTAGTTAAAGGGAATCTTTTTAGCAGAAGATCTGCTAAAAAGCCATTAATTTCAGCCAGGGCTGCACGACTTGAATTTGCTCGGACACATTTAGGGTCGGACACATTAAATGGTCGCTTTCATTATTTTATTGATGGTATTATGGATCGCTTTATATACCGAGATATTCTACAGAATGTTATGGTGCCTTATGCAGAGTGGGAAATGCCCCTGCGTTTTATTTATTAACAGGATAATGATCCTAAACGTACTTCGAATCTTGGGACTGGTTTGCCACAAATGATGCTTGTGTCTTAAATTGGCCGGCACAGTCACCCGACCTTAACCCCATAGAAAACCTATGGGAAGAGGTAGAGAGGCGAATACTAACATAAATATTTATAAACAAACAGGCTCTGCAGGACAAAATATTCGTTTGTTGTTTGGCAAAATATTTCTGCACAAGTCATAAACAAGTTAATTTCTTCAATACCAAGAATGCCAATTATTGCAAATAATGGATATGCCATAAATAATTGACATAAAATTTAACATTGGTTAATTTTGTTCGATTTATTTTAATAAAATTGACATTTTGTTTAATTAGTAAAATTTGTTGCTTTACTTTTGTCAAATTATTTGTGTAGGTACTAATTATTTTTTTTATTATGGTAATAATTATTTTAAATTTCAGCGAGTAATATAAACAAAACAATTTAAAAAAATCGTAGTACTAATCGTAGTACAAATTTAAAAGCAATACTATTATAAAAAAAATATTTTAATTTTTTGCATTGTCCCATAGTGTACCTATAATATACATATTATGTTAGTGCATATGAGAAAAAAAAATAGTTACATCTCCTATACAGCACTATGTCTTTAATTAATGCATATCCTTAACGTGGCATTAAAAAATTAATGGATTTTTGTTCACGTATACTTTCGCCGAACAGTTTTGCAATAATAAACCATTATGTTGTGTCAAACCAAAATAATCAATCTGTCATTCTTGTTTAGAAGATCCAACACTTTACTACGAACACGCGATCATCTAGGGATATTTGGTTTGATTTATTTGGTGACCATGGTACCATAATTTAAAAATAGTGGAACCAAATTATAATAGGATACACTTTTTCACTTTTTGTGTTTATTAGACTCAATTGTAATAGTTTAAATAATATTTGACAAAAAGATATAAAATCGTCAGTTTCCTGTGCGTCAGTTACCTGTTAGAGCACTTACAGGCTACTAACGTGTTCTACAAGTAACTGACTATTTTCTTTCTACTTTTAGAAAATGGCCAAGCAGAAAGAAAAAAAAATCTAAATCCTCAATTTCTGAAAAAAAAGGGGAAAAAGAATTGCGAAAAAAAAGAGAGAAAGAGCGCATAAGAAAATTAAATGAAGATCCAGAAAAATGGGCAGCACACCAAGCCAAATGTAGAGAAAAGTAAAAGAAACAGAAAGAGAAAGAAATAAGGAAAACTGTTGATAAGATGAGTGGAAGAGAGCAACGGCAGCAACGAAAGGCATGGGCACGGTACTCTCGTGCGTACAGGCGGAAAAATAAAAACATAAAGAAAATTTTAACCCAGTACACACCTCCTTCGTCAGACCAAGAAAATGTTAAAGGTACGCCGGTGCAGAAAAGCAAAAGAAAATAAAATCTTAATTACAAGGTATACCTTATAGAAAACAAAATTCAAAAATATAAAAAAGTCGTGTAAAAGGTTTACTAAAGAAAAAAAAATAAAAGGAAATGGGTAATCGTAGAACTTTGACACTCAACAATAGGGTGAACGAAGTTAAGAAAAATTTATTTTTTGAAAAGGTACTTAAAGATCAACTATCTGGTGCATATTCTTCTCTAAAGACATACTACTAAAAAAATATCGAGTATGTATACATAACTGCCAACACAGTTAAGTTTAGACCTTCCAAGATTTACCAATCGAGTTTGCTCTCTCTTGAAAGACGCTATTAAAGTCAATAAAACCACTGAATTGCGTGCAAAAATTACAAACTTCTTAGAGCTTGAAAATAACTCGAGTCTGTCCAGGGAAAAAAGATTATGTATCCAGACAGAAGATCAGGAAACAAAAGCTGTTTCTTTGCAAACCATTTAAAAGCCTTTACAATGATGTCAGAGCCAAGTATCCAGAAATTTAGATAAGCAATATATTTTTCTGTAGAAATCGTCCCTTCTGGATAAAGCCTATGAATGTAGCAGATAGGGATACTTGCAAATGCGTCATACATGCGAATATGGAATTATTATCTCATTCTCTATACACTGAGGGGCTTTGATAATCCAAATATCTTTCCCAGGTAATCAAACATTTGTGCTGTGATGATAAGAGAAGAGAATGCCTTCTAAGACTTTGCCACACATGCAAACTTTTTAAGATTAAATTTAATGAATATGAAGAAAAGGCGGAAATCAAATATTATCAGTGGATTACTAAAAAAGAAAGCTATCATGACAAAAAACTAAGACAACAAAATTTAAAACAAAGGTAGTTAAACAGCAATTTACAAGTACAAATATAGAACTGGTTGAAAAGTTTCAAATTCAGGTTTTACTTTTTATGGCTCATGAAATAATCAATCTAAAAAAAATAATGGCTGATCACAAAATCCTCCTGCATTGCGATTTTAGTGAAAATTATAATTTAAAATACACTGAAGAAATCCAGGTATATCATTTCGGAGGGTCCAGAAAACAAATAACGTTACACACTGTTGTCACTTAAACACAATGCCGGCGCCATTTGGGCTCACCTTCTACCAATTTTGAAAAAAAAATGCCTCAGATAAAACATATTTCAATTTTTTAAGTGATAGCCCTGCTACCCAATACCGCAACAGATTTATGTTTACTTTTATTGTGAATCACTTGCCCAGATATTTTCCGAAAATCAAAACTATTACTTGGAATTACCATAAAACGGGGCCCGGTAAAGGAGCCCCTGATGGCGTCGGGGGAACGTGCAAGAGGACCGCCGATAGAGTAGTTGCTGAAGGAAAAGATATTTTAACTTGTAAGATGTTAGTTAACGTGCTTAGGAAGAGGTGTTCCGGAATTCAAATATAGGAATTAAGAGATGATAAGATAACCAGAATGTGTAAGGAAATCGAGGATGATCCTATACCATTCAAAGGTACTCAAAAAGTCCATCAAGTATTCTTTGGCAGTGAAAATAAAGGAAACATTAATTTGAAATATTATCATGCTTTCAATGTCGTGGCACATGCAATCACTTTGGTATTGGGTCTTTGAAATTTATAACTAGTGTTTTAAATGTTTCTGATATGTCTTCGGACGAGGATGTGCCTTTAGCTAATGTGGTACATAAGCGTGTCAAATTTCTCGATGTATATAGCGATGATAATGAACCAAGTACGTCAAAACAAAAAATTAATAAAATTAAAGCTGGAACATATATACAGTGCTTGCAAATCCAAGTCCGACCACACTGGAAAGGACGGCTGTAGAATACCCGCGTGAAAAGAACAAGGATAGAACGCCAAATAGAATTTGATTGGCCAGCCGGCAGGCTACGACAACGCATACCCATCGCGCACCTCGCAGCGTGCTTTACACAAAGGATATCAGAACGAGAACTGCAGTGGTGCCAGCAAGAGGTAGTAATTTTAGTAAAAAAGATTATTTAATTAAAAAATGTAGGTACACGTTGGAACAAAAAGTTCAGATTTTAATCTGGCATTTTGCTGGTAATTCTGAACGAGAAATTCAAAGATTATTTGCGGGAATGTTCGAGGCCAGACCAAACAGAGAAACAATTCGACGAACCGTTAATAATTGCTTGTTCGAACATTTAATTTAATTTTTTAGTTTATTTATTTTTAGAGTTTTATTAGACCAGGGTCGATAATTTTTAAAACCAAAAAAATAACAGTAGGATGAAACCCATTGGAAAAGGAGAAGAATATAATAAAAATGAAAGGAAAAATAAATTACGGGCGATCTTTGGGAAGTGGGAGGGGGGGTTTTAAGGGTAAAAAATGGTTTATCTCTATTTCCGGCAAAACTACAAGTCCTATGGAAAAAAGTTAAATGGCAAAGTTGTAGGTAATAAAAGGATCTACAACTTTTGTACTTACAATTTTTTTACATAACCTCAAAATTTATGGGAAAAATTCAAAAAACCAAGTTTTTGGTTTTTTATTATCTTTTTCAAAAAAAAAATTTTTTCCACGAAATTTGGTGAAAACTTATAATATTTTTTGTATTTTCTGAGAACATTTACCATAGTAATGTATATTTTTTTACACCATCAGAAAGTAGAGAGTTTATCGAACAAAAAGCACACCGACTTTTTGAAAAAAGCTGATATTTTGACGCGAGAATTTTCGATTGAAAATTAGGGTGCTTTTTTGATATTAAGTCAAAATAAGGCGAAATAATAAATATTTCAAATCAAATAAATTACAGTGTATTTGGGACATAAAAAGGTAAGTTTTCACCAAATTTCATGAAAAAAAAATTTTTTTTTAAAAAGATAAAAATAAAAAACCAAAAACTTGGTTTTTTGATTTTTTCACATACATTTTGAGGTTATGTGAAAAAATTGTAAATACAAAAGTTGTAGATCTTTTTATTATCTACAACTTTGACATTTAACTTTTTTCCAGAGGACTTGTAGTTTTGCCGGAAATCGAGATAAACCATTTTTTACCCTTAAAACCCCCCCCCTCCCACTTCCCGAACTCAGATCGCCCGTAATTTATTTTTCTTTTAATTTTTATTATATTCCCCTCCTTTTCCAATGGGTTTCATCCTACTGTTATTTTTTTTCTCTTTTTACCATTTTTAAAGGCTTCTGCACTGGTCTATATTTTTATTTAGAGTTTTATTTTTAGTTATTTTTATTTGAGAAATCTTTTTTATTAAGAATAATATTTTTGTTGTTGCCCTAGTTCTCAAGGAAAAAAATCAAAAAATTTTATTTTTAGGATTCGGGTATAAAATATTTAAAAAGAAAATTAAAATGTGCATCTCCACTCTAACGCAGTTTGCCTTACACTAAATCATTTAGTCTAAATGCAGCCAGAGTGGCAGCCAGAGTTGACCTCGCTTACAATACGCACGCATCCGGGGCTCTGGCCAATCAAATTCTATTTGGCGTTCTATCCTTGTTCTTTTCACGCGGGTATTGAACAGCCGTCCTTTCCAGTGCGGTCGGACTTGCATTTGCAAGCACTGTATGTTGGTTACTGTTTATCAAGACGTAAAAAATCTACTTAAAAACATAGTTTTAGGTATGTGGCTGTATGTCAAGATATCATTGATGAAGACATCCAAGTAGTTTTTCTTAAAATTTGCAAGGGTAGCGACAAAAAACAGGTATTTAAGAATCAGATAAAGCTTTCATAAATGAAGATCAGGTTGTCGAAGTTTTGGACCAACCTGATTTAATTTTAAAAGGAAACAGATTTTTTTTATAAATTTTCCAAGGAAATCAATGTATTTGAAAGTGTATAGGTATTTAATTTAAGTACCCAACCATGTTTTCCAACTTTCCAAGTATTTCTGTATTTAAGTTCTATTTGTAAAAGTTAGAGTTAAATTTCGTTCTATGGAAGTATTTAAGTATATTTAAGTTATCCGTATGTTTACACAAAGTTGAATAGAGTTAGTTACCTAGTTTTTGTATAACAAATAAAAATAACCATGTTTGTTACTTTTATGTAAAAAGGTTTTTTCAAAATTAAAGCATTTTTTAAAAGAATTTCATGTTATTCCAATCAGTTACCTGGTATATTTGCCAGTTACCTTTACTAAAAAAACTATTAATTCGGAAAAAAATAAGAAAAAAAAATATATTAAAAAAAATAATAAAGATAAAAGATTAGTTCTATATTTTTTCATTTAGTTGTAAGGTTCATTAGTGAGTATCAGTTACCTGTGAAGTGCATCAGTAACATGTTATGCTAAAACTAATAAATTTATTATAAATTTATTTATAGCGAAAAAAACAAAAAATATTATAAAACTTTAACGTTTTTTATGGCAACATGTTACCTGACACTTTGGTCATATTTTTATTGATTTTTTGTATTTGGATATCTTGTTTCATGTATGTCCACAAATTGTGGACCACAATTTCAATTAAAATCTGTCACTTTTCAGATATTCACGCAAATTTACACCTTTAATTAATAATTAACTGTTAAAAGTGATTACGTTACATTTTAAGTATCTGAATCATTTTTAAAAGTAAATTAACTTAATATTGCGTAATTCATATTAATAATCCAGAACAAACTTCAACATCACCAATCACCATTGAAGGTTGTACTGCTGAATTACGAATACAATCTCTCGGAGAGATTCTCTTCGTCCGAGTCTCGGCGTCTCCCACTCTTAAAAATTATTCTCCCACTCTTAAAAACCGAATGCGTCCTGTCTATAGGAAAAATGAAAATACGGTATAAATCTCAGGATTGTTGTATTTTAATTAAACCGATATTTAAAAAAAATAGTGTTTTTGCCTAAAAATGGCATAACAAAATATTGTTTCGTATGGTAGTAGTATTCATATGTTAAGACACCCTAACATAATTCAATTAGGATATCGTAGCAGTTGGCAGCATGTAGCTAACAAACATAAGCGCTACTAATTCGGTTTGAGTTAATCGTGCAGATAACAATGGTAAACGAAAACGCGTTACGCGTTAGTTCTTTACACAGCATTTGAACAGGGTTGCTATAGCGATGTCGGTTTAGTGTTTTCGGGAAAATTCAAGTTTCACGTTGGCAGCCCGGGATGGTTGAGTGATTTGCCTGTTTCGAATAGTTTTGGCGTATTGTTTTCGCTTTCGGGGTCATATTTTAATTGACTAACTTTATATAGCATTGTTTTAAACTCATAATTAACTTAAAATGGAAAAATATATTTTGAAAATATTTACCACACCTACATGTATGTTTTATTTGCATAGCGATCCAATTTCAGGAATTTCGATTAACTTAACACTTTATTTCAGTGAATGGGAAACCATTAAATAACGCAAACAAATACGTTCTTTCAACTTTTTTCTTTTTATTAAATATTGACCTTTCTAGTTATTTTTCTGGTGAAAAATTAGTTTTCTAAGAAGAATCCATTTTTAACTATTAAATTTCTAACCAATACTACGTTTTTACAATAAATACAATTTTCCAATTAAGTTACGATATTTTGTTTTTATTTTGAATTTCATTTAGCAAAAGCAAAAAATACATCCCGCGGTCACTACATGAAAAATATTTTTTTTAACGTATTCCTTAATAACAAACAAAAACAAGAATAAAAAAATTTACACGGGTTTCAAATGTAAAACTGATTAATCTTCATTAAATGAAATTATGTATAAAACTTTAACTTTAGAAAAAAATCAGATTTAATTTAATGAGATAAATATTTACAATGAAAAAGTAATATATCACTTTTATATTTTAATTGAAAAATTATTGCAGAATCGTAACAGAATAAAAATTGAACAAAATTGATTTTTTTATTACAGCGCCATCGATTACAAATATGAAAAAAATGTTTTGGACAAAATCTACCTATTTTTAGTCGAATTATCAAAATCTGCAATAAAAAATAGGGTGTTCTATTGAAAATTTTATAGTTTCCCCATGCCCTCCCTATAAGGATGAGATCATTGAGAATTATTTTGGTACTAATTTATTTCCCCCCTCGAATTATTTTATTTTTATTTTTTTTCGTAAAATGCCTATTTACTGAGATATTTTAAAGTTTCAAGTTAAAACCCTGTATAAACAAGTGGTATAGCGATGGACAATAGTAATGCAATACAAGTTGTGTACAATCATATATAAAACCAGATATTATAAATTAATTAAAATATTAGGTCAAACCAAATAAACCAAATAAATTGATTATGTCCCCCTATGTCGGGCCCATTACACAAGTTATGAAGTTTTTCTTTTGTCAAATAAAATACGAAAAAGTATCATTATTTAAGCAGGGTGAAACGAGATCGGATTTTTATTAGACTGTAAACAAATAATTTAGATGATACCCAAGTGAAAAAAGCCAACTTGAGAAATAACGGACATTTCATTAACATCATTTTAACGATTAAGACGTCCAATCGGGTTGACTTCATCAGAAATGATTAACAAAATCCACAATAAATATGGTCTTTATTGTACAATGAGCCCAAGTACATAACCTTGTCAATTATATTATATGACATATTGGTTTTAATTATGTACAAACATTTGAGTATGCCAAAGATATAGGAAAGATGGCTGCAGCATTTTCTTCAAATTGGAGAAAAAACGTAATCGTGACCAAACACAGTTTCAAAGGCAAAAATGCATAAGTGGCTTTTATATTTATTGTCGCATTCACTGCATTCACTAGATTTGTCCCCCAGTGACTTGTTTTGCATCTGAACATTTAGAAGTGGGTCGACAGAAAGATGATTTCAGAATTTTGTTTTTTTGACGGACGAAAGAGTTGAAAAATTATAGGTTGTTCAAAAATAAAAATGAATCAATCCAAAATAATGTGATGTTTCATTGTTTTGTAAGGACTTATTCACTCACTCTTGTAAGTTTTTTAATGTATTAAAATTTGGAATAAACTACTCTAAATAATGCCATTAAGACATCTCTATTTTGAATGAACACCACCAAATATAGATAATAGGTATTTTGGTGTCAAAAGTTATTAAGCCTATGCGTCCCGACTTTCATTAAAAATCTTTTATAAATTTATGTGATACAATTATTTTATAATAATTATTATTATTAATTATTAATACCTTTCTACAGTTTTCTTCTACGGAAATGCATTTTCTCGACCGGATGAGCAGCTTCTTTTTCTCATTAGACAAAAATTAGATTGGCGTATAAAATATAATTAGGCTATTGCGCACAAAGTGTTTAACCTCGTTAAATCTTGTACAATGTACATCCCTTATTCAACCTTATTTCGCTTGACTTAGATCACAAGATTTTAATTGCTTTAGACGTATTTTGTATATTAAAAAAACTAATAATTTAATTTAATTTTGGAGGCTTTGATTTTAGTTACCCAAAAATCGACCACCTACACTTTTTAGAAAATACTTTTATATTTTATAAAAATTAATTTAACATTTAAAATATAGATATTAAACTTAATGAATATCTAACTTTACTAAATTTTTATAACAAAATGATTACAGTAGGTACATATAAAAAAACTAATTTTTCGCATATTGTTATTATAATCATAAGTTATAATTAAATAAACCATATTTTGCATAACACATCTATATTGTTAGGTATTATAATATATTTTCTTACACTGAAAGAAATTTGTTGCTAAAAGTAAACACAAATTTATACTAAAAATTTTATACTAGTGCTTTACACATTTATACTACTGTTTATTATAAATGTATGTTAAATTTTGTAATACATTTATTGTAAAGAAGATATGTTAGATCTAAATAAAAATAAACTTACCCTTACTATAAAATGTAAACTATAAGTGAATTACAGCAAAAAAATATTGCTAGAAACACATTTATATTGCTAGGGCAGCAATAGGCTGCTAACCAAACGAATATATTTGTTTTAGCAATGTATGTGGTAGTCCAAATATGAAACATAAAATATATTTGCCCTAATTATTTTTTTATTTAACTTTAGTATATATTTCTTTCAGTGTAGAGTGTACCGTTGTCTAAAAAATATTATAAAAAAAAATGATTTCTTAAAGTAATTTAGCGATATGCCATTTTGTATAATTGTAATATTTTAAGTGGTAAAATATTTTTTTTTTTGCTTTTTCTTAAAGTCTGCAAATATCACAAAAAACCTTTTCTGAAAGAAACTACAGGTTTAAATTGTTTCACGAGTGTTTGTTCTACCACAACAGCATGTTACATTTAAAAATGGCTTATTTTTGTTTTTTCCATTCTTTTAGGTCGCTGCGGTAATGTATTTTTCATACCTAGTAGGGTGAGAATTCGTGAAACGGATCACTGTTTTCCCGACTTTGGAAATTACAAAAAATAATTATTGGTTTTTGTAGTACTCATTGAAAGTAAAATATTCCCAAATTAAAAAAAAATATATATAAACAATTGTAAAAGTTATTTAAAAAAGAGCGTTTTTGACGATTTTTTTTCGAAAATCTCTCATGGGAATAAAGCTTTTTAATAAAATTTTACCTTTATTGAAAATTCTTCAAAACTTATGAAATTTTCATAAAAAATATAATTAAATTAAAAAAAAAATTATTTTCATAAAAAAAAAATTATTTATAATAAACAATTTGCATTTTTATAATTTTCTCAATGCTGTTTTTGAAAATCGTATTCATTTATATTTTCCTTAAAGTCTTTCCAAAGAAAAACTAAAAAAAAAAAATTGGATTCTTAATTAAACGATTAATGACATTTGATTTTGTGAGCCGGCGCGACTTTTCTGGCCCTGACGCTCGAGCGCGCTCCCGACGCGACCCGTCCCATTGCGATGCGTACTTTATTATCAATAACTCTCCTATACTATACTATCAAGTACTTGTGATTTAAAAATGATTTTGTACGACCATTAAATATATATTATACGTATATATATTTATACAGGGTGTATCACGTTCGATGGTAGGTTAGAGGTTTATGGAGAACTTTATGGAGAACGGCAAAAGATATCGAATTGAAATTTTTATAGCAATTATAATATCATTTAAACTATTTTTCTAAATTAATTTGAACAAAATTACTCTTCCAGTTTTAACAGAAGCGATATCAACTTTGTTATTTTAAATGAATCATCACATTTTTTTATCATTCCTTAATAGGGTTTGAGTAAAATTCGGTCAGTTTCACCCTCAACAAAAAAGCTTATAACTTTTTTAATATTAGGTTTACTGATATTCGGTTGGATTTATTGGAATCCTGAAGTATTGTTTTAAATATTTCATGTAATTTATTGTGATATTTCTAAAATATACTTGATAAAAAATAATGTGAATGTATACATTATTATTACCTATAGGTAAATTAAAACCGCAATCACTTTTTTATTTTCAATGGAACGCCCTGTATATTTTTACATAATTAAATATAAAATTATAATACCTTTTCATTAATATAACTAAAGTTAATAATAACAATGATATTTTACAATTCCTATTATTTAATATTTAAAATTTTTAAATATTAGGTTTAAATTATTAAACAATACAAGTGGAATCTACGAATGGGTTTTCAAAAACTGTATGCATTCATATGACAAGAAAATAATATATTAATAAAAACAATATATTTTTTAAAAGCAACAAAACAAAAAATAAATATGTCGCTATGTAGGTATGTGTATAAACAGTTTGATTGAAAGCCCGGTACCTTCATTAAAAGTATATTATTATTTACTAATAAGGTTAAAAATTCATTAACTAAATAAAAATCATGTTTTAAATTAATACAAATTGTTAATAAAATAGTTTAAATGAAGTTTTGATGAACTTGTTCATTCTTCATGGACAATATGAAAAACTTATTGCCATAACATGCAGAAACTTGTTGTATGTTGTACCTTTAATTTGGTTATCCATTAAGAATAAATATTTGTATGTACTCCTACATTGATGAGTTGTGACTTTATGGCATTTTAGTCACGGGCTGAAGTTAATAACAGTGGCTTTTGGGCATTTTAGTCACGGGCTGAAGTTGGCTTTATTATAAATTGCGAAAAAGTGAGGTTAAATTTGTTAAATGTCAAATTTTATGAAATAAAATTGTCTCTAAATTCTTATTTCTGTTCGTCTTAGATAAAGTATAGTATGCAACTCTTTTTATAAACTTCTCTAGACACTCGTTTTTATTAAACACTCGCTCGCAAGCTTCGCTCGTGCCTAATAAAACTTGTAACTAAAATGCCGTTTATAAAACATAATACATAATATAATATTATCAACTTCTTTTGAGTGGTTATTTTCTTTTATTTTAATAATAATAAATATCGGGAAAGTTTTGTTATTCATACCAAATTAATACACGTGAGCAACATTTTATTAGTTTTTCTTCATATTATTAGGGTAATTATAAAATATCTTTCTTAATATTAACTTTAGGTATCGGGAATAGTTCAATCAATCAATGAAAAGGTATTATAATTTCATATTTAATTATATAAAAATATACAGGGCGTTCCATTGAGAATAAAAAAATTATTGCTGTTTTAATATTGCTTCTGTTAAAACCGGAAGAGTGATTTTGTTGAAAAAAAATTAGAAAAATATGATATTATAATTCCTATAAAAATTTCAATTCGATATCTTTTGCCGTTCTCCATAAAGTTCTCCATAAACGTCTAACCTACCATCGAAAGTGATACACCCTGTGTATATTTAATAGCCTTACAAAATCATTTTTAAATTACAAGTACTTGATAGTATAGTATAGGAGAGTTATTGATAATAAAGTACGCATCGCAATGGGACGGGTCGCGTCGGGAGCGCGCTCGAGCGCCAGGGCCAGAAAAGTCGCGCCGGCTCACAAAATCAAATGTCATTAATCGTTTAATTAAGAATCCAATTTTTTTTTTTAGTTTTTTATTGGAAATACTTTAAGGAAAATATAAATTAATACGATTTTCAAAAACAGCATTGAGAAAATTATAAAAATGCAAATTGTTTATTATAAATAATTTTTTTTTTATGAAAATATTTTTTTTTTAATTTAATTATATTTTTTATGAAAATTTGATAAGTTTTGAAGAATTTTCAATAAAGGTAAAATTTTATTAAAAGGCTTTATTCCCATGAGAGATTTTCGAAAAAAAATCGTCAAAAACGCTCTTTTTTAAATAACTTTTACAATTGTTTATATATATTTTTTTTTAATTTGGGAATATTTTACTATCAATGAGTACTACAAAAACCAATAATTGTTTTTTGTAATTTCCAAAGTCGGGAAAACAGTGATCCGTTTCACGAATTCTCACCCAGTACCGAATTTCTGGCCGTAACTTTTGTCGCCTGCGTACCGCCACATACCGGTCAGGAACGGGTCTGACGCTATAATATTAATAGTATACGTAACACGGAGAACTGCATTTACCGGCTGCATACGTCGTCATCATCATACATCGTTTGTTGTATAGCCTCCTCTGCTGCTTCTCTGGCATGGCATAGCGGCGTGTAGCCGCGGCGGCCGCTAGCCGTTCGTTAGTAACGAATCGTTACTGACCCAGACACTGTGTTTGTGTTAGGGGGGTCGCGTATGTATAAACAAACCGATCGCTTCGTATTCACCGTGCATGCACTTACTCTACGCCTCCAACTTTCACGTTCCCCTCCAGCTCTTTTGCATACAACTTGTTCTTCTCTATTCCATTCAATGTTTTCGCAAAGAAACACGTACGGTCATACCAACATACATCTTATACAAAGTTGAAGCCGCTTTGTTTGGAATTAATTTTTTTTTTGCATGTTGTGGTTCAGTGGTCCAAGATTTAAGAATTGTTGTTTTGCTATACCTATTAAAAAAATATTATGGTTCACAATACTTCTTTAATTGACGATAATTTTTATAAATTAATTTTAACCCCGGCGCATTCTATTTTTCTAAAACAAAATCATAGGTAAACCAACAGGAGTTCTATATAAATGTAGGCGTATTAAAATTAAAATCACAAAAATTGATTAAAATTTGAACTTTAAATTCTGCCCAAGCAATTCTAATTTTATTATAAAAAAGCTGCACAAAATATTGCTGCTGTACGATCTATTAACTGACCATATTCATAATAAGTTTTTATAATTGCAGCTACACCTAGTTATACTAAATTTAATTTTAATTTAGCTACCTATCTTTATTAAATTTAAGGAAAAGCCCCTTAAACTAAAACTTTCCCGTTAAGTGTAATAAATGGTAATATTCCCCGCTTAATTAAGATTTGAGAGGAGAGCAAATCAAATTCGGAAAACTATGCAAATAAATTTGGGTCCGAGTTTCAAGCCAAATTAAATATTTGTACTACCCAACCCATTATATTTAGAAATAAGGCTAACAAAGTAAACTATTTACTTAACCAACCATTTTATTCTCGACTATCTAAGTAATCGCAATGTTAGAAAATGAGATGTTTAATTAAAAATTTATTTGATTTTTGATGAACACGTTTAAATTCAAACTTACAGAAAACATATTTGTAGAGATTTTGTATAATCCACTTTTTCTTACCTGAAACAAAAGAATTATATTAAAGTTTTATTTATAATAAATAATAGTTATTTATGTCGTAAGGCTAAGAAGTAAGTATTTTGTGCCGAGCTCAAAGTTTGACGCGTCCGACACGTCTGAGCCGAATGACATAAAGCATTTTATCTTCAAGGCACAGTTTTGTTTGTTAAACGATACAAAAACGTACTAAACATTATAAAAAGTTTAAAGTGAGGTTAGATAGCTTCAGATGTTTTAGCAGATCGATTTTTTTTATTGGTCCTAACGGGTATAGACTAGGATGTAAAACCTGATTGGACTAAATTATTTTTACAGCCTAGGAGATAATAGCAATTTTCTCAGTGATTTAGAAAAAGAATATGATGCATACATGTAATAGGTGATTTAAAACATAAAAGGTGTATATAAATACATGTATTACTGCAGTAAAACTTCCTAAGTAGGCCGGTCGTTTAAATTAAAACGGTGTTAATTGTATTTTCATATAATAGTAGTCAATCGTAAAATTTTCCTAAAAAACTTACCATAGTCATGAAACTTTTCGGGCGCCTAAGAAAAGCTAAAATTCAACTTTGCGTGATTTTACCCCCCAGATTTTGGTAAAAACTCAATTTTGTTGGATTTCAGTTTTCTCGAAAAAGTTTTAGAAGAAATATGTGTTAACAAAAAATATAGTTTTCAAAATAAACAACTTTTTTAATTTTTGTGGTTTTGTTTAAATTTGGGTATATTAAACGCCTAAAGGGCCTAAGCATTGACATTTTTTTTTGGATTTTGGAGACTAGGGTTTGCTCCAACCATTGTAAAGGTACCCAAAATATGGGAATAATGAAATTTAAAAAAAAAACTTGTAATAATAATTTATAAAAAATAATAAAGATAATTATCTTATAATCTTTAGAATAATTTTGTTCAAGCTTTTAAAGTAAAAATCAGTTTAATGTTCTACAAATATTTAATTTTCCAGTAGGTAGATATAATTCATATTATGGGGTTAAAGAGGATAAATGTACTAAAAATTTAAATAGGTACCTATGAGACATTCTTTTACATATCGTACGGATTACAGAAAACATATTTTTTCAAATTTTTAAAATGACTTAATTTTTTTTTACAGCATCTTTTCATAAATTTAGCCGACCCCTATATAGGAATTTTTGCAGAAAATTTATTTTTCCAAAGATATATTGATTTAAACTTTTGATAAAATTTGAAAAAATGCTGAATTCTTTTGTACTTAAAATTCATTATCTCCGGTTCTACTGATCGGATCGATTTCATTTTTTTTTTATTTTAAACCATATTACATAGTCTTTTTAGATAAATATTAAAAAAAAATTTTTTTTTGTTTATTATATGAAAAAAATATTTTTTTTTGAATAAACAGATTTTTTGTGTTTGCCCCCTCTATGAAAAAAAATTAAAAAAATACTGTTCTATGCACTATTTATTACTCTACAAAATGAATTTTTCAGAAAAATGGAGACTTTTGTGGATCGGAAGATATTAAATATTTTCGAGCGCGTGACCGGTACAAGCCGTAAGGGGGCATCCATTAATTACGTGAGGCGTTTAGGGGAGGGAGGGGGTCAAGCCAAATCTCATCAATTCTCACGTAAGGGAGAGGGAGGGTCTCGGCAAATATCACGTAATTTTTAACAAAGTATGTTTTTTTAATAAATCCAACAGAATCAAGCAGTTTAACGTATAAACATTAAAAATAAGCAGTTTTTAAAATCTCACGTGTAGTGATGCCGCCGATACGAGAGATTCTCGCCTCTCGTCTCGTCTCGTCTCGTCTCGACGAGACGAGAGGGCGATTTTCTCTCGAAAAAATGCTCTATACGAGACGAGAGAATGACCTCTCTCGTTCGAGAATTTCTCGTTTCTATTGATCTCTCTCGTTCTCTCGATTATTCCGGTAATAGGTAAACATTTTTTTTTACATAAAAATTATAATTTTGCACATTAATGACGATATTTATTTGGACCAATGAAAACATTATTCGCATTTCATAAAATTTGTTCCTGGTTAACGTTGTATTATTTTGTAACACAAACAACCAAGACAAAAATACTTATAAAATAATAATAATTTTTAAAATTTACCCTGTATAAGCACATCTATGGCATTCCTTATACTATTAAACCCCTATGCTTAATAAGCATTGCTTATTCAATAAACTTATCAACAACGTGTGGTTTTTGAGGGGCTGATTACAAATTTGATATCCATTTCTTCAAAAAATAAAATGGCTGATTCAATATGACGAAAATTTGTCGTTCGACTTTAATGGTTTGGGTAAAATTTAGTATTTAGATATTTATGGGGTCCCTGATTAAGAATTTGATATCCAAACAAAAAACAAAATTGCGGATTCAAAATGACGGACATGCGCAGTAGGTACAAGATGGTTGGATCTATGTGAAGTAGTTACATAATATAGGCGCAGTAGTTTTTAGATAGATGGAACTACTTCGCCTATATACTAGATGTAACTACTCTACATAGATTCAACCATTTGATTCAAATGCGCGACATTTTCGGCGTAAAAAGTCTTACTTTATCAGTGGTCTTGGCACACATTTTTTTTATTTCCAGTTTAAATTTCTATAGAAAAAAAAATAAACGAATTCGTATTTCATTTCAAATAATTTTTGTATTTATACATAGCTACTTTTACCACGAGAGAAACGAGACGAGACGAGAGAAAGGCACTCTCGAGCGAGAAAAGAGTATTCTCGACGAGACGAGAGACCCATTTTCTCTCGCTGCACGAGACGAGACGAGAGAAGGACTTTTCTCGTCTCGTCTCGCGGCATCACTACTCACGTGAGATTAGGGGGAGGGGGTTGAGCCAAATCTCACGACATCTCAGCAAGGGAGGAGGGGGTCAAAAAATCGCTAAAATTGACTCACGTAATTAATGGACACCCCCTAATCAGACATCTTCGAAACGCTAACACATTTAGGATAGTGTAAACTCATACATCGTTTTAAAAAAATACCAGCGCTTTTTGTAAATTAATTCTGATTTTAAAGGTTTTCAATAATTTTAAATAAATTAAATTTTAAATAATACAAACTTCAATTAATGAGTAAGTTTATTAACTGGCAGAATTGACATTTGCACAAATAAGTCACCAATTAAAAGATGTCGAATCATGGCACTCTTATACAAAATATCACGTCACCCGCCACATGCACTAATACGTTTGAATATTACGCGCTTGACAGTCCTGTCACGCGCTCGAAAATGTTTAATATCTTCCGATCCAAAAGAGTCTCCACTGTTCTGAAAAATGTATTTTGTAGATAAAGAAAAAGCGCATAAAATAGTATTTTTTTCCTTTTATTTTATAGAGGGGGCAAACATGAAAAACTAGTTTAAAAAAATTAATCTGTTATTAACTCCCTATACTTAAAAAAAAAATTTTTAATTTATTTATTGGAAAAGCCTATTCAATAAGGTTTAAAACAAAAAAAAAAACAAAATCGATCCGATCAGTAGAACCGGAGTTAATTGGTTTTATGTAGAAGAGAATTCATCGTTTTATCGCAATTCATAAAAACTTTATATCAACATATCTCTGAAAAAACATTTTTTTTACAGAAAACCTGATACACGTATCTGCTTATTTACTGAATAGAAGCGGTAAAAAAATTTTCATGCGAATCCAAACCCTGAAGTCAAAATAGGTGTACGATTTGTAAAAGAATGTCTCCTATACGAAATTTGTTAGTCCTGTAAAAATAATATTTATTATTTATTTATTTAGGTTTACATATTACTAATAGTAGTTTACTAGCTAATCAGTTTTTTAACTAATTTATCGAAAAAAACCCTTTATTATACAAAGTTTTAAACTAACAAAAAATATTAATGAAAAATTTTAGTTAACAATATCAATAAATAATATTAATTAATTTAATTGCTGTCGAATTAAAATTTGATTTTATTCACTTTTTATTTTCTATAAATTGGTACATATTTTAGGTTTTTTTATGAAAATAAAAATAATAAAAGTTTTAAGTTTTAAACTTATTTTAAACAT
Source organism: Brassicogethes aeneus (assembly GCA_921294245.1). Classification (NCBI taxonomy): domain Eukaryota; kingdom Metazoa; phylum Arthropoda; class Insecta; order Coleoptera; family Nitidulidae; genus Brassicogethes; species Brassicogethes aeneus. The sequence continues at coordinate 14,607,754 of OV121134.1, read as the reverse complement.
TTTCACCACCTATGACACCAAGTATATGATCAACAGACCCTCAGGAATTCCAAAAAAATTATTTAAAAATATATATGAGAGCGTAAACATTGAATTTTTATACTTAAAAATATTAGGTTTACTTTGTTTATATTGCTGCCTAGGACTTCACATAATGTACTATGGTCCAAACCCAAAAGTCCCACCTCGTGACTTTAATAGAAATAATTAAGGTTAACTTTCTGTCAGTGTCAAGCTAATTTTGTCGTATTTTCTAAGAATAATACAATCTAAGTATTTTGTTTTAAAGCAAATGCGTTAATACTGAAATAAGATTATAAAATCATAAAGCCTTAAATATTATTTTTAATTAAACACAAAAAATATTGCTTAAATATTTCAATATAAAAATATGAGTAGCAACATTCCGCACACTTGTAGAAAAAAGTTAAAAATGGAAATGATTGCGCAAATAATTATTTTGTAGTCTAAATTAAGACAACTAACACCTATACCTATTGCAATATTTTCAGAAAATTCAACAAAATCAGCTTGACACTGACAGAAAATTAATCTTTATTATTTATAACAAAGTAACATGATGGGACTTTTGGATGTACACCATAGTAAAGGGTGTCCCATTAAGACCACCTTATAAAAAAATATGCAGTGTTTATTTAAAAAGTTTAGATATTTTTAATATTTTATAAAGAGGGTAGGTTATGTATGGAACACAATATCCGATAAATGACCGCCTCGTGACTCACGAAACACGTTGATTCTTTTGACAAAATTCTTTTGACAAAAATAGTGCCGGCTCGATTTCATCAATGGCACGACGAATTTTGTCTTTTAGTTTAGGAACTGTTCTTTGGTTATTGGCGTACAACCCAAAGAAAAAAATCTAACGTCAAATCGCATGATTGCGGTGGCCACATCCCATCGCCGCGGCGCGAGGTAACTCTCCCCTCAAATTTTGTCCTCAATAATTCCATTGTTTCGTTCGCTGCGTGGAAGGTTGCGCCGTCCTGTTGAAACCACATGTTTATTTTTTATTTTTGTTAGCGATTTGAAGCCAAAAGAAGTTGTCTATATATTTTACGGTATCGAACGTCGTTGACGGTTACGGCCATGGAGCCTACACAAGAAGTCCAAACTTCATGTAAACAAGAATCTTTCTAAGATAAGAGGGCGCTGGTGTTCCGTTTGTTCTGAAACAATTGACTTATTTGTACCGAAACTCTACCAAAAGAGCAGATGTCAGTACGCATCGACAATCAGCGCCGCTGGTGGTGAAAAAAAAAGACTTGAATTTGTGCAATTTAGAGGGCAAGTTCGGGCTCCTTGTGTAGGCTCCATGATTATGGCATTGCCAGCCGCATTCTCGAAGAAATGCACCAGCCCAAAAAGCGCACCAAACAGTGACTCGTGGTGGATGCGATACCTAAATGCCACAGTTCTGTTTATTGACACAACGATCAAGTTCAAAATGCGCCTCATCAGAGTAGATAAATTTCTTTGAAAAATCACCATTCAGTTTTTGTTTGTGAACATTCGGCGCTCTGCGTGGTCTGCTGGCTTTAAATATTGTGTTAACTAAATCATGTAAGCATACAAATGCAGGTCTTTGGTCAAAATTCGCTGTAAACTGCTTCGAGAGAATGTCAATTGATGGGAACGGTGGCGAATCGAGATGTAAGGATTATGGTCAACACTTTTACTAACTGCTGCAATATTTTCAGCAGACCGAGCTGCACGAACACAGACAGGTTTCTTTTGGGTTTAAATTGACCCACTTCGATAGTGGATTTTTTGTATTTAAAATAGGCGGTCTTAACGGGACACCCTTTAAATAATGTTTAAGAAAGTGTTTCATTAGGAATTTATGTTTTATCTCGTGAAAAAACGCATCTCAGGATTAGTCTGCGTTTGGAAACAATTGATTGTCACAATAATTAATTGGTTAATCGATTTTTATCCGTAGACAATGATTTTTGTCGAAATAATTTAAACAAAGAAGCCTTCTTCTATGACACGTTTTTTCAAGGCCATGTATTGAAAATCTGTAAAATTTTAAACATTTTAACAATATTTACTTCAGGTAGCTTCAATAGATACGCTCCAATTTATTCGAATTCCATAAAATCTAGCTCTCGTAAATGTCGAACAAATCAATGATAGCAATCTGAAGAGAAAGACAGAGAGAGAGGATATTAGCTAAGAAAAAGTTAAAAATCGAGCACGGCAAAGTGTCAATTACTGTAAGTCTAATGGCTTACGTCCATTGTGTCATAAATTAGAAGCAAGAAATAACGATAGAGCAAAAGGGAATGCAGTATTTATATCTGCCTTTTCTCTCTCACTCACTATTTATTACGAACAATTTGATACTTTCGTCGGAAAATGGCAAATAAATATTTACCAAGATTAATATCGCTCACAATTTACTATTGTTTGTCTTTGAAAGTCCTCAAGAATAGATAAAGTGTTTAATGGAGCCATATTGTTGTCTTTTCGGCCATTTCAAGCGGATGGACGGGACAAATCACAAAACTGTTTTTATAAAAAAAATTGTAGCTAATTTATTATATATTATTTTTGCATCAAAATTGTCAAAAAAATTCTTCTATTATAAGGGTATACATTAAATAAAAAAAATCGCAAGAAATATTTTATAAAAGTAGAGATAATTTCAATAATTGACAGGGATGGACGGGACAAGATAAATCTTTTTTTTGTCCCGTCCACACCTTTCAATTATTAAAATTATATCTATTTTCATAAAATATTTCTTGAGTTTTTATTTATTTAATGTATAACCTAATAAAAGAAGAATATTTTTGCCAATTTTGATGCCAAAATATTATATAATAAATAATCTACAATTTTTTTTATAAAAACAGTTTTGTAATTCGTGCGTTTCGCGCGCTTGAAATGGCCGTTTTCCTCTAGTTCTAGATATCAAACTACATTGTGATTCAAACGAATCGAAAAATAAAAGTTAAATTCCATAGTAGGCATATTATAACTTACTTACTGTGGTCTCTTTGGTAAACTGTTTGTAAACGGAAATTTAAAAGGAAACAATCTAGGCAGCAAATGTTAATGTCTAATAATGGACCCAGTAAAGTAAACCAAGAATGTTTAATTCCAAAAAAAAGTTTTCATTTTAAATTGGGACGATATTTAAAATACTTAAATATTTATTATTTTCATATTTCCATAGTAATATTAATAGTGAAAACTAATTCCAAAACAGGGCAGTCCTTAGCCCCTCTGCCGCCTTTGTGCAAGCGTAAAAATGAATGGAAATGAATAAAAAATATTTTATTAAATATTCATTAATATTTAACAAGTAACACCGGTTAAATAATATATATATATATATATATATATATATATTTAAAACATATATTTATAAATAAAATAAATTAAAACAAACAATACAACAAAACATAAGCATGAACCGAGTTGCAGGTTGCAGTACGAAAACAACATAAAGTTGGTTTGTACTACAAATAGGTATTTGTGTATTTGGAGCGTAAACTAATATATTGTCGCTCTGAGCGAGAAGGTAGCGGAGCGCGGCTATCTCGCGAGAGCGGCAATGTCACTTTGCGCTCGATTTTTTTTACAACCACAGTTTTTATAAAAATGTTTGGTAATAATTAATAATTATTGATAACCTCAAATTTCACTTTTGTGTCAAAAGGCGCATTGTATACCAGACGTTTTATTATTATGGTTTCCATGGTAACTAAGCGATCGTTTTGGTATTTATTAATTTTGAACACACTTTTGGTGCTGGTGACAATACAACTTATGTGTAGGCCCTAGACTCTAGGGTAGGACGGCCACAAAGGGTCCACAAGCTTTGGACATCATATCGCATGCGCATTGGGGAAGGAAGGAGGGACTAATCGCAGCATCTCAGTCCATTGTTGCCATATTCAAACAAAATATAGTATTTGAAAGTAATAAAAGATAAATTAATTTATAATAGAAAAACATTTTTTAGTTTCACATTGTATAAAATTAATTTCAAAATAAACACTACATTTGGAATGGAAATGGAATAAATTTAAAAAAGTAGTTAATATTAGGGATCGACCGATATGGATTTTTTGGCCGATACCGATTATCGGCCGATACCGATATATGCGATATCTATATCGGCCGATACCGATATATCGGCCTCATTTTTATTTTTTAATTATTATTATTATTATTTTTGATTGAAAAAATTAATGACTGAATGTGCCCTAGAAAATTTCGCTAGGCGTGGACACCTCCGAATTGACCAATAAGGACCGTGCGCTGTCCACCCAGAGCTGTGCGGTACTCGAGTACAAGTACTCAAACACTGTACTCCAAGTACTTTTAGTGTACTCGGTACTCAGTCCCGAGTACTTTAATTTGAATGTACCTATACTTGTACTTGATACATTTAAGATTGCAAAAATGTACTCGAGTACTTTTACGTGTACTCGAGTACTTTTCCGTGTACTCGAGTACATCCAAAGTATGCAATGAGTACATTTTTATGAGGTGAGGTTGGCGTGGATAAATATGTGCAAATATGTGCGTGGGTGTTGAAAATTAGGCAACACTGCTCAGACTTGTAAAATTACGGACATGCTGCCTGAGGCAGCCTCAGCCAGCTTGCCTCACACGACAGCATTAAGACAGCTTCAATCAATAAATAAAAAGACACAGGAAAGAGCATTGAAGAAAAGGTTTTTACTTATGTATGAAATGTAATTTTGTTTATAGGTAGAAATAAGGTGACAATATTCCTCAAAAAGATAATTAAAAAATAAAGCTAAGGCAAAGGAAAACAAGATACTCGCCGGCCTTGATAATTAACATAAAGCGAAACATCAATATTTGATGAAGGCAATAGGCCGGCTAGAATTTAGTTTTGCACTAGTGATTCTAAATTCATTTCTTAATCGCCCCATTTCTCTAGAATTTTTCCCAACATTTCATAACTAAAGTGTACTCGGTACTTTGTACTCGTATGGGTACTCGAGTACAACGGTACTGTACTTGTACTTGGTACTCGAGTACTTTTATATAAGAGTACTTGTATTCAGTACTCGAGTACTTTTTCATTGTACTCGAAACAGCTCTGCGTCCACCACGTAATTATCGCGTGGTAACGGGCCATGCGCTTGCGAAACGGCTGTTTTGTTTGTTGTTCTCATAGACAAAGTTCTTTGTTTTTCGATACGTGAATTAAGTTGAATGTCATGTCCAAAATAAAAGCACTACTTTTGATGAAATACAAGTACAACATGGGACCAAAAAAAATGATTCAAGCTGTCAGCACTCGTTGTAACTCTGAGTTTTATATGTTGGAGCGCCTCTTGGAATTGAAAAAAGCTATCAATCTCTTCATTGTGAAATTTGACTGATTTGAATTATCATGAGTGGGAACTGGTACAGATCCTAATCAATCTATTGAAGCCCTTTGAAGAGATCACAAAAATCGTCAGTCACTCAAACTGTTGCATATCGGAAGTTATCCCACTCGTTTCAACACTTGAAGCTTATTTGAACAGTGAAGGAAGCAATTTCGCTGGCTTCGGAACAATGAAGGACGAATTAAAAAATAATTTGAAGCTTCGTTTCAAAGATGCAACTTTAAAAAATTATCTGTTGTTTGCCACGTTCCTGGACCCGCGCTTTAAAGGAAATTTTTTTACACCTAACAAATGCAAAATTGTTATTGCGGACCTTAAAAGAGAATACGAAATTATCCAAAAGCACGACGTCGAAGTGGTTGGGAGTGACAAAAATGACAGTAGTAATGAAAATGTATCATTGGCAACTTTGATTTTGTCAACTGCTAGTGCAACACCACCACCATCTAAAAAAAAAAAAAAATTAATGAAACCACCCGCGATTCCCACGAGCTATTTTGGTCAGTTTATAATGAATTGGCAAAAGGTCCCTCTTCTTTAAAAGCTGAACCTACAAAGATCGAGGAAGAAATAAAGGGCTACAGGTCGTGCTTGGTGCTCGAAAAAACTGAAAATCCTTTTAGTTGGTGGAATAATAAGAAAGACCTGTTCCCGGCCTTGTATTTGCTGGTCAAGATTTATCTTTCTGCGCCTGCTGGGAGTGTTGCTAGTAAGCAGCTTTTTTCGCAAGCCGGTAATATTTACCAATCGGCGAGGAATCGGCTAACACCCGACAGGGCAGAAAGCCTTATTTTTCTTCATTACAATTTAGAAAAACTTAATTTTAAGTATTAATAATTAATAATTAATTCAATAATTTTAAAACTACTTTAGAATATTTTTTGTTTTGTTTTTTTTTAATTAAGAATTTTTTTATGTTTATTTATTTTTTGTGTTGTTATATATAAAAGATAATACGTTTATATGATTTTTGATTTTTCTATATTTCAAGATCATTCTGAATATAATTTTTAAGTGTTTTTAAGAAGCGTTTTCAAATTTAAATATCGGCCGACATATCGGCCAAATATAGGCCGATAGGCCGATATACCGATATACCAAAATTAAGCCGATATACCGATATACCGATATAGTATATCGGTATCGGTCGATCCCTAGTTAATATGCCAATAAATAGTATATTGTGCGACTAGTGGGAGAAAGAGGAGATTAATTGAGCGTGGAGTTTGCCGCACGAGTGTAGCAAGTGCGGTAACAGGCGAATGGAATCTCCTCTTTTGACCAATAGTCGCACAGAATATTTTATTTAACTAGCACAAGAAAGTTAAAGCCAATTTTATTTGACATTTTATCCGATATCTGACAGCTGTATTTTATCTTAAAGCTAACTTCAGCCCGTGGGCGAAAAAGAGAAAAAATAAAATAAAAAAACCGAGTCCCGAATTTAAACGCAAGCTTCCTGCGTGGGAGCAAAATCAAATCAAATCAAAATTATACTGGTATATATACAAGGTTTTGGACTGGAGCAACCAAATAGTGTTTGTAAGGAAATGTGGTGCGCTGAATTTGAATCTGTAATGTTTTTAATAGAAGATCGTAAATTTATTCACAAATAAAGTAAATTTCAAAAGTGAATGGCAGTGTTTGAACATCGTTTGTATTTCTATGGGTCAGTTTCACGAATTAGAGTCCAGCAATAATCTCCCAGCATACTTTTGTCCCAACATCCTTGATAATTTCTTTCAATTTTCATTAATTCTTGATGAGCCCATTCTCCTTGTTCATCGCTTACTGCACCCAGGTTTTGTGGAAAAAAGTCCAAATGTGAATGCAAAAATGCATTTTGAGTGACATCCGTGCACCTAATTCACAATAATTTTTTAATAATTCCACTTTTTTGTTTCAAAGAAATCCATCTAAGATGCTTTTAAAAGATTGCCAGGAATACTGTTCTTTGTGGCTACTCTGTTCTGGTGTAATGATGACTTGTAGCTCGACTATTTAATTAACTTGGAATTTTCGGTATACATAAAAAATTCAATCGGATACCTTTAAATCACCACATATCTTCCATTTATGATCTTCGTATTTGAGTTAAGTTAAAATGTCAGTCATTGATTCGTAATTTTCCTTACTATTAACAGCATGAGCAATTGGTACAGATGGTTTTTTATTCCCATTATGTAAAAGAGCCGTCAATGAATAATCTCCATTCATTTTTTTCATATGGTTGGTTCATTTTTTGAAATAAACCTCGAATGTCTTTACAGTAGAGAATCGTGTTTTTCTTCTCAAAATATTCAGCCAATTCCAAACTGTTACTTTTGTCCCAACTGCGAGATGTTTCCATTGTTGCATACGTGAAGCTAATAATTCTGCATCTTGCTTTGATAAATGTAAATCAGGAACTGGATCATTCAGTTCAGTTTGAGTCACTAAATGGCATTCATCATCAGGCTCATACCAATTTCATTGAAAGATGATTCCGAGCAGTGGCTTGTAGTACTAGGAACGACTGGCAATGGAACATTTGGTAAACGTTGAACTGGTTTTGAAACAGATGGAATATTTGCGTATTGCACACTTTTTCGATTTTTCATATTGATTCCAACAACTTTTGTTAAAAAAAATAACAATCGGTTTGGTGATTACTTTGCTTTCTCCATATTACTGGAACTGAAAAATCGAAATATTTCTTTAGCCATTCGACCACTTGTACTAAAATAGTTCACGTTTTGTTCAAATTTCTGACAGCAAAACCAGAGTAATGTAAATATGCATATTTCAATGGTTCTGTTATTGCATATCTTTTTTTTCCAACTATGTATTCACCACAACAAACCAGAAATAGCTTGGATTAGTAACACACGATCTACTTGACATACGCACTATTATTATAGATATAGAGAAGAGATAGAGAAGAAATGTCGGTTTTCGTCAAATTACTTTACGGTAGCGCCACCATGCGGCATAAAAAGAACTAGACCTGACAGCACAATTTTGGTGGTAAATTTAAATTCTGCACACCTAAATTACTTAAAAAACATCCTCCTTTTTTCAGTCAATTTTTTTTCTTTAATTTGTACACGGATAAAAAGGATTTCTTAGATATAGAATTTTATTTTTCTTAAAAATATTTATTTGAATAGAGTTAATTTGATTTGATTTAAGACGAATGTTTTGTTACAAGAATGTTCAATTTCTTTTAAATAGTAAATATATTTCTTGAAAAAAAACTCTTGGTTCAAGAATTTTTCTTCATTGAAGAAACGCATTGCGTTAATTCAAGTAAAATATTTCTTATTTTCTAAAAATTACCCTTTTCTTGGGACAAGAGAATCAGGGCTTGTAAATTTTACTTGAAGAACATTAAAATTTATTGTTCTTGTATTAAGAAAATCTGATCGTTTGACTTTTCGTTTCAAGAATAATTATTAGATAATTTCTTGTATTTACGAGCTGTCCGTTGGGGAGGGGATAAACTTGTTTCATACGTCCTACACCCTCATTTGAAAAGTAACCGTGCTTGTGTTTACTTAAATGTTTAAAAATGAGTTACACGATTACAGTGCCGTAGACATTAGGTCATTATTGACTGAATGGAATACTCCAGAAAGTAGGGGTAAACCATTTTTTAACTTTTTTTGACACCATGTACATTTTTATTTTTATTTATTTGTAAATAAATCTTTGTGTCAAAAAAGTTCAAAATTGTTTACCCCCCCTCTGCTTCTTAAAAATCCCGAATGTAGCTTAAATATTAACTATACTGAAGAAAATTTCAAATACTTGTCAAGTTTCAAGTACTCGTCTTAAATGAAATAAATATTATCTTTAACCAAGAATACATTTTATTAACGCAAGACACAAAATCTTTCTATAGAGAAAAGAACGGTTTCATTGAAGAATTCCTTTGATTAATGCGAAGAATAATGTCTTGAATGAAGAATAATTACTACTCCACCAAAACTCAATTATTTTTGTTTTTTTCCTCAAGTAATTTTATTTTTTATTCAAGAATATTTATTCTCGATCCAAAATGCGACAATTTTAATAACAAGAGTTTTTATCATTCGTTTAAGACTGCTTATGTTCTTAAAAAGGAGAAAATATATTCTCCGAGGAAAACATGTACCTAACACAAGAATAATTTTTACTGCTGGCAAGAAAATATTGTTTCGAAGAGATAGGAATCATTTAGTATCTTGAATGAAGTTAATTTAACTTGGCTGAAGAAATCCTTTTTTACAGTGTAGTGTTGTGTTATTTTAATATAGTCCATCCAAATGAAAACACCAAAAATGAATTTAAAAGTGCGCTGCATGATTTTTTATTTTAATGAAAAAATTTGAGGATGATCTTTTAGGTATCATATAAGAAAAACCGTTGCCGTTTTAATTTTTAGTTGCTTTATTTTTAATCGGCACCCTTTAGAAACCTGAAATCGTGTCATTTTCTTACTCTCTTATAAGAGGCTAAAACCTTTTTTCTGTGGCAATTATTGAAATGATTGTAATTTTATTTTACTGCCTAGTAAGTATGTTTTCAATATTAATTATTATTATCCAATTAGTTTATCTCATAAAAGAATGGTAAACCACTAAAAATTTGTAATAATTTGCCAATTTTTGTGATTTCTGTCTGGCTCCTGTGCCTATTCTGCTAAATCTAGAAAGTTGATTTTTTTCAGGTATCAAGTACTTATACAATAGAAAACGTAACTATTATTTTAAGTTTCTAGACTATCATTTTCTTTATTAAAAAAATTATTGAAACTTGATAATTTTCAAAATTAGCCAATTTTGCCCTCAGAAATCATTATGTTGAGGAAAAAATAAAAATCTGAAACTTTCAGGAAATGTAGTCCTCACCTTCATCTTTTCAGTCTAGTAAGTCTTGTTTTGTTACTTTTATCCATGTAAAATATATAATATTTTTTTGAATGCAGTTAAGAAGCGATATTGTTAGTTTTATTTATAATTTAAAATTTAGATGCACTGAAAGAAATTTGTTGCTAAAAGTAAATACAAATTTATACTAAAAATTTTATACTAGTGCTTTACACATTTATACTACTGTTTATTATGAATGTATGTTAAATTTTGTAATACATTTATTGTAAAGAAGATATGTTAGATCTAAATAAAAATAAACTTACCCTTACTATAAAATGTAAACTATAAGTGAATTACAGCAAAAAAATATTGCTAGAAACACATTTATATTGCTAGGGCAGCAATAGGCTGCTAACCAAACGAATATATTTGTTTTAGCAATGTATGTGGTAGTCCATATATGAAACATAAAATATATTTGCCCTAATTATTTTTTTATTTAACTTTAGTATATATTTCTTTCAGTGTGGCTTTGACTTATTCAATTCATGTTTGGTAGAGAAATGTCAGAACTGTCAAAAATATTTCATAAATATTATTTGTGCGTATTTAAATTGTGATTTCAAAAAGTTTGCAAGTTTGCAAGTGTAATAAATGACGGAGTGTTCGAATTGCAATTAAAAATGCAAGAACGTATCATAATTTTGTACCTCTTTCTCATAGAAAATATTCAAGTTCTGAGAAGTTTTAAATTGTTAAAAATAAGCAAAAACCAAAAAATATTCTAAATAAACCCCTTTATTATAACATGTTTCATTTTAACCAGTTACCTAAAAACTAAAATTTAAAGAAGTATTTACAGATTGGGTACATTTTTTACTAACACTAACATTTAAAATACATATAACTTTTAACTATTCAGTGCCTTACTAAAGGGATCAAAATAATAGACTAACTTGGTTTAAATTGTGAAAGAAACCGACAAAAAACTGCTTAACGCGTTAAAAAAAAGTATGTATCTCTATTTGAAAATGTATCTAAAGCAAAGCTGTAAGCGAGTGAGTGTCGAATGATCAGAATTTGATAAAAATTTACAAACAAATTCTTTATGATGCTTCACATCATATCCTGTTTAATTTAATAAAAATTCTGGTCGTTGGGAGTTGAGTAAAAATACACGGGTTCTTATGGCAGCACGTGGATTGTTACTCTTTTCTCCTCTGAAATAATTATAATTCCCAATAACCAATAATTATTGGTAATGATAGGATTGTAATATCGTGGAGCGTAATTTCAAAACATGATACGCGAAGTTTCATAATGATCATGTCGGTAGGAAAAAATTTCAATTGGATTAAATCGGTGAATTAACGAAATTTGACGCTTGCAATGGAGATTGATGGCAACGTCGCTGAGGTCAGATAGGAACGCTTTTGCCCGGTGCTACATAGGTGTGAGTGAGAACGTATGTAGCAAGCGTAAGGGGTGAAAGAGACAGCGAATACGACGTTGGCAAGCGTTGCAACTGTTATTGTCGAAATTTTTAAAACCAATGTAATAGATTTTTATTCATTCACATACACTATAACAACGCCTCATGAACTGACAATGCAATTACGTTGCAAAATAATAAAAAAATCGCCTAAAAATGGAATTTATACCCATATGAATTTTGGTTGCAAGTAGGTAGTTGGCAACGGATTTTAAATCTAATGCTGTAGGATAGGACACAGTTCTACCCCAATCTAAACACTAAAACTCATGCCCAGACAACCTTAATTTAAATGTTTCTTTTATTTTTTTGTACTAAATGTTTCTTCTATTTTTTTGTACTAAATAAATTATTTTATTATGTTTTAGACTGTATTTAAGCACCGAGGTGCTACATTTAAATTATTTTTCCATTAGGTTATCAATTGCTAGACTTCTTTTGTGATAACATTATATTATTATCATAATATACATATATCTATATTAATATGTGAAAGGCCCATTAGTAAAAAAAAAATAAATCCCTTTATGGTCCCATTTCGGACAAAAATGAGCCTTGAACTCTCATCAACGCGTATAAAAGAAAAGGACGTTCTACAGCACAAGGACATCTAATTTATATTGATTGAATTTTTAATGGGAAACTCGTAGATTTTCTTAGCTTAAAGAAATTTAAAAAAAATAATAGTTTAAAAATACTAAAAAACACGCTTTAACGCACTAAAAAGTAATGTAATTTACTTAAAATATGTGATATTAATAAACTTGTCACTTCTTAATGTTTAATGACTATGCCAAAAACGTAGGGCGCTGTTTGGTAACGTTTCTTTGAGAAGCATTTCAATTTTGACTTTTGACATTCGTGTGCAAAATTTGTCAGACAAAGCGAGTTAATAATAACATAATAATAAAAACGTGTTAATAATAAAATATGTTTTGGAAAACTTTTGACTCCATTACTTGTAGAAAGGCAATTATTGTACTCATTGTCAATACAACCTTCAAACCCACGTATTCGAATAAAGAAATAACACCAAAATAGAATAGAATAATCAATGTTTTGATTATAATATAATTTTTTAAATTATTAAAAGATTTTTTTGTTTTAGCTTGGGTACTTTTATTTTAGAAAAAAATAAGTTTTTTTTAAATTATGTGATTATTATTATTATATTAGGGGAGTGCTTATTTGGGGCTTGTTCGAATTTTTTTTACGATTGTCCTAAATTGGTTTTAAATAAATAAAAAAATCCTTAGCTCTTAATATTAATATTGACCTGTCCTCCACGGCATGCAGCGGCAGTCAAAGTTTTCAAATTACATACAATTTAATGAATAAATTTAAAATTTGGCACAAAAAAATTTTTTTACTTCTTGATATAATTTTTTTGCTATTTAGGCTAACAATGACATTTTTTAAATTTGCCGCCTTGAAAACAAGAGAAAAGATTATTAGAGAAAAGATTACAGTTTTTGGAAATACTTTCGATTTAAAGCGACCAAAAATTTAAATTTCGATGATGCAATTATTGCAAGCGTAATTATTGCAAACGTATCGGTAAAAGCACACATTAAAATAAGAAAAGAGTTTCTTTCGACATGATAATATGTATATGCAATCAGTGGCGTATTTAGGATTTAGCTCCGGGGGGGGGTCCAAAAAAACTAACTAAATATGTATACTATACTATGCTATGCTTTAATAACTAAAAAATCACAAATTAGGAACTCTTCTGATCCGATAAAAATAGTAAATAAAAGGAACTTTTTTTGTAATAAAAATAATAAAATATGTGCGCCCGGGGGGGGTCCGGACCCGGCGGACCCCCCCCTAAATACGCCACTGTATGCAATAGAATTTAGAATACAAAAAAAACACACAAATTACCTTAAAAAACAAACTAGCGTCTCCAGGGAATTTAAAGTGTGGATTGGTATAAAAAAGTTACCAACTTGCTTGCAACTAGCAATAAAAATCAAGGAAGACCGATATTTTCCACGGCAATAGACTCGAACAAAACGTCGCTATGCGCACGCCTACAACTATAGCAACAATCATTATTTATCGTCAAAAGTAATAAAAGTAAAACAGTTTTTGAGATAAAGTCAATTTTCCATTTTATATGAATAGGAATTGGCTGTTAAATTTCCAGGATACAAATTGTTGTGGACTACAGTTATTAGTGACTGCTTTTTCACTTTAAAAACTAGTCCCACACAAAAAAGGGACCCCATCAGCCTCAAAGCGTAGATCGTAGATAAGGAAGTTATAACGATTTTTTGTTTTGACAGGTTTTCAGTTTTTTTTAACAATTTGAGAATCGCTCACTTCTTTTCCAATTTTTAAATGTCATTTTAAAAGCAACTTTTCTCTTATTTAACCGACCTTTAAAAATTAATTCTTGAACTACTGAATTTTGTTAATTTTTGGAACATTGGTTCTATCTAAAAGGATAAAAATATGATTTTTTTTCCCTTTTGGAGTTATCGGCTTTTAATGTTTTGGAAATCGGGTGATTTTGATCCCGTTTTAAAATCTTTAAATGACTATATCCCAAAACCTTTAATACTTATAGAGGTGTAATTTGTACAATTTTTTTTAAGGACTTTACAAGCTTAATATGATATATCATATACAACTTGACTAAATTTAAAAAACATTTTTTCCAAAAAATATATTTTATAGATATGTAACCTTTTGAGAGCATGTGTACCAAATTTGTCATGGGATGACGACGGGATCATGCTGTTATATTGTATAGTATGTAGCGGGTCATGACAAACTTACTCAGAATGAGGTGTAATATTGCCTTAGTACAAATTACATACTATCATAGGAGTTTATAGTTGGCTCAATGTATAGTTTTTAGTAATTAAGTTTATAGTATAGTTTTAGGTAACTAAGTAAATTTATAGTAAGCCCAATTTACAGTTTTGGAGGCTATTAATATAGAAGCTCTTGTTTGTCTAACAGAATATTAGATGCCGTTGTAATTTCTTCTCCAGTCAGTTTGTAAGTTCTTCCAGTGGCAGTTGATATATTTACCTTGGAAATTATAAAGTTATTGGACAGAGATAAGATAAGATTGGGTAAGTAAATAAAGCAGATGGCCTATATGTACAAGCTACAAAACCTGCTATTTGATTAAAAGGCACATCTTTAGTGTCAGCCCCTACCCGAATCTTATGGACATCATAGCTTTCACTCTCAGAAATAATTTTGGCTTTAACCTTATATTTGCTTTGGGGTATGAAAGTATGGTACTTTTGTGTACCAGTGACTGCAAATGCATCGTTAAATCTTTCTTCTAAGACTTTTTTTTCTTCTAAATACTTCTGGTTTGGTACATACAAAAATTTACTTGACAAGATATTCTCTTTCCCCTATGCAAACAGTTTGTAAGGCGTCAAGATTTAATTTTCCACTGGATTCTGTAGGCTGGCTTTATTGCAGCTTTTCACTGTACCACCAACACCGTCACACACTCCCTTTCTATGTGGCATAGTAGTGCCATTCTGCTTGTACTTACAAAACCTTCTATTTGATCAAAAGGCACATCTTTAGTGTCGGCCCCTACCAGAATCTTATGGACATCATATCTTTCACTCTCAGAAATAATTTTGGCTTTAACCTTATATTTGCTTTCGGGTATGAAAGCATGGTACTTTTGTGTACCAGTGACTGCAAAGGCATAGTTAAATCTTTTTTCTAAGACTTTTTCTTCTTCTAAATACTTCTAAAATTTATTAAACAGTTTGTAAGGTGTTAAGATTTGAATTTCCACTGAATTATGTGGGCTGGCTTTATTGATGTGGCATAGTAGTGCCATTCTGCTTGTACTCCATTAAAATCCTCCTCATGACAGCATAAATTTTAAAAGTATTTCTTGTTATTATCTCATCTTTAAATTTGGTATACATGCTCCCAAAAGGTGTATAAATAAAATATATTATTTATAAAAAAAATTAAATTTTCAAGTTACATTTCATATTATACTAATCCCAAGTCTTATGGGTTTTGAGCCATTTAAAGATATTAAAGCTAATCCAAAATCACCCAATTTTTTAAATTTTAAAACCCAAAACTCAAAAACAGAATGTTATAAGAAATTAAAATTTCATATTTTTCATTCTTTCAGTATATGGAACCAAAGTTCTAAACATTATTTTGTTCTGAGAAGTAAAGACCATTGGTTGATTTCACATGGATTTACCCTGGGGGTTAAGAGCAGTGGCGGATTTAACGGGCGGCAAATGCGCTGTTGCCGCCTGGGCCCTCCCAACAGAAGGGCTTGGTAAATTTCTTTAACCATGAATTTCAGTTATGTTTAAAACTTAGCAGCCTGGGCCTTTTTTCTTAAATCTGCCACTGGTTAAGCGCACTGCATACAATATAAACCACAGAACTGTGATATAAACATACTAATAATAGGATTTCAAATCATTTGATGGTTTTCATCCTTTTATAGTTTATGGATGGTACAAAACGGTTGTTAATCATCCTTTTATAGTTATTGGATGGTACAAAACGGTTGTTGAGCTGACAAACCTTAACCATATTTTGTGCAAACGGCCATTAGTAGTTTAACTCATTTTTTAAGCATTAATAGTAAATTTAAATACACCTGAACATTATTATTAGCTATAATATTATTAGCTGAAAAAGTCAATTAGATGTTAATGTAAAAAATAATGCATTCATCATTTTTATTTTAAATGAGAATGTACATTGATTACATTAATCATTAAAAAAATTTAATAATAAATATTTTTATTACTTATTAAAAAAATTAATGAGTAATGTCGAACAATATAATACTCATTAAAAAATAAAAAATGAGTAATAAGAGATTGTACAAAATGTGTAACGATACCATTACATCAGTGAAAAATGATCAGGGGTGGGGGTTGATGAGCTCCTTAAACTTTTTTGTTATTATACAAATGATTTACAATGAAAAAAGCTGCAAAAAAATTTCTCTGATAAGATTAGTAATTTTTTTTAAATTTAATCTTTTCTTACAATAAAGGTGACTATTAAAATAAAAAATAAACAATGTTCTAATACTTTTAAATTTTAAATTATTTCCGCTCACAAAGTCCATGCTTTTTATAAAAGATGACTTATCTAGGTATTGCAAACCGTGCAAAAATTAAAAAAAATTGTCATGCAATAAAAATATCTTCCTTGCCCACTAAAAATGAGTAATGTAATACTCATTCCTCATTTAAAATAAAAGATGAGTACATTACTCAAATTTCATAAAAAAAACTTAATTGAAAATCTCAAATTACTCATTAGAAATTAAAAATGAGTCATTTAAAAAAATACATTATAATGTAATGTACTCATTGGAAAAAATGTAATGAAAATTAATTAATTTTTTTTTTAAAAAGAAGTGATGCATAATGAAAATTAAACCCATAGCACATTATTTTAATAATAAGTATTGGAACCTTAATGCATTAGAAAAATAATGCATTATTTGCAACTCTGCTTACAAACTTAATTGTAGATTTCAAAATTTAGCACGTCTAAATTTCCGAGAACCGAACACATCGAAGTGGAGAAGAAATGATTTGGAGTTAGGTGGTTTAGGTATACCTACTATAGTAGGTAGCTATGTTAGCGGGTCAGTGAGCCGGTACCGGCAGGGCTACGGGCCGGAAGCCTGGGGTCAAGGACAGCTTAAGTTGCCAACCCTCTTGACTAAGTCTTGAGCCACGCGAACACCAAGGAACGCAAAACATAATATCTTCTTTTGATTAACAGATTTTTAACTACAATAAATATAGCAAACTTTTAAATATATTTGAATAGAAATCAAGCAATTTTGATATCGTAGGCAGACAAACTGACTTTTTCTTTTGCAATTCAGCGTAGGAAAATTACAGTCCAGGTTATTCCACTTTTATGCAATTTTTTGTTTAATTTTCTAGGTTGAACTAAATAATATATGTATTATATTTGTATACAAGTTATAACTTTACACAAAATTTACCCTAAATTCAAGATTTTCCAGAAAAATGGCCACTCTAATCATTATCAGATATCATAATTAGATATCATGCACATTTTCCTCCAAGAGCTTTCCAGTTTAACCATAAAATCAAATAATTTCAAAAATTGTTAGTATATTAAGCCGTTAAGGATTTTGTAATAAATCAATAGTTCACCCGAAAAAATTATAAAATTTTGCTTGATTTAACCTCCTTTTATTCAATTATGCTTTTTACAGTAACTAGCAATAAAAGAACGTTCGTTCTTGAAATGATTTTTTTAAAAGTATGAAAAAACTTATTTTTATTGTCGATTAAACAAAGTTATTAAAGGTATTGATCAGATTAAGTCTTAATACATTTATTTTGTAGGTCCTTTTTAAAAAAGTATTTGATTTATTTTAGGTTTTAAATAAATGAACTTCAATTGGTCTATAATTAAAACTTTATTATTGCCAAGAGTCGTTACTAAAGTGATCGATTATGGCCTAGGCTTTAAATATTATATATATATATATATATATATATATATATATATATATATATATATTGTGCGACTAGTGGAAGAAAGATGATATTTCTCAAGCCTAAAGTTTATCTGACATATCACATGTGTGCAATAATATCCAAGCGGTTTTTAGGGCATAAATAGTAAGAAAACTTTATATAAACATAGGTCGGAAAATGTCTCCTAAGGGACCTAAAGAGCCCCTAAAGGGGCGCACGTAAAATGTTTTATTATTATTATTAATAATAATAAAACATTTAATAATTTATTAATAATAGTAATAACAACTAAAAGCGGATTTATTAACGCTAAAAATCAACAACATCCCTATTGCAATGCATAATAATTATTATTTCTGAAACAGTTTGAGAGTATTGCACACTATTTTCGGGACACCCTGTATAAGTTTTCTGACGACTTTTACGCTCAAGCGAAGTTCTTCTTGCGTTTATTTCACTTATATTTTTGGATAATCGGTATAGTAGGTATTAAATTAAAACAAAAGCCTTCATAAATTAAAAGTGACCAAGCACGGTCATGACTTTTTCGAAAAAAGTCATTTCATTTAATTCACGAATTACATTACCGAATTAATTCATGCCAACCCTGGTTATTATTTACCAAGGTTAACTATTCATTTTTTTCTTTAATGTATAAATAAAGAGTCTTACCTAAATACATTAAAAAAACAAAAATAAAATTCTTAAAAACCTTGTGGCATGGCGTTAGGATACCCTGTATATGTATATAATATGATATGAAAATATGATACAAACTAAATATCATATTTTCAGTCAATAGCATCAGCGTGAAAGGGGACCCTTTTAATTTTTTTATGAGACCGCAAACAAAAGTGTACGGTTTTTGAAAAGCCACCTTGCATTATTTTTAACCTCTCATCGATTCATCAATTGTTTTTATTTTCTATTCTTACTTTTTGTACTGGGCATTGAGAAAATGTTTTTTTAACAATTTAATTTATTGTGGTATTCCTATTATTTGGCGCCTTTTCTACCAAACGGCCAAATGGCCGTTTTAAGAATGTTCTAAAAAAAGTGAAACTTGGCATGTCTATAAAATATTGAACTTTCAGAAAATGTAAATAAAGTTTTACCTGGGTTCATACTATTGAATTCGTATAAAATTTCCTGACTTTTACAGGTTTTCCAGAACTTTCAGGCAAATAGGAAAAAAATAAAAAATAGAATTTATACTTTGCAGCTTTAATAACAGACCATTAAAACAAAAATAAATACATATAGCATAATTCATATTATATGTGACCTGGACTATAGAAAGGTACAGTTACGGAAAAAAGTAATGTCCATTTGAATGCTCCATTGTAATTGTTCGGAGGCATTCGGGTTTTGCTAATAAAATTAACATATCTATTTTTAAACTCAATAATTCTACCTACCTGCTATTTACCATTCTTTCTACGCACATTTCATTTGACTTTTAAGCTTTTATGCAATAATTAAATATTTAAGGAATAACATTGATTCTGAAATAATTTAAATATAATATAATATATATTATGTTATATTATATACATTATAACATATTATGTTCTATAACTTATTAAATAAACTATATATTATTTAATAAGTTGTTATTAATAAAATAATATATTTAAATGAAATATAGACATTTAATACTAAAATAATTATAAACTTTTGCATAATTTTGCAAATAAAATTGTTAATAACCCTCTTTAATGTATTTACCTTTTTAGTGATTTTTTGTTACCTGGGCAATTTAAATTAAAATATTTATTCTATTTTGTGCTTATAAAAATAAATGCACTATTAATACATGTTTCTACTTCTATTGCATATTATTGACATTTTTTTCGTAAATAATGGTAACCAATATAACCGCCCGGCCTATCAACGTGAATAATGAACTCATTATTCATGTTGTTAGGCATCAGTGATTGTCTTATTTTAAAATTCACTGTTATTTGAACCAATCGGGTTTAAAATAAGAAAAAAATAAGGTTGACAGATGTCAGATTTATTTATATATACGAGGGGCGACTATAATGATCTTTAAAATCGGAGAAAAGTGAGGTTATAATAAATTTTATTATCAATGAAAATTACTTAATTGGATTGGAAAAAACATAGTATTACACAAAATTGTAAGAAATCAATGAAATCCATCCATCTTTAAAATACAAAAATAATATGGAGAATATTTTTTTAGTCGTTTTGCATGGCACATGGACTATTTTTAAATGATAATATAATATTTGACCAAATTGGGTCCAAACCCTTTGGGAATACCAAAAGTTTGAAAATCTTGAAAATTTCTATAAATTCAACTTTTACCTTGAATACCTTTTAAAAAAGCCCTACCAAAAATTGTTTTAGTTTTATTGGTCCACAAAAGCTTAATTTTCATGTATCCGTTTGTCCGTCAGTCCGTTCATCCGGGAACGCTCTTATTGGTCCAATTATAATTCGAAAATTATGACATTTTATCGGTCCGTCAAGTTTCAACTTCGTACGTCTGACAGAGAAAGGTTAAATAATTTTAACTCATCCGTCACTACACATCTGTTTTTGACGCCTAACGTTATTTTAAGATAATTTATTTTTAAATATTTTTATATTTTTTCAATAAGATTGTAAAACGGAAATATTACGTTCGTTATGTGAATAATGTTTTACTGTTAAGTTTTTATTTAATAAGAATAACAGAAAAAAAGAAAGGACAAAAAAAAAAAAATTAAAACTAGAACTAAAAGGACCTGCTTTTTTAAAACTATACATTTTAATGTGTATTAGGGCTAGTATATTCTTTTTATAAGGTATATTTACCTACCTTTAAATTTATTAGACAGCTAACTGTTAAAGTTACAATTGTTGACATAATTGCACGGTCTTATAATATAAGACCGTGCATAATTGTAACTATGACAATTAAGCATTAGGTAAATTTAGTAAGTGAATATACTGACACTTAATTTCTATTTGTCGCAAAATCAATCCGTCAAACGTCATTAAAAAACGTATGCATGAAAATTAGAACATTTCTTATCGGACGATTTTATTGAAAAACTGACGTACGGATGACGGACAAACGGATACATAAAAATTAAGCTTAATCCGTTAACGAGTTATACAATTTTAAAGTATTTTAAAAAATCTCATATTATTTTAATGGGAAATAAAAATTTCCGATGAGGGACCTGTAAATGTAATATTAAGAGCTTACATTTTAACAGGACCATTTTTTTGAGATTTTAAACAATATTTTTGAGGTACTTTAAAAATAAATATTCGATTTTTTTGTATAAGTCTAATAATTAAATAATATTTTAATAAAAATAAACACAAATAAAAATACACATTAATCTACACATAATAAAAGAGCAATAAATAAATATGAAGAAATATATAATATATATTTTATAGTTTTATACCTATTTATGTTTATATGTTTTATAGTTTTTATATATATGTTATAGTTTTATAGGTATGTTAACTTTTACATTAAAATTATATTAAACATTTTTTGATAAATCCTAGTATATTTAATTTAAAAATATACCAAAAATAAAAATTTTAAATATATGTTTTTAATTTTATCACATAAAAATGGAAAAATAATAAAATGTGTTTTTTACTCCTTTGATGTAGAATAGTGTATTGAATCATTGCTAGTTCTGAAAAATGTAAAATAAGTTTTAAAAAACTACAACTTGATAATATTATTTATAGCCTAAAAAGTTGATATTAAAAGTTTTTTCATAGAATAAATGTTTATAAAACTAAACAAAATATATCAAAAAATTAACGATTTAATAAAAATACAGTTAAATATGTAATATACCCAAAATAATTAATTCAATACGAGCAGGTAGTAAATTCTAAATATATATATTTAGAATTTGTCTATAGACATATTTTTAAATAAATTTTAAGACGCAGATGTTGACTATTTCCGAACGCCTCCGAACAATTACAATGGAGCATTCAAATGGACATTACTTCTTTCCGTAACTGTACCTACGGTCGGAAGAATCAATTTTTGTTTTTTGATCGAAATTTATAAAAAATTTAACGTATTTTTTAATGGAACATACCGCAGACTCCTAAGTTTGAAACTTTTGCTGGAAATCATCCTTAAAGTTCAACATGAATTATAAAAATCGCGAAAAAAGTTATAAATAGATCAAGAATTGCTTTTTTTGATCTTTTATTTTGGTCAATATCCTGAAGAGACATATCGAAAGACGAATCTAGAACAACGTCATCTTCTATGTCACTAACACCTGCACCTCCACCTTGATCTTCGTAATCTTCATCACAATCCGCAAAACATTGTTTCTCCACTGCTTTAAATTCTTTTTCTAAATCCATTATGCACTTTCACAAACTAAAACAATTTTAAATTAGCTGTTAACAACGAAAAGCCACGTTCACTACATTAGCTATTTAAAGGAAATCACTTGAATAAGGTACAAAAATATTTATTGTAAAAGCACCACTGTATAATGGATGTCTAAAGAGAGGTGGAGAGCCAAGGGTGAGACGAAAAAAGAAGAGGTAGAAGCGCAAATACAAACGCGACGCTCGGACAGTACTTGTTATCTTTAACAGCTGTTTTCTCGAAAACTTGATTTCTAACCGTAGGTAGCTTTCCGTAGTCCAGGTCACATATCTAATTCAAAAACAAAACTTTTTTTAGATCTTTTAAAATTTAACTTAATAGTTATAACAAAACATAGAGCATATTTCTCGTAAATAAAAACAAAACAAAATACAAAAATAAGTCAAATAACGATTTTAAACTTTTTCTCTCAATATTTGTAGACGTCTATTGATACTGTCCACTTCATGCACAGAAAAAAATCTAACATAGTACCAAGAACAGCGCTGTCATTGAATGCATTAAAATTGAAGCAATCTAAATTGTTATTTGCTCAATTAATTACTATTAAACCAAAATAGGGAAATATTTTGCCTAAATGTCAAAGAATTTATTGCGTTAAATGTATACATAGTATACATACAATAGTAACGTTATTAAATAAATCAAATTAGTATTTAATGCAATAACATTCTACCATTCTAACAAATAAATATCAATATGAATATCAATAGATTTAGGAGCGATAACTTTTGTTGTTAATTTAACAGTAAACGATTATAAACCAAGTGCTAACTACACTCAAAAAAATGTTGAACATAATATTAATGAACTGCTTTCATTAACTTCATTTTCCTTGGTTCAATGAAATTTTCATTAATCCTAAGTACAGAAAATTATAAGTATCATTGTTTCATGAAAAGCAATCATTAAAATAATGAATGCAGCTTCAATAAATATTGAATATTAATGTACATGTGTCTATGTTGAAAATTCATCGGTTACATGAACTAAATTCATTGATATTATGAAATTCAAACTTGATTTTAAAAAAAGTTTCTTTAATAAAGTTTCTATGAAATATTCATAGTATTAATGAATAGAGTGCATTAAACCTTACTAGAAACTTATCTTTTTAAGAACCAAATCCATTGATACAATGTACGGTTCTTTAAAAATAAGCAAATATTCTAAAAAACAAGACCAACCATCAAATTCAATGAATTAGTTCATAACATCAATGTATGGAATTTCTAAGGCACAAGCGCAAACGGAACATCCCTGGTAACCGCATGCCGATATATCGCGTTAGTGCAATTCTGTTTTCTATGAGTGCAATAAGTGGTACAACACGTCCTGTCGCTGCAGGTCTTTTTAAAAGGTAGGTACACGGAAAAAAATAATCGGTAGAGGCTACCGATTGGCAATCGGTAGCAGCTACCGATTGTCAATCGGTAGACTCTACCGAAAAAGTCGGTAGACTCTACCGATAAAATCGGTAGTCTCTACCGAAAAAAAATCGGTTCCCTCAACCGATTTTTATCGGTAGCAGCTACCGATTATTTTCGGTAGAGTCTACCGATTTTTTCGGTGCAGGCTACCGAAAAAATCGATTACCAATTTTTGAAAATTTTTGTATTTTTTTAGCGAGAAGTTAAATACTCGCTTTTTATTAAATAGAAAATAGTATTTTTTTTTTTGAGGTATAAATAAATTTGAAATACAAAAATATTAAAAATGAGGAGTAATTTTTATTAAATTTTTTACAATTCTAAATAAATATTAAATTAAATGTCTGGTGGCTACAAAGTAGAGATTTTTTTTGTATTAATAAACAAGGTTCTAAATTTGGTAATTTGCTCTTATTCTTTGTCATACTTGATTTATAATCAATTTCAACGCAATAAGCATGATAGTGTTGATCAAAATACAATGTTTTAATCGAGAACATGAGAAAATATATACAATTATTTACACTGACTATTTCAATAATTTTTCCGAAGACTGGATCGTTATTATCATCAATCTCAACTAAAACAACCAAACCTTTCTGATATTTAATATATTTTTTTAAATTTTCTAACAGCGCATCGATGCGGATTTTCTCGGTTACGGCTACCGAAAAAATCAGTAGACTCTACCGAAAAAATCGGTAGACTCTACCGAAAAATAATCGGTAGCTACTACCGATAAAAATCGGTTGAGGGAACCGATTTTTTTTCGGTAGAGACTACCGATTTTTTCGGTAGAGTCTACCGATTTTTCGGTAGAGTCTACCGACTGGCAATCGGTAGCTGCTACCGATTGCCAATCGGTAGCCTCTACCGATTATTTTTTTCCGTGTACCTATTTGTATTCCTCTACAGTACACGCAAAGAATAAACAAAACTTTTCTGGTTTTCTTTATACACGTGTGACCCAATATTTATTGTTTACGAGTCTCCTCTGTCAAATCTTTTTTGTGCAATTTTAACCAATCTTAATAAACTGTATTTTTAGAACAAAAAGAGCCATATTTTAAATAATTTGTATAAGCAATTTTTTTCAATATCCTACTCTAAAAATGAATTAGTCAAAAATTACTAATTTGATAGTTAATAGTGGCTGCTTTTTCACTTGTACCATGGTTAACCATGGAATACCATGGTATCCCAAAACTTAACTGCCAGTTCTTATGTAAAATTGTCCCCTGAATCCGAAAATACCGTCAAAAATTATGAAAGTGAAGCAGTTTATGAAATATAGTCAATTCCATATTAAATAGAAAATTGACTATATCTCAAAAACTGCTCTACTTTTTTTTAACTTTTGACGGTATTTTCGGATTCAGGGGACAATTTTACATAAGAACTGGCAGTTAAGTTTTGGGATACCATGGTATTCCATGGTTAACCATGGTACAAGTGAAAAAGCAGCCACTATTAACTATCAAATTAGTAATTTTTGACTAATTCATTTTTAGAGAGTATACTATATTTCTTTCCAGACAGTCTTAATGCCACTATGTTTTGGGCGCTTCATGGATACCTAGTCCCGACTTCTAGGTCTGCAAGGATAAAACAGGCAAAAATAGCATGATAAAATACACGATTAAAGACTGTATTGTTACGAAAGTCGCATCAAGATTTGGAGGATCAGCTGCAGCATCTGGCTAACCGAAAAACTAGCATACAACCGCTCCTGCTGCTAGTGGGTGATAACATAATTGCAATAAAAGAAATTTATGTGTATGTTGACGGTGTAAGATATTCTTTTAATAATTTTTTAAGGGCAGTAGATAGCTGCTTTAAAATATTTTATGTGTTCAACCTAAGTTTCCCAGAAGCTGCATTTAACTTTTGGTCTTTTATTGAAAAATGTTTTTATAAAATAAGTTCGAACTACTCTAGCTCAAAGATTCACATTTTTAACACCCTTAAAGGGTAATAGCACTATTTAAATACTATAACCAATTTTTTTGAAATAAAGATTATAATCTTAACAATAATTATTGTTTATTTACTTAATGGATGGACCTAATAAATAAAACACAAAACCAAAAAACAGCCATAACCTTGACTTTTCATAACGAACTTTTTTTTTTAATAAACACGCCGTATAATATTGTATTTTTGGATTCTAGTAAAACTCTGATCATCCCTAGTAAATTTAAAACTTATAAAAAACTTATCAAAATATATAAAAAAAACATTTATACCCTCTTATAAAAAATTTAAAATTTTATAAGTTTGACTTATAAAAAAAACATAAAAATTCAGAGTTTCCCACATACAAAATTTAAACTGTTGAAAAGTTATGACAGAAATGTTGACCTTATTGTTTTCTATCTATTACAGTTTTTTTGCTACAAGGGTGCAAATTACCTAAAATAAATATTTTTAACTGAAAATAGCTCCGAAATTACTAACTATGAATTCAGTTCAGTGGCGGCTAGTAGATTTTGGGTATGCCGATATTAGACATGGGTCATACACCAAATTAATATGAGTTTATAATGACATTAAATAAACAAGTTCTGCGTAAGCAGAATTTTAATTAAAGTTTGCGAAAAAAATATAGCTTTTTGCTCGGCCCCTGGCCCCTCTAATAAATATAATATAAATTTAATTGGTGCAATTTATTATTTACCATAGTTTATCGACAAATTTTAAGATTTATTTAAAAAATCCAAATATTACATATTTTATACCTTTTAAAATTTTTATTATTTCTTTTAAAAGAAATAATACAAATTTAAAATGGCATAAAATTTGTTATACTAGGATTTTTTTTTTAAATTAAATTTGTCGATTAACTATGGTAAATAAATTGCACCACTTAAATTTATATTATATTTATTAGGGGGGGCAAACTTCAATTTAAATTTTGCTTGTGCAAAACTTGTTTATTTAATCTCATTATAAACTCATATTAATTTGCTGTACATCCTATGTCTAATAACTGAGATATCGGTATACCCAAACTCCACCAGCCGCCACTGATTCGGTTTAATAATTCATGAACTTATTTTCATATAAACAAAGAATAGGGTTCATAATATTAAAGACGTTAATTCATAAATACAATAAGATGGATTCATAATATTAAAAATTTAGATTCATAAATACAATGAAATGGGTTCATAATATTTAAAATAATAAATCATAAATACAATGAAGTAGGACATTATAACCATGAATTTTGATCATCAGGCCAATGAAAAAGGCTATGAACTATGAACAGTTTCATAGATACAAGAACCAAATCAATGTATGTTGTTCATACACAACATGAATCGAGTTAGCCATTTAGAAACTGTTCTTACTTTAATGTCGTACAGTTCATTTAATTAAAGAAGCAGTTCTTTGGACCAATTTTAATGAATTGTTCATTAAATGTATGAACCTTTTCTTTTTATTCATGCAACTATTTGGTTGAGTGTACCTATTGGTATTATAGGAACTGTTATTCAGGAATGCGGATTACAAGATCCCATTGGTTTAATGGCTCACCCATTCATGCTATGCTAGAGTTTTTTCTGTGTGGTTGGTTCCTTCGGTTAATTTTTGTTTTTTGTTTTCCAGAACCTTGATTTCCGTTATTAAACAATTTTTCACAATTACGAGAGAGACTTGTAATGTTACTTTGACTTTTGTAAAAAGACAAACTGACAGTTGTAACTGTCGTGTAAACACGATTAGGTAGTTTACATTAAAATTGCCCAAGCATTTCATTTATATTAAATCATAAGGTAGATTGTGTAGGTATTAAGTAAATATTATTTTCTTTTATAATATTATTATTATTTTAAGTATTAGTATTATTTACAGATAATTCCCTGACTTTTCCCTGACTTTTTGTTTTTCCTTTAAATTCCCTGACTTTTCCATGACTTTTTAGACTCATTTTAAATTCCCTGACTTTTCCTGGATTTCCCGTCGCTACGAACCCTGTTTACACATGAATTTAAAGAAAACTTATTTTTTGCCCACCCTTGACACTTTTTTGTTCGGTGCAGGGACAAGGTTCAAAACAAACATTTTAAGAATTTAAAAATAAATTTTAATCACAACTTTTATTTAACATTAGACTTTTAGAACTTTTAATTAAAAATTAATGTGATTTTTGTAAATGGTTGCCCTATAGGGATATCCCTATAGAGCCATTCCATGCCAAATCAACACACTTTAAAAAGAAATTTTTCCTCACCATTTCAGATTTTCCTAAAATTTGGTATACTTATACTATGTACTAAGACTAAGAAAAATACCAATTTTTAAATTTTTATCTCACACCGTTTCCAAAATATGGCTATGTAAAGTTTTTAAAAACTCGCGAAAAAAGTGGGAACGTTTATTTTTTAAATTGCGCTGGAAGCTGTCCTAATTTAGTTAGAAAGCTGGGAGAGGTGTCATTTTGCAGCATTTTAAATGCTCTTTCAAATGACATACGACTGCCAAGGGTATTAATGAAAAGATTTTGTTCAAAATCCATATATATATTTTGATTTAATTTTTTTTTTAAAAGTACATAATTTAAAATTCTCAAAATATTTTTATAAATACTTGGTAGTGTTCTGAATCATATAATAAAATATTAATGTGGGGTCTTAATGGGTTCATTGTTAAAAAAAATATTTCTGATGGTTTTTCACTTTTAACTAATTTTGACATTATTCAACGTTTATCAATTGTATTTTTTTTTATAATATCGGCTGTCATCATTCCCGACTTGTGTAATTTAATTACGATACGCTTGTTTTGGCGATTCATATTGAACTAAATTTTAAACAAAACAACATAAAATGAATATTTTCAAAAATATAAGGGTTCTAAGAACCCTAATAATATCGGCTGCCTACATTCCCGACTTTTTTAATTCAATTACTGTGATACGCTTTTTTTGGCGATTCATATTGAACTAAATTTTAAACAGAACAACATAAAATGAATATTTTCAGAATTGAAAGGGTTCTAGGAACCTGCTCGAGCAAACAATTTCCGCGAAAACCTTATTGATAAATTTTAAACTCGCTTAAAAAAAAATTCAGGGAACTTTTATCGGACCCTGTATATATTCGTAGTTTATTTAAAAATAAAACTATAAATGAGGTGTGTTTAAAGTGATTTTGGTGTCAACATGGAGCCTACTATTGTAATAGTGCAGTGTTATAAAGTGCTCTTTTAGTTCCACCCTTACATCCAAACTAAGATGTCCCATAAGCCAACTGAATGGCTTGTGCGGGTTAGGGGTAGGAACGGACCGACGGCTTAAAAAAAGAAATCATTTTATTAGAGACAGAAAAAAACTGAGAAAAGTCCCAGCATGGATGACTGGATTATTTCCACAAATGCCTATTGGCTCCATGATTTGTCATACCTGCAGGAAAGATGTAACGAAACTGTCAAAATTAGTTAAGTGAAAAACCAGCATCACAAATATTTTTTTTTAACATGAACCCATTAAGACCCCACATTTATATTTTACTATATGGTTTAAAACAGTACTAAGTATTTATACAAATATTTTGAGAATTTTAAATTATGTACTTTTTGAAAAAAAATTGAATCAAAATATATATATGGATTTTGAACAAAATATTTTCATTAATACCCTTGGCGTTCGTATGTCATTTGAAAGAGCATTTAAAATGCTGCAAAATGACACCTCTCCCAGCGTTCTAGCTGAATTAGGACAGCTTCCAGAGCAATTTAAAAAATACACGTTCACACTTTTTTCGCGAGTTTTTAAAAACTTTACATAGCCATATATCGGAAACGGTGTGAGATAAAAATTTAAAAATTGGTATTTTTCTTAGTCTTAGTACATAGTATAAGTATATCAAATTTTAAGAAAATCTGAGGTGGTGTGGTAAAATGGGTGTGTTGAGTTGACATGGACTGACCCTATACAGGGTGAGTCAATTAACTAAAAACTTCAGTTAGTATGCATTTTACGAAAAAATGTTGAAAATAAAAATTAAATGATTCAAGGGGGGAAATCTATCAGTACTAAAATTGTACCCTATTTTTTATTGTAGACAAAATTTTGTTAAAACCTATGGGAGAAAAACTAATTTCTATATTAATGTTTATTTTCCCTATTAAGACCGATAGCAAATAAATCAAGGAAGGATATCCCTATAGAACAACCATAAATCCCAACTATGGGCCCTATTCATACCTATACACCTATAGAAACACCATACAATCCGATACAAAAATCTATCAGTTTGAACAGGGTCTCTATGTGACATTTTAATCAGGGGTTTCCATAATCCGTTTATTTTTCCAATTTGACATTTATTTCTAATATTCACTTGTAAGCTATTATATTCTTTGAGAAGCGTTTCGCAATAACTATACAACTTAAAGATATTCATTTTAGCGGCTATAATGATTTTCAATAGAATCATAGATGAAAAAGTCAAAATTTTTCAAGTGAGCCAACTGAAGTGGGACGGGGCTCTTATATTGCTTGAGGTTAGCTGTGTATACAAATTGTTTTCATTAAACTCATTTCGGCTTTTAAAAATAAGACCAGATATCAATTGGAATCAAATTATGACATTCGTGTAGCTCTGAGCAATAGTATTAGCCCCAGAATTGCCCAACTTGTAAAAAGGATGCAAAATCAAAAATCACATTAATTTTTAATTAAAAGTTACCGTCAAATGTCAAATTTTTATGTGCAGATTGCCCTATTGTTTTATAGATGTCGCTCTATACAAATATATAATTTAAATAATTTTTAGATAATAATAAGTATTTGTCGTAGAAAAAGTATAGTATGCAACTTGTTTATAAACTTTTCTAGACACTCATTAATTTAAGCACTCGCTCGCAAGCTCGCTTGTTCCTATATTGAAATCTAAATGGCGTTTATTAAACTTGATACTAATATACTATTAAATTTAAACTGTATGTAGTACCTTTATAGATTGAATTGGGATCATCAGTAAAATTTTTGGGTGTAATCTTAGGCAACAAATTTACTTGGAGAACTAAACAGAATATGTCTTAAACAAAATGAATAAATTTTATTATTTTCTACTAAGTTTAAAATTTGTTGTACCAAAAAATGTCTTCCAAAGTGACTACTTTGAATATGTATAATCGAATCTAAGGTATGGCATTATTTTTTGGGGGAATTAAGCTCATATATCGGATCTTTTTATTTAAAAAAAAATGTATTCGAAGTAAACTTACCTATTTTTTTTTTTAAATAAATTAGGTACTTACTTTGCCAGATATTTATATTTTTTAAATTTGTGTACCTGTTTTATAAAAAAAACTAAGTTATTTGAACAAACCAATCGTAATCACACTTACTTAACAAGAAATAATGAATTATTACTAATAAAACAAACTAAAATTAACACTGTCTTTAGCAGTGGCGGACTAAACCCGTCGGGGGCCCGGGACGGTAAAATAAAATGGGGCCCCTAGTCTGCTTATGAAATAATGTGATTGTTTTGTAAATATTTATGTCGATTTATGTTTTGTTATTATAAATTTGTAGATCCTTTTAGCAAGTCCTTTGCAACACTCTTAATGTAATCAGGGATATGAAAATTGATTAAAAGCTTTTTTCAGCGAACTTATAAGTATACTTATATTTGAACTTGTTAATAATTTAAATTTTAAAAATCAAGGCTCCCACTTATGGCAGTCTAAGATTAACCATTATTTAATAACCTTTTTTCTAATTCCTGATGGATTGCAGCTAGGGGCTCTTGAGATATATTAAAAAATCTTTTTTAGTTTTGACTTTATATTTTGTTTTTTTTTCATAGCATGTTATTCTTTAGAAACTTGAAATCTCCGGGGTATTTTTTTTAATCAGTTTATATTTTATGGTAAAGCTGGGTCCTGAAATATTTATAAGTATACTAGGGTTTTATAGTGTAAAAAAAAACGAAAAAATTGGGGAAAAACAGGCCTTAAAAAAATGTATTTTTTGGAAAAAATTGAATTGTTTTTGGGAAAATATATACATTTGAGAAAAGCAGCAATCAACAACTTAAAATTAATTTAATTAAAAAAAATAAAACTAACATTGAATTAAATTAAATGATTTAAGAAAATGATATTATGATTATATTCAGCGTCGGAAATTTACTTTTTTCTCGATATCAGTATACAGATAGTAACTACATAGGTATCTGAAAAAATTTGTAAATTTTTAGAAAAATTTACTTTTGCATTTATTCGTATTACTCTTTGAATAAAATGAGAAAAACGCAAGTCAATTTTTCTGAAAATTTCCCAGTTTTTTTTTTCGAAAAAAAACCGTTTTTTTTTTCGCCGGCTAAATTTTTCCGGAAATTTTAAAACCCTAAATTTTAGATAGTTTTTTGTTGGACTGAGAAAGACTATGATAAATTTTGTTATCAATTAAAATAATGCGCATTATTTACTCGGATGATTTACGTCTCTCGCCTGACGGCTCGAGATGCAAACCTCATCCTTGTAATTAATAGCCTGCATTATCTCTCGTATAATAATATACTATTATCTACGACCTTCAATAATAAGAATTAAAGCCAATTTTAATTCATAAATATTTGACATTTGACAAATTTAATCTCACTTTTTCGCAATTTATAATGAAGCTAACTTCAGCTCGTGACTAAACTGACCAAAAGCCACTGTTGCTAACTTCATCCCGTGACTAAAACGTCACAGTTTGTCAATGTAGGGGTAGTATATTAAAGAACAAATGTCATAAGACGTCATTTTGCGACAAAAGGTGTGAATGACATGAGTTCTTTATGCTATTTTATCTATTTTGCAAAAATACCTTATTTTTAATTTGGTCGAATTTTAGTTTAGATAGTTGGTAAAACAGTTATTGGTTTGAAGGGTTAATGTCAAAATCGATTCGCCATGTCCTTAATTTACTTATTTACAATAAGCGGCTGTTAATGTAAAAGAAGAAAAAAAAAATTCTTTGGTGTTAAACAAAATTTATTGCCAGAAAAGTATCGTAAGTACTAGAAAAATCATAAAAATATTTTAACCAATATGCAAAATATTATTTTACTAGTATGATGTTTAAAGTAGCCAACATATAAAATAAAAGTTTTGGGTGGGGTAAAGTACTTCATTACAGCACCGAAAGCGGTGTTACAATGAAATCATTATGAACGCAAAATAGATAAAAATAGTTAACGGTATATTTAACTCTTAACAGAAATTAAAGAAGTAGCCCGCGCTGAATTTTAAATTCAATTTTGAGATCTCGTTCTCCGTTACCATAGTTACTTATGTTACTTTGCAAAAATAATGTTTTTATTCATATAATATTAATATAATAATATTAATAATATAATAATAATAATAATGTTTTTATAATAATATAATAATAATAATAATAATGTTTTTATTTATATAATATTATTATATCACGAGAACTATGAATTTAATCGGTTAAACTAGGCTCAGTAGTTTTTTGTTTGGTTTTTGTTGGAAAATGTTAAATGCAAAATAATTTAATAAAATCACGAGACCGCGTAGCGGTCGAGGGGTTTTATTTTTAATTATTTTGCATGAAACTATTTTCCAAAAAGAAAAATCAAATAAAAAACTTACTGAGCATAGTTTGACAAATTAAATTTATAGGTTGAGTGATATACGTCTAGATTATTTCTCGAATTAAAGGAAACTATGTGACAATTCATAAAATCTGACGTATGTGTCAAAATTTATAAATATTTTTTTTAAAGAAAATTCCATTAATTTAAGGTATGTAATAAGTAATAATTGATATTTCGTAAACTAGATAACTTATTTTTTATTGTTTTTAAAAAAATGTTTGTTAAAACTTGTAAATAACACCATAAAATCGTAAACAAAAATCCAATATGGAGGCTAAAATTTAATCGCTGTTAAATAGTTCTAGTGATTTAATCGCTTATTTAAACGAAATTTATTCAAAAATTCAAGGCTTTTGATTGGTTCATATTATAATGAGGGAAATAATCTTATAGAAAATACTTCAAATAAAAATTTATTTCTAGAAAAATACCACTATTGTAAATAATCCACGCTGCGTTATAAATTGTAAAAATCGCATAACGTATGATGACTTTCCTTCTTATTGTTTATATTTAAAAGTTTGTTTGCTATTGTAAGTTATAAAAAATAAATAATTTAATGGATTTATAAATCATTGCAACACTAAATTTTATGAGATGCTGACGTTTTGTTTATTTCTTTTATTACGGATGGTCATTTTTTAGGTTGAAATATGGGGCTATACATTTCGTATGGTAGAAACTTGTGTTTACTACCTACTACATATATAAACCACGAAGTAGTATTTTACTAATCCATGAGGTACTTACCTATAATAAAGTAGACCTGTATACCGTTTTTTCACGGAAAAATATGCATCTTAACTTTTTAGGTACCTAACTAAATAATCTTTAAAACTAAATTGAACTTAATAATTACGCAATGCGTTTAAAGGACTTTGACAAAACCGAAAAACTTTATGATGCGTCAGCTTCATAATAATAAGACTTCATCAAAAATCAAATTAAAAAAAGATATTTCATTTTTTGTAGTCACAAAGCTACACAAAGTTACTTTGTCGCTCGCTTAGTTACCATGGAAACTAGGGATGCACCGGATCGGGTATTTTGCCGATCCGGCCGGAACCGGAATTTCGGCCGCTGGCCGGACCGGACCACCGGAATTCCGGCCGAATCGGGACCTAAATTTAAAATGTATGTGCATGCCTATTTTTATACGTAAAACATTGAAAATATTGAGGCTGATTTATTTTTACTTTTTTTAAAACTAACTACAGTATGCAGAGTGTTTATTACTATTAATTTTACCTAGATAGAAATTACTGTTTATTTAAATATTAATTTTTAATTAGCGTTAACAAAATTAAAACAATTCTACTCATTCAATTGGAGAATAGCAGCCACCTGCCAATAATAAAAAAATTAAAAAGAAGTCGGGGAAACCACAGCCGCCGGTCTATCATAGGAAAGGAAACACGCACACCCTTCACTGTTGACCAATTATAAAATATATCTGGTCGAAAGTCGGAGCATCCCAGACGCGAAAGTCGGGAAATCCCAGACGCCTGCTAATCATAAGCAAAGGCACAGGGCTGCAGGTCATTTCATTATTCATTTAAAATAATTTTCTTTATTTTTGCATATATTTGAATTTAACTAATATTAAAAATTTAAAACTTAAACATTTCCATATCCCAGATAGCACAAGATAACCCACAGACGTCCTATTTAGGTAATTCTCGGCTTAGCCAGACCGAACGGGTCTGGGACATCCATAGAACGTCAAGTCTAGACCCTGTTCGGCTTAGCCTGATTAGGCGTATTTTGGACGTCCAAAGTAAGCCAAATAAGGCTTAGCCGGACCAGGTCTATAATTGACGTTCTATGGATGTCCCAGACCCGTTCGGCCTGGCTAAGTCGAGAATTACCTAGATTGGACGTTCCTGCTCACACAGCACAGGATGTCCAAATGACGTCCATTGGACATCCTTTGGACATCTTTTACTATGTGGGTGCACCCATGGGCTATCATGCCTAAACTTTTCGTTCAAGAAATTTCGGATATGTAATAAATTGTGGGTAATATTAAATATCATGTACAAATTATATAAACCACCTATTTTTATGAGGTTTCTCTTTTGCCTTCTTTGGATGTTCGTGGGACAGCCTGAGGGTGTCACAGAGAGTCAATCAAATCGATTAGCCTTATTATAAGAAAGATTAATTTACAAAAAAATTAAGTTTATTATTGAATATAGGTAGTTTATAATACATATTCGTACTATTCGTCGGGATTTATACATTTATATTTAATTTAAAATTTCTTGTTATCACGTAAAGGTAGTAAAATCCATTATTGCATCATTTTTAAATTCAATTAAATTCTATTACCATTGATTAATAAGTTCACTACTTCTTTACTCAACGCTAACACGTTTAAATGTATAAAAACACCGTTATTATAACGTATAGTTTTAAATTTTAAACATCGGTCTTCTTCGGGTAGAACCGAACGGGTTCGTGACGACGCTTCCCATAATCCGTTGCAATGGCGTTCTTTTGCTGTGTGATGGCGTTTATGGCGGTGTTTCTACATTGTGTGTTGTGATTTCTACTAGGTATTGGCTGTTTATAGACTTGTAATAGAATAAATTTAAGTAAGTAATTAGATTAGGTTTGTTTTGACTAATAAACTGTACCACACAAACAAAATTTACGGTTGCACTGATAATTGGGCGTAAACAAATCGTGAAAACAAGGATTTAAAAAAAATATTTTATAAAAACACATTTTTATTGTTTTTACTTTCCAAGGGATTTCTTTCTATACTTTCTAAATTTTATTTTATCCACCCAAAGCCCTACATCAAAATTTATTGTTATCTAGAAAAGCTTTTATTTATTTAATATCTAAAAAAGCTTTTATTCCTATTTAACCGTGAATTTTTTTTATGTGGTGCTCATGAGCTCATATACCGTTCCTTCATTTGCAAGCTATACATAGCCTATGTCATAGGGAAAATACATTGTAGGTGGACCAGACAAGTTGAAGTCAGCGCAAAGCAAGGAATGTCTGAATTTCGAATTTACCGGCAGTGGACGTCCAATGGATGTCATTTGGACACTGAGACGTCCAGGGGATATCCTTTGGACATCCTCTGGACATTTGTGCTGTAATTATAATATAGGTGAATAAAAATGTTTGGTTAAAAATTTTAGGTGTTTTAGTTTTTATTCCTGTCAGCCAAATTATGGCCGAATTTGGTCCTAGGACAGTCTTTAATAGACCATTATAGGACGGCCAAAGGACAACCAAAAGTGTCTACTTTGGAAGTCCTACGGACGTCCATTCGGATATCCGTAGGATGTCCTGGGTTGACGTCCTAAGGATATCCAGTGGACGTATGTGTGCTATCTGGGATAGTTCCGAAAATTCCGGCCGGATAGCGATCCGGCCGGAGCGATCCGGCCGGAACGATAGTTCCGGCCAACTGGCCGGATCGGCCGGATTTAGTGGTACCGCCGGAATTCCGGTGCACCCCTAATGGAAACCATAATAAAGAAACGTTTAGTGTATTTGCGACTTTTCACACAAGCGACAAATTATTAATTTTTACCAAACATTCTTATAGAAACACTGCTTGTAGAAAAAATCCTGTGTGTAATTCGACCGCAAAGTGACATTGCCGCTCTCGTCAAACTTCTCGCTCAGAGCGGCAATACACAAATAGCTATTTCCGTGCATTGCAGCATAAAGATAAACTTTCATTGATCATAGTAGACATGGTAGACATAGTAGACATGGAAACATATTTGTTTTAGAAAGGTAAATAATTATTAAGTTGAATTAAAAAACACTTCATAAAAAAATTAATGATGATATCTAAAATTACAGTTTTTGTTTAATTAAAATCAGGGTCCGAAATTATTAGGTCCCTTAACGTAGCACAATTAAAAAAAAAATATTCTGTCTTTTTATATTCCTGACCCCCTAAACCAAACCTAGGTCTAGGTCTAGGCCTGACCACTAGTGCATACCTATAGGTATACCTACCTCTTGACCTACCTATAGTTGTATAATAACAATGGTTCCATTTTTGGAACAATTTGGCTATCCCAAAGACCAAAATAAAAATAAAATAAAAGTTATTTTGTAAACGCGAAAAAAATCCTATAATTAAGCCAGGATAATTTCGAATCTACATTACCACAGATTATAAAAGACACAAGACATTTCATTTTTGTCCTCTATAGAGGTAACTATAGTTACCAAAAACCCTGTATATTATGATATACAGGGTGATTTCAAAATGAGGTAAAAAATAAATAAAATGGGTGACTCTCCACAAAATTTGGTGACGAAAAATTCATATGGATATTAAGGCCTCGATTAGGGCTAAGTATCTTAAATTTCAAGATACAGGTTTGACTAATATAGTGTGCAATCCTCTAGAGGTGGTTTCTTAAGACAAAAATAAGAAAGACTCTTCTTATAAACATAGGTCCGCAAATGGACCCTAAGGGAGCTGCAGGCTCTTAAGGGGGGGCCCTAAAGATGTTTTTTTAATATTATTTTTGAAAAGGTTTGGTATAAAATAATAGAATTTAATAGGTACTAAATTTTAAAATAACAACAAAATTTAAAATTTAATTTAATTTAGGTATGTATTAAGTATTTCTTTGTGCATATTTTGCTTTTTTACGTAAAATTTTTAAATAAAAATAAATTACCAAATTTTAAAAAAAAATTGTCGGTTTTCATTTTTAATTTAGGTATATTAATATATTTAACAATAAATATTAATAAAAAACACAGGTTTCCCAAAAATACATTATTTTATATTAAACCGTTTCAGAAATAATAATAATAAAACACCTGAGGGACGCCCCTGCACACTTGCAGAGTATTCGACATTTTTTTCCGGCACCTTGTATAATATACCTACGGTAAAAATATATAAATTTATATATTTTTTAACCCTGAATCATGTTTTATTGTGTTTTAAGAGCTCTCTCAAAAAATAAGTTAGGTATATTGAAAAATGTTTAGGGGTCGCCTCGGGGTTCGCTCACGAATTTCGAAAATTACAAAAATACCCAGTCAAAATTAATTTTTTTTAAATTTTTTTTGCTACGGTAAATTTCTGTACACGAAAAATTAATAAGTTTCTCTTCTTAAAAAATATTTTTTTAAGCACGCTCATAACGGAAATTCATTGCTTTTAATGTTTTCAAGTGTCATTTAATTACACTATGATAGTTCGAATTACTAACATTGAGTACACCTACCTATATTACCTAATTTTGGGCTGCTGATTTCAAAAATGCCACTCGTTTTGCTCCAGGACGTCTAGGATTCAAAATAATTGCATAATAAAATGCTCTGTCCAATTATCTCAAAATGCAAGTTTTTCATTAATATTTTGCTTATTTATTAAATTATTTTGCCTTAAATCTATTTTGGATGTTCGGTATATTTTTGATGTTTTTTGTCAAAAATATACAGGGACTGTCAAATAGAATTTTTTTTTCATTGTAGCCGTATACTATGTTGGTATCATTTTTTGAAATTTTTGTGTCGTTTTTTAATTACTAAATTAAAAAGGCAACAAAGTAAATGGGTTTCGGTATAAACATTACTCTTTGACTATTATTTGATATTTTTTTATTTACATCATGCCCAAAGTACCCAAAAATTCAATCTCCAATCTTATTTATTAAGCCTTATATAAAGGCGCCTTTACCTACTTTATAGTTTTAGCACATTAAAGTGCATCTATTAATTTTTGACATTTAAAATTTAAACTTTAAATTGTATTTTTACTTAAAAGTGATTTTAAGAACCAAAAATAAAAAAAGAGCAGGAAATGGAAGTGGTAGAGGAAGAGAAAGGAGACGAACCTTTAAGTCGTCGTTGTAAATTTGTTTTGTTTTTGTTGCGGTACCTTTACGCCCAAGAAAAACAAACGCAATATTTCATTACATTATGGGATATACCTACCACTTTAATTTTGCAGGAATATTAAATGGACCTGATATACGACGTTTAATGAAAGATCAAGCATTCAAAAAAGCTCTCAAAGTTGACGAGCTTGTCGCATATGGCCGTGTTAAAGCTGTCATTAAAAATGTTCTTGGTTCATATCGGGCCTAAAATTGGCGCCAATTTATTGAAAAAATGCTCTCCGTTTTGGAAAGGATTAGCGTTAATGTCATTTAAAATACATTTTTGTTCTTTGATCCTGATAAATTTGCCTAACTGATGAACATGGAAAACGATTTTACCAAGTAACTGCAAATCTACAGCATTGGTAGATAACTATGGGTATAGCGGAAAGAAGTTGGATTCTTTGCTAGAAGACATTTGCTGGAATTTGTAGCAAAATATGTACGACGAAGATGAGGATTAAGCACAATAATATTATAATTTAATTCGATATTTGATACGATTTAATAAATTTAAGGTAGAAAAAAGCAAAATTATGCAATGCATTAAATTTTGTGGGCTTAATTTAGATAGAAAATAGCGAAACTTGTTTACTTTGTTGACCTTTCTATTCAATAATTAAAATAAACGACAAAAATGTCAAATAATTTTTTTTTTTACATAATACATTAAAATTTTAGTTTTAGTATTTAAAATGTCATATTTTTAGGATAAATTTGATCTATTTGCCGTATACCAATTACTTCAGTACATTCAAGATGGATTTAAGCCAAAATAATTGAATAAATAATTAAAATACTAACAATAAAACTTACATTTTTAGGTGATTGAACAGAGCATTTTATTACGAAATTATTTTAAATCCTAGACGTCCTAGAGAAAAACAAATGACATTTTTGAAATCAGCGGCCCAAAATTAAATAAACTAAGCTGGAGTACTCAATGTTAGGAAAAAGAAGTTTCTAAAACTATCATAGTGTTATTAATATTAAAACCTAATTTAAAAAACTTGATAGACTCGTTGATAGAAGTAATTACCTACCTATAATTTGATATACCTACCTAGGTAATAATGAATAAATGTGACATTTATTAATACTTGTGTGCAAAAATTGTGGCAACTTTAATTTTACTTAAAATTATTTTATATTTTTCTTCGGTTGGTATCATGCATGTTGCAAAGTGAATTACAGTCCGCAACAAAACTCTCATGCAAGAAAAATTGAAGACTGTTATACGGACTTTACTACGTGTTCTATTCTAATTGTTTATGGTAGGTATTTTATATATTTTTTTAATTTTTCAACTTTAAACCTTGTATAGGTACATTTTTCATGCGGGCTGTAAAGAAAATTTTATCAAAACGAAATAAAAACATGACAAAAGATCAATGTTTGTATTTAACCACATGGCATTGATATAACTATATAACTATATAACTATTCCGCTCAAAATTTAACAAGGTCACACTTCATAATATTGCCAAAACGTAGAAAGGCACAAAAACCAAAACACAAATTAGGTATTTACTTCGCAGCTACACATAAATAAATAAAAGTATTTTTAATAATTTTGAGGTTATTGACAAATTTTAAATGTAAACGGTTTATTTGGAAAATATGTTGATTTATGCGTTGAATAAATTAGTGCCGAATCGGACAATAAATAATAAGGACGTATTTCGTAATACTTAGGTATTATTGACACCAAAGAAAATAACCCAATTAAGGAAATGAAATGATATTATGTAGGAACGCGGCAGTTAATAAACGATGATGATTGAATTTATTATACGATAATAGTAAACAAAGCAAGCTTTACTAAGCATTGTTTATTTTTAAATAATCGAATTGATAAATACCTACAGTCGAAATAGAAGTGGCCACAGAGAATCGTGTTTTTATTATGACAGCCGAAACTGAAGCATAATTGGTTAATTAACTGGTGAATATAGTTTCAATACTTAATAAAGACGTGTAATCAATCGTATTTTGATTGATACATGCTGTAGGACAAACAAAATTGTTTGGAATTCGCGAAGGCAAGACCAAAACACACCGCCATATTGGCACACAACAAAAGTAATGTTTTCGATTTTTTTGGTAAATAAATTACAAAAACTTACCTTTCGAAGGGCCGAAATGAAATCCTATTGTAAACACAATGCCGAGTTGAAATATTCGAAGCGCCATAAATAATAAATACTCATTTGGACACTTTATAAACACGTATTACACCACCACACTTGTCTAATAAACACACAATCTCGCACAACTCGGTTTCCAATGCAGATGAATTTCTTGACGACCGGAGTCGACCATTCCGCATTTAGCATATATTCCAGGCACATGCGCATTGCGCGCCGGCTAGCTACTTCCACAACAAAAATATGCTAATTTCTAACCTTTATAATCTGTGATTTCTAATAGGATGGCACGCTGATTAAAGGTAGCAGCAGGTATATATTATATTATTATAGGTATATTATATTATATTACATTGAGGTG
The DNA here is from genome assembly GCA_921294245.1 of Brassicogethes aeneus. Lineage (NCBI taxonomy): Eukaryota > Metazoa > Arthropoda > Insecta > Coleoptera > Nitidulidae > Brassicogethes > Brassicogethes aeneus. The sequence continues at coordinate 14,565,665 of OV121134.1, read as the reverse complement.
GTGGCTTTACAAAAAAATACCTAGGTACGCACTTTGGGTGCGCACTTCAAGTGCGGCACTTGTACCCCTCAAATAGTAAACAAATGCGCAATTCATTCAATCCATCCTTCTTTATCTCTGATCCATGGACCTAATGCCTATGATAGTATGTTATCTATGATAGTATGATTCATTCCCTCTCGCAAAGATAAACAGAAGCCAAGGCTTGTTCTGTGGCTTTTACTATAGACATTTATGTAGCATTTCTTATCTAAAGTGGGTAATTAGAATTAAATGAATATGGGAAAGGTCAAGTCTATTATCTGTGCTAAGCAAATATACATGTACAGTTATGACTGTAATGTAATTTATTTCCTTGATACCAAACAACATACTTTGACAATGTAACATTGTTAGGAAAGACATGGTGCAAAGTTTAAACTTTGGGGTTTCCTGTATACAGGAAACCCCAAAGTTTAAACTATAGCCAATATCAGCAGTATCAATATCATTACAACCTAGTTCAATATTAAAATAGTTATGATATTGTATAACTTTCAGGTGCTTTAAGACTCTTTCTACTCCTATTACGGAAAATTACCGTTCTAATATCGCTTTTTAATGTGGAATTACATATATTCCTTAAAGTGTTACTGAATGAATTCATTCTATCACCGGATGACGAAATAACTACACTGGTGGCCTCATCTGTTTATTATCTAACAACTTTTAGACCAATCCAACCTCACTTTCTCCCAATTAAACTATTTTTCTATGGTATTTTTTGGAAATGTACTCTCTAAAAATGAATTAGTCAAAAATGACTAATTACCTCAGTTATTAGTGACTGCTTTTTCACTTATACCATGGTTAACCATGAATACCATGGTATACCCACAATTTATATTTGCTCGTTCAAGTCTGGAAAAATCTCTTATCTAAAGTAAACCAAATTTTGTCATGTTTACACCATATTTTCTATTGGACAGGAAAATAAAATAAAGATCAATTTCAATATTTATTTTTTATTCTATTATTGAATTATTCTATAAACGAAGACTAAAAACTGCAACCTAAGAATTACATAAAAAATAAAATTGGAAAAAATACGTATTTGTATGCCATATGATATAGAAGAAAACATTAGGTATTTCTTACTTTAAATTAATACCCTAAGATGCATAATGAATTATTTTTATTTCCTATGTTTTTTAACAGGTGTCCTGCTACGTGAACTATCGCTGCTACTGCTTGAAGTACTGCTTGACGGTTTTCTTTTGGATTTTTTCGTCTTTGACCTGCTGCGCGATCTTGAAACCCTCTTGTATCTTGAAGGATCTTTCTTGTCTAACTCTTGAAGTACTTTGTAAGTTTGCAGGAGCTTCTGTTTTTCTAATGCAAGTTTATCAGCTTTTTTGGCTCTTTCTAGCATATCTGCTTCTTCTTTTGCTTTCTTTTTTTTTTCTTCCTTCAGTTTCTGAAATGGTAAAAGAAGTTAGAAAATGTTTGTGTGTATGTAAATGTACCTATATAAGTGCAAATGTTTCCATTTTCATGACTATATCGTTAAAATGGGCCAATTTTATAATCCGATAATTCCGATTCTATTATCTTAGCAATGACCATATAAGGTTGTTTTAAGTGACTAGCCTCTAATATAATATAAGTAGCTTCACACTGATTTTTGACATGTCCCAACCCCATTTTGTAATAAATATATATATATATATATATATACATATCTTGATAAGTATTTGCGCTAAAATTTTTCAATTTACTATGCATATAGGGTGCTTCAAAAAATAAAATTTAATTTTTTTTTCGCTCTTATCCTCTCATTTTTTGGGCACCCCATTTTGCCCCCCCCGCTGCCTTGTTTTGCCCCCTTTCACCTCCTGTCTGCTACCATAAAATTAAAAAAAAAACAGAAAATGTTATCAAACTTTGACCTCGAATAACTCTAGAAGAAATCAATTTATCGAAAAATAATAAGAGAGCTTTTTTGTAGAGCGTTACATTTTATATAAGAAACCGCAAATGATCATTGCCATAAGTTACTTTGATACAGAGGTATAAAATTCCAAACATAAAATTATTTATTTTTTCCCATGTTAATTAAATGGGAAACTAAAATAAAAACAGCGACCTCTTAGAGTTGAGCTGAGACGCCCATATTTGGTGAGGATTTTTTTATATTAAATAGAAACATTTGAGAGGGTAGGAGCGAAAAAAAAATTATTTTTTTTTTGAAGCACCCTAATGCATATACAGGGGTGGTCAATTTTATACCTGTTAATATTATAGTTAAGTAGTATTATTTTTGTGATCAATTGTATACCTATTCATTTTATAGTCCTAGGATGACATTATAATGTTACAAATAATGTCCATCCTTGATTGGCTGTCAACCCTAAGGGCGAGTATAACTGTTTGCCTATGGTGCAACAGCCACTTGATTTATATATTTAAGGTAGTATAACTTTCACTTCTTTTACATATTTTAAGAGTCAATATTAAGCAGTCGTAAGATTAACATGTTTGCTTCAGGATCAGCAGATCTTTGGGCAACATTTTGTAACGTACATAGTTAATAAAGTTGGGCTATTTTAAGTAAGTGAGTGTTTCAATCAAATTGCAGAATCATCAATAATTTGTGATCCGTCGAGGATTCATTTTACAACATCATTTATGGTTCATCAAGCCAGGTTAATTCACAACAATTAACGAGTTGAGTTTAAAGTTGACGCGTTCCTTTTAACAGCGTATAGAAATCAGATAGACAAATAAATATTTTAAGTAACTTTTTTATCAAAACTCAAAAATAAGAGTTATAGCCCTTCAAAGTTTAATTAAATTTTAAGCCGGTCCTGGCTATTGTTAACAAAAAACATAACCATACAAATAACAAAATAAACAATGCAAAATGTCATCTATGACAACAAAATTACCATTTAAACCAAAATGACACATTTAGCAATGCATTGCTAAATGTGTCATTTTGGTTTAAATGGTAATTTTGTTGCAATGTCTACAGAAATTGTTCGAAATTGTCCACGTTGTGGTCGATACAAAGTTGCGTGCGTTGTAGCCATGCTTTTGTACATGCTAGTAGTATAGAAAGGGGCTTTCCGCGAATTATTTGAGATGCATCTTCGATTCGTGCTATCAATTCTTCGAGAGTATTTACTGGGTTTTTGAACACTAAGCTTTTCAACCACCCCCACAAGAAAAAATCCAAAGTGTTTAGATCCGGCGATCTTGCCGCTACGCGATAGGTCCTCCACGACCGATCCACAGATTAGGAAATTGTTCATTCAAAAAATCTCTAACAAGGAGGCGCCCGATCGTGCAATAGCCACAGGATGCGTATTACATTTTCAGGTACATCTTCCAGCAAAACAGGAAGAATATTTTGCAAAAAATGAAGGTTATCATTGCCGTTTAAACGATTTGGTAAAATAAATGGTCCAATTAACATGCCATTTATGATGCCTGCCCACACATTAACGAAAAAACGATCTTCGTACAGCTTTAGGATTGTCTACAGCCCAAACATGTGTATTGCGAAAATTATTTATTCCATTCCGGGTAAACATGGCTTCATCCGTCACCAAAATCCATCTTAAAAAGTTGTTATTGTTTCTATTTTGCTTTAAAAGCTACGTGTCCTTCACGATGACCTTGTCATTGCTAAATGTCATTTTGATTTAAATGGTTATGTTTGTTGTGGTAGATGACATTTTTTATTGTTTATTTTGTTATTTTAATTTTTATGGTTATGTTTTTTGTTAAAAATAGCCAGGACCGGCTCAAAATTTAATTATACTTTGAAGGGCTATGACTTATTTTTGAGTTTTGATAAAAAAGTTACTTAAAATATTTATTTGTCTATCTGATTTCTACAGGCTGTTAAAAGGAACGCGTCAACTTAAAACGCACCCTGTATATATTCATTACAAAATGGGATTGGGACATATCAAAAATCAGTTTGAAGTTACTTCTATTATATTAGAGGCTAGTCACTTAAAACAACCCTACCGTTAAAAAAAGATTTTTGTTATTAATTTTTCCCCAAAAATGACAATAAATTCTCTCTGTGGCGTGACGTCACGATGTTATAATATAAATGGTATATTGGCAAAAATAAAACTTCCAACATAACCAAATTCTTTGAAACATATAATCATTTTACTTCTTTTTAAACATTAACAGCGTATTTTAGTATAAAGATTTTCAAACAATTTAAATACTTTAAATAATATTGAACATAACCTATTTATTTATAAACCACGGTTTTATAATAGGTCACTGTGCGGCTAAAATAAATTTTATTGACATGTTTTTGCATATGTGATTTGTAAGTTAATTTTAATTGTCTGGCATCTTAATAACGCTTTAAAACCAAAAACAAAATAATCTATGGGGCGCTTCTTAAAAAAAGTTAGTTTTAATAAAATAAATTGAAGATAATTAAATTATTGAGCTTCTTAAGTTTAATATAAATAAAAACCAGTATTTTGATTTCCTAATATTTAATAAAGAAGGCGACTGTTAATTAATGTGACTTTTACACATCTAAACTGTTTCGGTTTCATTAAAACTTGTTTTGAAATGGAGAAAAATATACTAAAGAAGAAAGGAACGCACGATCAAAACCGTGCAAAAGTTTGCTTATTGTGTTTAAAAAAGGAGAGTCGTTGCAGCAAAACCAAGTTTGTGAAGATATTTTCAAAAGGAAAAGTTGAAGTTATGATAAAAACTCTCTTTGAATATTCTGTTACTGACGAACGATTGCCAAATGCTATTTGTAGTGGATGTTTACGAAAGTTATATCGGATAAAGGATGGAAGCCAAGAAACCATAGATCTGTCAAATTTATCACAGTTTTATGCAAAAACAACAAGATCTACTAGTCTGTTACCTTGTATGTGCAAAATTTGTTATATTGCAAGGGAGCCTTTGTTCAAGAATGATACTAAAGCAAATATTTTGAAGCCAATAAGAGGTATAATTTTAAACCACATCTTATTTAACATATAAAGGATGAGGTCTAAATAATTCAATTAAATTTTACTTTCCAGGCAATAACCGCGTGGCGAATAGACGTTGCAAAGGCAGTTTTAAGAAATCAAAGAATCAAAAATTGTGTAAAACCTGCTTTACTTTGATCGCAAAAGGGCAAAGCCATAAGTGCAACAGTTCCAGGCAGTTTGTTAATCTACAAACAATTCCAAAAAGCAGAGATCAAATTATTGCAACTGTATTAAAAGAAAAAATCAAGGAAATCAAAAAACCTGAACAAAAATACACAGTGGCTCTCTCTCAGTATGCTGGTGGTAAACCATTGAGAATATCTGTTAATCCACCCAACAAAGAAAACTGTATTAAAACCACCAAGATTTCTGTAATTGATATTCAGAAAATTCAAACAAGCTTTAACCTTACTCAAAATACAACGCTCGGAATAGCATCAATGATTCGTGTGGCTAGTTGTAACCGAAAAGTAATTGAGCCTAATTTAAAGAAGGCACTTTCATCCGCTATTCACAGCTTGGACGAATTTTTTGAGGTAAAATCGTTTGATTTTATAAATATGAAAGCTAAAAACGCCTCAAATGTTAAACAATATGTTGTTTATTGCAAAAATTTGGACGGTTTAATTGAGTACGTAAAAAAACAGCGTCAAATATCTGAAGTGCACCTAAAGTTTGGCATCGATGGTGGAGGGAATTTCCTAAAACTTTGCTTGTCAATCCAATCAATTAAAGATAACTTTAAAATAAACTGTACTCGTCAAAAATATAAAGAAGGGGTCGCCTTAAAAAAATTTCAAGTTCCTGGGGTAAAGAGGCTTTTTATTCTTCTATGTTTTGGCTGGCATTATGAGTCATAGTAGCCTGTTTCCCTGTACTTGGTGTATAGCGGAAAAAAATAAACTCAGCGAACGTGCTGAATTTAGAACGATTGGCAACATAATAGAGAATTACTCTAATTGGCGCGATGCAGGAGGAATAACAAAATCTGAAAAGGAGTATTTTAATTGCGTAAATATGCCAATTTTTACAGGCGGCTCAAAAAAGCGTATTCTGGATATAATTTCACCGCCTGAACTTCATTTGATGCTTGGAGTGGTAAAAACAATATTTAACCACATGCTTGTTGAATTTAAGACAGAAACTTAGGCATGGGCAAAATCCTGCAATGTTGAACGCCAGATAACTAACGGTGGCTCGGGATTTAATGGAAATGCTTGCAAAACATTATTGGAAAAACTTGATCTTTTACGAGCAACATGTCCTCTCAGTTGTTTGAAATTTGTCAAAGTACTTGACGACTTTCGATTAATTGTAAAAGCCTGTTTCGGTTCAATTCTTGATCCATGCTTTAAAGAGTACATCGCTAATTTTAAAGAAAGTTATTTGGATTTGGAAGTTTCGGTAACACCTAAAATTCATGCGGTGTTCTATCACGTAAAAGATTTTTGCGTAAACCATAAAAAAGGATTAGGCTTTTACAGTGAACAAGCAATGGAATCAGTTCATTTTGATTTTAATAGTGTTTGGAATAAATACAAAGTGCACCTTCATCATCCAGAATACTCTCGCTACTTATTAAATGCCGTGTGTGACTTTAACGGACTTCACGTATAAGAAAAATAATATTAGTTAATTATATGTTAATTTATTAAGTATAATTATAGAACTATTATAATAGTTCTATACACATAGTAAGAGCTTTATTAATATATAAATATATATATATATATATATATATATATATATATATATATATATATATATATATTATCAATATATATGCACTTTGTTACCTCAAAGGTATTATTAATTGTTTTGGGTTACCATTTTTTTAGTTTTGTATTTTTTATTATTAAGATAAACGTTTTTCAAAAAGCGCCCCCTAGAATATTTTGTTTTTGGGCTTACAGTGTTAATAAGATGTCAGAAAATTAAAATTAACAAACAAATTCCATATGCAAAAACATGCCAATAAAATTTATTTCAGCCGCACCGTGAGGTGCGTTCTTTTCACCTGAGATCTCAGTTAATCTCAGCTCACATCGGTAAAATTTGCAAATGTGCGCGTTCTTTTTGCTTCACTCACCATAAAGTGAGCTAAGATTTTTTCTCCCCCCTCACCGATACTGCACATGCTGTGCGGGGGAATCAGTTGCAATTAAGTCGGAAATAAAGTGGAGGGGATAAAGAAATTATTGATTTGATAAAGAAATTATTGATTTGTTAAGTTTTTAAACAACATAGGTAACCAATCTTATTTAGGTGATTTTTTGCAATAAAACTTAACTATGATTTCGCGAAAGAATCGAACGATTTTGGGGTATTTTTTTATAACACATCTCAGATTTTTTATATATTTTAATATGGAAGTGTATATGTACAGAGGCGCCTCTGTAGATAAAGTTACGGTTATGTACAGAGGCGCCTCTGTTGATAAAGTTACACGTTTACGGTCATCATTTTAAAAGCCAAAAATGTAACTATATATGTAACTATATATATACGCTAACGTGCCGCGATTCGAAATGTTAAAGGCACGTTAGTTACGTCATAAACCCAAACCAACCCAAACTCAACAACACAACCCAACCGACCCCGCCCCATTGGGCCCCCCCCGCCCCATTGAGCAAAAAACCCAACTAAAATGGGCTAATTTATGTAATTAAAAAGTGTTTTATTTTTATCGTAACATAAATTTGCCCATTTTAGTTGGGTTTTTTGCTCAATGGGGCGGGGTCGGTTGGGTTGTGTTGTTGAGTTTGAGTACATTTCTATAAAACGCGCATCTCTAGGAGCCAGGGAGCCAAGATAATTCGGTGCCTCTAGACGCTAGTTAATCTGCCTCTGTACATAACCGTAACTTTATCTACAGAGGCGCCTCTGTACGTATACACTTCGTTTTATTAATATTGTGTTTATACATCTAATTCCACCCTAAATCTAAAATTTTTCTTTTATCTGACCTAAACTTTGGCTCCCAGAGACCATTTAATTTTACCTTTTGCAAAAAGCCATAATTTCATTATATTGCATAATTTTTTTATTAAAATACTGAATGTTTTGAGATGTGGTCCATAAATGACCCTTATTAGTACCTACAATTCTACCAAAAAAAAAATTAAATTTTTTACATATAGGTGGCGCTGCAATTTTTCTTCTTCAAAAATAGACGTTTTTTGAGGACCAAAAACTCTCTTAAGCAACAATGCTCAAAAAAACTAAATAGTATACCAGATAATATACATATTTTTTTATAATTTGATATATAAAAATTTACTTGCAAATGATGTTGCCGCCCCTAAAGCAAACTTAAAGTTTTGTTTACCGCATTAAAAAAAATTGAATTACACTTACAACTTTATTCTTATTTATTAACTAAGGAGTTCCAGGAGATTACTTTTATTGGTAACAATAACACAGCTAAAAAAAGTTTTATTTTTTCACACCCAGGGGGCGCTGCAGCCTTTTTTCTTTAAAAACTATATAGCATTTCAGATAATATAGTTATGTATTCCTTTATTATTATTATTGATATTACTATTTCTTTATTATTTAACATAATATTATAACAATTTATCTGCAAGATTTGCATATATTAAATAATAAAGATATATCCTAATAACTATTATAATAATAATAATAACCTTTACATTAAATTTAAACTTGTTGGGCTCTAAGGGGTATATTCGCTAACTTTTTAGTTATAAATAACCCTGGTTTATATCCTACTGGCTGGTTTAAATCTCTAGAGCGATTCTCAGAATCAGTCTAGAGATTTTAACCAGGGTTATTTATAACTTAAAAGTTACTTAGGCCGCAAAGGAACTAAACTGAGCACCACTCAATGTGTCGCGACCAAAAAGTTCGTTCTTTTTCAAAACGACATAACTTTTTTGTTTCTTGAACGATTTAATTTTGGTTTGTGATGTCTGCTAGCTTCATTCTCTGGCAATTTATGCTATAGATATGAAGCTCACGGTTGGTCAAGTAAACTTCCTACAGGGTGATATGTTAAACGGTGAAAAATTTCAATAACTTTATCCAAGCCCCGTTTGTAAAAAAATAATTTTTTTTTCGTTTTTAGTTTGAAATAATGAAGTATTATGTGTTACCTTGAAACGTTTTTCAAATTTTTCAAATTGGAATCTTAGCAACGAAAATATGATTTTTTTTCCAAAAGAGTACATTTAAGGCTTTTTTTTTAGGCAATACACTCAGTCTTTTTAGGAACAAGAAGATAAGATGGTGAAAGATTGTTCCTTAAATAATTCTGAACAAGCGACAAGCAACAAACTTCCATTATTTTCAGAGGGCCTAAGCTAAGACCCCTTTTTGAAAATGACATTTTTGTGAAAAATTGCAAAAACTAAACCTAAACCGATATTTACTTTCGTAAAATGTTTTCTTCATAATTTTGACCTTCTGATTGTGATTCAGTTGTCAAATTTAAGTTTCAGATAAAACCAAAATCACTACGAATCGGTTGTCCGATTGCTGGTTTTTAAAGTTTTTTTACATATCGTAAATGAGTATTTAAGAGACCACCATATTGAGAAAATGAATGGGCCACCTTTGTCTCCGGATATGAATCCTATTGAGAATGTGTGGAGCAGGATAAAATTGAAGATGAAAGAGAGGGAAGGAGGCATGGAAAATTTGGATGAATTGGTAAATGCTATTCAAGAAGAATGGGGTATCCCAGAAATTTCTAAGGAACTTGGTCGAGGGAATGAGGGAATATTGAAAGGTATTATTGTTATTGTTTGTTACATTTTTCTGTTGAATGTTGAAGTTTTGATTATGATTATATCTACGCATACAATTTTCAAAAATGAACAAAAGAATTTTTATTTAACTTTATTATAAATTAGGTAGTTACTTATCAATGATGTTATCACTACTGCGCAATGTAAATGTAAGTTATGTAACATTATCCTAACCACTCAAACAAATTGCAGTAATTTCGCCCAAAAAATGAATCCCCGAATGGCATTTTTATCATAAATATGCAAGAAACACGACAGCAATCGGATTTTATTAAGACATTTAACAACAGGGAATTGTTTTCGAATTTTGATTCTTGATGATTTTGGTTTTATCTGAAACTTAAATTTGACAACTGAATTACAATCAGGAGGTCAAAATTATAAAGAAAACATGTCACGAACGTAAATATCGGTTCAGGTTTAGTTTTCGCAAATTTTCACCAAAATGTCATTTTGAAAAAGTGGTCTTTGCTTAGGCCCCTCTGAAAATAATGGAAGTTTGCTTGTTGCTTGTCGCTTGTTCAGAATTTTTCAAGGAACAATCTTTTACCATCTTATTTTCTTGTTCTTAAAAAGACTGAATATATTGCCTACCAAAAAGCCTTAAATGTACTCTTTTGGAAAAAAAATCATATTTTCGTTGCTAAGATTCCAATTTGAAAAATGTTTCAAGGTAACACATAATACTACATTATTTCAAAGTAAAAACGAAAAAAAAATTATTGTTTTACAAACGGGGCTTGGATGAAGTTATTGAAATTTTTCACCGTTTTACATATCACCCTGTAGGAAATTTACTTGAAGAACCGTATGCTTAATATCTATAGCATGAATTGCCAGATGGGGTTAGCAGAAATCACAGACCAAATTAAAATCGTTTAAGAAACAAAAAAGTTATGTCGTTTTGAAAAAGGACGAACTTTTTGGTCGCGACACATTGAGTGGTGCGCAGTTTACTTTAAAACTGATAAAACTTCAAAAAAACTTCATCCGCTTCTGGGCTAATTTCTTCAATTTCTTCCGGCAAATTTTTTAATTTTCTTTTTCTATTTTTGCTTAACCTTCTATCTGACGATAATCTTGATAATAAGTCGCGTATCTGATTAGGATGCATATTAGGGTGTTTCAAAAAAATCGACTTTTTCTTTTTATTCAAATGGTCAGCAAATTCTTTCAGAGGATGTTAAAACAAAGACCTCATTAAAATTTGAGCTTTTAATTTGAAGATTTAGAGGTCGCGGATCGCAATTTTCTATTTCCCATTTAAATAACATAGGATTTTTTTTTAACTTTGGAATTTTATACGTCTATATCGAATCAACTTATGGCAAGGAACATCTTAGATTTTTATAGTAAATTTAACGCTCTATAAAAAATGTCTCTTATAATTTTTCTATAAATTGATTTCTTCCAGAGTTATTCGAGGCCAAAGTTTGATTTCCATCCAACATCCAACAAAACCATTTTAACTTTTAGCATCATGTAGTAAAAAAATCACATATTTATATCTGAAACATAGGAAGTGTTGTAAAAAAACAAAAAAAACAAAAAAACGTCACTTTTTTCCAAAGCCTACTACAAAGTTTTAATGAAAATATGAGATGTGTATAATATGCAGAGTAATTTATATATAAATGCATTTTTCTCTAAATGGTGCATCTGAGCAATTCAAATCAAGAGTACCTATTTTTCGTAAAAAACTATAAATTCTCATAATTTCATAAAAAAAAAATAAATTATTAACCCAGAAAAAAGTTGGGGCTATTTTTGTAACTTTGCCCCCTCCAAATGTTACGCCTATGATTAAATTTTAACAGTTTTGATTATAGATCTAGATTCAGCATGTCAAAATTACCAAAGTACCGAAAATTCATTTGTTCATGTTCAACCCTCTAGGAAAAGTGTTAAAAAAAAATTATCCTCTTAGGCTCCTATTCAGGGGGCCGTAGCTCCTTTAGGGAGCATTTTTTGATACATGTTTATTAAACAAAAAAAGTGTTATTTTTATACGAATAATGCACTGTTTAAGTTTGGCCTCCTAATTTCGGGACACCCGTATAATGATAATTGTACCATAAATGTTAAAAAAACGCGAAAATTCGATGGAAATCAAACTTTGGCCTCGAATAACTCTGGAAGGAATCAATTTATAGAAAAATGATAGGAGACCTTTTTTGTAGAGCGTTAAATTTACTATGAAAATCTAAGATGATCCTTGACATAAGTTGATTCGATTCAGACGTATAAAATTTCAAAGTTAAAAAAAATTCCCATGTTATTTAAATGGGAAATAGAAAATTGCGATCCGAGACCTCTAAATCTTCAAATTAAAAGCTCAAATTTTGACGAGGTCTTTGTGTTGACATTCTCTGAAAGAATTTGCCGACCATTTGAAGAAAAAGAAAAAGTCGATTTTTTTGAAACACCCTAATGCATATACTCGTTTAAAAAAAACTAAAATTTGCCATTTACTTCATAATTTTGTAAAGCTGTTGCTATATATTCAGGCGTATATTTAATTTTAGTTTTTTCACCTTCTTTAAAAAGGTTGCCAACAAAATCTTTTTGTTTTTCATTAAAACGTGATTTTTTAATTTTGCGCCTTCCGAACCCTTTTGCATATACTCGAAAAAATTTTATCTTCTTCATTTGGGCATATATTGACGGTAGATATTGTTGAACTAGTTGCAGTTAAAACATCTTTTTGTTTTAAATATTCCATTCTAGCAACATCACCTATAGTTTATCTAATTTCAGAAAATTTATGATTTTGAAATTTAAGGTGGTTTAGAAGATCATCTTCATTTTCAAAAACCCTACTGCAAAGTAATTCGTCGCACCTATATTTAATTGCTTTTAAATTATTTAGATTTTCCTTTTGTCGACTCGATGATGTCCAAGGAACTTTCATGTTTACTCCAGAAGAAAATTCAATTCCTAGAATTTTGATTTACTTAAAAAAAATTTATTAACTTTGCGTACCTTTAAAAGCATGATATTTTCCCTCTCCAATTTCAACTTTTGTAATAACGGCAAAATTTTAAATGTTATTATGGTTACCGTTTGACAGTAACTGTCAACTGTTGGGGTAACTTGATTCCCAGCCTATAGGCTTGACTTTAGTTTAATTTTAAAGTACGATAATAAAGAATGCTTTGCCTCTCGAAATATACTAAAATATATTTAAACAAATGGTCATATTACTATTACTATTACTATAGAGTCACTGAAATACTTGTTACCATTTGTAATTAAAATTTCTTTGGTTTTGTTACCTTTTGTCCGCATACAACAATAAAAGCGAAAAAAGGCGTTTATATAACAATATGCGGGTACGTGCACTAGTTATAATTTTAATCGTCCCTACAACAGGCATTAATTATTGCAAATAAATTTTTATATGTCAAACAATAAAAGAATATCTATATTATCTGATACATTATAAATAATGTCATTAGTTTTTTAAGCAATATTGCTTAAGTAACTTTATGGTCTTTATAAACGTCTATTTTTGAAAAAAAGGCTGCAGCGCCCCCTGTATATAAAAAAATAAAACTTTTTTTTGTTGCGTTTTAGTTACCAATAAAAGCCATCACCTGGAGTTCCTTAGTTTAAAAATAAGGATAGAGTTAAAAGTGTAATTCAATTTTTTTTAATGCGGTAGACCAAACTTTAAGTTGGCTTTACGGGCGGCAACATCATTTGCAAGTAAATTTTTATATGTCGAATTATAAAGGAATATCTATATTATCTGGTACGCTATTTAGTTTTTTTGAGCATTGTTGCTTAAGAGAATTTTTTGTCTTCAAAAAACGTCTACTTTCGAAGAAAAAAAAATTGCAGCGCCACCTGTATGTAAAAAATTAAAACTTTTTTTTGACAGAATTGTAGGTACTAATAGGGGTCATACATGGGCCAAATTTCAAATCATTCAGTATTTTAATAAAAAATGTATGCCAAAATAATGGAATTTGGCCTTTTTGTGAAAGGCAAAATTAAATGGTTTCTAGGAGCTAAAATTTAAGTCAGATGAAAAAAAAATTTAGATTTAGTGTTAAATTGGATGTATAAACAAAATATTAAAATTAAAAAAAAATCTGAGATGTGTTGTAAATCGATCGTTCGATTCTTTCGCGAAATCATAGTTAAATTTTGTAAATTAGCTACTTGATATTATAAATAGAATTCGAATAAATTTGCTTTTCAGAACGAGAAAAACACTTTTTACAATATAATTGAACAAAGAAAGTAGTTAAGATTTTTTAAATCTTATTTTATATCATAAAATTATTATTTTTTACGAAAAAATGAATTTTTGCAATAAAACTTAAATTTCCATAAAAATAATTAAATTTTGTAAATTGACTATAAACTTAATATAATTAATAAAATTCGATTAATATTGTTTTTTAGAAGTAGAAAAACACTTTTTACAATAAAATTAAACAAAACATGTCAAAATGAAGTTTTTTTTAAACTTTTATTTTATGTCATAAAATTAATATTCTTATCAAAAAATAGTTCTTTTTGCTTGTCACCCAATTATGGAAAAAATAGGTAGGTATTATAGATCAGGAAACGTCTTTAATATATACTCTTAATTTGTCCACTGAAGATACACAGAGGGTGCAGGAAGGTATTATCCATAATTCAACGCAAATTTAAACATAGAAAAACACGAAATTTAAACCAATAAGGATATGACACAGAACATAATTATATCAGAGATAGGTTATGTTGCCCCTTATTCACGTATGCGCCGTCAGATTGCGCGTTTCAATTGAGTTTGTCGTTCTTTTTAATGCTTACTCACATCACTACATCTCATTATGAGATTCTCATATCATATTAACTGAAGTGAGCTGAGATCTCAGGCGAAAAGAACGCACCTAATATCAGGGTTCGAGGGCCGTAGCCGGGGTGTTTCTGATGCCAGCGCCATGGTCTTTCTAGCCAGGGCATCATAAGATTAAAACTAATACGATTATTTATGTATATGGGGCATTTCACGCTAAATCCGCAAAATTTGAACCCAATGATTGGACAAAAATGTGTTATATATTTTATTAACTCACTAAAAACGTTTCTGTGAATTTTGACATTTTTTTTTACCCACCCGAGTTTTAATTTTTCGTTTACAACTTTTTTTATACAAAAATACAAAAAAATCCTTTTCTATAAAATGTACATTTTTTTGAAAAAAACATCTTTTAAGTTTAATTTATCCCATAATTTAAGAAAAAGTCTCTATTAGTCGGTTTTCAAAAAGTAATAACCGATTAAAAAAAAACAAAATTTCGGGTGTGTAAAAAAAAATGTCAAAATTCACAGAAACGTTTTTAGTAGGGTAGTAAATTTTAGTCAAAGGGGTCAGATTTAAAAGTGGTCGATTTGGCGTGAAATGACTCATAGAAATTTTATTATCCACATTAATACATAGATTATTTTTTGGTACGTCAGATAAAAAATAAATATCATATATTGAAGTATTATAAAATATTAGAAATAGTTTTTATTCTGCTATATTAAAAAATATATTAAATTTTAAAATAGTTTGAGATTCTCTGTCCCTTCTGGCTACGGCCCTGCAGGGGTCTAATATCAAACCAGCAAACTACATTTGAGTTACATTTTCAGAAATTAAAAAAATACGCTATTAAAGTGTTTTCTTGCAAGAAAACCTTAGTAATAACATAAGGCATGATATTTTTACTTATTTCAACTCGTCGCGAAAATTTTGACAAATTTAATAAAATGATCAAATAAAAAATATTGGAGTTTACTGTGTGTAATATAAGACCGTGCTTAAGTTCGAACGCTGTAAGATTGAAACCGCAACGTCATTGCCCGACAACGGTGGGCAATGCATGGCTGATGACGTTGCGGTTTTAAACTAAAGGCTTCCACAGACTTCGTTCTTTATTCACCTGTTTGTATCGCAACAATTCGGAACGTCGTGTAAAGAACGCCAAAAACTAACGGTTTTCCACCACACACATCAGTTTTTGGCACAACGTTATGAATCGTGGCGATACAAACGGATAAAAAATAATGAAGTCTGTGGGGGCCTATACAGCGTTCTAACTCTAGAAACAGATTCATTCGTAATTCTTGACACATCTGTTATAACATCGTCAGGATCTCTCTTTAAGGTAATTGAAGTGGTTTTCAAAACGCTGTATTGTTTTCAAAAATTGTTTGAGAAACGTAGGAAAAAATGTTTAATATCAAACTTGCTTAAATTCCAAATATGCAATATAAAAATTTCATGTCCCACCCCATTATTAATTTTAAAACCTAAACTGAACTAGAGATTGAAAAGTGTATAGGTACTTACTTCCTCAACTTCTCTTTTTTTCTTCATTTCCAGTAGCTCCATTTTCTTTCTCAAAAGTAACAATTGTTTATACTTTTGTTCTGCGTCAGCCTTATCAAATTCCTTGACCTTTTCTTCAACATTCCTCTTTGCCCTTTCTAGGGATTTTGACCTATCCCTACGTGTTACCTTTGGACTTTTGGACCTAGATTTCGACCTAGGTTTGTTTTTGGCTTTTTCAGCCCTATCACGGCTCGTCAACCTATGTCTGTGCTTATCCCTACTACTCTTGGACCGGGACCTAGATTTGGACCTACGTCTTTCTTTTGATCTTGATTTTCTGGGGCTTCTTCTCAACCTCCTATCTCTCTCTCGATTATCTCTGCCCTTTTCTCGATCTCTTTGGTTTCGATCGCCAAAATCTCTTCTATCGCTTCTATCGCGAACACGACGGTCATCTCTTGGATTCGGTCGTCGCGTATCGAATCTTTCGCCACCCCTGGAGCGTCGGTTAGTTTCGAAATTGTTTCGGCCGTTACGATATGGACGTTTCTCGTATAAACTAACTTCGGGTTTTTCAATTTCAAACTTGTTACGACCTCTATAAAAAAATAGACATTAGAAATACTTAATAAATTATGTTTTACAGGGTGTAAAAAGTATACTTGGCTTGAACAATGTTCTACCAATAATAATACCACATGTTGCCAAATTAGCGTTAAAAAATGCGTTTTATAATGAGCTCATAAGGATAAGCAAAACTTCATGCTCAAAAGTACGTTACTCAGAATAGCGATTTTAAAATTTTCTTTACCTATTGTAGGTCCCACCAGTATTTTATTTTCACTTTCCCTCTGAGGGTCCTCTCATGAACTTTATACAATGACACTAAAATGCCTTTGTATATTTATCCCAGAAAAGGTGTTTCTAATACGTTCGCCAATTCAAAACAAAATATAATTGATAAAACTTATTTATACAGGGGACACAAGGTATCCTATGTGTATTCATAATATGTACATTATGGGTATTTTTTATTTGAAGAGCTACTAGGTTATTTATATAAAAAAAAATTGCGTTTTTAAAAGCCTATAAAAATTAAATTGTAAAAGTGAAAAAAACAGCAGTTCTCAAAACATTACAAAAAAACTGTCAAAATCGAAAACCGTTATAACATCGCTATTCCTGGAAATTTTTAAGAAAGTAAATTTTAGATGTAAACATACACATTAATTTACATTTTCATCCAATTTTATTGCTACTATAACGTATTTTGTGTTACTATCACCTTCTTTTGTTTTAATAATGGCCGTCAAACATAGTAAGTTTGATATATGATAAATAATCCATAAAACCAAATTTGCACTACCTGACAATTTTTTTACAAAGTATAAGCAAAAATATATTTTTTGAAAGGTTTTTAAAAAGTAAAAAATCTAATTATTTTTACCAAAGGGTAATTCCATTTATTATCCACCAATGAGTGCACCTCATATACTCTAATTTTATTTCTTTTTTAACTGTAAATAGACATGGACCCAAGAAGTGAAAAAAACTCTCCTTTTCTTTTCTCCCCCTATCACCTATTTATACAGGGCTACGCAAAAGTTACTATGCAGACGTAACTTAAAAAAATTGTACTTTTTTTGCTAATAAAGCTAACGACATTAAACAAACTGTTAATTGTTAAGAAAATATTTCTCTTTTAAACCATATAGGACACATTTAGTTATTGATGCCCTAAATGGTCTTTGGCAATTTTTTTAAGAATGCAATTTTTTGGCAAAATTGTCTAATTTTATAAATTCATATATTCTTAGAACAACTTGCCAGCAAAATTTTTTTAATATAGTTTGTTACCATAGATCTTACTCTATATAAAAGCAATGAAAACAGTTTTAAATATTATTGGCTAAGAGTTCAAAAAAATCTATTAAAAATCCATGTTTTCGAAAAATCACTATTTTCAGCCATTTCATGGTTTAAAAAGGCTATGTTTGAGTGAGTCGATTTAAACCAATTTATGCTTATCATCACATGCACTTATTAGCCTCCAATAACCATTAATAAAATTATTGTGTATTTTGCTTTTAACTGGGCTGTGGCTGTATGTACAGCCCAGCTATAAGCAAAATACACAATATGCCCACCTGACTTTCAGCCATTTCATGGTTCAAGGCTATGTTTGAGTGAGTCGATTTAAACCAATTTATGCTTATCATCACAGGCACTTATTGGTCTCCAATAATCATGAATAAAATTATTATGTATTTTTCTTTTAGCTGGGCTGTGGATGTATATGTCCACCTGTGACTATATCCATATTATTAACCATATATTATTAACCATATATTTCGAAAAAGCGTATTGCATCTTTAAAATAACTTGACAGCTGTGTTGAACCGCCCTCCGTCAAACAAGAAAAACGCAACCAAGAATACATCTACACGTAAAGCATCCTACCTATTCGAAATTAGACATTTAAATTAATGTTAAGTTTTTTAAAATAATGCAGCGTTGCCCTTTCTTAAAAATACTTGAATTATATAACGTTTAATTACTTGGGTTGTACGGTTTGGTATTTTATGAATATTTTAAATGGGGTCCTGTTTAACCGAGCGCGCTAAAGCCGGACCTGTCGAGGTAGGTTGGGTGAGGTCGAGAACTGGCGGGGCGGCAGAAGAAAAGCAACAGGTGAAGTTGAAGGGTCGTCCGAGTGAGTCGTGGGTTTTTGTGGTGAGAAATAAACCTTGTAGGTAAGCTAAAATGATCCTTTACCTTGTTTAAATTAACTAACTAAGGTGGTTGTATATTTTAACAAAGTTTAATAATGTGGATTTGTTGTGTTTTGGGGATATTTAGCCGAGAGTAAGTTACGCGGCTCTTTGCTCCGTAAGATGGCGGACGGGCGTGGAAAATGCTTGTCTGGTGTATTGTGCCTGCTTGCGATAGGGAAGAGGGTTATAGGAGGTATTATTATTATTAAATAAGGTAATCTAATCTAATCTCTTCACAAGACTAGAGCTCGCCAATAGAGTTCCTAACCGACAAAGGGGTCATACTGTAATATGTAATATGGAAACTATGCATTTATTATGTACACTGTAGCGGAATATGTTTAGATAGCTATAAAAGGTTTTAATACACTAGACAAAACGGTTTGCATTCAATAATATTCATTTTATAACATGTTGGATTGTTGGGAGGGGTAAATTGTATTTGTAACATTTTATAAATCTGCTTTATTAACGCTTGGTATGACAAAGTCCAAATAACAAACGCTAACTAAAAACCAATATTCAATAAACACTGCAATACATAAAACGCTAACTTCCGTCAACCAAACCTTTGTAAAAACTCCATTGTAAACAAACAATGAATAGAGAAAACATACAACCATACTTATTGTGTTTTATTACCTAATCTGGTCTCCTCTCATTGGCTACTCCACCTATCTAGAAGCGAACTAAAATAACACAACGTAGGGTATCCTCTTTCAATTTTCTAGACGATCACTTCTTTTGGCCAAACTTGACAACACTGCTTGCGCTGTCAATATTTAAATTTAGTTCGCGCGATTCTTCGAATCGCCTTGGGTTACTGCCGTTTGCATGAGTATGGGGTACCCCCACCCCGTGCCCATCACACAGCCTTGAATTGACTTCTAATTTATTCTAAATAAAAATATAAAATATAAAAACCACATACAGTGGCGTCGAAAATTAACTACCCATTTATTTATTTTTTAAATTAAGAAAACATAATCAAATGTACAAAAAATTAATTAAATGACTAAAAGACATTCTTTTCATAAACTTTATATTTAAACAAAATAAAACAGTTATTAAATCCTAAATTTGAATTAAACCTAACTGCATATAATTAAACTAAAGAAATCATAATCTTAACTTATACAATCACCTAAAAAACCTATTTACTATTTTTTACCTCTAAAAAGTTATATGAATCGGAAAATTTTCTTATGTGTATAATGTCTATCAAGAGGAATAAATTAACGACTTATGGCCTTTAAATGGATCACAGCAGACTTCACCAAAAATGTTGGTAAAATTATATAGATACTTTAATTTGTGATACCTACGTACAAATATCGGTTACAGTTGCATCCACTCGCCATTCTATTATTTGTTTTCATCCTTAGTACAAGATTCAATCGCAAAAATATTTTTATCCGAAATCTGCCGAAAGTAGTCAACAATCGGCAGTAAAGTAAAAGAAATAAATGCAATCCATTTAAAGGCCATGTCGTTAATTTATTCCTCTTGATAGACATTATACACATAAGAAAATTTTCCGATTCATATAACTTTTTAGAGGTAAAAAATAGTAAATAGGTTTTATAGGTGATTGTAAAAGTTAAGAATATGATTTCTTTAGTTTAATTATATGCAGTTAGGTTTAATTCAAATTTAGGATTTAATAACTGTTTTATTTTGTTTAAATATAAAGTTTATGAAAAGTATGTCTTTTAGTCATTTAATTATTTTTTTTTACATTTTATTATGTTTTCTTAATTTAAAAAATAAATAAATGGGTAGTTCATTTTCGACGCCACTGTATGTGGTTTTTATATTTTATATTTTTATTTAGAATGAATTAGAAGTCAATTCAAGGCTGTCAAGTTATTTTAAAGATGCAATACGCTTTTTCGAAATATATGGTTAATAATATGGATATAGTCACAGGTCGACATATACATCCACAGCCCAGCTAAAAGAAAAATATATAATAATTTTATTCATGATTATTGGAGACCAATAGGTGCCTGTGATGATAAGCATAAATTGGTTTAAATCGACTCACTCAAACATAGCCTTTTTAAACCACGAAATGGCTTAAAGTCAGGTGGGCATATTGTGTATTTTGCTTATAGCTGGGCTGTACATACAGCCACAGCCCAGTTAAAAGCAAAATACACAATAATGTTATTAATGGTTATTGGAGGCTAATAAGTGCATGTGATGATAAGCATAAATTGGTTTAAATCGACTCACTCAAACATAGCCTTTTTAAACCATGAAATGGCTGAAAATAGTGATTTTTCGAAAACATGGATTTTTATTATATTTTTTTGAACTCTTAGCCAATATTATTTGAAAATGTTTTCATTGCTTTTATATAGAGTAAGATCTATGGTAACAAACTACATTAAAAAAATTTTGCTGGCAAGTTGTTCTAAGAATATATGAATTTATAAAATTAGACAATTTTGCCAAAAAATTGCATTTTTAAAAAAATTCCCAAAGATCATTTAGGGTATCAATAACTAAATGTGTCCTATATGGTTTAAAAAAGAAATATTTTCTTAACAATTAACAGTTTGTTTAATGTCGATAGCTTTATTAGCAAAAAAAGTACAATTTTTTTAAGTTAGGTCTGCATAGTAACTTTTGCGTAGCCCTGTATAAATAGGTGATGGGGGGAGAAAAGAAAAGGGGAGATTTTTTCACTTCTTGGGTCCATGTCTATTTACAGTTAAAAAAGAAATAAAATTAGAGTATATGAGGTGCACTCATTGGTGGCTAATAAATGGAATTACCCCAAATAAATATATTTTTTGACATGGGTTAGACCTACAGGAAATACCGCAATAAAAAAAACGAGCCAGGGACTCTTCCTCTAAAGTAGTGAGACAAAGCGTTTTTATGGGTGTATGAGCTCGGCCATGTTAGTACAGAGGTCTATTTTTTGAAATTGTAGAATATTAAAAGGGGTACAAAATATCACAATAATTTATCATAATATATACCGTTTGCGAAATATTTGCAAAAAAGTGAAAAAACAAAAGATAAAAACAAATTTTTCATTTTGACTACATTTTTTTACTCATTTGTTTAAACAAAAGATACTTGAACATAAAATTGTTGTAAATTTTATAAAAAATAATTTTCCTCTTTTACTTTTTATTGTGCAATATACGGGGGCAGAAATACTCGTTAAATATTAAAAAAAAAATATTTTTGCGTATATCTTTTTAAGAAAAAAATGGTCAGGTGGTGTAAATTTGGTTTTAGGGGCATTCCACGATACTCAGGAATTTTTGTCCCGCCAGTCACAATTAAAAATTTTGAGTAAAAACCACACAATATTAAATTTATTTTAAAATATTGTTTAATATGCTTATAAGCATAATAAACATAATATTATAAAATATTATAACGTGTGGTTTTTACTCATTATTTTTAATTGTGACTGACGGAACAAATACTCCTGAGTAACGTATAATGCCCCTTTAGGCTTTTCAAATAAGCCCCTATTGATTCATGAAAAAATAACAGAATGCCTCGGCACGCAAGTTCAGGCCATTATTCATTACGGTTTGTCTGGACTAAAAGTGTGATTCATTAGGAGCTTCCACATAAAACAGATACATATTTTTTAAAATATCAAGTAATGCATATTCTAGCAACACAAACAATTTTAGTTATGACCGAATACGATAGAACAACGCGTTAAAATTGTCCAAGCTTATTTTGAAAATGGGAGTCCGAGAAAAAGTGCATTTCGTTCTTTACGTGAATATTTTGATGCACAAAATTGACCTTCCGAAAGCGCAATTTGGAATTCGTTGCGTAGTGAAGTAGAATTCCTAATTGCGCGTTCAGAAGGTCGATTTTGTGCATCAAAATATTTACGTAAAGCACGAAATGCAATTACAAGGATTAACACTTACATCCTTACAAAATCCAAATAACACAAGAACTGAAGCCTAGAGGTAATTTACAGAGTCGTGTGTTTGCTGAATGGATGCAGCAACAAGAAAACAGAGTTTTTCAAAAAAATCCTTTACTTATGAGGACACGTATACAAGCAGAACTGCCGTATTTGGGGATTAGATTTTTAAGGAGAAAATGCATCCTCAAAAAGTGACACTATGGTTTGCCTCGTGGTCTGGCGGCATAATTGGCCCGTATTTTTCTGAAGACAATGCGGAAAATGCTGTTACAGTCAATTCAGTTTGCTATCGGAGCATGATTACAGACTTTTTTTTGGACTAGTTGGAAGATATTGATATAGAAGATCTTTGGTTTTAATAAGATGGAGCCACCACTCAAATGGCAGCAAAAACTATAACGTTATTAAGCAGAAAATTTGCAGGCCGCTTAATCCCAAAATATATATATTGGTCGCCGAGATCATGCCATATCACTTCTTTAGACCTTTTTCTTTGGGGTTATTTGAAGAGAAGAGTCTACAGGAACAAACCAAACACCATTGCAGAGCTAAAACAAGAAATTCGAGGCGAAATAGCCGGCATTGAGCCATTATCAAAAATTATAACAAGCAAATAACGTCATGTATTAGGAGCCGAGCGGTCATTTGTTTGATGTTATTTTTCATGTGTAATTGTAATGGCATTGACCTAAAATACTGAACACAAAAATAAATATTTTTATAAATGTTTCTGTACTTTATTTAATAATTTCATGAGGAAGACCTAACACCCTTTAGATGCCCCTGTGGAAATTTTTATTTTATTAAGTAAAAATAAGATTTTAGAAAGCCTTACTTTCTCTAAAAAATTCTGACTTATTAAGTCGGAAAAAGTCATAATAAGACTTATTAAGTCGGAAAAACTATAAATAAGTCGTAGTAAGTCAGACTCTAAGGACCTAACACCCTTTAGATGCCCCTGTGGAAATTTTTATTTTATTAAGTAAAAATAAGATTTTAGAAAGCCTTACTTTCTCTAAAAAATTCTGACTTATTAAGTCGGAAAAAGTCATAATAAGACTTATTAAGTCGGAAAAACTATAAATAAGTCGTAGTAAGTCAGACTCTAAGGATTATTTTATTTTTTTGTTAGTTATTTAGTTTAGGCCTATAAAACATATTAATACATTCACTTCGGCTGACGGCCTAGTACGTCATGCGCGGTAGCTGATATGTGCGACTGACGGCCCAGGCAGTCATGCGTATGCAAGCAACCTTTTGATAAATTTATTATTTTTATTATATAGAGGTCAGCGTTGTTCTAGCGCAGTTTTAGGTGCTCAGTGCGCTTGACGCTCCATGCCGTCATGGCCTAGGGGCATTTATTTTTACCAAAACTTATCTTATAAATGTAATTTATTAAAGTGTTCTGTAAACGAATTTTACAGAAATTCGAAACAAAAATATGTGATCACCAGGGGGTCGTTAAGGCTTCCTCAGTCAGCAGTGAAAGTGTTAAAGCAAGAAAAAAGTTAGGTGCTCGACTTTTGATTTAAAAGTTGTTCAGGCGTACAGTGAATAACCAAATACAACATCTCTGAATGATTCCAAATATTTATTTTAATCGCTATAGGTACAGTAAAGTGCATTGAATCAGTACCACCCTAAGGCTTATATTCGCTTGCAGCCGTTGCGAGGTGGTGGGGTCAAAATTATTGCTCTAACGTAAACAAACTTATTTGGGTATTTCTTACCTGAACTGGTATAAGATTTATTGTTTCATATTTATTTTGATGAGTTTTGACGTTATTATTGTAATAATATTTTTTTTTTTAATTTTATCAATACCAATAGATATAATACATAATTTAGACTTTTTTAAAGTTAAACATAGTCTTTTTGGCATAAAATACTACTAATTTTTATTAAACAAGTGTCAATAAACTTATTCGCAATATAATAATATAGATATTATCTAAAATTTGTTACCCACCTACGCACGCACACCCTCTAAAAAATAAAAAAATATAAGCGTTAAAAAATATAAAAAAATTTAATTAAATATTTATAATTAATAAATTAAAAAAAAATGGAATAATTAATTTAGTACCATACAGACTTGATACACTTTTTGGAATATTTGAGCACACGCCGCCGTCACTATGACGATTTGATTGAAATAAAATAATATTTTAGATTACTTTGGGGTAGTGGCTACTGGGTGCAATATCTAAAAAATTGTACCCCCCTCTACTCTCAAGAAAAAATATATAACGGGTGTTTCTTTAAGTCGTCCCAGGCTGGGGCGCATTAAGTTTCGACCCTGGCTTTCTTTTATATGTTAAGTCGCCCCTGAAATAAAAAAAAATAAAATAATACGCCACTAATAAATTTGACATGAATATAAAATTTTGGGATTAGATTCTAACCGTTAGAATATGAATGCCTACGAAATTACTGTCCAGGAAAAAATATGTCATTATTAAAGCCTTTTTAGAAATCTCTGTATAAAAGAAAGTGTGTTAAAAAATTCAATTTTTAACCCCTAGATAGTAGCCTGTATTTTGGTCAAGCGCTGCAAAGAGTTTCAAATCGCCCCGTTTTACGGTATTTCCTTTTAATTTATCTTTCTTACCGAAATATTCAATTCTCTTGATATTTGCGATATATTTTGCCCTTCCTCATGCAAAAACGTAATTCGCATACGGGTTTCGTCTGAAATATGCCGCTGCATCGTAAATAGTTTTCAAGCCGTGTAAACATAGAATAAACCACAGACTGTCTGTGGAATAAACACAGGATACAAGAACAGATGGACTAAATATAAAAAAACCCGAAGGGTGTATCGCAGTGGTCTAATGTGACCTTGGTTAAGACAGAATAAATTAAGTGGTTATGATACTAGAGTAGGCGGAGCTATGACTGAGCATCGCAAGCGATTTTTGAATTGCCTTGGTACTGACTTATTGCACTCGACTGTACCTACCATTTCTCTGTTAAAAGTCTTATAAGGTCTTATTAAGTCTTATTAATTCTTTCAGAAGACTCCCAAATCTGGCTATTAAGTCTGACTTTTTCCACATACTTCCACACATATACAAATAATTTCTAACTGAGACTGTTTCCTTTTCGTGGAGTTAAGCCGGATCTACAATTGTCGCAGGTCGCAGAACATAAGTTTGCGCAAAGCAACAAAAGAACCTTGCGATCGGACCCCTGCGACAATTGTAGACCCAGCTTTATCTACATTTTGTTTTTCTCATACCGAAATGTTACATAGTTATATAGAAAAATCAAGGAATTTGTATATACACTCACAGGCAAAATAATCGATCCACACAAATTTTCGATGAATTTTAATCGCAAATAACTTTTTTATTTAATCTCGGATTTAAACGAATATTAAAGAATATTGTAGATAAATTAATGGAGAATCGCTCACATTTTAAACATTTACTAAAAAATAGACGTACGTTTATAATATACAGGTTAAAACAAAATGTTTTTTACCATAAGTTTAAGATACTCTGTAGAGTGGCAAAACCGTATATTGTTCTAAATTAAGTTTTAATTATCAAGTCACGTCTATTATTAACGGTTTTGTTTTTGGTTCCCCTCGATATATTTATTTTTGTGAAAAATATGGATTTAAGCAAAAAATTGCAATTTGCAATATTTTTTTGTAAGAACTAAGGTTGCTATGGTCCATCCATAGCCTATGGAGGATGACAGTGACAGTTTTGTTGAATCATCCCATACTTGGACATGTCATATACGGCTTTCAAAAGCTATCAAATTGTTTTTTTGTAAATTTTTGAGGTGTCTTCTTATTTTTAAAAATGGGTATGTCTCCGACTAGAGATGCGACTTGAAAAAAAACGGCCCGTTTTTTTTGTTTTTTTTTCAGGTTTTTTTCATTGTTTTTTTTCAAATGGTTTTTTTTCACATTTTAGGTTTTTTTTCAAAATAAGTCCCATTTGCCCAATTTTTTATGTTTCCATGGACTAAAATTAGCCTCTAAATGACAATTGGTAAATGTAAATACAGTCTCGCGCTATGCACGCGCCACAACCACCGATTTGACCAATAAGGGCCGCGCTTGTTTTGATTTGGTCCTAAAAAAAGTAACTACATATAATATATTTGATTCAGCGCTTGATTTTTCAAAAGCAACCAAAAGCACTTTTTTCATGATTTTTCAAATTCTTGTAGAGTATGGAATTTTTTTTTTCAAAAAACAATAGCAAATTCTTGTAGAACATTTGGACCAAAAAAGAAAACAAAAAAAATTATTACGTTATTCGTTAGGATTGACCATTGCACGTCTAAAAATCTCAAAACTATAAACTTCAAGCTTCAAATTGCTTTTTTACGGCTCCAATACGACCATTTTTAACAAAGATACAGTTACCGTAAATACGGGTGACTTTGCACCCCGCGGGTGACTTTAACCCATTTATGAAAAATCTTTTCGCGCTCGATAAAATTAACATTTATAATTTGTTGGTCTAAACCTGTCAATTGAGCGATTCTATTGAGTTTATATTACAGGAAAATCAGTGTTTTAAAAAAAGAAATGGGATTTATTACACTTAAAAATTGTATATATCGTATCAATGCAAAACTCTAGAAATACACGCGTTAAAATTTCTATATTATGCGCAATCCATTGGAATGATGATCCTTGGTTAACTACAGGTCGATTCTTTATTTTTTTTATTGGTAATCCCTTGCAATAGATATATGTCGCTGCTAACACGTGTCTAATAAAAATAAAATATAATATTACATTCATTTTATACTGAAAAAACACTGTGAGACAAAGTAACCCGCAACCAGGGGGTAACTTTGCACACCCAGTTTTTAATGTTTATTTTTGAAACTCAGCCCTATGTTATATTATAACATAGTTATTATGAAAGAGCAACTCAAGACTCAAATTTTGGTATATAAAATTTAATGTTTATGATTGTTAAAACCACAAAAATTTTAAGCTGAAGTTTGAAAGTGAGCCAAAGCCACCCGTGTTTACGGTATCCGAAAAATCGCAAAAAAAAAATTGTATCGTTTAATTTTTTTTAGTGTACAAGTTTTACATTGCTATTGGTTTCTAATGTGGAAACTACCAAATAATAAGAAATCAGATTTTTTAGTTTTTGTCAAAATTTTCAATTTTAAAGTATTTAAAATATTCTACATCTTACTCAAAATTTCATTTTGAAAAAAAAAACGGTTTTTTTAATGTTTTTTTTTCATGTTTTTTTCACATCTGAAAAAAAACCGTTTTTTTACATCTCTATCTCCGACTGATGTCGCCAGGGCCTTTGCTTTAATCCAGGATGGACGGTCACAGTATTACGTGGCAAGTGTTTTAAACGTCACAAGAAGTAAAGTACAAAGGGCTGTAAATCGGTTATTTTGTATAAATGACCTTTTTTCCTGTTTTTAAGGGGAACATTTTGCCGTATCATCTTACTTTATGCGCATAATTAGTGGGGGATTGAAATAGACATAGACATATTAATACGTCCACGTATGATACGAATTGGTATATCATTTGCTTACATCGCCTAGGTTAAGCATACATAAATTTCTGTGGTTTGGCTTTATAAAAAGCAAAAAGTTGTATAGTATGCATATTATGTAAAAGCCACAAAAAATCTCGTAAACACAAACAATGCCAAAACAATTGGTATACAACGAAAAAAAAAACAAATTGTTAATTATAAAAACCATCTACATAATAATATGTCTATGATAAAAACCTTTTTGCTACCAGTACTATCGATACCGGCGAAGAGAGTGGATGTGCAGTTCGAGCGCTCTTAGTGCCGATCCACAATAAAATTCTTAAAGAAACATAACTTTTATATACAGTGTAGTCGAGTAAAGTACGGTGCGAAACAGTGCTACTATTTTGGGTCACTACATGTACAGGTGAAATCAGGGTACCTGTTCTCCAAAGGGTTAATAGAAACATTAAATAATTCCTCAAAAGGCAATCTCTCAACGGTGAACATAGGGGTGAGGTTCGTGCGGACACGAAGTAATAAAGTGACAGGGGACAGGTCAAGGAATCACCTATTTAAAGAAAAAAACAAGTCTAACAAAGAGCGAAAGGGATCATCATCACCAGCAGATTCTGATAAGTATTATTGCATGACCTAATACGCAAATCTGTAATAAAAACCGGGCAACAATTAATCATTACCGAGGGTAGCGTACGTGTGTAAAAAAAAATCACGTAAGAATGTCACAATATTATATTATTGTATTATATATTATATAGTATACGCATGAACTTGCAGCTCAGCCACAAAGCAAAGCTTAAAAGATAACGAAAGTAAATAAACAAAACGCCCACGTAAATATAACGTAAATAAACCATCTATTAAAGCATACGTTACACGCCTGACATTAAGGCCGTATTTCAAATTTTAATACGATACACCACAGGGCCGGCTTTATCTATTTTGTATATTAATTTATTTTTAAATTAAATTAGGAAAAAAAAGTAAGAATGCAAAGATACAAAATAAATAATAATAAACGGTATAAACACTAATTTAACAACAAAATAAATAGTACACCAACAAGGACAGGTTCTAGCAGCGTACTAACACCCCGGCTCAAAAATACAAGAAAAACACAGAAGATAAGAAGAACGACCATGCAGACCATATGGTGGCATTTCACCACATACACTACAGGGCCGGCTTTATCTATTTTGTATATTAATATTTTTAAATTAAATTTGGAAAAAAGAATGCAAAGATATAAATTAAATGAAAACGGTATAAACACTAATTTAGCAATAAAATAAATAAAGAATATATAAGGTTGGTAGCCGGAGTAAGCAAAGAACTAACATACCCACCCCCATTCACGAATACCAATTGAATGGGGTTACTACTAAGGCCTAGGTTGAGGAGGATTCCGGATTGTACTGTATAGTTTTGGGTCAGTTCAATGTCCTCCAAAAACCCTTCCTAAACTGGACGTATGGCCCGACCCGGCTGACAAAAATCCTGTCATCCACGACCTCCTAGGGTGGAACTACCAGCCGGCGTAAAAACTTCGGATCCAACAAACACAGGTAATGCTGTGATTTGGCGGGATACGCAGGAGAACGGAAAGGGGGTAAAATAACCCCGGGAGATTAGTGGTTGACAATATATCTGGGGCCTGCCATACGTTCCCATACTCATACTCATAAAAACCTTTTTGCTACCGTGCTCGAAATACGACGTTGCAACGTTATAAAAATGCCATTATAAAATCTAAAATATCATCATTTTGAATGTTTATTATTGAAAACGTTTGCCCACTCAGTTTCTGTTACGCCACTGGGCACAACTTACAAATTCAAATATTAATATTTATTGCTTAAACGGGAAAACCCCATTACAGTATAAACATTACATATAAAGGTTGTGTCTTGAAAAGAAGACAATTACAGTTAATCACTAAATTAAAAATAAGTAACAAATTCTTTAAACAGATAGTTAACATTAATAATAAAAAAAATAACAATTCATTTATCCAATAGTTAACAATAATAATAACAAATACTAATTATAGGTATATCACTAAGTTAACAAATAATATTCAAATAGAGATCACAAGTTAAATTAATTCGATTAAAGCTCTCTTAAAGGAACGAAAAGAACCCCTAAATACATCCAGCCTTTCCTCCCTATTTAAAAAATTCAAAGACCTCTCAAAAAAAAAATGTTTACCAAAATTGGTCCTATGATTTCTTATAAAAAATAAATTATTGTGTCTTAGTATTCTTTGTGGTGTAGTAAATTTAATTTGAGAGAGTAGAAATGGACTAGATATTATACCATTTAATAATTTATAAAGAACACAGATGTCGAACATAGTTCGTCTCTTTTCCAAGGAACATAAATCAAAATGAACTAATATATCAGAATAATCATGGTCAGCAATAATATTAAGGTTAAATTTAAAATTACAGTATCTCAAAAACTTGTGTTGAACTCTTTCCAGCAAATCCTTATACACATTGTATTGTGGAGACCAGATAACTGAACAATATTCAAGTTGAGATCTAACCAACCCTACAAATACCGATCTCACTGCATCTATAGAGAGACCTTGACAATTCCTCAATGTAAATCCCAACATTCTGCTAGCTTTCACAACTAGTTGATGTATGTGGTTGGAGAAACTTAAACGAGAGTCAAACAGTATTCCTAGATCCATGGCCTCTTCCCTTCTACACAATTGTTGCCCATTTATGGAATAAAAAGTATTAATTCTCCTTTTTTTCTTGCAAAACGAAATATGAAAACACTTATTGATATTTAAATTTAACAAATTTTGCTCACACCAAGTTGAGAGACTATCAAGATCCCTTTGAACCAAGCTAGCATCCAGATCACTACCCACTATCCGAAACAACTTAAGATCATCTGCAAACATTAGAAACTCACAGTTCTTAATGTGATTTTTGAGGTCATTAACAAATAGGTTAAATAATAAGGGAGAGCAATGTCCCCCTTGGGGAACACCAGAGCTGACTTTGATCGCCTTGGACAAAAAATTACCAATTTTAACTCTTTGACTTCTATCACTGAGGAAACCAAGCAACCAACTGGCTAACCTATCCGAAAAGCCTAAATTACTTAACTTCCCTATCAGCAGAAGGTGGTTTACCCTATCAAACGCCTTGGAGAAGTCAGTATAAACTGCATCAACCTCGAGCAAGTTGGTTACTGTGGATTTCCCAGCCCTGAAGCCATGCTGTTCATCAATAACAATTCCCTTGCAGTGCCAGCTTAAGTGACTAAACATCAAGCTGTCACACACTTTAGGAATTGAAGACTGTATAGAGACACTACGATAATTTTTAACATCTTCCCTTGATCCAGATTTAAATATAGGAGAAATATAGCTCTCTTTCCATATCTCTGGGAAGATCCCAGTAGACAGAGACAAATTAAAGAGTTTGCACAAAAATTGAGACAGAGCATATCTGCATTGTCTTAGTACTATATTAGGAATGCCATCTGGACCAACTAAAAGCTTGTTAGGGAGAGAACCTAACTTATCAAAAACCTGAGAAACTCCAAAGACAGGACAATCAATATGACTCTGGCTATAAGATATATCAGGAGGTGTTCCATTTTCATCAGAGTAAACTGTAGAAAAGTGATTAGCGAATAGGTCAACAATTTGTTGCCCATTAGTAGCAGCTAAATTGTTGAGGACCATATTTTTTGGAATATTATTAGATGTTCTATTTTTATTTATAAATTTCCAGAAGTTCTTAGGGTTACTAGTGAGATCGCTACTTGCAGAGTTTAGATGATTCTTATAACATTCACTGACTAACCTTTTACACTGGGCTCTCACCACACTAAATTCATAGTAATCCCTTGCATCCCGTGACAACTGGTATTTTTTATGTTTATTTTTCTTAAGCAAGATCAATTTTTTTAGTTCACTAGAAAAATAAGGAGGAAAGCTAGACGTTATAAATTTTTTACCTGGAATAAAACATTCTATACCAAAATTTAAAATACTATAGAATTTAGCTGTGACAGTGTTAATGTCACCGTCAGCCAAAATACTATCCCAATCTACTGAAAATAAATAATCGTTGAATCCCTGATAATTCCCATTTTTAAAATCAAAATAAAATTCTTCAACTTTAAGAGAGTTTAACTTTTCACTTAACACATTAAAGCTACAGATATACGATATATGATGAATAGAGTCACCAAATAAAGGGTCCAGTGACTTAACACAATCTACAGAACTGTCATTTGTGAAAAGCAAATCCAGGAACACCCCTCTGCTGTTTGGTACTTCGAACTTTTGGTACATATTGAAAAAACCATACGTTTGTGCAAGAAACAGTGCTGGTGAGTTGGATGGACATACAACTTCCACGCCATTAACCGCATTAGACCACTGCACACCCGGCAAATTAAAGTCCCCAACAATATACAGTTTAGTGCTGGGATGTGTGACACAGATTTCCTCCAACACTAGACAGTGGTCACTATAACAGTCATCATATACCCCAGGGGGTATATAAACCCCTCCCACAATAAAATCTGTTCCAGAATGTCTACACAAAATGTACAACTGTTCAAAATTTGTCGCAGTTTTTTTAATAATTGATGCCTGGATTTGATTTCTTACCATTATCAATACACCTCCCCCTCTTTTCTTTAATGTAACTTGAGCATTTCGATCAGCACGAAATATATTATAACTACCACAACTCAATTCCTCAGAAAATATTTCCTCACACAGCCAACTTTCAGTAATAACAATAATGTCATAATTTGTACTACTAACTGCAACTTTTAATTCTGCCAATTTCGTGCGAAGTCCCCCAGCATTTTGATAGTACAACTGTAACGGGGTAGAAACTAGTTTTTTTTCTTAGTAGTAGTTTGTCCATCATTTTTTACAACCCTGGGACAACCATTAAAGTACCGAATAACATACCCCTTCTCATCCTTACTATTCTTTGCTTCGAGCTCAGTTAACACTTTTTTAAATTGCTCTCTCTGTAGAACAGTTAAATCAGATTTTACTCTGTAGTCAGATTGTAACAATTTATTCTTTACTTTCAATACCTTTTTAACAAGAGATGAATCTGAGCAAATAATTTTTAGAGGCCTACAAGAGCCATCCTTCTTTTTACCTAATCGAATAACTTTTTCAATCTTATTTATTCCTTCCAATTCTTGAATGTTTAAGGTATTAAACACTTCTTGAACTATTCTCTTATCGTCATTTATTCTCTCATTTAACTCATTGCTACCTGACTCTTTTGCATTATATATTATAAAGTTATTAGATCTACCCATTCTATCCTGCACCTCATTAAACACTTGCTCCGCATTCAACTCCCCACTTTCAAAGCTACATTTATGTACTTTATCTTCCAGCTCCAATATTTTGTTGGATAAGATTTGGTTATGATTTTTTAATTCAGTAAAGTCTTCCAGAAAACTGTTGAGGCGTACGGATATATCATTAAGTTTGACATTTAAACACTCCATCAATTCATTCTTAAACGTTGTTAGACTGTTTGTAATTAACTCCTGCATTGAACCACCATTCGTAATGACCTCGGTATCACAGTTTGAACATTTCCATTTGGCACCATCAGGGTTTTTTAACTCGTTTGCATAGAAACCCAGTCTACTGTTGTCCAACCCAACGCATTTTCCGTGAAACCATTTTCCGCATAAACAACACCCAATGGAGCCTGAGCCACATGTGCCTTTGCACGTTTCACACTTATATTTACTCATTATGATTGAAATTAGTAACCAATAGTATCATTAGCACTTTAATCGGTCCCAAACGTAGAAAACCGAATTAATTAACTGTAATTTCTTAAATATTTAAGACTACTTCAAACTAACTAATCTAGGTTAGTCTATAGTTAAAATGTGAATTTGTGACAAAACTAGGGGAGCTCAACCAGAGACGGGGGTCGAAAAAGGTCAAAAATTGCGTGACGTTATATGTGAACATACTTACATATATAATATTATTTAAAAATAAAAATGACTAAAATAGTACCCATCGATTAAAGATTATATTTTAAATCCAACAATACAATAATATAACTGGACAATGCAAAGCTGTAGTTCTACATTTTTCCAACAACTAAAAAATACTAAATTTTATTTTACACCGCTGAAATATAAAAGATTTTGCTGCTATATTTTGGGAATATAGAAGATTTTTGTTAAATATAGAAGACTTCTATTAAATATAGGTCTAGCAATCCTAAAAAATGTATATTTCCGAAAAATTTGAGCGTTATATGACTATAGTCATATAGCAAACTTTTATATCTAACCTGTGGGATAATAAATAAGCCAGTTAATTTTTTATTCTTACAAGTACACAGGGTTTCCCGAAAAAACATATTTTTAAACCAAAAGTACTTTTTAAATAAAATTTTTGTAATTTTTTTATACTCAAAAAACCTCCATCATACACACTAATATTATATTATTGTAATATTGTATCCTATTTTAATTAAACCTACCTTGTTTGATCATTATTTTTTCCGTCATTAGAAATTGGATTAAACTTAACGTCTTGTCCAGCTAATTGATATAGTTTAAGATGTACTTGGCTGTTGACTTCTCTCTCGACTTTTTTATTTTTCTTATCGAACCCTGCGATTTCACCGTCTGGTGGATCTTCTCCAGTCTTAATTTGCACGCCTAGGGCCAAAGCCAAGGCTTCAGACCGTTTATTAAGAATTAACTTATCCTTATCCAAAACGTTTTGTTTGGGTGTGTCGTTTGTTTCATTGATATTTTTTGGATCTTTTTTTCCAAAAGCCCCGGGTAGCGGATACTGCACCAAACTGGGAACCTTCTTTCTAGCCAAATCGTGATGGTCGTCGTCGCTATGATTATCCTCATAATCAAGCGCATTATAATCCACTTCTTTGTCGCGGTGCTGTTGTTTTTCTGGCGTGTAAGTTTGCTCCTTTGAACGATTCAGACTACCAACGGAGTTGTCAAGGCTGCGGTCGTTGCGAGATCGCTTCTCCTCGCGTTTTTTTCGTTCAATTTCCACGCGCTCGAACTCTGAGAGCTTAATGACACGCAATTCTTCTTTTTTCCAGTGAATCGGAGTGGCGCTTCGGGAACGGCTGCGCGAAGGTGTTCTATACCTCTGTAAGGAAAATGAGATGTATATTTGCAGAAAATAGTAATGCACTGCAGTTTTGTAAAGACCATCTCAAAAAGCAGTATTATTGGAGATTGCAATAACTATAAAAAAGACTTTGCTGCAAGAAGGATGTGTCTGTCATTTTTGCCCGTTTTTGGTTACCAAAAAATTATTTATTTTCAAAAAGTTTTAGTATGGTAATGTATCAGTATGATTCTGTTCTTAAATCTCTTATAAAATTCTCGACAGGGAAGGCTTTGGGCATACAGTAGAAACCACTAATATATGAACGTGACTCATCCGACACATTCGTACGAAGCAATCTATCGAAGGTCACGGTCCAGTGCAGTCTCGTTTGTAAAAAAATTTGAGTGTAATGTTGGTTGCTATACTTATGATATATTTGCTTTTAAAGTTAAATAATTAACATCTAACATAATTAACATCTACGATAATTAAATAAACTGTAATTTTCTTAGAAACTAATTAATAAATAAACTTTTCTTTTAACTTTAATGAAATATTCTATCATCTGATTACAGAACGTACACTCGTGGCGACATCTCTGATTTTAATAACAAATTTTTAGACCGACCCAACCTCACTTTCTTCCAATTAAATTCTTAGTATAGTCTGAAACACGTTTGGAATTGCATATTCCCCTCTCGTGAAACCGTCAAACTTGTTACAGAATATACTATTCTTTTAACTGTAAACGCAAATATTTCAGAATTGGTGACAAAAAACAAAAATGTTTACGCAGGTCAGGTACAAAGTGAAAGATATTTAAATTGTGTGGATATAAAAACAACTTGCGTTAGTTTCACGAAATTTATTAAATATTGACAATTGTTTCGCTACACAGTAGCTTCTTCAGAATGTATTAAACTAATACTAGTACAAAATTTATATGTATAATAAAAATATTTTTGTATTCTAGCCTAGAATTTCTAGGTAAGGATTTTTATACGACATCTACCTGTGTTACATAATATAAACCACTGCCACTACAACGTTTAAAACGATTATTAATCCGTAAACACACAGTAGAAACAAGATATGCAAAAACAAAGATCATATGACATATAAAAACAAATGGCCGACGGTAAAGTTGGTTGCCTTACTATGTAATAAAATAAAATAAATTCCTAAAACACGAACTCTACTGACTTCCAATAAAATTAAGTAACAAGCTAGGACACAAGCGTCATATGTCCATCTTTGTCCAACACCTAGGCAGTTTTACATCACAGATGGCGCATTTTAGACCGGATGCTTAAAAACCTACGTGTGAGTACATTTACCGCTGCATCGAATGTACAAGACAAGTAAAACATTACTGCTAGCATGTCTGAGATATGTTCGGCACCCGATGAGTCACGTTCATATATTGACGGTTTCTACTGTAGCTAAGGTGGGCGACTGTTTAGGGCCTCGCGCTTTTTTTGCAATCGTACACGGTTCTAGACATACCTCGACATACACAAAGTATTCTGTTTTTACTCTCTGAAACAATTGTGTCCCTCAGAGATTAATTTTGGGATCCTACACTGAAAAAAATTTACGAAATTTTACACATCCAAACACACATTTATTTCTGTTTTTTTACTTAAGAAATGTGTTGTTCCATATAAAACATGTACACACATACTTACATAAGTAAAATAGCATCAATTTATGTATTTTTTTAAATTAATATGTAGTTTTTCATATTATTATGTAATAAATCCTTAAATTTATGTGCTTTTACATTTTTTAATGTACTTGTACTATTATTTTCATAAATTTTAGATTTACATGACCTTTGCATTTTTACACATTATATGTAGTTTTACAGTATGTTTGTACATATACATTTAAATACGTGGCATCAAAATAACCAACGATCAGATGTGTAAATTTACTAAATATTTTTTTGAGTGTACTTACCGTATTTTCACGCTAAATATATAAAGTACCGAGTGCTGAGTGGATATTTTGCAGCGGCGATGGCACACTGCAGTGCACCATTCGAGCGTTATTTGGGTTTCAACTATTTTAAGGCACTGTAGACCTTTAGCGTGAACATATGGTATAAACTTTATATAAACAACCTTAGCCAAAACTACACATGACAAAATGTGTGCATATGACCTGGCACAATTCTACAATAACGAAAACAACAAAGATACAGAAAGTAAAGTTAAACAAAATCTGAATACACTACAAAAAATAGACTAAAGCTAATCAACTTAACCTAAATTATCAAAAATGTCACATTATAGACTTTGAATCTACTAGAACAAGTGATCAAAATTAAGGAGGCACTAAAGGAAGTAACATCTAATAACTAGGATTAAACATCGACAACTAAGCTGGAAGTATAGAATGGAATGATCCACACAGAGAATCTCTATAAAAATACACAACAACTAAATATTAAAAAACTGAGATAATGAAAAACCCACAAACTAGTGCATTGTAACAAAGGAGATAAAGGATGAAGAAGTAACCTTTAGAAAAAACAATCACTTTAGACACTTAGAAAAAGACAAAACAAGTTATGGAGAAATGAAACAAGGGTGAGAGAACATAAAAACCCAACTAAGAGGACGCGTCGAGCGTTTAAAACCAATGTAAAATATTTTATTTTACACCAAAGGAAGACTATTTATTTTATTGTAAAAACCATATTTATGTATTGAATATTGTATTTATTTAATTTTATTTATTTAATTCTTTTATCCGATATATCATTATTGTAATACTTTGAACCTATTTTTTTGTACAAAAAAATACTGACAGATACATCCTTCCCATGGATTTGGAATTTTATATACACGTATTTTGCGGCAGGCGTGAGTCAGTCATTTAGTTAAAATAAGCTCATACACTCAAGAATGTCACCCGAGCCAACGTAGAGCAAGTCCAAAAACCTGATTTTTAAAGGTGATATAGAAACAGGGCATTTTTATCATTGGGCAAAAACTTATCAAACCAGCATGCATGCGTCTATAATGTAAGTCAACTAAGGACTCAATGTAAAAGCACGCGTGCAAATGCATAATGCAGGTAAAATGAACTTCCAAATGTTATCTGGGTTTTTGAAACAGGCCTTTCCTGTAGGAGTAAAGTGGATTGAAGCTATAATATATTATAATATATACACATGTTATTGATATATAT
The DNA here is from genome assembly GCA_921294245.1 of Brassicogethes aeneus. Classification (NCBI taxonomy): domain Eukaryota; kingdom Metazoa; phylum Arthropoda; class Insecta; order Coleoptera; family Nitidulidae; genus Brassicogethes; species Brassicogethes aeneus. The sequence continues at coordinate 14,527,038 of OV121134.1, read as the reverse complement.
ATAGTAATTTAATCCTAGATTATTTAATAATTGTTATACAGGGTATTCAAATAGGTTTTAAGCAAGTTGTCCATTTTCTGTGAACACTAATTCTTTCGTGACAGCCGGCGCCTGCATAGCGCTTATTACCAAATATTTTAAGCTACTGAATCTACAGTGGAAATACACAATACAGTACAACTGGTAATGAGCGTGATACAGACGGCGTGCTGTCACAATAAAATTATAGTTCTGGTAAAATCATTGTTTTTAGACAAAGGTTAAACGAACGCATTTCATTGAAACAAAAATTCCTTGAACCAAGTTTTCATATCTTTTTTAGACACCCTGTATATTTTTTTGAGTTTCTGGGTATTAATGTTAAAAAACTTGATGAATATATGCAGGACTATCGGAACAACGGCAAAATATGTCTTTCTATAAACTTATTTAAAAAAGTTACCAATGAATTTATTATTATAATATTATTATTACATATATGTAAATCCTAATTTCTTATATAAAAGTTAACTGTTTTATAAATTATAAAAGAACATGTTTCTTTTTTTAATATTAAGAGCGTTACTAGTCCATTCAAACCATCGTAAAATATGGCCTGACATGCGTCTTTTTTTTCAATTAATAGGGGCTTATTTGCTTCACCTGAAAATTTTGTTTGCAAATTAACATGCAAAAATACATTTTTTTCAGTTGGCCCTTGTACCTATATTACACATTTACCGAATATGAGTTTTGGTTTAGTGTGTTTTATATGTGGTAAATAGGTTACTTGGGTATTTCTCTTGTATTTTTTGGTATCTTTTAAGATTATAAATGCATTAAAAATAGGAAAAGAAAACTATCTTCAAAATTTAAATAATTAATCGAAAGATGTAAATTTCTCTGATAAAAACTCTTTTTTAGATGCAAAATACATTTAAAAATAAAAAAACTCAATAAAAACATAAAATAAATATCCAGTATAAGAAAGCGAAAAATTATAAAGTTAGATAATTCTGGTCCCAGAGCCAGACTAGGTTAAGTCCGAAAAGATGATTTTGAGCTAGAGAACTTTTAAGTTTTCAATAATGTAAATTTGACTATTGCGCTAACAATATTTAACATATATTTTTTTAACTTTCACATACGTTTGTCTTTTTTAACCAAAAACATAATAAAAGTAGGCTAAAAATTATGTAACTTATCATATTAACCTAAGAAGAGCAAAATTTGGACTTGACCTAGTCTAGCTCTGAGGTACAGAATTAGATTTTAATTTTATACCAATTTGTGTTTAATAATATTTAAAAATTAAATAACGATTTTGTGTAAAATAACTGTTTTTAATTTTTTATTTTAATTCTTAAATGGACCAATGTAATAACGATATTAGGTTGTGTAAATTACTGTTTTTCATTTATATTTAAAAGATAAAAATTAAAGATATATTGTTTTTTATTCTTCAAAGTTTAAATAATTTAGCTAAAGAAATAGATTTCTCTGATGAAGCAAAAAAACTATTTTATCTACTCCTGCATTGACGAGCTGTGACCACAGAACATAAGCTGGGACTTTAAGCCGTTTATGGCGTTTTAGTCACAGGCTGAAGTTAGAAACAGTTGGCGTAAGCTAACTTTAGTCCGTGACTAAAAAGCTTGAAAGCCAATAAATTTATTATACATTGGGAAAAATTAAGGTTAAATTCGGGTGACAGTTGCCAGATCAAATTTGTAACAAATTGGCTGTTTTGTGTTCGTCGTAGATAAAGTATAGTATGCAACTTGTTTATAAACTTCTCTATTCGGTCGTTTTTATTAAACACTCGCTTGCAAGATTCGCTCGGACTTAACTAAAATGGAGTTTATAAAACGTTATATATAATATACTATTTTAGATGCAAAATATATTTGAAAATATTAAAAACATAATAATTATAAAACAATTAGAAAATTATTTTATACTAATTTATGTTGGTAATATTATGTAAAAACTAAATAAAGAAGGGAACAATTTAACACGATATTAAGTTATGTAAAATTACTGTTTTTTTATTTGTATTTTAAAAGGTGATGTTTTTTTATTAAGTATACTTGAATAATTTTCAGTATAAAACAACGAAACTTTAAAATTATAAGGCAAATTCCTATATACCAACCGTAAGTTTTGTCACGTAGTGACGTCAGGCGCACGTCTGTCTAAAATTTGTTTTTATCATGGCCTATAATCCTCGTCAAAATATATTTATTTATTTTATGTTTACGATCGTTTGACTGGATTTTTTTTCAGTTGAATTGTCGTTTGGTCGGAAACCATAAATATATCATCTTTATCCTCTTTATCTTCCAGGACAGCAAAATCTAGTAGCAGACGCATTTTCACGACTTAGTCCCATTACAATGCCAATCCAAGTCACTACAGAAGAAATCTCTGAAGCACAAAAAGACGACACTGAACTTCAAGATTTATTGCAATCAGACACCTCACTAAAACTCAAAGAGTTTGTTTTAGACAACTCTGAGGCAATACTCTACTGTGACATCCCAACAAAACATCAGACCTTACGTTCCACAACCACTATGACGAAAAATCTTCGACATGGTTCACAATTTGTCTCATCCAAGTGGAAGAGCAACCAACAAACAAATAAAAAAAAATTGTTTGGCCCAGTATGAACAAAGATGTCATAACATGGACTAGAAACTGTTTACCATGTCTAAGATTGTAAACAGACACGTAAGAAATGAACCACAAAAAATCACAGTCCCAGAACAAAGATTTGCTAGATTTGGTAGGGCCATTTCCACCTTCAGAAGGACACAAATATCTACTCACCATGATAGATCGTTTCTCTAGATGGCCAGAAGCAATTCCTCTAACTAACATAACAGCAGAAACAGTTGCAGCCCAATTTTACAGCAACTGGATATCAAGATTTGGAGCACCACACACAATTACAACCAAGTCAGACAATTTGAAGCTTCATTGTTTAAAGCTTTAACAAATTTGGTTGAATGCAAACACACTTGAACAACAGCATATCATCCAGCTTCAAATGGTATGATCGAGAGGTGGCACAGATCTCTTAAAGCTGCACTAATGTGTCATCAAAATGAGAAATGGACGCAAATACTTCCCACAGTTTTAGTAGGCCTTAGAACATGCTACAAGGAAGATTTTAAATGTTCAGTAGCAGAACTTCTTTAAGGTACAAACATAAGAGTTCCAGGAGAATTATTTTCCAGTGAAGATATGCCCAATGACTCTCATGTGTTCATTGAAACCTTTAGAGAACACATGAGCCCAGCAGCCCATCATTCCAAAAAAAGTATTCTGTCTTTAAAGACCTGTACACATGCACACACGTTTTTTTCAGAAAAGATGCTGTCAAAAAGCTTTTACAACAACCATACACAGGACCTTACCAAGTTCTCAACCGAATTTCAGAACGTGTATTCACACTAAACGTTAATGGTAGAGAAACCAATATCTCAACAGAAAGATTAAAGCCAGCCTACTATGAGAAAAAACCTCGAAGAAGTTCCTGACAAGCCGCTAAGAACATACCCAGGTCCCAAGGCGAAAAAGGTACCTACATTTTTCCCAGTGACTCCGTCACTGGGGGTGGAATAATGTAGTAACATACTTTGCAGGTGTATGTATCTTGCATACTTTGCGACACAAGCTGGCAACGCTGCAAGAGCAGGATTACCACCATAAAAAATATAATACCTAGATTACTGTCAAATGTCATACTTTTGTAAATCACCTATTTTTCTGAATATATTTTTCGTTAAAACGTTTCTGTCTGTTTTTTAAAAATAAAGTTCGATAATACAAATACTCGTACAATTAAAAGAACCGAACAGAATAAGCACTGGTGGCGCCATCTCTGTGTATATTATCTAACAACTTTTAGACCGATCCAACCTCACTTTCTCCCAATTAAATTATTTTTCTATGGTATTTTTAAAAAACGTAGAAAAAGCATAGTCTGGAATTGCACATTTCAAACTTGTTACAGAATATACTATTTTTACTCCTATTACGGAATACGACCGTTCTAATATCACTTTTGAATGTGGAATTTTATATATTCCTTAAAGTGTTACTGAATGAATAATTCTATCACCGAATGACGAAATAAACACTGGTGGCGACATCTTTGTGTTTATTATCCAAAAACTTTTAGACTGATCCCAATTAAAATATTTTTCTGTTTTTTTTGTGGAAACGTAGAAAAAGTTTAGTCTGAAACATATTTGGAATTGTGTAACAAACTTTTCACTCAAGCAGAATATGCTTATTCCAAAGTTGTTACAAAATATACTATTATCGACGCTCTTATACGTTTATCACAGCTCCAACATATTATTATGTCATTGAAAACTTTTATTTAGAATATGTTCAAAAGTCATTTTGCAAGTTGTTATTAAATTAAATAAACATGACAAAATATGAATTAACGAAAATCTTTTTTTCTAAATAACTAATACTAATTAGGGGTGTCAATCCCGAGCCCTTTTTCCAATCCCGGGACTTTCGGGACCAAACGTACCTAATCCCGGGATCAGTCCCGAAAAATATATATCAGTAATTTTAAAACCAATTTTAAATAAAGGAACAAATAAAGTAACAAACGATATCTTTCGGACTTCACACTATTTGAAGGAATGGTTTTCAAGAGTTCGTTGGGGCTGTAACTTACATTGGAATTATAGAGTTTGTGACATTTTTTCAGGTTTGACGTTTAAAATATGTTATCTTATAGGTTATATATTTAAAATTACAGGTCACTGTAGAATAAATTCATGTTATTCTACAGTGACCTGTAATTTTACATTTTCTTTGCTGATTTTATGCTAAACCCGATAGATGGAACCACTCTTGCTATGTAATTTCAATGTATTTTTATTATTGTATGGTGGTGTATTTTGACTTTTGAACTGCGTATGAAGTATTTCTATATATGCTTGTGAGTATTATAATATGAAAATTGTCATACGCTTAAAATAAAAGTATATTTTATTCTTTGTAACTTATTACTTAGATCCCGGGATTGGGACTTTTGATCCCGGAATTTTCGGGAACGGATTTTTGACCCCGGGATTTCGGGATCCCGGGATTGACACCCATAATACTAATATAACCATGGCCGCGATTTTCCTGTGCAAATGCTCACCGACGCACCTTCATAGGTACCTAGGTATTTTATACTCCTTGGTTGATAATTTGTACAATGATCATGAATCATGATTATTGTACAAGTTTTAAATTAGTTCAATTATCATTCATGGCGATTGAAACAATTTAGGTTCAGAGGTCCGTCGGTAAGTTTTAAGCATATAAAAACATGCAAAAAATTTACATTAATAAAAACTTACAAATTTCCCTCTACCCTTTATCACTCTGCCACTTTTGGTTGTTAGAGGTCTGCCTCTTCTGTTATTGTAACCTCTATTATTCCACTCCTCTCTTCTACCTCTTTGTTCATAGGATCTACCATCTTAAAAAATACATGCAAATGTATTAAAATGTATACAAGAAGTTTTAAAATAAATACCTTTTCTTTTGGGATTTTTATTATCTTCGTCTTTGCTTGCTCCACGTCTAAGTAAAAATCTATTGGTAGGTACATTTGGTATATCTTCTGGTTTTATGTCAGTTAAAGTAACCAGTGGGTGAAGGTCTTTAACTTCACCTTCTTCCTCAGAATCTTCTTCAACTTTTCTGTAAAAGACGTTTTTTTTATAAGCAAATGTATGTATAGAATTGTTTTATTTTCTTACTCTTTAGTCTTGCTTTTCTTTTCTTTCTTTTTATCTTTTTTTGACTTTTTCTTATGTTTTTTTTCATTATCATCATCAGATGCAGATTTTTCACTTTCTTTTTCTTTTTTCTTATTCTTTTTAACTACAAAAATAAACCTTAAGAACTAAAGATTATCTATTTTTTAATTAATACCTTTAACTTGCTTAACAAGTTCTCCACACTTTGTTATCTTGGCATCTTGCAGTGGTCTGCTATTGGAATCCACAGGCAAATTTTCCACTTGTCGAACAACATCAACACCACCAACTACTCTTCCAAATACCACATGAACACTAAAATAAAAAAAATATTTTTAATAATCACAATATTCACAACCAAAGTTTGGCATAACTGTCAAAGTAAAGGTTAAGTATGCTTACTTGTCGAGATGAGGGGCCGGTTGTGTTGTACTATAAAACATAAAATGACAAGATATGATCAGCGAAGAACCAGGATAGATGGATCAGATGCACCGCTACAGAACAACTTTACTGTTCTGTAACATTTGTTTAATCAAAAATTGACACTTTAGTCATTGAAAATGTTATTTTAAATTGGTTTGGTATTTATTAAATTTTATCTAAAATAATTTTTATTTTAAATAAGATTTAATAGATTACACTTATATCTAAATACCTACTATGCTGAAATAAATTATAATTAAGTAAATCTAATTTATTGATTTTTAATTTATTATAACTCACATAAAAAACTGAGAACCATTTGTGTCCTTGCCCCTGTTTGCCATTGAGAGCAATAAGGGTTTATCATGTAAATATTGGAAATTTTCATCTAAAAAAGTTTTAAATAATTTATTTAATTAATATTTTTTATATGTATACCTTCAAATGTTCCACCATAAATACTTTCTCCACCGGTTCCATTTCCATTAGAAAAGTCACCACCTTGTATAATAAAGTCCTTAACAACCCTATGAAAAATTACCCCCTAAAAATCAACAATTAAAATATACTAAATAAACTGATTAAATCTACAGTCCCTGTATAACTTATACTAAGGAAGATTGACAAGTATAAAATCAACGCTCCTACGGTCGAGACGAGATAGTTTCTCCTCTCTGAACTATAATCAATATCCAGTGCATAGTCAGTGCATTTAAAACCTAATATCTAAGTTAAAAGTGCGAAGTGAACTGCCACCCCACCGTCATTTACTGCTATTTTAGAAGATTTTCGAGTAGAACGACAATTTGTGAAGAACATATTCAACTTACAGACTTGAAGATAATTTCATCCCGTATAAAGATTTTAGAACCAAAATTCGAAAAAAATAGTCTTACTGCACGAGCGGAAGGAGAAAATAATAAAAAATTGTTTTTAATCGTTTTTAAAGGGAAATATTTAAAAATTGAATAGCAACGGCATTGTAATAGCTCAACATTTTTGTTTTCTGACCGGTTACAAAAAATGTCGCCCTAATATACATATACATTGGGGTGCTTCAAAAAATAAAATTTAATTTTTTTTCCGCTCTTACCCTCTCAAATGTTTCTATTTAATATAAAAAAAATTCTAAGCAAATATGGGCGTTCCAGCTCAACTCTAAGAGAGCTTTTTTGTAGAGCGTTACATTTCATATAAGAAACTGCAATGATCATTGCCATAAGTTACTTTGATACAGAGGTATAAAATTCCAAACATAAAATTATTTTTTTCCATGTTAATTAAATGGGAAACTAAAATAAAAACAGCGACCTCTTAGAGTTGAGCTAGAACGCCCATATTTTGTGAGATTTTTTTTTAAATTAAATAGAAACATTTGAGAGGGTAAGAGCGAAAAAAAAATTAAATTTTATTTTTTGAAGCACCCTAATATACATATGGGTAATTCTTTTACAAACCGTACGGATTTTGATAAAAATTGACCGACACATCTCCGATTTGGCTGAAACTTTTTTTACGGATTCTATATCGAAAAATAAGAGACACGTGTCCGAGGATTTTTTTTTCTTTCGCATATTTTCGATAATACAAGTGATCAAAAATTTGAGAAAAACAAGGTTTTTGGCTTGGAGACCCATTTTCAAAAATGTATAACTCCGGTTCTATTTGAGCTACAAACATCTTTTTTTTTTCATTTTAAAGCTAAAGAACTGAATTTTGATAACAACATATTTTTAATAAATATTATTAACAAATTCATATTGTTATTAACAATTTCATTGTTTAAATCAACATAAAAAACGGTTTTTTGTTAATAAAAAGAAAACTATAGCTCGGATCAAAAAAAGTTAAATATAAAAGTTGTAGATAATAAATAGATCTACAATTTTTGTTTTAACTATTTTTCGACATAACCTCACTTTTCAAATAAATTGAAAAAAATGTTAAAAATCACCTCTTTTAAATTTATTAGCAATCAATACCATGAAAAAAAAACATAAATTAATTATAAATTATAGAAATTTTTTTTAAAAGAGGTGATTTTTAACATTTTTTTAAATTTATTTGAAAAGTGAGGTTATGTAGAAAAATAGTTAAAATAAATATTGTAGATCTTTTTATTATTTACAACTTTTATATTTGACTTTTTTTGATCCAAGCTATTGTTTTCTTTTTATTAACAAAAAACCGTTTTTTTATGTGTCGCGCAATATGAATTAATGTTTTAACAATAGTAATAATAAAGGTACCATATTTTGAAAACATGTTTTTTATGTAAAATTTGACGGAGAATACGATAAAAATACATAAAACTTAATACGAGGTGGGGGCCATTGTTAAAAATTGATTTAAACAATGAAATTGTTAATAACAATATGAATTTGTTAATAATATTTATTAAACATATTTTTTTATCAAAATTCAGTTCTTTAGCTTTAAAATGAAAAAAAAAAGAAGTTTGTATCTCAAATAGAACCAGAGTTATAATTTTTTGAAAATGAGTCTCCAAGCCAAAAAACTCGTTATTCTCAAATTTTCGATAGCTTGTATTATCGAAAATATGCGAGAGAAAAAAAATTCCTCGGACAAGTATATCTTATTTTTCGACATAGAATTCGTAAAAAAAGTTTCAGCCAAATCTGAGATGTGTCGGTCAAAAGGTGTTCGGTTTGTAAAAGAATTACCCATATAGGGAATTCCACGTGAATTCGACAAGAAAAAAAACCCTTGCCATTTCGAAATTCCTCGGCAAATTTCTATGGGTTCCCTGACTCAAAATAGAAATTTAATTTTAATTTTAGCACGGTTTATCAATTGTTTTTGGAGATATGATTTTTAAAATTTTCATGATTATAACGATTTTGCCAATATATCATAATGGAATGGATCATAACTTTGGTTCCAATTGAGCGATTCCGACGAACGACCAATTATTTTTCTTGTCTTAAAACAAGGTATTTGAAATAAATATTTTTGATGCTGTGGCACACTATGATTTTTTTCTTCGAAAATTAAAAATCACTGTTTGTATTTTTTTTGAAGAAACAAATATGCCAATATGCCACAGCATCAAAAAAATTTATTTCAAATAGCTTATTTCAAGACCAGAAAAATGAATGGTCATTGGTCGGAATCGCCCAATTGGAACCAAATGATCGATAATATATTGGTAAAATCGTTATAATCATAAAAATTTTAAAAATTATATCTCCAAAAACAATTGATAAACCGTGCTAAAATTAAAATTGAATTTATATTTTGAGTCAGGAAATAAATGGAAAAATTGCCGAGGAATTTCGAAATGGCAAGGGTTCTTTTCGTATCGAATTCACGAAAATTCCCCATATATGTATACTTTTAAAATTTTTTCAATTCCTACAAAAGTTTGGTTGATCTTTTGCAAAACTTGGTTGCGCTCCTAACATTTTTTCATTAGTGGAGTTTCTCCTTAACCTTTGGAGTGCATACTTATTTTCTGGTACAATTCCGTTTTTTTGGGTCTTAACCCCAAAACATAAAAGGAAAAACTATTACAAATTTTGTTATTTGCAAACATAATATATTATATTTGTGAAATTTACATTCTATTGAAGTATAGGTACAAGATTCGTTACAAGTCAGACACATAATAACAGAGTGATCATTGCAGACATATTATAATATATTTGTGAATTTTACATTCTATTGAACCAGAGGTACATGATTCGTTACAAGTCAGACATAGAGACCCTTTATGAAGGGTCTCTAGTCAGACATATAATAAAAGAGTGATCTTTGTAGCCATGTTTTTATAGGAGTTTTAAGCACACTGATTAGACATGTTTACATCATGGACAAGTATTGCATTGCTTACTTGTTATTTTAGGTACTATAAATAATAATAATAATTATTATTATTATTATTATTATTACTATAAATGTGCCAGAACATACTACAAAATTTACTATATTGAACTAAAAGAACTTTGCATGGTTTACTTTAACAGTGCTAGTTAAGTAGGGCCTTAAATAAAACAAATACAGTGTGTATTAAAACGAATAGAACCAATTTTAATAAAACGAGTGCCAAACTTATATAATCCCCGCCCACTGCGGCGGTTGATGAATCGTCGTTTGATTAGTTTGTCAGTCTGAGACATGGCCGTTCAACTTGAATTATCCCATCAAAACCTTAAAGTAGGCAACCAATATCAAATACATTTAATGAATTTAAATTAAATAAATTCTATTTTTTATTCAATACATTGTGGATACATATATATAGAGATGTGACTTGAAAAAAAAACGATCCGTTTTTTTTCAGGTTTTTTAACTGTTTTTTTTTTTCAAATTTTCTTTCATATTTTATGTTTTTTTAAAGAATAGTTTCATTTGCCAAATTTTTTATGTTTTTAGTCCAGTTCATAGACTAAAATTCATACGCGTCATCTCCACCGAATTGACCAATAAGGGCCGCGCTCTACCTGCGGCGATCAGGCGTCAGGGTTTGTTTTGATTTGGTCTTAAAAAAAACTAACTATCTATAATACACTTCAAGAAGTTTTTTTACATTGTTATTGGTTTCTTATGTGTAAACTACCAAATAATAAGAAATCAAATTTTTTAGTATCAGTCAAAGTGTTCAATCATAGTAAATGTAATATATTCTTTGAGGAGTATACTGCAAAAGCGGCCTAACTAAAAAAAATAATGGTTTTTTATCTTCAAATATTCCTATTATGCGCTTATCGAGTGAACTATCATAATGTATTTTAATATAGTAGTAACCAAAGATAATATCTTTGGTAGTAACTACTCTTCTTATTAAAACACACTTTAGTTCACTCAATAATAGGAATATTTATAGATAAAACCACAATCCTTAAGGTCTGTTCGATCTTGTACAAAAAATACTAAAAATCACTGCAACATTGCAAATCATTTAATGGCGGCCATTTTTGTTGTTTACAATTTTTGTGCTTTGGGTTTGTACAGATTAATTATTATTTTAAACGTTGTGTTTCTAATAGAGGCACTTGTAAGCCTCAAATGAGGCCTTAAAGTGGTAAGAACAATCATTTTACTCCTCTTTTGTAAAAAAATAAACCTTATTCTATCAAGGCTGTCATCAAACTGCCAAATGTCAATTTTAAGGTTATTTTATAACACACAAATTAAACTTCAAATTGACATTTCACAGCCCTGATAGAATAAGGTTACCACTTTGAGGTCTCTTTTAAGGCTTGCAAGTTGTTCTGTAAGAAACACAACGTTTAAAACGATTATTAATCTGTACAAACCCAAAGCACAAGAATTGTAAACAACAAAAATGGCCGCCATTAAATGATGTGCAGTGTTGCAGTGATTTTTAGTATTTTTAGTACCTACGAGACTGAACAGACCTTGTTGTGTGGATTGTGGATAAAACCACAAAATGATTTTTTTAGTTAATTTTTAGTTTTGCAGTATACGCCTCATTTCATTTTATTATTAATATACATTTTGCTCAAAATTTTATATTGAAAGGGCCACGGATAGCGCTGTGGGTGTATCTCTGTGACAGAACGGTAAGGTCGCTCCTGCCGAGAATGTTTGGGCGTTAGCGCACCTAGCGAAGCGGCAACGCTGTCAACGTAGACTTTTGCGCCATTATTTGGAAAGTTAATTATTTCCGAATACGCACTGCTGGATCCAGCTGGATTGCTGGATGAGGGATCCAGCAATTGCAATCCCTAATGTTAATGCTCCAATATTCCGTTTAGTAAACAAAGACGCATGCAATATCAAATGTACGAACAAGCGAGATAAACAATCATCGTTAAATCGATTGGTTAACGAACTTGATTCCCCTTCGTCATTGTCCGCCAATGTTTTACTTCCCCTAGGGGTCCTCTCTGTGTCATCCTTGACAAACTTTTACTACAAGGCTTGTAGATTTTCTGATTTCAATTTAGTTTCATTACGACTACGTATGGGTGTAGTCAGTTGTTATAAAATTCTTTTAAAATTTTATTATGATTTTGTTCACATAAACAAAATATCTTGTGAATATTTGTTTAGAAATGTAGAAAATATACGATAATATTATTTTAATAAAAAAACGTATACCTAATCTCAAATAAAAATGGTATTCTAAAAAACGGTTTGATGCTTGCACTAATAGTGTACCGTATTTCGCACTGTTCATTCACGGGCCTACCACTGCCAAATGTAACAAAATTATGTGCATTTTGAATTGGTGCTCTTGCTAGCAAGGGCCTATTTAGAAAATTGGGAAATGATTATTGAATATGACATCCCACTTGTATGTCACATTAGAAATTGATTTTTTCTTTTAGAGTTTAGACCATTTATTTGAGAATATCTATAATTTTACCGCAAAAAACACCACTTCATAGTTTTAACCAGGGACCCGGACCGGACCGTTTTTGGACAGAAAACCGGACCGGAACCGGTTTTTATTTGTGGACCGGAACCGTAACCGAATCCATATTATTTTTAATTGTAACCCTAGAGACCGCGCCCGAACCCTTCAAATTTAAAACGGGTTTTAGCTTACTTTCAGTTTTTTTCTTAATTCCTTTTTGCAAAAATTAAAAAACATATATTTTGTTTTGTTAAAAGAATCTATAAAATTAGTTTATTTATTTTGCGTTCATAATGACTTCATTATAACACTTCTTTCGGTGCTGTCATGAGATACTTTATCCCACCCTAAATTTTAATTTTATATGTTGGCTATACAACAGCATAATATTTTGCATATTGGTTATATTATTTTTAAGATTTTTCTAGTACCTACTTACGAGACTTTTCTGACAATAAATTTTGTTTAACACCAAAAGAAAATCCTTTTTTTTTCTTTAACATTAACAACCGCTTATTGAAAATATTAACCTCTATTGCTCAACCTTGAGGAATACTTTGCACATACAAAGAAAGATCACCTAGAAAGCTTATTGCAGAGTGCTTATTCGTATACGGTGCGTTAACCACTTAGGGAACGGAGATGCAGGTCTCGCTTCCGTATCCTACACGATTAGCGCACTCGGTTGCGCTAGCCCTATAGGAGACGGAAAAATGCGTTCGGGTCCCTGGTTTTAAGTTAAAACCAGGGACCCGAACGCATTTTTCCGTCTCCAGGGACCCGGACCGAAACCGAAAAAAACCGAAAACCGGAACGGAACCGGTTTTTTTTTTCGAACCGAAACCCGAACCGGAACCGTTTTCGCTTTTGATAAAATCTGTTGGACCGGAACCGAAACCTTTATTTGCTTTCATTCTAATAACATTATATAACATATTAGGTTATAGATTAAAATTACGTAAAACAAATAACCTCACTGGAACCGCTTAAAACCGAAAAGGACCGAACCGTTATAACTCCACGAAACCGAAACCGGAATCATTAAAACGAAAATAGGGTGAACCAAAACCGTACCGGAACCGATATTTCATTTCGGTCCGGGTCCCTGGTTTTAACACATTCCCTGGTCCAAAGTCCAAAGCCAAAGGCAGACTGCCCCACCACTCTGATTACAAAATCTCCACTTCTCTTGTCTTATATTACATCTTTATTGCTAGCATCTTTGTTTAATAAACAGACTATTGGTGAATATAACCATTAGGGTGTTTCAAAAAAACTTTTTTTTTTTGTTTTTTTCTCGGAACCACGCTCAAAAGTTTTGTAAGATATAAAAATGAGCCTGTGAAAAAATGAGCTCTTAATTTCAAAATTAAGATGCTCCGCATCGCACTTTTCGATTTTCCATAAGAATAATATAGGAAAAATTATTTTTGTTTCTTTTTATTTTTGTAACTAACGAACAATAAGTCGTACTATAAAGTTCTTGACATATTTTTGTAGAGAATTGAACGCTCTACAAAAAAGGTTTTTTATGATTTTTTGATAAATTTGATGCTTCTAAACAAATTTAAGGTCAATGTTCAAATTATACGAAATTTTTTTAACTACCCGAGTCATTTAAAAAAATTTAAAATATTTTTGTAGAGAATTGAACGCTCTACAAAAAAGGTCTAGAGTCATTTTTCGGTAAGTAAAACTTGGTTAAAAGTTATTCAAGGTTAAAGTGAAATTAACCGTCAATCTAGTCGTATTCTCGGATTTTGTCTGGATTTTTTTGGTTCCAAGTGCTAAAAACGAATCGAAATATTGTTTTTGAGCTCTGTAAGTTCGGAAAAACAGCGTTCAATTCTCTACAAAAATATTTCAAAATTTTTTAAATGAGTCGGGCAGACTCGCCAAATAAGTTAAAAAAAACCCAAAAATTTTGTATAATTTGAACTTTGACCTTAAATTTCTTTAGAAGGATCAAATTTATCAAAAAATCATAAAAAACCTTTTTTGTAGAGCGTTCAATTCTCTACAAAAATATGTCAAGAACTTTAAAGTACGACCTATTGTTCTTTAGTTACAAAAATAAAAAGAAACAAAAATAATTTTTCCTGTTATTCTTATGGAAAATCGAAAAGTGCGATGCGGAACATCTTAATTTTGAAATTAAGAGCTCATTTTTTCACAGGCTTATTTTTATATCTATACGAAACTTTTGAGCGTGGTTCCAAAAAAACAACAAAAAAAAGTTTTTTTTGAAACACCCTAATAACCATTGTATATTATTTTAAACTTTAATGTTTTAGTGGAAACTTGTTGCAAACTTTAATGGTAAATAAACTGAAATACATGTTTCATAAAAGCAGGTAGATACAAAATGTTTAGTATCAATTTGGTTAAGTGAAATTATTAGTTCTTTATGATTACCTATTTTAACTTATACAAGTAATATAAACCAATAATTGCACGTATTTTTTCTCATTATGACCAATAAGAATGTCACCATATATTTATGTGACATGATCCAAGAATACAAACCTTAAAGGTGTGTACTAACTTAAAAATATTTATGTCCAAAAAATAATTTTTGAGAATAAGATTGCTTTAAGTAAATTGGTACACAATCTTTCAAAAAATCCAATATTTATTTATTTATTGCTGACAGTAAATAATGATTTTTTTATCAAAAAATTGGCAATACTATGAATTTTTAAACTCAAGTGTTACTACTATACAAACACCTATGTAGTGCAAACTTTAATCGCTTCTCCTGTAAAACTTTACTTTTTGTAAACATCAAGGGGTAAACCACTTTAAAATCTTAGAGACCAATGTTCAATGTTAGTGGACGTTGTGTTGAGATTTTTTTCCTTATCAGTCGTTATCCATAAGGAAAACTTGCTTAATCAGTGCTTAGCGACGCGTTGCGCATGACTACCCTTGTTATTGTTATCCTTAGCTGTTAATTCGTAAGCGATTTTTAATTTAAAAAAATCAGTGATTTACCCCTTGGTAAACATTTTTTAAGTCCAAATACAAATATAAACTCGTGATTGTCCATATTTCTTTGCACATTAAACAAAAATATGAGAAAAATACCTATACAGGGACTCGACTCAACTCAACTAACACAATTTAAAACTTAATACTTGCTTTATAATGTAAAGGTTTTTTGGTGGTTTCTCCAAACCCTTTTTCCCCAGTGCAGAGACTTCTAAAATTCTCGCAAGTCTTAGGGACTATGTCGTTAAATAATTCAAAAACGATTCGTCCAGAGTGTAAACTTCCCACAGACACGTCAAAGAAACATCTTATCCTCTCTGAGGATGGTTCATCCATCTAAAATGTATGCATTAAAACCTAATAAAACATTATAATTACACTACCTTAAAAGTTTGTTAAATAAAGCACAAACCAAACATTAATAATAAAGTTAAAGAAACGTTTTCAGGAAACCGTCAAAATGGCGATAAAACATTTGATTTTGTCACGTTGGCAACCAGGTTTAGGTTGGTAATATTCCATAGGTATTATATTTTTCTAAGATTTAATTTTCAATTTTTAAAGCTTGGAAACATAAAATCAAAATATGTAAAGAGGTAATTGGAGATAAAAAAAATTTCAGTTTTTTAATTCAATCATTGGTTGGTATTTTACTTGTATGAAATATGGTTTTTAAATTTGGCGCTCAAACATAGTTCTGGCGCCTTAATCATCACGTGATCTTTAGTTGTGGAAGAAATGGCGGACGATAAAGATGTGGACGAAAAAACGATTGCCGAAGACATCGTTGTCACCAAGTATAAAATGGCAGGGGAGATTGTTAATAGTGAGTTTCAAAGCCCTGATTTATGCTCTTTTTAGATATGTAAAAATATTTTATGCCACTTTTTTTTAATTGGTTTATTCGCTTGAAAAGTCGCAGGCCATATGGAGCGTGTCTCCCGGCACCAAACCATGTGGTTTTAAAAATTATTTATTCGGTTTATTGTTATATTTTCGTTTAATCGGCTAAAAGAGTAATTCAATTTTTAGGTGTTAATAATTCTACATCTTTTTTAACTTGTTGACTTCCCAGATAAATTGAATTTGCCTTAATGTGTTTTGTAAACCATTTTGGTGCACAGCAGTATTTTTCGTTGATTAATAATTAACGAAAAATACCATAATGTTTCGCAATTATTGTAAACCATTTTGGTGCAAGCATCACTAGGCCAAAATTTCAAAAAGCATGTTATTTTTGGTAACAATTTTAGTAAAATTTATATGTTATAATATTGACCCACAGATTATATTTCTTCATAAGAAATACCATATAGGTACTGGGTTAATAAGTAGGTACCTATAATTTAAATTCTACAAAAATTTTACTAAAAATATGTTGAATATGGAAAATAACTTTTAATATGTTACTGTGCACCATGTTGGTGGATGTTAAAGCATTGTTTTGAAAAAAAAATAAAAGCAATGGTTGCAGTCAACCTGTTAAGCTTTATTATTGCAAGGAATTTAAATCTTGTCTGTATTTAAGGGGTATTAAAGCAAGTTATCGATAAGTGTGTGGCAGGAGCTTCAGTTAGAGAACTCTGTGAATATGGAGACCAACTTTT
The DNA here is from genome assembly GCA_921294245.1 of Brassicogethes aeneus. NCBI lineage: Eukaryota > Metazoa > Arthropoda > Insecta > Coleoptera > Nitidulidae > Brassicogethes > Brassicogethes aeneus. The sequence continues at coordinate 14,509,903 of OV121134.1, read as the reverse complement.
GACTGATGAAACTAGCAAGGTATTCAAGAAAGAAAAGGAACTTAAAAAGGGCATTGCATTTCCAACATGTGTTTCTGTAAACAATTGTATTTGCCATTATTCACCTGTCCCCAGTGAACCCGACTACTTTCTTAAGAAAGAGGATGTGGTTAAAGTGTAAGTACTGAAAAGCTGTATTCAACTTTTAATAAAAGTTTATATTCTTGTTAAAGAAATTAGGGATTCTTTATCTTTAAATTAAAATAATTTTTCAAAAATTTTATTCATACAACAAATTTTTACAAAATTCCAATGATGTTTTAAACATTAAAAGTTTAGTTTATTATAACTAAGTTGTGGTTGATTTAAAGTTTAAAAAAAGATTAAATATACTTTTTTTCAAGATGCGACACTTCTATCGAAACCTTTGAAGTTGGCACAGGCAAATATTTGACCTTGCATGCCCCTTTTATGTTTCTAACACTGGCAACATGTCATATCATCAAGCGAATATGTATGCATTTGCATAGAGCATTTACAATGGCTGCTTTTCCATGAGTAATGGGAGCACGTTGGGGATGTCTTAGGTTAAACTCTGCAGCAACTTCTCTGCTACTACGAGCATGATCACCAAACAACCGGATTATTTCGATTTTTTCTCTTATAAAGTCAATGTCATTTTAATTATGTGATTCACAGATTATAAATGCACTGATTACAAATTAACGCAATAAACTCAAAGTTTAATCTGAAATTTAATACTTTAATTAGTGTCAAATTATTACTTTCCTTTACAGATTATACAACTTTTCTTATTATCAAACTAAAAAATGAACTTGTAATAATTTTGTGTAAACCAAAGTAATTAAAAATTAAAAATGCGTATTTTGTTATGAAAATTGGTATACGGGGTTAGAATAATATTCTAAACAACTTTTTCCAATGATTTTTTTCGATATCTCTAACGCGAAGCTAAATATCGACAACTGGCCCTGTTTGTGAATTTGTAGTAGGCTGAGTTTAAAGTTCAGATTTCAGTTGAGTATCTTAAAAAAGGTGACCCATCAATATGTATAACTGTGCAAAAATTCAAATCTGTATTCCCTCAAATGGCGAAAATATGGGGGTGTCTTCATCTTAAGTACGACACACTGTATGTAAGGATTCTAAATTGTTTTGCCCTATTTACAATACTTGTTTTGGTCTTGCTTGTATGTTTGAAGCTTAGCTTGGTATCTATTGTAATTCCCAGGTAACGACATGATGTTGATAACTACTGTACTTTGCATGATGTTGATAGTGGGTGAATTTGCTTTAATTTTGTGGTGAAACAGTAAAAGGTGCGATTTTGATGGGCTAGGCAGAATTCTCCACTTGGACATCCATGCTGATACCTAGTCAGTTAGTTCCTGTAGTTTTACACTTGCTTCTGTTGTCGTTTTGCCATGGGTTATTAAAACTGTATCATCAGCAAATTGTAGAATATAGCTTTGGCCGTTTATATACAGGGGATTGGGGTTGTACATGTCATAACAATATAAGTTATATAAAATTGGTAACAACAGTGATCCTTGTGGTACTCCTTGTTGTGGTGTGTGGTGTGTTGTAATGTTCTTTGTGTGAGAGATTCCTTTATCAAACATACCACATATTCCGGACATTCCAATGTTACCAGTTTTTTCAGCAACCCATGGTGCCATACAGAATCAAAGGCTTTACATATATCCATAAAAAGTGCTGCCGATTTATTCCCTTCTTTGCTTTTAGATTGTACATTTGATGTTAGTATAATTAGTGGGTGTATTGTTGAGGTTTGCTTTTTAAATCCGAATTGGTATAAAGGGATTTTGTGTCCAATGGTCTGTTGTAAGCGATTTTTAATTATTTTTTCGAAGGTTTTTCCAATTACTGGCAATAAAGTGATGGGCCGGTAGTTTGCAGGGTTAGCGTGATCCACGTTAGTTTTGGGGATGGTAATAATTAACCCTGTTATCAATTGATAAAATTATGGCATTTAAACCCTGCTTTTGTCACTTCCTGTTTCTGAGAAAAAATGAGTAACAATATATTTGATAACTTTAAACTATAGTAGTACATTTTCTTTTAAACCATAAACCTATTTAACCTGGTTATTGAACTTTTACATGTTTATTATGATGATTAAAAATTTCCAATTGATCCTACAGAAACAAATGATCAGAAAAATAATTTCCTGAAAAATAAAATAGAAATATTTAATATCCCAAATGTATTCAACATACCTACATAAGTATCTGTTTCTTATATTTAGTGATCTTGGAGCCCACATAGATGGTTTCATTGCCGTTGTAGCCCATACAATTGTAATGGGAGCAGAAGCAGGAAAAAAAACTACCGGCAGGAAAGCTGATGTTATTCTAGCTGCTCATTATGCATCCCAAGCTGCCTTGAGGTTATTAAAACCAGGCAATGAAACATACACAATCACTGAATCCATTCAAAAGGTGGCAGAGTCATACAAATGCAAACCTGTAGAAGGTATGTTGAGTCATCAATTGAAGCAATTTAGGATTGATGGAGAGAAGACCATTATTCAAAATCCCAATGATGCTCAAAAGAAAGAGCATGAGAAGTTTGAATTGGATACCCATGAAGTTTATGCCATGGATGTTCTTATTAGTACTGGAGAAGGTAAGAAATAATATATTTATATATATGTTATATATATAGTTACATTAATGTTATACACTCTTTAATCTAAATAGTATGCACTGTTAAAGTAGATCTAAGCAATGTTTTGTTTTATAAAAATATTGCATAAGAGACTGTGCTAGAGCATTACAAGCTAGAGTGAAGGATATTTGTATCAATAAATAATTCTTCTCATTCACTTGAAACACTTTTCTAGAAAAGTTATAAGAAATGTTGAAATTTGAAAAAATATTTTATCTTAAGATCAAATTTTAAAAAATACCCGAGGTACAATACAACATTTTAAAAAATTTAAAATGTTTCCATAACATAATAAAAGAAATACAATATACTAAATACATGCTTGATTGGTTTCTTGTATCTATAACAATAAACCGATTATCCCAAAAATGGTACACTTGAAAACAATATCAAACAAAAATTCGTTAGTCAGCGCCGGCAGGCTACCACCACCTGTTTGGCGTTCTATCCTTGTAATTTTCACGAGGGTATTGAACAACCGTCCTTCCCAACCCGGTCGGACTTGGATTTGCAAGCACTATAATTTTCTATAAGCTTATAGGTCAATTCTGCGCACATCTGTAAGCAAATCTATAACTTTCTATAAGCTGATAGACAATTTGCAATTCTGCGATTCCTGTAGCTTATAGAAAATCATATAACATCGTAAATATTTACGATCCGGTGTTTTGCTAATCGTTGCTAGTTACAGTTTGTTTGTTAGGTTGTGTTAAACTATTTTAAAGATTAAAACATGAATATATTTAATATTAATAATAATGTTAATGTGGTAATATTTATCAATTGGGACAAGCAGCCTGGGCCAACTACATTAGAAATTTTGACTAAATAAAACAATACAAAAACTTTACATTTTTATTTTACAAATGAAATTAAAATAAATAATATTCTTTAAAAAAATTAACCGCAGTCAAAAAAGAAAAAAACAAAATAAATAATTATTCTAATTAGGGCCATTCCACGCTTAACGGATAGGACAGTTGCCGTGTTTTTATTTACAAAATAATATTGTTCTATTATATTACCAATGTCAAATTTTTATAAATATTTCTAAACTAAAGCTGTTTAACAAAGTTTTTATTTGGCAAAATTAGGTATCGTGATTGACTGTTTAATTCCTTAAAAATTAATAATTTAAAGCGTAACGGACGGGACTATTACGAAGTCCCGTCCGTTACGCTTTAAATAATTAGTTTTTAAGGAATTAAACAGTCAACCACGATACCTAATTTTGCCAAATAAAAACCTTGTTAAACAGCTTTGGTTTAGAACTATTTATAAAAATTTGACATTGGTAATGTAATAGAACAATATTATTTTGTAAATAAAAACACGGCAACTGTCCTATCCGTTACGCGTGGAATGGCTCATTAGTCAAAAATTATGAAATATCAAAATTGGATTTAAAAATTTTAATTTCAAATCTTAATTGTTCTTTCAGCTTTATATATTTTCTGAATAGTTTTCAAAAAGCTCAACATTTTTTTTTTAATTTCCTGTTCAAATTTATTAAGGTTTGGCCCAATTATAGTTTCAATTGTTCAGTGGTGTTTTTTGTTCTCTTTCTTTTACTTGCTTTTGCGTTACCACTAAACATTTTATTTTTAAATTTCTTACTTTTTATATTATGTTATATGCTGGTACATAATTTGTGTAACACAAATGATAAACAAAAAATACCTTTAAAAATATAGGTTATGTTTGATTGTAAGTAAATAGGCGTGAAGTTGCAGTAGTTCGTTTATACCGCTTTAAATTCGACATTTATGAGTAACACAGAATTGCCACTTTTACGATTTTATAAGCATTAAGCCTTTCTTCCTCCCGTAGAAGATGAACAATACGAAAATCGTAGTTCCATTTATAGATTTCCGCACGGGAACACAGGTTTTTGTATTGTTCTTCTTCTACGGGAGAAAGGAAGGAAGGCAATCTATAAATCAGGCTTTATGGATACAGAGTATCGTCAGCTATAGATTTACGAATTTACAGAAATTTTACGAGAGAACCCAGAATTGACCTAAATATTAAATATAAGTTAAATATTGCAGTAGTTTTTAATGGAAGCATTGAAAACAAATTAATAAACTGTCGAAAGTTTGTCTTACATTTTTTTTTTGACATATTATAGGTGTGGGTAAAGAAACTGAAACAAGAGTTTCAATCTACAAAAAAACTGAAGAAACCTATCAGTTAAAATTAAAAGCTTCTAGAGCTTTTTACACTGAACTGAGAGCTAAACATGGAACCATGCCCTTTAACTTGAGATCTTTTGAAGATTCTGCCAAGGCCAAGATGGGAGTTGTGGAGTGTGTCAAAAATAAACTTGTCGAGCCTTTTCAAGTTCTGTATGAAAAAACAGGTACGCAAATTTAATTTATATCTTTACGATTTGTACATATATATTTCATGTGATGATTTTTTTAACTCCAATTGATCCCTCTGAAATGAATGATCAGACAAAATTAATTCTGAAAATTATAATAATTTTTTATTTTATTTCAATAATTTATTTTATTATGCAAATATATTAAAGATGTTTAATTTTTAGGTGAATTTGTGGCCCATTTTAAGTTTACAGTGTTGTTGATGCCCAATGGGCCTCATAAAATTACTGGTTTGCCATTAGATGTTGACTTATACCAATCTGAGCATTCTGTGACCGATCCCGATTTAAAATCGATATTGAACAGTTCCGCCAACCCTAAGTCAGCTAAAAAGAAAAAAAAGAAGTCTGAAAGCGCTACTGAACAGCCAATGGAAGTTGAAGCCGCGGCGTAAAGTGTATAATGATTTGTCAAAATTTTTACTAGCTACTCAACACAGATAAATACTAAAATTCCTTAAATTAGCATCTGATAAATTATGTATTATGTAGCTTAATAATTTCAGATTCCACTCGGAATAGAATAGAGTGCTATGCTTATAGTACAATCCTTGTTTTTTCTTTTTTAAATCATATTTTCCTTAATTAATATTTTTAAGTTTTGATTATTATTTGCATTGTTAACTTTACATACTGAGTCTTTTTTACTTATTTTTTTGTTATCCTGATTTTTGTAATTGTAAAATAGTTTTTTAAATAATTAAAAATGTTTATCATGTAACATTGTATCTAAATTTTAGATTGCTGTAAAAAGCAAATGACAAATAAACTATTTGGTATTTTGAATTCATTTTATTTATTTTTTTGATAAATAAACACCATATAAAATAAGTAAATATTATTCCTTTTAAGATTAAAAGTATGCTAACTTTTCTGACCTTAAAAAACAATGCTGATATGTGTGAAATATTTCATTCAGACTAACATTAAAATTTTAATATATATATATATATATATGAGTACATTAGATGCAAAACTCGGTTTTTGCACATTTTAAAAAAATATATATTTTATCTTATTTATGATCATAACTGCACTGCCCACAGCATAACTAAGTAAACCAGATGCATAAGTTAATATTTGTAGAATAAAATACATTTATAAACTTACCGCAGCTGCAAAACTGGGTATTTGTCGGATGCAAAACTCGGTATTTGACCAATCACGTCGCTAGTATACGCATTAACTGACGGCATAACAATCACCTGATTAATTGTTATTTTTTTGGTATTTGCACTTTTCACTTGCAAAACTTGGTCTTTTTAAATCTTTTGATTTCAATTATTTACTAAACTACTTAATTTTAAAGGACTTTTTTTACTTTTTTGAATAAGAAATGATGCAAAAGCACGTCTATACGATTTTTGTATTTTTTTTTTCAAATATGACCTTATGAGCGGTTTTTCGTGTTTTTCTTAAAATCACTTATCCTGCAAATACAGAGTTGTGCATCTAATGTACTCATATATAAAGACAGAAAACTAGTCAAGAAACATTAATTAACCCTTAACTACTCACGCCAATTTTTGTAACATAAGTGGTCGCGCGGTGCACTGAGTGCTCCGCTCATTAAAATGGCTATATTGCTGAATGTTTTCAATTTTAATATTACTTTTGGTATTCCGATAAAAAAACTCTATTTCTATTTAAACATGATATTTATTAAAAATAAAACAAACAAAATAGTTATTACTTCTACTCAGAAAAGAAATCAGAAGGAAATTAAGCCGTTCTTTTTTTATTTGTGTATTATAAAAATGTATACCTTAAAAACCATTATGTTTTAAATTCCATATTTTGTTAATTTAGAAATATTTTACATTACAAAAATTGAAATTTAGTTACGTTTTAGTGAAGTATTTCTAAATCAATCTCAAACTTTCTGTCCATAACTTTGAAATAAATTGTTTAAACTGAATTAACCCTTAACTACTCACGCCAATTTTTGTAACATAAGTGGTCGCGCGGTGCACCGAGTGCTCCGCTCATTAAAATGGTTATATTGCTGAATGTTTTCAATTTTAATATTACTTTTGGTTATATTCCGATAAAAAAAACTCTATTTCTATTTAAACATGATATTTATTAAAAAAAACAAACAAAATAGTTATTACTTCTACTCAGAAAAGAAATCAGAAGGAAATTAAGCCGTTCTTTTTTTATTTGTGTATTATAAAAATGTATACCTTAAAAACCATTATGTTTTAAATTCCATATTTTGTTAATTTAGAAATATTTTACATTACAAAAATTGAAATTTAGTTACGTTTTAGTGAAGTATTTCTAAATCAATCTCAAGCTTTCTGTCCATAACTTTGAAATAAATTGTTTAAACTGAATATGCCGTCGACAATGCATGAAGACACATCAGTCATAGGTCAGTGCATCTGCGCGACTAGTTAAGTGTTAAATATAAATAACTAGTTCTGTAATACAATTTTGTTAGACGTAAGTTTAAAAAGCCGTACTAGGTTAGGTGGCCACTGGAGGGCGCCACTACTCGGATGGTAAAAACGGGAGCTGCCATCCCGACGGAGAAGAAGAAGAGGAGAGCGTTGTTTTGGAGTAGATAAGCTTGGTGTCATTTTTAATTTTAAAATAAATTAAAACAGTTTACCGGTCATATTATTTAAAATACCTGACAACAAATTCAGAAGTGAGATCTGGATCGAGAGTGCAGTGCCTGGAGATAAGTGAATTGGAGAAAATAAGTGGTGATTAACTGTTGTTGTAAAAAGCCGAATTGTGGTTAGGTGTGCCACGTGCTGAAATTCAATTGGAGACAAAAGGAGGACAATTATTACGTTTAATTGGAGACTTAGTTGGAGTAGAGTCGAAACAAAGGTGAGGCGCATTCGTTATATTAATAGTTGGAGAAATTTTAGAGTTTTTATAAAATGAGCGACCACCTGTCGATCAATTTGAAGGATGACGAGGCTATGCTGAGTCAGTCAGAGCAGGGTTCACGCAGGGAGACGGCTGCCGGTCAAAATGAACCAGTTGCTGACAACATGGCTGTGATGCGTGGCTTATTCAAGGAGTTGCTCGAGCAGCAAGGACGGATGTTGCTTGATCAGCAGCGTCGAACAATAAGACAGGAGTCACGTCTAGCTGTGGGAGAATGTATGGAGGAAATCGCTAGTACGCCATCTAGCCATAGGTACGACAAGTCCTCAAGCAACTATCGAGGTGGGGTTATAAGCTTGGGACAGGAGCTGGTGATGCCGCTTAACCCTGAAAATAAGAGCACCAATGTGGAGAGGTGGCTCGAGAGAGTTTAGGAGTTAGCTGAAGCTAATGCGTGGACTGATAAGGAGCAGTTACTAATCGCGCAGGCCAAATTGGAGGGGGCTGCTCGTGAATGGTACAATGGTGTCCGAGCTCCGAGAACGTGGGAGGAATTTTCAGGAGGTTTGACAGCGGCATTTCCAAGAAGAGCTGATTTTGCTGACACCCTTAAGCAAATGGTGCTTAGAGTCAAACAAGATGGAGAGAGTTTGACTAATTATTATCATCGAAAGTTGGAGATGATGCGTAGAGTGGACCTGCATCAGGGGGAGCGTGCAGTTTCGCTGCTTATTCAGGGCTTGCCGGAGGATCTCAAAATTGGAGCTTTGGCGTCCAACTGCAAGACCCCTGAAGCATTGTATACGAGGTTTTTAACTTCGGTGCAAGCAGGGCAAGAATTCTGCAAGGAGCAAAGATTGGAGAAGAGAAGTGGAGCCTCTACCAGCGGCGTGTCGCGGATTCGCTGCTACAATTGTCAGGAGATGGGGAACCATCTAGGCAAGGATTGTCCTCACTCAGCCTGGCCTGACAATGGTGGTCAGACAGGGCAAAGCCATGTTGTTGGAGGAGGAGAGTCCCGACAAATGGATGAGCAGCTTTGGTATGCCTGAAGTGGAGGAGGGCAAATATGTGATTCGGCTAGCAGAAGAGCTATGTTGCGAATCATTTGCATCTCAGATGGTCAAGGTCGATGTGAGTGGTAAACAAGGTGGCGATTTTGTTATGGTGGACAAAGTTGTAACCACTGAACACGGCTACCTCATGATACATGGCCAACTTCTGAAGCTGGGAATGGAGAACCAGTTGCTGAAGGTGACCAATCTCACAAAAAAGGAGATTCATTGGAGAAAGGGGCGTGTATTGTTTCGTTTGGAGTTAGGAGGCAACAAGGAGGCCAAGGCTGGAGAGAAAAAGAAAGCAACCAAAACTACACAGGTGAATATTATTAGTTTAGGTGATAAAATTGGGCAAGTAAAAATGGGGGATGTGTCTGATTTATGTAAGAATGAACTAATGACATTATTAAAAAGTAGGGAGGCATGTTTTTCTAAAAATGATGTTGATGTAGGTTTCACGACGATAGGTAAAATGGAGATTAAAACAACAACCGATGTGCCGATATTTCACAGACCCTATCGATTGTCACACTCAGAGCGAAGTTTGGTGAGAGAAAAAATACAAACACTTAAGGAGGCTGGTGTTATCCAAGATTCAGAGTCCAATTACGCTAGTCCAGTGGTGTTAATACCAAAGAAGACAGGAGATGTGCGCATGTGCGTAGATTATCGTGCTCTTAATGCAATAACGGTAAAGGACAGGTACCCATTGCCGTTGATTGAAGACCAATTGGAGAAATTGAGTGGCAAAAGGTATTTTACTACCCTGGATATGGCTCAAGGCTACCATCAGATGGCAATGCATGAGAATTCGGTGGCAAAAACAGCATTTATAACACCTGATGGTCACTACGAGTATTTGAGGGTTCCATTTGGTCTGGCCAACTCCCCAGCTGTATTTCAACGAATGGTGGACAGAATGTTGGGTGAATTGAGACACAAGGAAGTGCTAGCATACATGGATGATATCTTAATACCTTCACATGGAGAACAAGATGGTCTTAAGTTATTAAACGCTGTGTTAAAGCTAATTGAAGAGGCTGGTCTGAAGCTGAGATTGGAGAAATGTTCATTTATGCAGAATGATATTGAGTATTTGGGACATGAAGTATGTGGTGAAGGCATAAAGCCTGGAAAACGCAAAATACAAGCTGTTCTTGATTTTCCTTGTCCGACAAATGTACGAACGGTGAGACAATTCGTTGGATTGGCATCTTACTACAGGAAATTTATCGAGGGATTTTCTGTGATTGCCAAACCGTTGACCAGTCTAACAAAAAAGGATGTCGCGTGGAAATGGGGAGAAGAGGAACAAGGTGCCTATGAAAAACTAAAGGAGTTGCTAAGTCAAAGACCAGTTCTAGCTATATATAATCCTCAAGCTGAAACCCAGGTGCATACTGATGCCAGCAAACATGGACTTGGTGGCATTTTGATGCAACGAGTTGGAGACAAAGATTGGAGACCAGTAGCATATTTTAGCAGATGTACTACCACTGCTGAACAGATGTATCATAGCTACGAGTTGGAGACTTTAGCTGTCGTGGAGTCAGTGAGGAGATTTCGAACATATTTGGTGGGCATTCACTTCAAAATCATCACTGATTGTGTTGCCATAAGATCAACTCTGTTGAAACGAGATTTGGTGCCTCTAATTGCTAGATGGTGGTTGGCAATACAAGAATATGATATGGAGGTTGAGTATCGAGCTGGAACCAAAATGCAACACGTGGACGCTTTGAGCAGAAATCCACTTGAATTGGAGCGTTGTATTGAAATAAATTTGGTTACCATGAATGAAACTGACTGGTTTTTGTCGGTGCAATTGCAGGATTACAAAGCAAAGCAATTGGTAATGACTTTAAACTCGAATATTGCTGACAGAGAGACACAGAAGTTATACAAAGTTAAACAACAACGATTATATCGCATAACAGATAATGGAGATCGATTGTATGTACCCAATATGGCCAGATTTACGCTGTTAAGAAGGTACCATGATGATATTGGTCATCCAGGAGTCGATAAATGTGCAGAATTGGTAAAAAAGGAGTATTGGTTTCCCAAAATGAATAAGTTCATTAAAAAGTATGTTCAATCGTGCATAAGATGTGCATTTTCAAAAGGTGACTATGGAAAAGGAGAAGGATATTTGCATCCAATAGACAGGAGGCCAGTGCCTTTTGACACTGTGCATATCGATCATTTGGGCCCATTCATGAAGAGCACTAGGAAAAATTCCTACTTGTTGGTGTTGGTGGATGGATTCTCGAAATTTGTCATAGCAAAGCCAACTAGAACAGTCAATTCAAATGAGACCATTGAGAAACTGATGGAGATATTTGGTGAATTTGGATATCCCAGGAGAGTTATTAGTGACAGAGGTTTGGCTTTCACTAGCAAACAATTTAAAGCATTTCTGGAGGAAAAATGTGTGCGACACGTTTTAAATGCTATTGCAACCCCTCGGGCAAATGGGCAAGTGGAGAGAGTAAATAGGAGTTTAATACAGGCGATCGGAGCAAGTGCCTCTAGTGAAGCTAGGTGGGACGAAAAATTACCAGAGATTGTATGGGGATTAAACAATACAATAAACAGGAGTACGAAATTCGCACCTAGTGAATTAATGTTTGCACATGGAGAAAGTCGCGGTTTAGTTGTTGAATTGGAGACTGGAGAGCGCGCTAATGTTGGAGAAGGAGAACAGGCAAAGGAAAGTGGTAAAACTGTAGCGACCACAAGAAAATCAGGAGTTGCTGGAGGTAGCAAGGAGACTATAGGAGGCAAATCAACTAACACCCAAAAGCTTAGAGATGACGATCTCGCACAAGCTGTAGATTTGCGACAACAACTAACACGAAAACGCGCATTGGCTGCAGAAAATATACAAAATGCTGCTCATAAGATGAAAACTGCTTATGACAAACGACGAAAAGTAGCTATTAAATACAAAATTGGTGATTTGGTGTTATGGAGGCATGGAGCTACGAATAAATGTCAAAAGGGCCTAAATCGCAAGCTTGCAAATAAATATGATGGACCTTTCAGGGTGTGCAAGGTAAACAGCAATGACCGATATGTCATTGAAGCCATAAAAGGAGTAAAAGGCTACAAAAGGTTCAAAGCGCATGTCGCAGTGGATGCATTGCGTCCATACAATAGTGTTAATGATGTAATGAGTGATTATGAGAGTGAGTCTGAGTGAATGTGGGGCCCCCTTGAAAGAATGTGTGTGAGAATGTTGTATGTAATGATTCTGTATTATTAATAAACTTTCTTTCCCTTTCAGGAACAAAAAAAAAAAATGGTTTGTGTATTACTAATAAACTTTCTTTCCGTTTCAGCAACAAAACAAAAAGAGAGTATAGCTGGAGAGGTACTCGCATGAAGTAAATTGGTGATTGACAATTGAGTAGGAGAAATTGTCTTGAGACCAAAATAGGAGTGACATATGGAGCACTAACAGTAAATATTACGGAGCCCAGTAGCACCTAAAATCGGAGACTTCTACAATATTTAGGTAACATAGGTGGTGGTATAATGAGGACATTATTATTTTGCAGGATGGCCGAAATGTTAGACGTAAGTTTAAAAAGCCGTACTAGGTTAGGTGGCCACTGGAGGGCGCCACTACTCGGATGGTAAAAACGGGAGCTGCCATCCCGACGGAGAAGAAGAAGAGGAGAGCGTTGTTTTGGAGTAGATAAGCTTGGTGTCATTTTTAATTTTAAAATAAATTAAAACAGTTTACCGGTCATATTATTTAAAATACCTGACAACAATTTTTTTATTAAGGAATTAATAAGAAACTATAAATAAAATAGTTTTCTACTTTTTTTATTAAAAATATAAATACTCAATTCATTTCAACATCATTATTCATAAATTTCAATTTAATAACCAAAGTTGTGGGAGATGTAACATCAGCAACCATTATTTCAGACCCATCCTTTAACCCTAATTCTGTAAGTGTTTTATTTAAATTATCTTTTGTTTTTTCTTCTATACTTTTTATAGCTGAAATATACAAAGTCTTATTTTTACCGCCAATTGTAGTAGTAATGCCAGGACTTTTCATTTGGTAAATAACACTTTCACATAATAATGAAATTATTTCCTTTAATTTCATTAGACTAGGGTCTTTTATTGGTAATTCTTGAGGTATTTGAGAACATACCAAACAATTTTCTTTTTTTTCTGCTTCATAAGTATAGGAATATATACCATCTACATCATTGAATACCATGTAGTTGTTCATGGGCACACAGCAACTTGTTGCTATTTTAAATACCTAAAAAATAATTAAAAACATACAAGATAAATACAATGAAATACTGTAGATGCCTTGGCTAAAAATAAATAAATACCCGGACAACAATCGGGATTTCCTGGTGAAGTCATGATGATATCACAACGTGTTTTTTTATCACGCTGTGATATCCTGAGTGCATACACAATGTGTATGCACTCAGGATATCACAGCGTGATAAAAAAAACATGCTTCATCACAGTGATATCATGTAGAACTCACGGTGTGATATTTGCGAATATTTTCTTGGATTTAAATTAACTATATATAGTTTATTTAAATCCAAGAAAATATTGAATGTTAAACTGTTGATTCAATTGTTAATACTTTTTCTTTCAATGTACAAATGTTTAGCAAAAATGAATATCCAAACACCGATGGCATAAAAAATCATGTCGTGATTTTTTATGACCAAACACCGATGGCATAAAAAATCATGTCGTGATTTTTTATGCCATCGGTGTTTGAATATTCATTTTTGCGACACATTCGTACATTGAAAGAAAAAGTATGTTAACAATTGAATCAACCCCAGTAAGCACAAACTAGCCGGCCCGCATATCATGTCGTGATTTTTTATGACCAAACACCGATGGCATAAAAAATCATGTCGTGATTTTTTATGCCATCGGTGTTTGAATATTTATTTTTGCACCACATTCGTGCATTGAGAGAGAAAGTATACCTACATATATGGATATTGAACCAACAGATTTTGTGATTAAATACATTCAATATTTTTTTGGATTTAAATTAATAGTTAATTTACATCCAAGAAAATATAAAATGTATTTAACCGCAAAAACTGTTAATTCAATTGTTAACATACTTTTTCTTTCAATGTACGAATGTGGCGCAAAAATAAATATCCAAACATGTCGGTGCACCGATGGCATAAAAAATCATGCCGTGATTTATTATGCCCAAACACCGATAGCATAAAAAATCATGTGATTTTTTATGCCATCGGTGTTTGGATATTTATTTTTGCACCACATTCGCAGAGAAAAAGTATACCCATATACATTAGGGTGGAGCGAAAAAAAGAAAAATTTTTTTTTCCTTAGCCTGGGGGTGGAATTTGTAGCCTATAAAAAAAGAAAATTTTTGAAATAAAAAAAATTTTTTTACTCAATGTCTTGAGGTGGCCCACTGATTTTTTAAATTAAATTTAAGTTAAAATTCTTTTGAATAAAAAAAAAATTTCAAAAGTGTTCCGGAAACTGCGGAGTGTCCTCTTTCTTGCTAATTAATAGTTATGAACTTAAAAAAAATTTTGTGGTCATTATTGTTGTTTTTAAAAAAATTCCAAAATAGTAACAGGCAATAGAGCGAATTTCGAGTTAAACACGATCAAATTTGTTTATTTTTGGATAAATTTGAAGATTACAAGCCAAAAAAATTTTTTTTTATTCAAAAGAATTTTAACTTAAATTTAATTTAAAAACTCAGTGGGCCACCTCAAGACGTTGAGTAAAAAATTTTTCCGTATGATATCAGTATGAATAAAATTTGTGAAAATCACGACATGATGTTCGTATGAATATCACGAATGTTGTCCGGGATATATCCACAGATGCTTTGTATAGCTGCAACAAGGCTTTAAAGTTAAAAGTATACTTCATTGTACATGAAGCATGTAAAATTGTGTACTTATATATAAACACATACATAAAATCGACAGACGCGTTAAGCCGGGTCTACAATTGTCGCAGGGGTCCGATCGCAGAACATAAGCTTGCGCAAAGCACCCCGCGACGTGGCGATGGAGCAAGGTTCTTTTGTCAGCTGGGTGCTTTGCGCAAGCTTAAGCATAATTATGTTCTGCGACCTTCGACAATTGTAGACCCCGCTTTAGATATTATATATATATACTTTAAAGCCCTCTAGCGGCTAAACTACGTAACTTAGGATATGGTTAGGTGGGTAATTCAACCTATTTTGAACCTATAGGAATCCTTGCTATTTCATGGTACACAATATATAAGTTATAACTTACTTCAGTCGCACATATTCCGGCAATTATAGCATTTGTAGAAGCCACGGCTGGAATAATATTCTTTACCACACCCTGTACAAGACGATATGTAACCCCAGGTATATTAAAATGTAAAGCTCTCTCCATAGATTTTTCATAAATCCACCCAATATGTTGAGGATCATCACCATCTAATGCAGTGTTAAAAGGGTTTTCTTTTGGCCATGTAATTACTTTAACATATTCAATACAATGCTCAGGGAGTCTAGGTGTGTTTGCAATGGTACATAAGGGGTAGGTCACTTGTGGTGGGTATAAATCCAGGGTGCACTCAACACAAGCACTCATTCCTGGCAGGATAACCCTGGCATTGCCTTTAAAACCTTCAGTACCTAGATAAAAATAGTATATAAGAATTAAACGGGGTACACTAAACAGCTTGGGATATAAGTAGATCTAAAGAAGCTAAATTACCTATATTATTATTTTGTTTAATAAAAGTATTTTAATTTTTTTATTTTGGATTTTTAAAGATAATTTTAATTCACTAGTAAATATTATTTATCTTACACAGGATGTCCCGAAAATGGCGCAGTATACTGTACGCTATAGCGTAATACCTACTATGCGATAAAGGGGATATTTTAATCGTTTAATATAAATAAATAGCCTTAAAATATCGATGGTTATTTGACAAAACATCGTAAGCGACAAAACCAAAATTTTACAGGAGAGATTTTTTTTTGTGTGGGAGCTTTATTTTTAAAGTTATATATCTGAAAACTGGTGAGGCATTATTTTATTAATGAATAATTCAGATATTTAAGTTAGATCGAATATAATCTAAAATATTCATTCAATTTTGTGGCATACGATATTTTATAAAAACATCTTTAGGAAAATGTAAAATTAGTCTTGTCGTATAAGTTTCATTTACGTTACTTTGTGGGATATAGATTGATGATTACTTTTGTCAAAACATCGTTAGCGACATTTTTTTTTTTTTTAAATACAAAAAAAATAATTTATGAAATATCACCAACGATATTTTGCCAAACAATGTTTGAAAATGAAAATCTACATTAGCTTTCTTTGAAAAAAAGAACGATTTTTATTCACAAATCGGTATCTAACCCATGCATGGTACCATGATCTAACCGTTATACAAGTTATTTGACGCTGAAACCACATATAATTACTACAAAAAACACTTTTAACCCGTAACTGGAGAATCTTTACCACGTATTAAATCATGGTGCAAGGCTCGCTCCCCCTGTAGAGTTTTCATTTGGGGTTTGGTAAACCAGTTATGTAACAAAAAAGTGACCTCACCAGTTACGGGTTAACGAACCACACTAGGTAACAACAATTATAATTAGGATAACTATTAATAATGCAATGAAATAAAGTAATTATAAGCTTTTGATCAAATAAAATATTATTTTAAAACTTGGTAGCAATCACCACGATGCAGGTATACTCATGAATAAAATGTTTATATCGGGAATAACGCCTTGAACATATAGGCGCTTACGTTCTAAATCGGTAACAAATTAAAAAGAAGAGGCGCTTACAATAATTAAAATATTCAAACTGACCAATATTAGATTCCAAAATTGGGATTACTATTTTGTTAACATGTGCCGCTTATCGTAACTGACACTTTGATAAAATAAAAAGTAATTTAACAAAATTGTCGCTAACGATGTTTTGTCAAATAACCATCGATATGTAAATAACAACAATTAATGTTAATTCTAAAACTATAGCAATGGGTAAGGTGACCAACTTTCTAAAATGAAAAACCAGGACACAATATTCCTCTCTTCGCCCTTACAAAAAATAAACAAAATTTATTTTATTTAATATTTTTTATTTGAAAAAAAGATGTGCTAATTTTGTTGTACTTTGTACCATCGTCAATTAATTTATGTACCATTTTTACCAATTTGCATGAATAATATAATAATAATAATAATATATAAATACCATTATTTTTAGACCAGATTGTTTTCGTTTAATATAGTGCCAATTTTGTTAATTTATGGCCACCATTATGGTAAAAAATGTAATTTGTCTGGCCTACCTATACACTCTGCCTCATAGGTAGGCAAGATAAAGTACATTTTCCTGTGCCCTCTATTAAATGTTTGTGATATTAAACCAGAAAAGTTGTGCGGTGCAACCGATAAATGTTCTTTAATTTCCTAAATTTCTGAATAATGTATGTTTGGTGTTCTCCCTTGTGGAAATTTTTCTCTCAAAAAGTTTTAATAAGTAAAAGTAAGTTTTATTTTACGATAAGTTATTGTCGATAACCAAATACAACCTACCTCTGTGAATTATTCCGTATATTTATTTTTATCGCCATAGGTAGGTACCTACCATTTCTCTACTAAAAGTCTTATTAAGTCTTAAAAAGTCTTATTAACTCTTCCAGAAGACTCCCAAATCTTGCTATTAGTCTGACTTACTAAGACCTATTCAGACTTTTTCCGACTTAATAAGTCCTATTCTGTCTTTTTCCGACTTAATAAGTATTATTCAGACTTTTTAAGAGAAAGTAAGACTTTAAAAACTCTTATTAAAACTTTCTCAGAGAAAAATTTTCACAGGGGCTGTCACAAAACTTCTGTGGTTTGAATAATAATTTATTATTAATAAACTCACAATCAAGAAAACTTTCTAGGCGGGACTACCCGGACAACATTCGTGATATTCATACGAACATCATGTCGTGATTTTCACAAATTTTATTCATACTGATATCATACGGATGTCACTGCGTAAGAAATGAAAATAATGTGATTTTTTTATGCCATTGCTGTTTGCGATTGACCGATGGTACAAAAAATCATGTCGTGATTTTTTATGCCAACGGTGTTTGGATAATCATTTTTGCGCTACGTTCGTACACTAAGAGAAAAATTATGTTGAATCAACAGTTTTTGTGGTTAAATACATTCAATAACTATATACAGTTAATTTAAATCCAAGAAAATATTGAATGTTAAACTGTCCCAGTAAGCACCAAACGGTTCGGCTTGCCTCCAGTCGTCCCGCTTATGGCCCGCGTTATGTTAGCCCGGTACCGTTTGGCCATGTTCTAACCAAAGTCGGCCAGAATACGGCATGCCGCTACAAAATCGTTCGGCTTGCCCTAGCCGGCCCGCTTACGGCCGGAATACGGTCTGCCGCGGCATAAGCTATACATCTCACGGCTGCTTACGCAGGCGAGCTAACTATAAATAGCGATGGGTTACAATATTTAGTTGGAAGTGTGCGTCTGTAAGGGCATAGCTGAAAATTAATTGTTTAAAATCCCCATCTCCATCCTCATTCTGCTCAGTAACGAATAATAGCTAGCTACATGCCGGAACAAATACATGTGTCGAGCCGCACGCGGCCGATTCGGCAAAACATATTCAGGCCATATGCGGGCCGGCTAGTTTGTGCTTACTGGGGTTGATTCAATTGTTAACATACTTTTTCTTTCAATGTACGAATGTGTCGCAAAAATGAATATTCAAACACCGATGGCATAAAAAATCATGTCGTGATTTTTTATGCCATCGGTGTTTGGATATTTATTTTTGTGCCACATTCGTACATTGAGAGAAAAAGTATACCTACATAATATGTAGTACATATACAGTGTGGCCCACTTAAGATGGAAACACCCCCGTAACTTTTTTATTTGTAACCCGATTTTATTGAACAAAGGCTCAAAAGATAGAGAATAAAAAACTCTATTAGAGCTGTTAAAGTTGTTTTCAAAGTCACCCGACACATGCCTACTATAATTTTTTTTTCTGTCAAAATTAAAAAAAAAACATTTAGGGTAATTTTTACGAAAAAAATAAGTACGCCACTGAATTTGGCATCCTTAAAAATGGGTAAATATCAAATTTCATTAAAAACAATCGATTGATAATTATTTTACAACGGTTTATTTATTGATTTTTTAAATGTTTATAACGACAATAGAAACACATATAAAAGGTTTAGGAAAAAAATAGGTACGCCACCGAGTTTGGTAGGCTTTAAAATGGGTATATACCAAATTTCATCAAAAATAAACAATTAATAACTATTTTGGGCAAGTTTATTTTTTTACGTTATAATCATTAATAATTAATTATTGCTACAAAACAAAAACTAAGATAGCTATGCTTACAACTTCAAACAAACGTCAAACCAAAAACAGGCGATTTGACAGAAAATAGTAGCGTCCTTTTTGTATTTTTAACAGTTTATTTAAAAGTTCTTATCTACAATCACTATGGCATCACCCATGGCATAAAAAATCATCTCGTGATTTTTTATGCCCAAACACCGATAGCATAAAAAATCATGTCGTGACTTTTTAGGTCATCGGTCAATCGCAAACAGTGATGGCATAAAAAATCACGACATGATTTTCATTTCTCACGCAGTGACATCCGGATGATGTCCGTATAAATAAAATTTGTAAAAATTACGACGTGACGTTCGTATGATTTTCATTTATCACGCGGTGACTTCCGTATGATATCAGTATGAATAAAATTTGTGAAAATCACGACATGATGTTCGTATGAATATCAAGAATGTTGTCCGGGTTCAATTAAAAAAGATATTTCAATGTTTAACAAAACGTTCACGTTCACGTGTACTTAATGTGAATAACAAACTAGGTTTTAAATTCGCAGTTCGCAGGGCTCATACGCATGGGCAAATTTTGCAAATATCACACCACGAGTTCTACATGATATCACTGTGATGAAGCATGTGTATGCACTCAGGATATCACAGCATGATAAAAAAAATCACGTTGTGATATCATCATGACTTCACCAGGAAATCCCGATTGTTGTCCGGGTACTTACAAGTTAAGGTAATAGCCACAAAAGCCTTTGGGATTTGAAGGGCTATTGCCTAATTTATTGAACCCTTAGGTGGTATTCAAAAGATTACACAAGGGAACAAAATTAAACTTTTTTTTTGTTGCATGGAATTTAATGCCTGTTGTTTATTAATTTCAGGTCGCTGATTTCAAATCTAACCTCATTTTTTCTTTAGCTGCTCTAGTTTTTGAGATACAGCTGTCAGACATATTCCTGTACTAGTCACATTTAAACGTTTGATTTGACCGAGCTGTTTTTTAAAAAAGTTTTTTAATAAATTAATTGCGGAAGCCGTAACTATAGGGAATATACATTCTAAAAAAATTATATTAACACTTTTTTCTTTGCTTACTACCACTATATTAAAATATTTATTACAAAATATTTCTTAAAAAATTCGTGATTTGTTGATGAAAAGATTCAAAACATAATTTCCCAACCCGAGATAATATTAGAATCAAGTACAACGAACACAAGTGGCTGATATGTGTAGATCTAAAAATGGTGAATTTTCTTCTTGGACAACATGGCTATACAAAATATCCTTGTTTTATTTGTCTATATTTGTTTTATTTGTCTGTGGGACAGCAGAGCTAAGTCTGAGCACTGGGTTAGAAAAGATTGGCCTTCCAGGCAAGATATGGTTCCGGGAAAACTGAATGTGATAAATGAACCCCTTGTGCACAGGGATCACATAATACTGCCACCTTTACATATCAAACTAGGGCTTATGAAACAATTTGTCAATGAATAAGGATGGTGATTGTTTTAAATACATCTCTAAAAAGTTCTATAATTTGAACACAGAGAAACTTAAAGCCGGAATTTTTGATGGTCCACAAATAAGAAGGTTAATAAAGGATGAAAACTTTAATAGTTACATGACTGATATTGAAAAAAATGCCTGGAATGAATTCGTTTGGACCGCACAAAATTTTCTGGGAAACAAAAAGGATGAAAGCTATGGGGAGCATATTGAACTGATGTTGTCACACTTCCATCAGCTTGGTTGTAATATGAGCATCAAGGTACACTTCCTCCACACGCATTTGGACCGTTTCCCTGAAAATCTTGGTGATCTAAATGAAGAACAAGGGGAACGGTTTCATCAAGACATTCGAACTATGGAGGAACGTTACCAGGGTCACTGGAATGCTCACATGATGGCGGACTATTGTTGGAGCATTAAAAACAGCCCTCGTGAACCAAGTCAAGCAAGAAAATCTTATAAAAGAAAATTTTTTGATAAGTAGTAGTTGTTTTTCTAATGGTTTTCTTAATAAAAATTTGATTTTTCTTAAAAAACGCGTAGTAATTATATCTCAAAAACTAAAGCTGATACAAACAATTTGACTTCAGATCTGAAATCAGCACCCCGAGAAAGTATAATATTAGTCATAATATTTCATGCAACAAAAATGCTGTTCCCTCAGGGTTGGATGAATTTGTCCAAGTGGACATAATTGGACGATTTTGTCCAATTATGTCCGTCCGGACATAATCAATTGTTTTGAACAAAATTGGACAAAATCGGACAAAATCAATTAACCTTATTATAATAATTATAATTTATGTTTTATTGTTGTTTAAGTTGTTGTTGACACCCTAATATAATTATTATATTAACAACAACTTAAACAAAAATAAAACATAAACAACTTGAACATTTTGGTGCTTGACTAGCCATTGTTATCTTATTTATATTTAACAACTACATAACATACAAGATACATGAAGTTTAAAAAACAGAGAGACCCAAGACTACAGCACAAGCAAAGGGCAGATTTTTTCTGCTCTGTCTCTGCACTTGTTTTCAAACGGTTAATAATAATAAGAATTAGGAATAAATAATAAGCGATAACCGACTTGAAACCTGTCTATTTTTTTTAATACCTTGATTCTTGTATTACAACAAAATAAATTAAACAAATAATATTATAATATATTATATTATGTCATAAACGAAAAATAAATAAAAAATATATTCTGTAGTAAAATACATAATATGTAATATATTATAATACCTACATATAATAAGTAGTAGGTACCTATTATACCATAATTATAATAGTAGTAGGTACGTAATAGAAAATAAAACGTTGTGGCACTGTCACTATGGCAGCAGTAAAATGTTAAATAAAAAAATATTAAATCATTCATGATTGTAGTAAAATGTTAAATAAAAAAATAATAAATCATTCATAAGGGTTTCTATAATACTTTTAACAAAAAAAGTCTCGGGAAACGGCTGGGATTTTAGATTAAACTGAAGTAATAAAGGTAAAAAATCTTCATCTACATCTTCACGTATCCACTTTCTCGCAGTTTCTTGCAAATCAGCATCTAAATTATCTAACTCCTCAATATATTTGGGATTTAGCATAAAAGCAATTATATGTGCTAAAGTGATGCAATCTTTGAATCTTTTATTTATAAGACTTTCGTATGGATATAGTAAGTATAGGGACATTCCACGTTACTCGGTAGTTTTTGTCCCACCCGTCACAATTAAAAATTGTGAGTAAATACCACAAGTTATTAAATTATTATTTTATAATATAATTTTTATTGTGCTTATAAGCCTCTTACAAGCATAATAAACAATATTTAAAAAAAAATTTAATAACGTGTAGTTTTTACTCACAATTTTTAATTGTGACGGGCGGAGCAAAAATTACCGAGTAACGTGGAATGTCCCTATAGTACCTATATAGTAAGCTCCACCTTAAATTTCGCGAAAATTGTTAAATATTTTGAACTGTGACTACAATTATGCATTAAATCGTTTAAAAATTTGCAATGCCATGTTTTTAAGGGAACTGTATTCATTTTTTACCTCAAAGCATTATTTATTATTTAAGGTTTTGGTTAACGTTGAAGTAAGTAGTACTTACTAGAAACTAGGAATAGGTACTTAATGGTAATAAAATTTAAAATCAGCACTTACCTCTCTGTTTATCTTTATTTTCCATCCTTTATGAGGTACTTTACATCTTACATTACGAAACAAACACAAATCGACTACATTCTAACCTCAAATAAAATAAATAACAACTATTTTCTTCAATTTTCAATTTATACAACACAAAATACAGATGTACATTTTGGTTGCCTAAACATGGCTTAGTAAACCAACAAATTTAATAAAATAGAATAAAATTTGATTTTTTCCAATATTGTCCGTTTTTGTCCAATTTTGACCATGTCATGGACGAAATCAAAAAAAGTGGACAAAATCACAACCCTGTGTTCCCTTGTGTTATTTTTTAACATTTATTATAGAATTTTGTTAGGTTTTGACCGAGGGGGAAACCACCTTCCGCAATACGTGTACATTTGGCCCGAAATCACTCGCAATCGCCGAAATCCCTACCCGCAATCCCGCAGTCACTTCGCAATCGCCGAAATCCCTACCCGCAATCCCGCAATCGCCGAAATCCCTATCTGCAATCCCGCAATCGTGGAAATCCTATACTTGCAATCCCGCAATCGATCGAATTCGACGATGATGGGGGTATAAATCGGCAACGCCTGCGCTCTGCAGCCATTTGCATAAGATTGGCGGAAGGTATACGTTGGTACCTATGCATTTTAAAAAACAATTGTTTATAGTGTTTGTGAATTTTGCGATTTAGGCTGAATCATTCAGCACATGTGGTAAGACTGGTTAGTACATATCAAAGTTAGATACTAATCTATTACGCGTATTTCGCCCCGTTAGGGATTCCATCGAAACGAGACAAAAGAATGCCCCCTCTCGCCGAGAATCTCTCTCGATTTTTCCGGTACATAAAATCAAACAGATATTTATTTAATATAGATATACCGCAAGCTATACATAGTGAAAATACATTGTAGGTGGACCAGACAAGTTGAAGTCAGCGCAAAGCGAAAAAGTTCTCAGAAATTATTTGGACGTAATAAAATTTTAATCGCCAGTAAACAAGGTCACCTGTTACGTCGCATGTTAGTCTACTAATCCACTCGTCAAAATAATTTCTGGGAACATTTTCGTTTCGCGCTGACCGCGCCGACTTCGACTTGTCTGTTCCACTTACAATGTATTTTCCCTATGTATAACTTGCAAATGAAGGTACGGTAGAATTCCATATCACCACGCATGTACGTACTGTGCACCTTTGATTTATTTGCCGCCGTTAATATAAATTTTCTGAAATAGTAATTCTGTATAACACATTAAAAATACCTACTTGTTTTAAATTTTAAAGTAATCGCAAATGTTTTTAAATATAAGATTTGAGAAAAATATGTTATTGATGAATAAATTAATTGAAGACACTAGTTAATAAAGCGTCTAAGTGACAAAATTTTGACACTTTGTTTTTTGGTTTGGTTTTTCAATTATTGACAAGTAGGTATGTGTAAAAATGCACATACACATTGTGTATGTGCATTTTTTTATAAATTATTGACATTAATAAAATTAATGAATAGAATAATGATGTTTAGTAACTGCTTAAACAATCACTAAACAGACACTAAAACAGTTAAGAGCCAATGGTTGGTTTTGTGTGTATGTGGTTTTTGAGGTCACTCATTAGGAATTTGGTATCCATTTTTCTAAAAACAAAATGGCTGATCTAATATGGCGGACATTTGTCGTTCAGCTTTAACGATTTGGATGAAATTTTGTATAAAGATATTTTTGGGGTAGCTGATTATGAGTTTTATATAATTTTTTTTTAACAAAATTGCGGATTCAAAATGGCAGATATCTGTGCGCAATAAATACTAGATGACCGTACCTATGCGCAGTGGTTACCAGATGACTGTACCTATGCGCAGTAGTTACTAGATTACCGTACCTATGCGCAGTAGTAAGGTGCACTTTCGGCGTAAAAAGTTTTACTTTTACACAATTTTTTTTATTTCGTGTTTAAATTTCAACAAAAAAAAGTTTTGTACCAATTTTATCCAAAATATTTTTTTGTGTTTTAATTTTATAGCTACTTCGAGAGAAGAGTATTCTCGTCGAGACGTGGACCCATTTTCTCTCCCTGTACGAGACGAGACAAAAGAAACACTTCTCTTCTTTTCTCGTTTCGCGACATCACTACGCAACGTCAACAAAAATTAAGTCTAATTATCGGCGCACCAGACCCGTTTTTTGTTTTTTTTTACTTTAGCGGTGTTTTTATGTCGGTTTTTATTTTGGCGACTGTTTAACTAAAATAAAAATGAATTAGTCCAAAGAAAAAAAATTCGACTATTTTTCAGTTGGTCCCATTTTTGACACTTTTTGGAGGGTAG
This sequence comes from Brassicogethes aeneus, assembly GCA_921294245.1. Taxonomy (NCBI): domain Eukaryota; kingdom Metazoa; phylum Arthropoda; class Insecta; order Coleoptera; family Nitidulidae; genus Brassicogethes; species Brassicogethes aeneus. The sequence continues at coordinate 14,484,477 of OV121134.1, read as the reverse complement.
GGAAGTTATTATCAGAGATAAGAGTTTTGCGGTTTTTACTTCAATGTCCTATTTTTTTCACGAAACAAAAGATCCCGGTGTCAAATTTGCCATAGCCTTCTTAATTCGTATTCTACAGAGTAATACTAAAAATTACCAGTGGTATGGAATGTGCGCAGAGAATTAAAAAAAAGTTTCATGGCTTGTAAAATCCTCATATATTTTTGAGAGGTTCTGACACTGATTTTCTTTCGTTTAAAGAAAGGTTTTTGAAAAAAATCAACATGCTTCTTCTAATTAATAACCGTGAATATTTTTTTGTAAACGCCAAAAACAAATAAACAGGGCATTTCGATAATTAGAATTAATTACTAAATGACGACATAAAAAATGAGCTGCAAAAAAAGTACCCACCTACATTTGACACCAAGTTATGATTTCTATTTACGTCGATTTATTTATTTTTTTATTATAAAATGGAAGTTCCTCAGGAAGTTTACGAATCGAGTAGTGAAATACAAAATTCCAAAGTTAAAAGATCAAAATGTAAAACTATAACAATTTTTAAGGCATGATTTTAAGGAAACGGTTCATCTGACAGAAAATTTCGTTTTTACCTTTTTTGTAGAGCATTCAATTTTCTTCAAAAAATATTTTCGAGTAAATTTTGTTAAACTCAAAGGTTTGGGTTGGGAGTTCTGGGACAAAAACTTGCTGAGGAAAAAAAATTAAAACTGCGATGATAGACCTCTTAATATTAATATTATGGACTCAAATTTTCACAATATTTTTTTTGTCAGCCAAAACTTTTCAATAAAAAAATAGTTGATTTTTTTGGCCCAGTCTAATGTAGCCCCTATTCAATTTTAAAAATATTCATTTTTTGTTCCACCCTAATGTTTACTTTTATAAAACTACTTAAAAGGTTAAAATTAAAATAATAAAAATATTTAAACAGTATAATGGTTTTTCTAGACTTGCTAACTGACTTTTTCCTTCCTTTTTTTGCTTTAGTAAGTTTAAGAAACTCAATACCTTTATGCTTAAAAAATAAGGTAGGTAGATTTTGTACAATTAGAGGGGATTGTCCATGTCACATTATAACATCTTGCGACATGGACGTCATATAAACTCTTTTTGCACAAATTAACTACCGAATCAAGCTAGCAATCATGTCTACAATTCAACCCTACCCAACGGAAATCGTCTCACAATCCCATTGCAGCCCTGCAATCACTAATTTCATGTCGCAATCCTCCAAAATCCCAACAATTTATAAAGAATTCTCCGAAATCACCGCAATCATTCCGAAATCATGGGATTTCGGTCGCAATCCTCCGAAATCGCAACAATTTATAAAGAATTCTCCGCAATCATTTCGAAATCATGGGATTTCGGTCGCAATCCTCCGAAATCGCAACAATTTATAAAGATTTCTCCGAAATCACCGCAATCATTCCGAAATCATGGGATTTCCGCAATACGTGTACATATTTTTTGGAGGTGGTTTCCCCCTCGGTTTTGACAGATGCCATATTATTTTTGCAAAAATAATGTAGGTACAGCAGGTTATTCCTACAATAATGTTTTGATTGATTAAAACACCCACACATGACTGAATTTAAAATTTTCTATTGGTTTTTAGAAACGTGAAATAAATCTAGTAAAAGTCAAAGGAGTAAAGCCACAAAATCATAAAAAAAAACAACAAAATATGCTAAGTACTTTTTTTGTGACAAAATCTTTGCGCGCTATTTTCTTGGATTTGTGGTTTTGTGACTTGACTTTGAGTGTGACTTTTGCTAGGACTCCATATATCTGACACATTTTTCTTATAAATGTGTTGTTTCCCTGTATGATCTCACATTATTCTAATTATCTTAGTTAAAAAATAATTGCCAACTGATTGAGAGTTTAAAAAAAGAAAATTTGTCTAGAAATGCAATTTAAAACAGACTTATAGATTGGCTAATGTAAAATAGGTAACCCAGCATATATTGGAACTTACCTCCATCAACCATAGGTATAACACTAGATTGATCCAAAACACCATTTTCATACTGTAACATTGCAACTAACATTCCATTGATCCACCTTCTTGCGACAATGGAATCTAATCCACAAACAACGATATGAAACTGCCTGTAAAATTCTTCATCATAATCCTGGATTTTACAAAAATGGGGCGTCACGTAACAACCGGCCACTCTTTTATTTATAAATTCAGCAGCCACTTCTGCCTTGGCTGACCCAATGTCTTTATGTCTGAACAAAAATTGTCTGTTTAAATTTGATAGGTCAATAGTATCCATGTCAATGACATGAATTTGTTTAAACCCCATTAAAGCTAAATCTTTCAGCAGTTCGCATCCTAAACCGCCGGCCCCAATAATAAGAATCTTACAAGAGGTCATAATAAAATCCAAAATTTCCGATGATGGTTCGAATTCCGGATGGCAAAAAGGCCCGGGACGTTCCAATACCTTTCTTAAATGACCCCATCTCTTTTGACTAGATTCTACTGTTTCCGACATTGCTATAATTAGTTTATTATTAAGGCCGGTTACAAATAAAAATTATTGACATAACCTCAAAACTTCACGTCAAACTTTGCAAATCTTGTGTCAAAAATACCGCAAAAATGTAATATTACTTTTTAACAATTTAAAGCTTATACGCCAAATCCTTAACTTTATTGAATATTCTTAAATAATTAATTTAAAAAAATTATTGTGTGTCATCTTTAAAGCTAATATATTAGGTAATTATTTTTAAAATTATATGACGCTGTGCATTTGAGCCACTAAATAGTTCCACAAATTGACATTTGTGAGAGGGACAAAACAAGTTTTTTTTAAAACAGTGCTATTTTATAAACAAATCAGTTTTGTGAGCCAGTCTCTGCTGTGGGTTTTATTATGATTTTTGAAAGGGAGTTTAATAAGGAAAACGTATCTCCTTTTAAAGGTATCGATAAAACATCTACCATCGATATAAGATCCTGTGCGAAACCAAACAACAAGGTATGGAAATTCTGTAGCGCATGCCATGTTATTTGTTATTTATGCTCGTTATCACAATTTGTAAATGAAACAATATATTTACAAAGCACTCAATGTTATCCTGAACTGTTTTATTTAGTTTTAAGTTGAAATATTGTCATTTAACATGATATTGCATTTTTGAAATACCATACTCAGAGATATGGATATATCTCTGACCATACTACCACATATATATATATATAGTATGCATTTAGTGCTATCTACCCTAGATAAGTAAATGTCGTTTGCTAAATAACTATTATCATTTACCATGTAGGATTATACCTAGGGATTATACAGCCATACTTACTAAGTACCTATTACTAAGATAAAAGGAATTTTTAAAAACAGAAAACTGAATTATTAACCAACTCTGTGGGTAAAAGGCATAAGGGGATAAGTCAAAAAAAGCAATTTTTCAATAGAGCCCAGGGTGGAAGAAGGAGGTGATATCGCTTCTATCTCTAAAGTAGAGGCAGGTATAACGATACGCATATCGATATAATATCGATACATATTCTGCAAACACTGAATCGATATATCCTTTGCGTATCGTTAGTTTATATCGTTAATTTAAAAATCACGAATTATGCAAAATAGAAAATATGCGAACGGAAAAAAGTTAAACCCAAAGACGTAGATAACTTTCTCTGTCTATGGTTAAACTCTCTATATATTACTATCTATTACATTATTATAGTTTTTTGTTATTTATTAGGTATTTATTCTGATCTGTGTTATTTTAAAAGGCGCAATTGGCCTTCTAAACTGATTTTTGTTTTTTTAATAAAGTTTATTTTTTTATTAAAACCAATTTCTTTTAAATTTAAACCTACAAAGAAAGAAACCGATTTTTTTTTATTCAGCTCGAGGCAATATAAAAATATCGATATTATCGATAATATTTTTTTTGTATCGATACTGTATCGATACACCCCCTGTATCGTTTTACCTGTCTCTACTCTAAAGTACAGAAGCAACGTCCAGTGGACGTCGTCCACATAAGTCAGTATTTCGTTCGTTGTTCGTTAGATGGCGAGTCAAAGAGGAACCTAAGGTTTTACCAACGAAATCCATATTTTCTATAACAACTTAACTTTTAACAACAAATTATAAGATAACCAAAACCCAAGGAGAGTCTTCTACCCTCCTTAACGAAAATTACATCTTTTTTTACAGCATTATTATAATAATTTGCAGAACGATTGGCAATACTGTAGTATTGCCAACTGTTCTGCCAAAATGCACAGTCGCCACAAACGCACAAAAGTGACGTTGAAATGGTTTTCTTTGAATTTTAATTAAGCTTAGTGGTCTATTCTTTAAAGTTAATCAATGCAATTTTACTAAAAATGGGAAAAGTTTCTTGTGCACCAGGATTAAAACAGGTTCCACTTCAATGCGCCATCTATACATACTTTTAATAAATACTGACTTATCTGGCCGCCTTCAACGACGGAGTTGAATCACCTTCTTCTTCCACCCTGATAGAGCCTTTAACGAGTTCGCATTAATTCAGGAAATATATTTATGTTTAGCGGGTATACGCTTTTGTTAGCATATGACATGTGCTAACAAAAGGGTATACACGCTAACCATAAATATATTTCCTGAATTAATGCGAATACGTTTAAGGCTGTACTGAAAAATTGATCATTTTGACTTATCCCGTTATGCCTTTTGCCCACAGAACTGTACATTATTTTCGCCCTACAGGCTCTCCTGGCTATTGCCAGATAAGTTTTCGAAGTATTATTATTATTATTATTATTAATGTTGAAAATTGCACTCCTCTTAATTTAAGCCTTGTCAAAAATACGGTTTGCTGATGTATAAAAAAGAAGGAACAGAAATGCAAGTAACCAAAATTGGCGAATGTTTTTTTATTTACCTTCTCAATAGTAACGGATGTATTATTGTATAGAGAAATGCCAAAGTGACACAAAAATGACTTAATTTATTTACTGGTGGAATTTTCTCAACAAATACCACTCAAGGTTCGATTAAGCAGGACATTTCATGGACTTTTAACTCAAACTTGGGCAAACCCTCAAGTTTTAGTAAAAAGTCAAAAAGTATCCGGCTAAATCAAACCTCTAGTGGTATTACCATGGAGTCTACACAAGGAGTCCGAACTTCATGTTTTTGGACTTTTAACTCAAACTTGATGGTTTGTTAATTTGATAAAATTGCGATAAATTTTTATCGCCCAAATTTCTTCTAATACGTCAAAGTTTGACGGTCAAACCCATGGAGCCTACACAAGGAGCCCGAACTTAATAGGGAAAATTGTCAAAACCTGTCCACTAAATTGACGAGATGCTAAATGCCACTGGCGGCTCCTCTTACTGCGCATGATCGCTTAATTGACAAATGTGCCGCGATTCGAAATGTTAAAGGCACGTTAGTTACGTCATAAAACCAAACCAACCCAAACTCAACAACACAACCCAACCGACCCCGCCCCATTGGGCCCCCCGCCCCATTGAGCAAAAACCCAACTAAAATGGGCAAATTTGTGTTATGATAAAAATAAAACACTTTTTAACAAAGGAACAACAAATTTATGAAATAAAAAAAGTTTGACAACTTCTAGTAGATTTTATGTTACGATAAAACTAAAACAAACCAACCAACCCAACCCAACCGAACACTGTTTAACAAAGAAACAACAAATTTATAAAATAAAAAAATAAAAGAAGTTCGACAGCTTCTTAGTATCGAACCCGGGACCTCTCGCATGCCAAGCGACCGCCCTACCATCTGAGCTATCTACGGATTATAATTATAACGTAACTAACATTTTCAATCGGCACATTTGTCAATTAAGCGATCATGCGCAGTAAGAGGAGCCGCCAGTGGCATTTAGCGTCTCGTCTAAATTGCACAAATTAAGTCTTTTTTTTCACCACCAGCGGCGCTGATTGTCGATGCGTCCGTATGACGTGAAAATAGTATCGAAAATACATGTGAAGTAAGCAAGTACCTAAGTTTGATTTGCAATAATGTTTTGACGTACGAATCGTTTTGTTATTTATGGTAGGTAGATGCTAATAAATAGGTTTTGGTTGTGAAATATAAGTGATTCTTTATAATCTGTGAAGTGATTTTACGACTCTGGAGAAGCAAAATTAGATTTCCAGGTTAGAAATACACCGCTATTTAATAATACAAATTTAATTTAAATAAAAAAGTATGTATAAAATGAGTAAACAGCATATTTAATAATTTCCACCTTTATTTGTTTAAATTGAACTTTTATTTAAGCTATTACCTATAAAACTAAAACTAAATACCATATGGATTTAATATTCTGTTAGTTTTACACGATTTAACATCACACTACATTCTTTTATAGAAAAAAACACGTATTTATAAAAAAACTGTACTATGCTCTACATCAGAAAGTCCAACATGAATTCCAATGTTAAATTTGATATAAATTTATTGTAAATTAAGACCTTTATACACAAAACCAGGTACCGTGGTACATTGTTTTCAGAAAGCGATAAACTCACAGATTATAAAGGATAAACTGACAGTTGCATAACCTCAATTATTTGCACAATAATAAGTGGTAGTGGGTTATACCCCTCTACTGTTTTGGGCCGGTAGTACACCAGCGCCCTCTTATCTTAGGAAGATTCTTGTTTACACGAAGTTCGGGCTCCTTGTGTAGGCTCCATGGTCAAACCCACAAGTTTTCGTGAAAAGTCAAAAAATACCCTGCTAAATCAAACCTCTACTAGAGGTCCTCTAGTGATATTGCATTTGACAATTAAACGATAAGTGTCAAAGCAAAGAACATAAGTCTTAAAGAGTCTTAGTAAAAGATTAGTCCTCATGGTCAAAGTTTTAAAATTACGGCCTTAAACAGGGTACCAATTTTCAATATTAAAAATACCAAAGTATCTACCAACATAATCAAATGTGACAAATTCCAAATAGAAATCATAGATGACCGAAGAAATCTGATTTTCTTTGGTCAAAGCAACTTATATGAAGCTGGAATTCCCTTTCCAGCATAATTTGTTCGGACCTATGCAATAATTATGAGCTAAATATGAGCTAATTTCGCACGATATAAAAAAAGTTGTGCCTCTTTTTTTAAATATAAGGTGTTTTGATGGCTTCAGATAAAAGTTAGAACATTATTATTTTTAACATGAGGTGTTTGGAGTCCAAACTTTGGACATGTTATAGTCCAGTCATATAGGCATTTCACCTCGGAATCTAACGGAATAAGCTGAATTTTTGTACAAATCTTTATTTTAGCATTGCAAATGTTGTCTCAAAAGTCACATATGCCAACGTGTGAGCGGCCTTAGATATTCAAGGTCAAAGGTCGCAAAAATCAATTTTTTGAGAATATCTCCTTTTCTCTGCCTCCTATCGTATTTGCATTTATTATACAAGTTGTAGAGAATAAAAGTCTCTACAAATTAGGTTTAAAACATTTTTTTATACGTCTAATCGTTTTTGAGATAGAGGGCGCAAAGTGTGGAGCGCTCAGCCATACGTATACGTAGGTACGTAGGTATACCTTTAGCGCAAGGTAAATCATGAATCCCAATCTATTATACCGTTTTTTAATTAATTATTTATTAAATATTACTTAAATAACAATTTAATACCTTATATTTATTTTTATATATTTTTTTAAAATAAATAGTCATTAAATATTACTTACTTTTGAGATACAAATAATTAAATAATGAAGTGAATCATTCTAAATATATTCTAATGTTATTCTAATTAATGATAAATGCATTTTAAGAAGAAAAGAAATTAAATGAATTTGCCTTAAATATGTCTCTGGTCATTTCTTGGATCCAGATATTGCTTTTAAAATAACAAACCTGGAAATACTATAGTGGGCTTCCTTTTTCTATGGTGGCCTTTTTCTATAGTGGGCTTGCTATAAATAAAAAGGTTAGGTATACCTAATAGGTATATTTATAGCAAGCCCACTATAGAAAAAGGCCACCATAGAAAAAGGTATTACCTATATTAAATTTTAAAGCAAGTTGTGACCCTAGGTATAGGTCTAGGGTTGTGACAGGTAATATTCGTAATATTTTAAAGGTTAACATGGCTGATTTGTGTTTTATTTGTAATAAGTTACTTTTTGAAGGTGCTTCTGTGACTTTTGTGCGCGGTATAAAGACTTTAAAAAAAGCAATTATTGAGAGAAATAAACATAAACTACCTAAATACTTTGAATTCTGTGAACGTTCATACTGAGTGTCGAAAATTTACGCTATAGCGTACTATAGTAAAATTGCAGCAGCAAAACGTCGCCTTGAAGAGACTGGACCTTCAACGTCATCCACTGTACCTCGTAAAAAAGGGAATGATGTGTTTGATTTTAAAATATTGTGCTTATTTTGTGGTGAAGTCGCAGATGAGGCAAAAAAGGCAAAAAAATCTCCAAAGTTCAAACGCGTTATAAGTAAGACAATTAATGTCAATGATAACGAGGAGAGTGATGATGAGAATGAGTCTGAAATTGCTGGCCAACCTGAAGAAGACGAGGATGAAGAAGATAAAGATTAATAATAATAATAATAATAATATTGATATAAATAAAAACATTTTTTCCTACTCCGATTCAATTATCCTTCATTAAAATTAAATTAAAATATAAGATATATATGAAGATAAAATATATTTGATTTAAAAGAAATATAAATATAAGTATAAGGTATTAAATTTTTGTTTTAGTAATATTTATTATATAATTAATTAAAAAAACGGTATAATAGATTGGGATTCACGATTTACCTTGCGCTAAAGGTACGTATGGCTGAGCGCTCCACACTCTGCGCCCTCTATCTCAAAAACGGTTCGATGTATAAAAAAAATTTGCAAACAAAATTTGTAGAGAATTTTATTTTCTACAACTTTTATAATAAATGCAAATACTATAGGAGGCAGAGAAAACGAGATATTCTTAAAAAACTGATTTTTGCGACCTTTGACCTTGAATATCTAAGGCCGCTCACACGTTGGCATATGTGACTTTTGACAACATTTGTGATGCTAAAATAAAGGTTTTCACAAAAATTCAGCTTATTCCGTTAGATTTTAGTGGAGAAACATTTTTTACTTAATTTAACCCAGTTTTTTCGCAATTTAATCTTTCTTTTGGAAAAAAAAAACTACGTGATATTTGCAGAGACCACCCTCCTTCCCACGTAAGATTGGGTGAGATTGGGTTTGGCTCGACTCCCTCCCCTCACGTAGATGCCCCCTAAATAAAAACTTTAAATTGTCTTTAAAAAATAGCTTTTATCTTTAATCGCTCTATAATTTAGGCTTTATTAATGTCATTTTTAGAGCTTTTTTTTAAATTATGCTCGCGCATAAGTGAGCAAAACAAAAAATATATAAATTACAAGAATAAAATCTACTTTTTATGGGAATTATGAATCAATCGATTTTAGTATTCCAGTACTGGAATAATAGTATATTATGTATCGAGTTTCATAAACGCCATTTTAGTCACAAATTTTAATTGAGCACGAGTGAGCTTGCGAGTAAATGAGTGTCTAGAAAAGTTTATAAACGAGTTGCATACTATACTTTTTCCACGACAAATACGTATTATAATCTAAAAATGATTTAAATTAAGTATTTGTATAGACATCTACAGTGTGTATCACAGTCAATGGTAGGTTAGGCGTTTAGGGGGCGTCCATTAATTACGTGAGGCAATTTTGGCGATTTTTCGACCCCCCTCCCCTTGGTGAGATATCGTGAGATTTTGTTCAACCCCCTCCCCCCTCCCTTAATATCACGTGAGATTTTTTAAAATGTATAGTTTTAATAAGTAAGTTTAAATAAGTTAATCCGTGCTTGATTCCATTAGATTTATTAAAAAAAAAACAATTTGCTTATAATTTTTTACTTAATTTAACCCTCGTTTTCTCGCAATTTTACATTATTTCTTTTGAAAAACAAATTACGTAATATTTGCCGAGACCACCCTCCCCCCCACGTGAGATTGGGTGAGGTTTGACCCCTTATGGAGAACTGCAAAAGATATCGAATTGAAATTTTTATATTTTTATTATTTTCTTGTCATACATTATGTATGATACATACAGTTTTTGAAACTTATTCGTAGATTCCACTTGTATTGTTTATTAATTTAAAATTAATATTTAAAAATTTGAAATATTAAATAATAGGAATTGAAAATATATTTGTTATTATTAACTTTGGGGTAAAGGGAATAGTTATATCAATGAAAAGGTATTATAATTTCATATTTAATTATGTAAAATACAGGGCGTTCCATTGAAAATAAAAAAAGTTATTGCTGTTTTAAGTTACCTACCGAGTTAGCTACATTCACATTGTTTTTTTTTCAAGTATCTTATTAGAAATATTGCAATAAATTTCCTACATGGAATCTTCAAACCTAATATTAAAAAAGTTATAAGCTTCTTTTGTTGAGGGTGAATTGAACAAATTTTACAAAACAAATTAATAACTCAAAAATTATTTAGGTATAGGACATGATATAGCCATTTTATAAGGAATAATGGTAAGAATTTAAAAATGTAAAAAAAATTTTGGCGATCCATTTAAAATAACAAAGTTGATATCGCTTCCGTTAAAACCGGAAGAGGAATTTTGTTCAAAATAATTTTGAAAAATAGTTTAAATGATAATATAATTGCTTTAAAAATTTCAATTCGATATCTTTTGCCGTTCTCCATAAACGTCTAACATCTACCGTGATACCTGTATAAAACGATAGAGTTATATACTTGGGACTGTATTACCGTCGCTCCGGTGAAAATGTCAAATTTGTGTTAATCGAAATGTATCCCTCAAAAATGGACTAACAAAATGTTTGAAGTCTTCACCCGAAAATAAGTTAAATCTAGTTTACTGCCGGCTAAATTAAAAGGTCAGTACAAAGGTCACTTAGTGACACTAAGGGCCGTATGCAGAAACGTTGATTTATTTATATCAACTAATTTACGCAAATACACTGATTTCTGTTTGAACCAATTTGGCAACATGCCAAATTTTAAATGACAGCAGATTTGTAGGTTATCTTACATATACTTAAATATGTGTTTATGACATTATAAGAGTAAAACATTTTTAAAATGTATTATTAAATATACACATAAATACATTTATAACTGACTAAACCTTATTATTGACAAGAAATTGGTTTGAGGATGATAGCCGCAATATAAAACATACACAATTGGGTTATGTTCGCAGTTTGCAATGTGTTCTGGTAGGTATAAGTAAATTGGGCATTAGAAGGTATGAAAAACGAAAATTACGGCTTAATGATCGTTTTGTGTTTATTATAAGTATAATTAAAACCACTAATTTTTTTGTGACAAGAATATAAAAAAATTAAGAAACAAACTCTCAAGAATAACATGTTAGTTAATGCTTGATATACATAAATTATGGCTTCAGAATAAACTTCTTTAATCAAAAGGAGGGAGCTATACTCAAAAATTGCATGTCCAGAAAAATTGTGCTAGAAAATGGGTGGGAGGTGGAGTCTCGAAACTGTTTGTAGCATGCATATAGTTTACCCTTGCCTGCCCCCTGAACAAAATCCTGGCTACACCCTTGCTAGAAAACAATTTCAACCAAAAATATAAAAACATAGTCTCATACACTGCCTGTTTTTGCTTTCTAGCAAAAACATTTGCTTTTACCTACAGGGTGTATTTTTCATTTTCATATAAAATGCCTTTTAAACTTGTATTATTGGCAAAAACTGTTAATAATATTATAATATGTATATTCAATTTGAAATACCCATGTTGCCCTTTTGTCCCTCCATTTCATTTTCTTCTATGTTTAATAGTATATTTCTGGGCCCAAAAATAAATAGAGTGTAAATTTCCTCTCATAAAAAAAGCCCTTTACCCAAAACCTACTGTATCTATTTCTAAGAGCAAGCACATAATTTAAAAGCAGAAAATAAGTTGAACATGGTCTAAAATTTAAAATACTTCAAAAATATTTAAAAAATAAGACAAATATTTTTAAACATAATTTTGGTTTTAATTTATAATCTTTATTGTTTATTAAATAGTTTTTTTTTTATTATCTATAATATAGGTTATATTAAAACGTAAACATTTATGTTTTTTAATTTAAAAAAATAAATCAATAAATATTTTCACCCAAGTTCAATGTTAGGGGTAAGTAATTATTTTACAATGAAACTAAAGAAAGTAAGAAAGTTATAAATTAATTTATTTCAAGTATTTGGCTTTTGACATCAGACAAAAAAACAGCTGTTTTTTTGCTGCTAGCAGATATTTGATATAATTAACATGGTAGTAATTTTATCTTTTAATAGTTATTTATGTCATTAGGTTAAGAAATAGGGCTTTTTGTGCTAAGCTCAAGGTTTGAAGGCCGACGCGTAGCGGAGGCCTGCAATTGAGCGAAGCACAAAAAGGAACTTCTTGGCCGAATGGCATACAACATTTTATCTTCAAAGCACTTTATATAGGTCAATTTAATTCAACATCAAAGCTGCCTAACCTCACTTTTTTAGAATCTCATTTATTTATTAGCTAAAGATTACATTAAATGTACAATAATTATTATTGCTTTTAGAAGCAGTAATAGTTTGACAATATCTACATGTAGCTACATGATTTAAGTAGAAATGGATTTTTGCTATTACATTGAATTCAATTAATTGTTTAATAAATAGGTATACCTATAGGTATCTAATTTCAATTTGTTTGGATTTTTATTTAAAAAATAGTTAGTTTGGAATGTTTAAGCTGTGTTTAACATTTAATTTCACTGAAAACTTAAAGCAAATAAAAACTTAAAGATAATTTAAATCGTAGAAAAAGAATCGTGCGTTTTCTTGGTTGCCTAACCTCACTTTTTCATATTTAATTTTACAATAATTTAATGAAAAATATTAAGCATTAACAGTAAAACAAACATATTAGTGCTTATTATAAATAAATTAAACCAGTTTAGTAAGTTAATTTCTTAAAAAAGGATTAATTTGTCAAAACAATACCCCTAGCGAGAAAAAATCGAACTAATTACTTGCCTCATAAAAATTGTTATCGGCCTAGGCCATAATAAGGTATTTCTTTATCGAATGTTGACAACAATAAAGTTTAAATTATAGACCGCGTGGAGATAAAACCATTTATTTTTTAATTCCTTCTGAATTTTTTTTTTCATATATATTTACAAACAAAAATACTGTCTATTTTTATTCATATTTTAAATCAGTTGTTAACGACTGATATAAATTATATCAACCGATTTAAATTTTAGATGATTTTATTGGCCAAAAAACAAATCTATAGTAAACCATGCGATATTATTTTCTATATTTAAAAGCAAATGTCAAATAAATCTTGATGAAATTTTAAATGTTTTATGTCTAATTTAAAATGTCAATGCATAGAAATCGAGTTTTTATGGAAAATATAAACGTTGAAAGATAATTACCCAATTTATTTTATAAAACAACAGTTTTTAAAGAAAAATACTACGTTGCCATGTCGTGCAAAAACCTATATCGACTGATATGCTAAATCTGGTTAGAACAAAGTTGGATTATGCTGCGATTATTTGGTATAAGTAATATGTTACCAAACATAAATACTCAACTATATACAAAAAGTTTTGTATATAAACTTTTTGTATATAGTTGAGTATTTATGTTTGGTAACATATTACTTATTCTTCATTGTATTTATTTTGTAACTGCTATTATGCGTAGTAAAGAAATTATTATTATTATTAATAAATCAACTTTTCTGCATACGGCCCTTAGTGTCATCTACACATGTATCGTTTTAAATAATGTACTACTAATTAATTTAAATATATGTATAGAGTGACATCTAGACACAAAAAGAGTGTTTGAAATCTGTTTTACCAGCTTTCTTAATGGTAGTGTCAGGTTGTCAAATTTTTCCCTTGAATGGATTAACAACCGTTTAAATCCCACATAGAAGCAGATATTTGACGCTGAAAGTGTGCAAATACTAGTTTACTGCCGGCGAAATTAAAATGTATACAATGTTCATATAAACTTTTCCAATATCAGGGTTCCCACGTGTCCTGGAAAACCTGGAAAACCTGGAATTTGAAAAAAAAATATTCAGTACTGGAATTAACCTGGAATTTTATAAAAAAATATGTTTTTCCTTGATTTTTTTAAGGAACCTGGAATTACAAACATAATAATTTTATTTGAACTTAGCGTTAAAGAAACGAACTGTAAAATATTAAAAAATGCTTACTCCAATTGCCGCTAGTGGTGTTTTTAAACAGCGCGCTGTTGACTAGCTTCATTAGAGTACCGGGAGGTGACGGCACTAGCGGCGTGCCATAACAAAATTATTTTTTAGTCATAGATTATAAACCCCGATTACCGAAAAAAAACAACAATATTTAATTGCAGTAAGATTGGAAGATTAATAGTTTGCAGGTACATTTTAATATTTATACAATGTTGTTTTCGGTTTAATTAGTTTATTAAACTCTTTTAAATCGGCTAGTGATGTTGACAACATTTAAAACCATTAAGCATGGAATGGTTTTAACCACATATAACATACATACATCCTAATGTAGGAACTTTATAAAAGACCCCCGGTATTTATTATAAATAGTATAAATATATAATATGTATACCTATATAGGTATATAAAGTAAGTAAGTAATAGTTATGGTGGATTTAAGCTTGATTTATAGATTTCCATCCTGTAGGGAAATCTATAAACAGCACAACGGTTTTTGTATTGTTCATCTTTTACGGGAGAAAGGGAGGAAAGAAGGAAGGCAATCTATAAATTAGGCTTTATGCAGCACACATTAAAATTAATTTAACATTAACACTAACATTAACATTATCACTAAGAAGTTAAATGAACGTAATCCAATGGAAGCTTTTATGCCACACATTAACATTAACTTTAACTTTAAGTTAACATTAAGAGATGGCCAACTTTTATCTTCTTAATGATAATGTTAATTTTTACTCCAGCATAAAGTTTACATTAAGCTAATTTAAGGTGGGTATTTTATGCAGCAAAATTAGTGGCAAGTTAATCGTGCGTATAAGCATAGATTATATAAAGTTAAGTATAAGTTAAAGTAATTTTGACATCTGACATTTTTGGTTTTTTGGATTTTGTTTTAACCCCGTTTTAGCATCTGTTAGGTAAAATGAATGAAAACTAAGTATAAACCACTATGTTCTATAAACTGCACGTTAAACAATAAACCAAAGAACACAATCATTGAATAAAAAATGAATCATTCAGCAGCAAGTTTCATTTTATTTTCGGGTATGTTGGCATTACTGACACGGTTTATTTATAGTCCGGTCAAATTAGACATAAAAATAGTGTTTAAATAACAAAAATTCCGACAGAGCTAAATTTTGGTAGAGACCTTGGGTACACCAGTAGAAATAAAATGCCAAAAGTCCCCATTGATCCCATGTGTGCTAAAAAAGTTACTCAAGGTCAAAGTAAAAATTTTCTGTTTTTTTTATTTTTCTCGAAAACGGTGAGTTTTATCAAAATTATAGCCCAGACAAAAATTGTAGATCATAAAATTATCTACAAAAATTTTCCCTATACTTTTTTTCCTAAGAATCACCATTCCTAAGATATCGCCATTCTAAAAGTTCAAGGTGTTACATTCTACATGATATGCACACATTTCCACGCCACCTATGAGGTAGAGTACTTGGCGCTTTTTTTTAACGTGGTTTCCATGAGTTTTATGGGAACATACTGTATTTACTGCATGATGATTAGTGATATTGATATAGGTGATATAGTATTTTACACTGTAGTTATATTTTATGTTAATATTTTAATCTGATTCATACTCTTCAAATTCCACTTCAACAGTCATGTCTTTTTAGATTTCTTCTTCTTTTTCCTCTTCTTCTTGCTGGATGTCAATAAATTGTTCAACTGAAGATGAATCAGCAGTCTCTTCATCGATATCAAACGAATCTTCGTCTATAAGATTCGATTAAACATTCGAGCAAGACTGGCCTTGGCCATTAGTACACGCTGGTGAACACGACAACCCTACCCTTCTACAGCCACATTTAGCACTACAAACCCTTTTTACAATTGCAAAAAATAGAGTTTAGGAGTTTTTCCGGTGCAGGTGGGAGGATAGTTTGAATCGGTTCCAAAATATTGTCTGTTAATTTCCAACCCCAGTCTTCGGGGTTTAGTTGATTGCCTAACCATGTCTGAACCTGATAAAATGCTCTATAAAAGTGTGTAGAAGCCGATGTTGGAGGAAGACAAGATTGTTGTACTTGTTTCTTGTTCCGTGTATTTTTTACAAAAGTTAAATATCTATACTTGTCTATACAATCAATTTTCTTTGGAGCTCCATAAACAGCAAGGAGAAAGCGAATTCCTTTTGTGATTATCGTTTGATGAGAAGAGTCAATTTCTTCAAATACTTTAGCGCAATCAATTAAATCCATTTTTTCAAATAATTTTAATACTGATGTTTTACCCCTTCTGAACATTGCTGATGTAGTATCGCATCCGGTTATCGCATGTAAAAATAAAATATGGTTTTGGCATTTTGGATAAGCATTTGTTGAAGAGTATATTTCTGTTCGCGGTTGAGCCTTTCCAGGTTTTTAAAAGTAAATAATTTTATCAATTGGAGTCCCTGCAGTAAGTAGTTCTAATAAATCAACATCTTTACCAACCACAACGGTTGTATTTGTTGCATTGAGTTGTTCAATTGCTGTTTCTTCTTTTTTATTTAAGTTTTTTTATCAGACCAGGCTTGACTTGTCTTGGTAATTGTCGACGAAACAAATAAATGTTAATTTTTTCGGCTTTTCTATAATAATATTTCTACTACCATTCTTTACTTTCAATCGTATTTTTATAGTTCTCTTATCTAAAGCTGCATTTTTATTAACATTCTTTAGTTCATTCAATGTAAACAGGCAATCATCACTACTTTCTATAAAATTATGAATTTTCTCCATCGCAAAGTTTGCTGCTTCATCTTGAAGTCCTACTCTACTGCCAGTATTAGGTCTCAGGAAAGGTTTGTAACAATTGTCATGATACTTAGCCTCATCAGCAACTAAATCATACTCAAATTTAATGCGTTCAGTGACAGCTTTTGATACGTAATCAGAACGATCCTGAGCTACTGTCAAAACGTATTCTTTAAATGAAAGTGTAGCAACGTTATTTTTTGTCGACGATGTAGCGATTTTTTTTCAGCCTCTTCATCCGCTTCATCGCCACAAAATAAGCAACATTTTTTAAAACAAAAGTCGGATTCACTTTCTCGTGCTCTAGTACGAGGTGGACTTACTTTTGATGTACTAGCTTGTCCATCCTTTTGATAACAGCAATTGAACTTTTCCGGGTGTATGATTTTCGGCAATCCACGTGCGTTGTTACAGACTTTTTACTTTTCAGATAATCAACAAACTCATCACCTCTTTCGATATTGGCATCGATCAAAGTTTTCATTCTACGACTAACTGTAACAGCTTCACTTTCCGTCCAAAGTTTATTGCAAATAAAGCATAATTGTGATATTTTTAAAAATATCAATGGGTACACACTCTAATAGTAGACGCTAGCAATAAATACATGTATTCACTCGTATTCTCTCGAAAGGAACGAACAACACTAAAAGTATTTCACTTAACCACTCGAGAAAAGCAGGTATATGAGCCATCATAAGTTTGTTGATTTCGTTACCAAGCAACCGCCAAGATAAACCGCCGGTCCTGCCACATGTGCTACGTGTGTAAACTAAAACCATATTCGACTAGACAAAAATATAGAAGGGACTGGCTAAGGGACTTTTATTGTATATTCTCAGAATTGTATGGTTTAAACATATAAGAGATACAAATAGGCATTTTTAATTATATTAAGTGCCTGACTATATATATACGTGGTATTTGTGTGCATATCATGTAGAATATAACTCCTTCAACTTTTAGAATGGCGATATCTTAGGAATGGTGATTCTTAGGAAAAAAAGTATAGGAAAAATTTTTGTAGACAATTTTATAATCTAAATTTTTTTTCTTGAATATATTTTTCATAAAACTTACCGTTTTCGAGAAAAATCAAAAAAACCGAAAATTTTGACTTTGACCTTGAGTAACTTTTTTAGCACACATGGGATCAATGGGGACTTTTGGCATTTTATTTCTACTGGTGTACCCAAGGTCTCTACCAAAATTTAGCTCTGTCGGAATTTTTGTTATTTGAAATGTCTATTTTGACCGGACTATTAAAAATTGCGCCGCAACCTGCGCTGGAGGAATAAAAATTAACATTATCATCTCAACTTAATGTTAACTTAATGTTAATTTGTGCTGCATAAATCCAGCAATATTTAATAAAGTGTGTTAAAACTTCTCAAATATAAATAAATGAACGTTTATAAATGCCATTTAAACAATATCTAACCCTATTATAATCTTAAATAAATAAATAGCATTTGCAACAGGAAAAATTATTAAAAAAACCAAACGTTAAGTGGTGCAAAATTCTGCCTATTTTTAATGTTTCTTTATTCTTTTAATTTTTTTAAGGCCTAGGATTATAATCCTTCTATTTTTCCCTTAAGGTAATAATAAAAAAATCACATTTTCATAATTCAGAAACCAGTTTTATTATAAAATAAAAAATATATACCTAAAATACTTATTTTTTACAGATTGCGATTTTTTACTATTAAGTAGTTTTCACAAAACTTTGGTTGATAATTATTTTAAGTTCAAAAAATTAACATAGACGCGTCTATACGCGTATATACGCGTATAGTCCCCAAAATCGCAAAATTGTAACCATATACTGGCAAAAAATCTGGATAACAGTAGTTAAGGGATAAATAAAATCATTTTTTTTTGGAGAAAGTTTGTTTTAATAAAATTTTATTTTTAAAATTAAAAAATGTCCTTGATTTGTTTTAAATGTCATGGAATTGTCCTGGAAAAAACCTGGAAAAAATTAATGGAAAGTTCGTGGGAACCCTGAATATTGGCTTTGAGAAAGTTTAATACTTTTGTATTTTTGTATTGAGATAATAAAATAATTTCCACCTGTTGGTATTATTTCACAAGAAGGGCCCTTCCACTAACTTACGGCTAACTTTAAGTCCCGAAAGCCAATGCTGTTAACTTCAGCCCATGACTAAAACGCCATAAAGTCACAAAAAAAGTCAGTGTGTGCCTATTTTAAAGCTCATGAAAACATGTACCAGCCCCATTGGTTTTAAAGGTTGGATTAGAAAAATAAAATTAAAGACGGGTCACATCTTTCACCTGGTATTATTCTTTAAAGGATAACTTTCAAAAACCATATGGTTCATCAATAAAAATTAAATTTATTTTAAAAATACTTATTTAAGGCACTAGATTTCTTTAAATATTTTTTAATTGTCTCCTTATAAAGGAATAGAAAGAACTCGAGAAAGAATTTAATTGAATACCAAATTAGCAGTAGTTGATTTATAATTAATTATTAGTGTTAATTATTTTTAATTTAGAATATTTTGATTTATTCTGTAGGAAACAAAGTTACACAACTATCCTTATTTGATTTAATTAAAAGATTTAATTTCTAAGTGTGCAGAATTAAGTAATTTAATTTAAATAATGTAAAATGCTTTGAATACTTTTTTTAGATTTGCAATCTTCTTGTTCTGTTTAACATTTAAAAAAATTTAAAATAAGCACTATAGTTTGTTTATTACTGGTAAACTTTACATTTTAATTTTTAATGCTTTTAAGCAAAATGTTTGAAAGCGAAACATTTATTTAAAACGTGATGGAATATAAAATTAGAACATTATTTATTACTAAAAAAAAATCGTGTGATATAACAAAATTGTATAATCTATTGTTTTATCTTTATATTAATTTCCATTAATGCAATTAGAAATAGCGTAAATTTATCATTACAATATTGATAAACAACAATTGTGCAGAATGCATTTCACGTTTCTGTAAAATGGCAAACACGCACTATGAAAAGGAAAAAGGAAAGTGACAACTATTTCATGAAAACCCGTCAAATGCATATTCAAAAGTCCGTGACGGCACTGTTTTAATTAGTCATTTTTAAATCGCATAACATCATCATGCAAAAATGTTATGCAACATGTTTGGAATTCTAAATAATTTTATGGGCACTTATTTTTATGGACTAAATATTTGTATTTTTGTTGATGTATTACTATTATTGTTATTATATTATACTATTTAACAGCCATTAAGACTATTTGTTATGTCATAATTTTATTTAAATTAAAATGTAAATAATTTAAAAACCCTCGAAATGTTTTTGATATTCTTTAGACAGTAATAATAAAACTCAGTGAGTAATGGCACTTAATAGATTTTATCTTCAAGCGTTCTATAATATAAGCTTTGTTTTTGTCAACGCTTACTATAGTATACCTAAATATAGTATACTTAAAGAATTGATTATCTTCTATAGGCTGTAAAAATAATTTAGACCAATTAGGTTTTTTACATCCTAGTATGTAAAAACACCGTTAGGACCAATTAAAAAGTTCTATTACTGCTGACAGCTAAAGCTATCTAACCTCACTGTATACTTTTAATAATTCTTATTATAATTTAAGCACGTTTTATTCACGAACACTCTAGTGGTTTTATGTATCGTTTAACAAATAAAACTGTGCCTTAAAGATAAAATGTTGTATGCCATTCGGCTGAGACGTTTCGGCATCCAAACTTTGAGCTCATCACAAAAACTTCTCAGCTTTAGGATTTAAAAAATAACTATTTACTTAAATTTATTTAAAAAGACATCTAAATTTAAAAATATGCATAAAAAATATATGTACGCATTTTATTAATAAAATAATCGGCTGCTTTTTCGCTATGACAATTACTAATTTTTGACTAATTCATTTTAAGAGAGTAAGCGAAGCTTTAAAACATACAGGGTATCCCATAATTAGCGTGCAATACACTATTCAAAATCGAGCCTTTTGAAATACCTAATCAGAATTAGTTAAGGAAAAATAAGGTAAGTAATATGCTTAAACGAGCAAAGCAATTTACCTTTTCGTTTATTAGGCAGAAACTAATGCCTTAGTTCTATGGTGTATTCACTAACTTCTAGATAAATATTCATACTTTACTTAATAAACTTGTCAAATTTAAAAAGATAGGCAGATTACGTAAATATTTAGTCAAAATCTCAATTTCTTTTAGGTACGACAATTTTGCTTTTAATTTAGGTAATTCTTCTAAATTATTATGGCAAATTATTGAACTAATTTAGGTAAATTCCTTTAAATATTAGTGACTTACTTGCAATCGGCTACGATCGCTAATACCGACGTTTTACGATAAATATTCGCGCCTATATTGTCCACCATAATGCCAAAATCAACGAAAGCGTTGTCTGCTATTGATATAACAATTAGTTAACAATTATTGTGCTATAGTTAAGTAATCCAAACCAAATGGAATTTCCCATTAACCCCAATTTATTTTTAACCCTGTAGTACCGGAACCGCCGTTAATTCGCCTAGGACATAAAGATAAAGGAGTCCTAACTTGGAAGAAAATTAGTATGCCAAAAGAAACTTTATTAAACTTATAAAGTAGGTATACCTATAAGTATTATTAAAATTAAAAATTAGCTAGGTATTATTAAAATAAAGGTAATTCGTTTTTGTTACTTTTATTTTTTTTATTTATAAATATTTATTAATATACATTTTCAATTTAACTAAAATAAATGTATTTTTTATTTTACCCATCAGCACTTAAAAGGGGGATTTATAATGTCATTCTTTTCTCATTTACATTGCTCGATATATGGATAATCACTACTAGGTTATCTGTAACTTTTTAAAATAATATATAACATTCACAATAGTATATTTCCAAAATAGTATATTACCAAAGAAATAAAAATGACATTATAAATATCTTCTCTCCTAAATGCCCCCACCGCCAATTCTTGTTCCCCTTATATTTTTGTCTAATGAAATAGTGAAATTTCACTAGAAAATAAGTAGAATTTTACTAGAAAATATGTAAAAACTTCACTAGATAATTAGTGAAATTTTACCAGAAAATTAATAGAATTTTTTAGGGTATACCTATTATCTAAAAAAATTAGATAAATTTACAGTTAAAAATAAGAGGATTTTCACTAAAAATATATATGATTTGCCTGAAAACTTAGCTAAATATACCTAAAAATTTAAGCAAATGGCCTTAGAAACAGGAAATTTATTCTTTTATTCTCAGGCAATAACCCTTACGATCTAAGGTGTATCATCTTTGAAACCTAAGTGATTTTGCTTAATTAATTGTATTATTTTCTTGAAAAATATCAGTTAAAGAATTCACTAATTTTAAAGGGGAATATTCCTCTAAATTCATTTCAAGCAGTTTGCCTTAAAAAATCAATGGTCCTATATAGTCTAATATTTTAGGTAAAAATAAGCTAAAATTTTGAACAGTGTACTTAAACAGCAGATTCTACGTACAAAAATAAGACAAAAAGTTCCTATAAACATAGGCCGAGAAATGCTTTCTAAGGGAACTACAGCCCCTAAATGAGGAGCCCTGAAGATGGTTTTTATTCAGAGTAGGCCAAGGAACACAGCTGCCATCTTTAGGAAAAATTATTTAAGATAGGTGACAGTTTTATGTAATATGTGACAGGGTGTTTAAAAATTGTCCATGGCCATGTTTAAAAATTGTCCATGGCCTACGCTGAATCTTTTTCTCTAGTTGTGATTTCATTATGAATTTGTATGCTATGTAAGGTAATTTTTAAATCGATTTTAAGTGAAAACGGTGCATGCTATCGAAGTTCAACAAGAGCACCTTTTTTGTGTGTAAAACTCTGAAATTTTATGATCTGACATCAAATCATAGCACAAGATACGTACAAAAAATTTAGATTAGTTTTACCCCCACTCCCTTTCTACCTGACCCACCCCTTATGAAAATTGTGAATTTGTTATTATTCCAACTTATTGGTTATAAAAAGTTTAATTATATCCCAAAATTTCACTTTTCTATCTTAAACAGTTTTGGAGATATTAAATAAAAACCATCTTCAGGGGTTCCTCTTTCGGGGGCTGTAGCTCCCTTGGAAAGCATTTCTCGACCATTTTTATAGGAACATTTTTCTTATTTTTGTACGTAGAATCTGCTGTTAAAGTATTGCACGCTAATTACAAAGTTATCTTCTTATTTTTGCGAATTCTATCGACTACTAAATTTTCTCGAATAAAATCTTAGACACCTTGTATATAATAGTCTAAAGACTTATAAGATCCCGACCTAGTTCCACTTACCCTTATCTAATTTCCCAATGAGAGGTATTTTTATAAAATGTGATATATGAACAAACACATCGCGCACTGCCAGATCCAAAAGAGTGGAGTGGTTCAAACTTTGCAAGCATACCAAGCAAAGGAGAATAATGAAATAAGCTTAGTTAATAGTCACACAAATGTTATGCCATCATTCAAGTGATAATAATTTCTTAATTTCTTCAAAAAGTTCAATATTTTCAAATTATAATAATGTAGGGTTAAAAACTGTCAGGGTTAAAAACAAATACTCCCTGCTTTGCTATGAAATAAAGAACACAAGATCATTTTAATTATTGAAAATTTACTTACCTAAAGAAGATAAAATTTCATGGGATATTGGCAAATTTGCCATTACCCACTTTGTTTCGTGAAGTCGAAGTTTAAATTTCATATTAAATATATACAGTGTTGGCCATAATTTTTGAAACCACTCTTAAACGCCTTTACTATTCTTTATGAAATTTTGGATAAAAATACTTCAACTTATATCTCAGTTTACGTGTTCGAGGGTTTTTAGAGAAAATATTTTTAAAGCCCTTTTATTTAATAATAAAAAAACGTTCAAAAAATAACTTTTAGGGTAATTTTTTTTAAGTAAATAAAAAATATGCTGTTAAAGACCGTATTTTTGTAAGTATACCCTGAAAATTTTGTACAAATTAAACAGTCACTCCTCCACCTCCAAACTTTGAGATGTTAATTCCCGTAGCTGCAGCAAAGTCTGACATTGGTATTTGAATCATTTAACGGAAGATTGAAAGTAACCTGGGTAAGATAGGGGTAGGTATACTTCGAAATTTGGAAAAATACAAGCAAACTAAAAAAATCAAGAATATGCCTCATAATGCGTTTTGAATGATTTTCAAGAACTAATTTTCATTTGATTCTTGATTTGATCATGATAGTAACGTAATAAAGATGCGAAACACTGTAAAAAACAGTAAAAACCAGCAATCGTATTATATTAAGACATTTAACAGCCGGGAATGGTTTTCGAATCTTGATTCTTGGTGATTTTGGTTTTATCTCAAACTTAAATTTGACAACTGAATCATAATCAGGAGGTCAAAATTATGAAGAAAACATTTCACGAACGAAAATATCGGTTTAGGTTTAGTTTTCGCAAATTTTCACCAAAATGTTATTTTAAAAAAGTGGTCTTTGCTTAGGCCTTCTGAAACTAATGGAAGTTTGTTGCTTGTCGCTTGTTCAGAATTATTCAAGGAACAATCATTCACCATCTTATCTTCTTGTCCCTAAAAAGACTAATGGTATTGCCTACAAAAAAAGCCTTAAATGTACTCTTTTGGAAAAAAATCATATTTTCGTTGCTAAGATTCCAATTCGAAAAATTTGAAAAACGTTTCAAGGTAAGACATAATACTTCATTATTTTAAAGTAAATACGAGAAAAAAATTATTTTTTTACAAACGGGGCTTGGATGGAGTTATTGAAATTTTTCACCGTTTAACATATCACCCTGTAGGAAATTTACTTGAGCTTCATATCTATATCATGAATTGCCAGAGGATGGGGCTAGGAGACATCACAAAATAAAATCGTTCAAGAAACTAAAAAGTCATGTCGTTTTGAAAAAGAACGAACTTTTTGGTCGCGACACATTGGGTGGTGCGCAGTTTATATCATCTGAATCTAGATTAATTAAAAATGGTTCTACATGATCATCCAACACTATTTTCCGGTCAAGATATTTATCTTCCATAGATATTGCGTGGTGTATTTCTCATTTCCGCCATTACTTCTTCACTTGACAAAAATTTGGGTACACTTTCTATACAATAAATTGAACAAATAGACAAAAAAATTAAAACAAAATATTGAATACGCGCCACTGCTTTGCCAAACACACATTTTAAACTGAACTTGAAATGAGCATAGGGCGTTCTTGCCAAGTTATAACGCGCGGACTGTACAAAAATGTACTTTATTGTGTAAAAGTTTTTTATTTTGTAAATGCAGATTAAACGCGTTACCGCGTATATATATGATTAGGTACGTAAAATGCATAAAATAATAAAATGTTTTGCTTCGAGAAAAGTAATCTCTTGATTTTACTATATTTGGCTTGGCTCAAATAAATTATTTTTTTCGATATCTACAAGAAGGTATTTATTTAGTGGAAAACTTGGGTTTATTTGACTTTTTAAACTGATATTTGGTTAATACAAGTAAATATCTAGTTATCTCAGGTTTAGTAGAAGCTTACTTAAAGAAACAAAACCTACATCCAAACAATTTAATTAATTGCTCTAAATAAATATTTCTTTACAATTAATCACAACAATAAGTTGTTTACAACCAAGTAATAGTATTTTTTTTTAATGTAAACAACAAGTTACTACGAATAAGAAAATTTTACTTCAAACAAGAAAACCTGTTTTAAATAAATGCATTTTCTTAAATCAAGAGATTGTGTAAGGGAATCTGTGGCCGAGAATTCAGGAACTTTCATTCGGCATCGTGGTCAAGAACATTGTTAACGGAGTTTATGTGGTCCTAATTGGATGTAATTGATTTGGAGGACATGTTTTTTCAACAAGACAGTGCGACCTGCCACACAGCACGTGAAACAATGGGGTTTCTGCAGACCAAGTTTCCAGGCCGTGTCATTTCTTGATTTGGTGATCAACATGGCTACCCAGATCGTGCGATATAGCGCCGATGGACTTTTTTCTTTGGGGCTAAGTGAAGGAAAAGGTGTATGCGAATAAGCCTAAAACAGTTGAACATCTTAAAGAGGAAATAGGGCGCGTTATTGGTGAAATACAGCCACATTTAACCGAAAACGTTATTCAAAATTTCAACAAAAGAATAACCCTATGCCATTTGCCTGATGTTGTATTTCACGTTTAATCGTAACTATTTTTCTTTATATTGAAATAAAAATGTTTGCTTAATTAAAAAAATAAATGTGTTTTTCTTTAAAATTAAATCCCGCGCTCTTGTTGGGACACCCTTTATTTAGGCTTATGGGTGTTATAATATAAAAATTATTATACTCTTGAAAAAACATTATTACCAATGTTAGCAGGTAAAAAGTTATGTTTTTTTATTTGAAAATATTTCAAAATTTAATAAACTATATTTACCGTTATTATAAATTTATAAAAAGAATAATGTATAATAGCCAAGACCCTACATCTCCTTTTATGTCACAAATTCGCCACCTCATCAGTTAAGGCAGATGGTAATAAGTAAGGTTTGTTTTGAATAAAAATAAAAAGAATGCTACAAAATGTCAACAAACGAAGGTCATTGTCATTTTTTCACTACAATACACGATACACGCACCCGACTTTTTGTACATGCCATTGAATAATCTATTTGATAATATATTAAACTTTCATATAATTTTTTGTTGAAAATAGAAATTATGCGATGCTTTGCATTTGAAAAAAATCAAAAAGCGGAACTTCTGCTAATTGTCATGTAGGTGGATAAAAGAACGGGAAGTACCTATGTAATTAGTTTCCCGAGTTCATAACCCTTAATTATGTTATGTTTTAATATGCTGGTACTTAAATTTTCAACAATAAACCTTATTTTACCCACTACATTTATAAAAATATTATATTTATAATAATAATAATAATAAACTTTATTGGAAATCCAAAAGGCTAACGACTTTCGTCTTCCTGCCCTATATTTATATATATATATATATATATATATATTAGGGTGTATAAAAAAAATACAATTAATTTTTTTTCTAATGGTGTTGAAAAATTAATAGTACAAAAATGTTGGCGCCCTTAATATTAATATTAAGGTTTGCCTCAATTCATTTGTTGTTTTTCCATTTCAATAACACGGGAATTTTTATTTTTTTAATTTTGAATTCTTTTAAGTTTGGAATGTTTTGTTTTCGCAACACCCAAGCGAGAGGAGTTATAGACAATTTCACGCTCTACAAAAAACATCTGAAGGTCAAAGTTCTTCAGATCAACCGTTTCAAAGATATCATTGATCAAAAATAACACTAATAAAAAATTTCAAATATTTTCAAATAAAATACAAAAAAATATCATATGCCATATTTATATTATTTTTTATGTAAAATCACTTTAATTCTGTTAACCTGAGACTGTAAACTTTTTTTGATTTCAAATTTTTCAACACCATTAGAAAAAAAAATAATTGTAACACCCTAATATATACCCCTAACCCCTATAAATATATATATTATATATTAAATACATTTTTATTTATGTTCAGTAAATAATATTATCATTTTAAAGGCGTTGAAAATGGCATTCAAACAATTATAATTATATCATCATGGTATCAGATTAGTAATTCGGCACTGAATAAATTATTTTTAGGTAATTATAATTATTTAGTTCAAACTGTATACAAGTTAAAAATCTCGTAGGCATACAGTTTCAGGTAAAATCTACTAGGTATTTGCATATCAAGATTAAGACACAGACCACTATGTCTGGTCTATGAGCTTTATAGACTAGACAGTTACACATTTGTTATTTTCTTATACAGGTAACAAATCGCTGGTTTGGTGCAAGACTATCCTAAATCCATTTTTAAAGAATTGAAGAAAAACACTATTAAACATTTCTATTTATTGAAACTAAATTGTTTTTTGCATAATTTGTATTTATTTATTAATCTTTGGATGTAAAACCTTCCAATTTTTTAAAGAATGACGCAAAAAACAATTTAGTTACAATAAATAGAAATGTTTAATATTGTTTTTCTCCAATTCTTTGAACATGGACATAGGATAGTCTTGCACCAAACCAGCGAAATATGTATCTGCTTCCAGTCTATAGGAAACGTATATAATATTATAATATAATATTATATATAATATATATATATTATAATAGGCTATATATTATTATATAGCCAATATTATAAGTCACAGTGGTCCTCGACTAGCCATGGGTTTTATGAAAATGGCGCCAAAAAATAGGTTCAGATATTAGTAGGCATGTATATTAGACTGGGCCAAAAAAATTGACTATTTTTTTTTTTTGAAAAATATATCGAGAATGTCATTCAGAATGACAAAAAAAAAATTTCGTGAAAATTTGAGCCCTCAATATTAATTTTAAGAGGTCTATCATCGCTATTTTTGATTTTTAGTCATAATATGATGTTTTACGTTGGAACTGTCAAAACAATAAAGTGAAAAAAATTCCTTGTCACTTATTTTTATAAAAAATTAAATTCTCTACAAAAAAGGTCTGATTGAAAATTTTCGCCAGACGAGCCGTTTCCGTGTAATTGAGCTTAATAAATCGATGTGTTTTTTCGATTTGCCCTTTTTACTTTGAAATTTTGTAACTAATGAATCAATGAATATTTAAAAAAGCTCACGTCGGATTCTTAAAGGAAATTTAATGTTCTACAAAAAAGGTCTCGGAACATTTTTGCCTAAATTTAATTCTTCAAAAGTTATTCACGAAGAAAAAATTGAAATTTTAAGTTTTTCTTCGATTTTAATCGTGAATAACTTTTGAAAAATTAAATTTAGGCAAAAATGTTAAGAGACCTTTTTTGTAGAACATTAAATTTACTTTAAGAATCCGATGTGAGCTTTTTTAAATATTCATTGATTCATTAGTTACAAAATTTCAAAGTAAAAAGGGCAAATCGAAAAAACACATCGATTTATTAAGCTCAATTACTCGGAAACGGCTCGTCTGACGAAAATTTTCAATCACACCTTTTTTGTAGAGAATTTAATTTTATATAAAAATAAGTGAAAAGGAATTTTTTTCACTTTATTATTTTGACAGTTCTAACGTAAAACATCAAATTATGACTAAAAATAAAAAATAGTGATGATAGACCTCTTAAAATTAATATTAAGGGCTCAAATTTTCACGAAATATTTTTTTTGTCATTCTGAATGACATTCTCGATATATTTTTCAAAAAAAAAAATAGTCAATTTTTTTGGCCCAGTCTAATGTATATCAAGGTTACAAAAACGCTGCAAGTCAAATCATAGCTGATCATAAAAATATGTTTTTGTGATACTTTTATTTATGTTTACATTTGACCATTGTTTTAAATTAATTGGCACATAATTGGAGATCACAAAAGTTTACATATCGTCGCCTTCAGGAGAAAATCACGTAACTCCACATTTTCATTAAAATTGTATTTTAGTGGCATCTGTTAGATAAAACTGTAACTAATTTATATGCAAGTTACAGAAGTCCTAAAATAAACCGTTAATTTTAAATTTAGAAAAATAAATATACGTATCTCCAATCGTGGAGGAGCGTCCAGGGAATAATGCCTAACTCCAATATACAAATCAGTGCCATTGACAAGTATAAGTTATTGCCTAGTTATTTTTTCTGTATGTAAGTATGAAAGATTGTATAGTGTGTAAAGTTAAGGTACCATGAATAATTTAAGGTTACTTTTATTAACATAAAGTACATATTGGAGATACGTAATTTTCCATTTAACAATTTTTTGGCGGTAATGTGGAGATACACCAATGCACCTTTAATATGTTTTTCTTTCCTCCTGTAAAATTTTACAACATGGAGTTAAGCAATTTTCTCCTGAAGGCGACGATATAGGTTCATTGATAAGTTGGCACTGAAATATTTGATTAACATGTCAGTTGTCAGCCTAGGTTTGGTCTAGGTTTAGTCAGTTACTGTTTGCCTTAAAACACAAATCTAATAATTATTGTCGATTTTATTGTTACTTTTATGATAAAATGAACCCAATTGAAATTGTAAGCAACCATGAGCATAACAGCATGTGGGCAGAAAATTATTATGGGTAATACAAAATCGTCGAAATTTTTAATTACAGAATCCCAATTTCCCAATTTCAATTTCCATCTGCAATACTTATCGCCATGATATCCCAAAATTTAAAAGCCAATTATTATGTAAAATTGTCCCCTGAA
Source organism: Brassicogethes aeneus (assembly GCA_921294245.1). Classification (NCBI taxonomy): domain Eukaryota; kingdom Metazoa; phylum Arthropoda; class Insecta; order Coleoptera; family Nitidulidae; genus Brassicogethes; species Brassicogethes aeneus. The sequence continues at coordinate 14,454,139 of OV121134.1, read as the reverse complement.
TCCGAAAATACCGTCAAAAATTATGAAAGTGTAGCAGTTTTTGAGATATAGTCAATTCCATATTAAATAGAAAATTGACTATATCTCAAAAACTGTTCTACTTTTTTTAACTTTTGAAGACATTTTCGGATTCAGGGAACAATTTTACATAAGAATTGGCTGTTAAATTTTGGGATACCATGGTATTCCATGGTTAACCATGGTACAAGTGAAAAAGCCACTAAAAACTATTAAATTAGTCATTTTTGACTAATTCATTTTTAGAGAGCTGGGCTTTCAAAGTCTCTTAAATTGCACGTCATTTTGGAACATATTACTTAATCTTTGCACTTTCTTCAAGAAGGTGGACTTGGTTATGGTCAGAGCAAGCAGGAGAATCTATTCATATATTCATATATTCATATATATTCATATATTTATAATAATAATAATGCTTTATTGAACTAAAACCAAGTTCAAAGGCTATTGACCGTAGTCCTTCAGCCGTATATATTTATATATATTCATATATTCTATAGAGAGTTTGTCAAGTACTGGAACCGATATAAAATAAATCTCTTACAAGATACTTGCTATCAAATCCAGTTAAAGAAAGCTGTTGTTGAGTTCTCCTCTAGACATTTGTAACAAATATTGAGTATATGTGAATTTGTTTTGGTCAATAACCTTTTTTCACTGTAAAAATAAAAGGTACTTTTTTAAAATTTTAGGGATCTAAAGGCTATGTAAAAATGCGAAATTGTTACATTCATAAAATAAGTTAATGATCAGCTACGGTTTTACTTGATGAATTTTTGCAATGCTTAAAGATATACCTATCAAAATCCGAACTCATTTTTTGGCGCCATTTTCATACAACTCATGGCTAGTCGAGGACCAGTGTGAAGTAGTAAGTAGTAAAATACTTCAAAACTTTATTAATTTTTAATCCCTGTAGAGCATTTATAAGTACAATAAAATGTAAATTTTACATAGATTAAGCAAGCAAGCTGTGTGTTACCATTGCAGAAATTCCCAAATATTTTAACAATAGGTACTTTATGTAGGTTAGGTACATGATTTAAACTATTTATATTATAGGTAATTAAGATAGGTTATGAAATATGTATTATAATACTTAATAATAAAATTTATTTAACGAAAATTCAAAAAAGTACACTGCGCGTCAAAATTAACGCATAACAAGTAAAAAAATCGCCTTTAGCAATCTTTATAAAATTTTTGATAAAAATACTTTAACTTATATCTCAGTTTACGTATTCAAGGGTTTTTCGAAAAAATATCCTTTACGCCCTTTTATTTAATAATAAAAAATGCTCGAAAAATAACTTTTAAAGGGAAGTTTTTTTGAAGTAAATAAAAAATATGCTGTGAAAGACCGTATTTTTGTTAGTATACAGCGATCAAAAATAACACTAACATTTCAAATATTTTCAAATAAAATACAAAAAAATATCATATGCCATATTTATATTATTTTTTATGTAATATCCCTTTAATTCTGTTAACCTGAGACTGTAAACTTTTTTATATTTTTTTTTTTTCAATTTTATGGGTTCGTTATAAGGCCAACGAAAATTCGGAGGATTGAAAAAATATTTCAATTAGTACAGCGGATAATACGGAAAAATACAAAAAACAGTTTTAAAAAAACACAGCAGGCTATAAGCGTTTTATTTCGACAAAATTTATGGAATTTTAAATTCTTTATATATATATATATATATACCGGGTGTATCTGAGAAAAGGCGCACCCCTGTAACTTTTTTATTTATAAATATAGACACATTAAATTTAGCATGGTTAATTAGGATATAAAATATCACTTATAAGAGTACAAAATGAATTTTTTAAACTTCCGGTTTCACCGGAAATGATATCAACTTTTGATTTTTAAATGGAACGCCCTATATATTTTTACATATTTGGAATCCTGAAGAAATTCTGACTCAGAATTTCTGAGTCAGACAGCATCCTCAAATTGACTTTTTGACGTTTCGTCATCAGAAAATGTATCATCATAAAGATCAATCTAGAGTGCTTTAAACTATCTTATTTTCTGTGTGGATTCACACAATGCCTGAAAAATGGAACTTGCTTTAGAAAGTTGTTATTCAGCTATTCCCAGCAGTCTAAACTTGTCAAAATTCGTTTTTCTCAAATAGTTCAAAGCACTCTAGATTGATCTTTATGATGATGCATTTTCTGATGACGAAACTTCGAAAGCTCAATTTAAGGATGCTTCCCGACTCAGAATTTTTTCATGGTTCTAAATATGTAAAAATATATAGGGCGTTCCATTTAAAAATCAAAAGTTGATATCATTAAATTTCCGGTGAAACCGGAAGTTTAAAAAATTCATTTTGTACTCTAATAAGTGATATTTTATATCCTAATTAACCATGCTAAATTTCATGTGTCTATATTTATAAATAAAAAAGTTACAGGGGTGCGCCTACTCTCAAATACACTCGGTATTTAAATATATATATATATATATATATATATATATATATATATATATATATATAAAGAATTTAAAATTCCATAAATTTTGTCGAAATAAAACGCTTATAGCCTGCTGTGTTTTTTAAAAACTGCTTTTTGTATTTTTCCGTATTATCCGCTGTACTAATTGAAATATTTTTTCAATTCTCCGAATTTTCGTCGGCCTTATATCGAACCCATAAAATTGAAAAAAATTTCTCGAGTTAACTTACTATCTGTATCTTTTATAGTACATACAACACAGCAGACCAAAACTTTAAATATTACGTCGATATAAATAACGATCATTTTTGTTTTTCGGAAGATGTAAAAAATATTTTGAAAAAATTGTATTAAAAAAGTTGTTAACGGCCTTACTAAGTAAAAATAAAGCAAGTCAAGCCAAAAATTTTAAAAAGGATATAAGTTATATCATATAACCTATTAATTTAAATTTTATTTTGAATACATTATACATGTTATAATATAATAGTATATTGTTTAACGATTGAGAAAGATGGTAATTACCATGATAATTAAATATTGCGACACGAGCCAAAGGCGTCATAGTAATGATAAATACTACCGTGAAGACAGAGATCAATTTTCTTCAAAGTTTAAGACTGGGCCATTTCTTAATTGAAAACGTATAGAAAATGTACAAATTCTTTAATATGATTGGAACAAGTATTTTATATTATAATATACAGGGTGCACCAAGTATCCTTCAAGGTCTGTTATAAGAGAGAAAAGTTGCGTAATTGCAAGCCTATTAAAATAAAATTTAAAATTTGGAAAAAATTACCAAATGTTCTAAAAAAAACTAAAAACCTGTCAAAACCAAAAATGTTAAAACTTCGTTATTCCTGGAAATTAAAAAAAAATAAGTTTTGACGTACACATTTATCTTTATTTTAATCCAATTTCTTTGCTACTTTATTTTGAGTTACTATTACCATCTTTTGTTTTTATAATAGCCGCCATAACTTGTCGCGATACGATGCATCGTTGGATTTCTTGATTTTTTTCTAACCATGTAAAATTCCAAATTGGATGAAAATGTAGATAAATGTGTATGTTTACATGTAAAACTTACTTTTTTTCAAAACTCGATTTTTAGTTTTGAAAAGTTTTCAGTTTTTTTCAAATTATACTAGGAACGCTAATTTGTTTCTAATTTTTAAACTTCATTTTACTAGATGTAATTACGCAACTTTTCTCTAATTTAACCGACCTGGTAGCTTTTTCAATAAGAAAGATACCATACATTGATACTTGATGCACCCTGTATACTTTAAGAACGTAATATGCCAAGTTCGGCTGAAGTTGCACTATATTTAGCACTTCATAGTTAAAATTTAATGTTTAACCTTTAATACCACGATTTTGTTGTAAATTAGGTATAGAAGAGTACTGCCCCCGTCAGGTGCGAATTAGGCGTTTGTTGCCCCAGGTCGAGTGCAGTAGCCGTCGAGCAACTGGCTCAGTAGCATTTGGTCTAGTCTCTCTATTCTTTCTATTCGAAAGCATTCGAAGAGAAAGGATTGCACGCGGTCGTTGTGAAAAGTGGAAGTGTAACAAGAACTGTTGCTGTTTTATTTCCACGTTTGTTAATAATTTTCTTTGGTCGCGTGCTTTATTCCGGGGATTCCGCGACAAGATTTTGTGCTTTGAATTTGTGACAGGTTTTGTTGTTGTGGTGGAATAAATATTATTAAAGGTATTAAAATTTATAGTCTTTTGTTTAAATTTATTAGAATTTCTTAATTTTAAAACGATAAAGATAAGGTCTATAATATCCAAACTGCTTTACTTACATTAATATTAGATCTATATATATGTATTTATAAATATAAATATATTTATGATAAAATGCACACATCTAGGTATACATGTAAGATTAATATTATTATAATAATTATTATTAATGTGATAAATTCATATTAGGTAACATTATATTCCGTAATTATTTAAATAAAAGTGAAACTTATTTAGTAATTAACGTAATTAACGTCTTGTCGAGAATTATTAACTTTTTTAATGCAATATCCTGACATTTTTAACTGGAATCCCCCTATATTTTTTGTTTTTTTTTATTATTATTTTTTATTAGTTTATTTTGGAATGCTTTTATTTTATTTTTGTTTATTTATTTTCAGCTTTAATACAGTCTTGCATGAAGTAGGTACATACCTATAGTATCTGTGTAAAATGGTTTTCAACAATTTCAATGTCATGACCAACAACCAGGTAAATATTAAAATTAATTTTAAATTGGAAAGAGATTAACCATTCTACGGATTTATTTAAAATTACGACCCCTATTTCTAATTACTAAAATTTAATAAATAGTTTGTATTAAAGTATATTTTTAACGTTTTAAAACAGTGAAATTGCATTGCGATTCGGATAATTCATACTATAATAGCTATTATTTATTGTGAATATATAATTATATAATTAAGGCGATATTAATATTATACTGTTAATTATAAAATTGTATTTTAAACTTACAAAATAGCCGCGTCGTTTTACAGTTATGAAAGATTATTGAACAATGTTTTTTAATAAAAGTCTTAATTATCACATCTTAAAATTAATGACGTTTAAACTAGACCATCCTGTATTATTATAAGTACCTCTTAAAACATTTTTAGGTGTCGCAAAGTCTAGAAGCAGCCCCCCTTAAGTAAGATTTTTTTTAATCTCTGATTTTTTTGGTGAATTAGCATCCCTTATAAAAAGTTTTAAAGGAATATTTTTTTAATTCCAGTGGTTTTTAGAGGCTCTATTCCTGAATTTCGATTGTCTTTACTCCCTTTTCATACCTTACCTATTGCGAAGTGTAGTGAGTATTTAAAATATACTATATTTATACTATATTTTAAAGAATATTATTTTACATTTTTTACAATAATAAAAAGCTTTTATCTTTAAGCGTTCTATAATTAAAGCTTTATTATTTTCAACGCTCACTACCAAAATATTCGATTATCTCCTAGGCTATAAAAATAATTTAGACAAATCATGTCAAGTTTTTTACATCCTAGTCTGTAAAAAAACCGATAACTGATGACAGCTTTAAGCCAGCTAACCTCACATTATACTTAATAATTGTTATTATAATTGTTAAACAAATAAAACTGTGTCTTTAAGATAAAATTTTGTATGCCATTCGGCTGAGACGTCTTTTTGTGCCTCGCTCAAACTTTGAACTCAAAACAAAAATACTCACTTCTTAGCCTTATGACATAAATTACTACTATTTAAAGATGTTTCCTAATTATTTTTGCAATCTGTGCAACGTTGTGTTCATCCAAGTCTATTTTTCATCTATGATGTGACCCAAGTAATGTTCTCTACATATTAGTTAAAGTTCTGTAACTGGCTGAAAGTTATACTGATGAACTAATTTTGGCGAACGGTTATTTTGTTCAAATTTCCGTGTTTAGGCAGTTAAAAAGATTGTTTTCGCTCTGACGAGTATATCTTGCTCAACTTGCCGCATTACGCTGTTTAGTTTAGTTTTAAGACCATACACTTCACAACTTACAAGACCGTTGAACCCGTCAAATGGTTTAATTAATTAGACCTATTTCTTCTGCAAAACATCCGCTAAATTTCCCACTTGTAAAACGTTAATTAAAAATAATAGTCGCCTGTCTAGTATGTAAATGTCCCAATTCATTTGGACATTTTTTAAATTTTTTTGCTTGTTGCTTGCGCTTATTGAACTTGCATGAAGAAATCATAAAAAACAATTACTAATACACATACATGTCTACAAACGAGTCTGTGTCTACGACGTATCGGAAAGCGCTATCCTTGTCTGCCTCAGTCGAGCACAATCAGGTCAAAACTTGGACATTTTGCCTTTGGAAAAAATTTTCCAATAAATGCCATACCATAATCACGAAAATGAGATTTTTCCTCGCTAACTGTGGAGCCGCCGCGGCTAAGCTAGCCTACCCAGTTTCAACAAGCACCAGCCGCCTATCATGATATGCATAGGACTTTATATCCCTACGACCCTTATGCAATCGCAGTGGCCAACAATAAACGATCAAATCGTGCCCAATAAAATGGAAAAGCAGTTAGGTTAGGTTAGGTTAGGTAGGTTACCGTTGGTATAATGGGGTTGGGCCATGCAACTTTTGTATTGCACATTTGGAATCTACGCATACCTACGAGTTTGTTATTCATTTTTTTCCTACGTTTCTCAACCAATTTTTGAGAACGCCACAGCGTTTTAAAAATCTCAAGGTTCAAAAACCTTATATGACATTGAAAAGAGATCGTGACGTCACGATGTTATAACAGATTTGTCAGGAATTACGAATGAATCCAACATCTCTTTCTAGCATTGTTTCTAGGTTATGTTCCATATCCTTTAGAGTGCGTTCGAAATGAGAGTGTACTTTGGATATGGTATAAGGATAGGTATATAATCACGTGACTTTACATTATACCTGACCTTATTTTCGAACGCCGCGGAGCATATACCTATAAACTTTATGTTGTAGTGTTCTAAAATCCAGTGGCGGCTGGTGGATTTTGGGCACACCCATATCTCAGTTATTAGACATGGGACCCACTTCAAATTTATATGAGTTTATAATGACATTATACAGGAAAGTTCTGCGCAAGCAGAATTTAAATTGAAGTTTGCGAAAAAAACTTAGTTTTTAAGTGTGCCCCCCAGACTCCTGCCCCCCAAATTAAGATAATTCAAATTAAAGTGGTACAATATTTAATTCACTAAAGTTTATCGACAAATTTCAAATTTTATTAAAAAAATTCAAGAATAACAGGTTTTATACCATTTTAAATTTTTATTATTTCTTTTACTAAATTTAAAAAAAATTACAAATGGTATAAAATCTGTAAAACTAGAATTTTTTTAATAAAATTTGAAATTTGTGAGTTAAAAGTTGTACCACTTTAATTTGAATTTTCTTAATTTGGGGGGAACAGGAGGCTGGGGGGCACTCTTAAAAACTAAACTTTTTTCGAAAACTTAAATTTAAATTCTGCTTGCGCAGAACTTGTTTATATAATGTCGTTATGAACTCATATAAATTTCATGTGGGTCCCATGTCTAATAACTAAGATATGGGTGTGCCCAAAATCCACCAGCCGCCACTGCTAAAATCAATTAGTTTTGCTTGTTATTTGACTGTTTTCGAACAGCTGACAGTTGCATATGTCTAGGTATATACCAGAGAATTCGAACGCGCAAGGTAAACTTGGAGTGTATCCAGAGTGCACTCTTGCGAGTTTTCGAACGCACTCTTAGTATAGGCTCTTTCAATTTCAAAACGACCGGTACGCGCAGGTCATGATTTTCTTTTTCTATGAAACTTAAATATGTTGTTTTTTGGTCGAAATAATAAGACACGTATTTTTTTGTTTGGCGAAAAAAAATTTTTGTTGTTTATTTTTGGCGATTTATTTTTTTGCGGTAAAAATCGAATTTTTCCGTTGACCGAAAAAGCTTTTTTTTTAAATGCGTATAACTTGTTCAAAAATTGATCGATTTTGACAATTGAACTTGCAAAATGCTTGTATTTAACACTTTCCATTAAAAGTAACAAAAATTTTATATTCATTGTGATAATTTTTTTATACGATAAAAAACGAAAAGTACGGAATTTTTTAATTTTTCAAAAAGTGTATTTTTCATTTTTTTATATATTTTTATCAAAAAGTAGACAGTCCAAACTGCACTTTGGCCAAGGGACTGTTAGCCAAAACTTTTCGTTAAGAAGATATGAATTTTTTTTACAAATTCTATTTTTTCCCTAATGATCGCGTGCTTCTAAATAAATTTTATTTTTAAAGTAAGTATTATGTATAATAACAAACAAATAATATTGGTTATATAAACAAATTCTTTGACAGATATAATTTTTTTACTTCCTATTTTTTTATATTTGCATAGATCACAGAGGTCCTGAATGAGCCATGAATCAAAACTGAATGCGCTATCGGAATAAGGAACTTTTCTAGAGAAACATGTTTTTCAAAATTGTTTTTTTTTAATTTTGGAAGTTTATTTAAATACCAACTGGAATTTAATGACTAATTTAAGATTTTTTGCGAATTTCTTTAAAACTGAGCCCTTTAGGAAAAATTTTAAAATAAAGAATTAAAGACTACAAAATTATCTATTAAATGATGCTTCAACAACCGCAACCATTGGCGTAGATATATATCTACGGGGTGTTTCAGAATAAGATGCTGAACCTTAAGGGTGTGAATCCTTAGTTGATTTTAAGAAAAAAAGTTCAAATAAACCTATGACCTAAACCTCTTAATTTTTGATTTACAGGGTGTTAAAGTTTTAAGAAAAAAATCGTTTTTTATCATAACTTTAATAACTTCCTAGATATTTTTATAAAATTTGGCACACGCCTTCTAAGCAGTAAGTTTTTGATGTAGAAGATTTTTTATTTTTTTTACCAGTGGCGTCCGTACAATGTTTATTTAATCATGTTTATTTAATCATGGCATTGTTTTCTCAATATGCGCATTAAATGCTTTTTATTTTTTCATCGAAAACCGTTAGTCGTTCGAAAAATGGTCAAGAAATCAAATTTGCCCTAAAATGAATGGGGATTTAAAAAATAATTTTTATTTTGAAAAATAGCAGTGGCGCGCATAATATTTTTCCAAAAATATCTAGACCACATCCTGTACGGACGCCACTGGTAAAAAAAATAAAAAATCTACTACATCAAAAACTTACTGTTAATGCTTAGAAGGCGTGTGCCAAATTTTATAAAAATATCTAGGATGTTATTAAAGTTATGATAAAAAAACGATTTTTTTCTTAAAACTTTAACACCCTGTAACTCAAAAATTAAGAGGTTTGGGTCATAGATTTATTTGAACTTTTTTTCTTAAAATCAACTAAGGATTCACACCCTTAAGGTTCAGCATCTTATTCTGAAACACACTGTATATTTTACAAAAAAAGGAAAGGACAACAGAAAATGGTTTATGTATTATTTATTTACTTTATTTTGTCAATTTAAGTGTTTTATAGTAAATCTATAAGTAAAATTTATAAATAATGTATTTAACTATAAATCACATATTTTTATTCCTTTATTAAAGTAAATATCAAAATATTCGCATAAATTTTTGCGAATGCAAATCTTAAAAATCGTGAGAATATTCGTTACATAACTATAGTTATGTATACTCGCTATTGCGCATAACTTATGCGCATAAGCAAACTGATCAATTGTTTGCCAAGATTCGACCAATATGCATTATAATAGTTGAGGACCCTAGAAGCCAAGGGGGTATAATTACATTTTGTTTAGTTTTGAGATAATCATGTTTTAAGTAAAAAAAAATACTTGTAATTTGGAGTCAAAATTGTTTGTTGTTTTATGACTTGGTTTTTCAACATGTCTAAGCTTAGAATTCAGTTATATCCCTTGGATACTAAGTAAAATGTACCATTACTATCTTTTTCTGTACATAACGTCATTTTTTTTAAATGTCACTCTTGTATCCCTTAATTAAAAAAAATGGTTTCTAGGGTCAGTGGCGTATTTTAAAATAAAGGCAAGTCATTTGAATTAATTGTAACTCTAATAATTATTTCTAATTTGCTATTAATATAACCTATGATAATAAACTGCAAAGCAGACTCAGTATGCAGCGCAGAGCACAGAACAATATGCGCAGACTGCGCCGCGGACAACGCATAGCGGAAAGGTGCGGGCAGAAACAATTCGTATGAGTTCACGGCCTCGTTGGAACAGGAGGGTATTCAGGAAAATTTTAATTTAATAAATTGAAGTTTAAACAATTAAATAATAATATTATTTATTTATTTAATTTCATGCCTCAATTTTTTTAACATCTAGGTAATATGTTTTTTGCTTAAGCATGTCGAAGCCAATCGGGGGCCCCGTATCATTGATACGGCTGATACCGCGGTAGCTACGCCCCTGTCTAGGGTCCCCAATTGTAATCCAAAATGGCGGCCGAGTAGTGGTCCAGCAGGAACATAGTAGAATTTGCCTTAGCAACCGTTTTAGATATATATAGATAGTTAAAACCATAGACTGTGGTTAAAACGGTTGCTAAGTCTAATGTACTATGCCCCACACATGAAAGTTCCACCACGCGACTTTGATATAAATAATTAGGGTTAATTTTCTGTCAGTGGCAAGCTAATTTTGTACTATTTTCTGAGAATAATAAAACATATGTCTTTTTTGTGTATAGGTCTTAATTTAAAAGACAAAAAATACATATATTGTATTATTTAAAAAAAAATAAGGACAAAATTAGCGTTAAACTGGCAGATAGATAATCTGAATTATTTGTATTCAAATGTCAAGGTGGGACTTTTGGGTGCAACATACAGTGTTTTTTTAACTTCTGGTCAGAATAGATTATTTTTTGTTACATTTTTGCTATTTTAAAGTACCTAAAGCTGATTTCAGTATTATTTTCTTTATTAATATTAAAATTTAATAAATATTTTTAAAATTGTGGGTCCTTTTTCTGTATAGTAACTAGGGAATATTTAGTTTAGGTAGTTTAGGCTAAATCAATACTCGATAACTTTGTTGGAAACAGTAAAAAGGGGTTTAAAATTTAGTAACCAATTTTTTAATTAAATTTGATTAGACAACTTTTATCAGCATAAGGCTAATAAAGCAGATAATTTTTGAAAGATTTTGACACATGTTTGCCGTTTTGTTTTCTTGCCACATTAATAAGATAGGTAATTGAATTATGTCCATAAATTAAAGTTTTTACTCTGTAAATTCTTGTTAGGAAAGTATCACTTTCCAACTTTTTTTTTATATTTTATTTCACTATATCTGTAAAAACAAAAAAATAAACAAAATGGTAATAACTACAAGTTAATACTAATGTTTTTTAATTATATTTGTAATAAAATTTAATGATTTAAGATTAAAATATTAAAAATGATTGAGTTAATTGATAATTTGTTTAATAAACATAATAATAATAAATATTACTTTTTATATGCTTTAAATATATCATACATCATACACGGTGTCCCTGAATCCCATTTTACGAAATGAGTCATGAAACGCAAATTAGATTTAATTTCCTAGTTGCATCGTCGTGGATAACAGTTTTGTTTTTACAGGTACTTTGATAAGATAACGAAATCTTGTTGTATTGCAAAGGTAACGCGCTTGGCGCACAAACGCAACGCGAACCTTCAAACCCACTTCGGTTGTTTGTGGCAGTCAATTCATTCAAAGTTCAATATCCACAGTGTTTTTGTTTTGTGCAAAATGATTTAGTCACTAAGTTTTACTATCACCCAGGTTGTTTAGGGCAATAAAGCGGACGCGATGACAGAGAGAAGGGTAATATTAATTTATTTTCATCACCTATTTATAGCTGCAAACTTTAGCCCTAATGACATGACGCCCGACCTTATTAAACTTTTGTTTTTGTTTTACATACATTTTCGTTACAATGATGATGTCATGTTTATTGAAATTATTATCTCATACCATAACATCGACTCTTCCTTACAGTATGTGAATAAATTAACTAACACTTTTATAGAATGATTTGATTTATTTTATTTATTTACATTAATATTTTTGATTCGTACTTGGAAATAGGTCCACGATGAAGAATATTATTTTTTTAGAAATTAGAATTTTTTTTATTTAATTACTTATTTTAAACTAAACATTTTGGAAAAAAATATTTGTTTAAAACAGCAATAATAAAAATATATAATAATAATATTTATTATATAGGATAGTTTTTTCAATTTCTGATTTTTTGAAATATTTTTTTAATAATAAATATTTTTGTTTATCACTATTTAAGACCAAGTTTAATGGCTGAGTAAAAATAAAATGCAAAAATTAGTAAAATTAGTAAAAAATAATAAGTTTTTTCTTATAAAGTTATGCTTTAGGGGTTTTTGTTATATATAAAACAAAAACAAAAGTTATAACTTTCAAATACTAAAATAATAAAAAACAAAATCTTAGCAATTGTTTTATCTGATAATGCTTTAAAAGAAATGACTTTGTTGGTTACTCAGTGGCGGATATTGTCGTATGGTTTTATAAAGAAAAATAAGTTACAACTCTTGTTTTTATTTATTTTTTTAAAATTTGTTTTTTATTCTTAACAAAATTTCCCTCTTGCGTGTTTTTGTATCTCTTTCCGTATTCCCGTAATTAAACCTAGAATAAGCCATTAAAAGATTAAATAAAACAGGTTTTCGAAAGTTAAGTCCTTTATAGGGGACTTTAAGCCCGCCGTCCGTTTGTACCCCTTATTCGTTCAATGCATTTAGTTGGCTTCTAGTACCAGAACTCAAGGGGTAAGGATGGAACTAAAAGACCACTTAAATTAAAAAAAAAAATTCTAAACACCTTGTAACTTAAGTAAAGTCTATGGAGTTTCGTTTTCAATTAAAAACGAGTCTGCATGTTCTGAGGTTCCGATAATATATTCCAATATTTCCAATGAATGCACTGATAAAAAAATACATACCTACTGGATCGTTGGTTATTTTGACGCCATGGCGTCACATTACATATTATATTGTGGCGCGCCACAATATAATATGTAATATGTATAATGTTTTATTACATTTCTTATGTAATTGTATATTTTTTATGTAAATTATCGTTGTGTAAATTTACATGATTAAATCTAATTTTCCAAAGTTAACTAAAATTTCAATTTTAACTTTAATGTGGTTTATAGAGTATTTTTAATATAAGAGTATGTAATATTACGATATACCAAAAGTATTTTTAACATATTTGCTAATGTCTTTTTACATTTGAACTACCGGAAAACAAGGGGTGGTTCAGATAATTGCCGTCAAAAATATACAAGAACTTCACGCTGTTTAAAGTTACTCGCCCTCTTTAATTTTTTTTTTGATAACTATTTTCTATAAAATATTTATATTATTACTGATTGTATCATTTTTGTAATTATACTGTTTTTTTGATAGAATCTGGCATCACTGCCGATAAGCACAGTGTAAGAGATCATTGATCCCGTCGTGCGCTCATACTGCGCTCATCGCGTGGGCGCGCACGGCTATGCTACTCATATGCGTGTGAAATCGACCGCACGTGTGCGTTCTCACGCCGTGCGACCTACGTGCGACGCACGATTGTTATCTGGGTTATTTTGTGTATATTGTGCTTCTTTATTATTTTATAGGTGTATACATATCTATAGATATGGGTATGTTTTTAAATAAAAATACGTACATAAATATCTTTTATACAGTTTATTACTTTTTATTTTTTGTTTCACACATTAATTTAAAAATATCGCATTATTAAAATAAATTTACCAAAAAAAATCTATCTGTTCAAATTGTTCTCTTGATACGTGGATAAATATGTAGAACTTGTACGTACATATCCGTAAAAGTTTCTATTTCCTCCTCTATATTTGCTTCTGCAGCGGATATCTAAAAAACCGTCATAATTTTGAAAATGTTTTTCCCATTCTAAAACTGTATAGGTCTTCTCTCGTGTCAACAATTTGTTCATTGTCGTGACTTTAAAAAAAATCTCCAATATTTATTTTAAAAAGAACACTACACAAACAAATATAACCTATAAACCGCGATAACTGGTAGTTAATTCACTATCTGACACTTGCAGCTTCCAGTTAAATTTACTTCCAGTTATCTTAATTTAAGTTTTTAGTAAACGTTAGTTGCATATTGATAAACAGTTTAGCTACCACTTTAATTTTATTTACCAGTTAAGACACTTAACTGGACATTGATAAACTGGCTCTGAAGCCCGCTGCACAATAGCCAGGTAACGGGAACGGGCACGGGAATCACATTAAAGGTGGGAAAGACTAAAAAACCACTGTTGATAGATAGGTCTCTCCCACCTTTACCGTTTAGTTTCTCGTTCCCGTTGCCGGGCTGTTGTGCAGCGGGCTTTAGATTTTCTTTTTTATATAATAGTTTTGTAGGCAGTTAAACTTGAAGATAAATTTAACTTAAGTTACCTTTCGATGTTTTTATAATTTTAACTCAGGGGCCGATTATCGGCCGCCGATACTACAGGATAGGTATGTTTAAAACGGGACGGTTTTTGACTTTTACAACCCCCTTAAATCCTTAACCTATAGTGAAACAACGAGCTAACATTGATATCTTTTTGCAATATTTTTTCCGATGTTTTTGTCTTTAAAACATACATAGCAGAGATTCGCAAATATCAGAGAGCAAATATCAAACACAGTCAGTCCAATATTTTTTATTAGCAAATTCTATCACATTTATCAAAATTTTCGGGAAAATAAGAGTCCATTTAAAATAATTAAGTCAAAATATTATAGGTACCTTAAATTATAGGCAATATATATAACTACTTAGGTAGGTACTACTACATCTCTTTTTTAAATAAATACTTTAATCACGTATTTTTTAATTTCTGAAAATGGACTTTGCTGGGTTAAAAATAATAAAATAATGTTATTTTATTGGAGAAAAAACGTAATATTTGTTACGCATTGTTATTGGTGACGCCACTTGTTAATGAAATTATGAATGGCACAAGTTTTGAGTCAATACTTTCAGAAAAAAGATTGTTGTTTTTAAATAATTATGATTTTAATTTATATTTTAAAATAATCTGCCATTTAAATAAAAAATAATAAATCTATGTTTAAAAAATGGATATTTTTAATTCGATGTTTTTTTAATATTGATAGTATTTATATTTATAAATTAGTATTATTTACTGTTAACAACGATGTTTTAAAAATTTGCGCATCCCTAAATGATGTTTTTCCGTGGTTTGCCCTTTGCGCCAAGTCTATATAGACCACATATGTGGTCTCTATAAAAATAAAAACTTTCCTCTTCGAACAGTAAGACATAGCTAACTTACTAAATCTACCTACTTTTACCAATGTTTATTTTACAAAAAATTATGTTTAAAATACATACAGTGTTTTACATTTGTGATCCATTAGAAGTTTCTGGGGAAGGAAAGAAGATAACGATTTGAAATTTTAAAATAGTTTATAATCCAAGTCTATTTTTCTAAAATATTTTGAACAAAATGCCACTTCCGGTGTGCCCGGAAGTGAAATCAACTTTTTTATTTCAAATAGAACACCCCATAAATTTTTACATTTTTAAATTCTACTCACCCGTCACAGGTTTCATGATACAAAATAATATTCAAAATTTTAGAAATTATTAACTTTAGGTATGGGGAATAGTTACATTAATTAAAAGGTTTTTTAATTTACTATTTGATTATGTAGAAACATACAGGGTGTTACAGTTAAAATAAAAAAGTTATTAACGTTTCAAGTTAGCTTAATTTGAGCTGGGGTTACTTAGGTAATTAAAAAAAAATATTAAAAAATTGACATGAAATCTTTAAAACAATGTTTTAAGATTTCAAAAATTCCACCCCCATATTCGCAAACCTAATAACAATAACTATTCATTTTTAAATTCTTCATAGTATTAATTATTAATAACTCAAAAACTATGAAGAATTTAAAAATGATAAAAAACATGGGGTGTTCTCTTTGAAATAACAAAGTTGATGTCACTTTCGGTCAAACAGGAAGTGGCATATTTTAGAAAAATAGACTTCGAAGTGAGTAAGCTTTAACGCTTTAAACATTTCAAATCGATATCTTTTGCCGATCCCGATAACTTTTGATGGACCACGAATGTGAAACACCCTGTTTATATATTTATATATATATATTTTTTATTCTTTCTGCTGATTTTTTTTATGAAAAATGCGGAATATCACGTACCTAGTAAATTAAATTGTAAAATTTGCATAATTTAAATTAATAAAATGGAAGTACTGTTGATACTGGTGCTTTTATTTTACTTATCTTAAAAAATACAATACATCAATTACAAATGATAATATCTTTTTAATGGAAAATCATTGTTTTTAATTGTATAAATAAAATAATTCTAAATGAAAGGCTTTAACAAAGAAATTACTTAAAAAGTAAATAATTTCTTTGAATAAATACTTGCAGTTTAAATTAATCTTAAATTAAACCACTTATAACTTAAGTACTGCTCAACTGTGAAAGTTATAGAACAAATTTATTATATATAGGTAAGGTCATTCTCAATTTTCGCCGTTTACATGTTCTGCTAGATCAGTTTTTTTCTAAGCTATTAACATTATAAGTGTTTGATACCGCAAAAGTTTCTATAAATCATCATTATTTTGTCTGGTAATGATGGTTATAATAATTATTAATCTTCTTAATGCTCTGTGAGACGGACAGTGAACTTTTTTGAAGAATTGAATCGACACATGTTTTAACTAGGTACACTTTCTTTTTTAAGAAATCTTGTCACTTTATTTGTTAATGTAATTATTGTTATTATTACTTTTAAGGTAACCTAAAATACTTTTGTTTTTAGTTATGGTTTCGTGGTGTGAGAAGTTCAAAATTTCGACACGTGTACGGGGAGCCGGCGCGCAGGGAAAAGTGTTACGATAACCTACAAATAACGCGCAATGCTCACGACTCTCAGTTCTGCGCAGTCAATCCGAAGTTCGTAGCGATTGTAACCGAAGTGGCCGGAGGCGGTGCCTTCGTTGTCATACCAATCACTAGTGTAAGTATATTATTATTAAAAAATATTTATCCTCAAGCTTTCTATAATTTAAACTTTATTATTGCCAATACCAAGTGTCAGATCTACCTAACTTTACTCCCGAATAAAATCTGAGAGACACCCTGTAAACATGTATACAGGTACAATTTATTATTATATCATTGTCGCGCCGCCAATTTTAAATTAACCGGCACGGCAGTGATAACTTACATAATACGCTGTGCCTAGTCTCACGCTAGCGTGAACGCAATTTTATTCTTATTCTCACGCGGTGACGTCACTAAAGGTAACCTAAGATTCTTTCAATAATCTAATTTGTTCTGTGAATCTAATTTTCGCGGTTTTGAGGTTTTTAAAACGTTGGCAGGCGGTTTGGCCGATTTGTGAAATCTGCCCTGTTACAAGTGTACGTAAAATGTATTGCCATGGACAAAAACAACAATAATGATGAGTTAAAACTAACTATTGGAAAATCGTTCATTTTGCCCATTTTAGTTGGGTTTTTTGCTCAATGGGGCGGGGGGGGATCAATGGGGCGGGGTCGGTTGGGTTGTGTTGTTGAGTTTGGGTTGGTTTGGCTACAGTAAAAGAGTCTCGATTTTATTATTAGTAACTTTTATTACATTTACATAATCAAATAATAATCAAATCAAATGATACGAATCCTAAAAAGTAAAACTAAATAAAATAATTCTGGCAGAATTATGTCCACTACACATGGGCTTTTTCTATTTTCGCCCCCCTCCTCAGTAGATGTCTAAAACCGCCCCTGGGCAAAGTTGGCAGCCTTAGGTTTAACCAAAAACCAAAAGGCTGTATTTATATATACGAAGTTAACGTGAAAATAAAATTAAAATTATTTTGACGTTAGCGTGAGAATAAAAATTAAATTGCGTTCACGTTAGCGTGAGAATAAGAATAAAATTGCGTTTACGCTAGCGTGAGACTAGACACAGCCTATATAATATGATAGTGTTCCTATGGAAACTAGGTACCAACATACTTAACTACTCGAGGCAAAACGCGCCAAACCCTTTACATATCTACCTCGACAAGCGATTTTGTTCAAACTCGTACAGTGTTCTTATACATAGGTGTCTGTTTTACCGTTGAGTGAAGTTACACCTTAATCAATGGTTTTACATTATACCCCACCTTATTTTTTTACGCCTTCAAAAAACCTAACCTTAAACATTTGTCTATTTTTTTTCTGACCATTTTTATTTTTAATTTCTTAAGTTTAATTTTAAGATTAAAGTACCCTTTAAACCCCACAAAATTCTTAATCTATTTTAAATCGTTTTTCTATCTTCAATTGTTTTTAAGATATTTAATTTCTTCCAAAAATTTTGTTAGTGACATACATTCGGGGTTTTCTATGGTGACATATAAAATGTCTGTATTACCAATATTTAGATTGATGTCTCTTTTAGTTCTCTATAGAAATATAATAAATCAGTTAGGTTAATCACATTAATATTGCTTATAAGCAATTACTTTGAATTCCGACCCATTATATGGTGGATTTAAAGGG
Source organism: Brassicogethes aeneus (assembly GCA_921294245.1). Taxonomy (NCBI): domain Eukaryota; kingdom Metazoa; phylum Arthropoda; class Insecta; order Coleoptera; family Nitidulidae; genus Brassicogethes; species Brassicogethes aeneus. Next base: position 14,435,477 of record OV121134.1, on the reverse strand, counting down.
GATAATTTAATCTTAAAATTAAGCTTAAGAAATTAAAAAATAAAAATGGTAGAAAAAGGTTTTTAAAAGGCGTAAGGAAATTAAGCATACACATATTTACGGGAACACTCTACGACTTTCCAAGTTTGAACAAAATAGCTTATGGACGTAGATAGGTAAAAGGTTTTACGCGTTTTGCATCGAGTATTTATCTTAGTACCTAGTTTTTATAGGTACAATATTGCTGATATTATATTGGTAATTAACGCTACGAATAACAAACTTGTGCGAGTACATACCTGCATTTTTCAATACACGATTGCACTTTTAACATCACAGCAGTCCGCAAGATTCACCTCTCTCCAGAAACACCTAAATAAGAACTGTAGCCTGGATAAATCAATTTGGGATACCCTTTACAGGGTCCTGCATACCACCTACCATCTTTTGTAGCTCAGTTGTTAAATAAGTTGGGATTTGAATATTTTTTTATATCGGCTTTGGCAAGCGCAAAATTTGAAAAATAATTTACCACTGAAATTTAGTTCTCGTAAATGTTAAAATTTAGTTGCTATGCAAATATAATAATATTAATATTTTCAATTGTAAAAAAATTATTAATAATTTTTTTGATTAAAAATTTAACATAAAGGTATAGATATTAATATTTTATTTGGAGGTTAGGGCCGCCTGAAAAATTTACGCCAAGGACGCCAAATTACAAACCATACATTTTTCTACTTATTTGGGAGCAAAGGCTTTTATGGTGTAATTGACCATATGCAAGGAATGCGGTCGATGTTGCCAATGGTAAAAAAATAAAATTCCCTATTGGGAACATTCAATTATATTACGTTGGCTACATTGAAAATTTGAATTTCCCGCACAAACTAAATTAATTTCCATCTTTTTTTTTTATTATAATAAATAATAATAATTCCCACATTTGAAATTCGCACCTTAATTTATTATACAACATTGTAACTACCTTCTTTATCTTTGGGAACTACTAGAATGTATGTCAGTTTGTGCGGGAAATTCAAAATTTCAGTGTAGCTAACGTAGGTAATATAATTGAATGTTCCCAATAGGGAATTTTATTTTTTTACCATTGGCAACATCGACCGCATTCCTTGCATATGGTCAATTGTCCTTACAAAATTATTAAAGTTAGTTGGCACAAATGTATGTCCAAAATTTATTAATTACCTATAAGTTATAATTTATAACTGTATAGCACATATTTTGTAATTCCCCAGTCTCTGTGTGACTGGTGTGTTTTTATTATCATTCTAAAATAATCAGTAGAAGTAGTGAGAATAAATTAAAAAATATTTTGACAGTTGCCAGGCAACACGTAAGCCTGGGGGGCTTGAGTATCTATTGCCAAATGACAACAGAGAAAAGATCTTGAGAATTATTTTAAATTTATAGATCTATCGTGAACACAACGTCCACAAAACGTTGAACGTTGGTCTCGCTGATTTTAAAGTGGTTTATCCCTCGGGTTCATGGCTGCCATGATTCCTTCTGTTTTGCTTGTAAGGATAAATCCAAAATCCAAAAATAAAACGGTGTTTTAATTGGTTGACCTGTGGCTAAGATCTTAACCAAATGAATAGTACTAAATAAAATTATATAATAATTTCAACTCAATCAGTCCAGTACTTTTTAAGATAAAGTGCCAACGAATTTGAAATTTTTTAATATTTAATACTTAAAAAAACAAGCACCGCTACCGCTGCTTTAGTATGTCTTTTAAAATCTATTAATTAGCGTTGATTATTTCTACTTAATACATATGTCTCAAATCTCAATAAATAAGACATTTCACACTTTTAAACTTGTTGTTTTTTTAGACTGGCAGATTAGATTTTAATGCTAGTCGCGTAACTGGACACACTGGTCCAATTTTGGACATAAAATGGAACCCATTTAACGACAATGTTATAGCATCCTGCTCTGATGACTGCACAGTAAGTTTTTTTACAAGCAATAAAACCATAAAAACATATATCATAACTGTTTTAGATTAAACTATGGCACATTCCAGACGAAGGTTTATCAGTTCACCTCACGGACTGGCTGGTAGAACTACAGGGGCACAAACGGCGGGTTGCCTACATCGAATGGCATCCAACTGCAGAAAATATTTTGTTTAGTGCTGGATTTGATCATCTGGTAAATAAAAAAATTTTTACTATTTGTTTTCCCTAAATAAGAATACAATAATGCTTAGATATAAATAATTTTTATATTTATTTTGCATTTCTTTTGCCTTGTCAGGAATATGTAGGTACCTACAAGCTAAAATTAAATGTTATGTTATTAATTTTGTTAAACTACATTATTCTATTGGTTAAATTGCAAATCTCCTGCCATTTAAATAAGAACATTACTTTCAATATAGACCAAAACTTTTCATAAAAAACTAAGATAAGAGCAAACATTATATGTAATAATATTAAAAAGTTTTATAAAAGTCAAACAAATCTAATTTAAGGTAGTATCTCCATTTGAAACGTTTGATAAATAAATAACGGTTGGCTGTGACAGCAAATTCAGCGGTGCCAAAGTAGTATAATTAAAACGTTGTATTTTAATTAACAAAAAAACACAAATAAATGTATCATTAAAAAATTAAAAACAACATAAAAAGTAAATAATCAACAATATAAATTGTTAATTTTTGTTATAATGGCAAAATTAAGGTTTAAAACTGTAATATTTTTGTGTTTCTAAGTTGGCAGCACAAAATTTAAAATGGTAATTTTAAAAAGTGCTAAAAATAGTTTTTTGAGATTTTCATAAAAAATATTCTGAAATAATTAATCTCTAAGCCCTCAACATGATTCTTATTTGTTGCTTGAGTTTGAAAACGAGTTTTTGAAAAAATCTATGGAAAATAACACTTGTGCAGAAGTGTTATTTCTTACAGATTTTCAATGGATTCTTTTTAGTTTAATTTTTTATGGAAAAAAATCTCATTAGTGAGCTTGTGCGGTACTGGGTGTATGGGTGTCTAGAAATCTGTCCTGTAAAAAAATCTAAAATTATTTGTGAATGTGTCTGATGCTTCACAAAATCATATACTTAATTTTGAAAACATTATATGGAAACTCTTTAAATGGAGTATATACTACCTTAATAAGAATATCTAAGACCAGTTTATATAGGGGATCCTTGTAATTTACTGTGGGGATATCCTAGAATTACATAGTTTTGTTAAAATTTACTAGATTTTTTTGTAAATTAAAATATCTTGGGCTAACTGGAATAACAATTGCAACAGCTTAACATGCTGAAACTATAACAAAAAGAAATATATTAGATATCTATAAGTCTAGCTTTTTCAAAGTACTTACTTACAAGTACTATAAATAGATAAAAGTATCCAAAAAGTTTAAATAGCTCAGTTTTAGTATTGATGTACCTAATTTACATCTAATATTATTTTGTTCATATTTTAAATACAGGGTGGGCCAATGGAAAGTTTCCACCCCGATTTTCTCAGGTGTTACGAAAAAAAATAAAAAACGCTCGCACCCGTCGATTTCTGATTTGAGGGGGACAATTTATTTTTATATTTTCAACCCCTTAACTTCAACCCCTAAGCGTGGGTGATAGTTACCCCCAAAATTTAAATAGGAAAGGGGGGTCGAATGATACTTCATTTTGAAGGTATTTTTGCCCTGATTATACCCTCCAAGTTTGAACTCGCTGCTAGCATCCCCGTTGATATGACAGCTTGTTAAAATCTTGGAAATAGATCACGTTTTATTATAAGTAAAAACAATACTTACCTTCCTTAATAAAAATATCTACTAATTAAAGTTTTATTATTATTAATAAAAAGTTATTTACATGATATTTATTTAATAAACTGTTCAAAATGTCCTCCATTAACATTCATGCAATAATAAAATCGATTCTCTACCTCTTCTCTAACATTCTGCAACATATCGGTAGTTATCCTTTGACACTCTTCAGTTATTCGTTCTTGTAGAACTTGAAGAGAAGCTGGCTGTGTTTTATAAATTTTAGACTTCAAATGGCCCCATAGAAAGAAGTCCAGAGGTGAAAGATCAGGGGACCTTGCAGGCCACTCAATAGGTCCTCTTCGGCCAATCCAAAGGTCTCTAAAATTTTCATTTAGAAATTGCTGAACGGGTGCTGCATAATGCGATGGGGCTCCATCTTGTTGAAAAAACATTTCATTTTGCGACAAATTATTATCTTCAGCAATAACTTCCCTTATTCTAGGAACAATATTTTCTTCAAGTAAAGTCAGATACATAGCCTCAGTGAAATTGCCTTGTAAAAAGAATAGTCCAATTATGTTATTGCCTAGAATACCTGCCCAGACATTTAACTTTTCAGGATTTTGAGTATAAGAGTCTTATTATAAGACTCTCTAAATAAATGTGGATTTGAATCGCTCCAGTATCGACAATTATGTCGATTGACTAAACCATGTAAAAAAAGGAGCATTCATCTGAAAAGCAGACATTATAAAGAAAATTTAGATTGTCAACACACCGTTCACTCATTTCTTCTACAAATTGTAATCGTCGATCATAATCATCTTCATTAAGTTCGTGAAGCAATTGTATCTTGTAGGGGTAAAATTTGTGAACCTTCAAAATTCTCCTTACGCTTGTTCGTGATATGCCGGAAACTTCGGACAATAATTGCCTAGTACTGAAGGTGTTATCCATTGCAATGTGCCCTATGACTACGATTTGCATACCTTCATTCCTAACGACACGAATCGGATTATCTTTTTTGTTCTCCACTGTTCCAGTTTCCAAAAACTTTACCATCAGTTTCCTAATATAAGTATGAGAGACATTTTTGTCCTGATGTCTTACATTAAATAGTCGTGCTGTTTGTCTTGCACAGTCATTGTTTTTGAAATAAGTATAAACTAATTCAACTCGCTCGGCTATAGTGTATACCATAATTAAATTTAGTTATAAGCTCTCGAACTAACGATAATAATCTTAATGATGATTGTGCGACAATATTGTGTAAATAAAGTTTACAAAAAACACATTTTTTTCTTCAAACGTAAAAAAACTGATGTTTTGCTAATATTTACTTCATTCCTTCAGCATACCTACAGACCGTCTCAAAAGTATCGCTTTTACTCTTACTAAAATAATAGCCAATTTTCAAGATTTTAGCAAGCTCTCATATTAATGGGGATGATAGCAGCGAGTTTAAACTTGGAGGGTATAATCAGGGCAAAAATACCTTCAAAAAGAAGTATCACTCGACCCCCTTTTCCTATTCAAATTTTGGGGGTAACTTTAACCCACGCTCAGGGGTTGAAGTTAAGGGGTTGAAAATATAAAAACAAATTGTCCCCCTCAAATCAGAAATCGACGGGTGCGAGCGTTTTTTATTTTTTTTCGTAACACCTGAGAAAACCGGGTGGAAACTTTCCATTGGCCCACCCTGTATATAATAGTATATTATGTATTAAGTTTTATAAACGATATTTTACTTACGAGTTTTATTAGGCACGAGCAGCGAAGCTTGCGAGCGAGTGTTTAATAAAACGAGTGTCTGAAGAAGTTTATAAAACTTGATACATAATATACTATTATCTACGACGAACACAAAGAAGCCAATTTTATTTGTTAAACATTTGACATCTGTCAAATTTAAACGGATTTAACCTCACTTTTCCCTAATTTTTAATGAAGCTAACATCAGCCTGTGACTAAAATGCCCAAAAGCCACTATTGCTAACTTAAGCCCGTGACTATAACGTCATAAAGCTTGTCAATGTAGTAGTAGATAATAGATATACTAATATTCTATAAAAAATTTGAAATACGGCATATTCCGCTCGGATGAAAAGTTTGTCGCACGAGCCGAAGGCGAGTTTGGCGGTTTCACGAGAGCGGAGTATGCGATTCCAAACGTGTTTTAGACCATATTTTTTATGTTTCCAAAAAATACCATAGAAAAATAATTTAATTGGGAGAAATTGAGGTTTGATCAGTCTAAAATTTGTTATTTATTAAACACAGAGATGTCGCCACCAGTGTTTATTCCGTCATCGGATGATAGAATAATTCATTCTGAGTAAGATCACCTCAACTGGACCACCCATTTCCCACTTGATCGTGAAATTCAAATTATTATATTTCAAGATAAAGTAGTCACTATCAATAATGAAACCCTAAAACAGTTTTTTAAAATTTTTTTTTAATATCAATTTTTTTTTTAAATGAAAATTTTGGAGACTTTTAATTAAAACATAGATTTCAGAAAAACCGTTGGAGATATTTTAATCAAATTTTAAGGATTTATTGTTTATTATTCACATTTTAAGAAATAATTCAAAATTTGAAATTATTTATTTATTATCATATTTTTAATTAACTTTTAAATAAACAAATGAAAATTGTTATGACTTCTACCTCAAATTATAAAAAAAAATGTTCAGTTACATGCATTGTACACTTTAGTTAAATATTCTGCAAGAAAATTCCACTGCCCGCTATTAGTTTAAACAATGTGAATTTATTTATCCCCGAGCGCGAGCGCTGTCGGTATAGCGCGCTGCCGCGCGCTATAGACTCGGCCTCGGCTGCAATCAGTATTGTTAGAAAATAAACTCTCTCTTTTACAATAAGAAACAATGTTGTTTAACAAAATTAATTTTTTTAATGTTATAATTAAATGACACATACATTTCTCATCAGCATGTTTGTATTTTATTATAAGGGCCAGTATATTTACCTTCCACTAAACCTACCCTATGCTTAATTGTCATAGTTACAATTATGTCAACAATTGTGACAGTTCTCTCCAGGGCCGGCTAAACCCGGGTGCAGCGGGTTCAAAGCACCCGGGCGGCAGAGCATGAGGGGCGGCAAAACGAAACTAAATTCGAAACCAAAAAGGGTATCAATCAGTAAAAGTAAAAAATCAGAGGAAGCGTCACATACGAAACTTTTGATGATTTTCTCTCGTAGGTCGAAAACTCCATGTCTTCAGTTTCCAATATATACCTATTTTGGTTAATGTTTGTTTTTTTTATATTTTCCTGGATGTCTTGGACGTAAATAGTAAATATATATGAAATTGAAATCATTGTTGGTTAAGCAGCGGTTTAGTTATAGTCTATGTTTAGCTTAGCATTGGGTATTCTACTAGTTAAGACAGTGAAATAATTGACGCACATTTAAAAATATAATAATTTTGTTTTACAAGGTAAGAACTTTTAGTTTTGCTTTAAGCTTGCTTTCGACGTATAATTTTCTTAGTACCTACATAGGTACGAGATTCATAATTGTAAAATCCGGAAGTTCAACTTTTAAAATTTAAAAGTCATTTTTTGTAATTAAAATTCCACTTTTAATTGTACGTCTTAAATTTCGATTGTATGAGTGAGTATGAGTATGAGTATAAGAGACGTATAACCAGCCCCATTTCCTCTTGACTCTCAAACCCCGTACAGGCCTATGTTTACTTACGCCGATTTTTGTTCTTCCCCAGCAACTGCACGGCTTCACCCGTGTTTGCTGGGTGCGAATGTCCATTGCGTTCCGTACTGTCCCCTATTTGGGGCTCGAGAGCGAGAGGCGAATAGTTATAATAGCCGTTCCCGGGTTCGCCGGGCCTATGCTATACGCTCAGTGAGGTATGGATGAGGGACGGGAGGGAGTTGGTTTTTGGGGGACAATTACGCCGACTTAAAACTAAGTACGACGCGGAATCCCCCTAGACCAGTCGGTTAGTATTACTCCAAACATTTGGGATTACTATTTGGAGTTGGGGAGTTGTTATTACGCTGCAGGGGTGTAGTTTCCTAGTCGAGGTCTTCGTCTTGTTCATTATTGTCATTATCCGTGTCGGATAGTTCCTGAACTTGGTAAAGTGTGTCGGTTGTTTTTTTTTTTTATTTTATTTTTATTGTTGTTTAGTTGCTCCCAACTGGTCTTGTTACTTTGTGAGAAGTGCATGTATTGTGCTACGTGTCATGAAATGTGAAGCATGGTCTACCGGTTTTTTTGTCTTTAAGATCTAGTTTAAGGGTGGCTTGTATTATGTTGTTGCGTTGTCTACGAGTGACGTGGACCCAGTGTTTAATTGGGCTACTCTTACCCTTTTGGTAATGGTTTTTCCCATTGGTACGATAATCGGCACACATGATAAACTCCCCCGCAAAGAAATACAACCCCCCGCGGCCCCCCCGGAAGACAATCCACACAACGGCAATCGTACTACGACTACCGCCGTGTAGACCATTCCCCGTATAGGCCACGGGAGGCTGCACCCCCCCGCGGAGGAGCCCATCACTCGTGCCGAGCGTAAGGCCGCAATCGCTGCGATAAGGCAGTTCCCAGTGGGGGGTATTTTTTTTACTTTTACAAATTTTATAATTTTCTAAAAATTCGATTCTTTCTCTTTTACTTTTTTTTTATGATTAAATTATAATAATTATTGTTACATAATTATTACAATTATTGTAACTTAATTTCCGAAAATTCGATAATTTTATTTACCCAATTCGTTAATTTCAACTTTTACATCTGGCAATACTGCTATTCACACTCAACTTGTTTATGTTATTTTTGTCCTCTTGCATGTTTAGTTTATTTATTTATTTATCTTACGCCTTTTTCGATGGTTGTTTATGATTTGTCTGCTATGAGAAAATGAGGTTGTTTGTTTAAACTTAAGGAAATGTTCTTTTTTAATTTAGTTTTTGAGACAATAAAAGAATTCTTAGTATTTTCTTTTTGCAACATTGTGAAATGCTTACATAAACATTGTGAAATGCTTTTATAAACATTTAGCGAATATACGGTAAGACATGCAATTGGAAAAAATAACTTAGATTGACCATTTGGTGCTGGAATTGAACCATTTCGCATGCCGCTCGCACGTGTGGTAGTCCAGTAAATTTCGTGGAAGTGATCGTCTCTCTCACACCTTTTAACCAGGTCCAACACTTGAGGATTTAATCAATGGGGTAGGTACCACACACAATTTGCACTCTTTTGCACTTGGGACAGTTATCACGTTTAGAATCGATTGATTTTTTATTATTTTACGGCGTTAACCAGTTATCACGTTACTACATTTGTATCGTATACGCTGCTTAAGAGAGATCGATGAGCATATGCTTACACTTCAAGCGTCAAGAGCAGACTGTATAAAAAATAGAAATAGATTAAAATCCAAATGAAAGAAAGATGCAAAAAATGGGAATGCTTATCGCTGAAAGCTGAATATGTACATACAGGGCTAATATAAAAGCGAGTAGGTATGAAAAACTCTTTTAGACTAGGGCGAGTATAGTAAAAAACTTTGAAAAACTCTTTTAGACTAGAGCGGCAAATTTTGACTTGCACCCGGGAGTCAAATGTGTATGAGCCGGCCCTGGTTCTCTCTTTAGTAAATTTAAAGGGAGGTGAATATACTGGCCCTAATAGTGATTTATTATGAGCAGGGTGAATAAATGCTGTAATCCTTTTGATACGAACAATCATAAAAAAGTTATTAAAAATCTAGTTTTGATTACAGATAAGCGAGCTAGTTATTTCAAAGATTTTATCGGGTACTATTTGTGTAATTCATGTGAAAGAGCCTATTTTTAAGGGCCAAAAACCTAAAATTGTGTATGATGTAAATAATTTTTCTAATGTTAATGAACCTGAATCGTCAAATGATGTCATTGAAGATGACGAAAAAAAAGATCCTTCTTTTGAATGTAACATGGTCGATAATAAATTAAAAATTGAAAAAGTTAATAAATTTTTATTGGAGTTCGGTGAACCACCAATAAAATTAAGACGTGCATCAAGTGTCCGTGAATGTGAAAAGGCTGTCACAACTGCTGTAAGTACCTTGGAAAAGAATAATAATTCTCAAAGTGATGTAATTAACCTAAATGACCGTCTTATGAATAATTTTAAATCCGCTTTTAACGAGAAAACCAGCAGATCCGAAAAAATTCAAGTATTAACTACACTTCCGTTAGACTGGTCCACGAAAAGGATAAGACATGAGTTTCAAGTTTCAAAAAGAATGGTGCAAGCTGCGAAAAAAATTAGACAACATTCAGGATTTGCCTCACAGCCCCACATTAAGAAAGGGAAAAGCCTTAAAAATTTAACACTTAAAGGGGTTCGAAATTTTTATTTATTAGGTGATGTCAGCCGTATGATGCCCGGAATTAAAGATTGTGTTTCTGTGATGGAAAATGGCAAAAAAATTCAGAAGCAAAAAAGATTATTGTTATGTAACTTGAATGATTTGTACAAAAAATTTAAAGAAGCGTTTCCTGACGAGAAGATTGGGAAAACTAAATTCCAAACCCTACGACCACGTGATATCTGCTGGCAAAAGTGGTACGCATAATGTGTGCGTGTGTAAAATTCATCAAAACATAAAATTACAGTTGAACGGATTTAAAAATGAATTGAAAAAAAAAGAAACTATTTTTTCTGAAAGCTATGACGGTTTAATAAAAAGTTCTGTTTGTGACCAGCCTACCCCATCAGTTGATTTTGTTATTAGCAAATTAAAATTATTAATAGATAAATTTACAATTACCGAAATAACGTTTAGTCAATGGAAAAGCACCGACAGGTAGGAAAACAAGTTAAAAAAATCACTGATATTTTCTCAATTTTATCATTTAGAAAAATAATTTCACTTACTTAAAGATTTATTTTCTTAATTATTTAATTTTATCTACTTTTTTACTTATATCATAATTCAGTAATTTTTTTTAATTATAGGAGTGAAAGATTTTTTTAATGATATAAAAATTAAGTGGTCCGAACTACTGAGACACGATTTCATTGCTAAATCTCAAGCATCTTACTTCACGAAACAAAAAGAATCTGTTGGTGCTGGAGAATTTATAGTATGCCTCGATTTTTCCGAAAATTATTCTTTTTTTGTACAAGACGCAATTCAATCTCATCATTGGTCGAATAATCAGGCTACACTTCACCCGTACGCAGTGTATTATCGAGAGAATGAAGAATTGAAACATGGAAATTACGTGGTAATTTCAGAAAAAAATACTCAGGACGCAAGCTCAGTTCATCTTTTTAATTCAAAGTAAATTGAATTTTTAAAAAACAAATTCGGAGCTAATAGTATTAAAAAATTGTTTTACTTTTCTGACGGAGCAGCTCCACAGTATAAAAATAAATATAATTTTCAAATTTAGTTCATCACAAGAACGATTTTAATGTTGAAGCTGCATTATTTAAATGGGCCGACAATTAATTTAAAAAAAAGCATTTGGTTTTTGCTCTCAAGAGGAACATGATTCTCACGAACTAAAATTCAAAGTACGTTTTCAACAATCTGTTGCTATAAAAAATACCCGCCAGTTTCACTATTATAAAAGTTTAGACGGTGTATCACTTCAGTGTAAACTTTTTTCGGAGGATACAAAAATAACAACTAATAAAATTTTTAAGAAAAAATAAAAAAGTATCATGCTGCTGAGAAATTTCTGGTATATTTATTTATAATAATTATTTGTTAATTTTAAATGTCTTTATTTATGATATATTTATTTATAATAATTATTTGTTAATTTTAAAAGTCTTTATTTATAAATAAAAACAAATATTATGTTAATTTGTTATAATTATTACATTAAAAAAAATTATTTTGTTAAACAACATTGTTTCTTATTGTAAAAGAGAGAGTTTATTTTCTAACAATACTGATTGCAGCCGAGGCCGAGTCTACAGCGCGCGGCAGCGCGCTATACCGACAGCGCTCGCGCTCGGGAATAAATAAATTCACATTGTTTAAACTAATAGCGGGCAGTGGAATTTTCTTGTAGAATATTTAACTAAAGTGTACAATGCATGTAACTGAAATTTTTTTTTTATAATTTGAGGGAGAAGTCATTACAATTTTCATTTGTTAATTTAAAAGTTAATTAAAAATATTATAATAAATAAATAATTTCAAATTTTGAATTATTTCCAAAATGTGAATAATAAACAATAAATCCTGAAAATTTGATTAAAATATCTCCAACAGTTTTTCTGAAATCTATGTTTTAATTAAAAGTCTCCAAAATTTTCATTTAAGAAAAATTGATGTTAAAATAAAAATTTTAAAAAACTGTTTTAGGGTTTCACTATTGATAGTGACTACTTTATCTTAAAATATAAAAATTTGAATTTCACGATCAAGTGGGAAATGGGTGGTCCAGTTGAGGTGATCTTACTTTTCTGTATGTCCTTCCACATTAAGAAGTGATATTAGGACGGTCATATTCCGTAATAGGAGTAGAAAATAGTTATTTATGTATTAAGGGCATAAAAAGGTTTTTATGGTCCGAGGCGCTATTTAGAGCCCGAGCGCGTTAGCGCGAGGGCAAGAAAAGCGTCGTAGGACCATAAAAACCAGTTATGCCAGCAATGCATACAAAACTTTATGCACGATTAATATATTATTATTTTTAATATATTAGGTATTGTTTTTAAAGACGTTTACGTCAAAGAATTTTTGTTATAATTGTCATATACTAATGTCATCGTGCATAAGTATTATTGACATCAGTCAGTTTTAAAGTTTAAAGATGAATGAAAATTGCGGCCTGCTGCCGGAAAAATCAAAATCTTTATACGAAAAAACTTACTTCGAATATATCAAATGGTGTAACATAAGGAAGAATAGTTTTGCGCCTATTGTTTTTAATTTTTGACGTTTCATTATAGCCCGCTGGGTCATAATAAAGCCCGCGGGCTATAAAAAGACGTTTACGTCAAAGAATTGTTATAATTGTCATATTATAATGTCATCGTGCATAAAATTTATTATTAAATACTTAGCTAATATTACAAATAAACATATAAAGTTTATACTATTCATTTTTTTTTAGTTTTTGCTGGATGCCAAATTATTTCCCTTTTAACAGCAAGAATAGTAATAACCATACTTATTTTTAATTTTTAATTTTCGCTGAACACGAATCTAAAGTCAGAATTGGAGGTTACGGATCAAACAAAAACATATACATGTATAGTTTAATTTACATATAGTTTGGTACCTAACCTGAAAAAGAAAACTGTTTTTTTCTGTTATTTACTTTACTTTATTTAAAATTAATACACTATAATTATAATTTATTGTTTTTATTTATTTAAGTTATATTAAAAAAAGTACAAAAAATCAAAACAAAAGTAGCCTATAAACTATCGGTATGCAAAAAATCACTTCGATCCGTTGCTACGTTTCGGATAATTTTTTACACAAATGTATTATTATTGTACGTATATTTACGAATTTCCATTCTGACAACTTAATTAGTAGATTCAAAACGTGCTGAAATTAAGTAACTAGATTTTATATTTTATAAGCTATAATGGAATATTTTACTAGATAAGTTTTTAATTTTATTGTTTTGTTTTTAGTTTTTAATTTTATTTTTTTATTACCAATTTTAATGAAATTTTGGATAGGTATTTAATATTTTTTACCACGGTCTGCATGAAGGCTGACATCTTTTGTGTTCAACAGGGCGGCAATCTTGTGAAAAACCGAAAAATATCAGGGAATTTATTTTGACAGGGAAATTTTTCCAGTCAGGAAATTATTACTCATTTAATATAGATAATATAATATATTTTTTGCCATAAGTTTATTTATGTACCTATGGCTATAACAACGCAAAATTTCCCGAATTATATCTAGGACCCATAACTAAATATGGATATTAAAAGTTAGATACGTAACAACCATCTTAAAAAAAAGCAATAATTAAGTATTAAAGTCATTTGTATAGTACAAATTGTACTCTGGCCAGGAAAAATTTAAAAACATTACTGAAAAGTCTGGGAAATGTACTTTAAGAACAAAGTGGCCACCCTGGATTAGCTTTTCATGCTTTCTAATGTCATCTTGACCTACTGGTAAAACAAAATTATTAATGATTTAAGTTATTTGCCTAACTAGTGCGGAAAGTGCTACTTTTCCGCACGTTACTGCCGTTGTACAATCGACGAGTAGCAGAGTTCGGTAATCAGAAAAGACTTTCCGCGTGTGTTAATAACAATATTTTTTTACAAGCAAGGGAATCTTGCAATGTTCTTTATAAGTTTCCATTTTTAAGTTTTAACATTTTTTATAAGCGTGTAGTGCACGCTGTATAAAAAAAAGTTGTGTATAAGAATAAATAATTGCCATTTTCAGGTTATAGTCTGGGATATAGAAAAAGGAGAGGCGTTAAACGTGATAGATTGCCATAGAGATGCTATACATTCCATGTCACTTAACCGCGATGGGAGTCTTATTGCCACCACCTGTAAAGATAAAAAACTTAGGGTTATTGAACCCAGGAGCGGTATTGTCAAATCTGTAAGTTTATCGACAACCTAGAGCAGGATGGGCCAAAAAATAATAATTATAATGAAAAAAATCTAAAACTTCAAAATTTCTCAAAAACCCGACCTGCTACAAACAAAATGTAAACGCAGTTTTTTTATGGTTTTTGGCCATCTTTCACCCCAAATATGAAATTTCTTAGGGCAAACGATTTTTTTGTTCCCCCAGTAGTTTGCGAGATAAGTACGCTGGTTTGGTGCAAGACTATCCTAAGTCCATTTTCAAAGAATTGAAGAAAAATACTATTAAAAATTTCTATGTATTGTAACTAAATTATTTTTTGCGTCATTTTTGTAAAACCTTACAATTTTTAAAAGAATGACGCAAAAAAACAATTTAGTTACAATAAATAGAAATGTTTAATAGTGTTTTTATCAAATTCTTTGAAAATGGACTTAGGATAGTCTTGCACCAAACCAGCGGGTATATATGTACTTATATATACTTATACACATACATCTGGCCCACTCTGTACTCTACATGAGTATACAAGTTTTAATAAACATTTACCTAACTGTTTAAAATATTTATAAAAAGGTTTTTAAAAAACTTTTGATAACTTTTCCAAAAAAAATTGCCCCCTCTATTCTTTCATTTTGCCTGGTTTTACCTTTACTATAAGTATTTTTGTTTAGGAGGGTGTCTGTCACTTTGGTTCTAAAGCCAGCAAAGTGGTGTTCCTTGGATCGACTGGTCGGCTCATCACCACCGGATTCTCTCGACATTCAGATCGACAGTACTCGGTATGGGATCAAAACGATCTTTCGCGCCCTCTAGTAACTGATACTATTGACAGCTCCTCTGGAATAGTGTTTCCGTTTTATGACCCCGACACAAATATCGTTTTCCTTGCCGGTAAAGGTGATGGAAACATCAGATATTATGAAATTACTGATGAAGCACCATACATACATTTTTTGAATCAATTTTTGTCAGGAAATCCGCAGGTAAGATATTTTTTATTATCTGTTATTTTATGTAGGTAATAGGGTATTAAAAAAAGTTCAAATAAAATTACACACAAACTGTATGATACAATTTAGAAAAAACTCGATTTGAAATAATTTCTATGTTAAAGAAGTCTTTTTGTGAAAAACTATAATTATTAAATATTAATTATCTCCATTTAGGGATTTTCGATAAAATGTCTTTAAAATGTAATATATGATTTTGTGAGGCATCAAATAATTTCAGTTTTTTTACAGCACAGAATCCAAGAAAATAATTTTTTAAGTTACATTTGTTTTCATACGCCATTTCCATAAAAAAATAAACTAAATAATCAATTTTGTTTCTCAAGTTTGAAAAAGAATTTTTAAAATAGTTCATGGGAAATCTGTCAAAAATAACACTTCTACACAAGTGTTATTTTCCATAGATTCTTTCAAAAACTCGTTTTTAAACTCCCATTGAAAGAGGATTGACTTGATGACTTAAACATTGATTATTACAGTTTATTTTTTATGTAAATTTAAAAAAACAGCTTTTTTAACACTTTAGAAATTGCCATTTTAAATTTTGTTCTGCCAAAAATATGAGAGTTTTAAACCTTTATTTTGCCATTATAACAACAAATTAACAATATGTATTGTTATTTATTTACTTTGTATATTGTTTTTAGATTTAATTTGTATTAAACTAATAATTTGTTAACTAAATTACGTTTTATTTTTACCACATTGACACCGCTGAATTTATCAAACTCTTCAAATGAAGATAGATATAACTTTAAAATTGGATTAAATTTAAAATATATGATTCTTAAACTGATAATTTTTATCTTAATTCAGCTCCCTATCAAAGCTCAAAGTTGAGAGTTCTAACTGAATACACTATTGGTTGGCAGGTTTCTTGCTTCCTCCTTTCACTTTAATTCGATTTTTCTCGATTTTCTAATTTCTGATTACTTAATCACTGTAATTTTAATAAAATTGAAAGAAAAGTCACGTTTATAAGAATTAAATTTCCTAAATGACTGGGCTGGCAAGAATCTTAAAATTATTAATCTTAAGACAATTATTTTATTCATAATGTTTATGAGAGACTCTTGTTTTAAGGGTAGATTCATATCTGTGATTACAATTAAATACTAGAAGTAGGTATTTTATAATTTTTCAGAGGGGTCTTGGATTTATGCCAAAACGAGGTCTGAAAACGCTACAATGTGAAATATTTCGCTTTTACAAGCTCCACGCCACCAAAGGCCTGTGCGAGCCAATTAGTATGATAGTGCCCAGAAAAAGTGACCAATTTCATGAAGATCTCTACCCTGATACTGCCGCCAATAAGCCAGCCTTATCTGCTCAAGAATGGATTAAAGGGGCCAACGCAACGCCGGTCCTGATTTCAATGAAAACTGGCGAAAGCAAAATCTCCATGCCGCTTATAAAGAAAAACAACAATTACAGAAAAGCTATTGAAGCACCAGTTGTTGACAATAACAGAAAAAAATTTGCTTTCCTTTCGACGGAAACCAATCCCGACTACAGACCAAAGGATTTAATTAACGAAAAAAGTCAAAAAACATCAACCAATCAGACCACAAGATTTCAGCAACTTCAGCAACGTTTTAGTCAGATTGAAGTCAATAATAAGGATTTACCGCTAAAAGGAGTAAATAACATCGGGGATAATGCGCTTAATGAAAACGATGTAAGTATTATATATTTTTTAATTAACATTTGTATATTTTAAGGCAATACTAAGAAAATCTTCAAAATTTATAGTGATAATTCCTTCCATTTTGGTATCTTTTAACCTAAAATCTTCAGTGAATCTTTGAATTTGAACGCACGTCACAATAAACTGATCGACAGTCATAATTTGCTTATGGTTAAGATCACATCTCTCTAATAAAAAATTTACAAATTCCTTAGAAAACTTGTATCCCATATATTGGAAAGCTTTATTAAGCTCAGGTTCTTCAATAGCACCTGATTTGTCTGCGTCGTACTTTTTAAAAGCATCCAACCATTCATTTATATAATTATACAAATAATGAAATTCTTGTACACCTATGAGACCAGTTTTTTGGGGGTCAAAAAGTTCGATCATCAATTTACAGGCAGCGTCGGAAAAATGTTCTTTTTGGCCATTAACTAAGGCAGCTTTCAGTTCTTCAAAACATATTTTGCCTGAATTGTCTGTATCAACTATGTCAAACAGTTTTTGAACGTCTGGACTTACTTTTTCTGGATATTGATTATAATTATACATACCTATTTTTTTAAATAATTTTGACAATAATGACATTGTTTTGTGAGGTTAAAGTAAAACACATGGCTTAATCAAGATTAACTAATCTCAATTAAATTATAACCGTGATTAAATTTACCTCAGTTTGCACCATCCAATTTATAGCTAATCCTCTTTTAAATTCGATGGTTATAATTATCATCAATTATTTTAACGTTAACGTTTTAAATAATTATCATCAAATATTATTTTAAACTGTTACAAATCAAGAAGCCTCAGGATAACAAAATGTTTATTAAAAATAAATAACTATTGTAACATTATGTCAATATTAGTCTTGTTATGTAAGTAAAAATGCCGTACTCAGACAAAGAAAGACACTACACTTCGAGTCAAAAATGTGTCACAATTTTAAATTTGATTTTCTCGCGAACCGTTTAACCGAATTTGGTTTTTTTTTTTAAATTGTAGGTTTATTCTTTGGTTATGACGCCTTTATTAAAATATTTTTTCAAATTTGCGTTTTGAGTATATACAGGGTGCAAGAGTAATAACAAGTATTTCCCTGTAAATTTGAAACGTCCTATGGGTTGAACTAGCTATAACAGCATACAATCAAACTATAGCCCCATCTTCTCTTAACATTTTGTTTTTTAATTCACCGCGTTATCTTTATTTTTAAAAGAAATATACAGTTAAATATTAAAGAACTCCAGTTTAATAAAAAATGTAAAAAGAACGATTGTAACAATAACAGTAAAAATATGAACAAAATCAATAAAACCAACATTAAAGAATATTAATATCGCGTATTTTCGCCTCTACTTCTAATTACGGCTTCACATCGACGTCTCATACTCGAAACCAGATGTCTAATCTCGCCTTGATCAATGACATTCCATATTTTTCGTAGCATATTTCAATGGAGGCAGGCAAGGTTCATAATGCCCGTTTGCACCAACGTGGGTTAGCATTTTAATCGTGATTAAATTGGCTAATCCAGCATTCACTTAACCGTGATTAAGGGGTTGGTTAAATAACCGGTGAATAGTCGGGCGGTTAGTATTTAAAGAAGAAGGGGCCATTGCTTGGCAAAACAGTAGTCTAACCCATAGATAACAAAGCCTAACAAAGTCTAACCTCATTTTGCCGTTTTAAAAGGTTGACTTCTCTTTTTATACCTTTATTAAAAAAATGAATAAGTTACAATTTCCTATTGTGGAAGACGACGACATGAAGTGGTCAATTTCATTGAAAACGGTTTCACGACAAATTTATGAAAGGCATTCGTACTTTGACACTTTGGACCCTTTTTGAAAACGGTTTCTGTGTGTGTCAGCTCCTTGTGAGGATCGAAGATCAATTGGAGTATCCTACAGATAGGTCAGTGTAAATAATTTAGTTTACAACTGCAATCATTCGTCATTTTAGAAATAATTGTGTTACGCCGATGAATCAATTATTAACATGTCTTTATCTCTATTTAACGGGGGGGTATTTGGATTCAATTGGGAATGCATTTGTCAACAGTTTGGCGCATTGTTGCTAAAGTATCTGAAGCTATCGCAAGATTATACAATGAATATGTGCGTTTCCAACTATTCCAGATGAATTGAGAATTAACCAACAGCGATTATTCAATGTGGCACATTTCCTCGAGTAGTTGGAACTATTTATTGCACCCATATACAATCTCCTGGGGGTGACGAATATTTTTCAATAATGAACGTGGTGGCAAGGTGGCCAGGCTCCGTGCATGATGCTACAATCTTCAATAATTGCAGAATACGGGGTTTGTTTGGCCGACGGTGGTCTAGTGGTCTAGTGCATGCTGACTACAAGCCGGAGGTCGTGGGTTCGAATCCCACCAGGGGTATGGCTGTTTATTTCTGTTTGTCCTATTGTGTATTAGTCCTTCGGAGGGGACTTTAAGCCCGCGGTCCGTTCCTACCCCTAACCCGCACAAGCCATTCAGTTGGCTTATGGGACTTCTTAAGAAGTAAGGGTGGAACTAAAAGAGCACTTTTGTATATAAAATTTTTTTTTTTGTATTTCCTAATTGCCTGTTGCGGCAGCCGTTCTCCATAACATTGCGCTGGATATGGAAGATTTTGAAAGCGGATGAATTAGATGCTAAATCGATTAATAGGACAAATTTCTAATATTTATGACGACCAAAATGATATCGCCGCCGGTACGCTGACCAGAAGACAATTTAAAACAAGTATTTTGCTAATTTGTAATATTAAGGTACCTACCGAATAATTAAATTATTGATTAATGAAATTTATTTATTCAACTTTTTTTTCGTTAATTTGCAATGTCCATTATTTTACAAACCGCTTTAGGCAAAACGATATACCCAAAGATAATATTATAGTATTATCTTTGGATATACCCTTTAAATAATTATTCTACAGATGACAAGTTTTAGACGTTTTTAACGTTTGAACGCTACAGTGGTACGAACCTATCAACAAAATATAGGGTTATAACCAACATACCAACACACATTTTCCGCGTTTTTCACCTAATCAAAGTTAAAAGAGGATTAGCTATAAATTGGATGGTGCAAACCGAGGTAAATTTAATCACGGTTATAATTTAATTGAGATTAGTTAATCTTGATTAAGCCATATGTTGGTCTACCCATATTATCCCAAAAATGCTCAATGGGGTTGAGATCCGGACTAATTGCAGGCCAGTCTAAAGTTTCAACACCCACCTCATGTAAGTACTCTTTCACTATATGGGCGGTGTGAGGTCTTGCGTTATCCTGCATCAGTAATAAATTATTACTGATGTACGGGGCGAAAGGGACGACATGCTCAGATAAAATGTCCTCGATATATGGTACACTATTCATGGTACCTCCACGAACAATGACGAGTTCTGTGCGAGCTGTCAAGAAAATTCCACCCCAAACCATTACAGAACCTCCAATAAATAGCGTGGTTTCACGAATGTTACAATGTGAAAATCTCTAATTTGGACGTCCGAGAACCCTTACTGAATAAACACCTGTAAATTTCTTGCTGTTACAAATCGTTTTCTCAAAGCATGCAAATAAAGGAAACGATCATGTACGGCTGTTGTCATTCGATGCCTTCCCTGCCCATCACGTCTGTTATGATCGTTGGTTTTTTCAAAACGTCGAATCACGGGATATTGAGGTATGATTAACTCCCAATCTTCGAGCACAGTAGCTTTATCCTTGCTAATTCTTACACATTCATCACGATTCAAATTCCTCACTTGGCGCTCCATTACAATAACTTTATGCAGACAACTTAAATGAAAATGACAGTTTCTGACCTACCATGACCTACCTGTGTAAATTTAAAAAAATATTTCAATAAACGTATTATTACCGAAGAATTAACCTACAATTTAATAAAAAAAATCACGAAATTCGGTTTGACGGTTCGCGAGAAAATCAACTTGAAATTGAGGAAAATTTTTAGTGGTGCGTTAAATTTGACGCGAAGTGTATTTTAACTTATTATCTTGAAAATAATTTAAATATTTCAGAAACGGTTCAATTTAGGTAGGTATATGGTATGTTATATGAATTATGCTTAGAATTTTACAAGGAATTAAAAATAATTTCACATTTAGGGTGATCCATTAAGATAAAATAAACTTTTTGTTTTTCCCTGTATACTGATCAATTCTTAATTTTTTTATACGTAGAAAAAACTATTTTTCAGTAAGCCTACATAACCTACATAACCTAACATACATAACCTACATAACCTAACATAACCTACATAACCACACTGTTAAATTTTTTGGGACAATTAAAATAAAAAAGTTAAAGGGGGAGACATTATAGGGGATCACCCTGTACAGAAACTAAACTAGTAACTTTTCTCGTATATCGAAACTAACCAGTGGCGGCTCGTCAGGGTAGGCCTCTGAGGCCGCGCCTCATTCTTAAAATGAAGGAACGAACGACTTTTTGTATTTAGCTTTTTGCCTAATACAAGTTTATTTTTACAACAGTTCTACCCAATAAAAAGTAAAAAACCAATCAATTACCTATACTAAGCTTAAATAAAAATCCAGGCGCAAAGCGCGTCTAGTTTACGCGGTCAGGAAAGAGGCGAATTATTCACAGCCTCGGAAGCTTCTATTTAAATTCGAAATATATCGCGGCGAACTGTTCGCGTTTTTCTATTGCTTTAAGGCAAAATAATATTAGCTTAGGTTGTTCTGATTGGTGACCGTAGATGATTCCGTGCCTTTCACACGGTGGGGATTTTGGTATGCTTCCCAGCGTGTATTGAGTAGGTATCCTTGTTTTAACCCCTTCAG
Source organism: Brassicogethes aeneus (assembly GCA_921294245.1). Classification (NCBI taxonomy): domain Eukaryota; kingdom Metazoa; phylum Arthropoda; class Insecta; order Coleoptera; family Nitidulidae; genus Brassicogethes; species Brassicogethes aeneus. The sequence goes on along the minus strand of OV121134.1, from coordinate 14,413,595 downwards.
ACCTGGCGCACATTCAGATGTACATTAGCTTTTAAGTAATTTAATTACTATCAATAGGCATTAAATTTCATTTGGAACCTAGTGTTCACCCCCAAGTACATTTGTTTTGGTAAACTAAGGTACATGTTGCGAATTCTCTTACTTAAACTGCCCCTTTTGATTGAATATTCTCTCATATAATGGGGATGCGCATAATGACAACAACAACTTGTTGACGACAGTTTGTCTTAGCGGGTTTTTAGATGATTTACAAAGATATTTTTTAAGTATAAACTGGTGTAGTTTGTTCCTAAAGGTATGTACTAAGACATCTAAAAACTATTTTGGTATTATCCACACCTAAACCGTATATAACATTCGATGTACATGCATGTGAACATCCTGAAATTATCCTGCAATTTCACAATTAAGATTTTTTAGCATCAAATATGTGTTATTTAGGTCCTAATTCGATAGATTTAAGAGCCATTTATTTTTTTTATCGTCGTAAAATAATTCAGATTAAATTATTTAAAACTTTTGGCTGATCTTTTATAGTTTTCGTCTCAATTAGTGTAATTTCTTATTTTATTATTGTGGTGCTCTGGTGAATATACTATAGAGATAAGGTAGATTTGGCAGTTTTTATTACGCTACAAGTTGTATTGAATTTTAATTAAGGTTAGGCTTTTAAAATACCGGTTTTCTTTAGTTAAATATTTCTGTTTTTTAAATGACATTATTCTCTCAATAATGGAAACGCCTTTTTTGAGAAGAAACTAAACTGAAAAAAGACAGATATTGGGCAGTCGTCCAACGAAAAAAATGTTATCAATATTTAACGACAAGAGGCAGGGTAAGCAATATTCACGAACTTTTCAAATAATTTGGTACGAAACCTATAAGTGGCTATGTGGAAGTATTTATAAACAAAGCCTATTTGTTGGCATTGTATTTTATTGAGCCGCGTCAAAGATAATAATTATCAATTATTGGAGTTCAGGGGGTGGGTATCCGATTGCTCTGATATTTTATTTGTTTTATATGTATATATATTTTTATCCATCCATATAAATATATTTTTAAGTTCCAGATATATATTTTAAAGATATAAAAAACGAATTTATGTTTTTGAGTTTCGCAGTTTGGGTTAAGATTGCTTTGATATTTTTTCTTTGTTTTGTTTTTTTAGTATATATACTAAAAAAAAACAAAACAAAGAAAATATCAAAGCAATCTTAACCCAAACTGCGAAACTCAAAAACATAAATTCGTTTTTTCTCGTTTTTTTTATCTTTAAAATATATATCTGGAACTTAAAAATATATTTATATGGAAAAAATATATTTATATGGAAAAAAAATATATATTTTTTTATTTATAATGGTTTAGTAGGGCTATCGGCCATTTTAAAAAAGATCAACGCGCCGCAGAATAATACCTCTCTGGTGACGTGGAAATTTATTCGTATTTAGACAAAATTAACCTCATGCAGCCTCTTCCTCCTATACACCCATGAGCCGCCACTGAAACTAACCGCATAAAATAGAAAATAAAACTATTACCTAGTAACGTTTTCTGTTGATGAATAAATGAAGCAGCGTGTAAATATGTTATTACAAAGTGTTTACCTGCTTCTCAAAACATTATCCTCAAAAAGAAATGTATTAAATAAACAAAACCACTTTGTGAATTACTTGTTTTATTGCGTTTAATTACTGTTTAGCCATGTATTACTCATTTTTAGATAATGTTACTAAGATCGAATTTAAAAGATGTTTTTAATGTTAGGAAAGGATTATAATATTATATCCTCTTATTTCAAACGTCTAAATTGGTTAAATATAGAAAATGTCCAAAGACTTAATAATTATTATTCTTTTCTTGTGTTTGAAACGTTGAAAACCTTAATACCACAATATTTAAGTGAGAATTTAACACATCGAAGTAAAGCTCATGATTGTGACATACGTAACGGATCTTCTCTAACCACGCCCCTCCACACCACGGCTTTGTTACAGAAATCTTTCAGTTATGTGACTTATGTATATCCCAGTTAAGACTTAAAAACACAATTTATCTATTTGCTTCTTTCGTTTTGTTTTAAAAGCTGACTTTATCAAAAGGCAAAATGCATAATATATATATATATATATATATATTAGGGAGCTTGAAAAAAAAAATTTTTTCGCTCTTACCCTCTCAAATGTTTTTATTTAATATAAAAAAAATCCTCACCAAATATGGGCGTTCCAGCTCAACTCTAAGAGGTCGCTGTTTTTATTTTAGTTTCCCATTGAATTAACATGGGAAAAAATTAATTTATATTTGGAATTTTATACCTCTGTATCAAAGTACCTTATGGCAATGATCATTGCAGTTTCTTATATAAAATTTAACGCTCTACTAAAAAGATCTCCTATTATTTTTCGATAAATTGATTTCTTCTAGAGTTATTCGAGGTCAAAGTTTTCCCCCTTTCACCTTCCGTCTGCTAATGGTACCAGAAAATTTGATGTTAATCAAACTTTGACCTCGACTAACCCTAGAAGAAATCAATTTATCGAAAAATAATAAGAGAGCTTTTTTGTAGAGCGTTAAATTTTATATAAGAAACTGCAATGATCATTGCCATAAGTTACTTTGATACAGAGGTATTAAATTCCAAACATAAATTAATTTTTTCCCATGTTAATTCAATGGGAAACTAAAATAAAAACAGCGACCTCTTAGAGTTGAGCTGGAACGCCCATATTTGGTGAGGATTTTTTTTATATTAAATAAAAACATTTGAGAGGGTAAGAGCGAAAAAAATTTTTTTTTGAAGCACCCTAATATACAGTCGTATGAAAATAAAAAGAGTACAGCCTTGAAATAAGAGCTACTGCACTTGTCAAATATGGCGAGTTAGGTTATAAAAAATACAGTGCCGTAGATGTAAACCAGCCAAACCCAATTTGCCATATTTGACTAGTGCAGTACCTCTCATTCTAAGGCTGTACGCTTTTTTTGCATACGACTGTACATACAGTGTGAACCATTTGTTTGCGACTCACCCCTATAAAATCTTTATTTATTGTGCGATTTTAACCGGATATGTTTTAAAGTGTAGATCTTGATAAATGGTATTTTTGAAGCAAAAAACGCCATATTTTTACAAAATACAAGGCCAACTATGTGAGTTTTTAAGAGTAAATTTTTAAGAATTCATATTAGCGATTTTTTTAAACAAAATCTAAGCACGTCACTGGATTCACCACCCCTCAAAACGAGCCTATACTAAATTTTATTGAAAAATTTTAAGTAGAAAAATGCACAATAATAACTACAAACATTTATTTTGTCATGTTACCCATGAAAACTTTAAAATAAAATTAAACTAATAGTAACATGGTACTATTACTATAAGTTAAATTTTATTTCAATGTTTTTTTTCATAGATAACTTGACAGAATAAATTATTGTACTTATTATTTTGCATTTTTCTACTTAAAATTTTTTAATAAAATTTAGTAAAGGGTAGTTTTAAGGGTTGGTGAATCCAGTGCCGTGCTTGGATTTTGTTAAAAAAAATCGCTAATATGAATTCTTAAAAATTTACTCTTAAAAACTGACATAGTAGGCCTTGTATTTTGTACTAATATGGCGTCTTTTCCTCCAAAAATACAGTTTATCAAGATCTATAAAAAACAAATAAATAAAGATTTTACATTGGTGAGTCACAAACAAATGGGTCACACTGTATATAGTACATATTTTTTGATTTTTTATTTGTTTTTGTTAATTGGATATTTTTCACTATGATTTGTTCTTTATTTTATTTATAATTTCAAATTTTATTTTTGTATTACCTAATATCTTTATTATAAGTTACCAATGTTCTTATATACAAAATATTATGTATAGCAGGGTAAAGTGGAAGATTGGTCCTTGATCAAACTTCGCCGTTTTGATGTAATGTCAAATAAGTACTTTTATTATTATTATTATTATTATTATTTATTTCAGTTAAGGATTGCTTATGAGCTTCAGTCAGATGAAGTTAGAAAATTGAAGAAGCAACTGGCCAACAGCGAGAAACGCGTAAAAGAATTAGAGGACCAAGTGCGCAAACTCAGCTTAAAATTAAACAAGTAAATTAGGCAAGCTTAAAATTAGTGCTATTTGATGCTTCAAATATGAATTTCAATGAACCTTAGTATCAAATTGTCAGGTACCTTTTTATATTTATTTACTTATTTTTTAAGTATAAATTGTCACAATTAATTTTTAAGATTTTTACTGTACCTATGTTATTTTTTTATATGCGTGTTAGGTAAATGTTACCTTAACACATTAATATATTTAATTTTATTTCATGTGATATAATGTTTAAATTTTTAGTGGTTAGTTAATTTTTGTTATGTTGTGTTTGTTAAGTGTAATTTTTGATAGATTTCATATCAACTTAATATAATAGTGATACATAAAGGTTTTTCTACCTAAAGTGCAAGCAGATTTAGTATTTTTGGAAATTAGTATTTAGCTTTTACGTAAAACAAATTGGTACATTTAGATGTAAGATTTTAACTTTATATACAATTAAATTTATCTTTATGCAATGTGCACATACATTTTAAACTTGGTACAAAAACTTTGCTCATTATTTTTGCAATAAATGTTTATTATTATAATTAATTATGTAAGCATTTACGGTTTAAAATGTTAATTAATTTAATTGTACACATACAACTTTATGTTTAAATTTATTAATGATTTTATATTTTATATAATCATATCAAATTATACCATAGAAACTTCTAAAGTTTAAGCGCAGTATAAGTCTTTCATGTATGAGTTTATGTTTGTACTATTGTAATATTGTTTTTATGCTTTTGTAACTTGCTTTTAATGTTCAATTTTGAACAATAAATTTATTAAATATAATTATAAGGTTATTTTTTAAAACTTTTAAGGTAAGTAACACAAACATGCAATTGAAGTATTTATTAATTGTTAATTACAGATCTACTGTTGTTGATTATAAAAATTATATTATGGTAAACTTAATCTAATTTTTACACAAAAATATTTTTATAAATTCAAAAATAAACAATTTATTTTGATTAATTTTAAAGGTTGGCCAAAAAAAAATTAGCAAAAAGGATAAGTAAAGTTTAAATCAAATTTTATCAATAAATTTTACACGCTACTTTTTGATGCTTTTTTTAAATATGTTATTTAACCTTTAACGCTTTGATGCTTTTTAACGCTTTTGTAAAAAGTACAACATTCAATGATTTTCGTTAATTGCCAACCAGCACATATGGCTTTGGGTAATAAAAAGTAAAAAACCAATCAATTATATTAAGCGTATATAAAATTCCAGGCGGCTATTTTAAAAAAGGTCAACGCGTCTCAGAATAATATCTCCCGGGTGACGTGGAAATTTATTCGTATTCAGACACACCCTTCTATACACCCACGAGCCGCCACTGAGGTATTCAATGTCATTCAATGTTCAATGTCATAAGATTTCGAGTATTTTGGAAAAATAGTCGGACGCGCCCACTCTAGTTATTTTAAGTAAAAAGCAAAGTAACAGTAAACTGTTTGGGCAAAATATATATATATGGGGCGATCCACGCCAAATCGGCCAAGATTCACACTTCATGTTTCCGATTTACTTTAAATTTTCAGGGCCGACAGAGGAACATAAATAAAGGAGAAATCCAAAATTTTAATTTTTTTTATGCATTTTTGTGGATTTTATATAATAAATAAAAAAAAATGTCACGTTTCTTATTTTTCGAATATTAAAAAACTGAAACGACTGAAAATTTCGAGATAAATTTAGATGTACATATTTTTGGGCGCTCTTTAAGAAAAAAAAATTTTCAAAAATTTTAACCTAAAAATTCATTAAAAAAATCATTTTTTTTTAAACAAATTCAATTATCCAAAAAATGCCATCTCAAAAATTTTTCAAAAAATTTATGGTGATAGCCCTGAATCTTGCGCAAATTTTGACTAGTTACTTTTTGGGGGGACTCAAAAATTGTAGAAGTTATGAATTTTTTTGTGATGCGATGCGTGAAATCGTTACTCCCGCGATCAATGGCTCCGAGCGACTTCGCTTCGCCAAACGGAGAAAGAGATTGTTTCATTGAGTTAAATGTAGTATTTATTTTAATTATATTTTATTAAAAGACTAAATTCATTGCATTACATTTATTTTATTATTAAAAAAATACAAAATATTTTACAAGCGATAAGCCAAGCAGTGCACTGTAAGATAAATAATATTTGTTAATATCAGTCCAGATTTGTGAAAATTTTAACAAGAAAAACATTTTACCGAATATGTAATGTATGTAATTATTTTATTTTCTACTTATCTATTATTGATCCATAACACCTTGCAAATCAAATAAGTAAACGTATCTATAACAACCACAGGGCGTTATAGCCGGGCGTTATCATAATGCCCGCAAATTTAAATCTACAAAACATCATACAATATGCAGCCAAAGCTGCAGAAAATTTGTTGTTTTCAATCACTGACTATAATAAATAATAACTTTTGTGTAGCCTTGGCTGCATTTTGTAAAATATTTTGCGGAATTTCTTAAATAAAATTTTGATTAATTTTTGTTTGACATAAGTCAACATTTGGTACAGTGACAGTAGGAAATTTGACAAGTTTATTTATTATTTAAATTTTTGATAAAAACATAAATCTTTAAGTAGAAAATAAAGCATTGTATGCCCATCACGCGAAATCCTATCCCTCGGGCCAAAGGCCCTCGGGCTAGTTTCGCCTTTGGGCATTAAAGCCTACGTAATGCCCTTGATACATAAATAGCTAATAAACTACTTATTTACACAGTAAAAATATTTGTTAATTTTAACCAATTAATAACATATTTTTTTATTAATCTAGGTCCAAATAACTTTTGGAGTGATGTTACATTTACCAAGAATTATGTTACGTTTACAAAGAATTATGTTAAACTTTTTACAATATAAAATTAAAAAACTAAAAACTGATATCAATAAATATGACTTTTAAAACTGTGTACTTAGTTAACAGATTATAGTTTGTTGTAAACGTAACAAAAGTTATGTAGATCTAGATTAACAAAAAATCTTATTAATATTTGGTTAAAATTAGCAAATATTTTTTTACTCTGTGTAAACAATATCAGAAGTTAAACTTTCCGAAAACAATTTAATTTTAAGGGTGTTCTTATTAATTGGCGATGCAAAGTGAATGGACTGAGTTCCTTTGATCGTCTTGCACTTTTTATGCCTTAACGTGAGAAACTCAGCTGCAAGTTCATAATCGGCCGTTGAATAAAAAAAAAACGTTTATATTTTTAAAATTTTCTTTTGCCCATTCATAAAGTTTTTGCGCGGTCAAAATTTCATTTCTGGTTCCACTTTGTAAACAGTATCTTCGAGCTATTCGTTTTAATGTGCCTCCAACGCCATCGCAGGCTCCTTTTCCATGAGCTGTTGCGAAAAAATTCCATTCAGCTTCAACTCCAAAATCTGTCAAGTGATGGGTTAAATTAACAAAATTCTTTTTATTTTTATATTGTTGAGGTGCTCCATCCGAAAAATATATAATTCTGTTGACGATTAAAAAATTTCTTTTCAGAAAATCGATTAATTTTTTCTGAGACGTATATACCGCAATAGTGTCGTGGTTAAGGCAATCCGATATGCCAACATAAGAAACATGTTCAATTTCATTTGTTTCACGATTTTTGTAATATATGACAATCGGATGAACCGTTGCCTGATTGTTGTTCCAGTGAAATCCTTGGACTGCTTCCTGAACAACAAATGCAAAATTTTCTGAAAAATCGAGAGTTACCACGAAATCGCCAACTTCTAAATTCTTCTTTACATTTTTAAAATGCAGAGACTGTTTAGTGGCGATAAAATCGTGAAAAAGTAGTTTGGTCAATTTTTCTATTAAAGATGGAACAAATTCATCAATAGTTTCGTTCAAAGTTTTCAGAGAGCACCTAATTCAAAAACAGTAATAAATCAAAACCAACATAAATTTACACTATAACTTAATATTTACCTATCTGTTGATATCCATTGTTTGTAATTCACTTCCTCGACTAAGTCATTATTAAATGCGTCGATTAGTTTTTCTTTTAGAATATCATTGCTGGGACATAAAGCACACTGACCTTCGTAACATTTGATAATCGGATTTAGACATAGCAGATATTTAAAGAGCTCCTTGTACGAACTTTTTCCTTTTATTGGAATTTCCCAAGTTTTGGTTAAATTTTGTAAATCCGAGCCTATAAACAGATAATTGATTATAATTATTATTAATAATTATATTTATTTTATTAATTCTAATTAATATAATAATAATAATAATATATTATTATTATAATAATTAGAAATATTAGAATAATTATAATTATTACGATAATTTTTATTCTTAAGAAGTGTAAATCAAACTAATTAAGGTTTCTGAAATCAAATTCTATTTTCTGACCTTCGATCATAAGTTTAACATTTTGATGAAAGATACACACACAAACTGTATGTGTTCCGCTAGCTCCTGCCAGAACACATTCGTTGGGACGAAGTTCGGCAAATTTAGAGAAACCTACTTGGCAATTCGGGAATTCTAATTTAAAAGATTGGTAAAGTTCTTTTAAATTACAATAAACAAGTCTCTTTTGAACTTTCTCTTTCGCTCCATCATCTTTTTTGATAGTCACGTAATCCTTCATCCCAGGCAATTGCCTTGAATTTTCGTCGTTTCGGTAATATTGGGTTATTAAATCTATGTTATCACTCGAAAGATTTCGTCCGTTTTTGACGCCGGGTACTGATAGAATGCCTTTTTCTTTTTGCAATTTTTTGGCAACATTTACCATATGCTTAGAGCAATTGAATGTTCGTGTTATATTGCATGTGCTTAAAGTTGATGGTAGTGAAGTTAAAATACGATATTTATTATCTCTGAAATAAAAATTAATTATAAATATTGATAATAACAATGCGATTTTAAATTGAACTTAAATTTTTCTTTGTAATAATTTTTAATTAAATTGATTGAGAAAATAATATTTAACCTCGATGTGTCTTCAGCATTGAATTTCTCCATAAACATAGACATAATGTTATTATGAGCCACAGTTTTAGCATCATCTGAAGTAACAATATTTAAACATGTTATTTCTTCAAATTTTTTTTTAATACTTTCTTGTGCTGCTTCAACTTTACCAACAATATAATTTTTATATCTAAGTCTGTAAAACATTCAGTTATGATAATGAAAAATATAATTTTGTCTTTGATTATATTATATTATATACATGAAAGTGATGCATCACTTTCATGAATATCGAGCGCATATTATCATTTTTTTTTTACAAAACAAAAATGTTTAACATACTTTTTATCATCAATTTCTTTTTCACCTAAAGCATTTAAGGCGATGTTTAAATTTAATTTTGTTAATTTTGATGAAATAAATTCTTCCGCATTTGAATCAGTTGAATCTGAACCTAAATCTTCATTTTCAGGAGTTTCTTGGATTGTTAATTTTACTCGACATGAATTACAGATCAAAGCATCTTTGGGAATATTTTCAAACTTATGCCTATGAAAACGTAAAAACTTTCTGAGTTGAGTTGAATTAGGATCTGCAAAAAACATTTATTTAAAAACTCTATGAAAACTTAAGTTAATTTTACTTAATTTACAATAATTTGAATAATAAAGTATAAAATTAATTAATAATCACTTACGGTTGGGATACTTAAATGGATTACAGCAACGCTTTTTGTGTGATGGACTCATGTTGATAGCTTTCCTTAATAAACTCACTCAAGAAATTACTAAACTCAACAATTCTATAATTATTATAAACTTCGGGTTAATGCGCCAAAACTATTATACTAATTAGTAATTATAACTAATAATAACTACTAACAATAATAATTAATAATAACTATAATAACTAATATAACAATAATAACTAATAATAACTAACAATAATAACAATAATAATAACTAATAATAACTACTAACAACAAACAGGGTGTTTCAAATTTAACGCCTTAAATAATGTTATGGTTTACTTTTAGACTAACGTCAGAAATGCATGGCAATCTAATAACAAATTAAAATCAACATTTTAGGTTGTCATGGATACTAGGACAGTATTTGTCAAAGACTTTTTTAGTATTTGTAAATTAATTATATAACACAGAATTTGCCTAATAAAATTTTTACCATAAAAGATAGAAAAAGTTATTTTTTTACAAATTCAACAGTTATAATATTAAATCAGGAGATTACATCGCATTTTTTGCAATTAATTAAGAATGAAATAAATGAATTTTGGTTTTTGATAAAATACATAAAATTACTTGTTTGTTTGGTCTGAAACCATTCCATCCCCCGTTTGACTAAGCGCGCTTAAAAGTCGCGCGGAGCCATTGCATTGGGAGTAACGATTTCAAACGCATCGCTTCATAAAAAAATTCATAACTTCTACAATTTTTGAGTCCCCCCAAAAAGTAACTAGTCAAAATTTGCGCAAGATTCAGGGCTATCACCATAAATTTTTTGAAAAATTTTTGAGATGGCATTTTTTGGATAATTGAATTTGTTTAAAAAAAATGATTTTTTTAATGAATTTTTAGGTTAAAATTTTTGAAAAAATTTTTTTTTTTAAAGAGCGCCCAAAAATATGTACATCTAAATTTATCTCGAAATTTTCAGTCGTTTCAGTTTTTTAATTTTCGAAAAATAAGAAACGTGACATTTTTTTTTATTTATTATATAAAATCCACAAAAATGCATAAAAAAAATTAAAATTTTGGATTTCTCCTTTATTTATGTTCCTCTGTCGGCCCTGAAAATTTGAAGTAAATCGGAAACATGAAGTGTGAATCTTGGCCGATTTGGCGTGGATCGCCCCATATATATATATATATATATATATATATATACTGGAGAACCCACCTGTTATTTTTGACATAGGTCACTTGACATTTCAACCTCCTTGACATAAAATGAGTTGAGATGAGTGTCATCATACTAAACCCAATATGGCGACCGCCTGGCCACGACCGCCTGGCCATCCAAAAAAGCCATTCTCTGAATGGCAAGATATCTCTTTAACACGTTTGTTGCTATCTAGCCATTATTTGTTACTGTGCAAATCCCCACTCTAAACGACCAACATTTTAATAATAATAATAATTTATTTATGCCCAACAGAATTACATTCCAATTTTAGGACAAATAGGTATAACAAAAGGCATCAGTATGTTATTAAAAAAAATTAACAATTGTAGTTGAGTCAAGCCACGTCAAGTGGGACCAGAAAATTTCACGAAATCACCGATTTTTAAAATAATCACATTATTGTGTAGTAGGCATGACGCATATGTCATAGTAAAAAAATTGTTTTGAAATTCGGTTTTTTGTTAATGTTATTAAAGTTAATAATTTTGTAAAACTTAAGAGCACGGTAAAATTGAAAAAATAGAATCTCTGGGACCACTCTGTATAATTGAATTAAATTTTAAACACTATTGTAGCAATGTTCAGACTATAGAATGATCATTTAATTAAGGAAAATTTGTTTAAATAAAAGAGTTACATTTTTAATAAACAATTAATGTGTTCTTCACGCTGAAAAAAAATTAATCTTGTGTCATAATATGCGGCAAACGTTTCTGTTTTATAAGATGTACTCAAAAATTTGTCCTTCATATGTCGTTCCGGAGATATTAAATTTTTTGTCCCGCCGCGGCGGGCACTTGATCAGTACGCGCCGCGCTTCGCTGCTAGATCGTCCGGAACGCTGTGCTCACGGTGTGCCTGAACAAAGTTTAAGTCACATAAAAATGCCGCCAAAAACTGATTGCAGTTTCTGGTTCGGGACCCTTTGGTGACTTAAAAATGATATTTACCAAAATCCTAGCTGCTCCTCTTTTTGAAATTTTTTGAAAATTCATGATTTTTGTTGAAATTTTTGTCTACCTTTGACAAAGTACACATTTGTACACCGATTTTTATAAAATTGGAGTTATTATTGAGGAAACTTATAGAATACTTTTTAATACTGTTCACCTCATTTGATATATACAGGGTTGGCCAAAAATCACTTATTTTTAATAAAGCAAAAGCGTAAATTCATGGTTTTGGAATAACACGCAAAAAAGATTTATCTCCAATTTTTTTTAAATATTTCTACGTTTATTAGGTCACAAAATGGCATTCTATTAACCGTTTACAAGAAAAATAGATTTTTAATAAAATTAAAGAATTAGAGAATATTTAAAATGTTGTTTAATTTAGGCTTTTTAGTAGTTTTCAATTTTGAACGAAAAACTGGTTGACGTTTTTTGATCGGCACTCTTTGGTGATTTAAAAACTATATTGACCAAAATTCTAACTCTTTTTTTTTTTTAATTTGCAGAGTAAACATTTGTACACCGATTTTTATTGGAGTATATTGTTAACGAGACTTAGAGAATACTGTTTTTATACTGAGCACATCATTAGGGTTAGCCAAAAATAAAGTTTTTATATAGTAAAAAGCATAATCCACAAAAAAAATTTATCTTCAAAAATTTCAAAAAAAATCATGAATTTTCAAAAAATTTCGAAAAGAGTAGCAGCTAGGATTTTGATAAATATCATTTTTAAGTCACCAAAGGGTCCCGAACAAGAAACTGCAGTCAGTTTTTAGCGGCATTTTTATGTGACTTAAACCTCGTTCAGGCACACCGCATGCTGACGAGCTAGAAGCGAAGCGTGCTGCCTACTGATCAAGCGCACAGCGGGACAAAAAAATTAATATCTCCGGAATGACATATGAAGGACACATTTTATTAAGCGGGAACGTTTGCGGCATATTATGACACAAGCTTAATTTTTTTTCAGCGTGAAGAACACATACAAAATTTCAATTGTTTATAATAAATGTATGCAAAATTGTTTTATTTAAACAAATTTACTATAATTAAATGATCATTCTATAGTTTAAACATTGCTACAATAGTGTGTAAAATTTAATTGAATTATACAGAGTGGTCCCAGAGATTCTATTTTTTCAATTTTACCGTGCTCTAAAGTTTGACAAAATTGTTAACCTTAATAACATTACCAAAAAAACGAATTTTAAAATAATTTTTTTACTGTGACATATGAGTCATGCCTACTACACAATAATGTGATTATTTTTAAAATCGGTGATTTCGTGAAATGTTCTGGTCCCACTTGACGTGGCTTGACTCAGTTCAAATATTATGTGATAACAATAATAAAATAATGTAAAATATTAAAAAATTTATAAAGATTTCATAACCAGTTCACAATTCAAAATTTTCGGCAGTACTAATAAGCGTTTTTAGAGAACAGTAATTTATATCACAAAGATGGCCAATGTCGTTGTGATTATACTGCATAACGTATATAGGTGATTTTAACATTATGTTTGTACGAGCTCTGGGGCAAAGAAATGGTGATGTTCTAGAGTTAAGTCTAGGTACAAGAAATTTTATAAAACTAAGCAGAGCCGATGCGTCCACATTGTTATGTAAAAGTTTGTGCACAAATATTTGTGATGAAAAACTCTTTTTTTTAAGAAAATACATATGAAAATGCTCCAATAAATGTTCGTGGTCAAACCCTTGTCTTGGATAGATTCTATAGAGCTTATACGACAGATATTTCAAAAAACGGCGCTGAATAGATTCTAATGAATTAATCTGATTATTATAATATGCCCGGTCAACATTTAACGTAACATAGTATTGCCGTTATGTAACGTAGGAGTCACATTGCAATGTAACGATGTTACTAAAATGCAACGCAACAGTTACCTAAATTAATGGTAACATTTTTACCGTTCCAAGTTAACCAATAGGCAATATAACAATAACGTAACATTGCTATTGTAATGTAACAAAATTACCAATAAGCAATGTAACATTGGGAAACTATTGTAATATAACAAAATTACCAATAAGCAATATAACATTAACATAACATTGTGAAACTATTGTAATGTGACAAAATTACCAATAAGCAATGTAACAACAATGTAACATTGTAAAAATATTGTAATATATCAAAATTACCAATAAGCAATATAACAATACCGTAACATTGTGAAACTATTGTAATGTAACAAAATTACCAATACGCAATATACATATAATATAACAGCAACGTAACATTGCAATACTATTGTAATAAGTTTGTTACGTAACAGTTACATTTATGTTACGTAACAAACTTATACTTATACATGTATAGCGAGATGTAAATGATGTGCACATCATTTACATCTCGCTCGTGTTACCACCTCGGCTAGGTATATAAACTAAGTTAAAACAGCGCACCATGTCCATTTGTCATTGGACCTCAAACAGTCTGTCTGATTATGGGAAAGTCAGAATACGATATTATTTATCATTTGATACGCTTTAGCGTTAAACTGACGAGACCTTTTCATGTCGAGCATAATAACTTTCCAAAGTAACAATGTTACATAACCGTAAAGGCCATGTTATGTACATAACTTGGATTGCGAAAAACTAACGGCAACGTAACATTGTTACCTATTTGCCACCATCAGGTTATGTAACTGTAATGTTACATATTACGATTGTTGCATAACATTTTGGTTAATGTTACGTTACAGTTATGTTTCACTTTCATAACGGCAATGTAACATTGTTATGTAACAATGTTACTTCAATGAGTGGGAAATAGGAACCTATTAGCAACCGTCAGGTTATGTAACTGTTGTTACACATCATAATCGTTACATAACATTTTAGTAAATGTTACGTTACAGTTATGTTTCATTTTCATAACGGCAATGTAACATTGTTATGTAACAATGTTACTTCTATGAGTGGGAAATAGGAACCTATTTGCAACCATCAGGTTATGTAACTGTAATGTTACACATCACAATCGTTACATAACAATTTGGTTAATTTTACATTACAATATTGACCGGGTGGGTACAATATTAGTGATCCATACTCTAATTTCGTTCTTATAAGGGAAAAGTATAACGTTTTTAAAACATCTGTGCCAGTGAACTATCTAGTGTTTCTTATAATAAACCCTAGCATTTTGATAAACTCTAATGTTATGTGATGTATATGCTCGTTAAAAGCAAGAGCGCTATCGAAATATATACCAAGATCCTTTATTGAAGTACATCGTGTAAGAACCGCGTTATTAGTATAGTTTATTGAGTGGGGTTTTTTAGTAAAAGTACATACGTTACATTAAATTTTGTTTATGTTTAATAAGAGTTTATTTAATAGGCACCATTCATACAGTAAACTAAGCTGATGTAGTGTTAGACAGTCGCTAAAATCTTTAATGCTACTAAATAGTTTTAAGTCGTCTGCAAATAGTAAATGATTACTTGATAACATTTTTGAAAGATCATTAATAAAAAGAATGAACAAGAGGGGACCAAGGTTTGACCCTTATGGAACACCTGATGTTGCAAAAAATGTTTTAGACCTAAATCCGTTGTAAGCCACATATTGATGTCTGTTTAATTAGCAGGTATGATTTAATTAGTTTCGTTAAATTTAAGCTAAAGCCAATCTGCAACAAAATATGGTCCACTTTGTCGAATGCCTTTAAAAAGTCCATGTAAACTACGTCAACTTGTTCGCGGACATCCAAATTAGATGATAAAAATTGTGTAAATTCCATAAGATTTGTTGATGTAAATCGTTTATTAACAAAGCCATTTTGTTGTGGAGCGATCATTAAACTTATTTGTGAATAGACATACACAGACAATTCAAAGAATTTTGCAAAAGTTTTTTTCAGTACAACGCCGTTATTTGTCAACCAAATGTGGTTAAATAAACGGGATTACAACAAATCTGATCTGCTGAATCGATTGCTGCATTCCAAATTTCTCTAAAAACAATAGTTAAAACAAACCCGTGTTTGGGGCTACTTTGACATACTTGTTAATTTTAACTACAAATGCATTTAAAAGCGTCTCGGTGTAAAAGAAGCCCCGGTAATAATAAACGCAGAATTAAAAAATGTCATAAAAATTGTCAAGGAAAATTTTTTTTGTAAAGAAAAACAAGTTTTTTCGCCAAATATATTTATTTAAGGCACTTTTAATTAGTTATTACAAAAATTAAACGTTCTTATTGTCAAGGAAACATGTCTTAATATATAAAAATAAAATAAAAAAACGTTGTACGTCAAAAACGTTAACAAAAAACAAAAAAACGATAAATATTGTTCATAGTATCAAAGTTGCCCCTTGGTGTCAAAGTTTGACGGTACTCAAGAGCACTATGGGCCGGTTATTTATTTTAAATTTCGAGCCCGACTTAAATATTGGACTAACTTTACACCTCGTCTTGAATACATCGGCTCCGGGTAACTACACGCTAAGTTTGTATATAGTTTGTGTATAAGTGTGTATATAATAAAGTTAAGTTTGTATAATTAGATTAAATATAACCTGCAGTGGGCAAGCAAAAGCTTCAGCGCAGTCTTTAATAATAAAGCTGGGTACAAGATCGTCGCCCGCAGTATTTTTGTTACTTAGTTTTTGTAGTGTTTTAGTAATTTCACTTTCAGATAATTTAGGTAAGGTTATGCATTGCATAATATGCAAGACTGACTTGGTATATTTACTGGATAGTTGTCATTTAAGTTTAAGGGTTCATAAACATCACTAAAATACGAGGCAAAACCGTTGACAATATCCTCGGGATTTTCAAATGTTTCTGTATTATATGTAAGTTTGCCTGGAATTCTGGTATTTCTTTTGTTTATTAATGCCCAAAAGTTTTTAGGATCAGAGTAAATATTATTTTCTATCTTGGTTAAGCAATTTTTATATGCTAATGCAATTTGTGTTTTTGTTAGTGATCTTAATCGACAAAATTCATTGCAGTAAAATTGAGAATTATTGCTTTTGTATTTTCTATGATTAAGTTTTAAATTATATTTAATATCTTGCGTGTACCAAGAAGGCAGCAGCAAAGGTAATGGGGGCCCCCCCGCAAATTTTGAGCTGGGGCCCCTTTGTCACTTATACCACCCAATGTGGTTCTCTACGGGCCCCCCTATGGTCGCCCCCCCGCACCGCGGGTCCTGCGGGGCCCGTCCTGCACGCCGCTGCAAGAAGGGTATTTTGTTAATTACGAACTTTTGAATAACGGTACCCAGATAGCAAAATGTAGTCACGATGCGCGCATAGTGAGTGCACGCGTGCATCTTTAAACGGCATGCGTGCGTGCAGATCACTACACAGAGGCGCTAACATATGCGTCTCATATGCAGCGCACTTGTGCCGGCGCATTTAAAGCGCACGTGTGCCGACGCATTTCCAGCGCACATGAATGAGTCAAAAAAGTTGTATATTTCAAAAGGAAATGCATATATAACGACGGGTTTAATGCAAAATGACACAAATTTTTCGAAAAATTGTTAGAAGTACAGGTTGATAAAATAAAAAAATCTTAATGTAAATAAAAAAGCAGATGATCAATTAATCAAGTGATTTTAAAAATACTAAACTAAATAATCACAAAAATAAAATCACAAAATCCTAAAGCAAATAAAAATCTTAAAGTAAATAAAAATGCACAGGTTAATAATTTAAGTTATTGTGAAATCCCAAGAAAAATAATTAATTATGATGAGAAAATGCTTGTAATGATTTAATCTTTATATTTTTCACACTTACCTGAAATCCTTAATAACTTTTATCAATTTAAACCTAACTATAATAACACGTGGACACAATAGAAAAATAAATACAATACAAACACAACCCGATTGCAGCAATGTAATAAGGTTATGTTTTTGTAATTACGTCTAATAATTATATAATATATATATATATATATATATATTTACCTACGTCGCATAAGTGGGCGTCCGGTCTCTAAGCGTTCTTACTCAGCGTCCGACTATAAACACGAGCGTTTATGAGGGAATATCATTTAAACGGTTAACATGGAGCCTATACCTCTGCAGGTTATCTGAGCGTCTGCAAAAAACACGCTTTTTTTTTCGATTGCCACTCTAACGGTAATTCAAGTAAATTATATCTTAGTTCCAAGCTCAGTTAAAACCGCTCCGCAACGGCAACGCTCATGCGCATAGGATAAATGGTGTCCGAAATTGATCCCTATGATCTGTGATTGATCCTATGTGCATGAGCGTTACCGTTTCGAAACGGTTTTAAGTAAGCTTGGAACTTACCTTATTATTATTATTATAAATTATGTTTTTGGAAACTTTTTTATTTTAGTTTTGTGTGTAGAATCTGCTCTTAAAGTATTTCTTACTAATTAACGCTAGATATTAAAATAAATTTAAGGAAAATATTTTTTTACTTGATTTTTTTTTGTATAATTATTTTTGTCTTTTAAAATACAATATTGGGATCAATAAAAACTATAAAAACCATTCTTCTAGGTCATAAAATTTATTTAAAAAATATAAATCATTAATTTTAGAATTGTTATCTTCGTAGAGAATTTAATCCCATACAAAACAGTATAAAGGTTTTTTGTTTATTTGTTATATTTAATTCCTTATAAAACAAAAAATACCGGGAAAAAATTTTCCTTTCAAAATTCTTATTTTGGCGAGCGCTAATTAAAAAATGAAGATATAAGGCTGAAATTTTGACTCAATTATTTTTTTGTGACCAACAAAATAATTTTTATATGGGACCGAAAAAAAAACAAAAGTAGTTTTATTTGACACAGTCTAGGAAATACATATAATATATGTAGATATTATGTATGTAATCATAAAATCTTAAGAAAATCCAAAGTCGGTTAAATATGATAAAATATAACAATTTGGCATTAAAAACATTAATAAGCCATTTAATTTAGTTTGAAAAAGTTTTGATATTTTTACAAAAAAGATTGTGTGTTGTGTTGATTGTTTTGATATTTTTCAAAATTCCTTCTGGTTAAAACTAGAGTCCCTTCATAAAACCGATCAAAAATATAAAGCCGGGTCTACAATTGTCGCAGGTCGCAGATCGCAGAACATAAGCTTGCGCAAAGCACCCATCTGACAAAAGAATCTTGACCCATCGCCACGTCGCGGGGTGCTTTGCGCAAGCTTATATTCTGCGATCGGACCCCTGCGACAATTGTAGACCCGGCTTAACCTGAAAGTACGCCCTTCTCTGTTTTTCTTCCCAAATGGTTGAAAAAAACGCAGAGAAATATATGTTTGCACCGTGACATTTACAATCGTGGCCCGACTCTGGTTATGAAGGGACTCTATTCAAAACTAGAGTCCCTTGATTCAATTTTTAGTTTTGACATTTAGACTTAGCTATATATAGTTTATAAGTTTATATAGTTTTATAGGTCTGACTAAATTGCAATATACCTACATATATAAATATTTTAAACTAATCATCAGGGCCATATTACCCATTAGGCAGGCAAGGCAATTGCCTTAGGCGCCACAAAAAAAATAGGCGCATTGTCCCCAACCAACTTAAAAAAATTGTTACCAAATGGTTTATTTTTCCAAAAAATAAAGCAAATAAACTATATACAATTATGAGAACGGTAGAGCGCCGAATATTTTTTACTGTTTTTATTATTTTATAAAACAGCGGCTTCCTTTGTTATAATGCGGTGTAATGCCTTACAGGGAATTAAAGCTGTTTTACATTTTTTAAATACTTACTACCCAAGTAGCACCATTGGTTAAATTAACGTTATTTTGTAATAAGTGGGGAATTTAATTATGGTAAAATAGTTAAACTTAACTTCTTGGTTAACTTTGTTTAAAAAGAAGTTAGAATTTGATAGTTTTTGGTTTATTTTACCCTTTTTTAACTACTTTTTAACTCTTAAGTCAATTTAAGTTTATTAAAACCACCTATATTATATATATATAATTATAATTTACCAAATATGGTTATTTACTCTTGAAATGAAATAGTAAAAATTCTACTATTTCAATTAGTATCAGCATTGTTTACTAATTAAATAGTCGTTTTTACTTTTAAATATTTATTTTTTACTATAGTATACTTAATTTGTTAAAGTTTGACTAATTTAAGATAAGTCGCCATATTTTACTGTTACTGAGAGTAATAAGTAACTGATTTCTTTAATCGTTTTTAATTCTTGCGGCGTTAAATGCATATAGGCTCCATGGTCCATAAAAATAAAGATGCAAAAAGTTTAGCTCCAACACAAAAAGTATATTCAACTTTAACAATAATATTAACAATATTTATTGACAGATATCAAAAATTTAATAAGTAGCAGTGGTGCGTCTACTAATTTGACTGTTTCATTCCGTAGAATTTGATTAATTATAATTAGTGACTGCTAATAATTATTAGTGACTGCTTTGTCGCTATGAAAATAATTCAAATATGACTTATAATTAGTTATTTTTGACTTATTCATTTTAAGAGAGTATATCTATAGATATTACTTACAGACTAAATCAAAATATGTCTAAAAAAATAACTCGTCTTAAAAAATTTTATTTATGTTTTATATGTATTTTTTTAATAAAAAATATTTTAATTTATAAGGGATAATAAGGTTAGTATGCCCGGGCGCCCTTAAGCTACCAGATTGTATAGTATAAGTATAGTATCTAGTAATAGGCGCCAAATTTTTAAGTGCCTAAGGCGCTGGATTGCCTTAAGCCGGCCCTGCTAATCATCTATTGACAGATGCAGGGTTACCAGATTTTATTTAAAAATTGACATTTTGTTTGAATTTACTTTAATTATACACGTAGAATAATAACCAATCATACAATTAACAATGATGATAAAAAAATATACTTACAAATATGACATACTTACGTCAAGAAATTTAAGGAAATATTAAGAAACTAATTATAATAATTTAAATAACAGAAGATAGCCATAATGAGCTTGCCAAATAGTCTAAATTGTATTAAAGGTCAAAAAATAAAGAAGAAAGAAAAATTAACAATAATTAAATAACGTCAAATTGACAATTTCTATTGTATCAATGTTCCATTTTTTGACAAAATCTGGAAACCCATGATCGCTATATTTCTTTTTTTATCCACAAATAAATTTTAATTTAATAAATACTGTTTAAGCAGAACTGAAATAACTGATGTTGCTAAAAAAAATTAATTCTGCAAACGAAGTTAAAAAATGTGGTAGTACTAAAAGTAGCGCGAAAATAAAGTAAAATCTAAAATATTACTAATTTACAGGTAAGAGAGCGAAAATTATACATATATATATATATATATATATATATATATATATATAAAAAAGAAAAAATAAAAGACTATTTATATATTGTCTATAAAATATTATATATATATATATATATATATATATATATATATATATATATATATATATATATATATATATATATATATATATATATATATATATATATAAATCAGTTTATGCATGTCATTTTAATTGAACTTACCTAGTGAAACAATGCAAATTGCAATTTTATGTTATTTCATTATTATTGATTGTATCATTTTTGTAATTATAAGGTGAATAAAAACGAAATCTACTGTTTTTTTGATAGAATTTGGCATCACTGCCGATAAGCACAGTGTAAGAGAGCGCTTATACTGCGCTCATCGCGTGGGCGCGCAGGCTATGCTACTCATATGCGTGTGAAATCGACTACACGTGTGAGTTCTCACGCCGTGCGACCTACGTGCGACGCACGATTGCTATCTGGGTACTTATAGATTAAATATAGAATGTAACTTTATGTAGAGTCCATCACATGCATAGTTGACGTCGCGTCGGCAGCATTATTTAGGTACGACCAGTCCAAGTATTTCTTGGTATAGAAATGGAAAATTTGCCTTATTAAAATTGTAGCTTTTAATATTTGTATTTGAAAAATTACTACATTTTGTGTATTTAAGGTGTACATTAATATTTAAAGATGGATGATAGTCATCCTCCTTAATAATAGGTATTGATTCAGGATTAACATTGCCTTGTACGTTTGATAGAACTAAATCAAGTATTTTGTTTTGAAAATTAGTAATATTATTTATTTGATTAAGGTTTGTAAAATGATTTAAGTTTTATTGTCCAACATTTGCACCGTTTGTGACCAGTAAATGTCCGCTTATTGTCCATTAGGACGCAAATAAAGTGTCAGACATTAGTCGACACAAGTCCGACGGAAGTGTGGACGAAAGTCTGGATTGCCTTGGCACATGTGTCTTTGTACCAATAGCGGACACAAAAGCGCGTCGCCGTTCGATAATTCAAGCAACATTACGTTCACATGCGTAAGGCACAATATGTACACCAGTGTACAATTGTGGACAATTTGTACGGCTCAATGCGGTGCCATAATTTACGCATTTTTATTTAAAAAAAAAAACTTGAAATATTTGAAAAAGTAACTAGGTATAGTTCTTTGGTATAAAAATATGAGCCCTCTTGAAGAAATCCTTTAATGCCTTTTTACATCTTTTTTTTCATACGAGGTATATAGTAAGAAAAACGAGTTCTATTACGCCTTTTAATTCTGCGAAGATGTTCTTCGTTCCGCTGTTAAACATAAAAAACATTAATATGTAAGTATAAAATTAAATATGCTAACCGAAAACTGCTGTAGGTAGGTATATTAAAATTATAAATATTGTAGTATTTTTACAACTAGTTTCTAGTAGATTTTATTAAATTATCTTATTAGTTGGTTCTCCGCTTTAAAAATAGTGTTTTTCAATCGAGATGGAATTTTGCATACGCCACTGGTCGCAGTGGTCCCAATTGTGTCCACGCTACATTGAAATTGCTTTCTTCTTCTTCTTCTTGCAAAACAGCCGAAAGATACAGACATATTTTGGTATTTACTTGATAACCGGACGAATAGGTTGTTGTTTCCAACAGTTATACTTATTTACACCGTATAATCCCCCAAAACACTTCGAGCACGTACACTCTTTCTTGACATGGGTCGCCATTTTAAATATACTACCGCTTATCATGCACTGGTGGCGCTGTATACATTGGGACTCCAGTGTGGGACACGTTCCTTACACATGTGATTGAACACGACATGCACGCAAATGTTCTGGCCCATGTGGTCGTTTGCGATCATTTTTTGTATATATGTTATATTATATGTTTTATTTCTTGAAAAAAAATCTAAAATAGTTTTTAAACCATCTTTCGATGTGTCCTTTTTTTAAAAAAAATTTCAATCATGGCATATATGCTCAATTACTTTCTAAATAAACATTTCTTCAAAAAGACGCAATTCGATCGCATGAGTTCGCATACAAAATTGTATTACAAATGCGTTCATTTTGGGGACTTAAATTGTTTGTCGGGGTTCAGCTGTACCATTACATATATGTATACTTCTGTATACAAAAGCACACATATCTAACTAAATATTGCAACCCATCTCTATTTATAGATAGTTCGCGTGCGTAAGAATCTATTCTGCGGTATTGCTTATGCCGCAGCAGGCTGTATCCCGGCCGATTTTGGTTACTTATGTTCTGTGGGTTACTAGCTACTGGCGCCAAACAGTAACCAGGGTAACATAACGCGGTCAATACCGCTTGTTTTGCTGACATCGGTCCAACGTTGGATTGACGTCGGAAATAGATTATTGTTTGTCGACGTTGGACCGCTCGTTTTGCCGACGATGCGACGCGTCGGTCCGAAGTTGTATTGACGACGGAAACTAATTATCGTTTGCCGACGTTGAACGACTCGATCCGGCGTTGGATTGACGACGAAAATTATTTATCATTTGCCAACGTTGGACCGACGTCGGTAATCGATTATCGTTTGCCGATGTTTTAGCGCTCCTTTTGCGGACGTCGCGATGCGACGCATCGGTCCAACGCTGGCCCGATGTAAAAATGCTATGATTGGTTGCCGCCCCGCGGCCGACGGAGGTTTTTTGTCGGGTAAGGAGAAAATTTTGCTGGATTTGATCACCGGTTAAGTAAAAATTTGTCACCGTTTTTATTATTTATTAAAATACTTAATAACAATACAATCATGGTTAAATATAAATATTGTTTATATTTATTTTGTATTTAAAACTACTTCTTTCTTTTGCCTGTTGAACCTTGTCAGTAATTGTATTCCACCATCTGCTTGTTGGTTGGCTTGTTGGTTGGACTGTGCTTCTTGATATGGACAAGCTAAAACCAAAATTTATTTTATTAATTTGTGGAAATTAGCTAATTGGACCCCTTGAAATCGTAAATTTCAAATTATTCGATTCAGTAATTTCCGTATCATTAATTTTAGAAAAATAATTTTTTAATTTTATTGCATAAACAATAGGTAACAAAAAAAATAATTTTAAAAAACCATTTTTGAAAAAAAAATGAAATGACGAATTTCCACTCTTTTGTTAAACTTTATTAAGGTTGTACCCTTCTGTCATTTTAATAAAAATTGCGTTATTATAAATTTTGTTTCTAAATAAAGAATAAATTAACTAAAAAACATAACTACTAGCTTTTCATAATTAACACAGGTTTATTATAAATAAAAACCAATTGACCAAATATAAAAGAAAAACCAAATTATTAAAGGGATCCATAAACTGATTAGTACAAAAATCTATCCACTAATTTTTAATGTTTAAAATTAACAGCGTCAATTTCAATCAAAGGATTCACTTACGTTATTTCATTGAATGGACAGCACAATTACAATGATTGGAATTAACCATTTCAAATATTAATAAATAAAAAATTAAAATTGTGTTTGCGTATTTCATTCATTTAAAATAAGTAAGTTGAATTCCATTCATTGGAATTGTGAAATCCATTCGATGAAATTCCGAAATGCATTTAAACACATTTCATTCAATAAAATTGGGCATTTCATGCAATGGAATTGTTCATTCCATTTAATGAAATTGTGCATTCCATTTAATGAAATTGTTAATTTCATTCAATAAAATAAGAATTTTATTCAATGAAATCATGAATTTCATTCAATGAAATTGTGCATTCCATTCAATGAAATTGTGCATTCCATTCAATGAAATTGTGCATTCCATTCAATGAAATTCAGAATTTCATTCAATGAAATTGATTTTATTAACGCGCAGTAGTTTTTAGCCAAAATTCGACCATTTTTTAATTTAAACTGCTGTTACCTAAACAATTTTGTCTGATTTTATTGAAATTTACAAAATTTAATTTTTACTTTATTGTGATAAAATGTATTATTTAATAATAAATAATATCGCTATACAATAAAAATTGGCAAAATGGAACTCAGAATAGATACCTGTAGATATCAGATAGTAGGATCCACACGAAGGAGTTCCTGCATGATTTTATTTATACGCAGTACTTTCCGGATGATCGTACGTATAGGTATATATGCGTAACTAAAAAAAACTATTAAATTAAGGTTTAGTTGCTCTTTAAATCCAAAACATTAAATTTGTTAATTTAACAAATTGTACATGTTACTTTAAATTTCGTCATTAGACGGTGTTGATCACGTGATGTTCTTACATCTTGCCTCAGTTGGCTTACGATAGGAGTATATAAGCTCAGGTAGCTGTTTGTTTTCGGTGTGTTCCACAGTGGAACTTCCACTACACCAAATTGCCCGACACTGTTTATCAGTGACTGATGAGACCCAATATATGTCGAATCAGCTGTCTGTCGGTAGGTATTTGAAGCAGTTGGAACGCACACAAAACAAAAATTCTGGCGAGGGAATGTTCAATTCTTTCTCTTTATATTAATTCCATAATTTAATTAACCCAACATTAGCGCAAATTATTTTAATTTAACATTTTATTGTTGTTAAGTGAATATGCTAAAAAGGTTACCTGGACATTTCAAGAAATTTACCTCTTAAAAATGTTAGCACAACCATTTTCGAAATATTACTCCGACATATCAGGAATGTTTAATTAACCAGATTAGCAGATTAGAACAAATATTTTCATTTTGTTCATTTGACTAATATTTGTTGTTCAATTAAACAATACAATTTGACATTTTTAGATGGTTAAGTAAACGTGCAAAAACCATTGCTTGTATTTAAAGTGCATAAAGAGTTGAATTTATATTATTTTTTCAGTGCAGTGATAAAAATCAATGTTGGGACCTATTTATTTATTTTTTATTTGTTGTATGTAATTATTTTAATAAATTAGTTATACTCTTTTTTTAAAGACACCTATCCTTCGAAAGACTTTAACTTTTGCTTCCGGCAATCAGGATATGTCTTTTGATGATGCTGGACGAGTTGCAAAACGCTTGGTCTTCGTTAATAAATATCTTAATTCTTTAACTAATGCTTACTGCATGTTCAGCAAAATCTTTGGCGACTTTCAAGTACTTAAAAAAATTCAAGAAATTGGTATTCACCTTCCACATTCGGGAATTTTTTCGAGAAAATCAAACCG
Source organism: Brassicogethes aeneus (assembly GCA_921294245.1). Classification (NCBI taxonomy): domain Eukaryota; kingdom Metazoa; phylum Arthropoda; class Insecta; order Coleoptera; family Nitidulidae; genus Brassicogethes; species Brassicogethes aeneus. The sequence continues at coordinate 14,387,169 of OV121134.1, read as the reverse complement.
TAGATCGAAATGATTGAACTGAAATAGCGATTTTTTGGTACGTTTGGACCACTAGTTCTCGTCAAACACATTTCACAGACTTCTCTCAAAATGATCTCGTTAATATGGTGGAGCTTAATAAAGACAAATTAGTTTTAGTTTATGTCCAAAAAAACCCACGCTAAATGCGTTTTAAAATTGAATATTCGATTTTTTTAATACAATAATCAAAACGACCCGGCCCCTAAATTATTTTTTTTTCATTTAAAACTCCCTAATATATAATGTGTGTATTACATACCTGACCTTACATATACATATATGCATTTAATTTTTTATATACCAGATAAATATATTTATATTGTTTTTTTGTCTGTATATTTATTAAAACTAAACCTAATATGGAAAATATTTTTTTTGTAATTTTAACCCAATATTATTCAAAAAAATATTCTTAATTTACCTCCAGTGGTACACGGTGATGGTTGATTGTATACATATTGCCCGTAATCATAGAAGGGTTGTGTATAAATTTGTTGGGTATTTGCTTGACTAAAGGGACATCCTAAAAATAAATGTTTCTTTAAAATTACTTAATTTTTTTTGCAAGTAAATTAAAATAACCTTGGCTACCTGGAATAACCTGTCCAGATTGGCTGCTTTGAGCCGCTGCAGCAGCTTGGCATGGTGAAACTAGAACGAAAATATAATATGATAGTTAATTTTTACTGAAAGTATTGATTATTTAGTATTTAAAAAGCTTTAAAACTTTTTAATAAACTTATAAGACTATAGTCAATTTAGACATTTTTGGACGTGTTTAACATTGCAATCTTTCTAACTAATATTCTATTCTATTCTACTATAATTATTTTGCCAAATTGCAAGGTAATATACATTGTGTCTATTTAAAAACGAGCAATGTTCTATAAGTATGCACCTAAAAAAAATATCAAATATTTTTTAAGGGGAAATCAGTATGACCACAAAAATTACCTTCACTAAGAAACCCTTGGGGTTGTAGCCACCTCAACTCAATTTTTTTTAAATAGCAACACCCTCTTGAAAAGCTCTTGAAAATTGCTATTTAACAGTACTAGAAAATACTTTTTAATATTATAATTTAAAAAAAAACGTCTTGAGACATCATAAGATACAGACAAGTAAGCGGCCGCTTCTAAAGAGTAAGGAAGTAATAAGAGACTATAGTGATATATCAGTAACAATAAATCGGTCACAGTATAGGGCCACTACCTGTGCAGGTAAATAAAGGTACCTGTCTCCCGATGTCTTACAGAATCAGCAAAGCGCTAATACAGTAGTGCAGCCCTGGCGAAAATAAAGCGTACACGAAAAGTGTGCAATAAGTGTGTATTTAGAGTGCAAGTCTTTATAACAATGCGCATAGACGCTATTTTGTGGTAATGTCACACTTTTTGAAATAATTTAGTTTTTTCACTCTTTGTTCACATTGACATCACGCTTTTTATTTGTCACTTGTCACGCTTATATTAAATTATTTTTTTGCACATTGTTTGCACAGTTTTAGTCTATTGTTTGCAAAGCTTCAGTCTATCTTACGCATGTCACATTTTATACACACTGTTAGGACGCTTTATTATTTCTCATTTATCACGCTTATATTACACCTTTTTATAGCACATTGTTTGTACAGTTTTAGCGATCACTCAACTGTTTAAGCACATTTTAGATATATCTCGCTTGTGATGTGGTAAAACATTTATTTAAAAGATGAGGTAGATTACATATTATGTATCGCTTCTCGGCAATCCCCGTCGTGGAGTTGACAGTTCCGGTATTTTTCTTAATAAAATACACGAAAGGAATGTAAAACCTACATTGTGGGTATTTTTTAAATATTTTTTGAACAGAACCTTTTCATTAGGTTAGTATTAATATTATTATTAGGATATTTTTTTATTGATTAAATAAATTTAAAAGACTTTGGAGGTCACCAAAAACAACAGAAGGTGGCAAGAAACAGTGTGCAAACAATGTGAAATATCAAAAGGAGTTCCCTTTAGAACATTGTCCAGTGATTATTCACACTTGTAAATTTTTGGTTTTGCACATTGTTTCATGTTCCATTTCCCACCCTCTGCACATTGTTCTCAAATAATTTTGCACATTTTTTGCACATTTAATTTTCAGTGCAATACAACAAGTGAAGAATGTAAGAAATCAGTTACACTACTTGTACAGGTGTACAGATGAACCAGTCTTCCGAAGAAACCAAAGAGAGGGTCAAGTTGCAACAAAAGATAAGTTCAATAGCTTTAATCCACATAATTTAATTTGCATTCTCTACTAAGAAAGTAATCTTGCATTTTCTCGAAGAGGTTAAGCGTCTTCAACGCATCTAACAAGGAAAACAAAACAGCCAAACAAGAAAAAGAGAATTTCCACAGGACAGCAAACGCAATTATTCGTATAAATAGGTACAAAACCAACACTAAACTAACAGCCGTGATACGCAATAGACGTTAACATAAACAAAAAATTAAGGGCAGTCCCCTAGTCTTTAACAATAAACATGCCAACATATCACTATTTTAATAAGTACTGAAATAAAGCTAAGGCTTATGCACAGTGGGACAAATAATAACTTTTCTTTACAGATAAATTTCGCATAATTCGTTATAAAAAAAAACTATTGTTAACTATAGTCACATTAACGACTACCAAAAACTATCTATCGATGGTTCTCGACCCTAGACTGAAGAAAGGGTTTCGCACAGTGGGGCAAACAATAGCGGACTGCAGTGCCCGAAGTTTCAGCACAGTAATTTTCAGCAGACATGGACGCAAACGAACAGATAATACTTTAAGACCAGATCCAAGCAGCGAACTAACCATCAAAACCCTATTCATGAACCCCAATTGAATGAAGGTATTACTAAATCCCAGGTTAAGGCAGATTCCGGATTGTACTTAGTTTTGGGTCAGTCCAATGTCCCCCAAAAACCAAAATGTTTCCCTCCTTGTCCCGCACTCCACTAGCCTAAACCGGGCGTATGGCCCGGCCCGGCGACAAAATTCCGGGAGGGGCCTTAACCATCGAAACTGTCATCCACGACCTCCTAGGTGAGATTTACCAGCCGGGGTAAAAATTTGGATCCACCAAACAAAGGTAATGCTCTGCAGTGGCGGGATACGTAGGAGAACAAAAAGTAAAAAAAAAACAACTCTGGGAGATTAGTGTAAGGCGATGCCGATGGGGCCAGCCATACGTTCTTATAATCATACTCATATTTTAATTTTGAAAAATGCGAAAAATAATTTTTATAATTATTTTTTGCTCGTTTGCTTTTTTGCTCGTTTTAAATATCAAATTAAACCATTTTGTTGTCGTAAAAACATTAATAAAAAACTGGATAACACAAAATAATTCTAACAAAAGTACCTATAATAAACTAAAAAAGCATAAATAAACAAATGTTAACCCAGTAAGCACCAAACAGTCGGCTTTCGCTCGGTATAGGAGGTCGACCGTCGAATCGGCTTGCCCCAGCCGGCCCGCTTACGGCCCGCGTTATGTTACCCCGGTACCGTTTAGCCATGTTCTAACCGAAGTCGGCCAGAATACGGCATGCCGCTGCAAAATCCTTCGGATTGCCCTAGCCGGCCCGCTTAAGGCTGGAATACGGCCTGCGGCGGCATAAGCGATACATCTCACGGCTGATTACGCACGCGAGCTATAAATAGCGATTGGTTGCAATATTTAGTTGCAAGTGTACGTCCGTAATGACATAGCTAAACAATAATTGTTTGGAGTTCCCATCTCCATCCTCATTTGCTCAGTAACAAATAATGTCTGGCTAGTCGAATTTGTTAAAGAAGTATCTTGCCATTCAGAGAATTTCAGGACTGAACTTATAGGATATACCTCTCCAGGACGTCTATAGGCTTTTTTTAATGGCCAGGCGGTTGTGGCCGGCACTCCTAGCCTACTACATAATGAAGTGGTGCCCAATCTGGTTAAAAATGTAATATATTTTCATCCAAAGCTAGTTCATCATCGTCTCCTCTTGATTTTCTATTTTATTTATATAAGTGGCTGTATACTTTCATCAAACATTTGAAAATAAATTTGGCCATTCCAATTTTGGTCAATAAATAAGGGACCAATAATACAATCTCCAAAATGTCCTGCCCAGACATGAATTTTTTCAGGGTACTGGATATGATTTTCTGTGATGAGATGGCAATTTTTATTGCTCCAATAACGACCATTTGGTAACATTTTCATTTAGATAAAAAGTACACTCAACGCTGAAGCAAATGTTTAGTATTTGGATCTGATTTGTTATTTTATTGGTCATAATTTTACAAATTTTAAACGCTTTTCTGCATCATCATCGCCAAGTTCTTGTGTAATATGCATTTTGAATGGGGTATATATTAGGGTGTTTCAAAAAAATGAACTTTTTCTTTTTCTTCAAATGGTCAGCAAATTCTTTCAGAGGAAGTCAAAACAAAGACCTCGTTAAAATTTGAGCTTTTAATTTGAAGATTTAGAGGTCGCGGATCGCAATTTTCTATTTCCCATTTAAATAACATAGGAAATTTTTTTTTTTTACTTTGGAATTTTATACGTCTATATCAAATCAACTTATGGCAAGGAACATCTTAGATTTTTATAGTAAATTTAACGCTCTATAAAAAATGTCTCTTATAATTTTTCTATAAATTGATTTCTTCCAGAGTTATTCGAGGCCAAAGTTTGATTTCCATCTAATTTTCTCGTTTTTGCAACTTTTAGCATCATGTAGTAAAAAAAATCACATATTTATATCTGAAACATAGGAAGTGTTGTAAAAAAAACAAAAAAACAAAAAAACGTCACTTTTTTCCAAAGCCTACTACAAAGTTTTAATGAAAATATGAGATGTGTATAATATGCAGAGTAATTTATATAAAAATGCATTTTTCTCGAAAATTGTGCATCTGAGCAATTCAAATCAAGAGTACCTATTTTTCGTAAAAAACTATAAATTCTCATAATTTAATAAAAAAAATTAAATTATTAACCCAGAAAAAAGTTGGGGCTATTTTTGTAACTTTGCCCTCTCCAAATGTTACGCCTATGATTAAATTTTAACAGTTTTGATCATAGATCTAGATTCAGCATGTCAAAATTACCAAAGTACCGAAAATTCATTTGTTTATGTTCAACCCTCTAGGAATAGTTTAAAAAAAATTATCCTCTTAGGCTTCTATTCAGGGGGCCCTAGCTCCTTCAGGGAGCATTTTTTGATACATATTTATTAAACAAAAAGTGTTATTTTTATACAAATAATGCACTGTTTAAGTTTGGCCCCCTAATTTCGGGACACCCGTATAATGATAATTGTACCATAAATGTTAAAAAAAAAACGCGAAAATTCGATGGATATCAAACTTTGGCCTCGAATAACTCTGGAAGGAATCAATTTATAGAAAAATGATAGAGACCTTTTTTGTAGAGCGTTAAATTTACTATGAAAATCTAAGATGATCCTTGACATAAGTTGATTCGATTCAGACGTATAAAATTTCAAAGTTAAAAAAAAAAAATTCCCATGTTATTTAAATGGGAAATAGAAAATTGCGATCCGAGACCTCTAAATCTTCAAATTAAAAGCTCAAATTTTGACGAGGTCTTTGTGTTGACATCCTCTGAAAGAATTTGCCGACCATTTGAAGAAAAAGAAAAAGTCGATTTTTTTGAAACACCCTAGTATATATATATATATATATATATATATATATATATATATATATTCCATGATGTTTCAAACTGACCAAGAACCTCAATATGGGTGGCTTCATTGAGTATCCTAGGTTGGTTTCTTTTTTGATTGCAAGCAGATCCCGTTTGTTTAAATTTTGCAACCAGCTCTTTAACATATTAAATCATAAATTTTATGATGCACATTTTTGCCACCATAGGTAAATAAAATAAATTTAAACACGTTGTGTAAACCATTTTGGAAAACAAACAATACCTACTATTAAAAATATTATAATATAAAACTAATCAGCATAAATAGCACATTTTGTAATGTTTTTATAAATCTTATACAAAAAATCCACCAAAAATATACACATTCCATTGACGATTTAAATGGTTCAATAATGCCAATATATTTCGCGACATAAAATTCAAAATAATAAAAGAATATTTAAAAATGGACTCATTATGGACTCATAAGTTATATTCTTTAAAAAGATAAAAATTAAATTGTTTTGATTCTTGTTAAACGATTTGTTTATTTATGCTTTTTAGTTTATTTTGTTAGAATTATTTTGCGGTTTTTTTACTAATGATTTTACCACAACAAATTGTTTTTATTTGATATATATCAAATAAAATCATTACTAAAAAAACTACGAGAAATTGGAATAAATATTTATAAAAATTATTTTGCGTACCTACTTTACAAAAATAAACAAGTATTTTTTTAGTGCTGTTAAGTAGCAATTTTTAAGAGCTTTCCAAAAAAGTATAACAAAGAGGATGTTGTCGTTTAAAAAATTGAGTTGGGGTGGCTATAGCACCATGGGTTGCTTAGTGAAGGCCATTTTTGTGGTCATACTGATTCACCCCACATATCCTAGAAACTGTTTTGAGAAATTTTTGATATCATTTTTAGGTCCAGACTTATAGAGCATTGCTTGTTTTTAAATAGAATGGCAAGTTCAAAAACCTGATTTTGAAGGAGAGCCGTTTAAATATTTGATCTGCATTATTGTTTTATAAATGTTTTATGGTGTTTTTAAAACAAATTATTCTGTGGGTTTCATAGAATTCGAGCTTTATACAACAATGTAAAGATAAGAATGTCGTGTTTCATATCTCTACTTCGAAAATCTAGTTTATGGACTTGTCCTACTTTGGCTCTGGGGTACATATATGTACCCCTTCATTTCCAAAATACAATAGGCAAATTTGGATATGGATATTTGTATGTATTTACATATGTATATTATATGTAATATATTTTTGTATATATATATACAAAAATATATTACATATAATATACATATGTAAATACATACAAATATCCATATCCAAATTTGCCTATTGTATTTTGGAAATGAAGCAAGATACATTTTTTTTGCTTTTAAAATGACGGTACCAATTTTTCAAACACACTGTATTATGCAGTATATCACAAATAATTTATACTATATCATACCTGGGATGTACTGAGGTTGGGGTTGAGGTTGCGTATAAATAACCTGAGTTTGAGGCTGGTAGACTGGCAATGGTTGTGGCTGAGGTATCGGTTGATAAACCGGTTGTTGAGGTTGATAAACAGGCACTAGTTGTGGCTGTGGCTGAGGCTGAGGTACCGGTTGATAAACCGGATAAGGAATATAAACTGGCCTGGACTGTCCCTGACCAGGAATCGGAATAAAAATGGGGTACGATTGGCCTCTGCTTCCGTTAGTCCTTATTTCGATATTGTTTACCAAACTAGAGTTGACCGTAATTGGGGTGTGAATCACATTCTCGTTGTTTATTTCATTGTTGATCGTCAGCTCAGCAGTGAAGTTTAAGTTGTTTGTGTTGTTTACAGATGGGGACACAACTAAAAAATAAAAATAAAATGACATACCCCTGTTACAGTATACGGTATACCGCTTTATAAGAATGACATTCGGACTATGGAATGCTCCCGCATAGACCGATTTCGCCGTGGTCCATGCTACTGCAGATAGTTAGGGAGCTGGTGGTAATCTCGATATGATTTGCTCGTCGTTGGGAATGATATGTTATATAGTTTGGATGCGTGTGAATTGAGTAAATAAGGTGGCAGGTTCAGATATCGCTGCTTTTTTTTAATAATTTTTAAAATTGTAAAAAACAAAACCTAACCTAAGTCATTTGCTCGTGTCTGATATTTAGGTTTTATGTTAAATTGGCTATACGGCCATTCCAAGCGAAAAATAATGTTATAGTAAAATATCATTTAATTAATTATAATTACTATAGTATCTTTTTATTAATAATTTTTGTTTAGAATTTATTGTAGAATAATAACACATAAAAATTATAATAAAATATTGCATTAATAAAAAATTTTATAATTACTATTATTTTGTCCCGTCCATGGGTCAAAAAATACAAAAATTTGTAGTTTGGAGATGGAAAAAATGATAACATAGTTATAAGTAATAAAAAGAGAATTGGAGATCACATAAATAACTTGTTTATAAAAATTAGTGAAGAGCTGGCATGTCCTATACCGGATGAACCTCTACTTATAAACCAAGAAAGCAAGAGCACAATAAAAATGGTATTTAATGAGGTTACCCCTGAAATGATTGGAAAAATCATTATGAAACTGGACCCATCGAAGGCTGCAGGTCATGATAAAATTGATATAAAAACTGTAAAAGAGTGTGGTGAAGCAATAAAGCATATTCTTTGTAAAATGATTAATAAGTCACTCAAGACCGGCGCAGTTCCAAAAGGAATGAAAATCTCACTCGTAACTCCACTTTTTAAGTCAGGCGATAAGGAACAGGCAAACAACTATAGACCAATAAGCGTAATATCAGTCTTTGCTAAGATTCTGGAACGAGTGGTTAATGGTAGGCTTGCTAATTGGTGGACTCTTGCTTGCGATGGTTTGAAAACTATCTTTCGGATATAATGCAGTGTGTTGTTGTGGACTCGGTAGAAAGCTCTAGACAATCTATTAAATGTGGTGTGCCCCAGGGTTCAATCTTGGGGCCGACACTTTTTTTGGTTTACATAAATTCCATGTCAAAATTAAAACTTGATGGAAATTTGAGGTTGTATGCTGATGATGCGACCATAATATACTATGGCTGCACCATTGAGCAAGTGAAAAAATGGGTTGATTCCCATAAATTGTCCCTGAACATGGAGAAATCATCTTATATGTATATACATTAAAACCAGAGGGTACGATGTGTTAAAGATGCTTTTGAGCTGAAGCGGGTTACGGATAAAAACTTCCTGGGCCTAAAAATCGATGACAGGCTTTCCTGGAAAGATCATGTCAGTCATGTGTGTGGAAAGGTGGCCGGTCTGATTGGTGTGCCTAGGAGAATGTATACTGTCCCCCGGAAATATTTGAGGTCTATTTACTTCTCCTTGATATATAAAGTTTATATATAAAAGTGCTCTTTTAGTTCCACCCTTACTTCTTAAGAAGTCCCATAAGCCAACTGAATGGCTTGTGTATGTTTATAAATCAAGTCCTTAATTCTAAAAGATACTCATGTCTTAAGTTCACATATATAAACGATGTTCACGATCACTCTACGAGGCCAATTCAGATGTGAATCTACCTCAAGTAAATTCCCAAATGGGAATGAACTCGATTTCCTACAGGTGAGTCCATTTATATAATAGGCTGCCTAACAGCATTAAAAATTTTAAAGGTCACAAATTTAAAGAAAACATAAATAATTATATAGAATATTATATGGAAGACTAAAAAAAGACTGAAAAAAACCTAAACTTGAAGTTAAAGCTTGCTTTATTTATTTTAAGTATATCTGTGATATTTAATGATGCCTGTATTAGTGATAAATGTATATGTATGATGTAAGCATATGTAAACATATTGTAAGAAAATTAGCTGCAAAAGAATTTCCCCACTTAAAACTTTTTGTTGATAAATCTGCAAAAACAGAACCCTGGAATAAACTTAGAGAATATGACACTGAAAAAAATCATCAATTTTTACAATCGTGATGACATCAGCTGGCAAGCGCCAGCAAAACGAGATGTAGGTATTACACTGAAAAAAATAAGCTGTTGGAACAACAAAAACAATATTAATTCAACTCTTTATGCACTTTAAATACAAGCAATGGTTTTTGCACGTTTACTTAACCATCTAAAAATGTCAAATTGTATTGTTTAATTGAACAACAAATTACAGTCAAATGAACAAAATAAGAATATTTGTTCTAATCTCCTAATTTGGTTAATTTAACATTCTTAGGGTGTTAAGGTAAATTTCTTGAAATGTCCAGGTAACCTTTTTAGCATATCCACTTAACACCAATAAAATGTTAAATTAACATTCTGAAAATGTAAAATTCTTTAAAGGTTGGTATCCAAAACAAAATTATGGAAATAATATATTATTATATATAAATAGAAAGAATTGAACCTTCACCTCGCCCAGAGTTTTTGTTTTGAGCGTGTTCCACCCATGATACATCTTTGTATCATGTGTTCCACCTACTTCAAATACCGACAGACTGTTTCGCCCTGTATTGAGGGTCTTAACAGTGACGGGCAATATGGTGTAGTGAAAGTTCTACTGTGGAACACACCTTAAACAAACAGATATCTCATCTTATATACACCTAATCGTAAGCTAACTAAGGCGAGATGTAAGAAAACGTCATTGTCTAATGACGTGGCGTGAGTGTTCGAAGCGCCATTCTCGGCAATTTTATGAATGCAAATTTTACATTTTAAATTTTAAAGTAACATTTTAAATTTGTTAAATGAACAAATTTAAAGTTTTGGATTAAAGAGCAACTAAACGTTAATTTAATAGTTTTTTTAGGTAATCCTAAAAATTTCAGTAGTTGATTCAACAAATTCCAGCTATTAAATCAAAGTACGATAAACATTTTAATTCAAAATATTAGTTTATGTTAAATTAATATTTAAACTGTCAAATGAACAAATAAACTTTGACAAACTCTGACTTTTGCTTTAACACCAAAATATAGATTAATCCAATAGGTTTTTTGTTGAAACAACATTTTTAAAAATGACATTTAGGCAAATGTTAACTCAACTACATTATTTTTTTCGGTGTATCCATAAGAGAAACATCGGGAGAGAAAAAGATATATGATGGTATCTTGTAAAGAAGCTTATTCTTTTTTTCTTAAAGAATATTCTGAATTAGATATAAGTTTACCAAATTTTACGAACATCGTCCAAGATATATTTTGTTCTGTTCGTTAATGCCACATAATGTTTGCGTGTGCATTTATCATGCAAATTTTAATTTTATTTTTGAATTAATTCAAAAGGAGATTCTAATATTCCCTAAAACAACTAAGGATCTACTAACAGTACTTTGCTGTGACATTAACGAAAGTCAATGTATAAATGGAGTTTGTGAAATATGTGAAGATGATATCGAGTACAAACTGATATGGATTTTCCTTTTACCTGGAAACGTTGGGAAACGTGGGAAACAAACCAGCAAGTTGTGGAAATTTCTGGATCATTATCAGCTGCTATAGCGGCTCTAGAAAAATTTCTAAAACTATTTAAAATCCACTGTTTCGCGAAACATGTACAAAAGCGTAAATTTAAGAATGAAAAGCCCGATATATCTCATCAAAAGGCAATGCTGCAAGTCGATTTTGCAGAAAATTATAGTTGTATTAGCCAGGACGAGATACAAAGTGCTCACTGGGTTCATAAACAAGTTCACTGCGGTTGCATGGATTGAACTCTTTTGCCATAATAAGTGAAAACCTTCCACACGACAAGTTATGCGTCTTTGTTTTCATTAAAAAAATTGTTGAGTGGCTACTTACAAATTATCCCTCACTGAAGAAAGATATTGTCTTCTTATCGGATGGCTGTGCCTCACAATTTAAAAACCATGCTTTTTATGCCTTAACACGTAGAGTGCCGCCATGGAAAGGTAAATTGACGGTTCATACTGGCCACTTAATTTTTGGTGGTTAGAAAACCAAAAATATACAGTACTTAAATTTCGGCCATGGTGGACAAGTTAGAGCACCAGCGCGAAAACCAACTAAACTAAGATATTGCTAAAAGCATTCTAAATCACTCCCTATATATTTAGCATGGCTCTGGTGGACGGCTGTGATGCACCGCGGCATGGTGGACAACTTTGACCCACCCCGGCCAGAATGGAAAAATAAAATCATCTCAATTGGTGGACATCGTTGACCCACCACGGCACTCTACGTGTTAAGATTTCGGAATTAATGGAATTTGGAATTTCTATGCAACATCCCACGGCAAAGGTGCCGTGGACGGTGTGGGTGGTAAAGTAACGAGAATCGCTTGGGAAATGGTTAGATCCGGAAGAGCAAGTATCAACGATGCAAGAGAATTCCACGAATGTATATTTAAAAAAGTTCAAGCTATAAATTTGCTGTATACCTATATCTTCAGACGAAATTGAATCATACAACAATACGATTACAAAACGTTGGGAAAAAGTTATACCAATCAAAGGCATTCAATCTTACCATTATTTCAGGCCAAGCGAGAGAAACAATAATTATTTACTGGTAGGCCAAACTGCAAAAAATGACCACAATGAAGTTTTAGCTTTTAGAAATTAGAATTGTTAGTATTGTTACACAAAAAGTTAATAAAACCGTTTCATTTATTTTTCAAAATTGTTTAATTTTTTTGTCCCGTCAGGACGCGTCCATGGGTAAAATATATACCATTTACAATATTATTTAAAAAAAAATCATAATTTTAAATACAAATAATATTAGATTTGTTATTACTATTTAAGATTTTTTAACCTCAGTGATTAAGTTATACACAAGTTTAGAGAAATATGACTATGACATAAAATCAAAAAAGTCCCGTCCATGGTCAGTTTTATCTAGTAGGTATGTTACTAATGTTTGTTAATTCGATTTAATCAAAATTATTCTTCTGATTTGGCAATACTTCTCATAAATACTCCTAGAAAAAATAAGTAAACTTAAGGAAGTAACAAGCATATATTTAGACATGTTTCTGATGTGTCCCGTCCATGGGCTTGGAATGGACCTATATACATAGATACCTACTAAAAAAACATTTGCCAGACGTCAAAGACGCTGCGTTTCTCTTTAATAATTGAAGAGTACAGGGAAGAAACGTGCCAATTCAAAAAACTTAAATTTTTAGAAGAGCAATTTTAAACTTGAATACTGTGTAATCTCTGGGTCCTTTTAATAAACTAACTGCTTTTGTGAACTCTATTAAAAATCATTACGTTAAACAGTAATGTTAAGTGTAAAGAAATCCCTGTAGTCTTCAATTGTTAAATACCTATTATTTTTTGTTATGTTAATAAACAAATTTGGCTATGTTCGGGTGCAAACTTGAAATAAAATGTCAATGCATACATTTTTTTAAGTTTTTTTTTAATCGATGGGTAGGTGGTGTAATTTCAATTTCTTGTAAAAAATATTTTTACGTAACAAATGCATAAACAATTAACATAATATAAAAACAATATGTTTGTACGGGGGTCACCAAACTTGGGGGGTTAAAAGATCAAATGACCCCATGATCTCATTTCAAATTTTAAGGATATATATATATATTTATAATAGGTAAAAAAATACAATTTAAAAATATGTTTGACCTCTGACCCCATACGGAAGTGTAACTGAGGGTCACCAAACTTGGGGAATCGAACATAATTTCATGACCTTAAAGATTTTAACGTTATAAGTAAAAAAAAACCTACCCTAACCTAAAAGCGTTCTGGCTATAAAAAATCAGCTATACTCATGCCTGGCATAGTTATATTCACAGTTCTGACATCCAACAGAATAATTTAACCAAGAGCCAGACACGAGAAAATAAACAAATATTCATTTTTTTACAATTTAGACAATTTTTCGTTCATTAACGCAGTAAACATTAAATGGCAGACTTTTATTTTTGGCTTTTTTATGACCCAATTTACATTTAGTATACATTTTATTGACGAGCAAATTACTTAAATTTTTATAAATCATAATTTAAAAAAAATAATTAAATACTCATTAATGCAGAGACATATGTACGTCTATTACACGTCTGGCGATGGGGACTTTTAAAAAAATGCCAGGCGCGAGAAAATGACTTAAGGACATTTTTTCAACTTCTGCCACGCGAGCAAATGACTTAAAAATTTCTGCCACCACTTAAAATCTTGTTGAAAATGTTAAAAAAAAAAATCCCTGAAAATTTCAGCCCTTAAATCTATATCTCAGCCGCATTTTATGCTATGGGATTGTTTTAAAAAGGCACCTGCGGGATGGTACGGGTCACTAAATCTGATTTTAGTGAAAAATTCTCATATTTTTGAAGATATTTCAAAAGTGACTGTATTTATCGAAAAAAGGGCAAACTTGTAGAAAATTTAATATTCTTTAAAAAAGGTTTTATTAGTTGAATCGCTAAGATTGATATTTGTTGAGATATAAAGCGTTTATACATTGACATTTTATGAAATTTTTAGGATTTTCGTACCAAACTTTTTAAAAATAATGATTTTCAATTGTCTATCAGTACAACTTCATGTAATTATTTTTTTTTGCAGTCGGGTGATTATTATGCTTGATTGTTTTAGTTATTTATATTTCTCTAATCACCGGACTGTAGAAAAAACGTAATTACATTAAATTGTACTGATAAACAATTAAAAATCATCATTTGAAAGAGTTTGGTACGAAAATCCTGAAAATTTCATAAATTGTTAATGTAAACGTTTTATATCTCAACAAATATTAATCTTAGCGATTCAACTTTTTTTAAAGAAAATTAAATTTTTTACAAGTTTGTCTTTTCATTTTTCGATAAATCCAGTCACTTTTGAAATATCTTCAAAAATATGAGAATTTTTCACTAAAATCAGATTTAATGACCCGTACCATCCTACAGATGCAGATTACAGCTATGGCACATAAAGCATTTTTGTTGATTAACTATGAAGGCATATATAGAAATATATAAAACTTTGTTAATCGTGAGTTTTCTAAAAAATACTTTTATATAACATAGGTATTGTAATGGTTCCGAAAAAGAAACACCCTGTATAAATTTATTAAAATACGTGTTATTATATATTTTATTGTTGCCTGACCGCGTATTCCTTTGCTACTTCATAGCCGACCAGGGTTTTTTCTCAGGCTCTTTTTCCCTGGCCGAACCCTCCTAAGAGCCACCCCTTGCCTGTTTGTAAAAAGTTAACGTAAATTAAATTGGGGTAAATTAAGCCACTGTATTTTATTTCTTATAAACCTATTTCTCCCACGTATCATTCTTAAAGCAATGCATCTAATAAAACAATTAAGTAAACACAGCGTAGAGGTCCAAATTTGGGTAAGACGATCACGAGCCAAAGCCACAAAATATTTAATTTATCAATTTTTCATAAAACTTGTTTTAAACGAACTTGGGGTAAAGATAAATCTTTACAGTATGTTATAGGATCTTTTGGCAATAATTTTTCAATTAGAATCATCTCATTTTTTTCCCACAATTTCCGGACACCCCGTATTCATTATAAATATAAAATATTCTTTTTAAAACGTAATTTTTCTCTGATATTTAGCAATAGCTATTTACATTCACAAGTTATAAAACAAAACAAAAGTCACTCTTAAAAACTAGTTTTAACCTAGTGTATACATAAACGTTTAAAGATTGCTAAGTTATCACAGTTTTTAATATCATCAGATAAATTATTATACCGACTAAAACCTTTAAAAAACACACTGTTGAAAGTTCTAGTAGTGTTACAGGTTTTCATATAAAAATCATTTCTGTTCTTTTATTTATTTAAAATTTTATGTTTCAGAACACTTAAGATTATATATTTAGATATAAAAAGTGCAGTTTTTAATCATGCAATCCATGTATTTTAAAATAAAATCGATTAAATCACACGAGACTATAATATGAATTTATAATCGACTCACGTGTGAATTAGGAGTCCAATATTTTACGCGTGAAATATAGCACACATTATTCACTCATGCGTGATTTCGTATTCACATTTGCTATCTGGGTACAACTACAACTATAAGAGTATTAAACGTCAATATGAATATAAACAAAGGAAATGCTTTTTGAAATTTGGTTTTTTAGTCTTTAATGTTTTTGCCTTTATCGCGCCATTTTGAAAAATTATTATTATATTGCTTTTTACAATGATGACAAAATGTTTACATTCGCTTTTGAGAAAGTTTTGTTATTTTAGTTTTTATAAACACCTTATGCAAAATTTGAGCCAAATCGTTGAGGTGATGTCCAACGTTGGTCCCATTTGAGAAATAATTACCCATATATAAAACATGTTTTTAAAACTTTGTCAATGTAAAGTAAACATTTTTTTAAACTTGGGAAATTTATTTGGGTATAGCAGATTTATAACTATTTTTTTGGTATAAAATTACCTGTTGAGCCCCCGTTTATAGGAATGACTTGACTACGGTCGTCATCGTAGTCAATTTCGTCGTCGGGTTGGACACTGCAGCCAGAGGAGCAACAGCTGCTTTGACAGGCCGAGGTAGTGCAAGAACTACATGAGGTGCAAGATCCGCAGGATGAGGATCCGCAGTTCCTTCTGCGGCACCCTGCTGTTACCTCTAAAGTGAGAAATGTGGCTAGCAAGACCACAATTAGGATGTGTTTCATCTAAAAATTAAAAAATGTTTTAGTTAATTTTTATTGCTGATTTTATTACCCTTTTTAAACTTAATGTAAAACTAAAAAATGCACAGTAATTAAAATTTCCTGGTGAATTTTTGGACCCTACAAAACATATTTTTGCGAACTTACCTAATACAAATTCTTTTCCTGAGATAAAGAAAAGTCAAACTTGCTTTAAAGAACTTGTTCATATTTTAAAGAAAAAATTTAAACAGTATTTTTGAACAACAACAGCCTTCGTTCAACTGTGTAATGGAACATCAAGAGTATTTTTAAAAATAATCATAGATATAATTTTTGTCCGACAAGTTATTACGAAATTTAAATTAATGACAACAAAACAAATGTTAATCAATAACAGAAGCAGCAGCATAATAGGGTTGGTAATCTACGCCTACGAATTTGTTATTAAAATTTTTTTCCTGCGTTCTCAAACAATTTAAAAAAAACTCTGATGACCTTGAAGAGGGCGCGTGACTTCAAGATAATATAACATACCCTTGTGGAAATTGTTGTTAGGCAGGAAATTTATAATGCTTAACAATATTCACGGAAAAACACCAAAATTATGCAATAGGAGTAGATAAATACTTTTCTTTGTGTTTTATTTTATAATAATCAAATACAACATCTCTGAATAATTCCGGATATTTATTTTAATCGTTATAATTACGTTCCTTCCATTTCTATGCTAAAAGTCCTATTAACTTTTCTAAGACTCCCTTGCTATTAGTCTGACTTATTCAGACTTTTTCCGACTTAATAATTATTATTCAGACTTTTTAAGAGAAAGTTAGACTTTAAAAACTCTTATTTTAACTTATTAAAACTTTTTCAGAGAAAAATTTCCGCAATGGGATATGTCAATAATTACAAATAAATCTATCATCTGTTTGTTAAGTTTAATATTCTTTAAAGTGTTTAAATCGTTTGAAAATCGAGTTAAAGTACATACTAGAGATGCGAATTTTAAATTTAAAAAATAATTGTATGAACTTTACCCTAAAATACGCTTTCAATTGTCCTATAACAATTAAAAAGAATAAAACTGTTTGTATATTTTTTATTTATACTTGATTCGTAAATCTTGAAACGCCTATTATAAAAACCAATATACCATTTATATTATGACATCGTGACGTTACGCTACCGATAGAATTTATCGATTTTCAGTCAAATTCATAGCATAAATGATGTTTGCTATCAATTTTTGAAAAGTTCCTTTTTTTTCATGTGTAACTATGGTTGTTTTTACCCCATTCAGAACTTCCTCGTTGGAAAAGTGATGACTACAAACAAACATTCAATTGTACTTCCAATGCTGTCATAATTAGTGTCATTTAACAATTCAAGATATGTATGTAAGTTATCATCAAAAATTGAAGCTTACAAAAATAATTATTTAATTAAAATCACAATTAAACATTATGTAGCCGTATAGTTACAAATTATTTTTTGTTAACTGGGAGTGTGTTTACGAATTAATTAAGATAAGGTACCAATTCTCTGGTCGCTAGTAGGTACTACCACAGATTATATAGGTCGCTACCGGGTAGCTGCTACTTCCAAAGGCTACCGGAACGTTATTTGTGACAGTTGGTTCTGTACAGCTACCTAGTAGCTTGTAGGAGAACAACTCAATGAATTGAGTATTGGCGACTAAGTTGCAGCCACCCGGTAGCAACTACTAGCAACCAGCGAATTTTGTGTAAGAACGTGCCTTACAATTTTTTTGTTTTGTAAAAAAAATTATTTTTATATTGGTACATCACTGATTACATGTACTACGGGTTTAAGAAATTGCAATAGTTTGCAGATGTAGTAAATGCTTTTAAAAAGTAACTTAACTATACCTATGACTTTACGTTAAATAAAAAATTAGGTCCTCCACATACATTCTGTAATTTTTATGAATTTATTTTATTAAAAAGTCTTTAATTACAAGGATATTTTTAAGAAATGGTTTAAGTTGAAAGATTTAAAAAGAAATAGTTGCTGTGATGAATTTGACTTTTTTTATCTTAAGAGGTGTAAAAGGGCGTGATATTTAGAACATATTTAAAAAATGTATTAAAAATATTAAATTCAGATGGAAAAGAAATAACAACATTAAATCTAGTGTTTTTAAATTAAATTAGTGTAAAGCCTAATTTATATATTGCCTTCCTTCCTTCCGTAGAAGGTGAACAATACAAAAACCGTTGTGTTGTTTAAATATTCCCGTACGTGAATCTGTGTGTCACCGTCAAATGTCACATTTTTGTATTTTATAAACACAGATTATAAAGGTTATAAATCAAAATGTATTTCTTGAAAATTGACAGTTTTTGACAGTGAAAGTAAAGAAAATGTTTTATGAGGATTTTACAGTGGAGTCCGTGCCCGAATTTAAGTTATAGTTTACTGCCGGCGAAATTAAAAGGTCAGTACAATGTTTATATAAACTTTTTAAATATTGGCGTTGAAAAACTATTTAATACTTTTGTATTGAGATAATAAAATAATTTTCACATTTAGTATTATTTTACAAAAAAGGCACTTTATTTTAACGATTGTATGACGTTTGACAACTGTCAACTAACTTAAAACTTCAGCCCGTGACTAAAGCGCCATAAAGCCACAACTTGTCAATGTGTATTGAAAAGGTCACTTAGTGTCATGGAAACATGTACAATAAAGGGCGTTTTAAAGGTGGGAGTAGAAAAAATTATATAAAACTACGTTTTTCAAAATATAACATCTTTAATGGTTTAGATAGAACCCTTATTCAATTTTAGGCCCCTAGACACCGTTAATGATGCCCTGCATATACTCCTCTTGAAAAAGTCTAAAAAGAATAGAATGGCGAATGCGCCGGGTTTAAAATTATTAAAAATGGTTGAAAGCAGTAAAAAAGCCGAATGTTGCAGTACCGCTAACGGGGGACATATAATTTGGCCTAAGGCCTTAAAAATGATATTACCCAAAAAAATTTTTTTTATTATTTGTTACAATTACTAAGAGAACAAATTAAAGTTCTTTTGGACACATATTTAATTACTTTTTATTATCCACAGATCCCGTCTTATCACACTTATCGCTAAAAGATAACAGGTTAAAAAAAAAATTGATTTTAAAGATTTAAATATGCTAAAAGTCCCTCCAGAATCCTCTATAGTGTAGACGCATTTTCGTCTGTTTCGGATGCTGATTAGTTATATTTTTTTTAAGCTTTGGAGTTTTGTTGGTCCGTTTTTATATGAATTCATTTTTTTTATTCTAATATTTCCTTTTTGTCCCAAATTCTTGCACATCTCAGTGGTTATTTTGTCGTGTCCTGGTGTTTTTCCATTTTTTAGTGTTTTTATTGTTTCCTTCAGTTCTTTTATTGTTATTTTTTCTAGTTGTTCTTCCGCTATGTTTTCTTCTTGGCTGTTTTCTGTATTGTTTTCTTTTTCTATTTCTTGTCCACGTCCTAGTCTTGGAAATGTTTTTTCCATCGGTCCATAATTTGCGTTTCTTCTGTTAGAATTTCTCCATTTTTATTCTTGACATTATTTATTGGCGTCTCTTTTTTTCCTCATTGTTTTTAGTACGTTGTAGAATAGTTTTTGGTTTTAATAGAATTTTTCTCCATTTTTTCTCCGAATTCTATCCACGATTTTTCTTTCGCATTTAATACCATTTTTTTAACTTTTTTCCTTTCCTTTTTGTATAATTCGTAGCTCTCCATTGTTTTTTTTACTAAATAACTTTTCCATGTTGCTTTTTTTATTTTAATTTGCTATTTTATTTTTTCTGTCCACCATGTAGATCTTTTTGTTTCTCCATTCTGTTTACTCACTCCGCATACTTCTTTTGCTGTTTTAATTACTATGTTCTTAAAATATGCCCACATCTGTTCAATATTCATATTTTCTGTAGTTTCCTTATATTTATCAAGGCTTTTATTTATTAGTTCTTCAAATTTCAATGCTATTTCAGTATTTCTCAGTTTATAATACCTTATTGTTCGTTTTTAGCTTTATTTACTTTTCTTTCCTTGTTTTCTACATGTTCTTTGAGTTTTGTTACGACTAAAAAATGATCACTACCAATTTCTGGTCCTCTTCTTACTCTTGTGTCCAATGCCATTTTTCTTTTATCCTTTCTATTAGAATAAAATCTATTATTGACTTTTTATCTCTGCTCTTTACTTCTCTTGTGTTTTTATGTATATACGTATGTTTTTTTGTTCAAAAAATGTGTTAGTTAATATTAAGTTGTGTAGTTCGCAAAAGTCTAACATTCTTTTCCCATTATTGTTTCTTACATTTTCTCCAAAATCACCTATTACTCTATTATATATTTTATCTTTTTTCCCTACTCTGCTATTAAAATCTCCTGCTGTATATATTTCCCCTAGATTTCTCTGTTACTAATGATAATTTTTCCAAAATTTGTCTTTTATTTCTTTTGAATCATTTTCATTGGGTCCATAGACTTTAATAATTGTTTTCGTTTTGTTTTTACTTTCGCCTTTTATTTCTACTGTCAGAATTCTTTCAGATCAAGCCTTCCATCCTTCTATTTTCTTTTCGATTCCAGCAGCTGCTCTTTCTAATGTTTTCACTCCGCTATAAATTAGTATATTATTATTGGGTAGCTTTACCATACCTTGTCCCTTTTTCTTAGTTTCAGTAATTGCCAAAACGTCTAATTCTGCTTCTTAAAATTCTTCTTCTAGTTCATTTTCTTTGCCTTGTTTGCTTTTAATGTTCCATATTCCAATTTTGCAGACTTTTTTTATTTTCTTTTTTTGTTTATTATTATTTCGTGTTTCCTTTTCGTTGCCTGTTTCGTCTTGTTTATGGCAGTCCGATATATTAATATTATTATTTATTAGTTTTTTGAGTCTCTATATATATATATTAGGGTGAGCCAAAAAAACTAACCTATCGGATTTATGGGTTAAAATGAACCTACATACCGAGAAAAAAATTTCCCTGCAACGCAAAATTTTTTGTTCAATTTTAAAAGGTGTCGGTGAGCATTCTAAGTTTTCCATTGAAATAACACGTAAAAAAATCTTTTTTCGTTAAAAAGACTATAACTTTTGAACCGTTTGAGATAAAATTTTTTACGTCGTGGATTCTTGTAGAGCATAAAATTTCCTAAAAAAATCTACACCAGGATTATTTTTTTCAATTAAATAATTCTTATATTTGAAAGCTTTGAAAAGTGAAAAAAATCAAAATATTCAGTTTTAGTGATTTTTTACACTTTTCAAAGCTTTCAAACATACGAATTTTTGAATTGAAAAAAATAATCCTGGGATAGATTATTTGGGAAATTTTATGCTCTACAAGAATCCGCGACGTAAAAAATTTTATCTCAAACGGTTCAAAAGTTATAGTCTTTTTAATGAAAAAAGATTTTTTTACGTGTTATTTCAATGGAAAACTTAGAATGCTCACCGACACCTTTTAAAATTGAGCAAAAAATTTTGCCTTGCAGGGAAATTTTTTGCTCGGTATGTAGGTTCATTTTAACCCATAAATCCGATAGGTTAGTTTTTTTGGCTCACCCTAATATATATATTCCATGTTTTTGTCTTTTTTATTCCATTTCCAGACTATACCATTTATTTCAAGTTTTTGGTACATAACTTTGACTTTATCTCCCTTAGATCTTTTTTCTCTTGCTATATCTTTTAAGTTTTTTTGTACTTCTCTTTCTCCTGTGGTTAGTTCTCCTTCTATGTATATATTTCTTCCTTTTCAATACTTCTAATTTATCTTCCCAGTTTCCCAATTCTGCTATAAAAGAGTCTTCTTTTAGTTTTTTGGCATTATTAATTTGAACTTTTTTCCTATTTCTCTTTCAACTGTGGTTTCTAATTGATTTATTAATTCTTTTTTATCTTCAAAGTTTATTTTAATTCCTGTGATAACTATGTTGTTGCGTATCTTTTCTTTCTCTAATCTCTCTAGTCTTTCCTCCGTTAATATAATTTTTTTGTCCATTTCTTTTTTTTCTATTTTCCTTTCCTGTTTGTTGTTATTAAGTTCTTATTTTATTGCTATTATTTCTTCTCTTTGTAGTTGCATTCCTTTTTTATGTCTTGTAAATCTGTTTGTATGTTGCTTATGTTGGTTTGAAATGATTCAAACATTTTTATAACTTCTTCCATTTTTATTTACCTATTTTCTTTTTTTGTTTTTGGGACAAAAAGAAAATGAAATACTGCTAGACTTATACAACAAATTATGAAAAGAAGAAACTACCTATCGACTGGGAAATGGCTTTAATTGTACCAATACACAAAAAGGGTGACAAAAAGTATTGTAACAATTATAGAGGAATAACACTACTAAGCACAGCTATGAAGTTATTTGAACAGTTAATAGATAGAAAAACTAGACCAATGATTGAAAATACGCTGGAAGAATCGCATAGTGGATTTCGAAAGGGAAGAAGTATACATTTACACTAAAACAATTAACACAAAAAATAGGAAAAGAAATTATATCTGGGATTCATAGATATGGAAAAAACATTTGACAAGGTTCCAAGAAAAATACTAAGGAAAATAGAAAATAGAAAAAGGTACTAATAAAAAAACTATACAAATAATTAAAACAATTTACAACAATAATAAAAATGCAGTGATCAACAAAGGTATATATACCTATTAGGTAAAGTTATCATTAGTTAATTCTTCACCAAAAAATGTACTTACCGAATTGGTCCTTTGGCAAAACATGAAAATGCAACGATTTAATTCTTGAATTTTATTTACAATTAAAAACACAATAATTCATCATGATCCCTTAGATAAAATACACACACTAACCTATATAAGCATTTAAGCGTTGGGTTTCTTAATCTATGATATTAATAATAATTATAATTTATATTTAATTTTGGAAATTTTAAGAAATTAGTAAAAAATAATTTTTGCACAAACATAACCCTAAAATCAACTATTTTTATATTTAAGTTTTCTAAAAAATGCCGACAACTGCATTTTAAACAACAAAATATACCTATGAATTCATGGCAACATATATAATACATAATATAATGGTATTTTACCGTTGCGTGGAGACTTTAAAGAATTCTTAATCAACGCTTTTAATATTGCTAAATGCTGTTTAAATTTAGACGACTTATTTCAAATAAGTTATTTGTTTGACGATTATTACTGAATTGAAATGTTTACAATTTTCACGTTAATCATTAGTAAAATCGTCACCTGAGAATTATAGTGTTCTATCTGCATTTTCTTTTTTTTTATTCAGGTTAGTCTTGTTTTAAGTATTAAAGATGCATATTGTTCTATCTATATATAATTGGGGTAGAAATTGTACAGTTTAAGCCTTAAACTTTACAATTTCTACCCCAATTATATATAGATAGATCAATATCATCTTTAAGACTTAAAACAAGACTAACCTGAATAAAAAAAAGAAAATGTAGATAAAACACTATAATTCTCAGGTGACGAAATGTGTATTTATTGTATCTAATAGATACAATTTTTATTTACATGGACTGTATGAAATTTATTTCTTCATTCGGATTAACACTGTTTATTGGAAAACCGATAAAAACCCAGGGGTTTGACAGCTGATTATCAAAAGTTGTATTTTTGTTACGATGATAATAGCCGAGTGGTGACTCTACTAGCGATACTTCTTTAGTGTATTTACGATAATTTAGGAAATTCAAAATGTTTTTTGCTGATTTTTTTATAATATATTAAATAAAATAAAAAGCATAGGAATGTTGGCACAAGAGGTGAAATGTATTACAAATTATAATATACCAGTATACAGTAGGGTGGGCCGATTTTATATTTAACTTTTATTTAAAAATATTAAATTCTGCATTTAAGAAAAAGTTGTGAAATAGGAAAGTAAACATTTTTTGCAAAATATTTTTTTTGATATCTATATGTTTTGAACTGCCGCAACGCCTCTAATAATTTAAAAGTAATTTTTAAAAAAATTAAAATTATTCATAAGCGGGAAAGTTTTGAAATAGAAAAGTAAACTATTTTCCTTTAATATTTTTTTTCTTTTTTAATGTTTTGAATTGTATGAAGTCAAACCGTAAATTTTAAATTTTGCAATAATTGCAATTATTGGAGAGACGGCGTAAAATGGAGAATAAATATTTTTTTCTTACTACCTCGACTCAAAATACGTTGTTTCGTCCCCGATTTCACGGCAGAAAGTTTACGTTTCTTGCATTGGTCAAGCTATACGCGCACACTCTAATAGCGGGAGTAAAAATTTTTTAGACGCGTGCTTAACATTTAAATTTCGTACTGCCAACATGAGAAACACAAAAATATGACAGTTTTAAACCATAATTTTGCAATTATAACAACAAATAAACAATTTATGTTTTTACTTTTTTACTTTTTATGTTGTTTTAAGTGTTTAATGGTACTTTTATTTGTTATAAAGTAGTAATTTGTTAATTAAAATACAACCTTTTATTTTTACTGTATTGGCACCGCTGAATTACCATGACAACGCTACAGTTTGATTGATTTTGAATGTAAACGTCAGAATTAAATTAAACGTCAGATTTTAATTTTGACACAAATTTTTTTATATACATTTAATTTTTTCCCGTATTTTCTGCAGGGTAGTAAGAAAAATAGTATACACTACACGGGCAGAAAGTGTGAGAGTCCTGAACTGCGCGCCATGATGCCCTCGGCTTCGCCTCGGGCATCATGGCGCGCAGTGCAGGAATCTCACACTTTCTGCCCTTGTAGTGTAATATACTATTAAGATTTTCGTGTTTGACGTAGGACAAATGACAGTTGGCTTCACTGTTTATATAAATTATAATATTTTGACATCGTCAATTAGTTGAATAATAGAAATTTTTACAAGTAGTATCTGTTTGTGGTTTTTGGGTGTTTGTGACAATTGGCAGGTAAAACAGGATTATAAATTGAATTAAATTTGTGTTGATCATAAATTCATTTTTTTTTTTATTTTTTTTAATAAATATTTATCATTCAAAACTTTTTTTACCCTATTTTCTCTCAGATATTTTTTTTCGTATTTATAACGATACTAAATTACATTAAGATCTTTCAATGCCTTGCGGCAGTTTAAGAAATTAAAATTAAAAAAAAAACTCTTATAATATTTTTCTGGTCTTATAAATGCACAACTTTTCCACCATTGCACAATTTGATATTTGAAAAATATTAAAATCGGCCCACCCTAGTATACAGTGTGTCCCAGTATCGGATTTCTAATAAGAAAAACTTTTTTAGACCTGATACAGCCAAACCAAGCACGGATTTGAAATTTATGACCAAAAATTATGTTTACGTATCCGAGCGTTTAGCTGTGATATTTCAAGAGTTAAACATTTACCTACAGTGTAATCGGCCGAACTAATCAAATAAGTTAAACTAATCCCATAATTAAAAATTTGAAAAAAAAATGTTTCGTTAAATAATTAATTATAGGTAATAATTAATATTGAACATTTTTAGTTTTCTACTTATCGAACCATTCGAATAATTTAAACCATTTAAATAATTTGAACCATTCAAAAATTATTTTTCGAATAGTTCGAATATTCGATTTGTCTACAATAATGTATACACATTATTTATATTATATATCTGTATTGGCTTATTAGCTGGGGTATAAAACTGTGATAAAAGGTGATTCGTTTTGAATAAATGTTAACTAATATTTTAATTTTATATTACACATTTTTTTAAATAATAAAATTAATTTTATTATTAAAAAGCGTAGTTACCCCTTAAATTAGTATTAATAAATGTATTTAAACAGAGCATTTAGCTTGTAAATACCACATTCATTTAATAAAAAAAAATATTTTATATTAATTTTATAACGACTAATATTTTATGCCATGAAAATTTAATTTATGTGCACAGAAACTGACCTTATCCTTTTAATTAAACCAAATCCACATCCAAACTCACAAAACTGATAAAAGAATTAAATTTTTTTAATTTATATAGATTTTGCATTGACATAATTTTTGACCCACAGATAAAAATTTCTAATAATAATTGCCAAGTTTTATGAGAAATTTTCATTGACATAATTTTTGAATTAAAATAATATTAGTTATACAGGGTGGCGGAAACTACGTTTACAATTACCATACTGCTGTGCTAAGCAGTAAGGTTGAAACTACAAATTGTAGTCTATAGGATAATGTATACATTATCCTTAAGCGTTCTATAATTTAATAGTATATTATTATACGAGAGATAATGCAGGCTTTTATTTACGAGGATGAGGTTTGCGTCTCGAAACCCCAGACGAGAGACTTAAATCATCCGCGTGAAGAATGCCCATAATCTCGAGTGTAATACTATACTTTATCTACTCCAATAAGTAGATAATTAAATGGATAACGCTTATCGAAAAGGAACCAAGCGTCACAAACTTTTCTGAGCCTATTAAAATTATTTGAAAAACCCATTTAATAATGCTTAAAAGCAGTGGCGGCTCGTAGGTTCTGGAAGAGGGTGGGCACAAAAACTTACCTACTAATTTGTACATGTATACGATCTGAAGATGCTATTGTGTAGCGAAACAATTGTCATATTTAAATAAAATAGTGAAACTTTTAAACAGTGTAGTTTATATTAAAATAAAACAATATTAACATGGAGTTTCATCAAGTAAAAGTCGAAATAATTAATTACTTTTATTACTTTTTATCTGGGCGGTTGGGTGGGCACGTGCTCTTGTGCCACTGCTTAAAAGGTTGATCATCATTTGGAACGTTTCTCAAAGGGTATTGAGAGATTCCCAACTCATTATTAATTTTTTGAGCAGCATTAGTTATTAGTTATTTTTCAAATTTTGTTTACCTCCAGAAAAAGTTTTTGGAGCTTGATTCCTTTTTAATAAACGTTATCCAAATGAAATTTAAAAATAATTGAATAAAATCTGACATCTGTCAAATGGTTAACCTCACTTATTACCAATTTTAAATGTTATTATAGTCGCCTTCTCCCAATTTATAACCCGATTATTTCAAATCATACTAAATATTGAAATCGGCCATTAACTAAAGCTTTATAAGTAATGTTTATTATTATTAACGTTTATTATTATTAACGAACTAAACCTAATATAGGAGACTCCTATTAGGAGTAGATAATAGTATATTATTATACGAGAGATAATGCAGGCTATTATTCACAAGGATGATTTTGCGTAATTCATCGAAGTAGGTAAATAATGCGCATTATTTTGAGTGTAATACTATGCTTTTTCTACTCCAATTAAGTAATTTTCATTGATAACAAAATTTATTACAACCTTACTTTTCCTTGATTCCTAGTATATATAAACAAATCTGACATCTGTAACCTTACTTTTGCCCAATTTAAAACCCGATTGGTTCAAATAACAGTAAATATTGAAATCAGCCAATCACTGATGCCCAACAACGTAAATATTGAGTATACATGTACACATGTATACATTATTCACGTTGTTGGCCGGGCGGTTATATTGGTTACCATTATTTACGGAAAAACACAAATAATTTCAATAATATGCAATAGGAGTAGAAAAAAAATATTATTAATAGTGATTGTATTTAGTTATTACCACTTAGCAAGGTTGCATAGGCGTTTATCTAAACTTATTTAACTTAACATAAAAAAGGCAAATATACATTTTAAAATTAATAAAAATTAAATCACTTTTGGGGCATTATTATACGGTAAGTACATAGCATCACAAAAACAATGCTCCAAAAGTTCTCCAACCCGATTAAAGTTATAGGTATATTATTATTATTTATATATAAATACCTAATGGTTTTGAAAACTTGAAAACTGGAAAATATATAATAATATCCGTTGATATTATTTTATTATTTTTAAAAGATAAAATGCCAACAGGCTTTTTAAATTATAAACAATAAAATTATTTAATATAAGATTTAAATTAAAAATTTAACCAAATAAATCATTTCAATTTCAGGTTTATTTTTAATACGCCTGTATAATATTATTTTAAATTCATAATTTGTCAACAAAAAATTCAAATTTCTAGGTCCGAATGATAAGTAAAAACTAATATATCATTTAAAATTTCAAATAATAATTTAAACTTGATCTATTTTAAAAAGTAAGACAAATTCCTAACCTTTCTAGTTTTATTTAAATGGATCAACCCAACATTTTAGACAAATAGTTCAGATATTGAACTTTTCAATGACAACTTGACCTACAGATTAAAAAAATAGAAATAATGATTTAAAAGTTATTTATACAAACAGTAGTAGTAACATTTTATTTTGTTTTTTTTTGTTATCTGAAATATAGAAAAGGGATGCGATACATATGTATTAATTAGAATCAATTGGAATATTCTTAATTGCAAAAGAATAATCATTTATATTTATATTAGTGTTGCAACAGATCTCTGCTTTTACATTCGCAACTTCGAAAGTTCTTAACACTTTTTTACGTCCGCTTCTGCATCTAGATGGCCCGAGCGCTGCTTCTGGGTTAACTAAATTAAATTAAATTACATTATTAAATACATTACTAAAATCCTAGAGTTTTATTAAACTCGGCCAAAGGTTTTTTTAAATTTTTGAAAAAATGAAATAATTTTTTAATTATTTAATACCCAAGTTTCTTCTTATTTTTGCAAGTTCCACAGTTTATTAAATAATAGCTTTAGACCTGCGGCTATGCTAGCGTGGTTTTAAGGAAATACAAAAAAAAACAAATTAAAACTTGTCTAGAAACGTTTATATACTTACTTTATTTACGACGAACACATACAAAATTTAAGCCAATTTTATTTGTTAAACATTTGACATCTGATAACTGTCAGACGAATTTAACCTCACTTTATACCGATTTATAATAAAGCTTACTTCAGCCCGTAATTAAAAAGCTCAAAAGCCACTGTTACTAACTTTAACCTGTGAATAAAACGCCATATAGTCTAAGGTTGTCAATGAGGGATTAGATAATAGTATATTATAGACCAGGCGGAGGAAGCTCATATTATAGCCGAGCATACATTTCATTTTCGAGGCGCCAGCCGAGGCAGTAGATTGTGTGCGAGTTAATTAAAAACCTTTCGTGTTTTAAATACTTTTTTTTCAAGCATTTAAATAAAATATTATTTATTCCTAGAGAGTCGATCCCCTTCGCCTTTGGAAATGTTTTGCCAATAAATGTATAAGATACGGGTAAAGTAAGGTAGGTTAGCGTTGTTATAATTTTGAAAATGATAAACGATGCCACATTTTTAACGTTTATTTGAGAAAATATTTGAACAAATCTCGAGTATTTACTAATATTAATAAAATATGGAAGAATATTACTGGAAAAAAGAAATTTTAGAGCTTTTTCTCATTTATATTGAAATCTTTTAATTTTTGGGAACATTTAGTACTCAAAATTTGTTAATTAACACTAAACACACGTTTAACTGTAGATGATTATAGTAGTTTTTCCCGCCTTTTTACACAGAACATACGAATTTTTTTAATTTACACAGAAAAAGTCTTAATTTTTTTAACCTGCAGACCATGAAGCTTCCTCAAGGAGTCTAAACTTTATGTATACAAAAATCTTCTCAAGATAAGAGGGTGCTGGTGTTCCGTTTATTGATAAAAAATTGTTTGATTTGTACCGAAAAGCTACAAAAACAGCAGGCGTCAATACGCAGTCGATGCGCTGGCTGGTGGTAAAAAAAAGACCTAATTTGTGCGATTTAGAGGATAGGTAACCTGCCGCAGGTTTTGTCAATTCATGTCAATTCATGTCAAAGTTTGGGCTCCTTGTGTAGGCTTCATGATACAGACTCTGCAGCATGATACTAGTAGTATCATACTACATAAGACTGGTAATGTAAGTTACATTATATAACGCGCCGTATAATACGGCGGATTAAATGTCGAGAGCGCCCTAGGCAAGCACCTCATCGGCGCGCCGCGGCGCCCCTCTAGCGGCCATATATTATAAATTTTTACTAGTATACTAAGTATACTTACATAATAATTAGCTGTGCACTGCGGTTTTCTCCCGCATGGGGCATCATACCGTGAAAATTTCGGTCTCCAGCTCTGTACATACCAAGTTTTATCACAATCGGTTTAGTAGTTTTTGCACGAAGAAGTAACACACACTTTCGCAGTTATGATATTACTTATTAGGGTAAGTACACGTGTCCTGTACTTATCCTTAGGCGTGAATGAAATATGTGATATACATTTCTATAGAATTAACTTATCTTTTACATGTTAATTTTAAGTTTATGTTAATTAGGAGTACCAATACAGACGGACAGTCGAGTAAATGTACTCTCGAATTCGATGGCTCTTAAGTGTACCTAATAATAAGTTTTAAGGAAACATAAGAATTGCTCATATACACTGTAGTTTAAGGAAAATAATGGGCGAAGTTAGTGCAAAGATTTACTACTTTGACAACGAAAATCAGTGTACCTGTTGTCCAAAGTCTTAATAGAAACATTAAATTAGTGCATTATAAAGCAACCCCACACTGAGAAAATCTGCAGCAAAAACCTCTTTACTGATGTATTTTTAGGTATCACTACTAAAATATTTCCCAAAGTTAAAAATTGACTTTCTTGTAGCAGTAAAATACAGTTTACTGGTGTCTCTTTATTGATCTTAAAAAGCTCTTTGCCGTCGATAATAAATATTTCATTTAATATATCACAATAACAAAATACATATTAGTAACAGGAAAAACGTTTTTCAAAAGAATTTTTATTTGTTTTTAATAAAAACTTTGCTGGCCCACTAAATACAATTTCTTAAAATCCGTTTTTCGGGTGTTTCCGCCCTATTCGGGTATTTTCGCACGCTTCGGCGATCAAACGCGTTGTCCGAGGCTCGGACTCCGAGCTAGGGATGCGCATCGAATACAAAAACATCGATGTTGGCATCGAAGGTTGAATATCGATGTCATCGATATATCGGGTAGAAAACATCGATTTTTCCAAAAAATCGATGTTTCAAACTAAAACACAAGTCTAAGAAAAACATGTATAAAATATACCTATTTATTTCCAACTAAAAAAATACACATAAAAAAATAAACAAAATAAACTTAAATTCTCTTTTTTTAATTTAAAAACAAAATAAACCCAAATTATCAGTCAAAAAAAGTTAAGTTAAATTCCAATTTTGCCTATCCAAGTTCTGTAGAAACAGTTATTTAGACAACAGTAACATCGCAAAGTCTAACATCGATGTCATTAAAACATCTAAAATACAAGATCGATGTTAAAAAATCGATGTTCACTTCATTAAAATCGATGTTTGACGAACATCGAATATTCGATGCGCATCCCTACTCCGAGCCTGCCGGCACATTCACTTGCTGTTTGTTTGTGGACGGTACGTTGTGCTTGCAATTTTAAATGAATAATAATTTAATTATTATTACTCAAATTAAAAAAATGACCAAGAAAATATTTTGTTTACCGTGTGTTGTGGGTGATCCGTCCTGTGACTGGCTTTTTTCTCTGGACTATAATGGAGTACAAGAAAATTCTAGAAGAGTGGGGCTTCTTCATTTTTATGGAAAATTTTGAGTAAGTTGACTAACCTATTTTTTAATGAAAATTATTTTCTTTTAAATATAATTGGCAATATACTAGTGTAATTTTTGAAGTACTTATTATTAGAGTAAGTAAAGGATTTATTATTATTAGAGTAAAGGAATTCCTACCACCCCTAAATTCCAATTAATGAACTCGCCCGCCTTTCTCTTTAAAAGTATCTATCGCCTTTGCCTTTACGTATCCATCACTTATACCTGTATTTCTCCAATTTAAATTGGAGAAGATAAGGTAAGTTATAGATACGTAAAGGCAAGTGATAGATACGCAAAGGCGGGCGATAGACAGGTAAAAGGCAAAGGCGGGCGACAGACACGTAAAAGGCAAAGGCGGGCAGTTCATTAATTGTAATTAAGGGGTGGTCGTTAATTGCAATTAATGGACTTGAAAACGATAACTTTGTTTTATCTCAGAACTCAATGTCTGCAAATTTCTGAGATAAAAGTTATTGTTTTAAAATTTATTTTAATTTATTTTTACTGATCAAAGGCATTTCTGGAAGAACAACTTGTATAGTGATAATTTATCGGGGGTTAATGCACAAGAGGTCAATTTTTTACCGGTTAATTTTTTTTTTACGAAAATCTTTTTGCCATAAAAATTAGTCGAGAATTAAGGTCATTTTTCCAATGTCCCTTAATTCGAGATTTTAATGGAAAAAAGGTTTAAGATAATTAAAAAAAAATTATTAGGTTAAAAATTTACCTCGAGTGTATTATGGGAAGATAAATACATGAATTTAAATATTTATAGATATATATATATATATATATATTTATACACCGTATACGGTATACCTTCATTTGCAAGCTATACATAAGGAAAATACATTGTAGGTAGACCAAACAAGTGGAAGTCAGCGCGAAGCGAAAACGTTTCCAAAAATTATTTTGACGCGTCGACGAGCAGGCTGACATGCGCCGTAACAGGTGACCATGTCTACTCGCATCTGGAGTGCCATTTAAATGATTAAATAATTAATAAATAATTATTTTCATAGGAATATTTTTTTAATTTTGTATGTTAGGTATCTTTTTAGTAGAAGTACATGTACCTATTATACATATAAATAAAAAAATGTTTGTTTAATAACTTGGTTTATTTCTTTGATATTTATTAATTACCCTACACTTTAGGTTTTATTCTTTTTTTATTGGTGCAAATGTGATTTATTTATTTTAAATCGTGGTGTTGATATAAAGCGTCTATACAGGTTACCACAAATTCAAGTGTATCTATTGGTACTGTACTGGAAATACCTACAATGTTGGGTTAATTTATGACAAAGTTGGGCTTTTTGATGATAAATAAAATGCAGTTATGCCATTCAACATTTTAATCTTAAGTACGATATCACTATTACATGAAGAAGAAAATGACTGGAAGGATACCATTAGGTCGTAGACATACATTTTTATTTTTTTAAATCAATCCGCAATTTTTTTTATTTTACAAAAAAAAAACTAATAACTATAACTTTTTCACACGTTTTATCTTAGTACAGTAAATTTGTGATACCCTGTAGCTATAGCTGCACTTGAAATCTATAGGGTGTCACCAAATAAGATATCATCATCTGAGGGATGATGTTCACGCCAAGTTTTTCCTCTATCACTTTTGCATTAGTGGTACTATTTTTGAACAAAAAAAATCATAATATTCTTGGAAGCCAAACAGTAGTAGCATTAATTCAAAAATGAGGAAAAACTACTTTGGCGTGAACTATCATCCCCTCAAGGAATGACATCTTATTTGGTAACACCTTGTATACCAACGTACAAAATAAACAAAATAAAATTTGCTACCATTACAAAAAAACACTTAGGGACAAGAAATAACCTTCTTGTGCTATATAATTTGTTTTATTGCGGAAGGAGATACTTTTTTGGTTATTAAAAAAAGATTGATTTCTGCAGTAAATAAATGTTAAGGTACAGGAAAGATCCTTTCTGCCCCTACAATATTGTTTATTGCTGCAAAAAAGAAGCTTT
The DNA here is from genome assembly GCA_921294245.1 of Brassicogethes aeneus. Lineage (NCBI taxonomy): Eukaryota > Metazoa > Arthropoda > Insecta > Coleoptera > Nitidulidae > Brassicogethes > Brassicogethes aeneus. The sequence goes on along the minus strand of OV121134.1, from coordinate 14,353,153 downwards.
TTACTATAAAAAAATATATTTTATCCATGGTAGAAATAATGTTTTTAGCAGCACATGTCTCTACAGAGACAGCTACGTATTTTTGTTGTCATTAAAAAACATTTCTGGCATAGCAGAAATTTGTTGTCGCCTTAGTAAATAAAAAGATTTTATAGTTATTTATTGGTTACTTTATAACCACACAAAGTTACTTTTTAGGCATAGAAAAATTACTTTGTAGCACAACAAAATTATTCTTTGCAAAGTAGTTTGATTACCACAGGAAAGTCTGTTCAGCAAAGTGCGTTATCCTGATATAGTAAAGTGTTTGGCTGTCCCCTATTTAAGCAAATGATTTAGCTATGGTTGCTGAAATTTTAGCAAGGAACATAAAGATATTTTCTCAGTGCAACAAGTGAATATAGTGAATAAAGACCATACGGACACGGAAGTAATTAAGTGATAAATGACAGCATACACGGAAAAAAAAGATTTATAAAAATGTAAGAAAACCTTTATTCTTAAGAAAATTCACTTGATTTAAGTATAATTTGCTTGGGCTACGAATAACTTAATCTTGTTATAAGAATAAACCAATCCTTAAATTAAAAAGATTTTATTTCTTAACTTAAAATTAAGTACAGTTGAAATAAGATGATTGACCTAATATTGTTAAGACTAAAACTAACGTTAAACTAAATAAAAATCTTTTTTAAAACGAGCAGATCTTATTCTTGCTTATTAAATGTTAAGAAAGACTTTAGATGAAATAATCTTATTCTTATTTTAAGATTAACAATCGATTAGACTAAATTTTAGAAAATTCCCTCCAAGCCCATTCTATTCTTAAAGGGATAAAACTATATTCCCCACTCCCGAACGTGTCCGCTAACCATGTTCGTGTAGGCGTTTTACACAGCGTCAGCCCAAAGAATTGCGTCAGCCCGGCAAGCATTGTTTGTTACTATTTGGTTGAGTGTTTCGAATAATATTTGTTTTAAAATTATGGAAGAACTGCTTGATAAGTGGAATTTAAAAGAATTAACCATCAAATTTATGGGTAAGTAATAATTATTACATGTAATGCACAACCCACACAACAAGGTCTGTTCTTTAGCAGTTCGCGCAGACTGAAAATTACCAAATGCTTGCCGCCATATTGTTTGTTTACGTTTCAAGCGTGTAGATTTTGATTTGGTTAAATTTTGTGCTTTATTGTATTTGATTTTGTGCCTTATTTGCCTTAATACAGACTTATAAACGTTGTTAGGTATTTGAACCAGTTATTTAGTTGTTTATTTGTGTTTTGACTGTACTAGCGTACCTTTTTGAACCTCAATTGTGCAAATCTTAGTGTTTAACCAGTAAGTAAATTCTAATTCTAAAAATTAGCACGTTTTTTATAACAGTTGTTATAAAAACTTTTTAAAAAGTAAAAAAAGCGTAAGTAAAAACCTTAAAAAAGTTAACTGGTAAAATACTTCAAAATATATTTTTAATTTTGACAGATTAGAAGTTATATTTTGTTCCACATATTTCTTTAACAAACCATAGAACCTATGAACAAATAAACTATAATATATAAATAATAATAATATAATAACTATAATTTCGGGGAATTTAAACTACCCACGGTAAGATAACGGCCGGTATCAAACTTCTATTTCGGAGATTTTAAATTACCCGCGACAAGATGGCGGCAAGTTTTTGATGACGTAGGTGCGCACAACTGCACCGATTTTGATTTAAATTTTTAAGCTAAAGAACAGTCCTTGTTGTGTGGGTTGTGCATTACATGTAATAATTATTACTTACCCATAAATTTGATGGTTAATTCTTTTAAATTCCACTTATCAAGCAGACCTTCCTAATTTTAAAACAAAAGGCGGGGTTTACAGAAATTCCAATATAGCCAAAAAATGTCCGCCTCGCCATAAAAATCATTGCAAATATTCAAAAAGGGACCGTTATAAAAGAAACACCCCAAATAGCATTTGGACGTCCGGCCAACGTCGCTTATAACAACCCGACGTCGGTACACAACGTCTGCGCGACTACGTATTTACTTGAATCTGCACCAAAATGGGGAATAAAAATCCTGGTCGGTACGACGTCGGACGCGACGTCGGATTAAGAAAGAATTCCTTACTAAATTCAACGTCGGTTTGGACGACTCTCCCGACGTCGTCTTGTTCCAAAACAATATACTCGGGACGACCTTTCTAACACTGGCCGCTAGTGATTAGCGCCCTCTTGATTAACATTGTGTAATCATAGAGTACGAATATATTTTAACCAACAGATGGCATCGTGGCATCAAACACAATCATCCATGGATGCATACAAACGAAACAATCATGCCGCTTACACTAACTAATTTATAGATATTATTTTCGTTAAGAATGGAATTGTATCGCAGAGAGATTCTTGAAAAATACAAACACAGGTCACTTTACTGATGAATGTGACCGAGGTGGATCGAAAAAAATTAATGCGCCCTAAGAAATATTTAAATTAACAATATTTTTCGGAAGAAAAAAAAATAAACATATTTTTTTTGTGCAGATATCAATGTGAAAATGCACCAAAACATCTTTAAGAATTAACTAAAAACTACGAGACATAATTTTTAACTTTATTTTAAACATTCAATGGGTAAAAGTGAATATTCGTGATGATCATTACTCGAGTTGCAAATATGGATGATATAAAAATGGCGTAGTTGGGAAACTCCAGATATTTAACCGTACTCCGACGAAGTGTCTATAAATTTTTACTGTTTCATTACTTATTTGGACCAAGAGGACAACCAAGTCTTAAAGCGCGCACCATTTCCGACCGCGGTGCACCCTTCGTATTACATTACTACGTCGGTCCGACTTATTTGCCCCAACGTCATTCCGGCCCGGAATTTCCGGGTCTGTAGATACAACTATCACTGTGATAGTATCACATGACTAAAAATAGTAACCTATCTCTAACCTTACTTATTTGGTGACTTGTTTGTTGATTAATTCTTTGTTGGTCTGTGTCTGTTTTGCACAAAAAATGGGCGAACATCATTTTAAAGTTGTTCAAATAAAAGATCTAGGGGAAGTCGAGCCGGTACCCCATCAATGGGAGGAAAATGGGGTTTTATATTGGCCCATAGACCCATATATAGACAACTTGTCTCTGCAACAAACGCAAGATAGAAAAACGCAACGCAACTATAACCTCACTTTCAACCATAGAAAAATAAACAAAACAACACATTTTTGACCTACAGTCCGACGTCCCATTTGCACTACTTCGCAACGTTGCCTTCGAGGGAAAGAAGCCAACGTCCGACGTTGAACGTCGGACCATCGTTGCCGTACTCCAGTAATATTTCCTACATATATTTAAACGTTGGGCGGACGTCATCAGTGGACAGATTATAATACTCTATAGGTCTATAGTCGCAGACGTTGTGCAGTCGTCGTCTGGACGACTTTTTGCAACTTTATATTAGAAGTTCGAAAACAACTTTGATTTGCACAATGACCGACGTTGGTTCTGGTACAAATTTGGTCGGGAATCGCGAAGCTCTAATGAAAATGCTATTTGGGACCCTTTAAGTATACAAGTATACATACATATAAATATATATATATACATATGTATATATAGGTAGGTAACATAATTAAGATAATGCCATACACCAATATCATTTCTTTCAGGTGATTACGTTTATTTTAGTATTAAGAGTGGATTATCCTATATCTTTTTCTCTCTGTCAGAAAAAGAGAAAGAATAATCCACTCTTACCTTTTGAAATAAACATGGTCATTATATCGTAACCTTTATTTAAAGTAAAGCAAAAGTTAAAAAAAAGAATAGATAATATTTGAAACAATTATTGCTTAACTTACATAAAAGATACCTTATATTTAATCCAAAAGTAAATATTGTAAAACCAAGAATTATAAAATTTGTATGAAAAAATACTTATTCTTAAATTAAGCATAGTTTATATTTTATTTGAGGGTGTTCTGTTAAAAAAAAGTATTGCTTACCTTTAAAACAATGTGATAGTTTTTCTTGATATAAGAATAAGTTTACCCTTGCAACTAACATTGAATTTATATCCAAATAAGTATAGATTAGTTCTTGCATTCAACCCACTATATTCTTTAAATAAGTATTAATTTATATCACAAATAAGAATAAATCAATCCTTGAATGAAAATTAGCTATACTTGCGGAATGGTGAGATGAACATATACTTGAACCGAGATGATTAATCTTTAATATAGAATAGCTTTTTTTCCGTGTACCTGAAGATCTAACCCTAGGCCAATATGAATCACCTTATGTAGGGAACAAACTAGCCTAGAGTGGAAGGGGCCATCATCTGCAAAAATCTGACAAGTACCAATTAATCGCATGACCTAATACGCAAATTCGCAACAAAAACCTAACAATAATTATTGATTGATATTAATTATTGATTATAATCAATCATTATTACTGAAAACAGCGTAATAGTGTAAATTATTCAATCATTGGGTAAGAACGTCACAAAACATAAATAAGCCCCAACAAAATTAAAATGTTTAAAACTTAACGAACGATAATAAAATAAACAACCAGTTCCGATATTTGCCTAACATAAATCACAAGCAAAGTTAAGAGCAATTATATAAAATAAATAATATAAATGCAACTTCTAATTGTTACAAAAGAAGAGAAAAGAAAACGTAAATACAATTTCTATCACAAAATAAAGACAAATATCTATCGATAGTTCTCGACCCCTACACTGAGGAAGCGTTTTCGCACAGTGGGGCAAAGAATTGCTCACAACAGTTTCCGAATTTCAGCACACTACAAGACCAGAAAAGATAGGACCTAGCAGCGTACTAACCAACCAAACCTCATTCATGAACCCCAAATAAATGGGGGTATTACTAAATCCCTGGTTGAGGGGGATTCCGGATTATACTTAGTTTTGCCTCCTTGTCCCGTACTCCACTAGCCTAAATCGGGCGTATGGCCCGGCCCGGCGAAAAAATTCCGGGAGTGGCCTTAATCATCCACACTGTCATCCACGACCTCCTAGGCGAGATTTACCAACCGGGGTGAAAATGCGGATCCACCAAATACAGGTGATGCTGTTCAGTGGCGGGATAAGTAGGAGAACTGAAAGGGGGTGAAATAACCCTGGGAGATCAGTGCAAGGCGTGCCGATGGGGCCTGCCATACGTTCCTTATATATAATTTTATGTTAATTATTTTCTTCGTTTCAAAACTCACTTGCGCGTGCTGATTAAATAATCAAACCAATAAGTTGTAAATCTTTCTTCAATAAATACCTACTCGGTGTTCATAAAAACTTGCGTTTTTCTCAAACATCGCGCCCCCTTGTATCCTCGCGCCCCTAGGCACGTGCCTAGTTTGCCTTAGGTATAATCCGCCTCTGGCCGTATTATTCCGCTGAAGAGTGGATCTAAACTTGGGAGACAACGCGAGAGAGGGCTATGCGAATCGTTCGGTTCTCTGCGAAATTAAGGAGACGGCGGTAATTTTTATTAATGTCCAAGACTATTTTATTATTACAATGGTTAAGACTTGTTTTGTGCCTACGTGTAATATTGGGTAAAAAAGTTGTTTAGAGAAAGTCTCTCTATTTAAAGTGCCAGGGAACAGATTAATTTTGTCGCATAAGAAAAGATTTTATTTGTAAAAAACATTTTAATAAACAACTTATATTTAGAGAAGTTAAAACTCAGGTAAAATAGGTAACATTATTTTATGGGCATTGTAAATAAAAATTATGATACTACATAATAAATTATACCTATAACTTATAGGTAAATGAAAATAACTTTAAAAATGTAGCAATTTATTCTATGCCATTGATATAGTTTTTTAAACACCTACCTACAGGATTAGGGATTGCAATCCAGCAGGGTTTTTAATCCAGCTGGATTTTTGCTGGATCAACATCAATCCAGCTGTATTCAGCGCAGATCCAGCAATTAATAACCAGCCGCCACTGAAATAAGGCTGCCACGAATTTTAATGTTTGAATTGTATCAAATGTATCAACATTTTTAAAGGATTTAAACACTTATTGCCATTAACTTCCTTGGCTAAAAGCCATTTATTTGCATTTTCTGCATGATCATTATTCAGCTTTTTAAAAATTAAATTTGTTGCACCAAGCCGCAAGTGAGCTCTTCAAAAGGGACTAAATCCCAGAGCTTATCATTTTCATTGCCATACATGGCATACAGTTTTAAAATCCTTTGCATGGCCTATACTATGCATAGTTGGTTTTCATGGTTCTCCAAAGTTTGCATTTTAGAACTGTCCTGACTTAGGCCAAGAAGAATATAGGTTAACCGTAACGACCAATCGATGTCTGATATATCAGAAAAAATTCTTAAATTATTAAATTTATCGAACATATATGTTCGATAAATTTAATAATTTAAGAATTTTTTTAACTTAATGGGCAATCGGATTTCTTTTTATTATTTTTTTTATTAACACCACCTTTCTTCTCATTAATTGGCGGGATATCCTCAACTTTGGCTGAAAGTTTATCCTTACTTTAAAAAATCCTTCGCCATTATCGATACCAATTTTTAACATTCGAGGTTCACCTTTATAAGAGTATTCATTTTTTTCTTGAATATAATTTAAATAATTGCAAACATTTTTACAGTATAGTATACTGTAATACTGAGTATACCACTAAGGCTGGTTTATTATTGTTTTCTTTTCCCCCTAATTGAAAGTCTCAAAATAAAAAAATATTATACTACTCAAAATTTACCCAAAGAAACAATACCAATATACCAATTTCTTCTGCAACAATTTCACTGGATATTGCAAAAGATCTGGGATATTTTTTTCGTGTTCAGGGCACCCAAAAACTTATTAATACCCAATTTTTTTTTTATTAAATTAAATAAATAAAAAATCGTTTGGTTTAAACCATATAGGTATAACAAATTTGTTATTATTCAAACTAAATTTAGTGTTGATAATTAATTATTAACACCAATAGAAGATATAGAAGATATATAAACAATTTTTACTTTTTTTCTTAGAAATGTTAGGCTAACAAACCTCATTTTCTATGTCGAACTTCAACCTCGAAAATCAATACAACCCCAATTTGTTCCCCAATATTAAAAAAATGATATTTTTTCTTGTAAACCTATTGTTCTATAGAAATGCTGGATAAAGAAGATGTATAAATTATTTAATAACATGAGTTGTAACAATTTAAAACAACGTCAAAAGTCAATACAATTGAAAAATATAATTTTTGATCATTTTGCAATTTTTGTTGTAAATGCGAAAATAAACGTAAAGATTAAACAATTTTCCAAGCATAAATATATCAAAATGTTCGTTATTAAATTTTCTACAAGATTGGGAGGAAAATTGGGGTTAAACAGTGTGATAATTTACATTCTGATTTGCAAGCGGATAAGTTTTAAAAAATCCGCTAAAAAGTTAGATCTACGAAAAATTAATTGAAAATTACAGGATTCGCGCGGTATAACCGACCCAATTTTTTTCGCCAATTTTTTTCATATTTGTTTCATTAAAAAGCTACATATTGCATTGGTGGGGGCCCCTAAATGGCCCCATGCTAAATCCGGCCCTGGGTAAGTCAAACCCTCTTGGAGAATATTAATCTGCGCAATTTTCTGTTATTGAAGAAAAAGTAAGAACTGTTCATATCTCGTGTATTGGTGTTGATAATTCATTTAAATAAAAACAAAAGCAGGATTTTTTAAATTTTATTTAAAAAACAGCAAATTGGCTAGGTGCCCTGGACATGAAAAAAATTATCCCAGCTCTCCAACCAAATACTTTTATTTTGTTACAGAAAACAAGAAGTTACTACGAAAAGAAAATTTTACTTTGTACAAGAAAACCTTCTTAAGGTAGTTGTCGTGGTACAATATTGTCAAAAATTTTTAGATTATACGCACCGTAAAAGTATACGAGCTTGTAGCTAAGTGATTCATAATTTGTTCGCAAGACTGTACCCTGGAGACGTTACCTTTACGTAATACTTACAAATATTTTCATAAGTTTTAATCTGGCAACGTCGCTTATGCTCAACCAATAGATATATTGGAGACTGAATCAGTTTGTTTGAATTTACTGCGGAAATAATATCTATACACGCGTACAGAGTTGCCAAGTTGTTTTTATCTGACACTAGTGATGTATACTTTTTACAAATTGTTGAACTTTAAAAGGTTATTTATAAACAATTGGACGGTCAAAAATTTTTAATTTTTTTTTTAAACTCAGCAAAAATACAATAAAACACTGTTAGTTTTTTGAAAGCTTCTGACAGTTAGTTTTTTCTGTATAACTAAGAAACTGTTACAGAACTACAGAAAGCCTATACAATCCATGTTAATTATCCAATTTTTAATTGCATTTATCTCGGGTTATAGACGGTCAATCGACTTCAAATTTTAAGGATATATGTATTGTCATGTCCTTAATAAGTATGCTTGCAGCACGACACTACCTTAAATTCTCTGTGTGGGTGGTCTAAATTAGTTTATGCACTTTAATCGGAGTTCGACGAATAATTTAGTCATTAATGTATATATATATATATATAGGTACCAAATATTACAGATTTTATTCGATTTTAAATTTTTATTATTTATTTTATTAAAATAAAAAAATATTTAACACGTTCACTGCCGACGTAATAGTCCGCCCATATTGCAGTGCCGATAGTTTTTTTTAGAAATTTTAGATAAAAATGGATCAAAGTTGTTTCTTTCGTTTCTTATTAAAAGGTTCTATATGAAAAAATACTAAAACAAAAAACAAATAAACAAACGTGGTAGACGCGTTGGCGGCACCCAGCGACAAAAACCATGCTATATGCCACCGTACAGAACGCGGGTCCCGCGTGCTCGGCATATTGTTAAATACACAAGAACGCGGTAGCCGCGTTGCCGGCAGTTAAAGTGTTAAAATGGTATAAAAACTGTCATATTTGGATTTTTTAAATAAAATTTTAAATTTGTCGATAAATTATAGTGGATAATAAATTGCACCACTTTAATTTGAATTATCTCAAATAGGGGGGCCTGGAGGCAGGGTAGGCGACAGGAAAAACTAACTTTTTTTCGCAAACTTCAATTTAAATTCTGTTTGCGCCGAACTTGTTTATTTAATGTCAATATAAACTATTATAAATTTGGTGTGGGTCCCATGTCTAATAACTGAGATATTGGTATACTTAAAATCCACCAGCCGCCACTGCTTAGCAGTAGGGTTGTTGATATTATCGATAATTTATCGATAGTATCGATGTTAGACAATCGTACAGCACTATCGAAAGTATCGATAGACTATCGATATTTCACGGTTCCTCCCTTGCAGCACACTGTTACCGAGCAAAGCAAACACCTCTTATCCTTTTTCAGGCCATACTTTTAAAACAGGCAGAAAATACACTCGGTGTGCACGACTGCATAAAAAAACATCGCTATCCTTCCATTTCTATGAAACGGCCATAAATCTCAGAAGAAAATAACATAACATAACCTCAACCTCAAGACTATCGATAAACTATCGATAGTTTCGATATTTGAAACTATCAACATTGAAACTATCGATATTGATTTTTTCCCACTATCGCGAACACTACTTACTAAGTAGTACTTAGCAGCTTAAGGCATTCCACCTTTATAGGACTATATATTGTGCTACAGAGGCGAAAGGTATGCATGGGTTGCCTACATATTGGCGAATTTTGATGCAGTGGCGGCTCGTGGGTGTACAGGAGGGTGAGGCTACATAAGGTTAATTTTGTCTAAATACGAATAAATTTCCACGTCACCCGGGAGGTATTATTCTGCGACGCGTTGACCTTTTTTAAAATGGAGCCGATAGCACTACTAAACCAAAAAATAAACTCTAAAAAACAAAACAAACAAAATATCACATCAAAGACTAGTTTTAATCTTAAACTTAAAAATATAGTCTTAAAAAAGTTAAAAATAAATAAATTAATCAAAAAATAAAAATAAAACTAAAAATTCGACCCCTACCTAAGTATTAAAAAATATAAAATACTATACCTACGTCTATCTTTTAAGATTGAAAATTTATCTATTATTTGGTCGTAAAATTGTGGGTCTGCAGTGAGATTTAAAAGTAATTCTAAATTTTCCAACCGCGTCTCTAATTGAAGAATTATGCAATCTATTATTTCAAAATATAAAATTTGCTTAATAAAAACTGCTAAATCTACCTTAGTGTGTTCCCTACAATAATTAAATAAGAAATTTTACTAATCGAGACAAAAACTATAAAAGATCAGCCAAAAGTTTTAAATAATTTAATCTGAATCAAAACAATAACGTGCTCTACAAACGCTAAGAGAAGACTGGCAACCTTCTTTGTCTCCGCTGGCATCCCACCATAAACGGACCACCAATCAGAACAAACCAAGCTAACTAAATTTCGCCTCATCTACGGTGTTTAATCGCGAACTTACGGCGATATTTTTGTTGGTGAGTCATTTTCGCTTTCAAGAGGTAAATGGGGGCTTCCGAGGCTGTGAAAATTTCGCCTCTGTCCAAGCGACTCTCAACGATGCACGTTAACTTGACGCGGTTTGCGCCTGGATTTTTATTTACGCTTAATATGATTGATTGTTTTTTTACTTTTTATTGGGTAGAACTGTTGTAAAAATACACTTGTAATAGGCAAAAATATAAATACAAAAAGTCGTTCGTTCGTTCATTTTAAGGGTGAGGCGCGGCCTCAGAGGCCTACCCTGACGAGCCGCCACTGTTTTGATGACGTCGCATATTCGTCTGATTCTGGTATGAAATAAGTGGTCAGATAATGGCGAGAAATATACGTCATTTTTACGTTTTATTTTGACGTTTATTTTTACGCCTTAATTAAAATAAAAATACGTTCGATACACGTAAAATTTTCTGTTTGCTATACTATATATATATTTCGTCTAAATTTTACGTGTATCAAACGTATTTTTAAAACTTCTCAGAATTCCTGTGGTAAGTACCTTCTTGATTTCGACTGAAAGAACTGTATGGGAAGTTTTTTTATGTTTATGTAATATTTTTAACAAATATAGAAATTTAATTTTTCTTAAAACATTCGTTTTTTCAAAACGTTTATTTCACGTCAATATTCCGTTACTTTAAAACTCGTTAAATAACAACCAAAATGCGACGTGAATAGTTGGTTACAGCTCTGTTTGCTGGGATGACTGGGATCCACAAACACATATAACAAATATATACACACATAAAAAGGGAACCAAGTAAACGAGCCTTTGGTATCAATCGAGAATGTTCTCATCCCGCATCTTCATGTAAAATTGGTATTGTATAAAGATTTATAAAGACAATTGTGAAAAGAAGAGAAAAAGTTTTGCAATGCTTGCGAGAAATATTTCCTGCGCTAAGCATTGCAAAATTAAAATAGGATTAAACATTCAATTTTCTTAGTTTCTTTAAGAAACTTTCTTGGACCCATCACTGGTAATATTCATAAGAAAAAATTGAACCTACACCTCGCCAAAGTTTTTTGTTTTGAATGCGTTCCACCAACTTCAAATACCGACAGACAGCTGTTTCGACCTTTATTGGGTCTCATCATTGTCGGGTAGGTTCAATTTTTTCTTATGAATATTACCAGTGATGGGTCCAAGAAAGTTTCTTAAAGAAACTAAGAAAATTGAATGTTTACCTTAAAGTTTAGCCCGGTTGGGTTAATTCTAGATTCCTTTAGGCCATATTAGTATCTGTGATACAATTGCTGTGTGCAGTCCCGGTTGCATAGTATGTACCGATTGCGGCAAAGGCCACGTCGTTTGACGGTGTGGATCACCTGATGTTCTTACATCTCGCCTCTGTTGACTTAACAACTGAGCATCCCAAGTAACATTTTTAATTACCTAAAGTTCTCATTATTTATATAAAAGGTTTATAATAGTAAAACAAATTACCCACAGGGATTCAGGTTTTAAAGTGGTCATATCGATTACTTATCCCCAAAAGTTTTATAACATGGTTGCGGAATACTGTTCATTACCTTTCTTACAAAACCTTTAGTTCCTAGCACCTCAAGTATTCTAAACAGGTTATATAACTGTTTTGTAAATTTGTTTATAAAACTTGTTGCACCGGGTTTTATAAAGGAAATTATTCACACTATTTTGTTACTTTAATTGATTTTAGAAACCGTTATATAAAACTTAACACTTCTGGTTACAAAGATTTCTTTAAGTTGTTTTTATAAAACGTCAAGTACTTTTAGTTTCCTTTATATAATAATTATTATAGTTTTAATTTTAAGTCCAGTTTTATGAATTTTGATTTTTTCATCCATGGTGTGTTAAAAGATATTGAAAAAATGAGTAATACATGGGTATTTTATCCAGTCGTCCTCTGGCATGGAAATTGGATCTTTTATAATTCTTGATGTGTTTTTTTATTTTTGGGCCAAAATAAAACATTATTAACCTCCCAACCACAAGGCACAATTGTCAATGAGGGTTTTTCACGCCCTGGTTCCTCGGTCTGCACGATTTTGTAGGACATATTATGATAATATTATTATTTATTTAGCAAACCTTATGTTCTGTGTAGCAAACCTTCAATAACAAAAATCTGAGGTTATGTTTTCATAAGTATTTTCTACGCAAGCGCCAACACCTTAGGTTATATAACAGTCACATAGATATCCAATAGTCATGGTCGTTACCTCTGAATTTATATAGGTAATGATGACCACTACGTGTTTTATAACTGCTGATAAGAAGTAATAAATATCCCTAAAATTTCCTTTATATAACTTAAGGTGTGGAGTAAATTATAAAACATGTAGTGATAACTATTACCTAGATCTGCGGTGGCCATACTCTTCTGAGATTTTTAATTTTAGGTCAGAAAATTTATTACAAAAATATGCTTTAAAAATTGAGTAAAGCTTAAAAATATTAAACTATGCACATTTTTGGGTCTTGTCAAGCCAGATATTTAAGTAATCTTTATTTTTAACTGGATTATAAAAAAATGTAATATATATTCATAGTTTTTATTAACAAAAAAATTACCAAAAACGCTTGCATTCCGAGGCCGCCGTGTTTTCCTTGAGTAAAACACAATTTTACACAGCACAAAAGAATTCGCAAGTGAATTTCTACCTACCTGAGAGTTTTAGCAAACATTTACTTCACTGCATTGCGAGAGTAGCCATTTTAAAATAATAATCTTCCCCACCCGAAGTGATGCTGCGCTGTTAAGTGTTTGCTTAGTAAACATAGATTATGAATATTAAAAAAGAAGCAGGCTGACAAAGACAATAAATATAAAGTATGTACTACAGTTCCTTAAAGGTTACCGGAAATATTATATAACTTTTAGTACTGGTTCTATTTAGGTAAAGGTAACCAGTTAAGACCTTACTTTAAGTTTTATAGTAGTTACTGGGTTAGTTTTATAAAGGTTTTTTTAAGGTGTTCTCTACTATCAGTAGCGTACTCTAGGTCATTGTAGTTACTAAGAAAACAGTTATAAACTAGGCCATTTAAGGCCTATAACGCTTTTATAATTGGCATAAACAATTTCTCCTGACTATTAAATATGACCTTAAGTTATATAAGTTAGTGATGGTTACCTTCCTAAACCTAATATAAAACTAAAAATGTTACTTGGGATATAGGCTCAGGGAGTAATTTGTTTTGATTGTATTCCACTACACTAAGTTGCCCGACACTGATGAGACCCAATAAAGGTCGAAACAGCTGTCTGTCGGTATTTGAAGTTGGTGGAACGCATTCAAAACAAAAAACTTTGGCGAGGTGTAGGTTCAATTTTTTCTTAAAATAGGATTTTTAAATTTTTATTATATTATCATCGTACGCATTATTTTCTGAATTGTTGTTGTATTTTAGGTGTTCTTAATGGTCCGGACATAAGAAAACTAAAATAGATTCATACATTTAATGAAGCTCTGGGGGAAGATTAACGAAATGCATGGAATGCAATTAAAAGCGTGATTTCAAATTTCCTCGGCAAGAATCTGTCCGAAAATTTTTGATGTCTTGTAATTGCTAAATTTGTTCAAGAAATTAGGTAATTTCAAACACATATTGCTCGGATTAATAATTATAATTTCATAAAGATTCACTACTTCATCACCACCTGGAGACTTTTAGCAGGCAAATGCCAACAGAATCTGATGAACATGGCGAAATGTTCCACCAAACATTGATGCGGACGGAAAAACGTTTTAAAGGTAAAACATTGGATGCCTTGTTCGCAGATGCCTGTTGGATAACATTCATAAAATACGATCCAGCGAGCGACACAGAGGACGATTTAGATCAATAATTAGATGAACCAGATTCTGAAGATTAATAAAAGTGTATTTGAGTTCAAAAACCGTTTTATTTCCATTTATGGATAATTATGATAAAAAATATCGAATTAAAATGTAAATTCTTGTCCATCGAGATAATATTTTAGAAAATATTCTTAAATTTTGAAGTTTGGTAATATTTTTGTAAATTAATAAAAACTTTATACCGTTGAAAAGTCCTTTATATTAAGGTACAACAAAAAATGGGTTTCCGTTAAACAAAAAAATTGGGCTGGCTGGAGATAAATCTGTAAAAAAATAAAAATTTCAATTACAACTTAGTCATAGATTAATAACCTCTTAAAGTTGCGCATTTTAAAATTAAAATGGACGTGTCCGAGCGTTTTTCTATAAAAATCCTTTCTTTTTAGGTTCTATGGGCTTTTATATATCTCCATTATTCGAGCTAAACTAGCAAAACCCCTTGAAAGATTCGTTTTGAGGGTTGCATAAATTCGATTTTTACCGATTTCATTATTCAAGTTTAAATTGTTCGGTCAAAATTTTTCGCATAGTGGCGAAATATAATTAAACGCCACAAATATGTCACTTGAAATGTATTTACTATTACCTATGTAACTTGGTAGGTAACTTAAATGCATACAAATAAAAGTATTCAACTGAATAAAAATAAGCAACAATTTTTTGTATTTTTAATGTTGAAGGCTTATATTTTTAATGTTGAAGGCTTTTAAGGCTTATAAGTAATAACTTGTTTAGTTATATATTAAGGAGATTCTTCTAAAGGAATAAGGCACTTCCCTGCTTGTATAATTTTTTATTTTCAAAACCGACTAGTTTCGACTATTATAGTCATCCTCAGGGTTTACGTCATTTAAATAAAATATACAGATTAATATTAAACATTAAATTTTGTATGTATATAGTTAATAAATATCACAGTCATTTCAGACTAAACAATTAAATTATAAATAGATGAAAACACGATTAAAAATATTAAACATACCACTGCTAAAATGGATTACATAATAAAACAAACTTGTTTAGTTGTTGAACGATTTTAAAAATTTAAAAAACAAATGAAAGCTTGTTCAAAGGGTAATGATATTCTTTATCTACTCCTATTGTATAATATTTGTTTTTTTTTGTATGAATAATGGTAAACATAAATTCCCTGCCTAACAACTCATTATTCACGTTGTTATAACAATGCCTATAGGGTTCTGTGATGGGCCGATTTCAATATTCACTGTGATTTGAACCAATCGGGTTTTAAATTTGGAGAAGGTGACTATAATAACATTTAAAATTGGTAAAAAGTGAGGTTAACCATTTATTTATTTATTTTTTAAAATCATTTAATTATCTACCTATTACAGTCGCGATTATGCGCATTATTCACTCGGATGGCGACTCGAGACGCAAACCTCATCCTCATGAATAATATCTCTCGTATAATAATATACTATTTTAATATATTTTGTTAATATTGCATAGTTTTACCAGAAATAAAAAAAATAAAAACTCTTTAAAAGAAGAAGAAAATTAATATTCTCGAAAAATTGTCCTACGATTTTTTTGGTTTTTAAATCCTTTTACGTACTTTTACATTTTTGGAAAGTAAAATTTTGGTTTTTCTTGATTTGGTGCTTTTTTATAGTATTTTACCTCGGCCCATGAATAAGGTTCGTTTTCGCGGAGCGCGTCACATATGCATTAGGATTATATTGGACCCACTTTTTAGTTTCAGTAACATTATTATAAATACAAATCCTGAAAGTCCAATTTTACTACTTCTAAAATCGGGTGAATTCAAAATTAATTAAGTAGGTAGGTATACTTATTTATAAACATTGTTTAAAACAATAAATAGTTTATGCCTAATTATACATCAATCATACAAATATAAATTATGTACAATTTATACTTTAAAATAAAAGGCAAAATAATAATAAAATAAAAAAGTGTAAATTTTGAATATGGTTTGAAGAGGAGTTACATCCATCTGAAGAACAGGTAAAAACGCAGCTTCTGTATGTTATTAGGTCTCCAGGTTGTTTGACATAATTGCAATAATTTCCTAGGTCTATTGATGAACAAAATCGTTTGGAACCAATCCCATCTAAAAGTAAATTAATAATATAAATTTATAGCAACTTAGGGGTCTTCCTTTAATCACGTAAGGTTTAAACAGGTGGGAGGGGGTTAGAATTGATCACTATGGGAAGATGGATGTTATGATAATCACGTATTTATATTTGCAGATTCTAAAAATAATGCTAATTTTCATTTAAAAAATACACGTGATGCTGGGATGGTGGGGTGCCTAAGGTAGCCTAAAAACTCACGACGTATTACCAAGCGGGAGGAGCAGAATTGACCTGAAAAACCTCACGGGATTAAAGTGTAAGTATAGGTATAAAAATTATATATATGGATCTTAGAGCCAAAGGGTCAATTTTTTTTCTATTTTGATGTATGTTTTTTAATAAATTTAAAAAAAATAAAAAAAAATATTATATTTATATAGATAATATTATTATTATAAAATACTATTATTATAATATATTAACATAATTATGTTCATAATACATTAAAGCATGAAAACTTAAAAAAAGGACCTAATACCATTTTGTCCAAATATATATACGGTATTGAAATTTTTTACAAGAAAAATTCAACATAAAACAAGATGCGTGCATATTTTATTTTAAAGATAAATATTTATTTTTCACTGTGGTGAGAAAGAAACGTAGTTAACTATATTTTAATCGAAAAAAAATAAGATTTTTATTTTTTATGCGTTTTTAGATGGCCAATAATGGGAAATAGTTTCATAACTTTTTAAGTAAGTCGATTACACAGCCATTCCAGAGAATTTGAAACTATAGTTTATAAGGAGCACAATTTAAAATTGTTTATATGCAATAACTTTAATATGAAATATTGTGCACGTAGTCTAAATTTTACATATCTAATATAAAAATAATATATTTTCCATTATTATGCCCTTAAAACAATATTTTACTTAATGCGAACGCATCCTAACAAAATGAATCAAAACATAAGTTATTTAGCAGGCTATTGTTCAGTGATTATGTCATTTATTATACAACTGTCATTATTTTATTTCATTAAAATATTAACTATCAGAGTGTTTGGTGACGATTTTGTAAATCAAAATGGGTAAGTAGTATTTTTTTATTAACTTTATTTATTTTATGTTGTTAGTGTAGCGTCCGTCATCAAAAAGATGTAATACTTAATATTTCTTAATGAAGATAAATAATTTTTGACTAAATTATTTATTTTTAAAAACACACATTTTGCCTCTTGTCAGTATATTAAGCTTTTTTAGATATGTCAAAAATCTATTTTTTTAAATTAAACTTTTATGTAGCGCCCGTAAGCAAAAAATGTTTAAGTAATATTTTTTTAGATTTTTCATTTATCTTGTTTTACGGTTAAATTAGACTAAATTAAAAACACACAAATGCTCATTCTAACCTTGTTTAAAGATTTTTCGAGAGATTTTTATACCGGTGAAATATTTTTTACAGATCAAAAGGAGAAGCGCATTAAACAAAACAGAATTGCCGCGCAACGTTATCGAGAAAAAATTAAAAGTGACGAAATTACAAGAATTGCACTTTTAAAAAAAGATGCCGAAAGAAAAAAAGTTGAAAGAGTAAAGAAAAAAGAAAAGTTACAGTTACGAAAAATTGAGAAATTAAAAGTTACTGAAAGAATGAGGCGTTACAGATCAAAGATTAAACAAATGAGACAAAATATTGAGCAGTCTTATAGTCCTTACAGATGTCCTTAAACGTTGGGTAAAGCTTTAAAAAAAGTTAAAAATATGTTACCAGAAAGTCCTCGTAAGAGAAAAATTGTAGTGCAGAAGTTAGCTTTACAAACTATCCCCGAAAAGTTGCGTGACGAGAAGCCCACAATAATTCATGGACTTACTACATTTACTGAAGATGTTAGATATTTTTTACCTACGTGATGATGTTAGCAGACAGGCCCCAGGAAAGAGAGACACAAAAAGTGTCAAAATTCCAATTACTGGTAAGAGAGAATCTTTACAAAAAAGACATCTTATAATGACGATTAAGGAGACATTTGCACTATTTAAGCAAGAATTCCCAGATACAAATACCTATTCAGATTACTAAATTTTACCAGTTGCGCCCCAAGCACGTTCTGTTATCATTACAAATGCCGCATAACGTGTGTGTATATAATTGAGGCAATACAAAATAATATTTTGAAGTTTCCAAAAAGCAGTACTGATTTCCTGATTTCCTGATTCCAGTTAAATATATGTTTGATTTGGACGACATACTTGTTAAGTACAAGCAGTGCCATGGAAAGATAATGAGGTCCAAGTTACAGAAGCTACGCTTTTTTCAGTAATCAAAACGCTAGAGAGCCAACTTAAAAGTGTTTAAAACACACTGTTTTGTTAAAAGGGTGCAAGAACGGTATTTTGATGAACAAAAGTTTCATCTTGCCGAAGATAAAGTTCTTGTAGTGCAAATTGACTTTGCTGAGAACTACTCGCTAGTGCATGTCTCAAAATGAAATTCAATCGGCGCACTGGTCTCACAAACCAGTAACAATATTTACTTGTGTTGTCTGGACACCACAGCAGACCTTTTCTATTGCCATTATAAGCGACTACATGGGACATGACAAGTACGCAGTTTATGTATTTCTTCAAGAAATTTTTAAGAAAATTCATTTGAACTATCCCCATCTATTACAACATTTATGCAAAGCAGTGATCTTTTCAGACGGCTGCGCTGCCCAATTTAAAAATAAATATACTCTTTCAAATTTGTGTTACTATGATGTAGAGTTCAACCTGCCTAGTGTTGAATGAAACTTTTTTGCCAGTAGTCACGGAAGGGTGCTGTAGATGCACTGGGAGGTGTGGTAAAAAGGACGGTTTGGCGAGAGGTAAGAAGTAAAAATATTGAGCTGTCAAATGCCCATGACTTCTTTGAATGTGCCAAAGGGCAATTATCTACTATCAACTTAATATATGTTTGTGCTGAGGATGTTGAAAATATAAAAGAGATGCTGGATAAAAGGTGGGCTAATGTTAAGAAGATTCCTTTTATCCAATCAAAACACTTTTTTATGAAATTCAGCTCCAATTTGTTGCAAACCGCTCAAACAAGAAATTCCAGTTACGAATCGTGTGTTGTATTTAAGTAGTGGCATATTTTACTGTTAAATGTAGAGTTTATTTGTTTAGTGAAGTTTTTGGTTGTTTATTTGAATTAAATTGAAAAATAAAAGATTAGCATTTTGGTGGAACTTTTGTAGCGTCCGTCATGTAGCGTCCATATTGTAGGGTGGTGACCCACCCTTAGTATTCTCTGAAAAATGTCACTTGTCTTGACGAATTCTATACTTGTCTTACTTATATTTTTGTAATATTAAAATATCCCTAATTGAATATTATTATTTAATTACAATTTTAGGCTTTTACTTATAGGCAACTGCTTGTACAGCTGTGTATTTTTGGTATTATAATCATTATTATTTTATAATAATGTAATAATTGGGTTTAGAAGATTATTGTGAATTATCTAGTTATCGTAAATAGGTTACTTATTTAATTAATATTTGAAGTAGTGCTGTTAATCCATAAAAAGAATTGACAGAAACTTCTACGATGCGCATGCATAAAGAAGTTTCTACGGTTTTTGGACGAGTCCATTATTTGATGATAGTGGGAAGGAGGCTCGAAAAAGGTTTTTCGATTGGATTATTAGGGTGTTGGCTGTTGGTGACTACACACTTGAAGCGAATATTAATAAACAGAAAAACTTCTAAAAGAATATGGTAATCTTCGTACATTGTGGTTCTTTCATATTAGAAGAATATACAGGTTAGTCTGATATTATTTATAATACATATTTTGTTGTAAATGATTGATTTACATGTTTTTATTTCTACAACGGCTGCCATTACGCAATGCTTTTAGTCACGTACCTCAAACAAATGCCTATTTTTCTCAATTATTTATTATTTAGAAAAACATTGAATTAAAATTTGATTTATATTTTAAATACTATAATAAACATACGTTTACAAATATTACAAATTATTAGAATACATAATGTTAAACGTTATTATGAAATTATCAAATTACACACTCTTAAACTAAATTTGTATCAATATTACATTTAGTATTATTATTGTGATTGGTCCAGTTTTACAGTTTGATTAATATCTGTGTTTTCAATTGACTTATCGAGACAAGTGAAAAATAACACTATTTATTATTAGGGTTTAAGGTCCCTTGATTTATGTATATGATTTGACCATGCTCCTTGAAGATTAAATATAAAAAGTTACAACAAATAAATATGTCGCCTAAATGGCACAATAACAAATATATCGCCTAAATGGCACAACAAACAAATATATCGCCTAAATGGCACAATAATAAATATGTCGCCTAAATGGCACAATAACAAATATATCGCCTAAATGGCACAACAAACAAATATATCGCCTAAATGGCACAATAATAAATATGTCGCCTAAATGGCACAATAACAAATATATCGCCTAAATGGCACAATAACAAATATATCGCCAAAATGGCACAATAAGAAATGTGTCACCTGTGTCACAATTAAAAGTATATTACCTAAAGGGTAAATACAACAATAACAAACTTGCCTAAATGGCTTTACACACAATAAGTTGTTAACACCGTCGTTATTTTTATCGACGAGGTTCAGGGTCTCAGTATATATTCTTGGTTCACCACTCTACCTGCACGTTATAATTGTAATGATTTTGAATACTATTATGTTTTGGATCAGGGTCTCCTTGGATTGACCATAATCCTAACCTCATTTTAACTACGCGAATCCGGCACGATATAATTGGAATGATTTTGAATACTATTATGTTTTGGATCAGGGTCTCCTTGGATTGACCATAATCCTAACCTCATTTTAACTACGCGAATACGGCACGGTATAATTGGAATGACTTTGACTACTATTATGTTTTGGATCAGGGTCTCCTTGGATTGACCATAATCCTAACCTCATTTTAACTACGCGAATCCGGCACGATATAATTGGAATGATTTTGAATACTATTATGTTTTGGATCAGGGTCTCCTTGGATTGACCATAATCCTAACCTCACTTTAACTACGCGAATACGGCACGGTATAATTGGAATGATTTTGACTACTATTATGTTTTGGATCAGGGTCTCCTTGGATTGACCATAATCCTAACCTTACTTTAACTACGCGAATACGACACGGTATAATTGGAATGATTTTGAATACTATTATGTTTTGGATCAGGGTCTCCTTGGATTGACCATAATCCTAACCTTATTTTAACTACGCGAATTGCAGACATATAGATCTTGTTTCGAGCATTGATTGAGTTGTAGTAAAATAATTTATTTAAGTACTGGACCAAAGAAATATTCAAAATTACTTATATGTTCATACAAGTGTACAATATTGACAAGATTACAAATGAAATTAATTAACTCTTTACTCAACGTTTTACCGGGTTTTGTTAAACCACAGAGAAATAGTGACACCTCTGATCTTATAAATAAATAAGTCATAAAATGAGCATGCTAGCGTTTTATTTAAGCAATTCCTGACAATAAGTAAGTATGATACCTTGAAAAAGAACTGTAGTTACTATGTAGGTTTTTAGTTAAACATTTCACAACGAGACGATTACAGCTATTTGGCCAATTAAATTAAACCTTATATTATTATTATTTTTTTGTATTACCCTTTTTCATTAAACGATGAGGCAGGGGTCTCCACCTTACAATATATATATTATATACTAAATACAAAATAAAAATAAAAAATATTTATCTAGTCCAATGCTTAATATATTATAATAAAGTTTAAATTTAATCCCTTATCAATTTGCTAATATTCAGGTGAAACATAAAATAAATTTATTCCACTTCCATTTTTTGTAGCGTCCGTCATCTAAGTTTAAAAAGTAAAATCTTGGAATCCCTAAATGTCAGATAATCATTTTATGTTATTTTTTTACCTCATCTCCACTTTAAATTTTTAATATTTACTTTAAAATCAGTTTTAGTTTTTGGGCATTTTTTTTTTAATATTTGACAAGATTTTGGTCAAATGGTAGCGTCCGTCATCATGAAATAATTAACTTATTTTAAAAAATAAGGGTTTTTATTTTATTAATGCGTTTTTGAAGTGGGTTTTGCAGAAATAATTTTATAACTTTTTTATTATAAATAAATATTTTTCTTTTAAATTGTGTTAATGAACATTTATTAAAAATAAGTTTTAAACCCCTGTGGGGTTTTAATATAAAACTTTTATAACTAAGGGCCGTATGGAGAAACGTTGATTTATTTATAACAACTGATTTAGCATATCAGTGGATATAGGTTTTTGCACGACATGGCAACGCAGTATTTTTCTGTAAAAACTTTGTTTTATAAAATAAATTGGGTAATTATATACCTTTCAACGATTATATTTTCTATACATTAACATTTTAAATTTAAGATTTGTGACATTTTCTTTTAACCATAGAAAATAATTATCCATAGTAGTTTTGTCCTTTTAACAAATTTTTAAAATAAGTTTTAATTTTCCTAACCTCATAGAAAAAAATTTCGCTATAAGTCATGGTTTACTAGATTTGTTTTTTGGCAATAAAATCATCTAAAATGTAAATCGGTTATTATAATTTATATATATAAACTATAACTATAGTTACAACTTAAAAAGGTTATTTAAAAAATAAGCAATGGTGGGGGGAGGACGGAATCAATAAATGTTTTTTTTCATCATCAATCATGAAATGCTTATAGGAAATGTTTAAATAATGGTTTAAATTTAAATTAATTTGTGAGTTCAAGCATTGTTCAGGTTTATTTTTGAATGAGTTGGATATTTCCAAATCTTCAAATAGGTCTACTTTAAGGCTGTATTTGTTGAGATCTAGGTTATGTATGATTCTTGCCTTCGATGCTGGGCGGAAGGAGTGGGAGTTGTATTTAATGTGATGTCCGAAGGAGGATGAGCTTGGTCTTTGAATATGTTCTTTTACTTATTACATATTAGACAAAAAAGTAGCATCTGGTATACCAGTCATATATATGCCCAAAATAGGTATTTAATCTCAACACATTGAATCATTGAATTCACATACCAAATTTTTGAGCATATAATCCTAACTCTTTGGCATTTATGCTAAATTATTGGGCATTAATACCCAAGTTAGGCATTCAATCCTAACTCTTAGGCATTTATGCTGAACTGCTGGGCATAAATGCCCAAGTTAGGCATTCAATCCCAAATCTTAGGCATTTATGCTGAACTTTTTTGCATAAATGCCCAAGTTAGGCATTCAATCCTAACTCTTAGGCATTTATGCTTAACAGTTAGGCATAAATGACCAAGTTAGGCATTCAATCCTAACTGTTAGGCATGTATGCTTAACTGTTGGGCATAAATGCCCAAGTTAGGCATATATGCTTAACTTTTCAGCATTAATTCCTAATTTTTGGCATTTATGCCTAAGTTAGGCATTAATGCCCAAAATTTAGGCATTTTTTTCGCAAGGGATCAGTCCTTATAAGGACTGATTTAAAATATGAATAAAAATAGACAGTATTTTTGTTTGTAAATATATATGAAAAAATAAATTTAGAAGGCAAACATACCTATAACAAAGATATAATTAAAAAATAACATTTTTTTGAAGATAAAATTACTACCATGTTAATTATATCAAATATCTTTGCTGTTTTTTTGTCTGATTGAAAAGCTGAATACTTGAAATCAATTGATTTATAACTTTCTTTACTTTCATTGTAAAATAATGAGGAGATCTGCAAATAACCCCCCATACTAAACAATCCGTAGGTTATTACGAACCTAATTATTTAAAAAAAATGTATTTAAAAAGTCATGTAAATAAACTAACATTTAAATCTCGCGGGAAGCAGAAATGTATTTGACGTAGAATGCCGAAAAATAAAAATAGGTGGAAAAAGTAAGGGGGGGAAATACGGCATTCAAGAAGGGAAGGGAAGAACGGAGATCATTCGAGAAGAACCCGTGCCACGCGAACAAGATGTGTAAATTTGGTGAATGTAAAAGTGTTTAAATTTGTAGGTTTGTACATTTTAATTTATCTAGCTAAATGTCAGGATTGTACTTGACACTATTTAATTATTTTAATAAATATTTCTTAAAGGGCATTTACCATAAACGCTGTTAAAATTAAGTGTTATTGATATTGATTTTCTTGAATACGGGATTTATTAAATTGTACTCGCAGATTCACATTTATGTCCCGTAATTAGTTAAGTGATTTTACCAGTCATATTAAATTATTTGGTATTACATTTGGAGAGAGTAGCAACAGTAATTGTGCGATAGCCAAATTTAATTTATAACAACTGTCCGTGGAGTCCTGATACAACAAGCCCATTTTGAATTACTATCCTGTAAATTTTATTAGGTGCCGGCCAGTCTGGTTTCATCTGACTGCGCGACGCAGACATTGTTTTTGTTATTTGTGTCATTTTAATTACCTAATATTTTATGGTAGTTATTAATTTAATAAATTAAAGTTATTAAAGTTTGTCGACAAATGAGGCATAATAGAAAATTGCGAACCCTCAGTTGAAGCGATCGCGAGCTTGATAATTTATTTACTCCTTTGTCTAACAGTTGATTGAGCCTGAACTCTAATAATTTTTACATGAAAAATTATGTAACAGTAAACTTAAATTCAACAGTAAATAATTATAAAAACTTTATTTGGATGATGGAGGCTTAATGCAGATGGAATACTTGACGGATAAAGTTAAATTTAAAATACAAAAATAGAGACTAAGACTCAATCTACTTTTTTCCAACAAATAAGCAAACAAACAAAGAAACAAACTAAAAATGAAAACGAGGAACACATACGACATTTGAGCCTAGTATGATGTATTATTTATCTAATGGTATTTATATATTTATTTATTTATATTATATGTGGGTTGTGGTCGCAGTAAGGAGATATTGTATGGTTTTAAGGGTTTGTAGGATGTCCCTTTCTTGCAGAGATCGGAAGGTTTTATGAGCGATATTTATATAAAAATAAACGGGAGCCTTCCAGGTGTTTGACCTGAGTTCAAACGTCATTTATTGTCTTTTATTTACTGTATTTATAATTTCCCTTTTAATACTTTCCCCATGAATACAACACATCAAAAGTACCTTGGGTTACTAAATTAATGAGCTTTATTACCGTAAGTATTAATTTTATTTATTTGTCGTAATTTAAAATAACATTTGCCGTGGTGCTATATTTCATTTTATCACTTGGGGTGTAACTTTTAAAGATTCTTTGCTGGGGGGGGGGGTTTGTACGCTTACAATAATTACCCCTAACATTAAACTTGGGTGAAAATATTTATTGAATTATTTTTTTAAATTAAAACATAAATGTTTACTTTTTAATATAATACATAGATAAGTATAGTATAGGATAGTATAAAAAATACTATTTAATAAATAATAAAGATTATAAAATAAAACCAAAATTGTGTTTAAAAAATTATTATATATATATAATATTATTAACAGTTTTTGCCAATAATACCTACAAGTTTAAAAGGCATTTTATAGAAAAATAAAAAATACACCCTGTAGGGTGCAACTGTTTTTGCTAGAAACTATGTTTTTATATTTTTTGTTCAAATTGTATGTATCATTTGTAATATTTATTTGAGAAATAATAAAAAATATGCTCTGAAACAATACTTTATGTTTAAAATAAAATACACAGGGTAAAAAAATCTGGGCTTGAACTGCAACAATTAAATTTTAAAATTTGCTTTAAATTTAAAGTAACAGTTTTTAAAATTTGTGTAAATTATTAAAAAAAAACAAAGTGTATAAGGCCTGCCGAATTTTTTTCATTGCGTTTAATTTAACCTTTTAGAAAAGCAGGGATTCTTGCCCCATTTCCAGCAAGGGTGTAGCCAGGATTTTGTTCAGAGGGGCAGGCAAGGGTAAACTATATGCACGCTACAAAAAGTTTGAGACCCCACCTCTCACCCATTTTCTAGCACAATTTTTCCGGACATGCAATTTTTGAGTATAGCTCATTCCTTTTTATTAAAAAAGTTTATTCTGAACCCATAATTTATGTATATCAAGCATTAACTAACATATTTTAATTAATCTTTTACAAGCACAAACAATTAAATAAAATTTCCACCAACTTCAACAAAATTTATTTGTTCTTTTCAGAGGCTTTAGGCCATAATTTTTGTTTTTCATACCTTCTAATGCAAATTTAGGCACTTATAACAAAACACATTGCAAACTTCGAACATAACCCAATTGTGTGTTTTATAGGACCCCAATCCTCTTCAAAACCAAGTTTTTGTCAATAATAGGTTTAGTCAGTTATAAATGTATATTTACATTTACATTTTAAGAATGTATCACTCTTATAATGTAATAAACACATATTTAAGTATATGTAAGATAACCTACAAATCTTTACTGTCATTTAAAATTTGCTATGTTGCCAAATTAGTTTGAACTTATATAAAAATTGATATAAATAAATTAACGTTTCTGCATACGGCCCTAAGTCTAGTAAAACGGCAAAAACAATAAAGGTAAATAATTATAATTACCTATATTTAAAAAAAAATAAAGGGATTTATAAGTTTTTTATGTGGGTTTTTTAACCGTTTTGCGAAAATAATTGCAGTGGTGAAAAAAAGTATGGAATATTTTTAATCTTTGGATTTTAGGCCCCTAAAAATTTTTACAACTTTTCTTATTTGGTTACAAGAAATCTTGTTTATGTATAATGTGTAACGTACTATTTTATTGCTTCATATCATTGTTTTGTTTGGGTTTTTTGCTTGGAAAAAAGTATTGAATAATCTTTCATTTGCGACCAGTTTTGCTTTAGTTCTTAATATTTTCGCACAATTCTACTACGTTTTAACGTAATCAATGATTACGTTAAAACGTAGTAGAATTGTGCGAAAATTACTAATTATGCCTAACACGTTTACTTTTTAGTTTAATTTAGGCAAAAAATAGTTGAACTTTATCAAAGTGGCCGAACGCAATCTGATGTGGCAAAAATATTTAATATTATTCAGAGTGAGGTTTGTAAAATTGTGAGTAAATTTCATACTCAAGGAGGTGTTGAGAATCGACGCAAGTCAGAACGTCCCAGAAAAACTACCAAAGACCAAACCATAAAAAGACTGTCTCTTAAAGATCCTCAGTAGACATCGAGACAAATTACTGAAGAAATATCCACACAATTTAATCTTGATGTGACGAGCAGAACTGTGAGAAATCGCCTAATTGATGCGGGATCACATGGTCAAGTTGCCGTTAAAACACTGCTTTAAAAAAAATCCAGAACTGCCCGTCTGGAATTTGCCAAATCCCACTTGACCTGGACCCAGGCAAAATGGAACTCTGAACTTTGGAGCGATGAGAGTAAATTTAATTTATTCTGTTCTGATGGTAGAACGTTTGTGAGGCGGCCAGTAGGACAGAGATACAATTTTAAATACCAAATTCACACTATTAAAACATGGTGGAGGGAGCATTATGGTTTGGGGATGCTTTTCTCAATCCATGGCTGGACCATTAATTGAAGTAGAGGGTTTAATGGATCGTTTCCAATACAGGGACATCATAAAGAATACCATGGTACCATTTGCCGAGGAAGAGATGCCACTTGGATATTTCAACAAGACGTAAATTGTGCTTAAATGGCCCTCTCTGTCCTCCGATCTCAATCCCATTGAGCATTTTAGGGAAATATTAGACAGTCGAATTCTAACAAAAAACATCGCAAACCAAAACGAACTCCTCCAAACCATAAAGGAAGAGTGGCAACCAATTCCTCTGGACACATTGCAGAAACTGGTGGATTCTATCATAGAATTTCTATGCCTAGAAGATGTCAAGCGCCGCTTGAGAAGCGGTGATAGATGCAAAAGGTTACGCCACAAAATATTTAATTATTTCAGTTTTTGTTAATTTTTGATAAATATGAATAAAATATTCCATACTTTTTTCCAGAACACATTGCATTTTTTTACAAAATATCGAAATAAGCCGTTGTATACAGTGGCGGCTGGTGGATTTTGGGTATACCGATATCTCAGTTATTACTAATAACTTATTAGATATGGGACCCACACCAAATTTATATGAGTTTATAATGACATTAAATAAACAAGTTCTGCGCAAGCAGAATTTAGATTGAAGTTTGCGAAAAAAAGATAACTTTTTGCTCGGCCGTACCGGCCCCATGGCTCCCCCAATAAATATAATATAAATTTAATTGGTACAATTTATTATTTGCCATAGTTTATCGACAAATTTCAAATATTATTTAAAAAATCGTACAGATTTTATGTCATTTTAAATTTTTATTATTCAAATATTAAAAATTTAAAATGGTATAAAATCTGTATATTTTGGATTTTTTTAATAAAATTTGAAATTAGTCGATAAACTATGCATATATGGTAAATAAATTGCACCAATTAAATTTATATTATATTTATTGGGGGCGCCATGGGGCCGGTACGGCAAAGCAAAAAGTTATCTTTTTTCGCAAACTTTAATTTAAATTCTGCTTTCGCAGAACTTGTTTATTTAATGTCATTATAAACTCATATAAATTTGGTGGGGTCCCATATCTAATAATTGAGATATCGGTATACCCAAAATCCACCAGCCGCCACTGGTTGTATATATAGGAAATATACTATATTTAATATAGGTTAATTAACTTGCTCAGATTTTGAACTGATTATGGACAACGTTAATTTAAAATAATACAAATTAAAAAAATATTCCATTTTTTTTCACATTTTTATTCCGAATTAATGTTTTTCTTTCTATTTATAGGTAACTTTTTAGGTACGTTTGATGCGTTTTTAATTTTTTTAACTGTGATATTGAAGTACTTACATACGTATTATTTACTATATTTTTAATACGTTTTAGATTTTTTTGTGGGTTTTATAACTGTTTTGCGCAAATAATTCAATAACTTTTTTATTATAATTAAATATTTATTTTTTCTCTTTTTACTCCTTTAAGTAAGATTTATTAGGTATAATTAACTATATTTTAATTGAAAACAGATTTTTATTTTTTAATGCATTTTTAGATGGCCATAAAGCCCGTTTTGTGGAAAAAATTCAATACTTTTTTTATAAATTAATATATTTTTTAAACTGTATTTTTTTTTATTTTAACTTAAAAGTTACACTTATTACCCATGATTTTAAATTAAGAAAAAACAGTGCTAATTTTTTAATGCGTTTTTAGTTTAAAATTTTTTTCACTGTCTTTAGTAAGACTTAATACGTATAATTTACTATATTTTAATTCTCAGCAATTGAATTGAACGTTTTCCTGACCATCCTGTACCTACATGCTATTTCAAGTTTTATTAGTCTAATATTATTATATTAAAATATATATATTTATATATGATAATAATAATAAATGTTTTATTTATTTTTTAAATTTCTGAAATTACAAAATTTACATATCTGGGCGAAGTTCAGATAGATAAAAAATTATCTATATTATTTATTGATTTTTCAAACATAAAATAAAACTGGATAAAATTAAAAACTTTTCTGCATAAATAATTAAAATATTTATTTTTGTATATAGAATCGTTTACTATGGAGAACGCCGTGGTTCAGCCGTATTTATATTTAAAAATTGGTGGCACTACCAAGTAGGTAACAAGTATGTAAAAATATTACCGTCTAAACTAGTTGATTTTACACAATACTCTGCTTCAAATACGCTATCACATTCATGAGGTTGGATACCATCCATGTGTACCATCATATCTGAACAGTCTAAAGATTTTGCTGCTGAACATTGGTAGCATTTTATACCATAAACTAAAAAAATAAATAATGTATAAATTTATTAAAATATTTATTTATGTCATTAAGCCAAGACGTGAGTCTTTTTGTGCTTAGTGGTGGCCTACAGGCCTACAAGCGAAGCACAAAAATACCTTCTTGTCCAAATTGCATACAACATTTTGTCTTTAAAGCACAATTGTATATGTTAAACGATACATTAAAAGTAGAAAGTGAGGTTAGATCAGTCTAGATGAGATCCATTATGATACATATTTTTCATTACGAACCAATAGAAATGCAATACACGTCAATATTAACCAATAGAAATGCTATACACGGCAATATTCTGTCAACATCAATTTGATTCTGGAAAATTCAGTTTTTTGCACAATAATTATTATTATATTTTGATTTATATATTAATCAAGAGTATTTTTATTTAGTTTTCTATTAATCAGTACTAGACTGGGCCAAAAAAAATTACTATTTTTTTTTTTTGAAAAATATATCGAGAATGTCATTCAGAATGACAAAAACAAAATTTTGTGAAAATTTGAGCCCTTAATATTAATTTTAAGAGGTCTATCATCGCTATTTTTGATTTTTAGTCATAATTTGATGTTTTACGTTAGAACTGTCATAACATTAAAGTGAAAAAAATCCTTTTCATTTGTTTTTATATAAAATTAAATTCTCTACAAAAAAGGTCTGATTGAAAATTTTCGTCAGACGAGCCGTTTCCGAGTAATTGAGCTTAATAAATCGATATGTTTTTTCGATTTGCCCTTTTTACTTTGAAATTTTGTAACTAATGAATCAATGAATATTTAAAAAAGCTCACGTCGGATTCTTAAAAGAAATTTAATGGTCTACAAAAAAGGTCTCTTAACATTTTTGCCTAAATTTAATTCTTCAAAAGTTATTCACGAAAAAAAAATTGAAATTTTAAGTTTTTCTTTAATTTTAATCGTGAATAACTTTTGAAGAATTAAATTTAGGCAAAAATGTTAAGAGACCTTTTTTGTAGACCATTAAATTTCTTTTAAGAATCCGACGTGAGCTTTTTTAAATATTCATTGATTCAATAGTTACAAAATTTCAAAGTAAAAAGGGCAAATCGAAAAAACACATCGATTTATTGAGCTCAATTACTCGGAAACAGCTCGTCTGACGAAAATTTTCAATCAGACCTTTTTTGTAGAGAATTTAATTTTATATAAAAATAACTGAAAAGGAATTTTTTTCACTTTAATGTTTTGACAGTTCTAGCGTAAAACATCAAATTATGACTAAAAATCAAAAATAGCGATGATAGACCTCTTAAAATTAATATTAAGGGCTCAAATTTTCACGAAATTTTTTTTTTGTCATTCTAAATGACATTCTCGATATATTTTTCAAAAAAAAAATAGTCAATTTTTTTGGCCCAGTCTAATCAGTACCATAATATAATGCATTCTTTGTATCATGAATCAGTACGTTTCAAGAAGACTTGAGAGCGTACGTCAGATTTTCAAGTTTATTATCTATGTATATCCTTCATAAATAGTCTATTAGTTTTAAACAAATTTGATTGCTTCATCCAAGTGACCAACCAAATCTATTAGTCATTAACTTTGACAAATAAAATAATTGTTACAAAAATGTAGTTTTATTATGTTTTATTATCTATCTATAATCTATTTTCCAAATTTATTATGAACAAAATTCAATTCCGGTTTTACCGGAAGTGACATCAACTTTGTTATTTCAAATAGAGCACAATGTATATTTTTTAATTTTTAAATTTCATAGGTAATTCCTGATAAAATTTCTATAACATTCCCTATACCTAAACTCAATAGTTTTCGAGTTCGTATAAATTTGACAGTTGCGCCTTCAACAAAAATAGCCTATAACTTCATTGTTATATTGTCTATTGGTATGCGGTTTGGATTTTTGGAATCTTCAAACATTGTTTTAAATATCCTGTATCAAATTTTTTCAAACTTCCAACCAATAACTTGATACAAATTAGGGTGAATTTGGCAAAGTTTAAAAGTTAATAACTTTGAAAGCTGTGAAACGCTGTGTACGTTTTTATTATTATTATTATTATTATTATTATTAAATTACTTTTTAATTATACCTATATAAAGTTGATAACAACAAAGATATTTCACAATTTTGTAATAATTTAGGTATCAACACACCTATTTTGTCGTATCCATGGATACCAATAACAAAAATTGTTTAAAATCTAATTGTGTCAAGTGTGACATTATAATTTTGATGAACATTTTTTGACAGTTCAAACAGCCATTTAAATTATGTTATTTTTCGTCATGTGACCCAAATCACCCAATCATTTCAACATTTAACTGATAACAATACTCAGGGAAGTTTTCAATCACCATGACAATATGACACCAAGACTGTCAATTTTATAAAATAAATTTCAATGTGTCATATATGTCATATATGTCATATAGTCATATGATATATATAGAATAAAAGCGAAGAAGAACTGGCATTAATATTAAAAGATTGGGCGGTCAATATGAGGAAGAAAGATGGGACCGAATTTAAAGAAGCCACTGTTAAGACCATGTGGAAAGTTACGTGTAAACTTTTGCAACAGAAATACTATAATGAATATAAGATAATGATTGAACTGTGTAACAGCATAGTATTTACATAAACCTGCCCGAGATGCCCGCGATGCAACCAGAAATAAACTGCATGCAAGCATATTCATATAAACGTAAGACCAGTTCAGTTTTATTAAGTTTGTCTGAAATGAACCAAATAATAGGTACTTTTAATAAATAAATAATAATTGTGTTGCGAGTTAGGTATTTGATTTTTTTTTATCAAATGCCTCATAATTTTATGTCAAAGCACGTTTGTTGGTAACACCCCTCCGCCTTCGGCGTGGGGCTTTTACTAATCAACGTGCTTTCGATTATCATAAAATTATCTCGTGCATTATCAATGTCCTAGGGATATTATAGCTGAAAAGAAGTACACATCACATAATTCCCAAGTTATTCTAAATAATACAATTTAACGTTATACAGAGAGAAATTAATGCTTATTCATAATTATTAATCAATTGATTTATCTCGTTGAATTGTATTATTATTTATTATTAAAATAGAAACACAAAAATCAGAATCAAAAATGTAAGTTATCAATAATTATAATAAATGGTCAAATATGTATGAAATATCGATGGTTCTCAGCCAATGGGGGAAAATTGTGTCTATTAATAGATGCATTACTCTTGAATGTAGCTTCATCTGAAAATAAAATGGCGTTTAAGAAGTTGCCATTAGCATGCAAAATTTCAAGCATTCTTTTTAAAAAATTTACTCGATCTAATCGTCATCATAAAGTTTCTGAAGAAGTTCCATATGGTTTAAAATTATGCGATTCACACTGCTTTGCGATAGACCAGTTTTTCTTGCGTTCTCCCGAGTACTCAAAAAAGGATTTTCCTTTATCGTCAAAAGAACTTTTAATTCATGGTCTTCATCAATTCTCCGTCCAATCAATTCTTGTTTCTTGTAAGAAATATAACCCGTAAATTCAAATCTATCCCTCAATTTTTATTATTATTAATCATTTCTTGTAGCGTGAAATTCATTTTAACTGAACAAATACTGGAAAAAGTGAACAATTAGATTTTAAACAATTTTTTCTACTCCTATTACGGAATATGACCGTTCTAATATCACTTTTATATATGGAATGACATATTTTTCGTAAAGTGTTACAGAATGAAATATTCTATAATCGGATGACGGAATAGACATATACTTACCACACTGTGGTAAGTACACACATCAACAAAGTCTAGGGATAATCGTAAAAATTTGCAATAAAACAATTATTTTTGTAAAGAAACTCTCACTTTTTTATATGATATTCTCACATATATATTTTTACCATTTTTGAACGAAAAGTCATAAAAATATGCAATGAAATGAAAATAGCTTTATTAAACAATGAAGTGAATATAACAAAAAAATCAAACTTTATTATGAAGTCGAAAACAATGTCAATAAGTGGTGTGACCTCCTCTACAATTCACCACAGCTCTGCACCGTCTGTTCATACTCAAAATTAATGCATCAATTGCCTCCTGGTCAATTGCGGTCCATTCTTTTTGTAAACCTAAAATGAGCTCTTGAAGGTTATTTAAAAAAAGATTTCTACGCATAACCCGCCTTTGTAACATGTCCCACAGATGCTCTATTGGATTTAAGTCCGGGGATTGTGCTGGCCATGGAAGAACGTCGATATTTTTTTCATCCAAGAAATCACTTATTATTCGTGCACTGTGTGAGGTGGCATTGTCGTGCATGAAAATGAATATTGGACCAACAGCTGCAGCATAGGGAATCACGAGGGGTTGAAGGATAACATCTCGATAAGCAATTGAGTTTAAAAATCCCTGAAGTGAAATGAGATCACTTCTACCTCCAACACTGATGCCACCCCACACCATAACAGTTCCACCACGGTAAGTATGGACCTCTTGAGCAGTTTCTATCCGTGCTGCTGGTCCGGGAAATCGCCATACCCTCGTTCTTCTTGAGTGTGGATGCAGGCCAAACCGAGATTCATCACTAAACAAAACTGTGGACCATTGTTCATCAGACCAATTTAAATGCTCCTGGGCCCACAAAAGTCTAGCTACTCGATTTCCAGCGGACAAAGGGGGAACCCTGAGAGGGCGTCTAGCATGAAGATTTATTTCATGTAATCGTCTTCTGATGGTCTGAGCACTCACAGTCACATTATGTGACAATTGCAATTCAGCAACCAACTCAGATGCAGTTTGAGATCGGATTCTTCTGGCCTGCAGAACAATAAAGCGGTCTTGATTTGCCGTTGTAAGCCTTCCTCGTCCTGGATATCTTTCATTCACACTGTTTATCACGCTTTGTGATGTTTCTAGCTATCGATAGCTGAGCGGCAACTGCTTGTTGGGTTGCACTCGCTTCAATCATCCCAATAGCTCTTAACATTTCTTAATTCGTTAAATGTCTTCTCGCCATGGTTTCGCCAACTCAACTGAATATTTTTATCAGCAGAGTGTAAGTTTTCTGGCGTTTTTGTTTGCAGTTTTTATATAGACCACTACCTTCGAATTTAGTATACAACTTTTTTGTTGAATATTTTTTTAACAAATAATTAAAAAACAAATTATTATTATAACAAATGATTAAAATACATGTAAGAATATCCTACAAAAAATTGAGAGTTTTTTTGATAAAAATAATTGTTTTATTGCAAATTTTCACGATTATCCCTAGACTTTGTTGATGTGTGTATATGGGAATAGACACCGGTGGCGACCTCTCTGTTTTTAACAACTAACAAATTTTAGACCTATCCAACCTAACTTTCTCCCATTTAAATTATTTGTCTATGGTATTTTTTGGAAACGCTGAAATAGTATAGCCTGAAACACGTTTGGAATTGCATATTCCAAACTTGTTACAGAATATACTATTTGTTATTGGTGGTATCCATGGATACGTTAAAATAACTGGCTTGTCGATTTCTCAGGTGTGTTGAAACCTAAATTATTACAAAATTGTGAAATATCCTTGTTTAGGTATAGGGAATGGTTATACAAATCAAAAGGTAATTTAATAACAAATTTAATTTTGCAAAAACATACATAGCGTTTTATTAATAATAAGAAAGTTATTAACGTTTGAAGTTTTCCAAATTCACCCTAATTTTTATCAAGTAATTGGTTAGAAATATGGCAAAGTTTGACACGGGATATTTAAAACAATGTTTCAAGATTTCAAAAATCCAAACCGCATACCAATAGAAATAATAACAAAGAAGTTATATACTATTTTTGTTGAAGGCGCAACTGTCAAATTTTTACGAAAAAAAAAATAATAACTCGAAAAATATTGAGTTTAGGTATAGGAAATGTTATAGAAATTGTTTTAGAAACAACATATAAAATTTAAAAATCAAAAAATATAGGGTGTTCTATTTGAAATAACAAAGTTGATGTCACTTCCGGTGAAATTCCACACCTGTAATTTTTGACCAATCAAAACGTGTATTGACAGATCACCATGGCAACTGATGAATATTAGTGGAAATTTTTTCCTCGTGGGTACCCAACACCGAATTATACTGGAAATTTTTTGACGTTCATAATGACAAAATATTTTTATGGCAATCTGGTTTTTATTTCTTTACTTGAAAATTTTGATACATTTCAATTATAATTTGATGATTGACGCTTTCTGACGCTGCACACTGGTTATAAATTCCATACTAATAAAGCGCGTATGAAAAGTTAATAAAAACGCAAAAAAGCAATTTTCTACCACTTGTAGTTACTCAAAACTTATGTAAAATTAAAGAATATACTGTGTTGTGTCTTGAGATGGTATTTTCGTGCAACTAGGTACAACGAGTAGAAATCAACACTTTAAAGGTCTAAATTGCTGCCATAACTGTGACGCGCTGTAAATCTGTTCATGCAGGGTTCCGAAAAACCTTTTAAATTATGATTTTCTACAACTTGTAGTAAGCCCAAGTAAGTATAAAATGAAAGAATATCAGTAGAAATCAACAGTTTATAGGCTAAGAATCCATTGTTGACAAGACAAACTAAATTTCTTCATGTATGTTTCTATATAACTAATATTTATTTTCTACCACTTGTAGTAGCCTTAAGTAAATAAAAAATCAAAGAATGTTTCATTAAAAAACTGCATTATCATGTAACTACAACAAGTAAACATCAATATCTCATAGGGCAGGCTGAGAAGCACATTAATAAAATTATAACTTTGGAAATCGAAAATAAATTTTAATTATTTAAACACAATTTGGTGTGGAATTTTCTTACCGAATACCACAGGAGGTCATATTAAATCCGGACATTTTTTGACCTCTATAGAGGTACCTATAGGTATTACTAGTGAAAATAATTTTGGAAAATAGATTTAGTCGGATCATATTTTCTATAACAATTTTATATCGATATCTTGAATAGCAAAAAAATTATGGACCGATTACAAAGCTCTTGGTCACCCTGTATATCTATCATATGACACAATCGTAAAAGCAAAGAAATATTGTTATTCTATAGAGTAACAATATTTTTTTGCTTTTACGATTGTGTCATTCGGTTCATAATTTTAATAACAGCCTCATTACTCAGTACTCCACCGTTAAAGTGTTCATAATAATTGTTGAAATAATAATGCATCAGAGAACTATTAATAAATTAAATTGTTTAACGCAGGAACGCACCACGAATTACGAAATTAAAACAATTCAATCCATGGCAAACTGGTTTTGGAGCACACTAAATGAGTGCGAGGTTCCCTATTAAAATTCGCGATTCCTCCGCTATCATGCTGCAGGAAGTCGTAAATATATACATATATGTATATATAGATATATATATATATATATATATATATATATATATATATATATATATATATATTTATATATATATATATATATATATATATATATCGATCCATTCCGGTATACCGATATCGATATATCGATTTATCGACATTTTTCCAGTAATACTTGCATTGTGGTAATGATTTTGAGCATCGGAGCAAAATTAATGTAAAAAATCATTGCGTTAATGTTTTTTTTTATTAATATTACGTACGTTTTTCGTTGTGTGTACAAAATAGTCTAAAGGGTTCAAGTCAGGTGATTTCGCAGGCCATAGCACCTGACCATTCCATCTCCTATTACATGTTTGGTTTAACCAGGACTTGAATCGGAAGTAATTGTCCGTTAAAGACTTCTCCCCATACATTAATAGAGAACCTTTGTTGAAAACTTCTTCTTTTAAAAGCGTGAGGATTTTCTAGAGACCATACAAGACTATAGTCTATATACATTAGGGTGACCGCAACTCATAGGGGGTGGAAAAAAATGTCGGAGTTTTGTTCGTCTGGACCCCACAAAACGATTCCCCTTTCCAGATATTGAGTTAGCCGAAATTTGAGCTCGATTAAACGACGTTAGACCGTGCCGCTCGTCGCTCAAAGTTTGAAAAAATCCAAATTTTTGGCCAAAAAGCTGACATATGGAGCCATAACTCCAGAACGGTAAATAATAAAAATACGCTTAATATCTCAAAAGAAAGCTAATGTTGTTCTTAAAAATTTGTAATCTATACATAATTGTTGTTATTTTAAGTCAAACCGAGTTACAACAGCCTTTAGCCCCAAAAACATGACCTGGTACCACTAGGAGCATACTTCGTATATTTTGTTATTAAGTAATAAATTTTGCTTTTTTTGGTATATTTTTGAATTTAAAGTAGAAGTATAATAAAAAAACAAGTAATACTGATAAATCTAATGACATTTTTTATTTTAAAATATAAAAATTAGGTATATAATACATGGCTGATTCTCAAAAAAAATCTAAATTTATGTCCTTGAAATGGGATCCTAAGTTATGGTTAAGTTAGATTTTTTTATGAAACTACATCACTAGCCGTACCAAATTATGAAACATTTATTTATTTTATCATAAATAAAAAATATATGTTTAAGTAAATACCCTAAAAATCCTTTCCTCATTGTGTTCCAACCGCCAAATTCAAATAGATTTACAAATATAATTTGAAAAGTTTCGTATAAACTATCAGCTATCATATTATTTATTTTCATATAATAGTACTGGCTGTACATAAATGTATATATAGTTTAGAAACCGCAAACGGAAAAAGCACAAAATATATTTTTAAATTTGTCCTTAAAAAACGAATCATTTCCTCACAGTTGTGTAACAGTGGGATTGGAACATAATTTTAAAGTATATTGAACACAGCCTTATTGTTTTCAGAAGTTGGCAATATTGATATTAAAAAAATATGACAGACTGAACTGTCAGTGCTGAGATTTTTTGTTAAATCTGTATTAAAGAAAAACTTTTTCGAATTTAAAGGGGGTAGCGGGTTAAGGGGGGTCTGGCGGCCCCCACCGAATCTGGTAAAATCGTTCCAAAAATCTTGAAGAGGGTCGAAAAACAAGCAGTATAAGCTTTTTACCGACATTACAACCCCTAACGAAAACACAGTAATGGCGAAAAATATGATTTTTTGTGATATTTATTTTTTTCAACCAGTTTAATTTATTTTTAAATGGTTTAAACGCAATTAAAAAACTGTTTTGGATGAATGGTAGTCCCCTGAATTTTTTCAGATTTTTTGGTCAAGTAAAAACATGTGAATTTTAGGTTTAAATGCGAAAAAATCGTGAAAAACGCGTCATTTTCAAGATTCAACCCTCTAATTTTTAGGGTTGTTTTCATTTTCCCGAGGGGTGCTGTATAGTATAGATAGCGACAATCGTCCTCTTTTGAATGCAGGCAACTGGACTCAATTTGGTCAATTCTGGTGAGCGGGGCGATTTTTTGAAAAAAACTCGAATTTTCAACTTTCGGTAAATTACGGCGCGTACTTGGTATAATGCGTCTTTGCTATAAAAAATACATCTCTATAGAGGTTTTTGAGGTCGCTGATCACGAATTTGATGTCAAAAAATTTTTTTGACAACAAAGATATTTGTCGCGAATTATTCGTCCAGCACAGATTCTCACAAATCTTTTCTCTGTTCAAAGCGTTGAACATGTTATTGAAGAAGATAGTGACGAGGATTAAAACTGTAAAATTGTTAACTTAGCTCTGTAAAAAAGTATTATGCTATTTTATATTACTGTATGACTATTACGTAAGCTTGAATAAAATATGATTTATACCAGAAAATTCAATTTCATTGATTATATTAGTTGAACACGATATTAAAATTGTTTAAATGCTGTGATTCAATGATATTTTTTACATTATCAAACCTGTGTTAATAAATATTTATGGGTGAATTTGTTGTCAAAAAATGTTTTTGACATCAACTTCGTGATCAGCGACCTTAAAAACCCCTATAGAGATGTATTTTTTATAGCAAAGACGCATTATACCAAGTACGCGCCGTAATTTACCGAAAGTTAAAAATTCGAGTTTTTTTTTTCAAAAAATCGCCCCGCTCACCAGAATTGACCAAATTGAGTCCAGTTGCCTGCATTCAAAAGAGGACGATTGTCTATAGGGGTTTTTGAGGTCGCTGATCACGAAGTTGATGTCAAAAAAATTTTTTGACAACAAATTCACCCATAAATATTTATTAACACAGGTTTGATAATGTAAAAAATATCATTGAATCACAGCATTTAAACAATTTTAATATCGTGTTCAACTAATATAATCAATGAAATTGAATTTTCTGGTATAAATCATATTTTATTCAAGCTTAAGGGAAGGTGGGGGAATTTTGCGCGATGGGTAATTTTACGCATAAACAATTCTTCCAGATATGAAGCAGTGGCGGCTCGTGCCTTCCGCGCTGGGGTAGGCGACACCCACTAGTGCCAGTAGAGTGGCTACATCGATCGTTCGATCGTTTTCATTAAGGCGAGAAAATGGATTTTCAAGTAATGAGCAAATAATGTCATGAAATGGGCCCTCCATTATTGCAAAATAATACTCTTGTTTATTAAACAAGGCTATAGCCTATAATAATCAACGCTAATACTACCTAACTTTTAGGTAGTACCTAATTCTAATACAAAATAATACTACCTAATTCTAATACTAACAAATAATAATAAATAATGATACAGTAATACTTAGCGGGTAATTAATTTCCTGACACAGTCACAAAAATAAAGTGAATTTGGCTTAAAACAATAATTATTATTGTTTAGCTCAAAAACATCTAATTGACAGAACTAAAATGTAAGAGAAATCTGCTTAAAATCCCTTTATCGTTCGAATTTATCTCAACAGATGTCACTATTTTAAATTAATTATTTATTATATTAATATATTCTTGCAAATAATGTTATTTACAGGACTTTTAATATTAAATTCATACCTATTATATTCTAAACCTCTTGCATTGAGATCGATCATTT
Source organism: Brassicogethes aeneus (assembly GCA_921294245.1). NCBI lineage: Eukaryota > Metazoa > Arthropoda > Insecta > Coleoptera > Nitidulidae > Brassicogethes > Brassicogethes aeneus. Next base: position 14,311,849 of record OV121134.1, on the reverse strand, counting down.
TATCGATTACCGGCTTAACCTTCCGTTAGTCGCGTGTATCTAACAGATACATGGGGAGTTTGTATTTCTCCCCACCAGCTACTTTAAACGCCGATAACTCCCACCATCCCAGTACCTTCCTCGCTCAGGCGACATGTTCTAACAGTGCACCAACCGGCTTTGAACAGGATAGCGTTTTGGAAATATTGACGTTTTGTATCTCACAGATACACGCAGTAAGTTTTATAAACATGTTTTTTTTTTTAATTTTTTTTATAGTTTCAACGGTAAATTATATGTATATTAGCTGTGTGAAAGTACGCAGTTTAATTAAATTTGCTACTGTTAAAAAATAATATATGTATCTGGGAGATACATGCGACCATTAATGTAATTTATATTTCTTTAAGGCAATAAAATGAAAACCACACGTGCAAAGTATGATTTAAATAATGAACACTGTGAAGAGCTAAGAAATCTATTGTTAGAAGCGGATAGTGATGAAGAAGATCAAAGAGTGGATATAGTAGACGAAAATAGTGATACAGACGCATCTGTTTGTTTTGAGGAGCAGGAAGAAAATTCTGAAAGCGAACAAAGTGATTCCAGTGCAAGTGAAGAAGATGAAGAAGACAATGAAATACATTTTATTGCTGCTCAAAAGAAAAGAAATATTGTAGTCAATGAGTGGAAATGGCAAAAACTTCCCCTTTTACAAAGAAAAAGGACGTCATCCCAAAATATCCTTATGCAGCTACCTGGGGTAATAGGGGAAGCAAAAAAAGCTAATGGGATATATGAATCTTGGAACGTATTAATTAATGATAGAATGCTACAGGAGATTGTTGAATGTACAAATAAATACATTGAAAGCATTCAAGAACAATTCAGTCGACCTAGAGATGCCAAAATAACTGATATTGTTGAAATTAAGGCACTTATTGGCTTGCTATATTTAGCTGGCGTTTACCACGCAAATCGTTTAAGTTTAGATGAGCTATGGTCAGAGGATGGTGTACAAAGATTTAGAAGGACCATGAGTTTAAGGAGATTCCGTTTCATAATGCGCTGCCTAAGGTTTGATAATATTGAAACCAGGATTGAGAGAAAAAAAATCGACCGTTTGGCACCAATTAGAAATATTTTTGAGGCATTTGTAACTAATTGCCAAAAGTCATACTCTTTGGGTCAAAACGTCACTATTGATGAGAAACTAGAGGCATTTAGAGGACGATGTATGTTTCGCCAGTATATACCTTCCAAGCCCGCCAAGTATGGTGTAAAAATTTTTGCACTTGTAGATGCCAAACTATCTTTTACCTACAATATGGAGATATATGCTGGAGAACAACCAGAAGGACCTTGTGCCTTAAGCAATAAACCAGTTGATGTTGTCAAACGACTTGTTATTCCGATTCATAATTCTGGCCGCAACATCACGATTGACAACTGGTTCACAAACTATGATTTAGTAGAATATCTTAAGAAGAAAAAACTCTCACTTGTTGGCACGCTGAAAAAAAATAAGCCGCAGATACCTTGTGCATTGAAAGATATCAAATATCGAAGTGTTCCATCTAGTGTCTTTGGTTTTCAGAAAGATTGTACTCTGGTCTCTTATGTACCAAAAGCGAAAAAAAATGTTATTTTATTATCAAGTATGCATTTTGATAATAACATAGATTTATCAACAGGTGAGCAACAGAAACCTGAGATAATAACGTTTTATAATAAAACTAAAGGCGGAGTAGACACTGTTGATAAAATGTGTTCAAGCTATAACGTTGCTCGGAACACAAAACGCTGGCCGATGGTGGTGTTTTTTTCTATATTGAATGTTTGTGGAATTAATTCCCAAATAATTTATGTTGGAAACCAAAATGAAATGAAAACTAGAAAAAGGTATTTACATCTCCTGGCTAACCAGTTAACAGAACCAGAAATCCAAAGGCGACAAGTGACAAATGTACAAGTTCTACCAGATGCCGTACCTGAAAATGTCCTGGCCCCTGTGATTCCTGAGAATGAAAACATATCCAGAAAAAGAAAAAGATGTTTTCCGTGCTATTCACTAACAAAAAAATCCCGTCTCACTAAATTTTCTTGTGTAAAATGTTTAAAATCTTTGTGCCTTGAACACTGTGAAAATATTTGTAGGAATTGTGTTCCCCGGTAAATATTCGGATAATCTGAATATTTTTTAAGTTTGTTATACTATTTGTTTCTGAATATTTTTGTTTATTTTTGTTTATGAATATTTTTTAAGTTTGTTTTACTATTTGTTTCTGAATATTTTTGTTTATTTTTGTTTATGAATATTTTTTATGTTTTTAAATATTTTTTAAGTTTTTATATTTTTTTGTATTTTTATAAAGTACTAGTTATAAAATAAAATGGTCTTTGAATTTATTATATTTTTTTAATCCAAAAAAGGCAAGGTACAATGAACACTGTAAATATATTTGTAAGAATTGTGTTCCCCGGTAAATATTTGGTTAATCTAATTTTTTAACTTTTTGATATATTTTTTTTGTTTTTTATAGCAATGGTTTTATAATTAAGTGGTTTTGGAATTTTTTTATTCTTTTTTAATCCAAAAATGGCAATGTATCTGTGGGGACTGGATTTCCCACTCTTGTCTGTCAGTACAATTTAAGTGATTTTTATAATAATTTTTATTTATTTTATTTTTATTGCTATGTATTTCGAATTATTATTAGTCAGTAATTATGTTTAAACTTTTCAGGTAGTAGGTTGTAAATAGTGTATTGCAGAGAGCGTGTGGTTGTTACCTGGAGCCTTGTAAAACATTGGAGTTTCCTGTCATCGGTAAACATCCTTTACGATTGCTTACTTACCTCTCCGGTTTCTTTACCGAAAGTAATTTATTTAATTTTATTTTTATTACCCTTTTATAGATGCGCTTTGATTTTTCCAAATGTTTCCTACCTATCCCCTACCACGATTAGGGGTGGGTGGCCAAAGGGCTCTTGGAAAATGCCGTGGTCTATCACGAGACACAACGTACTGACTGCCCGTTTTGAGTACATCGGCTCCGGGTGACAACACATAAAAATTATAATTCTGTTTGTGTATATATGTGTATTGTATTGTATATTGTGTATATGTAGTGTAATAAAGTTAAGTTTGTAAATACCTCGCCGTCGATCAATTTGCACACAACTACCCGCACCAAAGCAGTCGCTAAAGTGGTGACCCCGACGTGATCTGTAAGTTTTTTTTATGTATTCGCAAAATTTTTTGTAAACTTAGTGACAATAATTGTGTTAAGTGGTGGACGACACGGGTAGTTTGTCGGTAGTGCGCGCGTGATTGTAGACCGATTAACAGCCGTTATAATAGTGTAGGTATAGACATTAAGCAAGTGTCAAGATGACCAACGTCGATCAAATGAAAGAAACCGCCACGAGCACGCTCACAATATCGAAACAACCACGTTTCCCGGAGTTCAATGCAGCCGATCCGGAATTATGGTTCTCGATTGCGGAGAGGTATTTTGAAGCGTTAGGTCTAAACGACAGCCTTAAACAATACCTGAGTGTGTTATCGGCCATACCAACACGTTACGCTAACGAGGTGCGCGATATCCTAATGCAACCATTAGGCGAGGAACCGTACAAAAATTTGAAGGAGAACCTCGTAAAACGGTTGAGTTCATCTCAGGACGAAAAGACGCGCGAGTTACTTGAAAACGTAGTAATGGGAGACGAGAAGCCATCGCAGTTTCTTCGTCGACTACAAGCTCTCGCAGGGACAGCAATACCGGACAACTTGCTGAGAACATTGTGGATGCGTGGCTTGCCGGAAAAGATAAAGCCTACGATGGTTACCGTGCAGGACAAGTCCATCACCGATATGGCTGAAGTTGCGGATACGGTATACGGGTTATTGCCACCACGCTCGACCGTCGCAGAGACATCAAAACCGCCATCAGCAGTAATGGCCGACGTGCAACAAGCAGTGCACGTGCAACAGCTTCGGTTCGAAATGGCCGAGATTAAAAAGCTACTCGGTGAAATTTACGAAGGTTCAAACTCCCGAGGAAGGTCTCGAACCCCTTACCGCGGACGCTCACAAAGCCGGTCCCGCTCCAGGTCAGATTCGCGCGGCCCGCGTCCAACTGGCATGTGTTGGTATCACTGGAATTTTGCAGAAAACGCACAGAAATGTACCAAGCCATGTAGTTGGACTCCGGAAAACGAGAGGGGCAGTCGTTAATGGCGGCCAACGACACCAGCCCGACAACATCTCGCCGTCTTTTTGTACGCGATCGCGAATCAAATGTCCGATTTTTAGTAGACACTGGTGCCGATCTGTGCGTATTCCCGCGTAAGTTTTATCGGGGGCCGTGTAGAAGGTCCAGCTACGAGCTTTCCGCAGCCAACGGTACACGCATCGCGACTTACGGCGTAACGACGCTCACCCTCAATCTGGGGCTGAGGCGGGACTTTTCATGGAACTTTTTAATCGCTGACGTTTCCAAGCCCATCATTGGAGCCGATTTTTTGTCGCACTATGGACTACTTCCCGATTTAAGAAGCGGGCGACTACTGGACTCCGTTACCAGGCTCGCTCTGCAAGGAGAGGTGACTGAGTGTGAAGCTCCCAGCATCAGGACGATCACCGGCGCCTCGCAGTACCATGATCTTTTACGGGAATTCACGTCAATAACGCGGCCTGACGGAGCTCCAAAAGCGATCAAACACCAGACGAAGCACCACATCATCACGACACCGGGTCCTCCGGTAGCACTAAGACCGAGGCGCCTTGCTCCAGACAAACTCAAAGCAGCCAAGAAAGAATTCGAAGCAATGCTCCGACTTGGACTCGCCAGGCCCTCAGAAAGCCCGTGGGCAGCACCGCTGCACATGGTGCCGAAGAAAGGAGATGAGTGGCGACCTTGTGGTGATTACCGAGGTCTCAATGACCGGACACAACCGGATCAATACTCGGTGCGCCACATTCAAGACTTCTCCCAAATGTTAGAAGGAAAGATCATCTTTTCTACTGTCGACTTAGTACGTGCCTTCAACCAGATACCCGTAGCCGTAGAAGACATCCCCAAGACAGCCATTACGACACCGTTCGGACTGTACGAATTTCCATACATGACGTTTGGACTTCGTAACGCAGCCCAAACTTTTCAACGGTTTATCGACGAAGTTCTACGTGGCTTGGACTTCTGCTATGCATACATAGACGACATCCTGATCGCCTCCGAATCGCAAGAAGAACACTTGGAGCACCTCAGAGTACTTTTCGAGCGCCTCCACGAGTACGGTGTCGTCATCAACCCCGGTAAGTGTATATTTGGAGTATCTGAAGTCCAGTTTCTCGGCTATCTCGTTTCAGGTTCGGGAACTCAGCCATTACCAGACAAAGTCAACGTCATCCGGTCATTTCCTCAGCCACAAAGTGTTAAGAAGCTACGGCAGTTTTTAGGAATGGTGAACTTCTATAGGAGGTTCATACCCAAGGCTGCAAACGCGCAGGCACCGCTCAACGATCTGCTACAAGGTAACGTCAAGGGCAGCACACCAGTCAAGTGGACACCAGAGGCAATCGCGGCGTTCGCGAAGTGTAAGGAGAGCTTAGCACGAGCTACCTTACTGGCACATCCAAAGACTGATGCACCCCTAGCCATCTTCACCGACGCATCGGACGTTGCAGTAGGCGCAGTGCTGCAACAGTGGTTAGACGGCAGGTGGCAGCCGCTGAATTTCTTTTCAAAGAAGCTGACAGTTCCAGAGCTCAAATATAGTGCATACGACCGAGAACTCCTGGCGATCTACATGGCAGTCAGACACTTTAGGCATATGGTCGAGGCTCGGCAGTTTGCGATCTTTACAGACCACAAGCCGATTACGTTTGCCTTTCGGTTGAAGTCTACACAGTGTTCACCACGCCAACAACGCCATCTAGACTTCATTGGACAATTTTCCACAGACATTCGTCATGTGTCGGGCCAGGATAATGTGGTGGCTGATGCATTGTCACGCATTGAAGAGCTGGAGTCAGCCATCAACTACAAGGCACTTGCAGAGTCTCAGAAGAGAGATCAAGAGCTTCTGAATCTGCAACAAGGCTTTTCATCCCTCAAGTTCAGATCGGTACAGATTCCAGGCACAACTGAGTTTATTACGTGCGATGTGTCAGCATCAGCGCCTCGACCGTATATTACAAAACCATTTCGGAAGGCGGCGTTTAACTCAGTTCACCAATTATCCCATCCCGGGGCAAACGCTACATGCAAGCTTGCGACCCAACGATACGTCTGGCCCTCAATTAAATCGGACTGTCGTCAGTGGGCACGAAGCTGCGTGGAATGTCAGCGATCGAAGATATCTCGCCATGTCTCAGCGCCAGTGGGCTCGTTTGCGCCACCATCAGCAAGACTCGACCACGTACACCTTGACCTGATCATCATGCCACACTGCGATGGGTATCGTTATTGTTTGACTATGATCGATAGATTCTCTCGCTGGCCCGAGGCCGTCCCACTTGTCAACCAGGAAGCAACCACTGTTGCAGAAGCATTTTTCAACCACTGGATAGCTCGTTTTGGCGTCCCGCTGCGAGTCACGACAGACCAAGGAAGACAATTCGAATCCAACCTGTTCAAGCATTTGAATCGCTTGACAGGTACGACTCACATACGGACAACCGCATACCACCCAGCATCCAACGGTATGGTCGAGCGCTTTCACCGTCAACTTAAAGCAGCCATCCGTTGTCATCAAAGCCGCTGGACAGAGGCGCTTCCAGCGGTGCTATTGGGGATCCGTTCGGCGTGGAAGGACGATATAAATGCCACCACTGCAGAAATGCTATATGGCCAACCGTTGCGACTTCCAGGAGAGCTGTTGACACCCCGAATTCGTGAGGAGGACGACATCAACGCGGAGACTTTCGTTAAACAGCTGAGGCAGCGATTGCAGGACATAAGACCAGCAGTCATCAACCGTCATGGTGACAAGAAGATTTTTATCTTTAAAGACCTTGCAACAACGGGGCAAGTTTTCGTCCGCCACGACGGCCCTAAAAGACCTCTCCAACATCCATACGATGGGCCGTACCGAGTGGTTAGCCGTTCCGACAAGTTCTTCATAGTGAACGTCAAGGGCAAGAACATTACAATTTCAATTGATCGGCTAAAACCGGCATACACGATACTTGACAACATAGAACAACCCGAACAAGAGCCAGAACAACTTGGCGGATACGTTATTACCACAGCTCCGTTAAAGCCTGACCCACAACCCGAGCCACCAGCAGCGCTTATCGCACCAGACGTCCCACCAGCACGCGTCTCGGCTGGTTCAGGAAATACAACCACCAGAATTCATCGGCAGACGAGATCGGGCAGACAGGTTCGGTTTCCCGATCGCTTCCAATCCGGACTCTCGTGATCTTCATCACTGGCAGGGGAGTGATGTGGGGACTGGATTTCCCACTCTTGTCTGTCAGTACAATTTAAGTGATTTTTATAATAATTTTTATTTATTTTATTTTTATTGCTATGTATTTCGAATTATTATTAGTCAGTAATTATGTTTAAACTTTTCAGGTAGTAGGTTGTAAATAGTGTATTGCAGAGAGCGTGTGGTTGTTACCTGGAGCCTTGTAAAACATTGGAGTTTCCTGTCATCGGTAAACATCCTTTACGATTGCTTACTTACCTCTCCGGTTTCTTTACCGAAAGTAATTTATTTAATTTTATTTTTATTACCCTTTTATAGATGCGCTTTGATTTTTCCAAATGTTTCCTACCTATCCCCTACCACGATTAGGGGTGGGTGGCCAAAGGGCTCTTGGAAAATGCCGTGGTCTATCACGAGACACAACGTACTGACTGCCCGTTTTGAGTACATCGGCTCCGGGTGACAACACATAAAAATTATAATTCTGTTTGTGTATATATGTGTATTGTATTGTATATTGTGTATATGTAGTGTAATAAAGTTAAGTTTGTAAATACCTCGCCGTCGATCAATTTGCACACAACTACCCGCACCAAAGCAGTCGCTAAATATCTACCAGATACATGAGCGACCAATCCCGTAAGTTTTTGCGCGCGACTAACGGAAGGTTAAAAAAATAACTTACTGACAAGAACAAGTCGGAAGCCGAATCGGCTTTCGGATAGCCAAAGGCGAACAATCGTGTCGCCTAGTAGACGCCTACCCATCGCAATTTTACCATACGTCAACGGCGTTTCTATTGGTCAGCGGTATAGCGTTCTTTACTTGGTTGACGTGCGGGAATCAAATAAATAGGCGCTTGTGATAGTCGCCTTTGCAGCTTTAGATGCTGATTTAGAGCAATGCTCTAAGAGCATAGATAAAGGTGTAAACTAGCTACTTTCGTCATGACGCATCACGTAATAATTCAATAAAAGGTTTTATTTGCGATAAATAAGATTTATGAATGCAATAAAAATAATTTAATTAAATTTGGTAATTTTATTAATGTTAAATTAGGTACTTATATTTATTATTTTACATCCATATTTCCAGGGTAGGCGGCGCCTACCTTGCCTACCCCGACGAGCCGCCACTGATATGAAGTAAATAATACATTTTTTGAATGTTGCAAACTTGGAAACGTTGATTTGGGTATACGGGGACTAAAGTGTACCGCAATTAAGCTTGTAGCTTTTAGCTAGTGACCATGATCTTTCCTCGTAATCTGGTGTATGTTTAAATTGTTCAGGTTAACTTTTGGAAAGTTTTTTAGTATCACAATATTTTTCTCGCAATGGGGGTAATTTTACGCTGAAAAATTGGGGTAATTTTGCGCTGCAAAATTTGGCCAATATGGGAGCTTTGGTATACAGGAGCCTAGATTGTTTAGCATAAACAGTTCCATTTGGGCACACGCGGAGTGTAGCGAAAAAAAAACCCCTAAAACTACATATGTGACAAATGCTGCATGTAGACCCTCTTATTTCTAAGAACAAAAATTTTATTTTTAGTTATTTATTTTTGATTTTGTTTGTTTTGTTTGTTTCATAGAGAAAATAGTTTTGTTTTATTTTTAAGTTTTAATATAATAATATTATAGAAATAAACGGTTTATTTAGATACCTACAAATCTTTCTCTATACAGCGCAAATTTTCCCACTATGATGCCCAAAATTACCCTGATAGGTGGGTAATTTTGCGCAAATGCATTATTTAAAAAAAAGTAGTTTTTGCATACCAAACATTTTTTTTTATAAATTGCGCATTATATACACATAGTAAACATAGTAGACTATCGCTGGTATTAATTGCAAAATTTCACATTTAAACTTAAAAAAGATACTAGAGATTTTGCTTAGATGCGCAGAATTCCCCCAACTTCCCCTACGTAATAGTCATACAGTAATATAAAATAGCATAATACTTTTTAACAGAGCTAAGTTAACAATTTTACAGTTTTAATCCTCGTCACTATCTTCTTCAATAACATGTTCAACGCTTTGAACAGAGAAAAGATTTGTGAGAATCTGTGCTGGACGAATAATTCGCGACAAATATCTTTGTTGTCAAAAAATTTTTTTGACATAAAATTCGTGATCAGCGACCTCAAAAACCTCTATAGAGATGTATTTTTTATAGCAAAGACGCATTATACCAAGTACGCGCCGTAATTTACCGAAAGTTGAAAATTCGAGTTTTTTTCAAAAAATCGCCCCGCTCACCAGAATTGACCAAATTGAGTCCAGTTGCCTGCATTCAAAAGAGGACGATTGTCGCTATCTATACTATACAGCACCCCTCGGGAAAATGAAAACAACCCTAAAAATTAGAGGGTTGAATCTTGAAAATGACGCGTTTTTCACGATTTTTTCGCATTTAAACATAAAATTCACATGTTTTTACTTGACCAAAAAATCTGAAAAAATTCAGGGGACTACCATACATCCAAAACAGTTTTTTAATTGCGTTTAAACCATTTAAAAATAAATTAAACTGGTTGAAAAAAATAAAAATCACCAAAAATCATATTTTTCGCCATTACTGTGTTTTCGTTTGGGGTTGTAATGTCGGTAAAAAGCTTATACTGCTTGTTTTTCGACCCTCTTCAAGATTTTTGGAACGATTTTACCAGATTCGGTGGGGGCCGCCAGACCCCCCTTAACCCGCTACCCCCTTTTTGACCGTCATTTCCTCACACTGTATTGTAAAAAGGTAAGCGCTTATTTATGTACCAATTATCATATATTTGTATGCGTTTCTGGGAGTAATAAAGTATCGTACAATCGCATGGAAAAGTAAGGTTATGTTTCCTATTTTTGTGCCATAATGTTTCATTTTATCATTCCCTCATCGTCATTCCCTCATACAAATTTTTGGTGAGGGAATGACGAATATGTGAGGTAATAACATCCTAACTAATACAGGGTGTTTTACGTTCGTGGTCCATTAGAAGTTTATGGGGAACGGCAAAATATATCGATTTGAAATTTTAAAAACGTTTTTAATTCAATTTAGACTATTTTTTAAAATGCCATTTTTAGTTTTACCGAAAATGGCATTAACCACAGATGTATTATACCTAACTATGTTATTTCAAACAGAACACCCTGCATATTTTTACATTTTTAATTTGTGAAGAGATAGAGATATGTATACAGGGTGTCCCACAATTAGTGCGACAAAATGAAGGTGTATTATCTACAGACCCCCAGGAATTCCAGAAAATTGTTTAAAAAATTCTTCCTTCATTATTTAAAAAGATACAGGGGAGTCATATTTTCTTTATATGGCAACAATGCTTCAAGAAAAGGGGATAGTTTAATTCTTAATCATCATGTTAACATTGTTGTTTGTTGTCATGATGATTAAAAATTAAACTATTACTTTGTAGATATAGGTAGATAGGTCTAGTTTATGGACCAAAGAGTAACATGACTATAACTAACTGAAATTGATAAATAAATCTAAATTATATTTGGTTTGTGGATGGGTTAATGTTGAAACGACCCGGGGCAAAATATGTTAATAAATGCAAAAGGGTTATGGTTGCTTGACTTGTTTTAGGTTGCCATACGAAAAAAATGGCAAGAAATAAGAAATTAACGGAGGTAGAAGCTAAATTAAAGAAAAAAGAATACGATAGAAAGCGAAGGGAAAAAACAAAAGGTTGTGCTAAAACTTTAGAAAAACTTCGAGAAAAAGAAAGACTTAAATATTTACTGAAAAAAGAAAAAGGTCAAGTAAAGCTTGTAGGTGATATGAATTCAAGAGAAAAACGACAAAAAAGAAAACAATGGAAATTAAATAGTTCAGTTTATAGAATTAAAAAAGCGAATTTACGTAAAAATCTTAGATTACTGGATGAAACGCCACCTGCTAGCCTAGCACCATTTGCAGAACCTAGTATTCAAAACAATTCTGTTAATAGAGATGCTGTAGCTATGCGAAGACGACGTCTGCTAAGAAATCGTCGAGCAATAATGTATGCCAAAATAGCTAATTTAGAAATAAAACTAAAAGAAGGGGTTAAGAGAAGAGAGAAATATCGGAAAAGGTGCGTAAGGATGAATAAACAAAATAAAACATATTCACCTGAGGCTAAAGTGACAAAACTTTTAAAGAACATAAAGGTGCATGAAATTGTTAAAAAAAAGCTTCTTTTTTCTGAATTACTTACCAAGGAACTAACCCAATCTTATAATAGAATAAAAACCCACAAAGGAAAACAGGAGTACTACAAAAATTTGAAGCTAGATCTCTTAAAAAAACGCAGATTGTTGCATTTGTCTGAGCCCTTTTTAAAAAATCAAAACTACAAAAAAAGAAATTGTAGGAAAGTAAAGTCAAAAATGTTAACAGTAAAGCAAGACATTATCAATTTTTTGGAGAAAGATGAAAATTCTAGAATGTGTCCAGGAAAAAGGGATTTTGTCAGATTAGGAAAATTAGTGAAGCAAAAGCGCCTGCTTACTGATAATATGCGCAACTTGCACAAACAATTTTTGATTTCTGTCACCTACAAAATAAGTTTGTCGACATTCTGCAGATTTAGGCCATTTTGGGTTACTTGGGCGAACATCAAGGAACGAGACACTTGCAAATGCGTCGTTCACGCCAATATAGAGCTTATTGTTTCTAAATTACATGAGCATAAGGCACTGCTGCATAACAACATACCAAGACTGCTAACAGCTATAACATGTGATATTTACTGTGCTAAATGTTTATTTAGAGAATGTGTTACATGTAAGAATAAGACCATACAATATTACCTTACACTACCAGATAAAGTGGTTATTTATAAGCAATGATGGATGTATCAAAGTTCAACATATGAAAATAATGGTAAAATGAAAACAGTGCGTAAACCTATTAAAAAAGAAATAACTATTTCTCTTAAAAAACTAGTTTCTATATTAGAAGATACATTGCAATCATTTTTGATACATGCTGGAAATATTGCGCACCAGTATCAAACAATAGCACAGTTAAAAAAGAATTTGTCAGAAAATGACGTGCTGATTCATATTGATTTTAGCGAAAATTATTCCTGTAAATATGGGGAAGAAATTCAAGCAGTTCACTTTGGCGGTGGTAGGCAACAAGTAACGCTTCATACTGGTGTATTATATTTAAGAGACCTTAATAATATTGTCAAAGCACAATCTTTTTGTACTCTCTCTGGTAATAATTGACATGACTCAATGGCAGTGTGGGCTCATCTAAAAGCAATATTCGATTGGCTAAAAGATAAAAGACCGAATATCCACACCGTACACCTTCTAAGCGATAGTCCAGTACAAGAACAAGTTTATGTTTCATGTTGTCTTTCACCATTTAAGATATTTTTTTCCGGGTATTACATATTTTTCTTGGAACTATTCAGAACCCGGCCATGGTAAAGGAGCTCCAGATGGTGTAGGTGGTACCTTGAAAAGGTCTGCCGACCAAGCTGTCGCTGAAGGAAAAGACATAACAGATTTGACTGTGTTAAAAGACGTTCTGGTTTCAAAATGTCCATCAATAATGCTTATTGAAATAACCACTGCAGAAATTGATAAAACAGACAATTTAGTTAAAGAATCCGGTCCTGTTTCCACTTTTCGTGGTACTCAAAAAATAAGGCAATTTGTTTTCTTGGATGGTATGCTCGAGTTTAGAACGCTTTCATGTTTTGACTGCGTTAGAAAATGCCAACATTTTCACCTCGGCTATTACAAAGCTCGTAAAACTTTGGATAAAAACATAACTTCAGTAGCGATGCGACTTAAAAAAGCAAATTCTAGGGCACAAATTTTAAAAAATGACCTCCCAGCAAAAGATATTTTCGTATATAAAGTTGGTGATCATGTCCTTGTAAGATGGGATAGCAAGGTTTACCCGGGTGAAATCCTTTCAGTGTGCAATGAAGAACGAGCAACTCTATGCCTGGCATGACGTCCTTCAAATAATTGAACCTCCCAAAATGCTTAAAAAAGGTTGTTACTTTGTGGAGAAAATAGATAAGCAATAACTAAAATCGGAGAGAAAAAAAAATTAGTTCATTTACGTTCTTTGTTTGATTATATTTTTAGGGTTAATATTGTTAGAGCGAAAGCTGAACCTTTATGATTATAAATAAATAAAATTAAAATTGTTATATTACTATAGATTGTAAAAAGTAGATGTTTTGCAATAAAAAAAGTCAATTGATTTATTTGTTTTTTTAAAGCCAAATAAAAATCATTCCCTCACGGAGCTATCATTCCCTCATTTTTGAACATTATTTTTAACCACTTACTCCCTTTTAAACTCAAAAAAGTTGGGGACCACTATAACGTTTTAGACAATTGGGCCATATACCATCAAATTTACAAAAGAAACTTCATAATAATTTTAAAAAAATAAATCAATTTAATCGAGTCATTTTTATTAATTTTGAGTCAATCCAAATGAAAACACCAAAAATGAATTCAAAAGTGCGCTGCATGATTTTTTATTGTAATGAAAAAAATTGAGGATGATCTTTTAGGTGTCAAATATGAAAATCCGTTGCCGTTTTAATTTTTTGTTGCTTTACTTTTATTTGGCACCCCTTAGAAGTCTGAAATAGTGTCAATTTCTTACTCTCTTATAGTGGGCCAGAACTTTTTTTCTGTGACAAATATTGAAATAATTTTAATTTTGTTTTACTGTCCAGTAAGTGTGTTTTCGATATAAATTATTATTATCCAATTAGTTGATCTCATAAAAGAATGGTAAACCACTAAAGATTCATGATAATTTGCCAATTTTTGTGATTTTTGTCTGGCTCCTGTGCCTATTCTACTGAATTTAGAAGGTTCATTTTTTTCAGGTATAAAGTACTTATACAATAGAAAACGTAACTATTATTTTAAGTTTCTAGACTATCAATTTCTTTATTAAAAAAATTATTGAAAATTGATAATTCTCAAAATTAGCCAATTTTGCCCTCAGAAATCATTATGTTGAGGAAAAAATAAAAATCTGAAACTTTCAGGAAATGTAGTCTCCACCTTCATCTTTTCAGTCCAGTTAGTCTTGTTTTGTTATTTTTATTCCTTTAAAAGATATATTAATTTTTGTAATGCCCGTTTAGTAGCGATATTGTTAGTTTTATTTATAATTTAAAATTTAGATGGCTTTGACTTTGTCAATTCATGTTTGTTAGAGACATGTCAGAACTGTCAAAAATATTTCATAAATTTTATTTGTGCGTATTTAAATTGTGATTTCAAAAATTTAAATTGTGATTTCAAAAATTTAAAATACATACATTTAACTTTTTACTATTTAGTGCCTTACTAAAGGGATCAAAATAATAGAACAAGACTAACTTGGTTTAAATTGTGAAAGAAACCGACTCTTTATTAATTTCACTTATTATACTTACGATATAAACCATAAGGATCTTGAATATATTTTTTATTTTCTTTAAACACCAATTAGCCAATTAAATACTTCGTTATAATGTATATAATATATAATCATATATAAATATATATATATATATATATATATATATATATGATTTTTCAATACATAAAATATAACATAACTACCAAAAATATCAGAACTTTCAAAAATATTTCATAATTATTATTTGTGGTATTCCTTTGGTGATTTTAAAAGTTTTATATATAACATAATATGACATATTATGTTATATACAAAATTTACCAAAGAAATACGCACAAATAATATTTATGAAATATTATGACAGTTCTGACACTTCTCCACCAAAAATGAAAGCCATCTGAATTTTAAATTATAAATAAAACTAACAATATCGCTACTAAACGGGCATTAAAAAAATTAATATATCTTTTAAAGGAATAAAAATAACAAAACAAGACTAACTGGACTGAGAAGATAAAGGTGGGGACTACATTTCCTGAAAGTTTCAGATTTTTATTTTTTCCTCAACATAATGATTTCTGAGGGCAAAATTGGCTAATTTTGAGAATTATCAATTTTCAATAATTTTTTTAATAAAGAAATTGATAGTCTAGAAACTTAAAATAATAGTTACGTTTTCTATTGTATAAGTACTTTATACCTGAAAAAAATGAACCTTCTAAATTCAGTAGAATAGGCACAGGAGCCAGACAAAAATCAAAAAAATTGGCAAATTATCATGAATCTTTAGTGGTTTACCATTCTTTTATGAGATCAACTAATTGGATAATAATAATTTATATCGAAAACACACTTACTGGACAGTAAAACAAAATTAAAATTATTTCAATATTTGTCACAGAAAAAAAGTTCTGGCCCACTATAAGAGAGTAAGAAATTGACACTATTTCAGACTTCTAAGGGGTGCCAAATAAAAGTAAAGCAACAAAAAATTAAAACGGCAACGGATTTTCATATTTGACACCTAAAAGATCATCCTCAAATTTTTTCATCAAAATAAAAAATCACGCAGCGCACCCCATTTGGTGTTTTTATTTGGAATGACTCTTTTTTGAGAAGCAGCCACATACAAAACAGACACAGAAAAGATACAGACGTAGTAACTACATGAGTTGATTTTACATAGTTATCTAATCTATTCTAGAGCTTTTGTTAATGTAGTTTTTGAAACGTCAGGATATAATGCTCGGCATTTGCTTACAACTTGCAGGACATATTGCTTTTGGCCTTCATCTTTAGTCAGAAGGTTGTTAAAGTCGGTTATTAATTTAACACCACGCTCAGCCATATCATTAACTACCTTTAATGTTTTGACAATTTTCAATCCTTCTTGGAAGTCATTATTTTGAGGCCAGGTGTTTGGATGTTGTCTTAGGAAATCTGTTTTTATATTAAATCGGTTAAAGAATGTAAATGTTTCTTTGGTAAGTAAATTTACCAATCCTCCATCAACTACCTCTTTTAATTTTTCTTTCCTTTTTGAATTTACAACCCTAGCGTGCTCTGATGGTTCATCTGTGCTACTGACCAATTTATTAGCCATTAACAACTTTTCATCGTCTGTAATGGTGGGATCAAAAAAAGATATTCCCACCAACTCTGCATTCAAATACCTTCTTGGATTTGTCGGTTCATTTTTGCAAGTTCCTTTTGCCCCTTGATTTCTTCAGCTCGAGACAACTTGAGATCCACTCCAGTCATGGAACCTGGGCGGCCCTTCTGCCTCTGTTTCACGAGAAACGCCTTATCTTCTTCCGATTTCATCAGAGCCAAGGCATCTTGCTGAGCAATATCAAAGAGATCATCCAACTTTTCAACGAACTGTTTAAATTTGTTCTTAGCCGTTTCCGATGTTTTCTTCCGGTCTTTTTGAAGAGTTCTCCAGTAGGCGTAAAGTTTTTCCAGCTTAGTAATTGCATCTTGCTCATGTTTAGTCGGAATTCGAGCTTTCTCCCAAAAAATGAACACTTCTCGTATGGCAAGTTTTGCTGATTCTCTTACAGTTTGTTAAATCACAGATTTAACAGAAAAATTATTCAATAAAATCTAGTTTTTAATTTTATTTAAAAAATTAAATACTATAGTTTATTGCAATAATTGGCTAATTGCTTAGGAAATGCAATGTTTGCATCTAGCGACAGGTGATCGAACGAAGATCCCTTACGCTGCATTTCACTACCAAGCGACCGCCAGAGTGCCAAAACGAATTCCATTTGGTTTTATTTGGTATCTCATCATTATTCATTAAGAACTGGGAAGTGAGCAAGATCAAGGATCAGCCTTGTACTCGCCCAGTGAATGGTGAATAAACACAGTTAATTTTACAGCACGTAAATTATAAAATAAAACACACAAAACTTGACGATTTGAGGGTAGTTTACAACCGGTGATTTGGTGAATGGGATAGCCCACAAGAAATATTTTATCCTTGGTTCGGCTTTGTACACCTGATGTGGATGCCATTTTATCCGTAAAACATAAGCATACCACTCTATAGGCCGTCTTATATTTTCCTAAAAGGATTAATGCAAATAATTGTATAAATTAAATATAATTACCTAATTGATTTTTTGTTAAAACTTAACCTTTACCTTTATTTAGTAAAATACACACAGGTAAAACTAAATAATAATTTTTGGAGCAAATAGTAAAAATAATTTTAAAGAGCCTTTTGTTTAAATTTAATCTTTTATTATATGGGGATTACCTGACTATTAGTCTGACTATATTTGAAAAAAAGGCTCTTTTTGTTTAAAAATTAAGTTCCAAAATAGTTTTTAATAAAAAATGTTAATTCCGAGACACATTATGTAAAAACCCGTAAAACTCTTAGAATACACCCAAACTGGCTCCTAATGCTACCAGGGCACGTTTTTGGGGTCAAAGGCTGTTGTAACTCTGTTTGACTTAAAATAACAACAATTATGTATAGAATATAAATTTTGAAGAAGAACATTAGCTTCCTTTTGAGATATTAAGCAGGTTTTTATTATTTACCGTTCTGGAGTTATGGCTCCATATGTCAGCTTTTTGACCAAAAATTTGGATTTTTTCAAACTTTGAGCGACGAGCGGCACGGGTTAACGTCGTTTAATCGAGCTCAAATTTCGTCTATCTCAATATCTGGAAAGAGGAATCGTTTTGTGGGGTCCAGACGAACAAAATTCCGACATCGATTTTTTGCGGTCACCCTAATATACATGTTTATTACGGCAGGTATTTATGCCATCCCGAGTAAAAGTAATGTATCTAAGAAGCATGGAATTAAGTCCCCTATTTTTTTACCACCCGAAAATAAACATAAAGTTTTACATCCTATATCTTTTTTGTAACAAAAAAAAACTGGAAGTTAGTCTAAATGATTACAACTAGCACAATTTGTAGAAAACAAACAAGGTGGTGATGCAAAAAATTGTATACGTCATAATGCAAGTGACATTATTTTCTGTTTAACGCTACATATGTAAATATTTAGCGTTTAAAAGAGTATTTTAAAATGACAATCAAAAGAAGGTAGGTCTGCAGACCAGCACATGTGCTGGCTGGCTGTAGGGACAAATTTTTTTTGATAAATATAAAAATTCAGGGTTAGGATTTCTGAGAAAATAGAAAAATTACTGCATATGTACTTTTTAAACAAAAACTTAAGTAATTTAAAATTGCCCATTAATATGTATCTCATGCAGAAAAGCTTTATTTGACCGAGAAAACTGTGTTTTTGGAAGGCCCATGCCAAAATTGCCATATTTTCAAAATTAAGACATTGTAAAAAACGGCAATAAACAAATTATTAAGGGAAGAGGACATTCCAAGCATTAATTAAAACAAATCAGCGAGAATAAAACCAGTTTTACTATGCTCCCTGTCTAAGGTATATCATCAGAGTTAAGAAGCGTGTTACAAAAAGTGAAACCTACAAAAATATTGTTTTCATGTTAAAGACAGTTCCTTATAAAACCCAAGAAAAAGTTGTTTCTTCAGTTATTAGCTTTGACCTCTGTGTATAACATGATAGATATTAATTAAAAAATTCAATTCCTTAAATAAATAAATGCAGAAATTTAAAAATTTATTTTGGTGCACCATGGCATTTTTTAAACGTAAAATCCATGAAAGCAAGGGAAAAGCGGGCTGCAGGAAAGGCGCGCGCTCAAAACAAATAAAGCAATTTAAATATATAGAAGTGGTTATATTAAAATTATATATAGGTATATTTTTTATTTTTATACTTTTAATTTAGTATTTTTTTACGAAAAAAATAAATTATTGTAGAAAAATGCATGATAAACAAAAATCGGTATGCTGGACCAGCATTGCTGCAGCCATGGTTATAAAACGAAAACTCGTCGACTCCGCGCATGTGACGTCACGTGTGAACCAGATTCAAATTTTACAAACAGTTTTGCAGAGGGATAGGCTATGCACGGGTGTTTTATCACGATTTATTTTGAGTTTTTTCCAAATTAAAGTGTTTTTCAAAGTATAAACCACGCACGATGGTTTTGCAACGTTTTTCGTAAAGTTTTTACTGCATTTATTGAACAACAATAACTATATTTACAATTTATTTATTAGCCCAGCACGGGTGTTTATTAAGGTTATTTATTAAGTTTGTGTTATATTTGTTGTACTTAATAACTATTTAAAATATGCCGGGCTGTTCTGTAGTAGACAGCAGAAATATGAACAGAAACTCCAAAACCCAACCTAACCTAACATTAAATATTTTCGATTTCCAAAAAATAAAGATCTGGCAGCACAGTGGATGAAAGCATGCAAGAGAAAGGATAAAATGAAAGTAAAAAACGGTAAGTAAAGGCAGTTTTTGCTATACCCAATTTTCTGTTAGGGACTTATAGTAACTTTTTACCCTAACCACATATCTTTTTACAGCTTGCATAAGTTCTTACTAATAATGAAAATAAAAAAAAATATCGGAAACCCGCCTCAGAAGTGTCACAAGTAAAAAAGCAGTTTTGAGTTTTTTTACTTTTGACACTTTAAAGCGGGCGTGCGTTATTACCTGTATAAATAATAAAAATAATATGACTATTGCAAGTAAATAATAAACATTTACATATAGTAAAAAAATACATTTAAATGCAAAAGGAGAAGTTCAGTATGTCACCTACTGGTGAACTACTGCTCTTCCACTTAACCAGTATATTCAGGATAAAAATATATACATAAAAATAGCACGGAAACATAGAAAAGAAAAAAAAGAAAAAGAAACATTAATATTGGTTAAAAATTAGCAATACATTAACAACAAGGAAATTATTCTAAGCTAATATTTATAATAATAACACTAGTTTACAAAATCGAAAAAAAATTCTGCCCACCATATCCCATTATAATTTTTCCATGTATTCCATGTATTAAACACACTCATTTTTTTTTATGGAAGCGTTTTTGAAATATGAATTTTCAATTGTTTTTTTTAATTTTCGGAGGTGTTTTGAAGTTTTTGAGTATAGCTTGAAATCTAACCCAACTAGCAAAATAAATCCCTTAAAGAACTGAATTGTTTTATAACTATCGTCTAGAGCTGCAAAATGAACATTTTTATTGTTTAATGCGTCTTAATACAATAATTTTATCGTAAAAACGACGAAATTCTAATACATTATTGTATATATATTCTTACAACTCGTGTTATAGAACCAAACTCATACACATTTTTTAACCATTGTATAACGTTTTATACAATCCCTTATAAAATTATTTTAAAAGAGTTGTATAAAAGTTATAATAGAGTTGTATACCTATTCTTATACTTGTAGTTTCAACGTTTTATGATAGTTGTAATAGAATTTGTATAAAAGTTGTATTGAAGCTCTATAAGATACATTAAAAAATTGTTTTTTTAAGCAGAAGTAAACACACTACACAATAAGTATAAAGTTATTTTATAATTATCCTATAACTACACCGATTAACTTCTTTATAGAAAGTTTATAAAATAAAATTATCGCAAGTTCTGCGTTATAATTTTATTACTTAAGTCTGTTTATACATTTAGTGTCTTATTACGCCAAAATAAGTTAAGTATTTTTTTAAAATGGAGTCGCAATGGAAAAAAATTAAGAAAAGTGGGCATTTTAAAAGAAGAGCAAAAAAAAATTATCAGAGAATGATTCAGTCTTCTGGAAGTACTGCCGCAATAGAAAATTCTATTCAACATTTAGTTGAGGCACCAACTCCAAATTCTTTTACAATCGATAGGTTAGGTCACATGTAGATAAAGAAGGTACCGCTAAAAAGTGGATAAAACAGAACACAATTGTATAGTGCGGTAGAATGCATACCTTAAGCGATATTATTATTCTATTGCGCAGTAGGCAAAGGCGTTATAGCCAATACGAAAAATGAACTTACAGGGTTGTTATTTTAGGCAGCAGTGTTACCTACAAATCCTTATTTGCATAAAAAATGAAGGTAACGTCGTGCAGGATAAATACAATTTTACTTGATGTACCTAACTGCACCAAAAATGAGTATTTTATTCTAAAAAAAACCAAATAATTTGAAAAATACAGATAAAATCTGGCAACATCTCAAATGTCAGTTTCTTGCTTTACTTTTATAGCGCCTTTACAGAACCTAAATATCGTATAACGCACGCGACAGAGCAGATAAATTGTATAACGTTTTTATAAAGACAAAACCATTTTATAACAAAAACGCCATATTTATTGACCGATCAATTGTTTATAAATCGCCGCCATTGTGTGAATTTTACCAACAAACGTTAAAACTGTCAATTAAAAATGAATTTTCTTGAAAAAAATTAATGTAATCTTAAGACTAGTCAATTATAAACTGAACAAATAAAACAATAATATTCTTGAAAAACATGAAACTTTGTCAAATAAAAAATTAATTTTTTTTTTTAAATAATTTTTAGTAGGTATGTTTGTTAACTGGCGCTTTAATTTTTCGTTAAAAATATATACATATATTGTCAGAAAAGATTGCTCCGCAGGAAGATGTTGTCCTCGATAGCGTAAATCTCAAAGGTTAAATTATATTTACATAATAAACAACAAGCACCATTTTGGATCTTAGCCGTTTGACATCCAACATAATTCGCATTATAAAATAGTCTTAGGATAAAAATTTCCCACTCCATTCCTAATTTCTAGAGAAGGAAACAAATTGATGTTCTTATAACGATTCTGTAGCATTATAACATACTTATAAAATGCTTGTTTTAATATTCTTTAAATATTCGTAAAGTGCAATTAAGCTGCAGAGTAAAACCGCTATAGTATAATCGTATAGCAGTTCCCCAGAATACTGATACTGAGTTTTATAAGGGTTGTGTAGTGTATTTATATAACTGCTAACGAAGTAAGCAAAAAAACTGTTTTATAAAACGGGGCCCTTTTTGGTTGAGTAAGTGTTGTATAGTAGTTTTTAAACGCATTATACAATTTTAGCGTTTCTATAATATGTGTTGTATAGCAGTTCTAACAACACTTACATAATCAATTTTGTTAGCTGGGAATTGATCGATTTGGTCAAACAAGCCCTGAAATTGAAGGTATTTGAGCCCTCTAAAACTTTCTTTTAAATACTTTTGATATCGGATAAGTATTTTGACGCCAGCGACTTAAATAACTTAAAAAAATCGTTTTTATGGCAAAAATTGAAAATTTACATATCGTCCTGAGAAAGGTTTAAATCAAACAGATAACTCCTGTTTGAATTTTTTTTATGAAGCTGCATATCTCGAAAACGCTTCAATGAAAAAAATTGTAATTGTGATTTTCGCGTTTAGTGAGCCAAACTACACTAGAAAATCATAGTGAGGCATGGTGGGCAAAATGACTGTAAACTAGTGTAATTAGAGAACAAAAACTAGCATAAAAACACAAACTTGCACAAAATAAGAAACAAAAACAGAAACCAGCATAAAATACAGAAACATTTGCAAAATTAAATTATAATCCTATAGGATTATAATTTAATGTTAATATATTAATATTAAATAATAATAATATAATAAAATAATTATTAAATAATAGGGAACGTAATTTATGTTTAAAAGAGATAATTGACTTGGTTCATTCCCCAATTGGGGATAAGGTTGTAGTACTTATAAATATTGAATGTAATAGATATATATATATATATATATATATATATATCTATATTAGGGTGTTCCTTATTTAGGGGTCGGAAAAAATTTAACAGAGGCGCCCCCCAAATCGGTTCCAAATCATAAAAAAAAAATCCTGCAAAATTTTAGGTCAATCGGTCAAAGGGAACACGTGCCCCACAGGGGTTTTTTAATAAATAATTGAGAAAATTCGGAAGGCTGATATAACTCCGAAACGGTCCATCGTAGGAAAAAAAAGTGTATATAAATTTTATGTGTTTTTTTTAGATAAACAACTTTCGTAATAACAGTCCTGCGTTAAAAAAATTTATTCGGGGTCAAAACGCGATAAAACGCTTTTTTGTGTACTTTAGCGCTACCTACTTTTTGAATTTTCTGTCCTAGAACATCGACCCAATGACATAAATTGTAGGGAACAATGCACCCTACATTTTTTGTTGACAAAATTTTTTTCTTAAACTAACCGATTTTGAAAAAAATTAAATCCAAAACTTTTTGAGTTTTCACTAAAAACACGTTGTGCTCCGAAACTACGAAACGGTTTATCGTAGGAAAAAAAAGTTAAAATATATTTTGTAGTTTTTTTCAAGCTAATCAACTTTCCTAATGCCTTTGTCACAATAGTGTTAATGTTAATGGTAATGTTAATAAAGCATAGACAAATGCGTGTATCAACGTAACCATCAACATTAGCATCATTGTGAACGGATACACGCATATTTCTATGCTTTGGGTATTAACATTAACATTACTATTAACATTAACACTATTGTGAGGTATAATAATAGTGCTGAGTTAAAAAAAATCGAGTTCAAAAAGCGATACAACGCTTTTTTTGGTACTTTGGCCCTACCTACTTCTGAAATTTTTTGTTCTAGAGCATCGACTCAATAACATAAATTGTAGGGACTACATTTTTTGATTAAAAATTTTTTTCCAAATCTTATCGTGCGTACGTGTTAGTTTTGACGGATTAATCTTAAATTTTGCAAGATTTTTTTTTTGCGTGAATCATTGTTGCCTTATAAGAAAAGCCTAAACTCAACTGCGTTATCCTACTCCGGATTAAGGAGAAAACTCAATTTTTGTTTTTTTATATTTTATTTTTCTCAAAAACGATAAGATTTAGAAAAAAATTTTTAATCGAAAAATGTAGTCCCTACAATTTATGTTATTAAGTCGATGCTCTAGAACAAAAAACTTTAGAAGTACCTAGGTAGGGCCAAAGTACCAAAAAAGCGTTGTATCGCTTTTTGAACTCGATTTTTTTTTAACGCAGCACTATTATAATAATTATACCTCACAATAGTGTTAATGTTAATAGTAATGTTAATACCCAAAGCATAGAAATATGCGTGTATCCGTTCACAATGATGGTAATGTTGATGGTTACGTTGATATACGCATTTGTCTATGCTTTATTAACATTACCATTATCATTATCACTATTGTGACAAAGGCATTAGGAAAGTTGATTAGCTTGAAAAAAAACTACAAAATATATTTTAACTTTTTTTTCCTACGATAAACCGTTTCGGAGTTTCGGAGCACAACGTGTTTTTGGTGAAAACTCAAAAAGTTTTGGATTTAATTTTTTTCAAAATCGGTTAGTTTAAAAAAAAAAATTTTTCAACAAAAAATGTAGGGTGCATTGTCCCCTACAATTTATGTCATTGGGTCGATGCTCTAGGACAGAAAATTCAAAAAGTATACTTGTATATATACACCTATAGGTAGCGCTAAAGTACACAAAAAAGCGTTTTATCGCGTTTTGACCCCGAATAAATTTTTTTCACGCAGGACTGTTATTACGAAAGTTGTTCATCTAAAAAAAACACATAAAATTTATATACACTTTTTTTTCCTACGATGGACCGTTTCGGAGTTATATCAGCCTTCTCAATTATAATTATTAAAATAAATATATTTATTAAAAAAAAAATATATATTTATTAAAAAAGCCCTGTGGGGCACGTGTTCCCTTTGACCGATTGACCTAAAATTTTGCAGGAATTTTTTTTTATGATTTGGAACCGATTTGGGGGGCGCCTCTGTTAAATTTTTTCCGACCCCTAAATAAGGAACACCCTAATATATATACATTGAATATTTATGAAGCGGAGGAGTTATAGTGTTTTTATGTCTAACATTTATGTTTATGAATATCTGTCCTAAAGTGTATTTTGTCGTGACGATACGAGGGACATTTAATTTTATTACTTTATAATATAAAGTTAAAGAATTAGGATTCTGCGTTCCTTTATGTTTAGCCAATTTAATTCTCGCAATTTATTACCAACACCAGTTTGGCGTCTTTTAAGTCCACTTATTCTCTGAATTCTTTGAGAATCTTAATTTGTCAGGCATGGGCCATATACCGAATCTGCATAACTAAATACAGATAAAACAAGCAAATCGCAAAGTTGTTTTCTGCAATTTTAGTTAAGAATATCCTTGTTTGCATACAACATTTTTAAATTGGCAATAGCCCGACTTACTAATTTTGAAACATGATTGTTAAATCTTAAGTTATACAATCTAAATTCGATTTATTAATAACTATGTTAATATTTGGTTTATAACGTCCAGCTTCTTACCACAAAACATCATTTTTATATTGTTGTTACCTTTCACATTAAAGTAAAATTTGGTATAGCGTAAGTTAAGTTAATTCAATTAAATAAAATTTATTTTTAAAAATATTAATAGGAAGGTAGGAAATTAATTGTAGCTTAAAATATGTTACATTAGTATAAAAAACGCTTGCTGACAATTTAACTTTCTATTAACATTCGTTACACTTAATAATTGCACGCAGGCCGTCCCTATATTTATAATTTTCAAATATAACGAGAAATTGCAGTGCAAATAACATTCCAACCCAGTTACCCGCCAGATTTTGGTTCGCACATGACGTCAGACGGTGCGAGAGAGATAGCTATAACATGCGCATCGGCATACCGGTTTTTGTGCATCGTGGATAAATGTATCATTGATTTACAAAAACAAAAATCATTGACTTTGAAGCGAGGGGTAAACCACTTTAAAATCTTAGAGACCAACGTTCAATGTTAGTGGACGTTATGTTTTGATTTTTTTCCTTATCAGTCGTTATCAATAAGAAAATCTTGCTTAATCAGTGCTTATCAATAAGAAATTTCTCTTAGAGACGCGTTGCGCATGACTATAGTATACCCTTGTTATTGTTATCCTTAGCCGTTAATTCGTAAGCGATTTTTAATTTTAAAAAATCAGTGGTTTATCCCTCGCTTTGAAGTGAACGTTTATAAAAAACAAACAAGTTAATATTTTTGTATAACATTTATGTGCCTCTATAGGGACTTTGTTTTGAATTTTTTAAATGAAATTCTTACCCTTGGTAAATTTAGAGTCCACTTTAGGAAGCCTTACCCACTATAAAAACTGTAGTTTGTTTAATATGTTTTTTACCTAAAGGGTTATATAATAAGCTATTGATTAATAAATAACTTGAATTCCAATTGAGTCCTAATCATTAATTGGTATTCAATGTTCACGAAAACTGCTTTGTTTAGTTTTGTTGGGCCACCCTGTATTTTTGACCGAGAATAAAGAGTGGCTAAATACTTTTGCGAATCTTACCACAAAAGTAAATACTACTGCATAAAAAAAGAGGCAGAAATACATTAGACTTTTAATCTTTGAGTAACAGCTTAAAATTAGCAAAAACAAGGCATTTGCGAAATTTATTAACGAGTCCAGAGCAATTGTAATTTTTAATATTTTTATTTCGTTAAATAACTTAAGATTTGGTTTTTGGTACTTTTTAAAATTTACATTTTTTAAAATCGGATTCAGTCGTGCATACTTAAATATACACAAATTTTTGAATAATTTGTATAAATCTTTTTATTTTTTAACAGACATTTTAGATATAAGTTTTTGTAAAATGTTTACTTCCTTATTAAAATTAACATTTTTAAAATTTTGACATCTTATTGGATGTCGCCATAGGTACTTAAATATGTAGGTACCTATACACCATTCGACGCGGAATTTTATTCTCTATTGAAATGTTATAGCATACCCTATAGCTAAAATAAGTATTTACAGAGATATTACCAAGAATGTAAAAAACCCTCATTCTACTCGTGTGTATTGTCACAAGTGTGCTTTAGATGGTTTCAAATGTCATATTTGACAAAAAATATACATTTTTGGTTATTTTTACAAATCATCCACAATATTACAAAAATAAACAATATAAAATTTAAAAAATTATATGGAAAAATAAAGCAAAGCAAGTAATTGTTCAAAATGCCGCCCTTGTTGTTCACGACATATAATAATTCTTCTTCGGACACCTTCAGTCGTCGACCTTTGAATTTCTTCTTGCGGCAGTTCTGAAAAGGCAAGTCGCACTTTCTGGACAAGAGATTCCCTCGAGTTACTTGGTGTTTGGTACACTTTACTCTTTATGACACCCCAAATATAGAAGTCGAGAGGTGTTAGGTCAGGTGACCTTGGAGGCCATTCCCATGGTCCACCTCTCCGAATCCATCTGTCATCAAACAATAGGCTCAACTTTTTTGTTATAATTCTAGCACAATGTGCCGGGGCACCGTCCAATTGGTACCAGCTAGAAAATTTCTTGTTCAGAGGCTGTTCGTCCAAAAAATCGCTTACTGTTGAATTTAGTATGTCTAGGTATTTTTCCGAAGACAAGTTCTCGTTATAAATACAAAATGATAATTTATTGTTCATTAATAAACAAAAGACGTTAAAGCTAAATTTATGTTGATTAGTTTCCCGAACTAGATGGGGATTTTGGTTTGATCAAAAGTGATTATTTCTGGAATTGACAATACCACCCCTTGAAAATTTTGCTTCGTCTGTCCAAATAATTCTCAAAAAATAGTTATCATCAGCAATTCTGTCGATTAACTGCGTACAAAACCGTTCTCTTTTTTGAAAATCCTCATTTGTTAGGGCTTGCACATTTTGAAATTTATAATTATGCATACCAGCTTTCTTGAGTAGGTATCCGCTGGGCAGATGTATATGAAATTCCACCTGCAATTTCTACTCCTCTGATAGACCCTTGAGGCACTGCATTAAAATATCCCAAAACGTTAATCTTATTTTCTTCATTGCCTGTCACCATTTTTGTCGGTTTCTCTCAACTTTAACTTTGCCGTGATCAATAAATGTCTTCTCTATCTTTCGAAACTTGAGTTTGGTAAGAGGAGTTAAATAAGGATACCTCTCATTAAAAGTTCTTAAAGTTCTTTCCAAAATTTTGCCACACTCGCCAAATGTATATAACATATTAAGAATATCATAATTAGTACCTATAAGTATTATTATCAGCCATCATGAGACAATTAGCTATCTGTCATTTTACATTTACTTATGTGTCAAATATGACATATAAATCATCCAAAGCAGTGCTTTGAAAGCACACTTGTGACAATACACACAAGTCGAATGAGCGTTTTTTTACATTTTTGGTAATATCTCTGTAAATACTCATTTTAGCTATAGGGTATGGTATAACATTTTAATGGAGAATTCCGCGTCGAATGGTGTAAAAAAATTTTTGTCGTTTCATTTGAAATAAGAAATTTATTGGCATTTAAAATTGCAAAAAAGTAAAGGTAAATACCAAACACCCTGTATAACATTTTGGAATACTATTAATGGCTCCTGATAGGATACGTCTTTGTTAACGTGTATACTAAAAATGAACTTTTTAACATTACAATTTTTGGTCAGTTACTCCAAGTGTCAAATTTTTTTGAAAAAATTAAATATCTCAAAAACAAATGAAGATAGAAAAACGATTCAAAATGCAACTGCTCCAGAATTTTACGTAGAATTCTAAAATGCAATAATATTTATACGGTTCTATTTGAAAAAACAAAGTTAATGTCACTTTCGTTTAAACCGTTGATGTCTCTTTTAGTTCTCTATAAACCCCTAATGAACCAGTTAGGTGAATCACACTGTATAATCAAATTTTCAAATAATTCGTACGTCCTTTCTATTTTAGCATGTTTGCTAGCAGGCCCGTAGCCAGCCGTAGGGCCCGACGGGCCCGGGCCCCCCCCCCCCCGAAATTCCGTGAACCCTAAAATTTTCCTAAATATGTGAATCATGTTTTAAAAATATGTCTATCGATTATAATAAATATAATTGTATACAAGCCATATTTTTTATGACAACTTCACGCTTTACTGGTATTTATCCATCAACCATTTCCGCCCCCGTACCACCCAAAAAATTATTACTACGTTTTGGGCCCCCCCAGGCTACGGGCCTGTTTGCTAGGCATTGACGACCGTCTGCCCGATTTCAAATACGCGAAAACTTCTGCTACTTAGCAATCAGTGAATAAGTCTAATTAGTTTGAATATAAAATCGATATAATCATAGCGAGCAACTTTACTGGAACCAATTGACATTGAATCGAGAGAAGGTCTTTAAATTTTAAAGAACAAAATTATACGAGAATATTCAAGGGCTCGTTAACAGAGATATCAAATTCTTTCAAGCTTAGAGCGCAACCGATAGCTGGGCAATTGCCAAACAAACAACCTCGCTTTTTATATGGATTTTATTTTGTAAAATACGCACGCTACTGACTTTGTTAAATTACTGCCGAATTGCTTTTTCTTTGTGATTCAAAAATGTTTTTTTGAATGCTTTACAATCTACAAGGTTTGTTCCTTTTTAGAGCTATACGCTCAAATACCAGAAATAGACTTCATACTAAAATAAAATTAAGGAAATGTTACATTTTAAAACATTTTGTTCTTTAATAAGGACAATTTTGTTTTACGCTTTTCATGACACATGTGTAAACTATTTTTATAATCTTAGGAAAAAATGTTAATATTACATATTTTTACCTGTAAAATTATTTTTTTTACTATGTTAAACAATAAAGAATCTTTGGTATGAAATTGCAGTAATTAAATCAATAAATAATAATTATAACAAAGTACGACAAAATTTGATTTTTTCCCTCCCATGAAAAATTCCTATAGATTTAGAAAATAGACTTAAAAAAAATGATACCCGTGTCTCGGCGTTTTTTTCAGATGTTATCCACGGTATTTGGCACATACACAGTAAAAAAATATTAGTTAATAATAACCAGATTTTATGTTAATCCAGGTCCACATAACTTTTTGTTAAGTTTACAACCAACTGTAATCTGTTAACTAATTGAATAAGGGGCCGTCCATAAATGATGTCACACACTTAGGGGGTCGTCGAAAATGTGACAGTTTGTGACAGTCGGGGGGGGGTTGGGTTTGTTGTGATGTCACAAAATTATAAAAATATTTTTGAATTTAATAATTAATAATGGTTATAAACTGGATATTAAGATTTTATTTTAAGCAAAAATTTCGTGGAGTAGACCTTACATAAAAATTAAATCAGTGTGACGTGACGCCAATGGGGAGGGGGGGTCCCATAATTTGTGACACTTTGTGACAAGTGGGGGAGGGGGGGTTAAAAATATTAAAAAAACGTGTGACATCATTTATGGACGGCCCCTAAGTAGTTTGTAATGATCACAGATATTTTGTAGATTTAATAACAAAATTCCATGTCAATTTCAACCACAATTCTTGTATTTTTTACAAACTTTTATGTAGACCCAGTATCAAAAGAATTTGTTGTAAATTGGGAACTTTAAAAAAGAGAATTTGTTATAAGAAATGTTGCTTTATTAAACAATTTTCTAAATAAAACATAATTAACACATACCTATGTACATACATAAATGAACAAAAAAAAATAACATACACAAAATTAAATAACACACCATTCTGAAATCATCAGATTAGGTAAATATAAATTTGGTACAATATAACACTTACTGATTTATTTGGATTTACTTTAACTTCACTATATCGCCTAATTTTAATTTGAAAACAAATAATGACATTATACATAAACACTCCTGTCACCGTTAAATATTATAAACACCCGTTGACGCTGACACAACTTGTTGATAAGTGTGTTGTGCTTGGAAATGTTTTGATTGGCTGCCTGAAATCACGTGTACTTTTTCAAAGGAATAATTTTTGTTAAAATAATTACAAACCCAGGTTGTATACAAAAAATTTTGTAAAAATTTTACAAAATAAAATTAACTAACTACAAACTCATGTTAACAAATCTTATGTTTATATATAACAGTGTAGTATAACAGCTTCTATAACAGATAGACTGTATGTTTTTATGAAAAATTTATTCACTGAATAAATGGAAAACCATTAAAATTATTTATTTATTTTAAAATTATTTTAATTATATACAGGGTGTTGCACATTCACAAAATAGGGGTGTTTCACGTTCGTGGTCCATTGAATGTTTCTGAGGAACGGCAAAAGATGCAAAAGATATCGTTTTGAAATTTTTAAACCGTTTATAATCCAATTAAGCCTATTTTTCTAAAATATTTTAAACAAAATTACACTTCCGGTTTGACCGGAAGTGACATCAACTTTGTTATTTTAAATAAAAGAGCCCATATATTTTTACATTTTTAAATTCTACATAATATTCTGAGTAAAAGTTTTCGAGTTATTATTTTTTTTCGTTAAAATTTGACAAATGCGCGTTAATTAAAAATAGCCTATAACTTTTTTGCTATTAGGTTTGCGGAAATGGGGATGGAATTTTTGGAATCTTAAAACATTGCTTAAAAGATTTAATTTCAATTCTTAAACATTTTTAAACAAATTATCCAAGAAAACCCAGGGCAAATTAGGCTACATTAAAACCTTAATAACTTTTTATTTTAAATAAAACACCCTGTATGTTTTTACATAATCAAAAACATTTCGATTGATGTAATTATTCTCTATAAATAAATTTAATAATTTTAGAGATATTTAACAATTTCTAATAAGTATTAGACCCAGAATAGTCAAAAAGAGCAACGTCTAATGTAGAAGTAAGAATTAAGAAATGCTTAAATGGAGGAAACTGTGAACATTTAGTAATAAAAATTGCTTTTTTTATTAAATTATTAAAGTAACCCATTCTTTTTGTTAATAAAATATTTTATAAAATAAATTTTATTTTTCATTGTCTCCAATGAGCTAGTGCTTCATCTAGTTGAAATTCTACAGCTTTGTTGATTTTTTTTCAAAATTAGCAAATATTGTTTTAATTATAAAGTATACTTTTCAATTTTAAAAACGTTTGACTTGTCAATGTTTTTTAAAATTCACTGACTGCTTTTTATCAGTAATTTTGTTTACAAAACACTTAATTAGTCAACAAATTGTTTATAACAACCTGAAAAATTGACGCCATTAAATTTTAAACAATGACAGATTACGTGCAGTGTTACCAGATTCTGTCAAAAAAAGTAATTGAATTTGTGCAAATTTAACTTTACTTGAAAAATTTATGATTTATAACAACATACTGAATTAAAAATCTGTGAAACGGTGACAAGGTACGATTTTTAAACTTTATTTTTAAAATCTGTTTTTTATTGAAGTAAATCGTGTAAGTGTGTAATATGTAGATACTATCAAAAATGGCGAATGCGCCGGTTTCATAGTACCCAGCGCATTTGCCATTTTTGATGCCAAAGTGGAACTTTCGTGTGTAGAGCATTATGCATTTAAGGCATTTAAGGTTACATATCATCCCTGAATTTACAAAGTGGCGTATCTGAAGATTTGTGTCATACAAAAAAAAATTCTGGGATAAACGTTGTCTATTCCATAAGGTTTGTGAGCATGCTGGTTCAGAATAGGATTGATTGTATGTGTCTTTTATCTATGTTAAATTTCTTTATACAATGACAATCAAGAAGGACATGTCAAACATTTTATCTGCCACCATGCAAGACAAACATTATGCTAAGGTCTCCTAAATAAATTTTGAAAATTTGATATGGACTGACCCATACTTTACAAATTATCTCTAAAACAAATCATTTTATCAAAATTTTATAAGAGACAAAGTTTTTTTAACAATAAATGATTACCTGAAAAAATACCGTTTGGAAGTCATTGGCGCACGTACTAAAAAATAGGGGGAGTCAGTGAGTACTGGACCCCCCTATTTTGATTATTTGACAATTGTTTTTTGTTTTGTTTGTCTCAAAAAATGTAACTATTTATGTTGAAGTAGTGTACCGAATTTGAACTTAGTATCTTATCAATTACTCGAATTATTAAAAAAAATCAGTTTTAAATTTCAAACTTTGTCGCCCTGTATATCGAACATGAAGCTCTGAATTGAAAAATGGTATTATGAAAGTCTTATTGTTTTAACTCAAGGAATATATGGTTAACGGATTGACCTCCTTTTCCCGGACACCCTGTATATATATTATATTGTGTGTGACAATTTTAATAGGATCTCTGCTAAATGTCATATCAACTTTGATAATATATGTTTTATTGTAAAATGTGCCAAAGAAAGTGCAATTTAATTTATTTGGTTAGTATCTATTTTTTTCGTTTTTTTATTTTATTTTATTTTATTGCTTCTTGAATTAATTATTTGTTTTATTGAATGAAATTTTATGGCTATTTGTTGTATATTTTCCTGTAATGGGATTGTAAATCTGTTGGGAAATAAACATTTATTATTATTAATTTATTTAAAAGTTAAAAAAGTAGAACAGTTTTTAGGATATAGCCAATTTTCCATTTGAAATGGAATTGACTTTATCTCAAAAACTGCTTCACTTTCATAATTTTTGATGGTATTTTCGGATTCAGGAGACAATTTTACATAAGAATTGGATGTTAAATTTTGGGATACCATTATTAACCATGGTACAAGTGAAAAAGCAGCCACTAATAACTATTAAATTAGTCATTTTTGACTAATTCATTTTTAGACCGTGGTGTCTGGTGGATTTTGGGTATAACGATATCTCAATTATTAGATATGGGACCCACACCAAATTTATATAAGTTTATAATGACATTAAATAAACAAGTTCTGCGCAAGCAGAATTTAATTTGAAGTTTGCGGCCGTACCGGCCCATATGGCGCCCCCAATAAATATAATATAAATTTAATTGGTGCAATTTATTATTTACCATAATTTATCGACAAATTTCATTAAAAAATCCAAATTATACCGATTTTATACCATTTTAAATTTTTAATATTTCTTTTCAAAGAAATAATAAAAATTTAAAATTATATAAAATCTGTGATTTGGATTTTTTAAATAAAATTTAAAATTTATCGATAAACTATGGTAAATAATAAATTGCACCAATTAAATTTATATTATATTTATTGGGGGCGCCATTGGGCCGGTACGGCCGGGCAAAAAGTTATCTTTTTTCGCAAACTTCAATTTAAATTCTGCTTGCGCAGAACTTGTTTATTTAATATGCTTGTTCACAATGGACGTAACCATAAAAAAACATAAGAAATACATAAAAAAATACAAAAGGATACATAAGAAGCGTTCACAATGTTCATAGTACGTAATATTAACGTTTATGTGACTCTTATGTAAAAATTAAGGAGTACCGTAAAAATCATATAAAGTTCAAATAATTTAACTTTATGAAATACGAGCCCTAACCACATAATGTTCGGACACTTCATAATTTATACAGAAATTTTTTTCGTGAATACTATCTCAAAATTATTAGAAGTTAGGAAAAATTCAGCTTATTTTGGCATATACCCCTCGAAGCGATTTTTATTTTTAAAAAGTTTACCTTTTATTTTTAGTTTTTAAAAAAAGGCTAACTTTTTAACTTTTTTTGTATGAGTAAAAAAAGTTATAAATAGACCCATTAAAAAGAGCATAAAATATTACACAAACCCTGAAAATTTGGTAAAAAATAAATAAGTTATAAAAAAGTATAAGTAATTTAAAAATGCTATTTTTAAAGAGTTTTTGCAATTTTCTTAGGAAACGGGAGATTTTGCAGATATATATATCGCTATAACTTTATTATTTATACAATTTTTACCAAATTTTCAGGGTTTGTATAATATTTTATGTTCTTTTTAATGGGCCCATTTATAACTTTTTTTACTCATGCAAAAAAAAGTTAAAAAGTTAGCCTTTTTTTAAAAGCTAAAAATAAAAGGTAAACTTTTTAAAAATAAAAATCGCTTCGAGGGGTATATGCCAAAATAAGCTGAATTTTTCATAACTTCTAATAATTTTGAGATAGTATTCACGAAAAAAATTTCTATATAAATTATGAAGTGTCCGAACATTATGTGGTTAGGGCTCGTATTTATGTAAATTTTTTGGAAAAATTCGGTGACTTTTGGTTTGATATGTTTTTATATTGGCAACTTTTGCGGACCGCAAATTGCGGTGTCAGTTCATGTGTCAGTTGAATTCTTCAAATGTTTGAAGTCGCATTTAATAATAATAATAATAATAATAATAATAATAATAATAATGTTTATTAATCCATTCAAATAATCACAATATCAGAAATACAGCAATAATAATAAACATAATACACCACGAGATATTGTAATAATATCTGTGTGTGGGCTAAACATATACACATAAAAGGTAAAAATATAAAAATAAAATATCAATAGATTAGTCTTCGAAACTCGCCCTTTTTTCTCTTAATCTCTATTTATAGGACGAACCCACCAGCGTCTTTTTTGTTTTGGTTTCACCCTATCTTGGCATTCTTGGCATCGTCGTCTTAAGCTTAATTTTCATGTATCCGTTTGTTCGTTATCCGTTTGTCCGTTTTTCAATAAAATCGTCCGATACGAAATGTTCTAATTTTCATGCATCCGTTTTTAATGACGTTTAAAGCTTAATTTTCATGTATCCGTTTGTCCGTCATCCGTTTGTCCGTTTTTCAATAAAATCGTCCGATAAGAAATGTTCTAATTTTCATGCATACGTTTTTTAATTACGTTTAACGGATTGATTTGGCGACAAATAGAAATTAAGTGTCAGTATATTCACTTTACTAAATTTACCTAATGCTTAATTGTCATAGTTACAATTATGTCAACAATTGTAACTTTAACAGTTGCTGTCTAATAAATTTAAAGGTAGGTAAATATAACTTATAAAAAGAATATACTAGCCTTAATGTACATTAAAATATATAGTTTTAAAAAAGCAGGTCCTTTTAGTTCTAGTTTTAATTTTTTTTGTCTTTTCTTTTTTTTCGTTACTCTTATTAAATAAAAACATTAGTCTACTGTCAGTAGAACATTATTCACATAACGAGCGTAATATTTCCGTTTTATAATCTTATTGAAAAAATATTAAAAGATTTGAAAATAAATGATCTTAAAATAACGTTAGGTGTCAAAAACAGATGTGTAGTGACGGATGAGTTAAAATTATTTTAACTTTGTCTGTCAGACGTACGAAGTTGAAACTTGACGGACCGATAAAATGTCATAATTTTCGAATTATAATTGGACCAATAAGAGCGCTCCCGGATGAACGGACTAACGGACAAACGGATACATGAAAATTAAGCTTCACGGATTGATTTGACGACAAATAGAAATAAAGTGTCAGAATATTCACTTTACTAAATTTACCTAATGCTTAATTGTCATAGTTACAATTATGTCAACAATTGTAACTTTAACAGTTAGCTGTCTAATAAATTTAAAGGTAGGTAAATAATATTTACTAAATATACCATATAAAAATAATATCCTAGCCTTAATGTACATTAAAATGTATAGTTTTAAAAAAACAGGTTCTTTTAGTTCTAGTTTGAATTTTTTTTGTCTTTTCTTTTTTTCTGTTATTCTTAAATAAAAACATAACCGTAGAACATTATTTACATAACAGACGTAATATTTCCGTTCCACAGTCTTATTGAAAAAATATAAAAAGATTTGAAAATAAATTATCTTAAAATAACGTCAAAAACACATGTGTAGTGACGGATGAGTTAATAGTTATTTACGATATAAGTGGGATAAGAGCTTTATTAACGTACGCATGCGAAATTTGCCCAACGAGTGCGTAGCACGAGTTGGGCAATCGCAAAAGTACGTTAATAAAGCGTTATCACACGTATATTGTACAAATTTTTATCTACGCCTCTAAATGAAAAAATAAACGGTAATTATTTTTGTCTAAGACTTAATTTAGGGTTATTTTGACATTTTGACATTTTGACTTTTTTATTTGATTGGTTAAAAACAGAGAAAAACGCGTGCGTTAATGAACTTCTTATCTCACTCAAAATGAGTGGGATAAGAAGTTCTTATCTCACTGGCGTAGATAAAATTATTTAAACTTTCTCTGTCAGACCTAAGAAGTTAAAACTTGAGGGACAGATAAAATGTCATAATTTTCCAATTATAATTGGACCAATAAGAGCGCGGACAAACGGATACATGAAAATTAAGCTTTAGAAGTAACAATAATAACAATTCTTCAGTCTCACTCATTTTAAATAAACAATTCACAAATTTTATGAGTTTATGTTCTTAAAAATGACATTAGTTTGACATGCTCAACATGTCAATTTTATGGTCATTGTGAACGCTCTTGGGTTTTATGTAAATTTTATGGTTATGGACATTCAATGTTTATGATTTCATTATTTATCTTTTATGGTTACGTCCATTGTGAATCCACACTTACACCCACGGAATGCCACTAATGAATAGGTATAAACGTATAAATACGTTTACCGCTTATGATTAAAAAGTATCACAATAACAATGAATGTTTTAAGAATTTAAAACAATAAATACCAGTATGCAACTACATTTAATAGTAATAATAATAACCATACAAGAGTAAAATAAAAAATATTACATATCGTTAAACAAGTTGTTGACATCACATTTAAACTTGCCTAGAGAGTTACAAAACTTACATAACATACATATTCGCCTCTGCACACATGATGTGTGACACATCCTATCAATATGTCGTTTAATAAAATTCTAAAGTGTAGTATGGTTTTTGTGCATTTGGTATACATATCTGGTTTTCTCCTTAAGAAAGGTTTAATTAAACAGTATTTATTAAAAAAAGACAAATTTCTGTATCATAAGCAAAACTATTTACTAAAAGACCTGCGAAAAAAATGTTTCTGCTAATTTAAACTGGATGGTGGACGATTGGAAAAAAGTATTCTTTAGTGGGGATGAGAGAAATAGGTAAGAAAAACTATCGATAGTTTACCAAAACGTATCTGTAACTATCGATATAAATAGGTAATTTCCCCCCACCCTTACTCTATTAGGTGGGAAATTTAAACAGACAATGGTAAAAAAATGCGTTTATTTTTTTACATTTGCAAATATTTATAATTTTGTCTTAAAAATACCAAGCGTTCTACCAGTTCGTGTCTCATTCGGTAACGCTTTTCATGGATCGTTATTTAACGATTCCATAATTATTGATAGATATCGATAGTTTTCCCATCCCTACTCTTCAGAGATGAAACTTGGTATACTATTTTTAATTGTGATGTAAGGCGATCAGTTGGTCAACAAGGGTTTAATCCAAAGTACGTGACACCAACTGTTAAACATGGCAGAGGCATTCCTATGGAAGTTTTTCTTGATATGAACTAACTTATGGAGCAACTTACTCCGAGTAAGCACCATTCATTTAATTTATGGTATAATGAATAGGTTGGGACATTCTCCAAAATACAATGTGCTGAGTGGAAAATTCCCCTGAATTTAAGCCAAGAGGTCGTGGGTTTGAGCCACACATTGGTATGGTTGTTTATTTGTGTTTGTCCTATCGTGTATAAGTCTTTTGGAGGGAGACTTTAAGCCCGCGGTTCGTTTCTACCCCTAAACCACACAAGTCAGACAGTTGGCTTCTGGAACTTCTTAGAAAGTAAGGGTGGAACTAAAAAGAACACTTTTATAACATCAACCAACTTATCAGCAGGCGTCATTCAAAAGTTAATCTAGTCTATGACAAGAAGAGGTGTAAATTAAAAATCTTTAAGAAAGTGTGTATAAACTGTGTTACAACTAATTTTTAAGAATATTTTATTTATTTTGTGTATATTTAAAATTTGTATGAAAATAGCTATTGCTAAATAAAGTTATATTATTATAATTATTATTAAATTAACAGCCGCCTACTAACTTTTCTTTAATAGTGTATACGTTTACGTATAATTATACGTAATCGTATATGTAGGTACTAAAAGGTACTTGTATTGACATTATGGGGATATTAGCTGACTTAAAGGAAACTTTCAAAAGTCTTGCACCCCTCCTCGTATTTCAAATATAAAATAAATAGGTACAAAATATTTGTATTAATAAAAAGAGCAACTTATTTATATCTAAATACCATAAAAAAATCCAAAACAAAAAATGTTAAAGTAATAAAATTCTGATGTGGTAAAAAATTCATGCTGTTCAATATTTATTGGTTGGTACGCATTAGTTCAATAAAGGTGTAATATGCCTAGAAACGAGTTTAATAGAGCTAGAATTATTGCTTTGCGGCAAGAAGGGCTATCTGGACACCAAATATCCAATAGAATGAATATTGTTAGAAGCACAGTTAGCAGAACAATAAGACGGTATGAAGAAACTGGTAAGGTGCAAAATAGACCTAGAAATGGTAGACCTCGTGTTACTACAATACGTGAAGATCGATATATCAGCCCGTAGAAATCGGTCCGTCACCATACCGGCTCTAAAACATCAGTTCCAGAGAACGTATAACAGGATAATTTCGAGTGCTACAATCCGTTGAAGGATTTTAGCTTCAGGATTGCAGTCCAGAGTTCCTTTGCTAACTCCTCGTCATCGAGCCGCTCGTTTGCAGTGGGCCAGAATTCATCAAAATTGGCGTTTAGCTGAATGGAGAAACGTGCTTTTTACAGATGAATCGAGGTTTTGGTTAGTGAGTGATGATTACCGAGTAAGAGTTTGGAGGGAAGCAGGACGCATAAATAGACTGGAATCAACCATTGGAGTTGCTCCTTATCGCGGTGGTACGAACATGTTTTGGGGAGGTATCATGTTCAACAGAAGAACTCCACTTATTCATATACCTGGAACATTGAGGCGCATACTACCTGCAAAACGTCATAAATCCTATCGTTACACCCCTAATAATGAATTGGGGGACCAGTTTATCTTTATGGACGACAATGCCAAGCCACATCGTACCAGAGGTGTCCAAGAAGTTTTGGAAAACCAAGCTATCACTAGAATGGAATGGCCGGCGATGTCGTCTGACATGAATCCCATAGAACATGTATGGGATTACGTATCCAGGGCCAGGAATAATCCGCCAAGAAATGCGCAGGAATTTATTGTTGCCACAAGGGAGGAATGGGAGAATATTCCGCAATAAATAATTAATAGTTTAATTATTGGAATGCCAATACGCGTTGATGCATTAGTAAGAAGCAGAGGTTCAAATACTGAATATTAATTTGTTCTTGTATTCATTTATTTTTAGTTTTTCTTTAAAGTTTAATTTTTTTTTAAATGTTGTATCCCAATTTTGATTTGTTTTTTTAATGATTGCTTTAAATAAAATTTATGCTTGTCATTTTCTTGTAAGCTTTTTATTAAAATTTACCATTAGGCTTTTAAAACTTTGAAACAATTTAACATAATCCTAATAATTGGGGGGTGCAAGACTTTTGAAAGTAAGTTTATTATAATAATAATTATTGGCAATTCAATAGCTAACCTTCTTAAAGTTAACTTTAACCTTTTACCTACATCAAACAATCCTACAGTATAGGAGTATCTAATATTTTACTTTAGAATTTCTTTTAAAACACTTTTGACAAAAATAAAAAAGCGTATAATTTTAATTTGCTTTAAAATTAATATAAAATTCTATTGATTCAAGACTAAATACTAAACTAGAGTTCAAAATACAGTAAGTATTGGCGATTTAAGCAACACCCCATTATTTTGGAACGTGTTTAATATTTAATATTTTTTGGGACTGGATAGAGTGTAAAGAGCTATTTGACCATGTGGGAAAATTTTAAATTTTCAATTTTTCGAAAGCTGCTAAGATCTGCTAAATGGGTCAAAATTTAGAGATCGACAATAAGGAATTTATATTAAATATATTTAACTTATAAAAAAGCAGCAGCGTACCCAAATTTTATTATTAAATATCTAGTTGGCATGCCCCAGCGCCACTTCTGGATGTACTAAATTAAATTTAATTACAGTTTTATTAAATTCGACCAAGAATTTTTTAAAATTTAAAAAAATAATATTTTTACCAACCTGTATCTCTAAAACGAAACTTTAAACCATATAAGTTTATATAAACTTTTCTTCTTATTTTTGCAAGTTATATCGACTACTAAATTTTCCCGATTAAAATCCTGTATATCCGGTTCACAATTTAAACTAATAACCAAAATATTTTCTTATATTTTATTATTTTTTCTAGTTTCTACTTTGACCAACAAACAACAACAGATTGCATTTTGTTTTATTATAACAGCACACTGATTAACAAATTTTAAGATCACCCTTTGGTATGTTAATTTTATTTAAATTAAACCAGAGTGCAAATTTCATTTAAAACCTAAAACCGATATCAATTGACGAATCTGCATTGAAATTAAATTATTTTATTTGATTTTCTTTGAAGTGTTATTAAACGCTTCAATTGTTTATTTATTTGATATAAGCCGCAGGGATATGTGCAAACAATCAAATTCGACCACTCCTCTACAAGTTATACGGAAGTGAACTTGCTCGATTAGACGTAATTTTTGTAAATATTAAACATAAAGGTTGGAAAAAATGATGAAATAATGAAAAAAATGATTTCATAGTAAAAAATTATAGGTTTTTTCTTAAGGTTAAAAAAATTGTTTTTGTTTAATAACTTATAAGGTAACGAAATATTATCAATTGTTTTATTTGGTTATGCTCACCCTGTATAATTTTAAAACTTAAATAGACTCACTGTAAACGATTATTATTATTCCATAAATCTTACATTTTAGTTGATAAAATTTATATTTAATATGTTTTCATTATTTTAGGTATAAATAAAGTTAAATTTGAAAAGTTTTGTTATATTCTTAAAGAAAAATATGATAAAAAACAGCATAGAAAATTAGTTTTGACTTCATAATTTAATTCAGTAGGTACCTACTTATAAAGATAAAAAACGTTTAAATATTTAAATATAAAAAAACTTACCTAGCTCAAACACATTGGAAAAACAATAGATCACAAGTAAAAACTTTAATGAAAATGATGGCATTATTGTTCATAGAATTGTTGAAATACTCTTTGAAATGTAAAACGGTAAAGAACGCCGCTAAAAACATTGGGGTTGACGCTGTGTTTAGCAGCAGACGGCAAAGTCGCCGGACCGATACCAATTTGAATCACCTGCAATCAACAGAAGGGCCGACGCGGCTGCAGTGGAGGGAATCCTGAGCACGCGCTCCCTTTTTTTCAAGTTACCGTAGAAACAGGATATAAACACCGTATATATAATATTATTTATCTCCACGCGGTCTATAATTTAAACTTTATTGTTGTCAACAATCGATAAAGAAATACCTTGTTATGGCCTAGGCCGATAAAAATTTTTATGAGGCAAGGATTTAGTTCGATTTTTTCTCGCTAGGGGTATTGTTTTGACAAATTAATCCTTTTCTAAGAAATTAACGTACTTCACTGGTTTAATTTATTTATAATTATAAATAAATTAAACCAGTGAGCACTAATTTGTTTGTTTTACTGTTAATGTTTAATATTTTTCATTAAATTATTGTAAAATTAAATATGAATAATAAAACAAAAAGTGAGGTTAGGCAACCACGAAAACGCACGATTCTTTTTCTACGATTTAAATTATCTTTAAGTTTTAATTTGCTTTAAGTTTTCAGTGAAATTAAATGTTAAACACAGCTTAAACATTCCAAACTACCTATTTTTAAATAAAAATCCAAACAAATTGAAATTTGATACCTACCTATTTATTAAACAATTAATTAAATTCAATGTAATAGCAAAAATCCATTTCTACTTAAATCATGTTGCTAGGTATTGTCAAACTATTACTGCTTCTAAAAGCAATAATAATTATTGTATATTTAACGTAATCTTTAGCTAATAAATAAATGAGATTCTAAAAAAGTGAGGTTAGGACGCTTTGATGTTGAATTAAATTGACCTATATAAAGTGCTTTGAAGATAAAATGTTGTTTGCCATTCGGCCAAGAAGTGATTTTTTGTGCTTCGCTCAATTGTAGGCCTCCGCTACGCGTCGGCCTTCAAACCTTGAGCTTAGCACAAAAAGCCTTACTAATAGCTGGCCATACACAGACGTTATTGCGCGCGGTTTATCGTGTTATCTGCAAAAATATATGGAAAATCATGTACGTGAGTGAGTATCGCCTCGCGCAATGATAGAACGGGAAGCATTTTTCCGTCTCCTATAGGGCTAGCGCAACCGAGTGCGCTAATCGTGTAGGATACGGAAGCGAGACCTGTATCTCCGTTCCCTAAGTGGTTAACGCACCGCCTGTAATTAGGTATTATCACTAGAGGCTAAATGTAGCAAAGTATTTCTCAAGGTTATGACGATTAGCTGTCATTTTGGTTATGCAGGTACACTGCATTGTGCCATACCAATGGGGCGGGGTCGGTTGTGTTGGGTTGTTAAGTTTGGGTTGATTTGGTATGGCACAATGTAGTGTACCTGCATAACCAAGATGACAGCTATTCGTCATAAACTTGAGGAATACTTTGCTACATTTAGCCTCTAGTGTATTATCGCGCTATAACGTGCATACAATGATTCGCGCCTTTAAGACATACGTCAGTCTGTTTGTTTGGTTATTATTATTATTATTTTATATGTACATACAAAGAAAGATCACCTAGAAAGCTCATTGCAGAGTGCTTATTCGTATGCGGTGCGTTAACCACTTAGGGAACGGAGATGCAGGTCTCGCTTCCGTATCCTACACGATTAGCGCACTCGGTTGCGCTAGCCCTATAGGAGACGGAAAAATGCGAACGGGAAGGTATTTCAGACGTGCTTTCCTCTGGATTGTGGCGTACATCATTTCAGCAGTGTCCACACGCTACACGCCACATTCCGCGTCACGGTTTACCTTCGCTTGGCGAAATTTCACGTTGAAAATTTGTACTTGATCACATATGCAGTTTCAAACGACTCGATAAATGACACTTTTTGCCCACTCACATACGATTTTTCCTTTGAAACTGATATACCTACCACGCGCAATCATTTGCTAAATCATTTGAATACTTTATCAAGTGTATGGAATATGACGCTTTTTTGCCATGCCGTTCTTTCGTGCATACTAACCGCCACATCCCAACACGCCACGATAAATCGCGCGAAATAACGTCTGTGTATGGCCAGCTAATGACATAAATAACTATTATCTTCAAGCGGACTATAAATAAAACTTTATTGTCGTCAAGACTAGACACTAACGTGATTGATTACGGTATAGGTACATAATACGTACAGGGTGGTGCGAATTTCATTTCCCATCATTGGCATCTCATGAACCGTAAGAGATACAAAGTTGGTTCAATTACAAAAAAGTTGCGCTTTTTATGACAAAGAAAACTAGGGTAACTTCAAACGATTTTAAAATATCC
This sequence comes from Brassicogethes aeneus, assembly GCA_921294245.1. Classification (NCBI taxonomy): domain Eukaryota; kingdom Metazoa; phylum Arthropoda; class Insecta; order Coleoptera; family Nitidulidae; genus Brassicogethes; species Brassicogethes aeneus. Next base: position 14,267,251 of record OV121134.1, on the reverse strand, counting down.
TGAAAAAACTAAAAAATACCTTTTAACTTTTTTACTATTGCAGCTATTAATTTAAAAATAAAAATTTTGACATTGTATGAAATGACAGGTTTGTTTTTTTTACTCCCACTAGTTTTTGAGATATCATCGCCAACTTTAATTTTTCTTATGGGTGCCATATTAGATTTTTCATAAAAAATTATAATTTTATATCCTATAGGATATAATTTTCTCTTTACAGCGATGTAACACACTTGTATCCAGGGCCGGGACCAAGGTGGGGTAGGGGGTAGTCACCCCCTCCAAAGCCAAGCAGTTGGTTCCAAGTCCAAACACGGTTGGCAAAATCTACCTACCCTAACAACCTATCCATTACCATAAATAACATAAAATATAATTTTTAAACTATACAAGGTGTTATGTAATTAATGTTATATATTAAAATACTGAATACCTTTTGACATAAGGAATAAAGGAAAAATATTTAAAAAAACATTTTTCCAAAGATAAAGAAAAAATATGCATTAGAAGTTTTTTATATTTTTTGTGATACGCCACTGGTTACACACTTGTTTATCTCTGCACACCTGTATTTTGTGAGTACATAGATACCAACCAACAAAGTAGCTATGCGTTGCCAGATGTAAAAAATTGTTACTAAAAATTTTTCTTGCAAAAAATAAATAAAAACTCAATAAATACAAAAGTTTTAGGCCTTAAAGCTCTAATACCCTTCTGTATTTATTTACTGATCCAGCTATTAGCTTAAGCAATGATTAGAAAATTTAGTACCTTTGAAATTTGAAATCCATAACCACAAAATTAATTTTTTCATCAGTTTTTTTCTCTGTTTACTCGGATAAAAATGGGACCAGTTCACAGGTTAAACTTTAAACATTTAATTTGTGTAAATAAATCCAAAAGCACTTCCCTTAGTTAAGATATTTACAATTTGAAAACATAACCTAAAATTTAAAAGAAATGCACTAGATTCTGTCATAAAAGTTGGCAGATTTTGTTTGAATTTACCTTCAGTAAAAAATGAAATAACCAACAATTAATAAAAACGCCAAATTGACAATTTGCATTGTTAATTTTGTCATTTTTGTAATTAAGCTAAATTTAAACAATGTTTGTCAACTTTTTTGAGAGATTTTGGAAACACTGTTACCAACCATAACATAATAAATCCACCAGATTAACCTAAAGTTCCTAGTCGATCAGTGGCGTACTTTTTGGTAGGATAAAGGTTATTATAAATTATTTTTAGACTTTGGAATTTAGAAAAAAAAAGTTTCAGGGCTTCTTTATGGACCCTAACCCAGCAAGCACAAACATCCTCAGGACGTCCTTGGACCAGCCTAAATGTCCCAGAATGGGATGATCCTATAAGGACTTCCTGAGGACGTCCATAGGTTGACCTTATCGGACATTAGATCTTTTTTAGGTCCCATTTTGGGATATCCTAGGAACGTCATTTAAGGATGGCGTTAGGACCTAATAATATCCTAATTAAAGCCTAAAATGGGCTGATCATAGGACTAATCCCAGAGACATCCTCAGAATGTCCCGTTAGGTTTTGGTAAACATTTGGTATGCATAATACCTACATTTTTTATATATATATATATATAGTACATATGCAAGTCGTTTATAAGCTTAAAAAAATCTGTATAATATAATATTATAATTATATTGATTGACATTTTTGAGATGTGCCGATGCAAAATAAGTTATAACTTAAGTTATAACTTATTTTGCATCGGCACATCTCAAAAATGTCAATCAATATAATTATAATATTATATTATACAGATTTTTTTAAGCTTATAAACGACTTGCATATGTACTATATTTTTTCTACGACAATCACAAAAATTAAATAACTTTCAACAATTATATATAAATAATTATTTATAAAATCTGACATCGACCAGTCTATTCTAACCTCACTTTTTAGACCCTTTATTTTGATGGTCATTGTTTCGCAGTTGACAACTGCAATTAACTTCAACCCATGACTAAAATGTCCGAATGCCATTGCTGCCAACTTCAGCCCGTGACTAAAACGTCATAAAGCCACAACTTGTCAATGTTTATTTAAAATATCATGGAAACATGTACGATAATCGGCGTTTTAAAGGCGGGAGTTTAAAAACAATATTATATTTTGTGTATTTGTGTATATGACCACAAAATATATTTTGTATACAACTGGATAGCAGCCAACTTAATACGCATGCGCAGAAATGACGGCTGGTAATTAATAATTGTTCAAACACCTTGTTTGTAAGGTATTGATACATTTAGAGTTTTATAAATAATAAATAAGGTAGTAAGCGTCAGTTAACCTTAAAAATGTAATTACAAACGCAATCTATAACTTATTTACCGATTGTTTTAAATTTGCCGCCATACGTGGTAACTAATGTCTATGGTGGTAACACTGGATGGAGAGAAAGCTAAGATGACGTATAGCGTATAGTTGTTTGACGCCTTTTTGTTAGAAAGAATCATAGATAACACTGTGAAAGGAATTCTTTGTCTGTGCCGTGAATTCTTTTTCTGTGTCGTGATCCTGGTTTAAGGCCGTGAATCTCGTGTTCTCCAAGAGTGTTTGTTATAATATAATATTATTATTATAGTGTTGGATATTTCAACAACAATCAGAAAGTTCCAGTGCTTATTAATTGCTTATTTTTAAGTTTAGGGTAGTTGCTATAATAATTTTTTGTTCCATATTAAGTTGTCTTTTCATTTAATAAAATGTTATTTTTGTAATTACTTCAGAAACCTGATGTTCAATTGTTATTCTGTCTTAACCATTTTAATCAGAAGAAAAAATGCCACTAATTTGCTAATTTAACCGACTTTGTAGCTGCAATAATAATGGAGTTAAAATGGTGAGCAGATAACTTTGGACACTGTGTATATATAAATAATATAACTATTATATTTATTTAGAAATATTATTTATTTTACTTTTATAATAGGTGTTTATTTTTTATTTTATATAATTGGCTGTGTAAAATTATATATATGTATACAGAATTAAAATAATATATTTTATAAAGTAATAAAATGGCATTTGATTGTTTAAAATGTATCCCCAACAAATAACAAGGCCATTCAGAGGATGTCCTCAGGACATCCCATTCCTGGACCTACATATACCCATGGGACTTTCAGGGGACATCCTTAGGATGTCCTATTCCTGGACCTAGGGATATCCCTAGGATATCCTAAAGGCCATTTGCGGGACGTCTGTAGGCTGGCCTTTTTTGCACCACTCGGCCATGGTTGGGATGTCCTGAGGAGGTCTGAGGACGTCCTAGGATATCCTTGGGATATCCCAATATCCTGTAAGGCTTTCCTTAGGACGTCCTTAGGACAGACTTGTGCTAGCTGGGAAGGAACACCCCATTTTAATATATAACATTAATTACATAACACCCTGTATATACATATATATACATTGTGACCCATGTGTTTGCGACTCACCCCTGTAAAATCTTTATTTATTGTGCGATTTTAAACGGATTTATTTTAAAGTGTAGATCTTGATAAACTGTATTTTTAGAGCAAAAGACGCCATATTAATACAAAATACAAGGCCTACTATGTCAGTTTTTAAGAGTAAATTTTTAAGAATTCATATTAATTTATTAATTATTAATTATTTACTCCTTATGTCAAAAGGTATTCAGTATTTTAATATATAACATTAATTATATAACACCCTGTATTATATAATTATATATTATAATATATATTATCTATTTTCAAAAAACGTTTGTTGTGACAATAACTCCAATTTCAAAGATACAGTTGTATTCATTAAAAAAGCGTACAAGAATTAGAATGAGAGAAAACTGTCAACATTATTGCGTTAAACCGGCTTTCCACTGACTTAAGTCACTATAACTGACAGTAGAAAATAAAAATGCCTCGTCAGTTAAAAAGGCTCAAATAGTATCAAGAATCGAAGAAGAATGGTCAATTCGTACCGTGGTATAATAGAAATAAAAAATCTATATTAAAAATTAATAATTTTTGTAATATTATTTAATTAACCTACGACGTCAATGCTCTTTATAAACTATAGTAATTATTTTAATGACTTATGTCAGTGATAAGCCGGTTTTAAGCAATAATATTATTTTGACAGATTTCTCTCATTCTAATTCTTGTACGCTTTTTTATTGAATACAACTGTACATACCTTATACAGGCTATATATAAAAGTTGTTAAACTACTCAAAATAGCGTAGAATATAAATATTCATTTATTGGCGACACTGCTGTGCAATGTTGTAATCCCATAAAAGATGAACAATACAAAAACCGTTTTGTTTATACATTCCCGTACGGGAATCTATAAACAGCACTACGGTTTTCGTATTGTTCATCTTTTACAGGAGGAAGGAAGGAAGGGAATCTATAAATCAGGCTGTAAACGCATCGTTTTCAGTGCTACTCCCCGAACTATAAATTGTAAAAATTGGGTACCGCTCGCTACTCCAAGTTGGAGTCTCCAACTCTTATTTATTATCTATTTATCTTACTATCTTCTTGTTTCTTGGGGACCACTCTTGCCAACTGTCGGGTTTGTTCCCCACAAGCTTTATAAAGTCATCGAAATTAGGGATTTTTTTAAATAAATATTCGCTAATTTGTAAGTTTTTTTAACTAAATTTCTTCAAACTTTTATTTATAAAATCGCCTTGGATTTTAACTTTTAGAAAATTTAAATAGTTTTTTGTGGTTTAAAATCAATATATCAAAATAATTTTTTAAATTTTAAATTGAGATGAAACTTGTTCTTTTTTAAAGATCAGTTCGTTTTTGTAAGGGGTCGTAGGTCAAAATTTTGTTTAGATTTTTGTATTTTTTAGTTTAATATCTATAATTTTTATATTAAATATTTTCAACAAAAATATCAACCGATAAGGATATAACAGTTTCTTATTTAAGATTTTATTTTCAAAACGTCTTTAGAAAATAACACAATTTTTAAACCCTAATTACTCAAATTGATGCGTAATTTTTGGAAACTATAATCGAAATTACATTATTTGATTATTATTGAAATAATAAATAACAAATATATAATTAAGAAATTCGTCACGTAATATGTTTATCGCGCAGGTCTGACTCACCCATTTTTTTGGTTGTTTTTGTTAATAAGAAATAATTAAAATCCCTTCAACGTAATCAAGCGTTCAGTTGTAATTTGGCTTTTATGCGACGAACATGCTCATTTATTCAGTAGCGTGTCAAATTTTTTGGGGGCCCCCCCGCGAACTTTTTTTTGAGGCCCCCTATGTCACTATTATATTTTCCAAAAATAACCCATTATAGTAAATATTTATACACAATATCATTATCTAATAGTTAAAAAACAGCGAATTTTTGAAACTAAATTTATTTCTATAAATTATTATGTTATTATAATATAGGAGGGATGATTGAAAAGTTCTAAAAAAAATGTTCTTCTAATACAAGGAAAACATACAACAAATATTTAACTAATAAGTACAAAGATATGGAATTAAATATGCATTATTTTAAAAACTACTTATAAAATATCCTAACGTTTGTACCTTAACGAAAGGAACTTGTCAACTATTTTGTCTAAATCTACATCTTTCGCTCGTTCATTTTCTACTGAGATTATGGCCAATGAGCTAAGGCGATTTTGTACCATACTAGACCTCGTAAAGCTTTTTATTATCTTCAACTTTGAAAAAGTCCTTTCTGGTTGAGCCGATGTAACGGGAAGTACTAGAAACAACTGGAACGCAGTGCAAATTTCAGGTATACTACTTATTAGTAATTAATTTTTTTCAAAAATAAAATCTGAAAACTTTCTTATGCTATGAAAATTTTTAATCTTTTCGTAAAGTAAATTTTATAATTTTATTAGTTCCAATCCTAGATTTTGAGTTAAGTCGTTAGGATATTTCTCTATTAATACTCTGACATAAGCTAAAATATCAGATTCTTGCGCGTTTATCAATGTTTGTGGGTTTAAAATTTCAAATTTCGAATAAATATTTTTAAATGCTTCATACCTGATTCTAAACTGAGTTAATATTATATCCAAACAAGCATTAAAAATTGTAACTTTTAAACGATTTTTATTATTTTCAATTGGCTCATCCGCTGCAATCTCATCAAAAAATTTTTTGACTGTACGGACTCTTTTGCATTTCAGTTGAGGGTCAATATTCCAAGATTTCGCAGTTGAAATAGATAACTCATACACATTTTCAAAATTTTCTCTGAGACTCTCTAATTTGGCAAGAACTCCTGATATTAGATCTGTTGCCTGTCCTATGTCAATGTCATTCTTTTGCAAACATTTTGAAAGCATATTAATATTTTCCAAAATAGTACCTTGAAAACATAGCAAGAAAATGAATTCAAAATTTTCTATTTTATTTTGTAATATCTTGGCCTCATCTCTATCACTGCGTTTTTTGGCTATTAATGTTAAATTTGATAAACACTTGACAACCGACAAAAAATTATTTTTTAACGATATTATACTATCGGATCTTGACGACCATCTAGTTGGACATAATTTTTTTAGAGTTAAGCCAACAGTTTCACTTCTTTTTATTTCGGAGTTTAAGCTTTGCCAACGAGGTAGACTTTCACTAAAAAATACGTAGAGAGACTGAACTGTGTCAAAAAAATTTCTTATTTCGGCAATGTTGCTTACAGAGTCATTTAAAATAAGATTTAAGCTATGAGCAGTGCAATGGACATAATCGGCATTTGGTTGTCGTTGTTTGATTAGAGCTTGCAGACCTGCGTATTTCCCTGCAAAAAAACTTATTTTTATAAGGTTCCATAATATTATTAATGATGATTGAACTTTTAAGACAACTTTATTTTTTTAATCAATAAAAAGTATAGTGTACAATGTATATTAGTTGTCGAAAAAACATAATTTAAATGTTCTTACCGCTCATATTTGCAGCACTATCATAACTCTGGCCTCTACATTTGTCTAGGGAAATTTCATACTTCTGTAGAACTTTTAAAATTTCACTTTCAAAATCTTTTGCACACTGGCCTGTCATTTCGTAAAATCCCAGAAATGATTCTTCAACCTTAAATTTGTTTTCTTTGAGCTTAATATGACTAAAAACAAGACTAAGTTGATCTTTTCTACTTATATCCTGTGTCGTATCAACGATGATTGAAAAAAATGGGCTGTCCTTGATATCTTCAACAATTGATTGCAATATTGAATCAGCAATAAGAAAAATAAATTGATTTTGCGATGTATTACTTAAATAATGTCTAGTTCCTTTCTTAATTCTATTAATATGCAACTCAAGAACTGGGTCATATCTGGCTAAAAGTTTGACAATATTTAAAAAAACGCCTTTTGAGGAGTCAGCTTCTAGTTTATTTTCATCTAAAGAAAAAATATCTCGATGACCTCGGAAAGGCAGAGAAGACATGGCAATTGTTCTAGTTACGTCAATAATCCTTTTCAGTGGAGCTTTTAATCTATGTATATCTTCATTTAAACATATATCCACCGTCTTATTAGCTTTCCACGTCGAATACACCAAACATGCATCGAGATGAACTCTTGCATTCTCGTGTGTCAAAATTTTTTTTGAAAGGCCTTTCCAATCATTCAACATTCCCGTGGTCCAAGCAGGGTTGAAAGAGGTACTGCTCCTATCCGCAAACAACCAGCAAGGATGACAGTATACTCCATTTAAAGTCACTAAGTAGGATATCCAGAATCTTAAATAAAAAAATAAAACACTTGTATTGGAAAACAGTGTTTTTTTATTTTTTAGCGTGAAATATTGAAAGAAAATATAATAGTATATAAAAGTATAAGTGGATAAAAAGGTCTTTAAAACATGCGCGATTTTTCTAGCACGACGGCGCAGCCGGAGTGCTCGAAATAGAGCAAGCAAGCAAGTGTATCTTCTTTTTTCTATTCTAAAGCAAATTTTTTAACTTACCGTTCCAACAACTGTCCAGATGATGTCCTTTTCTTATAATACACTTCACTAAATGATCGGTTTGAGTCGTCTTTTGCAAAACCACTTATAGGCCTTTCGGGCCTATACGGACCAACATGCACAAGCTACTTTTTTAGATCATCACTTAATTCAGTGTTTAAAAAAAGCGCTAAGTCACTGGAGAATATTGAGCCTGATTCGAGACTTGACTCAAAATCTGAATCTTTGTTTTCGGGAATATTTTCACCTTCAATGTCTGGTAGGATAGTTTCATCATCATACACTTCTGTTTTTGATGATGAGGTTGCGGATGTTCAGTGGCGTAGCGACAGTACCGCGAACGCCCGCCAAGCGGGGGGCCCTAACCTCGTAGGGGGCCCGGCCGATACTTGCCCCAAAACATTAAAATACTTATTTCCATCTTACTTATGCTAAAAATTGAATAATAATGAATGATTAATTAAAAATATCATAATTTACTAAAATGTAGGTAGGTACTTGATATTATTGGCCTACCATCACAACATAAATGTAAAACATCTATAGATATTATAACGGAACCTTTTATGAATTTTAAAAATCGCGCTTATTTAACAATTGACAGCGGGTTTACGCAGGAACGATTCAGAACTTGGAAACATGCGCCTAACTCTAAACAGATATGCGCATTTAGTTATGCGTATTATTCTGACAGTTTTGAAGCGTTCTCTTTGCGAACCCCTAAAATTTTGACGATTGGTATTCACAAGTTGTTAGTTTGTTTTTGTTTTATATTCGTATTGGTTCAAGTAGGTTTTTATTTGTGACTGCTTCTGATTATTTTATTTTTCCACTGTTTTACATGCATTTCTCGCCGGTCAGCTGTGGTGAGCACAAAGTGGTCTCGTATTTACATGTAAGTATTTCTTTTATTATTGGTTTGTTTAATATTATAGAGAGTTTAATATATAGAGTTACTGAGTAAATATTATTAACTAAATATACCTATTCAAGGATGCCTGATAAAATTATTATAGTTTAAGGTTATTTTTTTTATGTTAAAAAAATATGTTATTATTTTACTTATAATTTATAAGTAGGTACAGTGGTATTTTTTTGTTACTTTTCGTTTATAAATAGGTAATTTAAAAAATCATGTCACCGGATGTATTATTTTTTATTTACAATATAAAACCATGTAAAAAATACCTGAAATCAGGGGACCCAGTAAGGATTTTCGCGGGGGGGGGGCCGAAATTTGTCGCTACGCCACTGCGGATGTTAATGGCGTTTCAGAAGTTGATATAACTTTTTTTTGAAAAAACGTATCAATTTTGGCAATCTTCTTCTTCTCCTCCTTTTTTTCAACTAGTTTTCTTTTTTGAGCCCCACTCAGATATTTGCGCGAACTACTCATTTTAATATTTTAAATATCAACTCAAAATTCAAACGTAACAAGTGAAACAACAAAGACTTGCTAATAACCGAAAATTCCTATTAAAACGGGGAATCACTGAGGTTTCGACCAGTCAGGGTTGACAATTGTTTGGGCGTTCACATTTTTTATGTTCGAAAGAAATAGTAACAAATTAAATATTGATTTGAAATGTTTAAATGTGCATATTTGTAGTTTTGGAGTTTGTTCTATATACATAGGTATTACTTTTTCTTAGAGTATATTGGGGGCCCGGGGGCCCCCAATATACCGGGGCCCCCCCGCGTGGCGGGGTCTGCGGGGCCGTTTGACACGCGCCTGCATTTATTACTTTTATCTACATCAACAAATTGCTAGGTATTATTAGAATTCTAATGCATCTATTAGGTCAAATAATACTACGAATATTTTTGATATTAAAAAAAATAAAAAACATAAAATTTGCAGTCCTTAAATGGTCTAATTGTATTTTTTTCTAGGACCAACATCTTAAAGCCATAGCTATTAAGCCAATGGATATTAAGGAATAAGACAACCATATAGCAACTTCAGGTGAATATATATGGGGATGATGGGATTGAACCAGAACTCATCAATAAATTTCCCAGACAGCAATATGACGTCTTAATGAAGTCTGCATAAGCTCTATTTTATGATTTGGACGTCAAATATAACATCAGAAAGAAGTTTTTAAGAAGTTCTTAAGACTTCGAATGCGCCACCTATTGAACTAATCAAGACTTCTCAAAAAAGAACTCTTGAGGAACCCTTTTCTTTGACTTTGCAATTAAGCATTTAAAGAGTACTACTGTATAAACTTATAAAAATACTTCTTTAGAATTTCCCGTTGTGGAGTACTACTAGGGTACTGATGAAAAAATTACATACTTGATCGTTGTTTATTTTGACATGTCAAGTTTAATTACCATAGAACAAACGAATTTATTAAATTGATTTTATTAAAATAATTTTAATAATTCGCCTATTTTTGGAATTGCGATTACTTCGTCTCACTTTTGTTTAAATTCAAGCGTGCTCTTCACCAGCACCGATAGACGGCCTGTTTCGCTGTTTTGGAGCTAGTCAGTATCGGGTAGCCGTTTACCTAGGTCTAAGACCGTTTGGTATGGGGCACGCTCTAAATTTTACTTCGCCGCTTCTTATATCAAACACAAGCAGTTACAGCGGTGAGAATAAAGTAATCGCCTTAAAATGTGACGTCTCCATGTTGACGTCTTAAAGAGTTAATAATATGATTTCAATTGGAAGTAAGAAAAAAGAATACTCTGTAAGCTAAAAATAAATTGTTCAAAAAGAGGTCAAGAAAAGATCTTTATTTGTACGTAAAAAAATTGACTTCTTATTTATGAGTTCATTAACACCCCTGCTGAAAATGACGGATGATTGCGGATATAAATTCTTCGTCAAAACCGGATAAAAGCAGATGATTGCGGGTATAAATTCTTCGTCGAAGCCGGATAAAAGCAGATAAAAGCGGGTAAAAATATCATCTGATAACATCTGCTTTTGTCCGCATCGCTATATCCGCGAACACCCGGTTGATTGTGTTTTATGTCCGGTTAGTGCACCCCCGCAATCATCTGCAATCATCTGTTTTTAACCGTCTTCACTGTGTTTCGATTATATCTGAATTTGTCCGGAATCATCTGCAAACGTCTGCTTACGTCTGGTTTTATCCGCGATTACCTGCATTTTTTTTGTCTATTTTTGTCTGGTTTTATCTGCAAACGTCTGTTTTTATCCGCGAGCATATGCTTTTACCCGCAAACGTCTGCCTAGTCCAATTTCACCCGCCAACATATGCTTTCACCCGCCAAGATATGCTTTTATCCGCCAACATCTGCTTTTATCCGCGACCATCTGCTTTCATCCGCGAACATCTGCTTTTATCCGCAAACGTCTGGTTTTATCTGCAAACATCTGCTTTCATACGGTTTCACCCGCAAACATGCTTTTATCTGCGAACGCCTGATTTCATCCGGTTAGTGCACCCCCGCAAACATATGCTTTTATCCGCAAACATCTGCTTTTATCCGCCAACATCTCATTTTATCCGCGAACATCTGCTTTTATCCGCGAACATCAGCAATCATCCGCGAACATCAGCAATCACCCGCGAACATCTGCTTTCATCCGCGAACATCTCATTTTATCCGCGAACATCTGCAATCATCCGCGAACATCTGCTTTTATCCGCAAACATCTGCAATCATCCGCGAACATCTGCTTTTATCCGCGAACATCTGCTTTCATACGGTTTCACCCGCAAACATGATTTTATCCGCGAACATCTGCAATCATCCGCGAACATCTGCTTTTATCCGCAAACATCTCATTTTATCCGCGAACATCTGCTTTTATCCGCAAACATCTGCTTTCATCCGCAAACATTTGCTTTTATCTGCAAACATCTGATTTTATCCGCAAACATCTGCTTTTATCGGCAAACATCTGCTTCTATCCGCAAACATCTGATTTTATACGCAAACATCTGATTTTAATCGCAAACAACTGATTTTATCCGCAAACATCTGCATTTATCCGCAAATATCTGCTTTTATCCGCGAACATCTGCAAACATCTGCTTTTAATTGCAAACCTCTGCTTTCATCCGCGTTCGGTTTGTCTGCATTTCCTTTGTCCATTTCGGTCCTGTTTCGTACGCAAACGTCTGGTTTCATTCGCGCTTTTTGTTTTCCTTTTTCTCGTGTATACTTTAGTTTAGTTTATCTGCTTTGTCAAATTTTACTAAGCTTTAACTAACTGGTTGTTAGCCGTTCACGGCACACAACTTTATAACTCTAAAAGGAATTATTTGAATAAAAACAACCTGTATACCTTTATAAAGGAAATAAGTTTATTGAACTTCAATATTATTTGGTAAAATACAAATAAGGTCTTTGTTAAAAGACATAAATAGACATTTTTAAATCATTAAGCTTACATATAAATTAATTGTTAGAAAACATATATGTTATAACATATTCAATTTGTATGGAATTTGTTTGAAAAACACTTATTTCGGCGTAGAATTTTCATCTAACTTTATAAACTTTTTAATTTTGGCATAACCAATATGTAAGAATTAATAGACTTATTATTTTTGTGGTACTCTTCACTATATAGTATACTAAATATATATATATAGTATATATAGTATACTGAATATAATTAAATTATTTTCCCATTGGGAAAATGTCGTGTTGAATAATAGTACATTCTGTAACAAGTTTGGAATACAGCATATTCCGCTCGAGGAAAAATTTGACACACGAGCCGAAGGCGAGTGTGACGGTTTTACGAGAGTGGAATATGCTATTTCAAACGTGTTTCAGACATTATTTTCTCTACGACTACGTAAGAATAGTAACGCTTATATAATTTTAAACAGAGAAAAGAAACCAAGCAGTTTTTGACATTTAAGTTTTTTGTATTGTCAAACCATTTTGTGCCGTCACAATTTTATAATGTAAATTATAATAAATTTAAACAAATGGTATGCCTAAATCTTTATTATAATTAAAAATAGTTATTTACACTAACTAATAAAAAAAATAACATTGTAACAAATACAAAACTAATTTTACAAGTAATCTATGTCAACATCTATTCTTTTTCTACATTTTAAAGGTCTTTTTTTAAACTTTTTGAATCTGTCAAAACTTCAAAGCCGGTATAGTAGGTAACTGGTTTATCATTTTAATATCAAATTTATTATAATTTTGATTTGATTATTTAAAAAACAATAAATATAACTAATTTTTTGTGCCTAAACCTTAATTATACAACTGCTATTATTTTTTTATTAATAAATAATACAGTCATATTTAAATATTTTTAAATTTTTTACGTTTAGTAAACAGCCAGGAGATGTCGTTACTTGTGACCATTCTTAAACAAGAGTAGGAATATTCTCGCACAGTATTGCAGAAAAACATCCTTTCTATGACCAAAAATTACACTAGAATGTTACTATAGAATATATTCTTAAGTACTCGTAGAGAATAGTACATTCTGTAACAAGTTTGGAATACAGCATATTCCGCTCGAGGAAAAGTTTGACACACGAGCCGAAGGCGAGTGTGACGGTTTTACGAGAGTGGAATATGCTATTCCAAACGTGTTTCAGACATTATTTTCTCTACGACTACGTAAGAATAGTAACGCTTATATAATTTTATACAGAGAAAAGAAACCAAGCAGTTTTTGACATTGAAGTTTTTTGTATTGTCAAACCATTTTGTGCCGTCACAATTTTATAATGTATATTATAATAAATTTAAACAAATGGTATGCCTAAATCTTTATTATAATTAAAAATAGTTATTTACACTTACTAATTTTACAAGTAATCTATGTCAACATCTATTCTTTTTCTACATTTTAAAGGTCTTTTTTTAAACTTTTTGAATCTGTCAAAACTTCAAAGCCGGTATAGTAGGTAACTGGTTTATCATTTTAATATCAAATTTATTATAATTTTGATTTGTATATTTGAAAAACAATAAATATAACTAATTTTTTGTGCCTAAACCTTAATTATACAACTGCTATTATTTTTTAATTAAATTAATACAGTAATATTTAAATATTTTTAAATTTTTTACGTTTAGTAAACAGCCAGGAGATGTCGTTACTTGTGACCATTCTTAAACAAGAGTAGGAATATTCTCGCACAGTATTGCAGAAAAACATCCTTTCTATGATCAAAAATTACACTAGAATGTTACTATTCTTAAGTAGTCGTAGAGAAACTTATTTCTCTACGACTACTTAAGAATAGTAACATTCTAGTGTAATTTTTGATCATAGAAAGGATGTTTTTCTGCAATACTGTGCGAGAATATTCCTACTCTTGTATAAGAATGGTCACAAGTAACGACATCTCCTGGCTGTTTACTAAACGTAAAAAATTTAAAAATATATAATATTCTTTAATTTTTATTGTACATTAGTTCAAAGATAGGAATAATAACAAATTTGAGTTTCTCCTGTAAAAAGAGATTTGATTTTATTATTTACAAATTATAAACACAAGTTACAAATATTACCTGTAAAAAGAGAAACGACATTAAATGTCCATTATTCACTATGCGTTTTCCCTAATTACTTTTTAATTAATTTATACAATAACTAAAACGATAGTTTAGTTTCTGACAATTTCTGACAGTTAACTTTTCCCTGCTTTATTTAAACAGTGCACTCTTAATCTAAACTTAATTAATAATTCAAAAAGAAGTACAATGTACTTTCTTTACAAATATTTAAATATTACTGTATTATTTATTAATTAAAAAATAATAGCAGTTGTATAGGTAATTAAGGTTTAGGCACAAAAAATTAGTTATATTTATTGTTTTTCAAATATACAAATCAAAATTATAATAAATTTGATATTAAAATGATAAACCAGTTACCTACTATACCGGCTTTGAAGTTTTGACAGATTCAAAAAGTTTAAAAAAAGACCTTTAAAATGTAGAAAAAGAATAGATGTTGACATAGATTACTTGTAAAATTAGTTTTGTATTTGTTACAATGTTATTTTTTTTATTAGTTAGAGTAAATAACTATTTTTAATTATAATAAAGATTTAGGCATACCATTTGTTTAAATTTATTATAATTTACATTATAAAATTGTGACGGCACAAAATGGTTTGACAATACAAAAACTTAAATGTCAAAAACTGCTTGGTTTCTTTTCTCTGTTTAAAGTTATATAAGCGTTACTATTCTTACGTAGTCGTAGAGAAAATAATGTCTGAAACACGTTTGGAATAGCATATTCCACTCTCGTAAAACCGTCACACTCGCCTTCGGCTCGTGTGTCAAATTTTTCCTCGAGCGGAATATGCTGTATTCCAAACTTGTTACAGAATGTACTATTCCTTTACAGGTTGTTTTTATTCAAATAATTCCTTTTAGAGTTATAAAGTTGTGTGCCGCGAACGGCTAACAACCAGTTAGTTAAAGCTCAGTAAAATTTGACAAAGCAGGTAAACTAAACTAAAGTATACACGAGAAAAAGGAAAACAAAAAGCGCGAATGAAACCAGACGTTTGCTTACGAAACAGGACCGAAGAGGACAAAGGAAATGCAGGCAAACCGAACGCGGATGAAAGCAGAGGTTTGCAATGAAAAGCCGATGTTTGCAGATGTCCCCGGATAAAAGCAGATATTTGCGGATAAATGCATATGTTTGCGGATAAAATCAGATGTTTGCGGATAAAATCAGATGTTTGCGGATAAAAGCAGATGTTTGCGGATAAAAGCAGATGTTTGCGTATAAAATCAGATGTTTGCTGATAAAAGCAGATGTTTGCCGATAAAAGCAGATGTTTGCGGATAAAATCAGATGTTTGCGGATAAAAGCATATGTTTGCGGATAAAATCAGATGTTTGCGGGTAAAAGCAGATATTTGCGGAGAAAAGCAGATGTTTGCAGATTAAAATAGATGTTTGCGGATAAAAGCAGATGTTTGCAGATTAAAACAGATGTTTGCGGATAAAAGCAGATGTTTACGGATTAAAGGAGGCGTTCGCGGATAAATGCAGATGTTTGCGGATAAAAACAGAAGTTTGCGGATTAAAGCAGATCTTTGCGGATAAAAGCAGATGTTTGCAGGTGAAATCGGATGAATCAGACTTTTGCGGACTAAATTAGATGTTTGCGGATTAAAACAGATGTTTGTGGATTAAAGCAGATGTTCAAAGATAAAAGCAGATGTTTGCGGATATAAGCAGATGTTTGCAGGTGAAATCAGATGAAGCAGACTTTTGCGGACTAAAGTAAATGTTTGCGGATGAAATCAGATGTTTTTGGATTAAAATAGATGTTCGCGGATGAAAGTAGATCTTCACGTATAAAAGCAGATGTTTGCAGGTGAAATCGGATAAAGCAGACGTTTGCGGATTAAAGTAGATGTTTGCGGATAAAATCAGATAAAACTGGGTGAAAGCAGATATAAACCCAAATACAGGTATTTGCGGATGAAACCAGATGAAAGCAGACATAGAACTAAATAGATAAAACCCGACGTTCGCGGATAATATTTATACCCGCAATTGCAGATAAAAACCGACATGCCGGGTAAAATCAGATATGTCGGATGAAAACAGATATAAATGGACATAAAACTAGCTTGGTTTTTTATCCGCAATCATCCGATATTACCCGTCTTTTTCAGCAGGGACCTCAGAATTCTGAGCTCATAAAAAGGAGCTGTTTAAGACGTCATGTTAGAACTTCTACACGAAGTTGTTTAAAAGACTTCATACTGAAATTTTTCTGAATTGGATGCTGACTGGGTTGGCAAGTATGTACCAATTTATTATTTTTAAATTTTTGACTAAAATAAAAGTAGGTAGGTACCTATTTGTTCGCTAATTTTTAAGTTTTTTTTAACTAAATTTCTTCAAACTTGTTTAGTCTACTTTTATTTATAAAATCGCCTTGGATTTTAACCTTTAGAAAATTTAAATAGTTTTTTGTTGTTTGAAATCAATATACAGGGTGTTTCATAATATATGCGCAGGACTTCAGGATGTGATAGCTCATCCAAAAAGATGAAAAAAGTCGCTATTAAGTTACGCTCTAAAATGCACAATTTTCGAGATACAGGGTGTTGAAATTTTAGAAAAAAATTCGTTTTTTTCGAATATCTCCGGAACCGTTTATCGTACAAAAAACTGCTTTTGTAAGCATTTTCTACTCAAAATAAGCTATGTTTTGTGCTAGAAAAAAATTTTTTTTCCTCATAATTGGTGGAGATTTTGAAGGGGTATAGCGGGTGTTTTTCTCCTCAACTTCTACGCCCCTAAAAAAAGTACGGTTTTGAGAGGCCCATTCGAACCGCCAATGTTTTCTACACAAAAAAGGTACTTGGTCATAAGCTCTAAAGTTGACCGTTTTCGAGAAAAATCAACTTTTATGTTTAAAACATGGTCAATTTAAAAAAAAATATTTTTTTTTTACTAATTAAACAAAATTCATTTTAACGTTAGGACAAGTAACAAAACCAAACCATAATTGCAAAATAAAAAATGATTTAAAAGTTGTCTTTGCTTAATTCTCCAAACCGTAAAGGTAACGCATTTCGCACATTTCAGCATTTGAGTAAAAAATCATTTTTTATTTTTTTTTTAATTTTGCAATTATCGTTTGGTTTTGTTACTTTTTTTAACGATAAAATAAATTTTGTTTAATTAGTAATAATAGTATATTAAAGTACAAGTTGCAGAAGACCACATATTCTCGCACGAATTCGAAATTTGGCCTCGAGCGACGAAGGAGCGAGTGGACGAACGAATAAGTGCGAGAATAGCCTTCTGCAACGTGTGATTTATACTATTTTCTCGATTTTAACTTTTATTTAGGATTTTTTAATTGTTTTGTGGTCGTTGTTAGTTGGGGGATTTTTCTCGCAAAATGTCAGTTGGCAACACAAAATGACAGTTGCATGGACAGGTAGATTTATTTTTATTTACTATTTATTAATAATCTGTCTCTTTTTGTCAACTGGATAATAGGGTTTTGTGTAAGTATTGTATTATTTTTTAATGTTTTCTGATATTTTTGAACAATTGTGTTTACTTTTAGCAGTGAAAAATGTCACAGGAGGTTTTACTGCAACACCGAACATTACAATAAAAGTTTATAACTATTGTCCTAGTGATTAATTTATAGTAGTTTTGTGTTTTGTGTACTGTGGGTATATAATATTTCCAATAAAATATAGTTTGATTGACCTGTTTGGCTCATTTATTTGTTAATATTTGTTATCCTGCACAAGTTCAACCTGAACTGCACTTTTTCACATTAAACTTAAAATTTTGCATTAAAATGCATTGTTGGAGCAAACTTCATATAACAAAACAATAATAAAGGCTTCATTTTCAATAAAAGTGTAGTTTAGGTTGCACTAGTGCAGGATAACAAACAAAGCTATTATAAATAATCCTAAAAGTAATGAATTTGAGGTTATTAAACAGTTTGACATTTTGGGGGTACCAATACTTAAAAACTAAATGTTACCAAAAATCGTTTAAGAATGAGCTTCATTCTTCAACGATTTTGCGTGCGAGAATATGACATTCTTACATAAAAATCGAGAAAAAAAATTTTTTCAAAAAATTTACCATGTTTTTAAACATAAAAGTTGATTTTTCTCGAAAACGGTCGACTTTAGAGCTTATGACCAAGAGTCCCTTTTTTCGGTAGAAAACATTGGCGGTTTGAATGGGCCTCTCAAAACCGTACTTTTTTCAGGGGCGTTGAAGTTGAGGAGAAATACACCCGCTACCCCTTCAAAATCTCCACCAATTATGAGTAAAAAAAATTTTTTTCTGGCACAAAACATAGCTTATTATGAGTAGAAAATGCTTACAAAAGCTGTTTTTTTGTACGATTAACGGTTCCAGAGATAATCTAAAAAAACGATTTTTTTTTCTAAAATTTCAACACCCTGTATCTCGAAAATTGTGCATTTTAGAGGGTAAGTTAATAGCGACTTTTTTTATCTTTTTGGATGAGCTATCACATCCTGAAGTCCTGCGCATATATTATGAAACACCCTGTATATTAGGATGAGCCAAAAAAACTAACCTATTGAATTTATGGGTTAAAATGAACCTATATACCGAGAAAAAAATGTCCCTGCAAGGCAGGATTTTCAGTTCAATTTTAAAAGGTGTCGGTGAGCATTTAAAGTTTCCCATTTAAATAACACGTAAAAAAAAACTTCTTTCATTAAAAATACCATAACTTTTGAATTGTTTACGATACTAATTTTTACGTCGCGGATTCTTGTAGAGCATAAAATTTCCTGAAAAAATCTACCCCAGGATAATTTTTTTTAATTAAAAAATTCGTATATTTGAAAGCTTTGAAAAGTGAAAAAAATCAAAATATTCACTCTCTAAAAATTCTACTATTTGAATTAGTACCACCTTTTTTTACTAATAAAATAGTCGTTTTCACTTTTAAATAGTTATTTTTTTCTACGTAAATAGTTAAAGTTTGACTAATTTAAGATTAGTCACCATATTTGACTATTTCTGACAGTTAAAAGTAACTAATTTCTTTAATCGTTTACGGCCAACAACAAAGTATTATTTGAATTAAATGCATATAACTTACCTCTCCATGGTTAAATGACCCATAAAACAAATAAAGATGCAAAAAGTTTAGCTGAAAACAGTAACACAAATAATATATTAAACTTTAAAATATTATGAACAATATTTATTGACAAATAAAATTTATTTTTATAAGAGCGGCTGACAGCCGACTGGTTATGAGGTTAGGTTGACAAGCTTGTGGCTATTTTGCAAGCGGGCAAATAACACACGGTTTAGATCAAAAATAATATTTAATTTACACTAAACTATCAAAAGAAAATCACAGATTACATTTTATGTTCGAAGCGTCGTAGATGCCGAGTCGTGATTGGCTCTCTCCTATTG
Source organism: Brassicogethes aeneus (assembly GCA_921294245.1). Lineage (NCBI taxonomy): Eukaryota > Metazoa > Arthropoda > Insecta > Coleoptera > Nitidulidae > Brassicogethes > Brassicogethes aeneus. Next base: position 14,247,371 of record OV121134.1, on the reverse strand, counting down.
GCCGTCAAAATGTCAAAAACCCTGGCCGTGTTGCCGTTTCTCTCCATGCAATCCCGGCGGTGTTGCCAGTTCTATTTTCAGCGAAGTCAATCGATCTGTGGTGTGATTCCGCCACAGGGCTCCCCCCCAGTGAGGGACACTCTGGTTGCGAGCGGTTCTGTTGGCACGTGCTGAGCTGCAGCCGGTTGGCGTAAGAATGTTCCTCCAATAGCCGGTGGGATGCTGGGACATACGCTGGTTTAAGTATGTCCATGGAGACTTGATGAGGAACGTTTCGGATGTCCACCGTGAAGAACTTGTCATGTCGTTCCACCACTCTGAACGGGCCATCGTATGGAGGTGTTAGCGGAGGCTTCACTTTGTCAGTGCGAATAAACACGTGTGTTGTCGTCTGAAGGTCCGGATGGACATATGCAGTGCGGCTTGAGTGATTGCTCGTCTGTACAGGTCGTAATGCTCCCATGGTCTCGCGGAGCCGTTGAACAAATCGGTGTTCATCTGGTTGGGCAGCACTGGGGACAAGTAGCTGTCCCGGGAGGCGAACTGGGGTACCATATACCAACTCTGAAGCTGTGCACGAAATGTCTTGTTTAAAAGTATTGCGTAGACTCAGCATGACTAGGGGAAGGGCATCGACCCAGGATACCACGTCGGCAGCGATGAGAGCAGTCTTGAGGGTTCGGTGGAAGCGTTCAATGCAGCCATTTGATTGTGGGTGATAGGCAGTCGTCTTTATGTGCCGCACCCCCAGCATCGTGTTGAGTTGACGGAACAACTGGCTCTCGAATTGCCTGCCTCTATCAGTCGTTATTGTCGCCGGAACTCCAAAGCGGGATATCCATATTTCGAGAAGTTTATTTCCCACTACTTCTGCAGTCATCTCCGGAATAGGAATGGCCTCGGGCCATCTCGTGAATCGGTCGATAATCGTGAGCAGGTATCGGAAGTCGTGGCAAGGAGGAAGTGGCCCGACAATATCGATGTGTATGTGGGCGAACCGGTTATCAGGCATTCCTACTGGTGTCACAGGTGTGACAGTGTGACGACCAACCTTGGCACGTTGACATTGGATGCATTCTCTGGACCATTGCTTAACTTGGTGGTTCATGTTATGCCACACAAACCGCTCGGCGATCAGTCGCAGTGTAGCGGTGTGTCCTGGGTGGGACTGGGTGTGGAATTTCAGGAAAACGTCTCGCTGGAAGGCTGACGGTACATACACGCGTATCCGTCCATCTTGGACTGCACAATAAAGGGGTCGTTCGCTGTCCGGAAGGGCGATGCGTTGGAGTTGTAGGGAGCTGGCAGGGTCTTGCAGGACTTGCTTTAGACTGTCGTCTGTATCTTGGGCTTCAGCTAGCTGGTCAAAGTCGATAGTAATGGATGCCGCAAGGGCGTCCACTTCGGGTCGCGAGAGACAGTCGGCGACGATGTTGGCTGTCCCCTGGACATGTCGGATATCGGTCGAAAACTGGCCAATAAATTCCAGCTGTCGAATCTGTCTTGGAGATTGGCGATCATGTCTCTGCTGGAAGGCGTACGTTAGAGGCTTATGGTCAGTGTATATGGTGAATTGCACGCCCTCGAGGAAATGACGGAATTGGTGTATGCCACTGAATATGGCCAACAACTCGCGATCGTAAGTACTATAATTTCGCTGCGTCGTGGAGAGCTTCCGTGAGAAGAAAGCAATAGGCTGCAGATGCTCGCCTATGAGCTGTTGGAGTACGCCGCCAATTGCGGCATCTGAGGCATCGACTGACATGCTCAACTGGGCCTGCGGTGCTGGGAAGACCAATTCGGTAGTGGCGGCCAGGAGTTCTTTAACTCTGATGAACGCGCCTGCTGCTGCTGGAGGTAAGTTAAGATCCTGATGCTTCTTCTTTTGATTGGATAGTAGCTCGGTTAGTGGCAGGAGCTCGTTTGCTGCGCTTGGTAACCAACGTCGATAGAAATTGACCATTCCCATAAATCGGCGTAGTTGTCGGTATGTTGTGGGTTGAGGAAAGTCACGAATGGCACTGACTTTGGCTGGCAAGGGTTGGACACCAGTTGGGGAGACTGTGACGCCGAGGAAGTTGCCTTCACGGGTCCGAAACTTGGACTTCTCTCGGTTGATTTGGAGTCCATTTGTTTCCAGGATTTGGAGGACTGATGCCAGGTGCTGCTCGTGTTCCGCCTCTGTCGCTGAGGCTACCAGGATGTCGTCGATATATATGTAGACAAAGGAGCATCCTCGGAAGAGGTGGTCAAGGTACCGCTGCAACGTTTGGGCGGCGTTTCGCAGGCCAAAGGGCATACGCAGAAATTCGTACAGGCCGAAGGGCGTGGTCACAGCCGTCTTCTGTACGTCCCTCGGACAGACTGGGATCTGGTGAAAAGCATGTGTATAGTAGAGAAAACATGCTTACCATGTAGCTGGTTTGCAAAATCCTGGATATGTGGCACTGGATATCGGTCAGGCTTGGTGATGGCGTTTAAACGGCGGAAATCTCCGCAAGCACGCCACTGGCCCTTGGCTTTTTGGACCATGTGCAGCGGGCTGGCCCACGGCGACTTCGATGGCTGGATGATGCCTGCTTGCATCAGGTTATTAAACTCCGCTCGAGCAGCTTGCAGGCGGTCTGGCGGAAGTCTGCGTGGCTTCGAGAATACCGGGGGGCCTTGGGTATCGATTAGGGATTGCAATCCGGAAAACCGGATCCGATAATCCGGCGGATCCGGCATCATTAAACGTCGACCGGATCCGGTATGAGTTTGCCGGATCCGATCCCACGACATTAGTTTCAAACTGACAGTTGGGTTTTAAACTGACAGTTTGTCATTTGTGACTCGCTTGAGTGAAAAAATATGTGTTTTTATCGTTGCTTCGTCAATTAAATGTAAGTAGACATTGTTATTATTTAATTGAACTATTTTTTTGTTGCATTTACGAGTACGAATTGAGTAACGAATCATTACTAACGATGCATATTTCTGATTTTATTTATATATATTATAATATAACTTTCTTATTACATTGATGAATACCTACACACATTTGTCCCACACTCATTTAGAATTGAGACATTATACACTCAAAAACAATTGACAAAGTAAGCCATTGTTACACTAGTTGAACAATGAAAATATTGCACCACTAGTGAAACAATAAAAAAGAAAAAGACAATAATTGTTAATATTATTGACAAATATTATAAACAATAATACAGCTATTTTTTATACTAACTTAATACACACATAAATATGATTTTAAACATTGTTCACATATTTGGAATTATATTTTAAATGCAAATAGATAATCCCAAAAAGCATATAAAACAATGTTAGAAAACTTAAAGTTTAATAAATAAATACCTAATTGCATTTTTTTGGATATTAAATCATAGTTTTAGTAAGTTGGGTGCATAACGTCTCTTTGGAATTAAATTTTAAAGGCAAATAATCCCAAAAAACAATGTAAAAAAACTTAACCTTAAAAACCAAAACACTTTTGACAGATAAATATGTTTACAAAACTGGTAATTTTTATTTAATTATTATTTGTAGCTCTATAAGAAGTCGATTAGCAGATGATACAATTAACACAATTTGTTTCCTACATCATTTTTCCAAAACCAAATTTGAATTTTTATAATAAAGTTATAATTTAAAATATGTATAGTTTTAAACTCCTTATTGTGATTATAGTGCCAACGTTTAAACACTATACTAGATTGGTATTGTTAATTTGTGATTGTTTATTGTTACAGTTTAAATAAAGTTGATTTTAAAAGAAATAAACTTTTTTTCTACTCCTATTACGGAATATGACCGTTCTAATATCACTTTTTAAGGTGGAATTATATATATTCCTTAAAGTGTTACAGAATGAATGAATTATTCTATCACCGTATGACAGAATAAACACTGGTGGCGACATCTCTGTGCTTATTATCAATTTTTAGACCGATCTAACCTCTCTTTCTCCCAATTAAATTATTTTTCCATTGTATTTTTAAGAAACGTACATAGAAAACCCCGAAGGTAGAAAAAGTTTGTAATTGCATTTTCCACTCTCGTAAAACCGCCAAACTCGCCTTTGGCTCGTGTGACAAGCTTTTCACTCGAGCGGAATATGCCATATTCCAAACTTGTTACAGAATATACTATTTTATAAACTTTGTAATATAGGTACACTCAATTAATAAAAGATATACTATAGTATATCTTTTATATTACAAAGTTTCTTATAAGATAAGCAAATTTCAGAATGAAAGGAAAAAATATGTTTGATGTGACCTATTCGGCCGGATCCGACCGGATCCGGCCGGATCGACAGGAATCCGACCGGATCCGACCGGATTGAAATTGTTGCCGGATTGCAATCCCTAGTATCGATATTATGCTGGACTTTTCCAGGATCATCTGATGTACCAGTTGGACGATTGTACGGGTGAGCAGTATATAGCCCCACATCCAGTGTCTTTACCTGCCGAGAAACGCATGTGATGCTGCTTGGGGCGGCTGGGCTTACAAGGCGTTTATTTCGCATGTCTACGGTGATACCATGGTGAGTAAGGAAATCGGCCCCAAGAATAGCGGTGGTGACGTCTGCGACTACGAAGGTCTACATGACCGGCTGGCCAAGACCAAGGCTCAACTTCAGCTGTTTCTGCCCATACGTTCTAATGCAGGAACCGGTAGCAGAGTAAAGGCATATAGTACTGGGTTGTGTAGCAGTGCAGATTTTTCGTGGCAGCACGCTTACGTCAGCCCCGGTGTCGATAAGAAACTGGAGTTGGAGGCCCCTGTCCGTGACGAACAGGCGACGCGATGTATGTGGAGCCACAGTCGTCGCCACTACTGTGCCTCCTGGTCGTTTTTTGTAAATGTGCATGGGGGCCTGCATTTCTTGGCCTGAGCCCCAAATCTTTGGTGATAGTAGCACTGCCCATCGACGGCTGGGCTGTAGGTTGTTTGGGCTGGTTGAAATTTTTCAGCTTTCTTGTCGAAGTCCACCTTTTTGGCTAGTGCGTTGACCTGGTCACTTAGTTCGGCTACTGCTTTGTCTAAGGTTGGCTTCTCTTCGGTAGCCATAATCGAAAGGCTGGAACGTGTATACTTGTCAGCTTTTTTAGCCAACTCCTCTATATCGCCGTCAAGGACAGATATAACCCCTCGGACTTGGGGCGGTAGGCGGTCGAGCCACAAGTTTTTTAGTACTTGCTCGTTTATGTTGCTCATTGCCAGAGCTTGCATGCGGTGAAGAAGCTGAGTCGGTTTAAGGTCGCCCAAAGTTATTTCAATTAGTCTGTGGATTTTTTCATCTGAGTTTATACCGTATCTGTCCAGAAGTCGGGTTTTTAGGTCTTCATAGGCCTTACCTTTAGTTGGGTTTCGCAATATGTCAGCTACCTTTAGTAAAACTTCACTGTTTAAGCTGGTCACGGTGTGGTGAAACTTACAGTCGTCTGCCGTTATTCTGGCTTGTCGGAACTGTGCTTCTAGTCGAAGAAACCATAGCTCAGGTTCTGTGCACCAGAATTCTGGCGCTTTAATCCCAACACGGGCGATTATGGTTTGATCGTCGGTTTGCGTAGCGTTGGCTTCGGTAGACATAGTGTCGTCGTTTGTCGAATTTAAAACACTACACTCACGTTTATCGGGGTCACCAATGTGGCTATTTTGCAAGCGGGCAAATAACACACGGTTTAGATCAAAAATAATATTTAATTTACACTAAACTATCAAAAGAAAATCACAGATTACATTTTATGTTCGAAGCGTCGTAGATGACGAGTCGTGATTGGCTCTCTCCTATTGGCCGTCAAAATGTCAAAAACCCTGGCCGTGTTGCCGTTTCTCTCCATGCAATCCCGGCGGTGTTGCCAGTTCTATTTTCAGCGAAGTCAATCGATCTGTGGTGTGATTCCGCCACAAGCTTCTCAAGTGACAGACGGGGTCAAAACTTTTTTTAAATTTAAATTTACTAATTTAACTATTTCATTCAGTGGAATTTGATAATTATTAGTGACTGCTTTTTCGCTATGACAATTAGTCAAATATGACTTATAATTAGTTATTTTTGACTAATTCATTTTAAGTTTTAGTTTTAGTGATTTTTTACACTTTTCAAAGCTTTCAAACATACGAATTTTTGAATTGAAAAAAATAATCCTGGGATAGATTCTTTGGGAAATTTTATGCTCTACAAGAATCCGCGACCTAAAAATTTTTAACGTAAACAGTTCAAAATTTATGGTATTTTTAATGAAAGAAGATTTTTTTACGTGTTATTTAAATGGGAAACTTAAAATCCTCACCGACACCTTTTAAAATTGAGCTAAAAATCCTGCCTTGCAGGGAAATTTTTTTCTCGGTACATAGGTTCATTTTAACCCATAAATTGAAAAGGTTAGTTTTTTTGGCTCACCCTAAAATATATATACAGTGTGACCCATTTGTTTGCGACTCACCCCTGTAAAATCTTTATTTATTGTGCGATTTTAACCTGATTTGTCTTAAAGTGTAGATCTTGATAAACTGTATTTTTGGAGCAAAAGACGCCATATTAGTACAAAATACAAGGCCTACTATGTCACTTTTTAGAGTAAATTTTTAATAATTCATATTAGCGATTTTTTAAACAAAATCTAAGCACGGCACTGGATTCACCACCCCTCAAAACGACCCTTGAATGTTTTTTCATAGATAACTTGACAGAATAAAATTTTGTAGTTATTATTGTGCATTTTTCTACTTTTTCAATAAAATTTAATGTATACATTATATACCTATACTATAGGTCCTATAGGGTCGATTTGAGGGGTGGTGAATCCAGTGCCGTGCTTAGATTTTGTTTAAAAAAATCGCTAATATGAATTCTTAAAAATTTACTCTCAAAAACTGACATAGTAGGCCTTATATTTTGTACAAATATGGCGTTTTGCTCCAAAAATACAGTTTATCAAGATCTACACTTTAAAACAAATCCGGTTAAAGTCGCACAATAAATAAAGATTTTACAGGGGTGAGTCGCAAACAAATGGGTCACACTGTATCTATAATTTTTGTGTTAAATATTTTCAACAAAAATATCAACCATGATTGCAATAAGTATAAAAAGTATACGTATAAAAATGAGTCTTATTTAAGTTTTTATTTTCAAAACGTCTTTAGAAAATATCACAAATTAAATTAAATTTTTAAACCCTAATAACTCAAAATGGTGCGTAATTTTTGGAAAACTGTATAATCGAAATTAGATTATTTGAGTATTAATAAAATAATAAATAACAAATATATATATAATTAAAATTTGTCACCCTTAACGTAATATGTTTATCGCGCAAGTCTGACTCACCCTTTTTTGTTTTTGCTGATAAAAATAATTATAATCCCTACAACGTACGTAATCAACCATTTAGTTGTTATTTGGCTTTGATACGACAAACATGCTTATTTATTACTTTGATCTACATCTATAGATGTATTTGTATACAAATTGCTAGGTACCTACCTATGTATATACGTATTATTAGAATTCTAACGCATCTATTATCTCAAATATTACTACGATTTTTTTTTATATTTAAAAAAATAAAAACATAAAAGTTGCAGCCCTTAAATCGTCTAATTGTATTTTTTTCTAGGTTCAACATGTTATAGCATTAACCCATGGATAATAAGAAATAAGACAAGCATATAAGGATAATACGATTTAACCAGAACTCATCAAGGAATTTGGCAAGTATACCTACCAATTAATTATTTTTAATTTTTTTGACTAAAAGTTTTTATTATCGAAATTTCTTTAAATATCTTTTTGTCGGGTCAAATATTGTTTAAGTTGGTTAAGTTGGAAATGAAACTTATTCTTTACTTAAAGATTAGTTCTTTTTTGTGAAGGGGTCGTGCTTCAAAATTTATTTTAGATTTTTTTATCAGGTCAAATTGTGTTTATTGGGATATTTTTAAAGATCAGTTCTTTTTTTTTGTCAGGGGTCGTAAATCAAAACTTTTTTAGATTCCTTTTGTTAGGGCAAATCTTGTTTAAGTTGGAGATGAAACTAATTCTTTATTTAAAGATAAGTTCTTTTAGTTCGTTTTTGTTAGGGGTCGTTAGTAAAATTTTCATTAGTTTCTTTAAGTTGGATATGGAACTATAAAAAATTATTCAAAAGTTGTCTTTGCTAAATTCTCCAAACCGTAAAGGTAACGCATTTCGAACATTTCAGCATTTGTGTAAAAAATCATTTTTTATTTTTTTTTTAATTTTGCAATTATTGTTTGGTTTTGTTACTTTTTCTAACGTTAAAATAAATTTTGTTTAATTAGTAATAAATTTTTTTTTTTAAATTGACCATGTTTTTAAACATAAAAGTTGATTTTTCTCGAAAACGGTCAACTTTAGAGCTTATGACCAAGAGTACCTTTTTTATGTAGAAAACATTGGCGGTTCGAATGGGCCTCTCAAAACCGTACTTATTTCAGGAACGTTGAAGTTGAGGAGAAAAACACCCGCTACCCCTTCAAAATCTCCACCAATTATCAGTATCTGGCACAAAACACAGCTTATTATGAGTATAAAATGCCCACAAAAGCTATTCTTTGTAAGACAAACAGTTCCAGAGATAATCGAATTTTTTTTTCTAAAATTTCAACACCCTGTATCTCGAAAATTGTGCATTTTAGAGGGTAAGTTAATAGCGACTTTTTTCATCTTTTTGGATGAGCTATCACATCCTGAAGTCCTGCGCATATATTATGAAACATCCTGTATATATAACTTATAAGTTCTTTTAGTTTGTTTTTGTTAGGTTGTAAGTCAAATTGTCATTAGTTTCTTTAAGTTGGATATGAAACTTATTCTTTTTTTAAAGATCAGTTCTTATTCTTTTGTTAGGGGTCGTAAGTCAAAACTTTTTTAGATTCTTTTTGTTAGGGCAAATCTTGTTTAAGTTGGAGATGGAACTAATTCTCTATTTAAAGATCCGTTCTTTTAGTTCGTTTTTGTTAGGGGTTGTAAGTCAAATTGTCATTAGTTTTTGTAAGTTGGATATGGAATTTATTCTTTTTTTAAAGATCAGTTTTTTTTGTTAGGGGTCGTAAATCAAAACTTTTTTAGATTCTTTTTGTTAGGGCAAATCTTGTTTAAGTTGGATATGGACCTAATTCTTTATTTAAAGATAAGTTCTTTTTGTTCGTTTTTGTTAGGGGTCGTAAGTAAAATTTTTATTAGATTCTTTAAGTTGGAGATGGAACTTATTCTTTTTTAAAGATCAGTTCTTTTTCTTTTTTTTTGTTAGGGGTAGTACGTCAAATCTTCTTTAGATTCTTTTTGTCAGTTCAAATCTTGTTCCTTGGTGATATGTTACCGAAACAAACCACAAAGTGCTTAAAGTACTTTTCGCCAACAATGTTGGCATCTTCAGAAGCGAAGTGTAACTAAATCTAAATGATAAATCTACCAAATTTATACTAATTATTATAGTTTACTAAACCCTGGACCGTCATCGCTTCGGTGAACACGTAAAGAGAAACTAACAAACTCTAGTTGGGTACCGGTCCGTTATCGATATTTAAACATTTATTTCTATTCTTATAGATATATAAACTTTTATAACTATCTAGTAGGCATAAGTTTAAGGTTGCCAAATCCTATTCTATGACCATCATCAAGTATGTGTTGGGCAACACTCGATTTCTCTGTCCTATCAAATCTAGCACTTGGCCCATGCTAGATTTGGTAGTACAGAGAAACCGAATGTTGCTCAACATCCGCTCGTTTTCTCTGTGCTACAAAATCTAGCACTTGGCCAATGCTAGATTTGGTAGGACAGCGAAATCGAGTATTGCCCAACATATAATTGATGATGGTCATAGAATAGAATTTGACAACCTTAAACTTATTAAGGAAGTTAAGAACCAAGTCTGCTAGATAGTTATGAAGGTTTATAGGTCTATAGGAATAGAAATAAATCTTTGAATAGCGATAACGGACCGGTACCCTAGTCTAGTTTGTTTAAATTAGTTTCTCTTTACATGTTCACTGAAGCGATTACGGTCAAGTGTCCGTTTACGGTTCAGTCAACCTTAGCTTATAATTAGTACAAATATAAATGTATAAATATGGTAGATTTATCATTTAGATTTACACTTCGCTTCTGAAAATGCCAACATCATAGGCGGAAAGTACCTACTTTAAGCAATTTGTGTTTTGTTTTGGTGTTGTTTTTGTAGGTAACGTAGGTCAAAATTTTTTTAGATTCTTTTTGTCAGGTCAAATCTTGTTTAAAGTTTGAGATTAAACTTAAAAGATTAGTTCTTTTACTTCTTTTATGATAGGGGTCGTAAGTCAAATTGTTATTAGATTCTTTAAGTTGGAGATGGAACTGATTCTTTTTTAAAGATCAGTTATTAAACGATGTAAAGGAACTAATCTTTAAATAAAGAAAAAGTTCCATCTCCAGCTTTAGTAAGCGTAAGTCAAATTGTCATTAGTTTTTTTTAAGTTGGATATGAAACTTATTCTTTTTTAAAGATCAGTTATTTTTTTTTGTTAGGGGTCGTAAATCAAACATTTTTTAGATTCTTTTTGTTAGGGCAAATCTAGTTTAAGTTGTATATGGAACTAATTCTTTATTTAAAGTTAAGTTCTTTTAGTTCGTTTTTGTTCGCAAGTTAAATTGTCATTAGTTTTTTTTAAGTTGGATATGAAACGTATTCTTTTTTAAAGATCAGTTCTTTTTTTTTTAGGGGTCATAAGTCAAAACTTGTTTAGATTCTTTTTGTTAGGGCAAATCTTGTTTAAGTTGGAGTGGAACTAATTCTTTATTTAAAGATAAGTTCTTTTAGTTCGTTTTTGTTAGGGGTCGTAAGTCAAATTGTCATTAGTTTTTTTTTAAGTTAAATATGGAACTTATTATTTTTTAAAGGTCAGTTCTTTTTTTTTCTTAGGGGTCGTAAATCAAAATCTTTTTAGATTATTTTTGTCAGCGCAAATCTTGTTTAAGTTGGAGATGGAACTAATTCTTTATTTAAAGATAAGTTCTTTTAGTTTGTTTTTGTTAGTCAAATTGTCATTAGCTTTTTTTAAGTTAAATATGGAACATATTCTTTTTTAAAGATCAGTTCTTTTTTTTCTTAGGGGTCGTAAATCAAATTTTTTTTAGATTAATTTTGTCAGCGCAAATCTTGTTTAAGTTGGAGATGGAACTATTCTTCATTTAAAGATAAGTTCTTTTGGTTTGTGTTTGTTAGGGGTCTTAAGTCAAATTGTCATTAGTTTTTTTAAGTTGGATATGGAACTTATTCTTTTTTAAAGATCAGTTCTTTTTTTTGTTATGGGTCGTAAATCAAAACTTTTTTAGATATTTTTGTCAGCGCAAATCTTGTTTAAGTTGGAGATGGAACTAATTCTTTATTTAAAGTTAAGTTCTTTTAGTTCGTTTTTGTTAGGGGTCGTAAGTCAAATTGTCATTAGTTTTTTTTAAGTTGGATATGAAACTTTTTTTAAAGATTAGTTGTTATACTTTGTTTTTGTAGGGATTGTAGATCAAAATTGTGTTTAGATTCTTTTTGATAGGGCAAATATGGAACTAATTCTTTATTTAAAGATCAGTTCTTTTAGTTTGTTTTTGTTAGTCAAATTGTCATTAGCTTTTTTTAAGTTAAATATGGAACATATTCTTTTTTAAAGATCAGTTCTTTTTTTTCTTAGGGGTCGTAAATCAAATTTTTTTTAGATTAATTTTGTCAGCGCAAATCTTGTTTAAGTTGGAGATGGAACTATTCTTCATTTAAAGATAAGTTCTTTTGGTTTGTGTTTGTTAGGGGTCGTAAGTCAAATTGTCATTAGTTTTTTTAAGTTGGATATGGAACTTATTCTTTTTTAAAGATCAGTTCTTTTTTTTGTTATGGGTCGTAAATCAAAACTTTTTTAGATATTTTTGTCAGCGCAAATCTTGTTTAAGTTGGAGATGGAACTAATTCTTTATTTAAAGTTAAGTTCTTTTAGTTCGTTTTTGTTAGGGGTCGTAAGTCAAATTGTCATTAGTTTTTTTTAAGTTGGATATGAAACTTTTTTTAAAGATTAGTTGTTATACTTTGTTTTTGTAGGGATTGTAGATCAAAATTCTGTTTAGATTCTTTTTGATAGGGCAAATATGTTTGGTTTGTGTTTGTTAGGGGTCGTAAGTCAAATTGTCATTAGTTTTTTTAAGTTGGATATGGAACTTATTCTTTTTTAAAGATCAGGGGGCCAATTTTTGACCGTTCGTAACTCTTGAAAGCGTTCGCAAATGTACGATTTGTAACAAATCTCATTTTTGAGCCATCGCATCTTTGCGTATACGCAAATTTTCATACGTTTTACTGCGAGCGGCGAAATACTCGCTAAATGTCACAAACGTATACGTTATGTGCATGGAAATAAGGTTAAGTGTCTTTTGCACACCCAGTTTTTAATTTTTATTTTTGAAACTCAGCTCTATGTAATATTATAACATAGTTATTATGAAAGAGCAACTCAAGACTCAAATTTTGGTATACAAAATTTAATGTTTATGATTGTTAAAACCACAAAAATTTTAAGCTTAAGTTTGAAAGTGAGCTAAAGCCACCCGTGTTTACGGTATTGTTTTTTAAAATTTGCCCTTGGGTATGGGAGGGATATTTTTTTTTAAATTTGAGTTTGTGATGTAATGAAAGTTTTTCAAAATTTGTGGTTAATATTGAAGATTTTTTAATTTGAGCTTTTGGGGTTTTATTTCATTATTCATTTAGATGTGGAAGAGATGATTTTTCAAAATTAGCGGGTTTCGGTTGTCTTGAAAATTCGTGCCTAGGAGTGATGAATCCATTAATATTCCTAGATGCAATAGCTAAAGTTACATAAATCAAGTGGTTACAACCACCTATAACTATGGGATAAAGTCCACCAGTGAGATTCAAAAAGGCTTAAAGGATAACTTGAATTAAAGTTTTAATTTAAAACACTCAAAATTCCTGCAAAACAAAAAATTATAAAGAAAACGAACTAATGTGGTATAAATTACTGAGGACATTGAATCATAGAACTGTTTTGTTAAACCATTATACAATGAAATATACAATAAATAAATAAAATAAAAAAAAATAGTTCAAACGCACCCCAATTTAAAACGTTGCCTGATTTATCATTCGCATAAATGCGAAGACTTAACTTGGGCTTATTTTGTTTTGCGCATGGCGTTCAAAAATTGATAAATAGAAACGTATACGATATATGTCGTGCGCAACTGAGAGTATACGCAAATAAACGTACACTCTCAAAAATTGGCCCCCAGTTCTTTTTTTTGTTATGGGTCGTAAATCAAAACTTTTTTAGATATTTTTGTCAGCGCAAATCTTGTTTAAGTTGGAGATGGAACTAATTCTTTATTTAAAGTTAAGTTCTTTTAGTTCGTTTTTGTTAGGGGTCGTAAATCAAATTGTTATTAGATTCTTTAAGTTGGATATGGAACTTATTATTTTTTTAAAGATCAGTTCTTTTACTTCGTTTTTGTAGGGATCATAGGTCAAAATTTTGTTTAAATTCTTTTCGTCAGGTCAAATTTCAAGTTGGAGATGAAACTAATTCTTTATTTGTTCGCTTTTGGGTAGGTGAACATATTTTTTAAATTCTTTTCGTCGTTGTAGTCTGTTTTAGATAGTGATTATCCTATGGAACCAGGGGCCCAGGAGTTTCCTATAAAACCCTCCTTTTTATTCCTTCCATTTAGACCCATTTTAGTTCAATTTCACAATCTTCAGATTGTTGAATTAAATTAAAATGGTAGATGGATCTTGAAAGTACTTTTTGGATTTTGTCTCGGAACATCGGTAATCCGTGCTAACCCGTTTTTAACGTGGAGCATGTTGTTGCGCACCGGCGCTAATCTATTTGTAACTTAATTATCTGTCGTTTTCCTTTTCTACCCTTCCTATTACCCTAATTCCTTCATTTGGACCTGACATGGACATCTTGGACTTCTTGGAACTTCAGGGTGCGAGTGAATCTTATATGCGACTATGTATCAATCCATGCCAAATCACCGAGGTTTTGACCCGACCCCCTTTGATTTCGCTGAAACTTTTTTATCATTTTCTATCCTACCAAAGACATTTTTCTGAATTTTTTCAGATTTTTTTACCCAACCCAAAAAAAGTTACGAATTTTTGAAAAAAACCGCTCTTTTTTTTTAAATTGCAATAACTTTTTCACAAATTGACCTTTCGGCACGTTTTTTTTTTTTAATTTTTGTTTTTAAATGTAGTTTTCAGAAAAAAAAACACTTTTTCGGAAGTCACGATAAATGAAATATTTCAGTTTTTTCAATAAAACCGTAATTTTTTCGAATTCTGAAACCTTCGATTCTCAATTTTTTTTCTCAAAAAAAAACTTCAACTAAGACAGTATTTAACCCCACTATTCCCATTTTGTGCCGACTTTCCATTCTATTGTTTTTTTTTTCGATTGAAAATAAAGAAATTTCTCAATTTGGCTTATTTTTTATGACTTTGCGTTGAGGTTTTTTATTGTTTTTAAAAGCTCAGAAGTTGAATAAAATTGGATAAAAACAACCGTAAATTTTTTATTAAAGTATTGTTTTTACATCGTTAAAAATCTAAATATTTTAATTATTTTCCTCGGTTTAGCGATTGTTTTCTTGAATTCTTAACCGTACAATGTTGTGTCTTAAGGAATGAACTTGCATTAAAGAAGGTACGGAAGGTTATGGTAATAAAAAAACATAAAGAAAGTACGAAAGGTTATGGTGGATGTTCAGTGACTGATGGTAATGAACTTGTGTTAAAGAATGAATTTGTGTTATTAAATTATAAAGAAAGACGATTATAATCACATTCAAATATATGTTTTTTAAAGTAGGTATACTTGACGTTTCGTTGTTTTTTTTATTTAAAAGAGGTGGTAAAATAATAAAAATGTGAATTTTTTAAAAAATAACACTTTTTATAAACTAATGTTTTGATATTTTTTTAAACTGTGAATTAGACTATTTTGTTTCTTAAAAAGAGTTTACGTTTTTTTGTTGTTTTTTAGATTCAAAATTAAATAAATATTTATTATTTATTTATTACAAGAAAAAAAATTTAAATATTAAAATTAAAAACATACTTTTAAATATTTAAATATCCCACTAAATCATCAATTAAATTAAGTACATAGAACAACATCATTAGCTACATAGAACAACACCATCAAGTAGTTGTATCAGTTCCCGGCGAGGGCGATATGACTCTAGTTTCCAAAGTATTTGTTAAAACTGGCTGTCCTCTCTCCCTTGTCTCTGTTCCTAACTAAGGAATTTTTTACCAACTGTTCATATTGTTGATGAAAAAAAATTACTATCGATAATAAAGGTACAATTATTTTTAATTAATTTGTTTACTAAAAACAATTGAAATGCCGAAATTTTTCAATCGTTGCTGTAATTCATTGAATCTTGATAATCATAATAAGACGAAATCTTTGCGAAGTCTGCCTGTGTATTTGACCATTCATTTTCATTTATCAACTGATGACCGTGTATGCAGTCTATGTCATAAGAAATTACTGAAACAGTATGCTGAGGATTCAACTAAAGATACTGATAATGAATCAATTGAAAGTTTGGAAGCTGATGAAAATTCTAACGACGGAAGAATTCATGTTGACGAATCACCAGATACTATTGCGTCAAGTATACATCTTTAATATTTCATTTGTTTCAGTTTGTAACTTTTTTGTCTTTCTAGCCTCATCATCAAGTGGCGAGGAATTACTTATTCAACAAAGTAGTTCTTCAATGTCTGAGATGAGTCTCAGTATTACTCTTCCGACCATTAATGAAGCATTAGCATTATTAGATCAATCTCCTGTTTCTGCAAAAAGAAGAATCTTTGAAACGTATTTAGATAATAAAGTTACTCGTGTCGCTCAAAATTTGATAAAAGCATTAGGAGTAAAAAATCATATGAATACTGAATTTAGTGATGCGGATGCTACTGAAATCATAAACAGTTTAAGAGAAAAGTTTAATGATGATGATACGAGTAGATCCATACGCGTCCAAATATTGACTCTACTACCATCAAGTTGGAGTGTTCATAAGGTTATGAAAGTGATGGGTGCAAGTGAGCATATGGTGCGAGTGGCAAAAACCCTTATTGCTGCAGATGGAATATTATCAGTACCTACAAAAAAAACTGGTAAGATATAAAACCACAAGTCAATAAGGTTTTGAATCATTAACACGTAAATTTTTCGATGTAATCAAATTTTTAAGCCGTGAATTATCTTCTGCAGTAGTTTCAACCGTTACAAATTTCTATAACGACGATGAGATGAGTAGTATGATGCCAGGAAAAAAGGATTTTATTTCAGTACGTAACGATAATGGTACTAAAGTTCAGTGTCAAAAACGTCTCGTACTTTGTAATTTAAAAGAGTTGCACAAAACTTTCAACTCAAGACATCCGGAAGTCAAAATTGGATTTTCATCTTTTGCATCACTACGTCCGAAGCATTGTATTTTAGCTGGTGGATGTGGCACTCATACAGTTTGTGTTTGCTCGATTCATCAAAATATTAAATTGATGATCTTAGGTAAATTAAAAAGTAGACAAATAAATTTGACGCGAATGATTTGAATTGTTCTTCTAATATAAATCAGTATTTAGAGCAGCGGTTCTCAAACTTTTTTTTTTCGCGTACCATTCATGTGCAATGTGGATTAATCGAGTACCACCGAACTAAATAAAACAAGTTGTGCTGCGTGTACGTATTTATTGAACTTGTAGTTTAATAAGAAATATTGATAACCGTGAAACAGAACCGATTTTTATGGTATTAAAACAACTTTTTAAAAGCTTTTATTAAAGAACAAAGAGCAGGGGATTACCCGTTTAATAAACACCAACAACAGTGTTGCCATTTACAATATAAAATGTGGGAAATTATAGGTTTTCAATAAAATTGAGCCAACGATAATTTTATTTGAAGGCAAGTACATCTATTATCTATTCGCGTACCACCTTTGGATGCCTACGCGTACCGCTTGTGGTACGCGTGCCACAGTTTGAGAACCGCTGATTTAGAGCATTTGTAATTAATTTAATCGACTTGATATTTTTTATTTGCATCTGTATCACTTTCTTATATCTTCAACAGGTGGCAACTTTTCACGTTTAGTTGAAGGCTCGGCTTTATCATTAAAATCCTACAATGATTGTTTGAGTGCTATCGTATGTCAAGAACCATCAGCTGAATGTTTTTTTAATAATTGTTCTTCTTGTCCAGGCGTCGAAAATGTGAAACAACATCTCTTAACTCTGATGGAAAATAATGAAATTGATGAAGTTAATTATAAGCAATGGGTCTCTACTCCACGAGTAACCCTTGAAACGACATTGTCGTTACGACAATCAAGAACACGGATGATTTTGCTAATGATTTTGGTGAAAAATTAAAGGCTCTTTTACCACACAATTTTATTGCCAAAGAGCAAGCAGCATACTTGAGACAACTGAAAGAATGCTTAAAAGAAGACGAATTCATAGTCATAGTTGACTTTGCAGAAAACTATTCGTTCGTTGTTCAAGATGCTGCGCCAGGATTTCACTGGAATAACGACCAAGCGACGGTTTATACTGTAGTTATTTATTATAAAAAAATAATGAACTTACTCATCGGAGTATGGCAATCATTTCTGATTGCTTGAATCATGATGCAATTGCTGTTCATCTCTACTCTGGTATCATTATCGATTTCATTAAATCTTTGTCATCTGGAGTTCGTAAAATTTTCTTCTTCTCGGATGGCGCGCCACAACAATATAAAAATTATAAACATTTTGTTAATTTATCTCATTATAATGAAGAATTCGGAATAACAATAGAGTGGAATTTTTTCGCTACGGCACACGGTAAAGGACCATGTGATGGAATAGGTGGTACTTTGAAACGAATGGCCGCACGTGCTAGTCTACAATTGCCACCTCATCTACAAATCTTAACACCATTACAATTATTTGAGTGGGCTTTAAAAAACTTACCAAATATTAATGTTAGGTTTTTGAACACTGAAGAGTATAAATTACTGAAAGAGAAATTAGAGGAACGCTTCAATAGTGCTAAACCAATACCTGCTACACAAAAAATTCATCAAATTACACCATTATTAAATTAAATTGAGAATCGAAGGTTTCAGAATTCGAAAAAATGACGGTTTTATTGAAAAAACTGAAATATTTCATATATCGTGACTTTCGAAAAATTGTTTGTATTTTTTTCTGAAAACTACATTTAAAAACAAAAATTTAAAAAAAAAAACGTGCCGAAAGGTCAATTTGTGAAAAAGTTATTGCAATTTAAAAAAAAAGAGCGTTTTTTTTTTCAAAAATTCGTAACTTTTTTTGGGTCGGGTAAAAAAATCTGAACAAATCCAGAAAAATGTCTTTGTTAGGATAGAAAATGATAAAAAAGTTTCAGCGAAATCGAAGGGGGTCGGGTTAAAACCTCGGTGATTTGGCATGGATTGCCCCGTATGCAACCAGTAAATTAGTTTTTTGCGTGTTTTTGTTTATTTAAATACTTTATCTGTTTTAGGAAATTTTAGGTACCTATAATATGATAAGGAGGGTGGAGAGTAACTCCGCCAGGTATTTTTAACCTGCCGGTCCCAAGCCCGGATAAAGGAGGAGGGCCCTCACTCTTTTCAATTTTTTTTAGATTGTTTTCGTCGGGTCAAATCTTGTTTAGGGTTTAGATGGAACTTAGGTGCTTTTGTCAGGTTGGAACTTTTTCTTTTTTAAAGATCAGTACTGTAAGGGTCCTGTAGTATATAAACTTTTAAATTCAAATTTGGCGCTATTTTAACTAAGGAAAATTTAAATAATCCACTAAAAATAATATTATAGTCCTAAGTTATTTTATGTTTTAAAATCATATTGAGTTTTAATATTTCACTTCTTTGTTTCTGAACGTAGAAATATTGGGGTGATATGTTTATATTACACATTCTTGCTTAAGTGGCGGAGATGTTTAAAAGCTAGATTAGGAAATATAATACACACAGAGGGTTTTTGCTCGCCCTTCGAGATACTCCTGTTAAACCGTTTGTGAAATATATTAAGTATAATATAGTTATAGTTTTTGTGATTGTTACCGATTTTCTGCTATAACTACTTAGGTATGTATACTTTGAAAAATTGTAAATTTGCTAGTAATGATAAACAACTCCTCGTTTTTTTGCTTATAATTTGCTTATAATTTTGAACAATATTATTTAATTCGCATTTTTGTCTATGACGTTTATCATTGCTAGTTTATTGGGTCCTAATCATTTTAATATGTGTAACTAGCGAGTGATTTTTGGTAATAATTTTTATTGTATCACTATTTCATTATTTTGGTTTAATATCTTGGGATCGCGCATACACTGAGTTTAAATCTTTATGTTGTCGCGTTTATCATATGCACTGAAGTACATTTACCTTAAATATTACTATTTTGTATTGTCTTTATTTTGAGTTACCTATACTGGCCTTGATTTTGTTGTTTCCTTTTTTATAACTTTGTTTAACTTTTTATTTAACTGAAATGTATTTTATTGTTTATGAAACTCAGTGTATCATCTCGGTATTAAGGTATTTATTTATTTTAACTCTTTGCATTTGTACTCAGGCTAAAGCTTTTAACAATAATATTATTATTATAATATTGGTATTATTTGGGTAAGGTTTATAAAATGTTATTATTATTATTATTATTATTATTATTAATATTGCTCTTATTATTATTATTAAATTTGATATTACCATTAGGTCATATCATGGTAAGGTAATAGTATCGTTTAACCTTTTGATAGATTCTGGATTGAGACTTTGATTTAAACTGCTTATCTTAGCGCTTTATTTGGAATATTTGATAATGGCTTTAACGTTACTATATATGATAAAAATCTCTTTATGTTATTATTCGGCGCGATACTTTCTGGTGGTTAGAGTTTTGGCCATGTTCAGGTGTTTCTTGTTAGGACTCTCTCCTATTTATTATTTTATTGTATTTTATTTATATTTTATACCATTTTATTTTTTTGCATATTATTTATTTTATTTGTGTCTGTATTTGTACTTGTGTTTTCGTTTGGAGAGTGCTCATGCATGAATATTTGAACATGGGTAATATATTAGCATTATTTCAAAAGGATTTATCCTTAGAAGAAAAATAGTGTTTTTATGTTATTACCTATATAAACTCTGTGTGCAGAATTGTTTGTATATTTTTGCAATACTTTTGACTTGTTCTGGACATTGATTTTGTAAGAATATTTGAACATATTGTGATATAGCGACACTTTAGTGAGATAGGACCACCATAGCTGTCGTTATATCACTTCGCAGAGTATGCAATTGTTCCATAGTGTGGTTATTGGCAACGGTTTAATATCTGCACTTGGTTAAAGCATATGAATTCTCTCTATCAGAAATATGTCGTTGCTGTAGTTTATTTATATAAAATCGTGTCTTCGTTCAATAGTTCGAAGATGCGTGGTAAGGTAATCAAATAAACAAACACTTCGTCATAAAATGACGATCTCTATTATAACTATTTTACCTGAGTACAAAATGTTTTGAATATTGATAAAAACACCCAAATTATATGAAATATGTTTATCTGCTTTTTATGTTATTTTATTCACTTATTATTTATACTGTATTCTAGTGATTGTGACCTATAAAACTATGTTTTGTTTTGTATTTTATTTTTATTTGAATTGTGTAAGTCGCCAGGGTTTTTATGGTCCCTTTTCCCTGTGCTTTGACTCAACGGGCCACCCCTTTGTCTTTGCTTAAATTAAATCAGGGGTTTAAAAATTAAATGCTTGTGTTTCATTAAACCTGACCAATTTCAAAATATCGTTATTATCAATGTAAGTAAATACACAACGTAGAGTCCTAATTTTTATAAAGTAAGTAAATTATCTAGACGATCACGAATATGCCAAAATAAGTATTTCAGTATACTTAAAGAATCGGGTTACGAAAATATATAGTGTACATTACATTTTGTTGCCGGGTGACCAGGATTACATTGATAATGGGGTTTGAAATTGGTCTGGGTGATGGATTTATGGCCTTTACACAGCGGGGTAAAATATTTCCTACGCATTTTTAAGTGTTGTTTGCACAGTGAGGTAAAATATTTCTTCTGCATTTCCAAGTGTTGTATGCACAGTGGGGTAAATATTTTTTTTGTATGTTATCTTTAATTGGTTTTCTTTTTCTTTATTTCTTGTATTTAAGGGTTTGTTGTCATTTTATTCTATAAATTGGATAAACACATTTTTTAGCTCAAATATTCTGTGTGTATGCACAGTGGGATAAGTTTTTTTTGTACGTGTTTAACTTAAATAAGTTGTTATCACCTTTTGGTACTGCTGAGTCTTCTTTGAAGTCAGTATTTGGTATTAGTAGTTGAATCTTCCTTGAAGCCAGCTGCTTATTTTTATTTGTGTTGTTTCCTTTTAGTTTCAAAAATTTCTTCAACTATAAATGAATTTTCTTTTAAAGCTAGCTTCGAAACATTGTAAAGAGTAACGTACTAGAAGGCTGAAGCTGAATCACGTCTATAGTGGCAGCTAAGCAAAGTACTAAGGGGCGCAGCTAAGTGTAGTGCTAGGGGGCGCAGCTGAATCTTCTTTGAAGACGTTGTTTTTGTTTAATTACTTTTGTAAACATTAGTTAAACATCCTTGATGTAACTATTTTGGTGTTTTTTTAGTTAAACATCTGTTGATGTAACTATTTTCTTTTGTAACGTAGTGGAACATCTATTGATGTCACGCAAGGGTTGTGTTTGGGGTAAACGAACCTAATTTTATTTTACAGACTTTAAAATACGTTTTTTGGTTCCGTCCTTTTATTATTTTCCTTTCTGGTGTCACCTAGTGACTAGCTTAATTTTTATGATCTAGATCTTCATAGATTATGTTCTGCTATTCGTTGTGTCTTGAAAGACTTTGAAAAGTGCAAATTTACTTTTCAGAAGTGTATTGGGAACAGTTTTTTGGTATATTCAGAGCAGCTATTTACGGTCGATTACTTGTCTTCTATTACAGCAGGCCAATACAAGGTAGCCTATATTTTGGTTAAACAATTTTTTTTGGCCAGTATTTCCAAGTTTATTTCTAATTTTATTTCTTCATTAAAGGTTTTGTTTATTTAGGAGTAATTGGAGAATTGTTTGAGTCTGGTGAAAGAATGTTGGTTGTGTGTTATTATTATTATTTTTGTGAACCATTTTACATGTTTTGATTTGTTTTTGCTATACACCACTGACTGAAAAACATTGACGAGTGCACTATCCATGGATACGAGGAGTTTTACTTTATTTGGGACACGGAACTGGAAGGGATGAACTTTACTACATTTGACGAATGGAGATGGTACCTGATTTTAAAATTTGAGGAAGTAAAAAAAAAAGTGTAGCTGACTCAAGACATGGACTGGACAATATTCTAAGGGGCGTACATGGTTATTCCAAGTCATAAATAGCAGGAGGGAAATGGAGTGTTATACGGACTGCCATATTTCTTCATTTCTACATTACAATAATGTTTTCCAGGTGGGTTCTTTTCATTTTATTGATTTTACTAATTTATCCATTTTATTTTGACTAAGTCCCTACTGTATTTCTATTTTATTTTATTGGTACTTTTTTTTTATTATTTATTTATATTATTATTGCGATAAAATCCTGATATTATTTGTTTTTTTTTGTATGATATTCCTGACTGAGAACAACAAGCCCTACGTTCGGCCAAATTTGACGCGAAGGATGTTGAAAGTTTGCCAAGCCTCCAAGAGTCCGTCTGCCAATCTTCCAAAGGGGCGTCTGTAAGGGTCCTGTAGTATATAAACTTTTAAATTCAAATTTGGCGCTATTTTAACTAAGGAAAATTTAAATAATCCACTAAAAATAATATTATAGTCCTAAGTTATTTTATGTTTTAAAATCATATTGAGTTTTAATATTTCACTTCTTTGTTTCTGAACGTAGAAATATTGGGGTGATATGTTTATATTACACATTCTTGCTTAAGTGGCGGAGATGTTTAAAAGCTAGATTAGGAAATATAATACACACAGAGGGTTTTTGCTCGCCCTTCGAGATACTCCTGTTAAACCGTTTGTGAAATATATTAAGTATAATATAGTTATAGTTTTTGTGATTGTTACCGATTTTCTGCTATAACTACTTAGGTATGTATACTTTGAAAAATTGTAAATTTGCTAGTAATGATAAACAACTCCTCGTTTTTTTGCTTATAATTTGCTTATAATTTTGAACAATATTATTTAATTCGCATTTTTGTCTATGACGTTTATCATTGCTAGTTTATTGGGTCCTAATCATTTTAATATGTGTAACTAGCGAGTGATTTTTGGTAATAATTTTTATTGTATCACTATTTCATTATTTTGGTTTAATATCTTGGGATCGCGCATACACTGAGTTTAAATCTTTATGTTGTCGCGTTTATCATATGCACTGAAGTACATTTACCTTAAATATTACTATTTTGTATTGTCTTTATTTTGAGTTACCTATACTGGCCTTGATTTTGTTGTTTCCTTTTTTATAACTTTGTTTAACTTTTTATTTAACTGAAATGTATTTTATTGTTTATGAAACTCAGTGTATCATCTCGGTATTAAGGTATTTATTTATTTTAACTCTTTGCATTTGTACTCAGGCTAAAGCTTTTAACAATAATATTATTATTATAATATTGGTATTATTTGGGTAAGGTTTATAAAATGTTATTATTATTATTATTATTATTATTATTATTAATATTGCTCTTATTATTATTATTAAATTTGATATTACCATTAGGTCATATCATGGTAAGGTAATAGTATCGTTTAACCTTTTGATAGATTCTGGATTGAGACTTTGATTTAAACTGCTTATCTTAGCGCTTTATTTGGAATATTTGATAATGGCTTTAACGTTACTATATATGATAAAAATCTCTTTATGTTATTATTCGGCGCGATACTTTCTGGTGGTTAGAGTTTTGGCCATGTTCAGGTGTTTCTTGTTAGGACTCTCTCCTATTTATTATTTTATTGTATTTTATTTATATTTTATACCATTTTATTTTTTTGCATATTATTTATTTTATTTGTGTCTGTATTTGTACTTGTGTTTTCGTTTGGAGAGTGCTCATGCATGAATATTTGAACATGGGTAATATATTAGCATTATTTCAAAAGGATTTATCCTTAGAAGAAAAATAGTGTTTTTATGTTATTACCTATATAAACTCTGTGTGCAGAATTGTTTGTATATTTTTGCAATACTTTTGACTTGTTCTGGACATTGATTTTGTAAGAATATTTGAACATATTGTGATATAGCGACACTTTAGTGAGATAGGACCACCATAGCTGTCGTTATATCACTTCGCAGAGTATGCAATTGTTCCATAGTGTGGTTATTGGCAACGGTTTAATATCTGCACTTGGTTAAAGCATATGAATTCTCTCTATCAGAAATATGTCGTTGCTGTAGTTTATTTATATAAAATCGTGTCTTCGTTCAATAGTTCGAAGATGCGTGGTAAGGTAATCAAATAAACAAACACTTCGTCATAAAATGACGATCTCTATTATAACTATTTTACCTGAGTACAAAATGTTTTGAATATTGATAAAAACACCCAAATTATATGAAATATGTTTATCTGCTTTTTATGTTATTTTATTCACTTATTATTTATACTGTATTCTAGTGATTGTGACCTATAAAACTATGTTTTGTTTTGTATTTTATTTTTATTTGAATTGTGTAAGTCGCCAGGGTTTTTATGGTCCCTTTTCCCTGTGCTTTGACTCAACGGGCCACCCCTTTGTCTTTGCTTAAATTAAATCAGGGGTTTAAAAATTAAATGCTTGTGTTTCATTAAACCTGACCAATTTCAAAATATCGTTATTATCAATGTAAGTAAATACACAACGTAGAGTCCTAATTTTTATAAAGTAAGTAAATTATCTAGACGATCACGAATATGCCAAAATAAGTATTTCAGTATACTTAAAGAATCGGGTTACGAAAATATATAGTGTACCTTACAGTACTTTTATTTCCTTTTAGTATAGACTTCCTATTTAGCACCTTGTTTGGGTAGGAAATTGAACGTTTTCATATTTTAAAGATCAGTTCTTTTGGTATGAACTTAATACTATAAAGTACATAAGTCAAATCTCTTTTAGGCAGGGTTTCCAGGCAGCAATATGACGTCTTAATTAAGTCTGCATAAGCTCTATTTTATGATTTGGACTTCAAATACAACATCAGAAAGAAGTTTTTAAGAAGTTCTTAAGACTTCGAATGCGCCACCTATTGAACTAATCAAGACTTCTCAAAAAAGAACTCTTGAGGAACCCTTTTCTTTGACTTCGCAGTTAAGCATTTTAAAGAGTCCTACTGTATAAACGTATTTATTTATTTATTTATTTCAATTACAAATCCAACAGGCTGGTGCCCAATTACAGGATAGGTGAGAGTGTAAATATAAAAAAAGAGAAAACACAAAAACAAAAAACACAGAAATAAAAAAATATAAGTTTTAAAAACAAACAAAATATATGATATGAATACTAAATAATAATATTGGGTAGAATTCTTAATAAACTATTATAACTGCAATGAAAAAAATCTAAACTCATACCAATTTTGTTTCCATAGTAACACAATTGAAACAAAGGTGACATAATAAACATATTAGTACTGGATTTTGGCAGATAAAAGAGATCGCAGTTTCTAGTAGCTTTTTGTGGTACTCTGAATGGAATCTTAGATAAAAAGGCTGAACTATCAATTTTGTTATTTAACAACTTATATAAAAATATAACAACTATATTAATTCTTCTTTTTTTTAATTCGTTTTAAGTCATATGCATTAAGTAAATCCGAATAATGTGCTAAATAATCAAATTCAGAAGTCTCTTTGTATTTAAGCCTTAAGGTAACGTAAAAATTTCTTCTGGACTATTTCAATAAGTTCGACTTTATTACTATAAAAAGGTGACCATACTAAAGCACAATATTCAAGTTTAGATAATATAAATGAGTTAAATAACTTTTTAATTGCTGTAAGATCCACAAATTCACGAGTGTTACGAACGGTAATGCCAAGAGTTTTCAGACAAGCGTTAACCATATGGATTATATGGGAATAAAAGGAAAGCTCAGAGTCACATATAATGCCAAGATCTTTAAATTTATCCACCCTTTTTAAATGTATGTTATTAATAGAATAATTAAAGATAATTGGTGTCACCTTTTTTGTAATAGTTAGAACATTGCATTTGGAAATATTTAATTTTAATTTATTTAAATCAGTCCCTTTGCAATTTAATGCAATCATGCTCGCAATTAATATAACTGTATATTTTCAAGTCATTTGAAAATATTACATACTGGATCGTTGCTTATTTTGACATTCCAAATTTATTTTATTAATTGATTTTATTAAAATCATTTTAATAATTTGCTCGTATTCGTCTTCACCGGCACCGATAGACGGACTGTATAGCTCTTTTGGAGCTCGTCAGTATCGGGTAGCCGTTTACCTAGGTCTAAGACCGTTTGGTATGGAGCACGCTCATGCTATGCTCACTCCCCCCTTCCTTTTCAGACCTTAAAGTTAGTTGCGGATAGGATCGACTATAGCGCTGAAGCAGCAGAATTTAAATAACACGCTTTTTTAGATGGCATCTTTGTCAATTTGACAATTTGTCAATTTTTCGTTTAAACTTTAGAGATCCCATTATTGTTGTGTTCATAGATGACCGAAGGTTTTGTTCCAGCTTTGTTCTAGACAAACAAGTTTTCCTTTTGTGCGATTTTGTTAGTTTGACTTTTTTACAATGGTGTTTAAATGTGCTGTTGTTAATTGTAGAAATACAAGTAACGAGGCAGTATTACACTCGTTTCCTAAGGATCCTGACGTAAGTTAGTTAACTTTAGAAATAACCAATACAATATTTAAAAAAATGCCTTATAAATAGGTAAAAAATGAGTCCAAGAAGAAGAATGGGGCTATTAAAAATTTAAAAAAGATTGTTAACTAAATTAGTAATTTTTTTTGGTTTAGACATTAATGCTTATTTGCTTTGTTCTATAATTGTTAACTTTATTTTTATATTATTATATTTGCTTTGTTTTATATAGGTAAACTTTATTTTTATATACTTCATTAAAAAAATATATAAAATGATAATTTGTTTGTTTTATTACATTTTCCTAATTCAAGGATTTTTCAAACTCATTATTAATTAATACAGTTATTGTATATCGCCTCCTGTAATCTACAATGTTACATTTAGTGATTAATATGAGAACTTTTAAATTGCCTTAAATATTGTAATTGTAAACTGTGAGAAGTTTGTTTAAAATACAAATTTGATTAGTATGAAACTTACCAATAAGTATTTCTATTGGATTTGATAGAATTCATTATAAAATGCAAACATCTTCAAGCCTTAGTAATATTATATTAAATTTTGTTTTCTTTTAAAATGGGTGAATTTTATAATAAAGCTTACCAAATCTTATTGCACATCTGAAAATACAACATATTTAAATATGTTTGTTTAAAATTTCTAGACAATGGTTTTAATATTAATTTTTTTTTATAAGAACTCATTGTCTCACAATATAATAATTAATTTCTGAAAGTCTTTAATAAAAATTAACCGATTTAAATATATTTGTTAGTCAGTTTCATTCAAGCCAGATTTGTATTTAAAACAAAATTTTTACGGTTTACAATTTTAAAATTCAAGGAGATTTAAGTTATTACAGATATCACACACTAGATGTCGCACTGTAGATTCCAGGCGGTTTAAACTGTTAGTAAAGCCATTGGACAATAGATGTCGCCATCTAGAATGGATCTGCTTGCAGCGCCACGGGCGGTGATATCCGCTGTTAAATTAACTTTGTTTCGATTTTCTAACGAGAGTCGGCTATCTATACCTTCGGTCATCTATGAGCACGCTCTAAATTCTACTTCGCCGCTTCTTATATCAAACACAAGCAGTTACAGCGGTGAGAAGAAAGAATCGCATTAAAATGTCATAAATGTGACGTGACGTCACTGACGTCACTGACGTCTCCATGTTGACGTCTTAAAGAGTTAATAATATGATTTCAGTAAGAAGTAAGAAAAGAGAATACTGTAAGATATCATATAAGTGAAGTCTTATTTATGATACCCTTAGGGCCAGTTTTTCAATGTGATTTAATCCGAGGTTTAATTTTAAACCCCGAGTTAAATTTGGAGTTAACTAAATTCGCGTTTTTCAATTAATTTTGATCCCCGAGTTTATATTAAACTCAGAGTTACTTTAATTCCCAGAAAGGGTATAAGTTAAGTAAGAATTAAAATAAAAAGAGGTTATATATCGTTCTGTTGTGAGTGTTGTGTTAAATGATAATGTGGGACTATGATGTAAATGCCTATAGTAATGATGAAGAGAACTTTGGAAGACCAAAAGTTATTTGTCCAAGAGAAATCATTTTGAAATGTGGGACAATATTAATTTTCTAACCAAATTTCGGTTGTCTCCTAGAACGGTAGAAAATATTTTAGAGGAAATTGTTGATGTAATACAATACAGGTGAAAAGTTTATTTAGCAAAAAGTATTGCGAGACGGCTCTCAGCTTATTGAATCCTTCTAAATATCATATTTTAATTTTGTTCGTTGTAGAAATGACGCTTTATTCGCGGAAAACCAATTATTGCTTACCCTGCATGCGGTTTTACGCCATGGGTTCTTTTGTCTTGAATTAGCTGTTCGTTTAGCCCCGTCAACCGCTGGGTAGTACCCATGGCTTTCTTGCGATTTCCTAATTTTTTATGCATTTTACTTTCTTTTTAGCCAAAGAAAAAGTTGTAAATCGAGCCTTTTTTTTAGCGGTTCAGTATTACATATAGCAGTTTTATTACACGACATCACTGCCTTCAAATAAATATACCTAATAAATTGCAGCACATTTTCCACTAAAGCAAAAAATAAACTTACCGTAATCTTAAAATTGTAATCAATAAATTTAATAATTTTATAATAATGATCACACTACCTTCGTGACATTCTTAAAAAAACGCAAAACAGAGTCAAAAATGACGTTGGCGTGCAGCCGTTACCATGACAACGCATTACCAACTTTACAAATTTTATACAAACCTAGAGTTGATAAATCCTCACTATGATTGTAAATGAAAAACCCAAACGCGACCTAAACTCGGAGTTGACTTAAGTCAGAGATAAGCCAGAGTTATTCAACTCTGGATTTAACTAGCCTATTGAAAAACTGGCCCTTAGTCGCTTCTAATTTTGATTCCAATAAGAGGTCAGAAAAAAAGATACTTTAAGATGTTAAAAAATTGACTTCTCATTTATGAATTCATCAAGAACTCTTGAGCTCCTAAAAATGGATTTTCTAAGATGTCATATTGTAACCTCAACATACTTCGTACATAAATCTTTCTGAATTGGATGCTGTCTGGGTTGCCAACTTTTGAGATGCACATTATGGTATTTTCTCAATTTAAGTATAGTATACCCTTTCTCATAAAATGTACACACTGTATTTACACGTATAACCTATACAAATCTTTTTCTATGATAACCATATACCTATAACTCGAGTTATAGGAGTTATAGGTATATGATGATAACAGTTAAATAAGAGAATAGTTTTGCTTTTGCATAAAATACTAATTTTGCAGTTTTCTTCTTAAAAAATTCTACAGTTTTATTTTTTTTAAATTATAGATTTTTTTAAGAAGTGGGTATTATAATTATAATACTATTATTCAAAATTATAGTATTTTAACGTTTAATTTAAAATTGGCGGCACGTCAATCGGTCAATTTAACTGCCACAAAGTAAAGACCTAAAAAGGATTCCGAAGTTCGATTTTATCCTCGGTGAGAAGCGCATCGCTCGTGCTTAGCTCCATGAAAAAGTGTGAAATATAGTTGACTTTGACTCAGGGAGGACAAAATCGGTTTCCAGTCTTAGATAATATTCCTCGTTTTGTCCTTTTTTAAAGGAATAGAGGAATTTATATGAACATATAAATTTCAAGGTTAGATAACCTATATGTGTGCACGTGTTTTGTCCGACAATTGTAGTCCAATGATGGATGGATGCTGAAATCATTGGACGTTAAAATGAGCACCACTATAAAAGGCATGGAATAATCCAGACGTGTCAAAAGGCACACCTTTTATTGAGCACTTTTTTTTGGGCGGCCGTCTCACGACGCGAGTCCATGGGAACAAGGAAGAAGAAGAAGAAGAAAAAGGATTCCATAGCAGGTACAATAGTAAAAAAGTAAAATATTTAAAATATGAATAACAGCAATGCTGTTTTGTTAATGTTGATCAGAGATAGGTAATTGATAAATTATCTGCTGGTTGTTTACTACTGTAGAACGCAGCCTCACGTTCTAAGGGTTTGTGGCTTGGGGCAATAATAAAGTCGAGTTTGTGAGTTAAAATGTAACTGGTTTTATTTATTAAATTATCACTATTTATATACATATTTTTGCTAACCTAAGTAATATTAACTTATATTTGTGTGACCACATTTGGTAACAATACAGGTACAAAAATGATTACTTTAAGATTAATTGAGGTCGAAATTTATAATTTTGCTGATTGACAAATAATTGATTGTAAAACAAATAATTTGGAACACTTAAATTAAATTTAAATTATTAAAATTTTATATATTTTTATATGTTTAAATCGCCAGATTTAACATTCTGGCGACTCGGCAAGAGAGTGGGAAACTGTCGAATATATTGGTTGGAGATTTATCATCTCTATCTGTGATCGAGGAGCTGCCTCAGGTGGTGTGGCTCCTTTCTTCATTGGCTGTATTTCTTCTTTAGTTATTGATGTTTTCCGAGTAGATTTCCGTTTATTCCTGATCCAGTATTGCCAAGCCTTGTAGGTGGCAATCATTGTTGTGCCAATGATAATGGCTGTTATGCAACTGGTTGCGATGGCGTGTTTCTTTATCTCTTTCCATGTAGTGGAGTTTAGGTCTTCTTGGATGTTTCTTTCGTCATTGAAGAGACTTTCCAAATGGTCTGATCTTTCTACGGGTTCAACGTGTTGCATGATTGGTTGATTGGTATTTGTGAACATCTCTTGGTTTATTTGAATGTTCTTGGAATATGATGCAATCACGGGAACTGCCTTTATCCTCTTAGGGATGAGAATGTTCTGCTTGGTCTTTATGGAACATTCCTGAGAGATCTGAACAATGCATGGTGAATGAATGGTGGCTTCTTCCCTGACACCGTTGCACGTTATTGAAATCCTGGATGTATTGGTTGGGATCACCATCCACGCGTTTCCCATATACAATTCTTTCCAAATGTTCTCGTGTATAGGTCTTCTGATTATTTTACATTTGGTGGGGTTTTCTCGTTGGTATATTTCATCTATGAGACAATTGGGAATTGTTTCCATTTTCTTTACACTTGCTGGTGAACACACATAACGGTTTATTGACGGCTGAATGGTATTTTTGAATTCTAGTGAGGACAGCTGGAAGTATAACTGGTTGTTGTAGTCTACTGCCAAAATTCCATCGGGAATGTCTGTGCTCCAATAGGTGTTATTTTGTATCCGTAGAGGAATCGAAGTGACCTTCAACACTGAGAAGTCATGTTTTCCTACTAGTAGAAATTGGCTGTAGACGAGAACATATTTGTTGTCAGTATGCAAGAATGTCCTTATAGTCAGTGTTGTAACAGTTACAATATTTTCAGTATCTAGCTACAGTTACAGTTACTTACCAAAATTTGTAACTAGATACAGATACAGATACATATTTTATTGCAGTAACTAGTTATAGATACAGTTACCTTCAAAAAGTATCTAGATACATACAAATTATTTTTTGCTTTAAAAAATTTAAAATAGAAATAAAAGGGAATTTTAAAGTGACAACAAAAATAT
Organism: Brassicogethes aeneus; assembly: GCA_921294245.1. Taxonomy (NCBI): domain Eukaryota; kingdom Metazoa; phylum Arthropoda; class Insecta; order Coleoptera; family Nitidulidae; genus Brassicogethes; species Brassicogethes aeneus. The sequence goes on along the minus strand of OV121134.1, from coordinate 14,215,306 downwards.
ATATGTTTATTATTTTTATTTTTTTTATAATATTTAATTTAAAATAACTTATTTTTTATAATATTTTTTTTTAAATAAATAATAGTCGCAGTTTAATTAAAAATGTATCTTTGTATCTTAGCACACCTAGTTACTTAGAATTTGTAACTAGTTACAATTATAGTTACTAGATTGGGATAAGTAACTAGTTACACAAACAGATACATAAAAAGTATCTAGATACTGTATCTAGTTACTTGTAACTAGTTACGTTACAACACTGCTTATAGTAGGGTGGTGGATAATGTCTAATGCTGGTTGCAACTTTCTCTGAGCTTCGTGGAGGATGTTGTTTACATGAGCTGCTGACATGAGCTCATGTAAGTTTCCACTGCCAAAAAAAACAGAAATTAACTTGGAGAAATGGTGTTTTGTGTCGGTGGCAATGCTGTTTGCCACCTGAAATGTGCTAATAATATGAATAATATGAATATTTAGCGCATTTATATCTACAGCTCCGTACCAAGTATTCATTCGATTAATGGCTGCAATACCCTGGTTGAGTTTTAATCGGAATTGCTCCAATTGTTTGTTGATTCTTAGTTCCGTTTCATTGAAAGCAATTAAGGAGGATATCATTAATTTGGACTGATGATTGGCTGTTTCTATTAGTTTCTTTTGATTTTTGTCCAAGTCATTGATATCTTGGTACACTTCTTCATTCACTCCAAATACGGAGGTGAGAAATTTTCCAAGTAGCCCTCTTTTCTTACGGTGGTTTGTTACGTCTTCCAGGGTGGTTTGCATTTCCTGAATTTCTTCTTGTAATACTCGAAGGTGCTGTGTTAATGTGGTGCATTGGGCACTTCACGACGTCGATTTGGTTTGCTTGCATAAGTCTTCAAATTGTTTGGTGATATTTACCACGGTGTCCACTTCATTGTCTAGTTTGCTGCGTTGAAATTTTATTTCCATCTGGAATATCCCTTGCTCAACTCTAGCCTGGCCCAAATGCTCTACATAAAGTTCTGGGCCCAGGTGAGTAATGTTAAAAGGAAGTGCTAGGTTTTCTGTTGGAAGTATACAGAGGACAAGCATGCTCATTAATATCGTTGATAGGGATAATCTTTTTTGCCTTGTGGATGTGTTCTGGGATGATTCTCCTGTTGATGTGTTCGTCGGTAATGGAATAAGTTGATGCACATTCTTTTTGCTTGATTGCCCATTAGGGTGGGCCGAAAAAATTATTTTTTGAATTCAATTTAGGGGTGGCAAAAAAAATTTACCTTAGGCCAAAAGTAGTTTGTAAAAAAAAAAATTAGCGTACTAGCCCAATATTTAAGGCCCCCCCTGGGCGCCCAAAATATTATTTTTTTATATTTTGTTTGGGGTGGCAACAAAAAGTTACATTATGTTGACAAGAATTGTAGAAAAAAAATTAGCGTACTAGCCCAATATTTAAGGGTGCCCCGGGGGCCCAATATTTTTTTTTTATATATTAATTGGGGTAGCCACAAAAAGTTACCTTATGTTAACAATATTTTTACAAAAAAATGTCCCATATTAGAGTTTGACGTAAAAAAATTGGCGGTTTAGCAAATTCTAGGGTTGAAAATGTTTATAAATTTGGAAATGTTTTTTTTAAATAAAAGAACTAAAAATATTTATAAGTCGAGCAGACGACTTCTATATAAGGTTCGGCAAGTTTCCCTTTCACACGCAAGCGGTGAAAAAGTTTGTGAAGCTTGTAACAGAAGCTGCATTAAAAATTTGCTGTGAGGTAGCAAGAAATGGTTATATATAGATGCGCGGACATCTCTACCGGCCTATATGACAACAAGTCTAACTCGAGGAGCAAATATCTAATTAATTAATAATAATAATAATAATAAAAATGCTTTATTGCGTAAAACACAAAATTAATTACACAAAAGGCTGCTTTCGTAAGGACGTTCTTCCATACCACCTACTAAGAAATTAAATCTATTTTATTCTGCATATTACATATTAATTAAACTAAATCCTATAATTTCATATCACACCAGTTAATAACAAATTTTTGTACTCTAAATTAAATGTGTTTGGATATTTGACGTAAAAAAATTGGCGGTTTAGCAAATTCTAGGGTTGAAAATGTTTATAAATTTGGAAATGTTTTTTTTAAATAAAAGAACTAAAAATATTTATAAGTCGAGCAGACGACTTCTATATAAGGTTCGGCAAGTTTCCCTTTCACACGCAAGCGGTGAAAAAGTTTGTGAAGCTTGTAACAGAAGCTGCATTAAAAATTTGCTGTGAGGTAGCAAGAAATGGTTATATATAGATGCGCGGACATCTCTACCGGCCTATATGACAACAAGTCTAACTCGAGGAGCAAATATCTAATTAATTAATAATAATAATAATAATAATAAAAATGCTTTATTGCGTAAAACACAAAATTAATTACACAAAAGGCTGCTTTCGTAAGGACGTTCTTCCATACCACCTACTAAGAAATTAAATCTATTTTATTCTGCATATTACATATTAATTAAACTAAATCCTATAATTTCATATCACACCAGTTAATAACAAATTTTTGTACTCTAAATTAAATGTGTTTGGATATTTAAATATTATGTTAAAGAATGTTTTATTGTTCAAAAGTTCTATAGATAGGTCTATAAACGAATCCTTAGATTTTGAAGTTTTGTGACTAGGTATTTGAAAAAGATTGTGTCTTAAATCAAGATTGTGTTTATTAGATCTTTGAATAAAGTTGTTGAATAGATATTCAGGCAATTATTAGGTATTTACTTTCTGCACTAATTTTCCCAAATTATGCTTGTAAGGATCAATTATTTTTAAATGCTTGTTTTCCAAATAGATTGAAGTAATTGGGTCAAATTTTCCGACTAAATATATGAATCTAATACATGAGTTTATTTTTAAATGTTTCAGTATGATATGAGTAGTAGACTGGCATGCAATAGTCTATAATAGGGTGTATATTAATGTTGAAACAATTTTGCACTTGGTGTTAGAATTTAGAACATACTTAAATTAATATATATTAATTTCAGCTTCATATAACACAAACTAAGTTGTCTTGTAACATGGCGTTTGTATAAAAAATAACACCCAGATTTCTTGCTGTTTCTTGCTGAGGTATTTCTATATTATTTATATGTTCGGTATTAAAATTATATTGTTTTTATTTATCATATATACTGTACCAATATTTATTACAAGACTCTTTTTGGCATTTAACTGAAGTCTATGATTAACTGACCAAGCATTTACTTCTTTTAAGACTTTATTTATTTCGATAGTGGTTGTGTTAATTAATTTAGAGTAACGCAAAATCTTTTTTAAATTTAATAAAATCAAGCTAAGAGTTGCTAATTTTTTTCATCAAAAGGCGTCTTAATAAAATAATAAAAAAAACTTAGACTGATACCGGCATTTGGTTTGTCTATGCAATAATACATGGGGTAACTTTTTGTTGCCACCTCAATTAAAATATATATAAACAAATTTAGGCCCCCCAGGGCACCCTTAAATATTGGGCTAGAATGGCTATTTTTTTCTAAACATATATGTATACTGTTAACATGAGGTTACTTTTTGTGGTTACCCCAATTAAAATATGAACAAAAAATATATTTTGGGCCTCCGGGGCACCCTTAAATTTTGGGCTAGTACGCTTTTTTTTTTTTAGAATTACTGTTAATATAAGGTAACTTTTGTGGTTACCCCAATTAAAATATGATAAAAATAAATATTTTGGGCCTCCGGGGCACCCTTAAGGGTGCCCCGGAGGCAATTAAATATTGGGCTAGTACGCTCATTTTTTTTTCTAGAATTACTGTTAACATAAGGTAACTTTTTGTTCCCACCCCAGTCAAAACATACAAAAAAAATATTTTGGGCCCCCGGGGGACCCTTAAATAATGGGCTAGTACGCTACATTTTTTTCTAATAAATTACTTTTAACATAAGGTAACTTTTTATTGCTACCCAAAAATAAATATCTCAAATATTTTTTTTTTTACGTTTTTCGGCCCACCCTATTGCCCATGTGCTTTCTTTAGCGTTACTATTCTGACATTTCCTTCTTTGTCTGGGTGGGTGTCCGTAATTCGTGCTAGTGGCCATTTACTGGGGTTTATGTCGTTTTCCTTGATTATAACTACATCTCCCACTTGAGGATTCTCTTGACCATTCTGCCAGTTGTATCTTTGCTGTAGATTGCTTAGGTATTCACTTGACCATGAACGCCAAAGATCCTTTTTCATTTTTTGTACTATTTGTACCAGATTGGCGTTGATGTCTGCTATGGCTGGATGCCCAGGAGTTAGGAGATCTTGGCCAACCAGAAAATGTCCTGGTGTAATGACTTCTAGATCACTGGCATCTTCAGAAAGTTGGCATAGAGGTCTTGAATTAAGACATGCCTCAATTTGACAAAGCAAGGTGGTTAGCTCTTCGAACGTCAGTGTAGTGTTTCCTATGATACGTCTGAGGTGATACTTCATCGATTTGACCCCTGCTTCCCAAAGACCTCCCATGTGCGGAGTTGCGGGTGGAATGAAGCTCCATTTGGTTCCTAGTGTGGCTAGTTTAGCTTGAATTTCGTTTTCTTGGATGAAGTCTGTTTTTTCTTGTTCTAATAAATTGCTGGCTTACACGAAGTTGGTGCCATTGTCACTGTACATAAATGCACAATGACCACGGCGGGATGTGAACCGGCGAAAAGCAGCAAGGAACCCCTCTGTGGTAAGATCACTTACTGCTTCCAGATGTACTGCTTTAGTGGCGAAGCAAACAAATACGGCTATATAGCCTTTATATGATTTATGTCCTCTGCCTTTGGTAGTACGTATAGCTATTGGACCTGCATAGTCGACTCCAGTGTGATGAAATGGTGGCGCTGGAGTAATGCGAGGAGTTGGTAAATTTCCCATCAATTGCTGTGCAGTTTCCCCTTTGTAACGGATGCATGTTGGACATTTGTGTAGGATATTGCGTATTGTTCTTTTAGCATTGATGATCCAGTAGCTGCGTCTGATATAGGCTAATGTTGCTTTGTTTCCTCCATGAAGTGTTTGCTGATGAGCGTGTTGGATTATTAGCGTTGCAAGGTGAGTGTTATGAGATAATATGATTGGGTGCTTTTGGTCATATTGGAGTTTGGAGTTTTCTAGTCTACCTCCAACTCTAAGTATCCCGTTGCTATCCAGAAATGGGTTAAGGTTTGTTATCTTGCTATTTTTGAGAAGTTTGCCCTCTTTTTTGAGGGCTTCAATATCTGCATGCATTGTTAAGAATTGTGTAGTTTTAACAATCTTGTTGGTTGATATCCGAAGTTCTTCTACTGTGAGTGTTTTACCGGCCTTATGTGGGTTAAAAATTCGTAGGCAATAGGCTATTACTCGTATCATGCGAGTAAATGATAAAAATCGGTTGATGATTGCAGCTGCTTCAGAATGTACCAATGTGATTTTGAAGCATTGTTTTTTCTCTATCTCGGTGTTTAGGATGACCTCGTTTGTTGGCCATTTGGATTGAATTGGTAGCCAACTTGGTCCTTCCCACCATAAGACGAAATTTTTTATTTTTGATGGGCAGATGCCCCTTGAGATTATGTCTGCTGGGTTATCATTGGTAGCGACGTGTCCCCATTGTAAGGTTGGAATCATTGTGTTTATTTCTCCAACTCTATTTGCTACAAATGTCTTCCATCTAGATGGATCACCTTTTATCCACGAAAGAGTTATCATGGAATCAGTCCAGGCAAATTGGTCCGCCTTCTCAATGTTTAATGCTGTCATTGCGCGTTGCATCAGTCGTGTCAGTAGTACCGCTGCACATAATTAGAGACGTGGTAGCGAAGTTTTCGTGCATACTGGCGCTACTTTTGATTTCGCAATTAAGAGAGTTATGTGCACTTTTCCTTCTTTGGATATGGCACGAATGTAAATGACAGCTCCATAGGCTCTCTCAGAGGCGTCGCAAAACCCATGAAGTTCCATTTTTTGAGTGTCTGATTTTGAGGTATGAATCCAACGCGGAATGCGGTTTGTTTCTAGTTCTTTTAGATGATTATAAAAGGCATTCCATTTCTTGGTTAAGTTTTCTGGAACAGTTGCATCCCAATCCAAATCTTTTAGCCATAATTCTTTAATTATAAGTTTTGCGGAGATGATTACCGGTGCGAGCCATCCAAGGGGATCAAACAGTTTTGCTACTTCCGACAGTATATTCCTTTTTGTGTATTTGGTTATAATTGCAGTTTGTACTTTGAAACAAAATTTGTCATCATATGGGGCCCAGCCCAAGGCCTTTTTAATGCCATCTTTAGTGATCTCTGTTACTGTCTGGTCTTGTAACTCTTCAGGGAGACTCGACAGTAGTTCTTTTTTGTTAGTTGACCATTTTCGTAGTTTCATTCCTCCAGACTTAAGAATGTTGATTATTTCGCTTTGAAGTTGAGTGGCTGATGCAATGAAATCACTTCCTGTCATGAGATCATCAACAAAGAAGTCTGTTAAGATGGTGTTTGACGCTGAGGGATATTTGTTTTCTTCATCTATGGCTAATTTTTGCAATGTTTTTACTGCGAGATAAGGTGCTGAGGCTGTTCCATATGTGACTGTCGTCAGGGCATTTTCTTGGATTTGTTGATTAGGGTCAAATCGCCAAAGAATCCGTTGGTAGTCTTGGTCTTGATCGTTGATGTAGATCTGGCGATACATTTTTTCCACATCTGCACAGAACACTACAGTGTGTTTTCTCCATCTCAAAATAATTTCAAACAGATCTTGTTGCAGTCTTGGCCCGACATGCATGGTTTCATTTAGGCTTGTGCCGTTGGTTGTTTTCAATGATGCATCAAATACCACTCGGAGTTTAGTGGTGATGCTGTCTTCTTTAATTACCGGTTGATGTACCACCAACTTCATGTGTCCAAGGTCTAAATATTCCTGCATGAAGTCATGGTATTGTCGCCTCAAGGCTTCGTGTTTGTGTTTTCCCAACTTGTTCTCGAGCTGCATGAGGCGGGCAACTGCTTTGGATCTTGAATGACCCAATTGTAGGGAGTTTTGTTTGAATGGGATTCTTACTGTGTATTTTCCATCCGCTGCTCTAATGTGGGTTTGTTCATAGAATTCTTCGCATGCAAGGTTTTCTTGCGACAAGGGCTTTGTGGCCGTTGAAGGAATTTCTTCATCCTCCCAAAACTTGGTGAGTTGTTGGTCTTCCACTCGGCTCACTGTGCATATTATTGGGTTTTTATCCCTGTTTGCTCTTTTTATGCTTCCAGACAGGATCCAACCCAACTTTGTTTCTTGTCCTAGAAGACCGGCATTGGTTTTGTGAATACCCTCGTCTATTATTAGGCTAAGTTCTTCGGCTCCTAAGATTGCATCAATGGGTCCTGGTATGTTAAATGTTGGATCAGCTAATGGGCGGTTCTCCCAAGCTGATGGAAGATTTGACTCCAAGTGTTGAAATGGAAGAATTTCTGTTAATTTTGACAGTACCATAAAGTCAATCTGAATTGTGTAATTGCTAGGGAATCTGGGCAATAAAGTACAGGTTACTTGTGATCGGCATATTTTTGAATCTCCCCCTCCTAGTCTTGAAATTTCTTGGGCGATCTTTTTCCGAGGGACTCCTAACATTTGGGCCGCTTGTTCAGTCATAAACGCGCCCTGCGATCCTTGGTCGATTAATTCCCTAAGATATTCAAGGTTACTGTTTCTTGTTCGTGTGCGAACGAGTGCTGTCGCTAGTAGGGCAGTTTTATCGCTCCGGTTAGAATGATCTACCCTTACGATTGGTGTTTTTGTTGAGATGGTATCTTCTTTTTTGGTGCTTATGTTTGCCACAGTTTTAGTATATGGTGTAACCATGTATGATGGCGTTGGCCGCATGTGTGACATCGTACTTGGCTGCTGCATTTTTCTTTGAATCCATGTTGAAGACAATTGAAACACAGCCCTTTTTCTTTTACTAACTGTATGCGTTCTTCCGTTTTTTTATTTATGAAGGTTGGACACTTGAAAATTGTGTGATTCTTGGCAGATACCACAAGAGTTTTGTTTTTCGTTGTTTCGAAAGGTTGTTGAATTGAATGTGCTACGAGGATAGGAGTATTTAGTAATCGTAGTGACAGGGTTCGTGGTCACTGTGTTTCCAATGATTAAAACCTCCTTTCAAGAAATTTCATTAACTCCTCAAGGGATTGTACTTGAGTCGGATGGGCGAGAGACTGTTCGTATAGTTTGTTAGTCTCTGGATCCCATTTTCGGCTGATGATTCGACCAATGATGGGTCCCCATGGTTGAGTATCTATGCCCAAGTTGTTTATCGCCTTTAGGCATTCGTGTATATATGACATCGTGAATCTTTCTGATTTGTTGTAGTGATTCTTGCTGTATTTTGGGAATGTCCAGTATTTGGTCCACCAATTTTGCTACTATGAGCCTATTGTTTTGGTATCGATTTTGTAATAATGCCCAGGCTGTTGTATAGTTAGCGTCAGTTATGTGGAGATGTTGGATGAATTTGGCTGCTTCTTCACGTACATGTGTTTTTAAATATTGCATCTTCTCCACGTTTGAGATGGTAGTATTTTCATGGATCACCCGGCAAAAGACATCGTGGAAGGATGTCCAATTTTCATAACCACCTTTAAATGTTGGTAGCTGTATTTTTGGCAAAGTAATGTTGGGTTTGTTATTTGCCAAGGTGCAAGAGATTTTGATCTGGATTTGTTCACAAATTTCTTCCACTCTTTGTTCCATTGTCCAGAAGGTATCCTCTGTAAAGTAGGGATGGTCTGTTATTGTGCCTTTCGCTACAATTTCTTCATTGAGCTCAATTATTGATGTCCACAATTTGTTGACTTTTTGCAGAAAAAATTCCAATCGAATTTTGGGTTTCTCTTCTAGTAATTCGGAGTTAATGGTGTAGATGGTACGATCCAGCATGTCAAAGCGAACGTTTTGTATGGGAATACGTCTCGCCTGTTCATTGGTTCCTGTATCTCTTTGTTTCACTGACGATTCAGTAATGGGAACTGCATTCCTTAATTCTGTCGTGGATGCAGCAGGGTGAATGTCCAACGAAGGGGTTGTTCCTGTTGACGGGCCTTCTTTTGGATAAATTGTTACGTCACTGGGATTTGGGGCTGCTTTAGGACAGTTTTCCAGGTACTTCATTATCTCATCATGAAGCTTTTTGATTTGACCAAAGTACTTCTGCACGATGTAGGGGTGTTCATTTAAACCAATCTTCTGATGATTTTCCTTGGCTTGAAGTAGTAATTGCATCGTAAGGGCACTCCTTTCTTTTAAGTAAGCTTGTGTTTTTCGAGAGGGTGAATCCTTTTTTGTATTGGTATACAGTTGACTCAGCTGTTTGCTTATGCCTTCTTGAAGAAGACATAGTTGGTTTGTTGCTTCAATAATTGCTTCTTTGCTCATTCCTTCTTGGTGGTTGACTTCCAAGGTGGATGGTTGATCGCCAGGGCCGGGCATCTTGGATCTGTTCTTGCTCTTTTTCCAATGGGTCCGGTCCAAATAATTGTAAGTTTTTTGCTTATCGGCGTGCTTCCCAGTAAAGGTCTAAGTAAAGGGTGATTCATTTAGACCTTTTTTTTTAAATTCTAAATCAAACGCATAAAATGGAATTGAATGTTGGAATCTTTATTATGACCTGAAAGAACGATCTTTGACATTTTTTTTTTTTTAATAATTTCATTTAAATGCTGGCCGCGTACAGCGTGGTCCATTCGGAAGGTCCAATTTTCGATCACTCTTTCTAGCATTGCGAACGGTATCTGCCCAATTACCCGAGTAATGATTTCTCAATAAATCCATTGTTTCGCGCGCTGTGTGTGCCGTAGCTCCGTCTTGTTAAATCAAAAGTCATCGTCGATAATCCAGCTACGATTCAGGACTAAGAAGCCAACATTACTCGCGTAATTGGGCAGATACCGGTCGCAATGCTAGAAAGAGTGATCGAAAATTGGACGTTCCGAATGGACCATGTACGCCGTAGTCGCGGCATTTAAATGAAATTATTTTCAAAAAATAAATGTCAAAGATTGTTCTTTCAGGTCATAATAAAGATTCCGCCATCCAATTCCATTTTATGCATTTTATTTAGAATTTAAAAAAAAAGGTCCAAATGAATCACCCGTTACAAGCGCCTGGGGTCGTTTTCGATTATTTTTGGTACCTTGTACTGGTATGTTTGTAATTCTTGCCCGCAGTCTATTGGACTTAGCTTCCAGTTGATTGGTATATTTTCCTTTCCAACAGCGTGGGTCGTTGCTCACGGGGTTGTACGGGGTGTCGGAGTACGTATCTATGCCCTTTAAGTTAATTTTAAAGGGCCTTTTCCAGGAGCTTGATTGTTGATGTGCAGTTTCTTCTGGCTTCATTAATTGATTCAACGTTGTTCGAAGGACCATGAATAACAGCAATGCTGTTTTGTTAATGTTGACCAGAGATAATTGATAAATTATCTGCTGATTGTTTACTACTGTAGAACGCAGCCGCACGTTCTAAGGGTTTGTGGCTTGGGGCAATAGTAAAGTCCAGTTTGTGAGTTAAAATGTAACTGGTTTTATTTATTAAATTATCACTATTTATATACATATTTTTGCCAACCTAAGTAATATTAACTTATATTTGTGTGACCACATTTGGTAACAATACAGGTACAAAAATGATTACTTTAAGAAAAAAATGATTACTTTAAGATTAATTGAGGTCGAAATTTATAATTTTGCTGTTTGACAAATAATTGATTGTAAAACAAATAATTTGGAACACTTAAATTAAATTTAAATTATTAAAATTTTATATATTTTTATATGTTTAAATTATGGGGCGCACATATATATTGAATTTGGCACCATGCGAAGTTCGATATAAAACACATGGCGCTCCATATTAAATCGCCAGATTTAACAAAATAAATACAATACAGAAGTATAAAAAGAATATGCATGTATAATAAATGAATATGCATATATGTATAATAAAAGTATATAATATATCATTTGCGTACCTTTTTTTCTCTAAAAAGCGATATTATAACTCCCTCCGTATTGACGCCACTGCTTGTAGAATGAAAACAAATGTACTATGCTCCACCACGTGTCCACGTACGGAACGCAGTCTTTTGAAAATTTGGCATTTAAGGCTTTTCAGGTTATGTATCTGTCAAGGTATAGTCAATGAAAGAATAGTATATTACACTACAAGGGCAGAAAGTGTGAGATTCCTGCACTGCGCGCCAGTGCAGGGCCTGCACTGCGCGCCAGTGCAGGGCTCTCACACTTTCTGCCCGTGTAGTGTATACTATTTTTCTTACTACCTCGACTGAAAATAATAATTAAAAACAAATTTTGAGGTTATATTAGTGTCGTAATGCATATTGCATATGTTGAACACACGACTAAAAAATTTTTACTCCCGCTATTATAGAGTGTGCGCGTATAGCTTGACCAATGCAAGAAACGTAAACTTTCTGCCGTGAAATCGGGGACGAAACAACGTATTTTCTGCTTTTTGCCCAAATAACAAAAAATATGTTGATTCTCTAAGCACCAAGTATTAAAATTTGTATTGTTCTTTTATTTATAAATTTATTTTACCTTATGGAATAATATTATAGGAATAGGAATATGAATAGGAATGAAATAGTTAGATAAGTTCATATGATGAAGACTGATTTTAAGTTGTATTTGAGTTATTGTAACTTTGACAAATAAAATAATTACAAAAATGTAGTTTTATTATGTTTTATTATGTTTTATTATTCCTCTTGTAACTTTTCTAGAAAAATATTAGAATAATTTATCTAGTGGAGGATCAGTACCATCCAGTAAAAAAATTTAAACAATAATTTTAATATATAGAGTAAAGTAGCCGATTGTGGAATACTGTTTGGTTTTTTGAAAAATAAAAATGAAAACTTTAAAATTATTATGCACATTTTGGAATATAGATAGCGAGAAGTGTTGCAAACAAAAAACCGAAATAATAAAAATTATAGAAAAAAAATATGTATAAAAAATAACTTTAAAAAAAAGTGCACTTTTTTTCTAGCTGAAAAATGGGTGGGTAATGTGGAATACCAATATACGCTAATGTGGAATACCAATATACGCTAATGTGGAATGGGTTTAATATCGGACTTGATATTAAAATAATTTGTTTTTTTAAAGTAAAGCAAAAGATTATTGAAAAATAACATACATTTATTTATTCCATTATAAAATACGAAAAGCCTCTAATGTGGAATATTCCACATTCAGACCGTAATTCGTATTCCACAATAGCGACTTTTTAAATATTTGTAAACAATGTTTGTAAAACATTAAAAACAAAATATTAATGAAATATTTACACATTTCACAATCATCCACTACCTACCTTTACGCTTATACACCAATCTTGCAAAAATTGCTATAAATGGAGTCACAATAGATGTTTATATAAACACGTGCAAAAATGTAGCGACCGTTACAATTCGTTTTAAACCAATATTGGCAAGCGACAGCCGCGAAATGCTCTATGGTGTTGCTAGGGGTGAAACATAATAGAAAGAGTTTCTGATTAGCGTATTGGAAGATATATGGCGCTATTAGTTTTGCCGCAAAGGAGGTATACCACATTATAGGCAGTATTCCACATACGGCTACTTTACTCTATTTTTGACTACACCCGCTAGATCGCGCAGTAGTCACGGAACAAAACTTTAATAGTTGCCTATCTAAATAAGCCCCCGCCCACCCAACCAATCCCTTGTCTATGGTGCTTTCTCAAAACGTGAGGTTAAAGCTTTATGCTCTCGATCGTGTTCGTTTTCTGTGCAAAAATCAAAAGAAACTTTCTCAAAAGAATTGATTGCCCAATTATAAAAAAATCTTGGGCGTTAAAATTTGATCACTTTCAGGTCGTTGCAAACTAACACGATAAGCATTTCTTTTTACTGTCGCGCCAATACCGTCACAGGCACTTTTTCCGTGGGATGTTGCAGAAAAATTCCATTCGACATTGATACCAGTAGAAAATTGTGTTCTTCATCGAAATTTTTAACAAAAAAAATAGTGTATATAAAAGAAACATTATTAAATAGAATTGCGTTCAGAAAAAAAATGAATATCCTCTAGAAATTGAGATATAAAAGGAAGAGCGCGAAGCGCCTTATTCCGTAGTCTGAGTAGGATTAAAGGCTGGGCCAGTGGGGCCGCGACCCAGGGGCTCCCATATTTGGAGGGCACCCATAAACCAATTAAGACTATTATAAATACTACTAAGTAGGTTAAACAGTAAGGCGGCATTTGACAACTGTCAAAACTTTTAATACTAAATATCCCTGCTTAAAATACCCCATAGAGATCCTGTTCAAACCGATAGATATTTGTATAGGATTTTACTTATATTTTTAGTGATGGTTCAGTGATTCTCTCAGTGTCATCATATTATGGGGTTTACATTGAAAATCTCCAAATTAATTTCTCGAGCAATATATTTTTAAAGCAGCTTATATTTGTTTGGAGAGAAAAATAAAAAAAATTCGTCATCTTCTCCGATTCGATGAGTGGCATCCAGTCTATAGTCTCGTATTCCAAAAAAATACTACGCTAAATAATCTTGTTATAGGCATTAGGGAAATATTTCACGATTTGACCATGGAAAATTGTGTAGGGATTCTTTGCTGGATTCCTGGACATATGGAAGTCTCTGTAAATGAGAAGGCAGATTTTTTAGCAAGAAAAGGTGCAGATATGCCAATGAGCAGAGTTAAAATCCCGTGGTTGGACTTTGTTAAATTGAGTAGAGATAATTTATACTCAAAATGGAGAGATTATTGGAACAACTCTAAAATTACCAGAGGCAATTCGGGAAGGGATTGGCGGATTCCGTATTTGTGAGGAGAAATGTGCGTAGAATGCCCTGGGGCATCAACCACCTTCCCAAACAGCACACAGACGTCCACTGGATATCCTTAGGACGTCAACTCAGGACATAGAGGACGTCCTACGGATATCCTAAGACCACGAATGGACGTCCGAAGGACTTCCAAAGTAGACACTTTTGGTTGGCCTTTGGCCGTCCTATTATGGTCTATTAAAGACATTTTTATTAAACCTAACTACAGCACTAATGTTTGTGGTACAGTCTATTAGTCAAGACAAACCTAATCAAATTACTTACTTAAATTTATTGTAGCGAGTTCGGCTCTGGATCTCGGAATGATGACTCATCGCTCGAATAATCGAGAGTGTGGAGCTCGCTGGAATGTTCCAGAAGAAGTAGGCGCTGAATATATAAGGAACGACGCATCTGGGAGAGTTAGTTGAGCTTTGGTACTCGCGAAGAAATAAATAAATATAAGTGCAAATAAATAAACTAGTAGTGATATAAATAATTAATAGTTAAGTGTTTAGTTAGTTTTATAGTTTTATAGTGTTTTAAGTGTAGTTAAGTTATTAAATAAATAGTTTAGTTCGTTAATTAACCAGTGCGTGTTTTAATTCACACTACGAACAGTTAAAAACGTTACAATTGGTGTCAGGAGTGCGGTTAGTGTGAAACTTCGAGAAAATGGTTTCGTTAATGGACTTAAAAGTGGCGGACCTTAAGCGGGAGCTGGAAGAAAGAGAATGTGAAACAACTGAAAAAAAGAATGTGTTGCAGCAGCGGCTTCGAGAAGCATTGGAACAAGAGGGTGAAAATCCAGATGAGTATTTATTTGAAGACCCTTGTGACATGCATTTAATGTTGCAAAATTTAAAAGACCTAAAAGTCGATTTACAACAGAATATTCTAGAAAATTCTAAAGAACTAAAAGACGATCTGCAACAGAAAATGGTAGAAAATTCTAGCGATTTAAAAGTCGATTTACAACAGAAGATTCTGGAAAATGTCAATGATTTAAAGGATGATTTGCAACAGAAAATGCTGGAAAATTCCAACGATTTGCAACAGAAAATGCTGGAAAATTCCAACGATTTTCAACAGAAAATGCTAGAAAATTCCAAACATTTAAAAGAATATTTGGAACAGAAGATTCTAGAAAATAGCAATGAATTAGAAGAGAAAGTAGGGCAGAAAGTTGACAATGTAAGGATGGAATTGGATGACGTAAGGATGGAATTAGAAGAGAAAGTGGTGCAGAAAGTTGACGACATAAGGACGGAATTGAATGAGAAATTGGAAGTCAAAATTAAAGAAATAAATAGTAAACTGATAGCTGTAAATCTACCCATGATGCTGGCGGAACCAGGAACAGTGCCGGAGGGTAGCCGAGTACGGATGAAACCACCTCAGTTCGATGGGAAAACTTCTTGGACAAATTACATCCGTCAGTTTGAGGCAGCAGCAAAAGCAAATGGCTGGCTACCAGAAGAAAAAGCTACAGCATTGACTCTTGCTTTACGTGGAGATGCAACCGATATCTTGCAGACACTTTCTCCCAACGAACAAGAAGATTACGAAGCGTTGGTGAAACATCTGGAACTGCGATATGGCCAGACACATTTGGAACATGTCTACCATTCCCAACTTAAAAACCGCTGCCAGAAATCAAACGAGACTTTGCAAGAATTTGAGGCTGATATTGCACGCTTGGTTCGGCTAGCATATCCAGCTACTCCAACGACCGTTATGGAACGATTAGCGGTTCAAGCCTTTTTGGATGGACTTCGGGACAACGAAACAAGACAGGCTCTGACGTTGGCTCGTCCGAGCCAACCGGTTGATGCATTGACCCCGAGCTTTGGAATTCGAGGCGGCAAAGCAGAGCTGCAGGAGCCAGCCTAGAATTAGGAGAGTCGAGGAAGAAAAAGAGGAGGAACCCAGTATAATTGAAGAAATCAGGCGAGTTCTTAGAGAGAATCTACCAGAAAAGAAGGAAATCCGGTGTTGGAGATGTGGAAAGCTTGGACATTTACGAAGTCGTTGCAGAAAAAGCCGGAAAACTAGATAGAGTCGAGGAAAAGGGGCCACCGTCGACCTGTAACCAGCATGCCCCAGAAGATATTGAACGTGTTGCCTCTCTTCTACACCAGTCCAGTAGTGTTTTTGTGGATGGTTTAATTAATGGAAAATTACATGTGTTGCTGCTGGATACAGGTGCGACGAAGACAATTATTAGGCCAGATATTGTCGAAATGTCCAAGATCAAATCTACCAATCGGCGACTACGTACTGCAACAGGAGAAACCGCTACTGTTCGTGGAGAAGTGGACATCACGATGGTCATAGGAAATACGAAATTTAAACATCGAGCATTAGTTGCAGATATTGAAGATGAAGTTATTGTAGGCATGGACATTATGTACTCTATAGGATTTGAACTGGACTTTAAGCAAGGAATATTGAGGGTAAATGGAGAGGAAGTCGTGTTGCATCGATCTAAAGAGGAGAATATTCCTGTAATGCTAACAGAAGATGCTTTGATACCGGAACACAGCGAGATGATATTGAAGGCTTTCTTGGATTGTAAATCGGAAGATGGAAGTATAATGCTTCTGGAGCCGAGAATTGATGACAAAGAGGTCGGTCGAGGAATTGTAGTAGGGAAGACTTTAATACGCGTGGGAAAAGAAGTGCCTGTAAGAGTATTGAATGTTAATGGTTACTCTGTGAACTTGAAGAAAGGAATCGTTTTGGGAAACTGCTCTTCAGTTTCCTCGATTATTAGAGGCATTCGTGAGTCTGCAGTTCCGGCCAAGAAAGTTAGCAATGAATTGACGAATCTTCTGTCGACTTCTTTAAAGAATATGAAACCCAATGAAAGAATAAAGCTGAAAGAGCTGATTCACAATTATCAGGATATATTTGACGACGGACAAGAAAAGAAGGGTAGGATAAGAATTGTTCAGCATAAAATCAACACCGGTGATACACAGCCCATTCGACAGTCGGCAAGAAGGCTACCACTTGCCAAGCGAGAGAAAGTTGATAAAATTGTGCAAGAAATGGAGAAGGAAGGGGTGATCGAACCATCCAACAGCCCATGGTCTTCTCCAGTGGTGTTAGTTAAGAAATAGGATGGATCAACTCGATTTTGCGTCGATTTTCGTCAGCTGAACAACGTGACGAAGAAGGACAGCTACCCTCTGCCTAGGATAGATGACACCCTGGATACATTGGCTGGATCCCAAATATTTTCGACTTTGGATTTGAAAAGCGGTTACTGGCAGGTTGAAATGGCACCAGAAGATAGAGAAAAGACGGCGTTTACCGTGGGTGCTGGACTGTGGCAGTTTACTGTCATGCCGTTTGGACTATGTAATGCCCCTGCAACTTTTGAAAGGCTCATGGAAATGGTTTTAAAGGGACTATCCTGGAAGACTTGCTTAGTGTATCTTGACGACATTATTGTGGTTGGAAAATCATTTGAGGACCATATGAAGAACCTGAAGGAAGTTTTTCAGCGCTTGAGAAGTTCCGGCCTGAAGCTTAGCCCAAAGAAATGTCACTTGTTCCAGAGGGAAGTGCAGTATCTGGGCCATGTCGTTTCAAGTCAAGGAGTTGCAGTTGATAAACAGAAGGTAAAGACGGTGCGGGAATGGCCATGCCGCAATACCGAAGAATAAACATGACTTCCCAGGCAACACAGTGACGTGAATATCACGTTTAATTTACGTCTACGGTGACGTCGAAGTCACCAACTTAGACACGTCTTATCTTCGTAAAATTGACGACAATATGTCACAGCGATTTCACGTGTAAAATCACGTAATATTACGTAATTATTTACGTAATTTGACGTGAATAATCACGTAATATTTCTTGAATAATATATGATTAGGTCATACACATAAAAATAATTACCGATACTGATATCAGATATTTCAATGCGAAATGTGATTTTGTCAAAATTAAAAAAACAAAAAATTTTTAGTTGTACTTTTAAATTTTAAAAAATAAATAGGTAAACCCTACTATATATGGTATATATATATACTACTATAGTAGATATATATTGAGTAAATAATTAATAATCAAAATAAATGTATGTAAAAAGTAGAATATCAAAAAAAAATTTCTTAGTTAATCTTTGCAGAAACAAATACATATGTCTGGCATATATCTGGCATTAAAATATCGGATATAAGAATAAATAATTATTTTTACCAGTGCATAAAGGGCTTTTGGTTTAATAATTAATAAAACATGTTTTAAGTTGCTCAAAACATTTATTATAAAATCAAACACATTAAATTTTAAGACAGATGACAGGTCAATATTTTAGGAGCTTATGTAGGTACTTCATTTAGGTGATATGACTTCGTTACGGAATATACTGAGTCATTAAAACATTAATAAACAAACAAAAATTGACCTACCTGACAGCCAAAGTATTATCAGTATAAATGGTTTGTTCTATGTATAAATGCCACAGATTATAAAAGTTGGACGCTTGAATCAACCATATTGTTTTTTAGGAATAAACGTTCTCTCGCTTTGTAAGTAGTGCCAACTTACCCAAGGCCAAAGAGAAACAGGGTTGCCAGGTGTAAAAATTAATATTATCGAAGAGGGTTGACAAAATGATCAAATTTACAGAAAATTATATAAAATTATCAAAACAAAAATTGTATAAAAACAAGCAAAACTACGCGGCGGATTAAATTATGTTACAATTATCAATTATTATTTAAATTTTACTATTTTAAAAAAGAAAATTATAAAACATCTGGCAACACTGTAGATAAATAATTTTACTAAAATTAAAATTGTGATTGTCAACTGCAGTAACATGTTAATTTTGTGATAAAATGATAAAGGATTTAAAAATCGCGAATTTGTTTTAAAAAATCCATTAATCAATAATTATTAATCTATCTTAATTAGTTTAAAACCAAATAATGTTTAAAATTATTTTAATAAAATATTGCACGTTGATTCTCCGTCGAAATAACGTAAATTAAATAAAAATAATAATTTTTGTTTTTAAAAATATTCCAAAACTTTTCGTCGGCCCATTAAAACGGGCCAACTGTTTCTTATTAATTATCACTATATTTTCATATTTTCTTAAAAATTTCGTCATCTGTTCACGTGATAATGACGTCATTTATTGGTTATCATCGACCTATGTTAATAATTGGTCGTGTTTTGGTGAATTTTGAGACGTCGAAAAATGATTGAAATGTAACTTCGACCAAATTCGACCCAATTCGTCGACGATTCTACGTGATTTCTACGACCCTGTGTTGCCTGGGTTAAGAAGCTTTCTTGGATTATGCACCTACTACCGTCGGTACGTACCAGGATTCGCAAAGGTTGCTAAGCCTTTGACACGTTTAACAGAGGGAGAAAGACGATTCCAATGGAACGACGAATGCCAAGAAGCCTTTAAGAACCTAAAAAACGCGTTGACCAGCTCACCAGTCCTGAGTTATCCACTTCCGGATGGTGTGTGGTAATGTGGCAATTGCATTCCACATGTATTGTTATCTTAACCTCCTTAATTTAACTAATCATCATATATATAATTGTAATAGTTTGTTACGTGTAACTTATTATTGTCATGTCATCAATATGTAGAGTGGGTCAGCTAGCTGCCTGGTAACGGTGTGTGGCACTAGGCACAGTTGATGTCCACCCTTGTCATGTAACGATAACTACAATAAACCCCCTAATTAGTATTTCTGAATATTATTTTACAACACCAACGAACCAACATCCCAGATAACACAATACATGCCAGAAACATACAATTTATGTACTATTTATGCCCCAATGTTTCGGACTTAAATCGTATATCCCTGCGATGTTTCCTCAGTAACATTTCTGGTGTGATTTCCCCAAGATGTTGCATAAACATTTTAAATAGCTGATATTGGTACAAATATAAAATAAATTTATATCAAAACACATAACACACTATTAAAAAAATAACCAATCAATTTTTAGCAAAACACCAAATTATTATACTTTGTAATTTTTAAATTGAACGCGAACAATGACGTCATACTAGTTACTTTTTAAGTGATTGTTACCTGGGAAATTTTGTTTTGTTTTGTAACCAACTTGTTACAAATATTAAATAAATTTATATCA
The DNA here is from genome assembly GCA_921294245.1 of Brassicogethes aeneus. Taxonomy (NCBI): domain Eukaryota; kingdom Metazoa; phylum Arthropoda; class Insecta; order Coleoptera; family Nitidulidae; genus Brassicogethes; species Brassicogethes aeneus. Next base: position 14,195,237 of record OV121134.1, on the reverse strand, counting down.
AAACACATAACACACTTTATTAAAAAAAATAACCTATCAATTTAGCAAAAACGCCAAGATGTTGCATAAACATTTTAAATAGCTGTTATTAGTACAAATATAAAATAAATTTATATCAAAACACATAACACACTCTATTAAAAAAATAACCAATCAATTTTTAGCAAAACACCAAATTATTATACTTTGTAATTTTTAAATTGACCGCGAAAAATGACCTCGTACTAGTTACTTTTTAAGTGATTTTTACCTGGAGAATTTTGTTTTGTTTTGTAACCAACTTGTTACAAATATTAAATAAATTTATATCGAAACTATATACCTATAGATATATGATCAAAACACATAACACACTTTATTAAAAAAAAAATAACCTATCAATTTAGCAAAACCACCAAATTCTTATAATATCAATAACTTTGTAATTTTTAAATTGACCGCGAACAATGTCGTCATACTAGATATTTTTTAATTGATTGTTACCTGGGGAATTTTGTTTTGTAACCAACGGCATCTCTGTAGGTTCGCGGCTTTTATTGCCAAGAATGACATTTCGTGAAAATCGAGAACGTTCTGTGTCGAGAATTTTCTTCTCGTTTTATAATGTGATCACAGTAATTTAAGACTTAAATTAAATTTTAAGTTGTACACTTTAAGTTATTGTTTTGTGTGGGTGGCCTGAGGCGTCTTTTTTGGTAAGTAAATTATGATGATTTGGTAAGAAAACATTATAAATATTATTATAATTAAATTCTATATTAGTTTCTTTTTTAAGGTTTTATTTTTTGTGGGTATTGGTGGCAATAACCTGTATGATTTTATTTCAGACCAGGTCGCACAACAGTTTTCCTTTATTGGAAAAAAGGGTAAAAAAGATTTTAGCCAATCCAAGATTTCTAAAGCTGTTTTAGGTAATAACTCGTCGAATCCGCAAAACCTCGTATGAAAAAAACTGTAGTTTTACAGGAGACGAAAAAAACATTAAAAGCTCTCATATCTGGCTTTTTTTAAATATACCTATAGGACAAATTAATTTGTTTTTAAGGGTCTTGAGATTATCTTGGGAGATAAGAGGTTTTACAATCATGTGCATTATTATATCGACCCATGCAACGAAGACTATAGTAACTCAAAAAACGTGGGTTTTGACTTACTATATGGCATCAACAGATTTTTTCAAGCTCTATTTGGTGGAAGATTACAGTAACCCAGACATGAAACGATAGGCAACCAGTGAACAACTTCCCTGTATAGTAAGTGTAATAATCCACATTCCTACAGGCGAAAACTAAGTTGAGTTACTCTAGTCTACAATCAAAACTGAGTTACAATAGTCTTCGTTGTATGGGTAGATATGAGGTAAGTACTTAATTATGCAAAAAAAATCGATTTTGTCAAAAATGTCTCAAACGAGTTTTTGCGGATTCATCGATGAAGAGTTTTGTAAATTTGTATCTATTTATTTTTATTTATGCGTATTTTCAGTTATGTTAATGGTTTTATGTTAATTAAATGATAAAAGTATTTAATGTTTTTTATTTAAGGAAAAAATCTATAAAAATTTCATAAATGTTTTGTATGAAACATTTCTGTTATGTTCTGAAAGTAAATATAAAATGTCTTAAAGACATACCTACAACATTCTAAGATGATCTCAAAACATCCCAAAAGGATGGCCGAGGGACGTTAAAAAGGGCGACATGGTCATTGCCAGAAACATTTCTGGTATATCTGTGGGAAAATAGGGTCATTCCTGGGATGTTTCTATTGTCGCATGCATATGTTTCTGGCATGTTTCTAGTATATACTTGTGTTATTAGGGATCACATGGCGATCCTGCCAGTGCACTAATTTAAGTGCCTGAAAGTAAAAGTTTCAGTGAAAAAGTGAAGAAAAGAAAAAACAATACACAACAAGAAATGGGAAATACCAATCGTAAGTCCGAGCAAATTATTGTAGAAGCTGCAGGCTCAGGAAATAACGAAGCAGGGCAAAAATCTGTTTCAAGCGATCTTAACAGGACAGAGTGGATTCTTATAGTTATTATAATAATTATAGCCATAGTTGGACTTATTTACGCAATTAAAAGAATTCGGTTAGGAATAAAACGAATGGTAAGGCATGAGATCAATGTAGCGGAATTAAGAAAATCGCAGGCGGCGTTGGAACAAGCCTAAGAAAAGTTCAGCAGCCCAACGGTCCAGCAGCCCATCGGTCCAGCAGCCCAGCAGTCTGCCCAGTTACTCAACGCAAGCTACAGGAATTAAAGGTATTTAAAGACTGTTTACACAGATTATTAGAGGTATACAAGAAAGACGTTAGTTATAAAGATTTAACCTCCGTTAAATTAGTAGAATATGTTGAAGTTATTAAGGGTAGAATTTTAGAGGGTGATAAAATTTTAAATTTAAGGTTAGAAAATAAAATTGTTTGTGAAAAAAGTACTAGCGTTGATCATACTAAGGTAAACATGGCGGAGGCATTCAGTTTTAAAACAGCTACTAGCTTGCTGCCTAAATTGAATGGTTCGGTGGAACGGGTACACCAATTAATAGAGGGTATAGAATTATACGAACCGTCATTAAACGAAGCAGGGAAGCCGTTACTTATAAATTTTGTCCTTAAAGCTTGTATTTCACACAGGGAAAAAATACGCCTTAAAACTAATTACGAGAGTGCGAATGCGCTAATTGTGGATTTGAAAAAGCACTTTTTGCCTAAACAATCCGCACCAACTCTGGCAGCCCAATTGCAAAACTCAAGGCAGGGAAACCGAAGTATCGAGGAATATGGAAGATCAATAGAAACAATAATGGCTGATCTTACTATAACTCAAGCAAATAACAACCCCGACGCAATCGAAATATTTGGGAAGGAAAATGAAAAATGGGCCATTAACGTTTTCGCAAATGGAATTCAAAATAGTGAGCTACGCACTATAGTCAAAGCACGTCAGTTTGAACGGCAATTAACGAAGCAAAGTGACTCCGTTCAACAAAATCCAGCGGCATTTCATATACGTGACCAAAAAAATGTTCAAGGCAATAGAGGTAGAAATTTTTTTAATAGTTCTAGGAACTACGGGTAACCCAATCGTAATTTTAATAACAGGGAAAATTCTAATAGAAATTACTTTAATAAGAACAATTTTAATAAGGTAAATTCCAATAGAGGTAAGTATAATCAAAGGGGTACGCAATATAATCGCGGCCGATTTAACAATTACCGATACGGCAGTAACCGAGGTGGTAATAATCGTGTATATATGGCAAGTGGTACCCAGGCAACACAGTGACGTGAATATCACGTTTAATTTACGTCTACGATGACGTCGAAGTCACCAACTTAGACACGTCTTATCGTCGTAAAATTGACGACAATATGTCACAGCGATTTCACGTGTAAAATCACGTAATATTACGTAATTATTTACGTAATTTGACGTGAATAATCACGTAATATTTCTTGAATAATATATGATTAGGTCATACACTGATAAAAATAATTACCGATACTGATATCAGATATTTCAATGCGAAATGTGATTTTGTCAAAATTAAAAAAACAAAAAATTTTTAGTTGTACTTTTAAATTTTAAGAAATAAATAGGTAAACCCTACTATATATAGTATATATATACTACTATAGTAGATATATATTTAGTAAATAATTAATAATCAAAATAAATGTATCTAAAAAAGTAGAATATCAAAAAAAAATTTGTTAGTTAATCTTTGCAGAAACACATACATATGTCTGGCATTAAAATATCGGATATAAGAATAAATAATTATTTTTACTAGTGCATAAAGGGCTTTTGGTTTAATAATTAATAAAACATGTTTTAAGTTGCTCAAAACATTTATTATAAAATCAAACACATTAAATTTTAAGACAGATGACAGGTCAATATTTTAGGAGCTTTTGTAGGTACTTCGTTACGTAATTAAAACATTAATAAACAAACAAAAATTGACCTACCTGAGACAGCCAAAGTATTATCAGTATAAATGGTTTGTTCTATGTATAAATGCCACAGATTATAAAAGTTGGACGCTTGAATCAACCATATTGTTTTTTAGGAATAAACGTTCCCTCGCTTTGTAAGTAGTGCCAACTTACCCAAGGCCAAAGAGAAACAGGGTTGCCAGGTGTAAAAATTAATATTATCGAAGAGGGTTGACAAAATGATCAAATTTACAGAAAATTATATAAAATTATCAAAACAAAAATTGTATAAAAACAAGCAAAACTACGCGGCGGATTAAATTATGTTACAATTATCGATTATTATTTAAATTTTACTATTTTAAAAAAGAAAATTATAAAACATCTGGCAATACTGTAGATAAATAATTTTACTAAAATTAAAATTGTGATTGTCAACTGCAGTAACATGTTAATTTCTTATTTTGTGATAAAATGATAAAGGATTTAAAAATCGCGAATTTCTTTTAAAAAATCCATTGATCAATAATTATTAATCTATCTTAATTAGTTTAAAACCAAATAATGTTTAAAATTATTTTAATAAAATATTGCACGTTGATTCTCCGTCGAAATAACGTAAATTAAATAAAAATAATAATTTTTGTTTTTAAAAATATTCCAAAACTTTTTGTCGGTCCATTAAAACGGGCCAACTGTTTCTTATATCACTATATTTTCATATTTTCTTAAAAATTTCGTCATCTGTTCACGTGATAATGACGTCATTTATTGGTTATCATCGACCTAAGTTAATAATTGGTCGTGTTTTGGTGAATTTTGAGACGTCGAAAAATGGTTGAAATTTAACTTCGACCAAATTCGACCCAATTCGTCGACGATTCTACGTGATTTCTACGACCCTGTGTTGCCTGGGTAATCAAGAGGAAAGTCAGTCACAAACATTTTTTCGAGGCTTACAATAATAAAAAATCAAAATTAATGACACCAGCAGTTTTAAATATAAATAGTTTAAATTTTATTAGCTTAAGTGATGGTAAGAAATGTTTAAAATTTCTTATTGATACAGGAGCTTCAATAAGTGTCATATTTTCAAAATTTGTGAGAATTTTAAACACCAGACAGGAACCTATAACAATTAGAAATTTTCATCCAAAAATAACTTGCCTAGACCAATACGAGCTTGTGTCATTTGCTGATAAACATTCATCTGTAGAACGAGTAGAAGAGGTACTTAAAACCGTCAGACGTAGCCATTTAAACAAGGAAGAAAATAATGCAGTTGAACATATTATTGCAAAATTTGCGGACGTGTTCTATTTACCCAATGACCCATTAACCGTGACCAATGTTTGCAAACATACTATACAACTTGAAAACAATGTGACGCCAGCATATATAAAACCATATCGTCTCCCTTATTCGCAAAAGAGCGAAATTAAAACACAAATAGATAAACTTCTTAAAGATGGTATCATCGAGCCATCTAAATCTCCCTGGTCAGCACCTTTACTAGTCGTACCCAAGAAAGCAGATGAAAACGGAGTACGTAAATGGCGCATGGTAATAGACTACAGGATGTTAAATAAGTGTATTAAGGACGAAAAGTTTCCATTACCTAACATTACAGAAATCTTGGATTCGCTTTCGGGAGCAATGTATTTTTCACATTTGGATCTCGCACAAGGATACTACCAAATTGAATTAGAAAAATCTTGTAGGGAATACACAGCCTTCACCACCAACACGGGCCAATATCAGCTTACCAGGTTACCTATGGGCTTAAAGATAAGTCCAAGTGCATTCTCGAGAGCAATGACCATTGCTATGGCGGGTCTAAATTATGAGTCGTGTTTTATTTACCTTGATGATTTAATAATTTTTGGAAAAAACTTATTAGATCATAATAAAAATTTAGTAAAAGTTATGGACCGAATGCGGGAAGTAAACTTAAAACTAAACCCAAATAAGTGCGATTTTCTTCGTAAAGAAATTTTGTACTTGGGGCATTTAATTTCTTCAGAAGGGGTATCACCCGATCCTGAAAAAATTAGAGCCATTAAGGAGTTTCCAATACCCCATGATTCGCAAGCTACTAAAAGATTTGTAGCATTTATTAATTATTACAGACAATTTATACCAAACTTTGCACATATTGCTGGTCCATTAAACTCTTTAAGTAAGAAAGGTGTAGAATTTAAATGGACAGCAGAATGCCAAAGGTCATTTGAACAATTAAAAAATAAGGTCATGAATCCTCCTATATTACAATATCCAAATTTTTCAAAGGACAATACATTCATATTAAAAACTGACGCATCAGGATTTGCGTTAGGTGCCGTTCTGTGTAATCAAGATGATAAGCCAGTAGCTTATGCAAGCAGATCGTTAAATAAGGCTGAAAAGAATTATTGTACTATTGAAAAAGAGCTTTTGGGCATTGTATGGTCAGTAAAGTATTTCCGACCATACCTGTATGGACGTAAATTTGAGATTCAGACAGACCATCGACCACTTGTATATCTATTTGGAATGACTAATCCATCTAGTCGACTAACTAAGTTTAGACTTATATTGGAAGAATATGACTTTAATATTAAATATATTAAAGGTAAAACTAATGTGACAGCCGACGCGCTGTCGCGTTTTGAATTAAAAGAGTTATCAAATCAAATCGAAGGTACTCTTAACGTGCTTACACGAGCTCAATCAAAATTAATAAAAGAAAACAAACCCCCAGCAATTACAAATTCAGACAACGTGGCTAGGACTGATCACCCCGGACTCGTTGAGGTACTGAAAAGACCCAAAACTGCGACTGAATTAAAAATAATCAGGCTTGATAAATTTAACAATTTTTTACTGAAAACAAAATATAAAATGGTAAATAATAATATTATTTATGATGAGATAACAAATACTATTTTAATGGCAGAACCTTGCTCAGCGTCCAAACTACGGTTGTCGTTGAAAGACTGTCAAATTTTATTCGCAAAGGAATCTCTAAATGAACTAGTTATTGTAAAAAATAAAGAAGCTGCAGCTCTTATTAATGAAATTGTGAGAAAAACTAAAGAATTTAAAGAAAAGGGTGTAAAAATTTCCATCTTAAAAGATGTTCAAACAATAAATGACAACTCAACTAGACAACTTATATTAAATGAATTTCATATGCTACCTAGTGGAGGTCATGCAGGAGTAAATAGAATGGCTAATAATATCAAAAAATATTATTTTTGGAGTGGACTTTTTAAGGACGTAGAAAATTTTATTCGAAAATGCGACGATTGCCAAAGATATAAACATTCTAAGGCATATATTGCACCACTTTCAATAACCACAACGGCATCAAGTGCTTTCGAAAAAATATTTTTGGATTTAGTTGGCCCCATTGAAGCAGACACAGAGGGTAACAAATATATTTTAACAATACAGTGCGACTTATCAAAATTTGTAGAGGCATATCCTATTCCGAACAAAGAGACTGTTACTGTAGCTAATGCCTTTGTAAATAGTTTTATTTTAAGATATGGAGTACCGTCAGAAATTGTCACAGACCAAGGCAAAGAATTTATGTCAACAGTTTTTAGCGAATGCTGTAAAATTTTAGAAATCAAAAAACTAAATTCTACTGCCTACCACCACGAAACACTCGGAGCATTAGAAAATTCTCATAAAAATTTGGGCGCCTACTTAAGAATGCAAGTAGCAAAGTACAAAATTTCTTGGAGTAACTGGCTACCTTTTTGGTGTTTTATGTACAATACACATGTACATACGGAAACAAAATATACCCCCTACGAATTGGTTTTTGGTAAAATTGCACGAATTCCATCAAGTATCGAAGGACACGCTTTACACTTTTGATAACTATCCAAATGAACTTAAGTTTAGGCTACAACAAGCTAGTGCTGATGCACGTCAAAATTTAGTAAACTCAAAAATTAAACGAAAAAATGCTTATGATAAACATAGTACTTTTATTACATATAAAATAGGTGATTTAGTATTAGTTAAAAATAATGTAACAAGTAAACTGGATGAACTATATCAGGGACCTTATAAAGTAATTAGTGACAAGCATCCAAATTTAGATATTGAAATAGAAGGTAAACACGTAGAGATACATAAAAATAGGGTTAAGCCATATCATTGTTAATTATAGTAAGGTAAAAAGATTAAATTAGGATATTATGTTAGGTTTAGGTTAAATTAATAAGTTAGTTTTTAGGATTATTATAGCTAAAAGAAAAAAAAATGTATATTTAAAACATTTTTTTTACTTCAACAGGGGAGGTGTGGTAATGTGGCAATTGCATTCCACATGTATTGTTATCTTAACCTCCTTAATTTAACTAATCATCATATATATATAATTGTAATAGTTTGTTACGTGTAACTTATTATTGTCATGTCATCAATATGTAGAGTGGGTCAGCTAGCTGGCTGGTAATGGTGTGTGGCACTAGGCACAGTTGATGTCCACCCTTGTCATGTAACGATAACTACAATAAACCCCCTAATTAGTATTTCTGAATATTATTTTACAACACCAACGAACCAACATCACAGGTGAATTTATTTTGGACACGGACGCCAGCAATGTGGGCCTGGGAGCTGTTTTGTCGCAGATTCAAGAAGGAAAAGAGAAAGTTATTGGATACTTCAGTAAAACTCTATCGAAACCAGAGCGAAATTACTGTGTCACTCGACGCGAGCTGTTGGCAGTGGTAAAAGCAGTCGAACACTTTTACAAGTACCTGTATGGAAGACAATTTTTGCTAAGAACGGATCATGCTGCCCTTAAATGGCTTTTGCAATTCAAGAATCCTGAAGGACAGGTAGCAAGATGGATTGAAAGACTACAGGAGTTCGACTTTGACACAGAACATCGGGCTGGGACCATCCATAGAAATGCTGACGCCTTATCGAGAAGACCGTGCCCGGAAGACTGCAAACATTGTCTCAGGGCCGAAGAAAAGGATGTATTTGTTCGCAGGACTACAATCGTGGATGATCATTGGCAATCCGCTGAGGTTCAACAAGACCAAGAAAGGGACCCGGATTTGAAGCTTATCATCGATTGGAAGAATAACGACCGTAAACCAACGTGGCAGGAAGTCGCCCAATATTCGCCGAATGTGAAATCGTACTGGGCCCAATGGAATTCCATCTTCTTAAGTGACGGACTTCTAAAGCGCGTTCTGGAGATGCCAGAAGGGGGGAAGACCGGAAGCAGATAATAATTCCCAGAAACAGGATACCAGAAGTGCTGCAGGAAATCCATGATGGAACTACTGGAGGACATCTTGGAGTGACCAGGACGCTCGGAAGACTTAGGGAACGGTTTTATTGGGTCAACAGCAAACGAGATGTAAAGGAATGGTGCAAGAAGTGCGCCGTTTGCGCGGCAAGCAATGGACCCCAGAAGCGCCCAAAAGCCCCAATGCGACAGTACAATGTGGGCAGCCCATTTGAGAGAATTGCAATCGACGTGGCAGGTCCATTTCCAGAAACAGAATTTGGAAATAAATACATCATCGTTGTAATGGACTACTTTAGCAAGTGGGCGGAAGCGTATGCCTTGCCAAACCAGGAAGCCGCCACAGTAGCCGATGCCCTTATCCCTTTATAGGTTAATGGTCTCTATGTTAACCACATCCATTACAGCTTACTTAGAAATGAGAGAGAACCCAAACTTCGACCAAAGTACAAATAAATGAACTCATAATATGCAGTGGCTATCATATTGGCCACAATTTAAATTTGGCAATTGTTAGAACCAATGTGGTCTCTATGTTAACCATTGCCTGTTCCCACAAAATTGCGAAAAAGTAACATTTGCAGTAATTGTTGCTGCTAGCGAGCATAAGCATGTTTGTTTTACCTGACAACACACATAATTCAAAAGGTAATTGAATGCTTCACAACTTGTGATAATAGTACTTGGAAAATAGGTTAGCGCTAACGAAATATTTAGATCGTTTTGGAACATAACCTCTATCAAGCTACCGTGAGACTATTGAATCCATGCTTATAAACGTCCAGTATTTTTTGGTTTTTTGAAAAATTGGATTCAAGTAAACTATTTTATCTAGTTGTTGGTATAACCGAAGATCAGGCTATGGATTCGGAGATTGAGGGCGATAGCTCATCAAGAGTCCCCAAGTACTTTTCTTAAGAATTCTGAATTCTGAATTCACCAAGTACATCTTCATGTTTACAAGTAACTTCTGCCAATACTTCAGCACGATCCAGCCTACGTAATCGTAGTGAGCGAACAACCAGTATACATTTCAGAAAACAAATTTTGAATAGATTTGGGGGTGAAAGTGACTCTGATGCAGATGTTATTTCAGATGACTCAGTTTCGTGATTACTCATCAGATTCAGAGAAAACTACCAGTAGTAGGTCATTTTTGAAAATTGACCAGTGAAAATAAAATTAAAAATATGCATCACAGAAATGCCACTGTAACTTACTCACAAACACAAGAGTAGGTAGAATCAAAAAATGAAGAAACTTTGAGAAATTGAAATTTACTAAAACCGTTTCCAGATAAGAATAATGACAGTGAACAATTTGGAAATAAATATTTGATTTTTTATAGCATACACCATGTAATTATTTTACCTGGTCCTGAAAAAAAAACTAAAATCCTTTCAGAAACGCAAAAAAACGATATGTGGTTTACATTTAGACCACCGCCCATCTATCATCGTATGAGCAGTGGTTTCCATTTTATCCACCATGATAAATTTTAAAAAAACAGTTGGATTTTCAAAATAATCATTAAAATAACTTAAGACTTCCAAAATAGGTAGGTCTTACCAAAAAAAAATTAAAAATAACAATTAATGGATTCTGCCCTATAAAGGGTTATTAAGGAGTGGATTTGTCGTTTTGGTGTGCCAATGGAAATGCATTCAGACCAAGGCAGGAACTTTGAATCTATATTGTTCCAGAATGTCTGTAAGATTCTTAACATTCGGAAGACGAGAACGACTGCATTACATCCGCAGTCTGATGGAATGGTAGAACGAATGAATCTAACGATAAACCGGTACCTGTCCAAGGTAGTCTCTGATCACCAAAGAGACTGGGACCGCTTCCTTCATCTGTTCCTGTTGGCGTACCGTTCTTCTGTCCACGATACAACCGGCCAGACACCCGCTAGCATTGTTATGGGACGTGAACTTCGTCTACCTTGTGACTTAAGGTTTGGTTGCCTACCAGGGGAAGACATTGCTGGAGAAGATTACGTTAGCAATTTACGTAGGAAAATGAGCGACATTCACAGCCGAGTTCGTTTAAACATCCAGAGTGCCAGTGATTGAATGAAAGCGGCATATGACATCAAGGCGGAAAATGGAGGATTTCAACCTGGAGACCTAGTTTGGTTATACAACCCTCAGCGCCGTCGTGGTTATTCACCGAAGCTGTAGACTTCTTGGGAGGGACCTTACGAAGTCATGGATCGAATAAATGACATCATCTACAGGATCAGGAAACAACCAAGAGGAAAGCCGAAAGTGATCCATTTCAACCGATTGGCTCCTTACGCTGGAAACAATGATCGAATAGACGATGCTAGAGTAAGAAGAGTTAATCCGCCGGAAGACGACTTGCCTTTTGAAGACTTCATGTATTTATATTCGAGCGGTAAAAAAGCTCGGTATGGTGTCACTCGAGAAGAACAAAAAGATCTGTTCACGGTTTCGGCCGATTACTCCTTGGCCCACTGTGTTGCAGAAGACCTTAGGATGTCCAGGGGAATAGCGGTTGTCTTTAAAAACAAGTTTGGACGGGTCGACGAGCTACGAAGGCAGAGTCCCAAAGTTGGAGAGGTGCTTGAAATTGTGGAAAATAAGCAGATAGGTAACAGGAGTATCTTCTATCTGGTAACGAAGCAGCTCTCCTATCAGAAGCCAAACTACCGTGACCTATGGAATGCCTTATATAAATTGAGGGATACCCTTTTGTCAAAGGACATCATGAACCTGGCGATACCGAAGATTGCTTGTGGACTTGACGGTTTGGACTGGAGAATAATTAGAAGTATGGTGGAAGTTATCTTCAGATTTAGTGGCATACACATTCTTGTCTGTTGCCACAACCCTAAAAAAACAACCGGAAGGAAGACCGTAGACTGCTACTTCTATAGGACGTCGCAATGCAAGTTTGGATCTCTATGCAAATATCGCCATGGAGCTGAGGACCATTTTCGGGACGAAAATGTTTTAAGACGGGGGCAACGTAGCGAGTTCAGCTCTGGATCTCGGAATGATGACTCATCGCTCGAATAATCGAGAGTGTGGAGCTCGCTGGAATGTTCCAGAAGAAGTAGGCGCTGAATATATAAGGAACGACGCATCTGGGAGAGTTAGTTGAGCTTTGGTACTCGCGAAGAAATAAATAAATATAAGTGCAAATAAATAAACTAGTAGTGATATAAATAATTAATAGTTAATTGTTTAGTTAGTTTTATAGTTTTATAGTGTTTTAAGTGTAGTTAAGTTATTAAATAAATAGTTTAGTTCGTTAATTAACCAGTGCGTGTTTTAATTCACACTACGAACAGTTAAAAACGTTACATTATTCTCGATTTTATTATACGTCTGGGTACAATCAACTTCTAAGAAAATTTATATGGAGTCGTAGGTATACCTATAGGGACGTTGGCAATGACAAAACACGAACACGATCTTCAAGCTGCTTATGTTAACATACAATTGTTGTTTATGAAAAGAAAATTATTAATAAAGCACGAAACAGCACTAATTGCACGTAAATACATTCTTTACCTCTGGAAAATTCCGATAAATTCCAAAGAGCAGAGAAGAAATACCACCATATACGCCATCATAGAAAAAGAACGCCATTGACAACGGATTATGGGAAACGTCGTCACGAACGGTTCTACCCGAAGAAGACCGATGTTTTTAAATTCAAAACTATGCGTTATAATAACGGTGTTTATACATTTAAATAATTTGAACGATTGAAGAACGAATAGATATTATAAACTATTTTTAATAATAAACTTCTGTTTTTTGTAAATGAATCTTTCTTATAATAAGGCTAATCAATTTGTTTGTCTCTCTGTGACCCCCTTAGGCTGTCCCACGAACATCCAAAGAAGGCAAAAGAGTAACCTCATAAAAATAGGTGGTTTATATAATTCGTACTTACATTATATTTCTCACAATTTATTACATATCCGAAAATTGCTTGACCTAAAAGTTTATACATGATAGCCAACCCACATAGTACAAGATGTCCTGTGCTGTGTGAAAAGAGACGTCCTATTTAGGTTATTCTCGGCTTAGCCAGGCCGAACGGGTCTGGGACATCCATAGAACGTCAAGTCTAGACCCGCGGTCCGGCTTAGCCTTATTAGGCGTATTTTGGACGTCCAAAATACGCCTATCCAGGCTAAGCCGGACTGGGTCTAGACTTGACGTCCTATGGATGTCCCAGACCCGTTCGGCCTGGCTAAGCCGAGAATAACCTAAATAGGATGTCCGTGGGCTATCTTGTGCTATCTGGGTTTAGCGTGTATTTCATTTAGATACGTATAGGCACGTATGTGCTCTAGGTTCCTACATTTTTCCGTTCCGCTTTCTTTACCTGTCAATTTTAATCCTCTCAAATCAGTTCCTTCACATAATCTGGAAGTCTACATTGCCTTTGGAAGAAACTTTTGCGAAAATTGACATATTGGGGTGTAGAGATCCTGGGATACAACATCCAGGAACTTGGTTCCCATATATGTACAAGCATATGGTCACATGGACTAGCTTCCAAACACCAAGATTGAAAATACCGAATTTAGAAAGAAGAAGAAGAAGATTGTAAAAAAATTTGCTTACCTATATTATAAACATTGCTTTCGTATTTTTATAAGTCTATAACACAAAAACAGTGTTTATAAATACTTTTATTTGTGTTTTCTTTTGCAATAACCAAATACCACATCTCTGAATAATTCTGTATATTTTAATCGCTATAGGTGTACCTATCATTTCTCTGCTTAAATTTTTATTAAGTTTTATTAACTCTTCCTCATACTTTTTTCGACTTAATAAGACTTATTCAGAGTTTTTAAGAGAAAGTAAGACTTTCAAAACTCTTACATCTACTTGTAAAAACTTTTTCAGAAAAAAATGTCTGCAAGGGAAGACCTAAATAAAGACTGGCGATTTAAAGGTCGCGTTGCTTTTTTATAGAAAAGGGAAGGGATAAATTCTTAAAGACCATTGATCCGCAAAGGGCATAGGAAATTTACTGTTTCAAAGGTCATACCTACCTAAAATGACGAAGGGCCATTGGCTTCAAGCGGTGAAATGGTTTCCAGGAAAAAGAAGTTAACTTTTGACTCAAGTCCAATTAAGGGATAAACTTGAATATTTAAAAGGCCTAAATTTGTTTAGTGGGTGTTTCGACTAGGCATAGGGCAGGGGTTTGCGGCCGGTATTGCCAACTTCATATATACGTTATAATTTGCTAAATTCCCTAATTATAATTAATTAATAATTATTAATGGTTCCCAATAGCATGCCTTGAAGTAACAACAGTTGCCTAGTGATCGAATCCAGTATTTTCCTACCTGGTTGTTAAACTTCAAAGCTTATACTTACAAATCTGTTTATTTGTTAATATTTACAATAATTGTTGTCAGTTATAATTTATTATTTTCTTTCTTCTGCTCCTTTTTCTAATTTCTTTTATTTTGTTTTGCTTCTTTGTTATCTTTCCTTATCTCTTTATTTCTTGTTCTTTATTTCTTATGCTTCTTTAAGTTTATTTTTATATAAGTTTATTAAATATATTTTTTTATTTTAGTTCCACCCTTACCAAATGGACTTGCAAACAAATCAAAAAATCTACATACATAACAGGCTGATCGAGACTTATCTTTGCAGCGTTTCCATATTTGCAAAACAATACAATATCGCCGACGGTGGTGTAGTGGTTAGTGCATGCTGACTACAAGCCGGAGGTCGTGGGTTCGAATCCCACCAGGGGTATGGCTGTTTATTTTGTGTTTGTCCTATTGTGTATTAGTCCTTCGGAGGGGACTTTAAGCCCGCGGTCCGTTCCTACCCCTAACCCGCACAAGCCATTCAGTTGGCTTATGGGACTTCTTAAGAAGTAAGGGTGGAACTAAAAGAGCACTTTTGTATATATAAACTTTTTGTATACAATATAATCTAATTTCTATAATCTATAATCTCTATTTCGAGGATTAATTTTAAACTGAATGAATTCGTTATTCTTTTAATTACCTTTATTAATTTTATTATACTTTTTAAAATTGTTGGTTTAAAAAGTGTGTTTGCCACATGTTAGTCCTTGGAACAAAAATGCTTGGCGGCTTTTGGGAGACCGGATGAAACCTGCTGTGAAATACTTTATTGCCTCTATTTGAATTTTTTTAAAAACAACCCAATAAATACCTTTTGACATTATATCTCAAGTACCCTTTTTAAAATTAACTTATTTCGCACCTAAACCTTTCTAAGAAACTGCGGCTTTTTCTACGAATTATTTTAACAGTCTTTTTCAACTTTCTCCCTATTACAGAACTAAGTTGCTCTTAAAATATTCAACATGTGCTATTTTTTTACATGTAAATGTCTAATTTTCCTGGACTAACACTGCCGTGCAAAAAGTGTTAACTACTGTATTACCTAATTACTTTTGTAGTCAGTACATATGTGCTTAGCAGTGCTAAGTTAGCATAGCAGAGAACATGTTCGCTTTTTATTTTACAGGACTCGCAGTCTTTTTTTATTTAAAAAATCGATAAAGAAAAAACAGCTGCAAATGCGAAAGTTAAGTCATCTGCTTAAGGGAAAATTTCTCCAAAAATCTGCCATTGTCACATCGCTCAAAACGCAGCGAAAGTCAAATTTTCGCGTACAATGAAAAATATTTTTTCCATATTTCCATAAGAAACTCAAAAACAACCATATTAAGGACCACTCTAATAAAATTTGAATTATTAGGTATAATTTGTTGAAAAATTTATAAAAAAAATGGTTTTGGTCTATAAATAATTTATTTACAAATACAAGTATAAATAAAACTTTTAATAATCCTCAATCAATTATTTTCTTATGTACTGTGTAATTTTATGAATCTGCTCAACAATAACGGCTGTTACTGCTGTTACCGACTGCTCAATTAAATTTTGAATGTAGTGCACTGCCTCTTCATCTCCCAAGTCTAAACGTAATTTATCTTGCACTTTTCTTACAGCCTTGTCAGGTTCTAATGCGATATCAGGAACGCTCGCGTCTACCATAAGGGAAAACAAGTTTAGCATCAAATTGGCATGCCTGAAATGTAAAAAGGTTTGTATGTTTTTTATGAAAGATTTTATGAGATATTTAATATAGATTTATACAGCGTGTCCTAGGCGCAAGACTTTACCAGCAGATGTTTAACTACAATAATGTGTTCAAAAAGATTGTTACCAGGTGAGTATTCTTTCTTAGCAATTTTTTTTGTAGCTGGCTTCCTAGAGCACTTAGTGGTCTATTACGATACTTTTTTGATAAATTAATTGTTTCAAAAATTAAGACAAACTAATTTATTTGATAGTTTTTTTTATTTATTTTAATTAATTTATTAATTTATTAATTTATTTGATAGTTTTTTTTATTTATTTTAATTAATTTTTTTAGGCTGTCAGTTTGGTTAAACTGGCTTTGATAAGGTATTTTATAAAAACCAGTAAATTTCAAATAATATTTTTTTTTCAGCACGCCACTGCGTTATTACTTCAATTAAGTTTAACATTATTTTATGAAATAATTTTTGTATAAAATCAGTCATATTTTTGTTAATAAATTTTAATTGTGTTAATTAATTAGATTTTACAAAATGGGTGATTTTTAAACTTTTACACAATCCAATTGTGACTATATAATCTTTAATAATGTCATATATTGTCAATATTGTCATATTTTTGTTAATAAATTTTAATATGAGCAAGATATAAAAAATAAGAAACCAAAAATTGTGTTTATTAATTAGATTTTACAAAATGGGTGATTTTTTAACTTTAACAGCAATAAAACCTTTACAAAAGTTGAATAACCACTATAGAATCTTTAATAACCCATTTTAGAACCTTTAGCCTGCCATATTTTTTTTAAATTTAAATAATAATAATAATAATAATAGTGATAATAATTTTATCCTTTTAATATGTCACGTTTAAAGCGTTTTTAACCAGTGTAATTAGATTGTCTTATCTAAATGTCTGGTTATTTTAATGGAAAATCATCTTTTAACTACCTAGCTTCAAATATTGGTTGGTTTGTATACTATCCAGCTTACAAGCTATACAAGACTTATACAAAGTACCAACCACAAATCAAAAAATATTAACTTGAACACCTTTTTAGAGAATTTCTTTTTTAATTAAAAAATACTTATAAGTGTTTTTAGCTTAAATATAAAATAAATTATTGTAATTTCGAATTGCAAGATTTCAAGATGTGATTTTTATCAATTTTAATCACACAAATTACAAATTAATCTAAGTGTTTTAAGACCGAAATCTAATCTCATGAAAATTAAAAGAAACTTACCTTCTTAAATGCAAGAAAGCAGTATAACATAGCTTTCTAAAAGTCTGGTAATGTTCAGAATTTACGCCACCCATAGCTTCTACCATCTCTTTGGTCAACTTCATTGGTGGGGGGAGAGGTTTTGGGTCGCGACCCAAAATGTACCCAAAATCAATGTGAAACAGTTTACCGTCTTTGGTTAGCAACAAATTGTCTAAATGCCTGTCGCCTACCCCCAAAATATATGTGATAATACAGTAACCTGCACAGGATCGTACATAAGTGTCCATGATGTCTGGAACTATACCATATGGGCCGGTTTCTTGTGGGTGATATTTTTTAAAGTAATTATGAATGCTTCCTGTAATGAAACAAAAAATGTGATACCACGCTGTAGCAGCGTCGCTGTTAAAGATATGCAAAGTTTAATTTTTTATAACAATTTAAAACAGTTTATTTATATCAACATGTCCAAAAATCCCCCAGCAACGGCCCGACACTGCGATAACCTCTACCGATTTACTCAGACAAATCAAATATCATCAATTTTCGGGTTTTTATACAATATCCATGAATTAAAAAGTATGACTGTCAAGAGTATTTTAAATCATTGTCTCATACTAGAAGAAATCCTAAAATATAATAATTCCAAAGATATTGATGCTACGGAACTCTGTGATGAGCTGCATAGAGCCAAAGGCTACACCGCAAAAAGTTTTAAATTTTTTACGTGAGCACAAAGAGATTTTGCCCAATTTAATAACAGCATCGCAAATTTTGTTAACGCTTCCTGTGACGGTAGCCAATGGCGAACGTAGTATTTCGAAACAAAACAGGATAAACTTGTAGAACTTGCAACCTTATCAATAGAGAAATATATTGCTCAAACTAATCCAACTGAACTTATATCTGACTTTTTCATACAAATTATAGTATGTTTATACAGGGTGTCCCATAATAAGCGTCCAATACTATTAGTATAATAACAGCAGATTCTACGTACAAAAATAAATGCTTCCTAAGGGAGCACAGACCTGTGTAAGGGAGCTACGGCCCCCGAAAGAGGAGCCCCTGAAGATGGTTTTTATTTAATATCTTAAAACCATAAATAGAAAATTAAAATTTTAGAAATTGATCAAACTTTTTACGGGCGATAAGATGATAAAAAATTCAAAATTTCCATGAGTGGTTGGTCAGATAGATAGGGAGTGGGGTTAAAACAACTTTTTTATACGCGTCTTGTGCCAGAATTTGATGTCAGATTATAAAATTTTGTAATTTTGTAAATTTACACACAAAAATGGTCCTCCTGTTGAACTTCGATATTGTAAATAGGGTTGCCAACTTTCGGTTATTGAAATAAAGGACAAATTGGGATTTTTTTTGGGTGCCACGTCTACTTTACAGCTTTTGCGATTTTTTTTTTCGGACGAGGTGGTGTAGATGTCTGTGCTTGACGTAGATGTCTGTGACTTTGGGACATCATCACTTGCATCGACGACTTTATCACCATTCATGATGATTTGATTGATGATGTTTAGAAAAACCTCCAAATAAATAATGATTTGGCATTTAGGCAACTACTTGTTTAAAATAGATAATGCTACATTTTATGAATCTGTTTAATTTAATTTTCCAATTAAAGTTTAAAAATATATTGCGACAAAAAACTGAAATCTAATAATATAATTTTAATATTGTATTTTCCACTTACCGTTTCCTGTTAAAAAGTTGTAAAATAAGGTTAAAAAAAACACCTTACACACAGGGACTAGTCGACTACACACAAGGGCTCAACACAACGAGGAACAAAATAAAAATACAAGGTATGCTGGATAAATTGGAGCTCGGAGATTTACCAAAATATTTCAAATGTTGCCAATTTTACATTTTATGGTAGGTATTTGTATGGGCTTTTTTTGAAATAATTGTGGATTTATCTGTATTTCCGGACTTTAAAGGACATTTGCCGTCCTTTGACACCTTTCAAAGAACAGTATTTAGAAATAAAGGACTGTCCTTTGAAATAAAGGACGGTTGGCAACCCTAATTGTAAACCGTTTTTAAATTACAACCAGCTGAGCATAAATACGGTATTTAAAATACCTACGACGATTTTATACGAAATTTTATAATCTGACATAAAATCCTGGCACAAGACACGTGCAAAAAGTTAGGATCGTTTTAACCCCACTCCCTATTTATCTGACTCACATCTCATGGAAATTTTAAAATCGTTATCAGTACTAGTGATGTAAACTTTCGTTACTTTTGAATACTTGTACCGATTCGTTACTTTTAATATCAATACCCGTTACTTTATATTCGTAACTTTCGGTACTTTTAGTCTTCAGTATCAGTACAATACTGAGTACATGGTTACTCTACTCTTATATGCCTATAAATTATAGGCGATTTGGTATTTTTAGGAGGTAATGGTAATGATAATAGTTTTTGGTACTTTTAAATAAAACATTTTAAATTTTTAAATTTAAACTTTTAAATTAAAAAAGAGAACAGGGATTTTATTAAACATTAACAAAACTTCTTTATTTTCATTTTCATATCAAAACAAAAAAGTATATAAAATAAAATATCATCAGACAAAACAAAAAACTAAACTGAAAATTAAAAAATAACTTAATTTATACTGCATATTTTTATAAATCATTATTACAATGCAAAAATAGTAGTTTTTCCACATTAGATGATTTGACCGGCTTTGGAAAATATGCGTTCGCACGGAACAGAAGTAGCACAAACAATATAGTAGGTAATTAATTTAGGCATTATAGGAAATAGGTATAAAAGTAACGAGTAACGAGTATTTCCAACAACAAGGAATCGGTATTGGGCAAATACCCGTTACAAAGTAACGAGTAGGTACTTTTTTACATCACTAATCAGTACATCTTACTGGCCATAAAGTTTGATTAATTTGCTTAATTTTACTTTTCTATCTTGAACGGTTTTGGAAATATAAAATAAAAACCATCTTCAGGGGCTTCCCTTTAGACCGTAGCTCCCTCGGGAAGCATTTCTCGACCTATGTTTATAGGAACTTTTTTAATTATTTTTGTACGTAGAATCTGCTGTTAAAGTATTGCCCGCAAATTATGGGACACCCTATATACTATGTACCATGATAAAAAATTTATATCCTCCAATTTTAAAACGCAATGTACTTATTTCCTTAAAATTTATAATTTATATTAAAGTTATGCTTACCTTCTGCAGCCAAAGCCTCAGCGACTGTAACAGAATCTATAAATTGTACAAATCCATGCTTTGTACTGGTAGCTAAAACTCTGTAAGGAGTAAGCTTTAAATCCAAATTTTCTTTCCTTAACAACTTATCAATCAAAGTAATCATTTGTAGAATGAGTTGATCCTGTCTTAAATCATCGCCGACTTTAAAGATAGCCACATACTCCTCATTGTTTGCAGTTTTAAAATACAATTTAGACGGCGTCAAAGCGGAGTTAAATAAACTCGCCTTCTCTGGTATAATACCCTGTATGGTAATTTCGGGATCAAGTGGGAATGGCATGGGGTCAAATTTACCAAAATTAAATTTAAAAGCGTCAGAATCCGCTAGCAAATTTTGTAGTTTTTCTGCTTTTCTTTTGCGGTTACCGCTCTCCCTTAGTACTGTTTTCATTAATTTGACCAGTTTGTCGATGAATTTTTGCTGTTTTGTTAGAATAAAACGCTTATTTTGCATTAATTCATTTCCGCGGGCGAGAGCTTGCGAAAAAGTTTTCATTACAGTTAGATACATGTCTCTAACTTCAAGCTATAAAAAATAATTATAATTTAAGTGATTTTATACCTATATGCATTTAAATTTAACGTTATAACAATTTTGTTGTAAAAAACTACATTTTCAAATGTTTAAAAACAATAGTTTCCAAAATATACGATTTGGTCCAATGATATAATATACACTACCCGTCAAAATTAACGCATAAGTAAAAAAATTCAAACTCTAAAACGCCTTTACCAATCTTTATAAAATTTTGGATAAAAATACTTTAACTTATATCTCAGTTTACGTGTTCAAGGGTTTTTCGAGAAAATATCCTTAAAGCCCTTTTATTTTTAAAATAATAAAAAAACGCTCAAAAAAATCTTTTATAGGAATTTTTTTTTAAGTAAATAAAAAAAATGCTGGGAAATAACGTATTTTTGTAAGTATACCCTGAAAATTTTGTACAAATCAAACGAACAGTAACGAAAATAAAGCGCTTTAAAGTCGTCAAAAATGACCACTTTTCAGCAAAATAATCAAAAAGGGGTCATTTTTACCGACTTTGATGCACTGTATCTTCGTTTGATTTGTACAAAATTTTCAGGGTATACTAACAAAAATACGGTCTTTAACAGCATATTTTTTATTTACTTAAAAATAATTTTCCCTTAAGTTATTTTTAAAACGTTTTTTTATTATTAAATAAAAGGGCTTTAAAAATATTTTCTTGAAAAACCCTCGAACACGTAAACTGAGATATAAGTTGAAGTATTTTTATACAAAATTTCATAAGGATTAGTAAAGGCGTTTTAGAGTTAGAATTTTTTTCACTTATTATGCGTTAATTTTGAGGCGCAGTGTACTATTGGACCAAATGGTACATTTTGTTGAATACAAAAAAATATTATTTCTATGATATTATAGACCTAGGCTGTAAAGTGACATTTTTCCAGACTGATAAAATATAAAAAATTCGATTAACACTGATGATAAAAGACTTCAAAATGTCCTAAAAGTTGTGATTTTCCCAAATTTTGCGATTATGTGTCAATATCTCCAAGTCCAACCAAAAACATTTTGTTGGTACAGAACTCCCTTTAACTTACTTAATACAATAATTATTTTAACAAAAATTATTATCTTGTACTTACAAAGGTACTTTTTTGTTTATTTTTGTTAATTTTGTAGATTTTGAGTAATAGTCATACAAAGTTCTTTAATTTCTTTTACGAATAGTAATTTAGTAAAATTTATTTTTAATGTATCCCCCAAAATAAATCAAAAAAATATATAAAAAAGGTTTCTATAAAATAACTTATTCAGTATTAATTAACAAATTATGAAATGCTTACAAAATATAAAAAATGCTAAAGATTTTTTTTGTTTTTTAATGGGCAGCTAATCCAAAATAGTAAAGAAATTAAACCAAAATTGTAAAAGGAGAGATATAGTGTAAATAGTCACTACACAAAGCAAAATATGAAAAAAAGATCCTAAGAAAATGTCTATTTCCAATTTATTTATCTCAGGGTTTGGTTCCATTTTATGAGTTTTTACTTAATTTTACCCAAAAACGGTTCTCTTATTTAAAAGGTCTAAAACCAACCTTTGTGTCCGTTGTGTCCTCTTTAAACTTTGAAGTTCAAAGGGGCGTAGCTCCCTTAAAAAGCATTTTTGACCCCATGTTCTTAGGAACTTTTTTCTTATTTAGTGCTGTAGAATCACACCTTAAAATGTCTGTATGCTATCTTTAAATTATTAAACCAAAAAAGTTCTTAATATTAATATTAAACCTGGCCGAAAACAGGATACATTTCCTTTTAAAATAACATGGTATTTTTCCTTTTAAAATAACATGGTATTTTTTAGAATTGAATTTTTTTCTCTTGAACAGCAATATCCAAAAATATGTTTGTAGGAAATTAAACGATCTTCAAGAAAGCATTCCTACCAATTTACGATAAAATGACAAAATTACTTAAGTCATGTATAGTCAATGTTGAGTCCATGGTCAATATGCTTGCTTGTGGATTAGGGTAGGTCGAAAAAGCCTACGGCAACGGGTGCTTAAAGTTGGAGTTTTACTTTAAAAACCTGAAAAGAAATATCTGGAGTATGCGTAAGAGGATTAAAAATTTAATTTTTTCATAATACTTGTAATGTTGTAAAAAATAATCTAAATGATATCAAATTAGGGTACCTACCTAGTTTAGATAAGGCTGCCACTGTAATGTCATAAAAAATACAAAACGTCCTAACGAGTCTGCGCAATCGAATTAATTTTTTAATTTTGTAAAAAATTGGCTAACTTTTTTAAATTATTCAGGTCTAAGGTTATTAACTATGGTTTCGCGTAAAAATCGAACAAATTTTGGACATTTGTTTGCAAGTGATGCCAGAATTGAATATATTTTTGTTAACTTGTTTGTACATCTAAATGGTACTTTTTTTTCAAAAAAAAAATTTCATCCATTGACCCCTGTGGTTTTCAGGCCTTAAGTCACTCTACTGTGTTAAAAATAGATAAATTTCGATATTTTGTAATAACATTTTTATTTAAAAACGTATCGATTTGAAATTAAGATAAAATGTAGACCTTATTAGTGGCAATAAATCCACGTTTTATTTTTTTAGATTTTAATATACAGGGGGCACGGTGGACAATTTAATTTAAAATTTTACCATTTTTTAAGGGTTAAAAAGTCGAAGAAGCAACGTTGTTTTATAATTTTGAGTATATCACGTTAAAGTACTGATAATTAACTATTATTTGATATATAAACTTCTAAATGCAAATTATGTTTCTACGAGAGACACCATTTTTAAGTTAAGCCTTCAAAGAGCGTAATACTAACGTGTTTTACAAATTATAAATTGTTTTAACTAGTTTTATAAGATAATGTATTATATATTACATACAATATTTTATATATAACATACAATTCTTACATATTTATTTAAAAAAATCGCCATAGATGGAGCTAAAATTAGTTTTATTTATAAATTTTAAATTTTTTTAAGTTTACTAATTTTGATCATAGTAGGCATCACAGACTTATCTCTATGGTAACCTACCATTGGAAGCATGAAAAATAATTTAACAGTTCAGTTTATAAGTTGTAAATGACTGATTGCGTTTCAATTTATAAGTGTACTATAAACATAAAATATTAATTTATTAAAATGAATACACTAAATAATAATTATAGACAGTATCAGCAAGTTAGAAATTATAACCTACTTTAATTTTATTTTTTGCTCCACAACCAAGCTTCAATTTATGTTTTACTCGATAAACAAGCTTCAATTTTAATTCCTAACTAAGGAAAGTAATATTTACCCAATAAATAAATTAGAATAAAGACTTTTTATGTTGCAATCGGCTATTTAGATATAACTATATTTTTATTCATTTGTTTTTCGATTTTTTGTAATTAGTTATTTTGCATTTTTTTATATTTAATATAATGCTATACAGGGTGTTTCTGGAGAAACGCAAACGGTATGGATTTGAAATTTTAATAGAATATACAATTTGATTTAGACCATACATAAAGTTAATAGTTTTCAAGATATTAATTTTTTTCGTTAAAATGCACGTTAATCAAAATAGCCTCTAATTTGTTTGTTATTATGTTTGTTGACATGGGGTTGGAATTTTTGGAATATTAAAACATTGTTTAGTTTTTTAAAGGTTTTTCAACAAATACCTTGAGAAAAACCACTTGAAATTAGGCAAACTTCAAACAATAACAACGTTTTTATTATAAATGTAAAACCCTGTATGTTTTAACATAATCAAATAAAACATTAAAGAATCTTTCGATTGGTATTATAGTAACTCTTTCCTAAAGTTAAAATTTCAGAGACATTTAACAATTTCTAATATTCAATACTATTTTGTATCAACAAACCTCTGAAATTCTACATGTGGTTTAATGTAACAGTATCCATGGTTACCACCAAATCTGTCATTGTTTAAAATTAATTAAAATATTTGATTGAAAAAATAATAACTCAAAAAATATTGACTTTAGGTGTAGGATATGGTATAGCCATTTTACTCAGAATTTTATGTAGAATTAAATAATGTAAAAATATATGAGGTATTCCGGTAAAACAGGAAGTATTATTTTGTTTAAAATAATTTAGGAAAGCGAAAACTTTACGCTATTAAAATTTTAAATCGATGTCTCGCGATTCCCTAGAAACTTCCAACGGACTAAGTACGTGAAACACCCTGTATATTAAACGTCATTTATGTGTTATGCTTTACTTAATTATTAATAAAAGACATACAATATTTGTATAAAAATGACAAAATGTACTAAACTAAGCATTTATGAATACTGCTACTGCTAATTTAGAACTGATCCTGGCCACAGAAACATCATTTGCATAAAAAAGTTAATATATCAAATAATAGTCAAATATCAATACTTTCACGTGCTATACTCAAATTTATAAAACAACGTTGCTTCTTCGATTATTTACCCTTTAAAAATTGTTAAATTTTAAACTAAATTATTACCAGCGCCCCCTGTACGTTATAATCTAAACAAAATTTTTTCATGGATTAATTGTCATTAGTAAGATCTACATTTTGTCCAAATTTCAAATCGATACGTTTTGAAATAAAAAAGTTATTTAAAAAAAATGAAATTTCTTCATTTTTAACACAGCGAAGAAAAAAATTAAAATAAAAACAAAGTTGTCAATGGACGAGATTTTTTTTTTGAAAAAAGTACTGCATTAAGATGTAGAAATAAGGTAAAAAAGTTTCAATCGATTTCTTGAACCCTTGCAAATCGACCGTTCGATCCTTTCGCGAAACCGTAGTTAAGTATTATACGTAATTTTTAATAAATCTTAATAATAAAAGTTAAAATAATATTTACTTGAAGTAAACATTCAATTTTCTTAGTTTCTTTAAGAAACTTTCTTGACCCATCACTGGAAATATTCATAAGAAAAAATTGAACGTACACCTCGCCAAAGTTTTTTGTTTTGAATGCGTTCCACCAACTTCAAATACCGACAGACAGCTGTTTCGACCTTTATTGGGTCTCATCAGTGTCGGGCAACTTGGTGTAGTGGAACACAATCAAAACAAATTACTCCCTAGGCTTATATGCTCGGCAGTTAAGTCAACAGAGGCGAGATGCAAGAACATCTGGTGATCCTCACCGTCTAACGACGTGGCCTTTGCCGCAATCGGTACATACTATGCAACCGGGACTGCACACAGCAATTGTATCACAGATACTAATATGGCCTAAAGGAATCTAGAATTAACCCAACCGGGCTAAACATTAAGGTAAACATTCAATTTTCTTAGTTTCTTTAAGAAACTTTCTTGACCCATCACTGGAAATATTCATAAGAAAAAATTGAACGTACACCTCGCCAAAGTTTTTTGTTTTGAATGCGTTCCACCAACTTCAAATACCGACAGACAGCTGTTTCGACCTTTATTGGGTCTCATCAGTGTCGGGCAACTTGGTGTAGTGGAACACAATCAAAACAAATTACTCCCTAGGCTTATATGCTCGGCAGTTAAGTCAACAGAGGCGAGATGCAAGAACATCTGGTGATCCTCACCGTCTAACGACGTGGCCTTTGCCGCAATCGGTACATACTATGCAACCGGGACTGCACACAGCAATTGTATCACAGATACTAATATGGCCTAAAGGAATCTAGAATTAACCCAACCGGGCTAAACATTAAGGTAAACATTCAATTTTCTTAGTTTCTTTAAGAAACTTTCTTGACCCATCACTGGAAATATTCATAAGAAAAAATTGAACGTACACCTCGCCAAAGTTTTTTGTTTTGAATGCGTTCCACCAACTTCAAATACCGACAGACAGCTGTTTCGACCTTTATTGGGTCTCATCAGTGTCGGGCAACTTGGTGTAGTGGAACACAATCAAAACAAATTACTCCCTAGGCTTATATGCTCGGCAGTTAAGTCAACAGAGGCGAGATGCAAGAACATCTGGTGATCCTCACCGTCTAACGACGTGGCCTTTGCCGCAATCGGTACATACTATGCAACCGGGACTGCACACAGCAATTGTATCACAGATACTAATATGGCCTAAAGGAATCTAGAATTAACCCAACCGGGCTAAACATTAAGGTAAACATTCAATTTTCTTAGTTTCTTTAAGAAACTTTCTTGACCCATCACTGGAAATATTCATAAGAAAAAATTGAACGTACACCTCGCCAAAGTTGACTTAACTGCCGAGCATATAAGCCTAGGGAGTAATTTGTTTTGATTGTGTTCCACTACACCAAGTTGCCCGACACTGATGAGACCCAATAAAGGTCGAAACAGCTGTCTGTCGGTATTTGAAGTTGGTGGAACGCATTCAAAACAAAAAACTTTGGCGAGGTGTACGTTCAATTTTTTCTTATGAATATTTCCAGTGATGGGTCAAGAAAGTTTCTTAAAGAAACTAAGAAAATTGAATGTTTACCTTAATGTTTAGCCCGGTTGGGTTAATTCTAGATTCCTTTAGGCCATATTAGTATCTGTGATACAATTGCTGTGTGCAGTCCCGGTTGCATAGTATGTACCGATTGCGGCAAAGGCCACGTCGTTAGACGGTGAGGATCACCAGATGTTCTTGCATCTCGCCTCTGTTGACTTAACTGCCGAGCATATAAGCCTAGGGAGTAATTTGTTTTGATTGTGTTCCACTACACCAAGTTGCCCGACACTGATGAGACCCAATAAAGGTCGAAACAGCTGTCTGTCGGTATTTGAAGTTGGTGGAACGCATTCAAAACAAAAAACTTTGGCGAGGTGTACGTTCAATTTTTTCTTATGAATATTTCCAGTGATGGGTCAAGAAAGTTTCTTAAAGAAACTAAGAAAATTGAATGTTTACCTTAATGTTTAGCCCGGTTGGGTTAATTCTAGATTCCTTTAGGCCATATTAGTATCTGTGATACAATTGCTGTGTGCAGTCCCGGTTGCATAGTATGTACCGATTGCGGCAAAGGCCACGTCGTTAGACGGTGAGGATCACCAGATGTTCTTGCATCTCGCCTCTGTTGACTTAACTGCCGAGCATATAAGCCTAGGGAGTAATTTGTTTTGATTGTGTTCCACTACACCAAGTTGCCCGACACTGATGAGACCCAATAAAGGTCGAAACAGCTGTCTGTCGGTATTTGAAGTTGGTGGAACGCATTCAAAACAAAAAACTTTGGCGAGGTGTACGTTCAATTTTTTCATATTTACTTGAAGTATAATTTATTATCTTCATAAAATAGAATAATGGCAAATTAAATTAAACGAAATTTCTTAGGTACATTGTATTTTAACTAATTATGTTATATTACTAATATCATGTACCTATAATATTTAATTTCAAATTGCAGATAATAATCTTAGACCTGGGTAATTTAGGGCCAGTTTTTAAATAGGCTAGTTAAATCCAGAGTTGAATAACTATGGCTTATCTCTGACTTAAGTCAACTCCGAGTTTAGGCCGCGTTTGGGTTTTACAATTACAATTATAGTGAGGATTTATCAACTCTAGGTTTGCATAAATTTTGTAATAAAGGTTGGTAATGCGTTGTCATGGCAACGGCTGCACGCCAACGTTATTTTTTAATCTGTTGTGCGGTTTTAAAACACAATGTCACGAAGGTAGTGTGATCATTATTAGAAAATTATTAAATTTATTGATTACAATTTTAAGATTACGGTGAGTTTATTTTTTGCTTTAGTGGAAAATGTGCTGCAATTTATTAGGTATATTTATTTGAAGGAAGTGATGTCGTGTAAAAAAGGCTCGATCTACAACTTTTTCTTCGCCTAAAAAGAAGTACTACCCAGCCGTTGACGGGGCGCAAACCTGTCCGGCTAAACAAACAGCTAATTCAAGAAAAAATTGGTTTTGTTAAACTACAGAAAGAAAATTGTTTGAAAATGAAAGTGTTGCGGCTTGATTATATAATTTTAAGAACCCGTGGCGTAAAACCGCAGGTAAGCAACAATTGGTTTTCCGCGGATAAAGCGTCATTTCTACAACGAACAAAATTAAAATATGACATTTACAAGGACTCAATAAGCTGAGACCTGTCTTGCAATACTTTTTGCTAAATAAACTTTTCACCTGTTTGTAGGGTATTGTATTACACCAACAATATTTTCTACCGTTCTTGGAGGCAAAAGAAATCTGGTTAGAAAATCAATATTGTCTCACATTTCAAAATGATTTATTCTTGGACATATAACTTTTGGTCTTCTAAAGTCCTCTTCGTCATTACTATAGGCATTCACATCATAGTCCCACATTATCACTTTACACAACACTCACAACAGAACGATATATAACCTCTTTTTATTTTAATTCTTACTTAACTCATACCCTTTCTGGGAATTAAAGTATCTCTGAGTTGAATATAAACTCGGGGATTAAAATGAATTGAAAAACGCGAATTTAGTAAACTCCAAATTTAACTCGGGGTTTGAAGTTAAACCTCGGATTAAATCACATTGAAAAACTGGCTCTAATTTGGTTTCAATAAGATTATTTTTTACAAAAAAACAAGTTTTATGAAAAATTTGAATTTTCAACCCACTTGCGCAGACTTCAAATATATTTTTATACTTTAAGATTTTTAAGGGTTGTTACTAAAGTACAACTTTTGACACCTACCCCGTTGCCATAGTTAAAAATCGACCTTTCTTGGGCTACTCTAGTGAACAAACAGGCATATTGACCATGGTCTCAACTTTGACTATGAATATCTTTTTTTTTTGTAGAGCTGCTATACAAAAAGCTCTCTCACCAATACTAGAGTGTTTAATTTCCGAAAAAATATGTATTGTACCTGTTACACATAAAAACTTAAACTTACATCTTGTTTGAGAGTGGGTTCCTGATCCTCGCACTCAATCAACAAATACCAATAGAAATAATTGGCCAATCTTAAATTCTTACAGGCTCTCTGTATCAAAAACGACGCTAAATCTTGAACGTCCTCCTCGTCCGCCATGTGACTTTGAAGGGTATCAGTGTTGGCCGAGTCCGTGTACGGATTGATGTGCAAATTTTGCAGCGCTGTCTCGGGAAGACTGGTGGGCCTTTGCTCGCCGTCCAGTTCGATGACGCTGTTTACGTTCGAGGCGGCAATGCGATCCGCTTGGTTATAGCTGGAAGATCGTTGCATCGATTCTCCCCCGGTTATGGTGCTGTTGCTTTCTTTGCTATCTTTTTTCTCTAGAGGTGGTTCTCTTTCGTCAGCTATGGTAATGGTTTCTCTAGCTGGGGAAATTCGTTGATAACCTGGGTTGAAAATAAATAATAAGAAAAAATGTAAAAGCACTGCCGAAACTAGGTGTAAGTAAATATCAAAACACCAAAAGTATGAAATAATATAAAAATACAGAAATTTATTTCCTAGGAAGTAAGGGTGGAACTAAAAAATCCACTTTTTGTATTATTTGGGTTGGATAACGTGTTTCTGTTTTTGTTGCTCGTATCGGGATAAAAACGGAAACAGTATTGAAACATATGCCAAACGTTTCCATAACACGAAAACGTTTGGTATAGAAACGAAATAAGTAAGTATCAAAACATAAGTAACAAAACAGTATAAAAACGAAATTAGGTGGTCAAACTTTGGACCGCTATTATTTATTCTCTTTATCAATGACCTTGTTTCTTCACTAAAAACTCAAAATTTACTTTTTGCTAACGATTTAAAGTTATATCCCACTGTACTGTACAATAACGACTGCGATATTCTTTATTTCGAGCTGAGCTTAACTCCGTTGAGGTGTGAGGAAAACTCCTTAGGCCTAAACATATCTAAATGTAAAGTTTGCTCGTTTCCTCCTAAACTTAATTCAATTAGATTTAACCACTTTAAATATTGACCCGTTCTAGCTTAGTCAAAGATCTTGAAATTCTATTTAATAGTAAGTTTAGCTTTGTTAATCATATTCAAAATATTTGTAACTCTCCTAATAAGGTTCTTGGTTTTATTCATCGAAATTGTAAATCTTTTAACAATTTATTTGCACTAAAGTAACTGTACTTCAGTTTAGTTATTTTTAAACTTGTTTAAATATTTGGTATTCTTATTTTCAGATTCACTGCAAATCACTTAAAGCAGTTTAACGTCGATTTTTGAACATAATCTGTTATGAAGGAATTAAATATTTTAGCACTAGATGTTGGGCGGAATATATTTTTTCTACTCCTATTACGGAATTTGACCGTTTTATTATCACTTTTATCTATGGAATCACATATATTCCGTAAAGTGTTACAGAATGAAATATTCTATCATCCTATGACAGAATAAACACTCGTGGCGACATCTCTGTTTTTAATATCTAACCAATTTTAGACCGATCCAACCCCACTTTCTTCCACTCAAATGACTTTTCTATGGTACTTTTTGGAAACGTAGAAAAAGTATAGTCTGAAATACGTTTGGAATTGCATATTCCGCTCTCGTGAAACCGTCAAACTCGCCTTCGGCTCGTGTGACAAACTCTTCACTCGAGCGGAATATGCTGTATTCCAAACTTGTTACAGAATATACTATTCAATTAAATTTTTACACAAACTTGTCCGTAATAAGATTGACTATCCAGATCTGCTTGAGCGGTTAAATTTTCATGTTCCAGGCATTCATTTTAGGTCAGTTTCAACCTTTAAATGTTTTGCTTGTACGAATGTAGTACTGCGGTCGCTAATGTTGGTTATGTGTACCAACCACAGACCAACTTTAATAAAATCTCACGTGTGTGATTTTAACCATTCTGAATTGTCGTTTATTATTTGTATTTTTTCAAGCATTACTTAGTTTATTTTTGTTTATATACTTATTTTACAAAAGTTATTTTATATTTTTGCTGTTGTGCTGTTACTATAGGTTTTTGTTTTTTTTGTCCTGTTATTAAAATTTTTTCTATCAAGCAAATAAATTTATTATTATTAAATTAGAAACTAAACCTGCATGAGATATGGAATGGTAACGAACATTTAAGAATTGGAACGAAAACATTGAAAAATGAGTTATCGCCCTGGGTGTAATTATTTGTAAGAAATCATAATCTTGAAAATCTTTAGACCTGCCCAGACCATTTGCAAATAAAAAAAAGCATGTGCTAAAGTAAAACTTCTTTTAAACAATTTAATTTAATTCGTATTTTGTTTTTATTTCAGTGTGTTCAGGGAAAGGGGTAAGGGGGTTGCTTTTATACGTAATGCATAAATAGCGGTTTAAAATTTCGTGTCCGCCACTGTACGGAAGTCTACAACAACAAAAAATATTAAAAAAGTCTTAAGAGAAGAGCAGAAAACAAAGTTAAGAAAACCAAAAAAGGATTGTCCAATTATTTTTAAAAAATAAATAACTTACAATAAATAATTTACTTTAAAAACGAAATTATGGTAGTTACCAAATAAATCAAACCAAATATTCTCAGATGCCGGATCTTCTAGACGAGAATGACAGATTGATAATGTTGGTTGAACACAGTCAACATTATCGTTTATTATTGCAAAACAGTGCGGTAAAAGTTAACAAAAATACATACAACATTTACAACACAGTTTAGCAATAATAAACGGTAAACGTCTTTGCAACTTTAATAATTTCTTACTCGGAAACCAGACGGTCAATCTTTTTAAAACTTTGTAAATGTCTTTTAAGTACTCTACTGCAACCTAGAATTTTTTCAACATTTCTCATAGCGATTAATATCGTTACCGAACATTCTTAATCAATAATTATTAATAATAATTCATTATGTACGTTATATTGTTGTAATTTTAATGTGCAGTTTTTAATTACCCGGTTTTAAATAAGTTACATTTAAGGGCAGTTTTTAATTATACAATTTTAAATTTTCACCCCAATGTCATTTTTAAGATCTGTTTTTTTACATGTTTTTGACAGGTGTAATAATGACAGTTAAAAGTCAAATAATAATGAATTATAAATCAATATTCTTATGACACTCATTCCTTACGCCACGAAAACATAAACAAATATGATTTCTTCTTCGTTGACTCTTCCTAATATCGATTTTCTAAAGTGACTTATCATGTGACCGAGGGTTACGGAACATTCGCCTCAGAGTGTTTCATGTTCTTTGGTTTAAACTTCTGTAACGCCGCGTTTTGGTTGACCCCGTCCGCAAAGATTTTTCACGTCAAAAATTTGTTTTTGTTCACAGTCTCGTTACCATTTCGTTACCCACGTATCGTTACTAGGCTTATTTCAATACCCAATATTTTGATAGGTACTTTTCGTTTCCATCCCTATAACGTTTCGGTCCCATTGCGTTACTCGCAACGGATCTAAATTTCGTTTCTATACCATAAGTTTTAGTATTTATTTCTATACGATTGTTTTAGTTATTTCAATTTTTTTTGGAACTGGTTAGAAACGTTTCAAGACTTTTGTTTCATTTTGTGTTCTGTTGGTAGAAACGATACCGGGAGAAATGCAGTTTTGTTTAAATGTTATGTTTTTGCAGCAAACCCTAGATTTAATCATTTTCATATTCATTCATTTTCATATTTAAAAAAATTATAAACACAAAGTGTACATTTTCTAATTGAAGAGCGCCAGTAGATTACCAATACCTATAAACAATAGCTTTAAAATTTTAATATTTAAACAAAGCCGATTCTATTGCATTACCATTAAATATTGTATAAAATTTATAACCGAATCAATTTTATTCTCAAAACATTTAAAAAGTCATAAAATAATACTAAAATTGGAAAAACTATAAAAACTACAAAAATTCCTTTTAACCTAGTTACGGTACTTTTTTCCCCATTTTTTTTACCATCTTTGATAGTTTCAAAGTTTTCATATTTGAGTGCTTGAACTAACTGTAGCAAATATAAAAGGATGTCTTCATCTGGAGCTTGTTGTAACCTTCCAATGGCATATTTTCTTACTTCCGGATGAGTGAAATTCTGACTTAAAAGCTCTAGGGCGTCCTCCACATCCATGAGAGCCCATTTTTCCATCATTGCCAAAGCTTGACGCACCTAAGCAAAATTTTATTTTTAGAATTGTAAAATTTCAATCTAAAAATGTAAGGTATAGAACATCAAAAATATATTTTACCTCATTAGGTTGATTCCAGTTAACGCACTTGAGAAACTTGGCTAAGGCTTTCTTATGGGTGCTTAAGTAAAAACGAAACTTCCACACGTGATCTTGTTCCTCGTTGGACAGTTGTTTTGTTGGTGGATAGGAAACGATAATGTTTAGGATATCGCGCATTTCGGCGTTGGGTTTGGCATCTTTGTCGCAATTTCCGCTGCGCAAGGAGCGGGCCAATTTGTGGTGCTTACTCTCCACCAAATTTTCCTTTTAAAAGCATTTTAATTTTAAATATACAGGCTAACGGTATGTCACACTGCAGTGGTTACTATTCTAAGTATAAAAAATAACAAAAACAATTTTCGACGAGTAGAATTTTGAGTTTAAAAATTGAATTTTATTTTCTTTTATTTTTTATTAACGTAAAAGGATTGAACATAATTTCCTAATTACGTTTCAAAAATAAAAAGCTAAAATTTATTAATATTAAAGCTTAATTTTCATGTATCCGTTTGTCCGTCAGTCCGTTCATCCGGGAGCGCTCTTATTGGTCCAATTATAATTCAAAAATTATGACATTTTTCTGTCCGTCAAGTTTTAACTTCGTACGTCTGACGGAGAAATTTAAAATAATTTTAACTAATCTGTCACTACCACGGTCTTATATACGACCGTGGTCATTACACATCTGTTTTTGACGCCTAACGTTATTTTAAGATACTTTATTTTCAAATCTTAATAAGATTGTAAAACGGAAATATAACGTTCGTTGTGTGAATAATGTTCTACTTTTATGTTTTTATTTAATAATAATAAAAGAAGAAAAGAAGAGACAAACAATAAAATATTAAAACCAGAACTAAAAGGACCTGCTTTTTTAAAACTATACATTTTAATGTAAATTAAGGCTAGTATATTCTTTTTATATGGTATATTTACCTACCTTTAAATTTATTAGACAGCTAACTGTTAAAGTTACAATTGTTGACATAATTGTAACTATGACAATTAAGCATTAGGTAAATTTAGTAAAGTGAATATACTGACACTTAATTTCTATTTGTCGCCAAATCAATCCGTTAAACGTCATTTAAAAACGTATGCATGAAAATTAGAACATTTCTTATCGGACGTTTTTATTGAAAAACTGACATACGGATGACGGACAAACGGATACATGAAAATTAAGCTTTACAAGGTTATGATGTTTTGTAGAGGGTGTCCCGAAATAAAGGAGCCAAAGTAAAACATTGCAACCAGTCAGAGCTACGGCCCCCTGAAGAGGTGCCTAATAGGATGGTTTGATTCCTTGATCTCGTTGAACATAAAGAAATGAATTTTTGGTACTTTGTATTTTGATGTACATGCTTAATAATAAACATGTTTGTATTAAAAGTTTTCGGAGCTTTGGCCCCCTGAAGAGGGACCTAATGGGATGATTTGATTCCTTGATTTCGAGGGTTGAACTGAGAAA